>JAEIFI010000733.1:2215000-3567500 GCA_018901815.1 Zaprionus lachaisei | reverse complement strand
TTATTTGTATATTATATATATAGAAAAGTTGCAATGTTGTAAATTTGGTTGCAAAATCCTGACAAAAATCGACCGATAGTGCTTGACAGCTATACGATATATCGGTCCGATCCGGCTCGTTCCGACTTATATACAGCGTTCAGTCATAAAAAGCATGTCTACCAAGTTTCAACAGAAAGCTCTAAAACTGAGAGACTAGTTTCTGTTGCAACAGACGGACAGGGCTAGTTCGAGTCCTCTGTTGATGCTGATTAAGAATATATACACTTTGTGGGGTCTGCCACGCCTCCTTCTGCCTGTTACATACAAATTCGGTTGGCACAAATGTTTAAAAATGTTGAATTTCAAAATGGTTTAGCAAAAGTGAAATTATTAGTAACTACAACTTGAAGTTATAATAAATTGTATACCTACCGAATTTATTAAACATAAAAACAAATCCAAAATCAAAAGAAAACTTGCATTATTCCTAAAGTTACAAACATTTAAAAATTACAAAAATATCGCACAAGAAACCAAACGAAATGTGTTTCCTGTATCAGTAGAGTGTTTTCTTCTTTTAACTGCTTTACTTCTTATTTCAAAATTTGTAATTACGCTAAATCGGGATCTGGCCCACTGTGCATCGTCGTCGTGCTCAGCTAGCCGAGACTGTGCGAGCGTGTGGGGAAGCGGTGGACTGCCTCTCTCTCCTCTGCCGCGCAGAGATCTGCGGGCATGTTGCCAAACCTGTTGCGCTGTCTTCAATTGCGCTGCCTGCGACGGCGGCGGCTTGGGAAGCGAGGGAGAACGCCTCGAGAGAGCGCCGCAGCGGATTAGGCCGTCGCCAAATTCAGCTTTGAGTTTTCGTTTCCCATTCAACGCAAAACAATGTACCGCAGCAGCAGCAACATCAACAACAACAACAACAGCAGCAGCAGCAGCAGCAACAGCAGCAGCAGCAACAATGCCGACAAGTCGAGGCTGACGCACAGATCTGGAATGATTTTCCTGCTAACTGCGATGACTAAAATGCGATTTCAATGACAGCATTAGATCGCTTCGCACTCTCCAACTCGCTCGCACTGAGCTTTATTTTCCCGTTGCGACTTGGCGAATTTGGCCAAAAGCTTTCCCAAAGTTGTCCCAAAATTGAACATTTGTAGAAAAATTTTTCCCTCTCCACATTTAATTGCAAACGTAACTGATAATAATGTGTATATAAAATGTACGATCTTTAACAGTGGATGTGGGTGAATAGGTCAATACAATGGCAAATCCGATTACATTAAGCTTATAGCATGCATATGTATATCTAAACTCATCTATAATAATAATGTGCGAAATAGTCTACATATGTATATTGATTTTAGCCACGCCCGTTTTTGCACTCGTAAACAAAAAACTTACAGGGTACAAACACTACAGTCGAACATCGATTTAATATACAACAATTATCGAGTTTGGACACTATCGAATGCAACAACATTGCAGCTTTTTCCAAAACTCTGTTTTGGTCTGCAATTAAACCATATAAGGCTGTTAACTGATCGGGTTTTTTATGAAAATATTGTGTAACAAACAAAATTGGGAATAAACATAAAGTTGGCTTGTTGAATAAACCCCTTCCATCAGACACTTACTTACTATTCGGAATCCATATCATATGCCAATTAGGAAAGCAGAGGAAAATGCTATTTAAACTGAAGGACCAAAGGACAAATTTGTATATATGTTCGTATATATAGCACATATCTGTGTGATACTTAATAAAAACAATGACTGATGTTGATCATTTATGGTGGGTGGCAGTGTTTTGAGAATCAAGCCTGTTTTACTCTTCCAGCGCGCATTAGCTTTGTATCAAATCTTCTGTGTGGAAGAAGTGTCAGCTAACCCTTTCTCTCCACTTGTTGTTGGTCCCAGTTATAACTTGTATCTTATACTCTTAATTGGAAAATATTCCAAAAACTCTTCTTTAAAAACTTCATTGTTAGAAATTAGATCGTGCTGTACAAATAAAAACATCAAGTTCAACTAACTTTCCACATTATTTTAAAGGACTTACATTATATGGGCAAGTATGATTTATATTTGAATTCTCGGCCACGGCATCAACAACGATCTTCTTAAATCATAATGTTGTTGTTCTTTTTAACATAAACTCGCAAAAATCGAGCAGGAATGGGTGGCATCCGTCGTATTTGCACCTTAAGTTCAATTTACTTGTAATTATTATTGTATGTAATTATTATTGCATTTATTTTTTATTAGTAAAGCATACTTTTAGGATCATCTCAAAATAAATGGAACACCAGAAAGAAAGGCCGAAGGTTTTTATATCCTTCCTAAATTAATTTTGGTCAGATTTTTGCCACACACCTTATATTTTAGTTGTTCGATTTTGATAATATGTTACCAGTATTTACATTCATACAAAATGCCGATATATTAAACCTGTTAACAATATTTACAAAAATAAGAAGCATCGACGATATACAAATACTCTGCAATGATAAATGAAGGCGAAATAAAAGGTTTTTTGGGAGACTTCCAATCTTGTCTCACCGATCTATTTCTATAAAGAAATCTATCCCAGAACCACCTATTCTACTCTTTCACATCTTCGATTTTCAGTCGTATGTCATGCGACAGTGCCTCTCAATCGGTTTGACTGCAAGTGGACTTCACTTTGTCTGGGATCCGCGCTTAACAAGCATCGGATTGCACTGATACAGCATTATTCAGCACCCATATAAAGCCCAAATTTTAGCCAGACAAAAATAAAGTATCAGTTGTTCGTAATGTTATTTCGAATTGTTTTTATACATTAAAATATAATAAATTAAATAGAGGTTGAGCACGTTGCTCTCCCGAGATAATGATGAGTTTGCTTCGTTTACAATGCCGACAAATTCTCTACCAATCATCATCGACCTGATTTGAGATCTCCAGCCGGAAGCTAGTTTCAAAATTTTCCAGTTTTCGACGACAATGTCTGCTGAGGGGATTATTGCGTAGATCCACCAGAGTCAGGCAGTCGCTGCTGATGGCATCGTCGGTGTCGATCTCTGAAAAGTGAGCATGAAAAATGCTGTATGAATATTGTTCCTGTACCAGAACCTTCTTTTGCTCAACTCACCCAAAATCGCATTGTGCTGGGCGTCCAGAGTCGACAGCTTGGGCAGCTTGAAGACAACTTGAGGTAGAACGATGAATGAATTGTGAGAGATATTTAGGTTGTTTAACGCACTCAGATTAGCGAATTCGTCTGGCAGCTTCGACAGTTGATTGTGTGAGAGATTGAGATCTGCAAGCGAACATGGTGAGATATAGTACATATGTATATTGGATAAATATATTTCAGAGTATTACCTGTGATGGCACTAAACTTCAGTGCGAACTTGGGAGTGACTTTCTTGAGCACATTTCCGCTTAGGTTGCAGGACTGCAGCTCTGTGTTGCGCATCAGGTGATACACGGCATCTGGAATCTGCATTAGCTCGCACTGTGACAGATCTGAAGGGAAGATAATTCTCATTAATAAGCAGCGAAAAAGGAGGATTGGTTATCTATACAGCTAGGGGCTCGATAGTTGCCTTAATCGATAGTTTTCGATGTTGATAGTCTGAACTATCATTGATAATTATCGATACCATCAAATGTCAAAAGCTTGCAACAGATGGCGCTTCTGTTGTGATAAATATACCTATTAATAAGAACATACATATACATACATACATATGTATACTCATGAGTGGGGCGAATGTATTCAGCAAATCCCTTACCTAATTGAGCATTTTCAGTCGCATTTTCACAGCGCCCAATCACTTTGACCACCAAATGTGCCATATTCCCTTTATAGCATGCTATAGCTCCGACTCTCCCGTTGCTCTCCCGTTAACCGGTCTCTTTCTATTTTGTTTACGAAACTCGCGTGGAGAATGGCGAATGCAGCTGGCACAATAGAAAGGTTTGCCCACTTGCACACGTGTCTAGAGCCGACGATACCTATATATATATATATATATATGTATATAAATTTGTACACGAAAAATGTTCTGTGAATCTATGCTAGTTCAACCTGACGCACTACACACTAGCCCGATACTGAATGTGTAATATATATTGACGGGGCCCAGGGCGAACTGAGCGACCGAGCGGAGAGAGCTGAGAGAAGCGTGCACATTCACCAAAATAAAAACGGAGAGACTGATAAAATTGTATTGACTCTGTGTGAGTGATCGGCTACACAATGTCAACACGAGAGTGAGCGGAGCGTCGCACTCAGCGAGTGCCTCTCTTTCTCTTCGTGCGCACAAGTTCGAGCGAGAGGCAATGAGTTGTGTCATGGCAAAACATCGCTAGGTGGCGTCATTTGAGTTTTTGTGTGCTCTCTCACGCTCTATGTTGTCCGCAATGCGGATAAGTTCATTCGTAAGACGTTACGATATGCACGATGGGAAGTTTGACAGACCATGGAAAGTAAATATACTACTATATGTACATGGATATGTGCAGATATATAATTTAATTATCTGGCCAACAATTTGAGCAATTATATTATTATATTCTATTATATTATATGGTATTTGGATAACTTTAACTGTCTTTCTGGCTTATATATTTTTACTATTTTCGATTAATTTCATTTCCAACTTCAAAAGATTAATAAATATTTCAACATACATATATATACATATATATATTCTATATAAGTATATTATTTTCATAAATATAATGCGCATCAAATATTAATATAAATATTCTACGTTCCTCAGCAGGCGACCTTGTCTTATTTTTCCATGAATATTTTCATATTTTCGCTCATCTTTTTGAGAATTTGGCCCGCTAAGAGCAATTTTCACTGCATTTCCCAAAAACATTGCATGACTTGCCAAATATCGAATGCCTTATTAAAATTGAAATGATTTCCACGAAGGAAATATCTGTCAGTTAATTTAATTATTAAGACCGTTTACAAGATGTGCAGCTGCATATAAAATAAATTGAATCCAGAAAACGATTCAAAATAATAACGAAAGAGATGATTTAAAAGGTAACTGCGTCGAATTTTCACCTGGCCTTATGCAGTAAATATGTTCATATGTACATATGTATAATAAATCGTATACGCAGATTGGATTTTTACGATTCTTTGGAATATACAATGATTGAGAAACCTACATTTTGAATTCTCATACAAATTCGTTGAGTTGAATGAGTTTCATTGCGAAAACAGATCATATCAACTTGATTCTTAGTAGGTGCAGGGTATGCTAATAGTCGTGCCTAGAAATGCCTTTAAAGCATTTCGATTTTAATTCATAGTCATCCAATTATATATGTATTTTTTCTATATCGTCGCCGCTTTGACATTTGCCAGGCGTTTAAAGGAGCAGAGCAAACACTGTGGACCATTTACAGGTCGTATATATACATATATACTATATAGTCGCTGATAAATCTGTTCTGTACATGAAACATTCAGTTTATTGCCAGAAAGTCTCGTTGTTTACACTTCATTTCGCTTTGCTACTAATGACACTCTGAATAGGATCTGTAGAAAAAGTCGAATACATATTCATACACATACCTACGCAGTTGGGCACACCTGGCTAAGATAGTCAGTCAGAGTCTTGTGTGTGTGTGTGTGCTATGAAAATCAAACGTCATAATAATCTACCATTATTGATAGACGTTATAGAAGGTTTACCAGCAGCGATACTTGTGCTTCATGGCCAAAATAGGCATAATTGCAGAACGATTGAGAACTTGGGTTAGGCACCTACATACATATATATACCTAGTCAAATTAGCAATGGGGTATAGTGAAGTTGGACTGTCACACTGGGATAGTTTGACCCAAGAAGAAATGAAATGATATGAGGTAAATGAAACTTTCTCTAGTCAGGGGGTATGTGCAGGTCTCACAGCTCGCTATAGGGTGTGTCGATAACGTTTAATTGGCTTGTTGTATGCGACGTCTGCGTGTGTACACCTATTTATTTGTAGTATGTGTGCATATTCGTGTATTCCTCTTTATTCTTCCTATACCATATATGTGGGTAATGAGGTTAATTTGTTATATTTTTGAATTATCTTTCAATGAATCACGCGTCGATGTAAGTTGCGCATTCGCAATTTGCCGCAATAAAAATGGAATATTCAAGTTAAAACAGTCCATGCTCGACTGCGTGAACGATCACCTGAGTCAAGCAATCAAACATGCACTATAGTGTATGTAACATATGTATCTATATCTCACAGTATTTCACTCGATTTCAAGTAATGAGGAAATTGTATCAACAATAATATTGTTATATCCCCGTTTACAATATGTTTACCTTAGTTAGAAGTAGTTTCCATAATAACTGAACTATCAGATTGAAATAAACACTGTCGAGGGCCCGCTGTATCGGGCCCCAGACGTCTTATCAATCTGTTTATAGCGCTTGTTGTTCTGCACTCGCATGAGCTGTCGCATTAGTAAACACCCAAGCACAGCGGGAGGCCTCGAGATTCCGATTTCGATTGGGATTCGAGCGAAATCGACGCACGAGACACTTCGGGTCGGAGGCGATGCGCAATAACTCAAATTGGCACTGGGCCAATTTCTTATTGCTGTTGTTGTTGTTGTTGTGTTATGAACATGAATTTTACATGAATCGCAAAATGTGTAAGAACTGCGCCGCACTTGATCACTGTGGGGCAGGGGGGAGGGGGGTATACCACCCGCAGAATCACCCTACTGGGGCACCCAACTCACCCAGTTTGTGATTCTCCTTGGCGTCCTCGCAGCGACGCACTACCCGAATAACTCCGCGTCCGGCGATGGGCGAGAATGTCATAATGCCGCCAATTCTGGCTATATGCGGGGGCAGGCGGGGATCTGTTTCATTCGACTGCAGCGTCACCTCGTTGCCAGGGTTGTCGAAGTCTTCGCTGTTGTCACTGCTACTGCCACTGCCATTTCCATTCCCATTCCCATTTCCATTTCCATTTCCATTTCCATTTCCATTTCCATTTCCATTCCCATTGTGATTTCCGTTGTTGCCATTTCCATTCTGTCGATCCTCGCCGTTTCCGGCAGTTCCGCCATTATTGGCGATATTTGTTATATCGTTCCCGAAAGGGCGCATTTTCAAGCGTCTATATATCTCTCTATATCTCAATTCTCTTCTGGCTCTACAAAGCTTCACTGACTTCACTTGAACTGCACTCCAAAAAAAGAAGAGTTCGGATATCTTGGGACTTATCACTTGTATCCGTATCTGTTGTAGTTATTTATTTATCTAGTTTTGCCGAAACGCGTTCGTATTGTTCCACTTAGTCTTTTCAATATTGCAATAGTTGCAAATGCGAACTGAAAATTATTTGGAAGAAAAACGCCAACTTTTCCACAACCAACTGAACGTGACTCTCTTGCGCATTGAAATATTGAAAAGGCTTTTTACTTTCGGTTTTTATAGCACGGAAGAAGAAAGAAAAACTGCGCATAACAAAACAAATGAAAAATAAAATGGAAACAACAACAGCAGCAGCAGCAACAACAGCAGCAGAAACAACAAAAATTAAGCCAGAAATTGGCACGACACGAGATAGAAAACGAGTCAATACCCTTTCCATTCCAAATAAGTGCATGCTAGCCAGCCAGACCACGTACACACACACATTTCTCTAATCTATTTGCTGTTTCGTATGGCTAGCATTATCTAAAAGGTATTCCTCACACACACACACACACACATACATACATAGGTACAGAAATATACACATTACTCATGTGGTTAGTTATGTCTAGCAGGGTTCAAGTCAATTAGAGGATTCCCAATTTGAAAGGTTTGCCAATTTCGAACAGACATATGTTACATATGCGATTGCAGAAGCATTGGTGCTAATTGGCCGGGATAGGGTATCGCTTGTTGCACACTACGAAATCGTCTTGTCATCGTAAGAGCAATAGCCTCTGATATAAACAGTCTGTCTCTTGCTCATTGGCTCGCTCTGTTCTGACAACGGAAAAGTGTAAAAGTTCACCACTTTGGCGGAGCAAGAGCGAATCGCTCAATGAGAACTTGATGCGTACAAACTCGTGCAAGTGTGTAAGTATATTTGTATCTATATGTATATGTATATATATCTATATGTCTCACATATGTCTCGCATATATACATAGGTATATGTAGATCAAAGTTTTACGCATTGCAAGAAATGGCGATGTTCAGATACCGGAACTATTGTAAAAATTTTCCGCACACTTGCCAGACAAAAAGAAAAACAAGTATATATAGAAATAGATGGACATCGGTAAACATACATATATATTTTGTATGTTCCATATTTGTATTGTAAAACGCATTTTATGTCCGCGTGTTATTGCGGCCTTGAGAAGGTTATAAACACACTCATCTGATCTAATCTGTTTACCGATTTATCCATAAAAACTGCTAAGGATGCCAGCAAGTGTTGATCTACTGTAGTTTGGGACAAAGGGTTAGCTGAGGACATGCACAAGTTGTCAAATAGATCGGTGTATCGTTATTGTTGCAAAAGCTTTCAGTGCTCAGTGCCTTTTGAAAGCGCACACAAAGCTCTCAAACAAATACCACACGAGATTTGCCCGCTCAAAATCATTTCAAATTCTCCAAAACTTTAAAAGCTTTCCCTCGCCAAATGGGGTTTGCTTTCTATTGAAGGAAGATACGAAATGTATACACTCATAGTTATAATAATAGGCACACTTTGAAATTTTGAACTTATAGTCCATTTTACTGACTTTAAGTATTTAAAATAGACTTCTGCATATTTCGTATTGTGAATATATTTTCAATATATATGTGGCTTCAAAATAAACATGGCTAACCCCGCATCACCATGATTTTTTAACAAGCACAAACAAGCACATCATTTTTGAATTATCGTAAATCGCATTATTTAATTGGTGTTTGTAAATAAACGTTTTATTAGTTATTTCGATCAAAGTCTAGAGTTAAGATATTTTAATAATAATAAATATAGAGAAATTTCGATAATTCCACAAATCGTCTAACAAACGAACAAAAATACTTTGAAGGTAATAAGTAGGTAGATCTATCGAAACCAACGGCCAAATGATAGCTGGTAATATGCCACAACACGGATTAAAAATGCCCAAAGCTTCACTAACACATTTACAGTCTAATTAAAACTTAGTTCGTACTCCAATATCGTTATCATCATCATTATCATCATCATGATCGTCGCCATCGTCGTCTACTGCATGACGGTACCCTGGGCATGTTGCAGTCCTGTGCAAAGATACAGCATGATAATGCTCAGCGCCTGCACCCGCTCCTCGGACTTGTTCTTCGAGCTGGCCATCGACTTCCAAGGTACCTCCGATTCCAATCGATTGGTGTTCGCCTTCTCGGTATCGTTCAACATGGTGTAGCCCTCGGTCTCAGCATCTAGGGCTACCTTCAGCTTTGTCAGCTGCGTGTGGAATGAAGAGAGAGAGAGAGAGAGAGAGAGAGAGTGAGCAAACATGAGAATGACTGGTTAGGACTATGTGCAACTGCTTTGAATTAGAGTGAGAACGCACCAGTTCGTTGATTTTGACCACTCTCTCGTCGGGTGGCAGCTCCGCGCACAGATGCTTGCTGTAGCTCTTGGCCAGATTCATGAGTTCATCGTTCCGCGAATGCCGCAGAATGGGCTCGGTGATGAGGATGACTTGATCGAAACTCAACGCGCTGCAGTCCAGTGGAAGTGCCTCCAAATGCTGCGTAACCGTTTCGAAAGGATTCGTGCTGGGCTGATGCTGCCGCAAGGCTTCTTCGCACATCGATGCTTTACTGAAAGGTTCGAGAGCTCAGTGAGAATGCCTGGCAATACGCACCGGAGGGGTTGGGGGGCTACTTACCGCGAAGGCGTATGTTGCGGACTCGGTGGCAGACTCCTGGAGTTTGTCGGCGTGTTATTGCCCGAGAGGGACGACACTATGCCGGGTATATCAAGATTACTGGCCTGCCGCTTGATACCCTGGGCTAGCATTCCCGTCAAACTGGACCGATGCACGTCCAGGCCCAGCTGCTGCAGTGGCGGCTCTGGCTCCAACGCGATGTCCTCTGTGGCTATGGAGCTCGAGCCCTTGGCAGGTTCCTCCATTTCCACATAATCGGCTTGGGTGATTGTGAACTCTGGCTTATTGACTGGCGTGCTCGATGGGCCCGGAGCATAGCAATCCACGGGGCCGCACACGGTGGCGTTCTGACACTTGGCAATGCACTTCTTGTGACAGCACATGGAGCAATCCTTGCACTGCATGGCGTCCTTTAGCCAGATCTTTTTGCCACAAAAATCGCACTGTGTGGCCCGATTGAAATGGGTCCGTATAAAGTTGTGGGCCTTGGACGCAGCTGCCGCACTGCCGGATGCCGCTGAGGAGACTGCGCTATCCGCAGAGATAATTGAGGATCTAAGGGACATTGTATCCGAGCTGTTTTCGTCGAGCTGTATTCTATCACCGGCAGACGACTGACTCCTGTAGAAAGTAGATGTTCATTCAAACACAACGACGGATATAGAGATCAGATAAAGAGACTGTACCTGGCTGGCGATGGGGTCTTTGCTGTGCTTTTGGGTACGCCTTCGCCTGCGCTGACATTAGGATTTCCGTTCCACGAGAAGACAAACAAAGCATCGCCGAAGCACAGGTTGGGATTAAACCCGGACTGATTCGATAAAGAGTGTGCTTTGCTGTGGGTGGAGAAATAAGTTAGCGGAAATGAGATATGCCCTTGCATATGCACTGCTTACACTGGCGATAGGGTTGCCGCATTGAGGGCGATCTGCTTGAGACATTGGTTCAGACTAGTCTCGCAGCACTCGACAAGGATTTGAGCGATCTGGATGTTGTAATAGCCCAGCAAGACGCTCTCGCCTGTACACTTGCCGAACACGCAAACGTTGAGGAAGCGACTGTTAGCATCCAGCTGAAAGTTTGACAGATCGTCCATGTGTATCAAGGGGCAGAAGCCGCAGTCGATGGTCGAGTGTTGATAGAAGTAGTTGACCTCGTCGAGTGGCTTCTCTGGTGGCAGCTCGTTTGAACTCGTCTTCGAAGGCGTCTCATCTGCTTTCCCCTTTTCTTTATCCTTATCCTTATCCTTATCCTTATCCTTGTCCTTGTCCTTATCCTTGTCTTTATCTCTGTCCTTATCCTTGTCCTTGTCCTTCTCCTTGTGACAGTCGCTACTCTCCCGGCTGATGGTCTTCTTGATGGCCTTGGCTATGATATTGGATTTCTTGGGCGAATTGGTTGGCGTGCTGCTCAGACTGGACTCATTGGAGCTGCGACTATAGCCGGGCTTGAGGCTCAAGCCCCTGGCAACCAACTCTCTCTCGGCCTCGGTGTCCGGTCTCATGGTCGTCATGGGAATGTCACACAGATCGTCATACTTCTCCAGATCCTCCAGTATGGCATCGTTGCGTATGATGCCGGGAATGAGACGCTCGATGCGCAGAGAGCAAACGGTCGACTGCAGGTTCTTCACCACCTTGGCGATCTGCTGAATGGTCGTCACCTGTCTGCCCTCGATGGCAACCAGGGTATCGCCGGACAACAGATTGGACTTGCAGGCCGGAGTGTTGGGTAGTATTGACTCAATCTTGACCACCTGACTGCTGCTCTGCTTGAACACAATGCCGATCTGCTGGTTCTTTGCCTTGTGGATGACCACGTCGAGCGAGATCAGCACATTACGATTATCCTTCTGATAGGCCTCGATGAACGGCACCGGTGCTAGCGTAATGGTGCAGTAGACACTGCTGGTACCCGGCCAGGCCATCAGACGTGACAGCTCAGCCACACGCACAGTCAACCCCCCGTTGGGCTGGATGTCGCAGTCGTTCGTATCGTCCTCTGCCGTCCAGTGGAAGAAGGGCTTATAGCGCAACTTATAATTGGGCAGAGTGTGTTTTCGGCGCACCGCCTTGCGTATCTGATTCGATATAAGGTTTGTGATATTCGACTGCATTTGCCGGCCTTGGTACTTTGACTCGATAACCAAGTTTAGCTCGGGATCCCCCAGAAAACTGAGAGACCAGTGGGTGTAGGGCTTCCTCGTAAACTGCAGACGCGCCATGCCGGATAGCTGTTTAACTACAGATACAAGTGTAAATACAACATATAGATCAGGTATATGAGTTGCGTTACCCTTCAGCATAATTGAACCCTTCTTGCCCAGCACCATGTCTGCATCAATCGAGGTGGAGAAGTTCCCAATGTAATTAATGTCCAGCAGCAGATCCAGGTTTTCAATCCGCTGCTCAGAATCATCGAGTTGCACATTGTGCACCGTCAGAGATCTGATGTCCGGGAACTGATCGCCCAGTTCCAGTTCCTTGATCTGATTGCGGAATACAAAACAAATTAACAATGCATCGGTAAACTCGGTTGCTTAAAATCAACTCACCGTCAGCTTGTCCAACAGTTTTCCGGTGGTTGTTTTCGTTATCAACTCATCTAGCTCGATGGAAAGCTTACGATAGAACCATTTTCGCACGCGATTCGAGTTCTTGAACTCGTGGAACAGAAACTGCATCACAAAGTTCAAGGCGACCAGGGTCGATGAGCTGTGCACATTATTCGGATGCAATTCATAATTGTTTACCTCGGGTCTGGTTGTATTCAGATTTCGTGCGGTCTGCTTGATGTTCTGCAATGAAAGGGGTTTCCACATTAGGTATATACATATGTACTATATACCAAGATATGTATGTACATATGTATGCAGGGTGCGCTTACCAGGGGCAGGGTATACTTGGCGTTCATTTGCTTCTGCTCGTCGCTCTCGTCGGGCAGATTCGAGAATTTGATAAACAACAAGTACTGCAGCAATATCATAACAACTCCGCCGATAAGCAGAAATATCAGGCAGAGCAATAATATATTCGATATGGGTATCTCCATCTTGGGACTTGGTTTTCCTTTTTGTCGTGTATCCTGCAGGCAACTTTCTCTCTCTCTCTCTCTCTCTCTCTCTCCTTTATCTCTCTTTCTCTCTCGCTTAGTGCATGTGACAAATCAGCTTTCAGTCTTTTCAATTACTTCTTAGATATTGTACATATATATGCACACTTTTCAATCATCGTCTATGTTCTCGAGGACTGACAACATGACGTCGGCGTGCTAGCTAACCACTCCGTCCATTTGAGTTGCGACGTTATTCGTGTATTATCTGGACAATCGGTATATCGAGGCGTGCTATAATTTGACAACTGGCGGGGGTCTCACAACTGACCAGCTACGATTACTTAAATATACTAAGGGGCGTGTTGACAAAATCAATACAACAACCTGCCATTGCGCATGTCCTGCGGGTCCAGCTGATTTCCGATTGCACAACAAAGTGACCATATCTCACACGCAACGAGTGCAAGCCGAACAGGTGTTCGAGGCGGCACAAATACAAATTGATTGCCCTCAAAACTCTGTGAATATTCACTCTTTAAAGCACTAAAACTCTTTCAGAAATAACATATGTCTCTAAGGAACCTATCTATACAAACCTCATAATACAAATAAGTTCAATTTCAGTTGGGATGAAGTCACGTTAAGAAACTGTAGGAACCACGCCCTACTTTAACGGCCTTGGCACAAGAAGCACATTAATCATGTGTATGTCGTCAGCAATAACAATCTATTTATTAGGTCATACTATATATCCACTCATGGTCAGAATAATATGTGTGTACGCTGTCGTACTCAAATTATAAGTATTCCCCATGCTAACAATAATAGAATCCTGTAAATAAGGAGAATTCTCCACACAATTGGAGTAAAAAAAAAAAAATTTATTTTCTTCATTCCTCAATTTAATACTGATCATTGGAAAACGACGTGGTGTGCACCTATTCTTTCGACCATTGACATCAGGTTGTCAGACAAATAGCCGAAGTAAACTCCTCTTAGGACAAATTAAAACATTAATTAAAAGACAACTTGAAATTACTTCAATTTGTAATTTTCTGGCATTCATTTTTGTTTTTTATTATTATGTAATTCCTTTACTTTGTGTAAAATAAGAAAGTATTAATAGGTTTTATTAACAAATTTGTTGAAGGCAGGTATTTATGTTATTATATGTTTGTTTATGTATATCTTGTATATAAATTACAAGTCGTTTTTATAATTATTTATTAATTATTAAATTTACGTCAGTTATCATTATCTCTAGCGTCTCTTAAGTATTTAAACTGTATTATTACTTAGTGGTATTCAGTTAAGATATTTTTATATATAGGTATATGTATTATATTTAAATTAATGCATTTACCATTTAAATTATTCTATTTTAAGTTTTTCTTTCCTTTCCGGCTTCTCCTGACACTTTTCTCTTTGTTTGGTTTTGCTTTCGGATTTTTTTGTATATCCTTTTTCTCGTTTTTGTATAAAATTAAGAACTATTTAGATTTAGATTTCTCATGTGACTTTCAAACCAGACAGGCTTCAACTTGAAATAAGAAGAATGTACAATTAAGTCAATTAAGTAATAATCATAATTATAATAAAAAAAAACAGATTAAGCTTTCGTTCCGTCATGAGACTCTCCGACCAGGGTCTACAATATCATGGACTCCACTACAAATGTATGTATACTATTTATGGATTTTATATGCATATATAGTAGATTTGAACAATCTGCAGTCAATCTATCGCAATGGATCCCAGGATTGGGGTATGGATCGATTTAGTTGAATTTGTAAAATTCAGTATTTTCTTTTCATTTTTTTTTTAGTTTCTTTGTTCTTTTTTATACAATGAATACGTATTGGATAACTGGCGATACGATACGCTCTCTATATAAGTATGTACAAAATGTCAGAACAAGGTACAAGAGCTTGGAAGAACAAGCCGAGCTCAAGGCTGTAAAGTATGCTCTATAAGACATTGAATTATTTGAATATGCTCATGGCAAGTGGCTGCATGGACGTTGTTCTTGTTGTTGTTGCTGTTATTGTTTTTGTTGCCGTTCTTGTTATTGCGGTTTGGTGTTGTTTTTGTTGTTGTTCTTGCTGTTGTTGTGCTAGACAACCAATTCGTTAGAAAAAAATGGGTCTAATATATGTATATATAGGTGTATATATATTTTCGAAATTCCTATTGAGAACTATCGCAAGCGAACTAAGTAATGCTAAGAGTAGAAAGCAATCTTGCAATCTCATCGAACAGATCTCCGAACGGATCCCTATAAAAGGCGCTTAATCATATTATATAAAGTACTATTTAAGGGAAAAGTTCACGGCTGGCATGTAAGCGGCTTTAAGGAGGTTTGGGGGCGGGGCGAGTAGGTGTTTCCAATCTGGAAACAAGATGTATTAGAGCTAGGCCAATCGTAGGGGGCAGAAGAGGGATTTATTTTCTTAACATATCGGTAGTCTAAGGACATAACAAATGATATCAAACTTTTACAATTGATTTAATCGTTAATTTTGTACTCAATAGGTCGATTTTTTAGGCATATATATCTTGTTCTAAAGGTTTCTTCTCTTCTCACTTTTTTTGTTTTCTTTAAGTATTTGGATTAATTATGGTTGAAAGCCGTTAGCGAGCGAACTGTGAACTCGGCCATTTTTGCTAAGCGGAATGAACTAACTGACACACACCTACGCGCACACACACACACATACATACAGTGGCACACCTACATATGTACATGTGCTCGCAGAGTGGCTAAGCCTTAGGTCGATCAACAAACTTGAACTAAAATTGGACTACTTAACTTGGACAAAACTTACAGTACAGTCGTGCACATATACATATGTATGTATGTGTCTATTATTGAATATGTGTGTGTTTGTGTGTGTGTGTGTGTGTGTGTGTGTGTGTTGTGGGTGGACAGGCTTTTCAACAGGCTGAACAAATATAACATTCTTGCGGATATCATACAAAAAATATTCTATTTTCTCTCGGATTACGTGTCTATATATGTATATCATCAAGGGGGGGGTCAGCAAAAAGGTTTGACACTAGTTACACACTATATATTGTATACTATAGGCATGTTATTGCTAGTCGAATGGATCGAATAGTATGTGTGAAGAGTTGCGAGATGTGTTCGTATGTGGGGGTATAAGAGAGTATTCATCGAGTATGGTGATCGGGTATTGATCGAGAATTGCTAGTGTACGTGGGTTGTATTAACTAGCCTACAGCTTACATAAGTAAGTAGAGTATACTATCCCGAGTGTTGCCTGACTAGACTCAGCGGTGTACCTGCTTATGTATATGTATGTATGTACGTATGTATGTACCATGTAGTGTGTATGTATATGTACTATGTATGCTATGGTATTCACTTAAGTTATGGATTTCCATTGGTTTTTCTTTCTTCTCTTTTGTTTTGTTTCTTTAAGTTAATTACAATATTTGTGCGCTCTTCGAATATCCCCGTCGTTCAACTTCTACATCATAGATTTAACTATTTATATGCTAACTGGTTTTTTATTTTTGATTTAGAATGTCACTAGAGAGTGCGAACACTTGCCCCCTATACAGGTATGCATGCTGCTGTTGCTTTTATTGATCGACCAAGTTTGTTATCGGGTAATTCTCTATTCGTATTATATATAATATTTTAGCTAGCTTTCTTGGTCTTCTAGTGTCTTGAAAGACACGCTGAAATTGATCTATACAAGGTCTACGCTGTCTAAGTACTTAAATACATATATACACATATGCATGCACATGGTCTGGGTGTGCACGTGTGTGCACGAGTGTGCGAGTGTGCGAGAGAGTGAGAACTACTGCCAGCCGATAAGAATCTTGTTGGTAGCTCGGATAAGGCAAAGGATATCTACAGTTCATATAGAATGTATGTAATATGAGTTGTATAGGTGAATCGATTTATTATCTGACTTGAAGGAAGACAAAGAGAACAAAGAACTATTGTTACAGGTATTACATGGTATAATGAATCCCCAGTTGTATGTGGCATGTGGCAAGTGTGAATGCTAGTACCGAACCCACACGTACACACACTCCTGGGGAACCACAGAGGTGCATGCAAAGACATGCGCCCTCACATTTATACAGAACATACATACAACATCATATCTCAACATCGTATCAGCCTGACCTAAGGAAATGAATATCATTGAAGATCTCTCTCGCGGGGCCTTCTCGCCTTCCTTCTCCTCCTGCTCCTCCTCACGCGTCCCGCCTCTCATGCTCCCTCGATCTCTAATCGTATGTATAATCATAGTCGTAGATAGATATAAATACATTACATACAAAAATTTGATATCTACAACAATATTTGATAATATACACAATCGTATAATAATAAATATATATAGAGTTCTGCATTCTGAATGTACATAATTGAAGTATTAACTTTAAATATATATACATACATATATAGTATGCATATATACATATAGTATGTATATTAACAAGACAAAAACGCTTGCGAATGGATTACAGATTCATCGAGTTATGTATGTACTTGTATGTTATATATGTATATGTATGTGTGGTTGTGGGTGTCTGTATGTACTTGAATATTATATTCTAGTTAACTTATAATGTAGGCACACTACATATATGTACATGTACATACAATAGTAGATACTACCTACTTATAGCTAGTATGTCACTAAATATGATCGAAAGAGTTTTTAGGCGTTTCACACATCGTTTCATTTTCTTCTACCCTCTTCTTCTACACTCCCTCTTTCTTTCTCTATCTGACATTGAGTTCACACTTGGGCTTGCATGCAAAATTTCATATTCTCAGTTTGTCTCAGTATTTCTTTCTTTGGTTTTTGGTTCTCCTTTCGATTTAAGTTAAGATTATTAATTACATTACATTTCAGCGGGTTCTGGTTCTGGTACTGCGCTTAAAGTGTATGATACGAATACAGCTGTTCTTGATGGTCGTCTTCAGTATCTGGCATTAGTTTCTTGTGATCTTCATGCTGTTGCAGTAGCTGCTGTTGATGTAGTTGGTGTTGTTGATCGCGATAATGCTGCGCCTGCCAGTCGGAAGACAGGGCAAACCTATCGCTTCCAGTGGCGTTATCATAGTTAATATCGTTATCTGAATAAACCTTTTTAATATCTAGTGATGTTGGTATTCTAAGTGGTAATATCATTGTAAGATTTCTTGGTGTTGTTGTCGTTATTGCTGCTGCTGCTGCTGCTGCTGCTGCTCCGGAATCTGTTGCGGCTGCTCCTGCTACTGTTGGATTTGCCTGTCTGTTTACTAATTGTATATCCGATTGTGGCGATGTTGTCCGCGTTGCTGGCAGCGACATCGCTGCCATCGGGAACGTAGCCATTGGGAACATTGAAGCGTCGCTGAACGGGTAATCCTCGAAACGGGCGATTGGCTGTCGAGCCGAGAATCGTTGCGATTGCGATTGTTGCGAATGGGGGTGCAGTTGCGATTGCGATTGATTTGGGCCTAATGGATATGCATAGTCAATTGGACTCGTTGCTGCTGCTGATGCTGCTGCTGCTGCTGGTGTTGTTGTTGTAATTGTGGTGGTATTTAATCGTTTCGGTTTGTTTCGTATCGTATCAAAATTGTGATCTAAGTTTGGTGCTGATAACGATGAGCATATGGCCTGATGCTATACCCAGATCTGTTCCTGTCGATTACGCGATCGCAATCAAAGCCTCTGCTAGCACCAATCCTCCTCATCCGAATCGGAGTGTCGAGTAAGTCCGCTCTTTGGCTTAAAACCATTAAGAACAGGAGATGGCAGTACACGACCTGTTCGGCCCATAGCTAACGCCTGCTCGAACGATAGCGGAGCTATATATTCCAGTCTAAAAGGGATAATGGAGTCAGTTCCATTCCACTTATGCTTATTATAAAGTGCTGCCCGTACATACCTTTCTCTTTCCACTTCACGCTCACGATCGCGCTCGCGCTCATACAACTCGCGCTCGCGATCGCGGTACTCGTATCGCAGGTCGTATTCGTGCAATCGATCTCGATCCCTGAAGCGTTCGCGGTCGCGTTCACGTTCCCTACTACTATAATACATGTCTCTCGGATCCCGTAACAGATCGCGGTGATGTGGCAGCGAGTGAACACTGTGAGGTGTTGAGTGGTGCGTCTGCAAAGAGTGAATATTGTAATAATATCGTTAAATAATCGATAAGATGCAAATAATGTTCATCTCGAGTAGTCTCCCTTCTCTATGTGACCGCCAAAGACAAGACACGCCCAAAGTGTTGTAATAAAAGAAAACTTATAGCACAAAAAGAAACATATCATTTGCAAATATATGAATGAATGAATACTTAATCAACATATAGTATGTATACTCACGTGTGTGGGACTCGCATTCAGCTTGGGAAAGTTGATATTGGTTGGCTTTAGCTGCAGTGTCGACGGTTTGCTTGGAGTCGGTGGAAGCCGTCGTCCAATACCAGCACGGCGTGAGGCTAGCGTCGGGTAGCTGTGCTGCACGTGCGTGCCACCTGTCGTAGACATGCGACACAATGAGAGGAGGAGGGCGAGAGAGAGATTAGTTCCGCATGACAACATGGGCATTACGAGTAACGAATAATGTTATGATATCAAATAGGTATGAGTTGTGCCTAAGTAGTACTTCAACTGAGGACGATATAATCAAAAATAATACAAATACAGCAGAAACTTGCAGCGAATCGGAGAAATGTTCAGGTTCCGTCAATGTTCATTCCTGAACATTATTCATTCGCAATTGCAACCTTCACAGTACTTACATACATACGTGTATGTATGTATATATGAACATTACAAGAGACCGACTTTAAGAGTTCACATTATGATGGAACATATGTATGCTAAATTCAGAGTACTAATCAAATGTCCATATACGTGTATGTATGTGAGTACAAAATAAAATACAAAATAAATTGGGTTTGTTTTATGCATCAAGATGCACAGTTAAGATACAGATATACATATATATAGGTATATATAAATAATATATAGATGATACAGGGTGTTGTTGTATGCATGCATGACTGTGAACTTTATATACAATATATATTGGGTATAGGGTATGTATAGGTAGGTATATATAGGGTATACATAGAGTAGAGTACGAGAAAGTATTTCAAAATGGCAGAGACAGAAAGAATGAAACTAGAATAAACGTAACAGTGCAAAATACGAAAGATATAGATATACAACTTTTGTTATAAGTACACCCAACTGCATCCTGAATGATCAACTAGGAATGCATTCTGTAAGCTAATTATCTATTGTTGTTACTATTACTGTTCTTGTTGTTGCTGTTGTTTTTTTTTTTTCAATATATATATATTTTTTAAATTGTTCATAACTGTAGCAAATACCACCCAAAATCCCTCGAAACGAGAGAACCGACAACGGGGCATTACGAGTGGAGCGGCCAGCCCAAATTCCGAAGTATCTGAGATGCTCCTCTTCGTATGCAGAAGTTTCCTTTAGTTAGGATGTTTGGTTTGGTAGGATGGGGGTGTTCAGAGAGTGAAAATATTATCAAAAGGTCAAGCACATAGATTCTTGGTCAGTTAATTTGCAGAGAATCACTTTTTGGCACTGTCCCGCTACAAGTCTCGGATGGTCGATGGATTGTATTGTTTTTGAGGGAAGAGTGTTCAGAGAGGAGTCTATCGACGATGTCGTCCGTGATGTCTTTGAAATTATCATAAGGTCGTTTTAAAAAGAATAGGATGATATATCTGTAGTAAGTTGTGCTGTTTGCTGTTTGCTGTTGCTGTTGCATATAATATCTTACAACCGTTAGGTGAAATTGTTCTTGTTGCCAAATTTTATTTAGTGTAGTTGAGGTTGATGACGATGAATGTTTGTACAAAACGATTAGATTATGAGAATGTATGGCCACTAGACAGAGAGAGAGAGAGAGAGACATATTAAACGAGAGAAAGAGAGAGAGAGAGAGCGAGCGAGAGCGAGAGATGAGATGAAAGAGAACGCTGCTAAACGAGTATTTGAGTACGAGTACGAGTACATACATACATAAGTATTGTTCAATATGAAACGCTTAGAGAACTGAGATCAGTGTGGATTATGCGATTACGATTTGAGTACAGAAAACTAATTTGATATTGAGTGGAAAGCGTTTGATGGAACGTCTCATGGCATGACAATACATGTAGTACATAACCTAAAAGCTATGTACGAGTACGAGTAAGCATGTCTGATACTGATACTGATACTAATACCGATACCGATACTGATACTGATGCTGATATATTGAATTACTGATACTGAATGATACTGTTACTGAGTTCTGATGGTTGTTGTTGTTGTTATTGTAGTAGTAGTATAAGTAGAAATGTTTGAAGAAATTTGTGTGGAAGAGAGTACTAGTAGTAGCATATATAGAAAACATGTAGGGTTATGTTTTTTTTTTGATTTGCTGAGCTTATTTTTTGTTTTATGGTGAGTGTTCATTTTTTGATTTTGATTGAGTAGTTGTCAGCTTTAGATAACATGTGCTAAAGATGTACCCATATCAATCCCATAACCAAGTCTGTCTCGTTCACGCATCTCCTGAAGTCGAGCGGGACTCGGCGATCGTGATCTTTGACATAAACTTGTTGTCCCATATGTGGGATAAGGCAGTTGAGTGCGTTTACTGCGAGACAAATGACCACCATAACGAGAAGGCGAAGGCGAACGGGCCGGACTTGTCGATGCTGACCATGAACCTATATTGTACATATAACAACAATAATAAAAAAAACGACAATAATTAAGGATGTCGGGGCACAACAGTTTACGTATTGTAAGAATCGTGTTAAGAATTGCATTAATTGTTATTGTATTAGAAACAAACCGAACATAGTAGTTTGATATCGATTTATCGACTTGGAATCGAATGGAAATCAAATCAAAAAGAATAAACAAAAAACAGAAAATGCAATAAAATGGAGAACCAACTCAAAACGAATAAAAGTTTTAATTTGAAGCTAGTAAACTGTAGACATATAATCATATATGTATATATGACTAGGATACTACCAAATAGTTAGAGATAAAACTTCGGTTGAACCGAATCAAAATGTATGCACTTCATATATAATATTATAATAGTTCAGATCGAACTCAACAAACACATTTTCAGGCGGGATTGGATTGGGAATATTCCGAATCGGATAAAGGAAACCTATATAATTTCGATTGGTTGTGTTAACGGAAATCAATAAAAGGAAAACAAGCAAATTCCGATTGATAAATATTTTCAGTTTTCCAATTCGAGCGCATAGCAGTCACAAGTAGATTGCGTCGGGATATTGATGGGGTAAGTATCATATATGTTATATAGGAAACTTTGAAATTATTTCAATATGTATGTCTTGTATACGTTGGATATTTAGAGTACCAACTTATACGTACATTCATAAGTGCATAGAATACATACTTTATAGTACATACATACATTCATATGAGCAAAGAGTAACTGGACTGTGAATAAATTTTGAATAAATACCTCTTGGATACCGTGGATGACTATTTCCATGCCTAGGATGGCGAGTCTCCTTGACCATCTCTACAACATTAGATACGGTATCGGAGAATCCGATATCATGATGTATATATTGATGGCCACGTCGTCGAGGACTCGGAGATCTGGCTAATGGAGAACCGTTATGTCTGTGCGAAGAACAGATAATTCAGTATGAGAAAATACATATGTATGCTTAGATTGTTGTAAGTATATATCTTTTCGTACCTCAAACTAGGCGAGTGCCGATGGCCATTCATATACGAATGTCCAGGATGTAAATGGCCAGCATCGGCTCCAGTCAGCGACTCCTGTGAGGGATGTCTCGATGCGTCCTGCAGTTCCAGCATCTGATTAAGAGAGTTTCGAGCACAAATTAACACATTTGTCGATCAACAATGAATGATACCACTCGAAATCGTCCATGGCTTTTTCACAGTGATATTCTGTCTATCGATCAAATAGTTCGATATCAAACCGATTAGCAAAACAGGCAAATTTATAAAATGAATTTGCCAGCTGACGTATTTCTCGTGGATTCATTCATAGAATCATATATAGAGATACTTAAAATCTTTGTTTTTTTTTTCGTTTACAATAAAAGCTACAAATATCTCCTATGCTCCGTATTGGAGTAAAGGAATTTAACATATTTATATACGTACGTATATATAAAGGCGACAAAGAAATATACATACATAACGTGAAACGTTTTGTATGTATATTCGATTTGGATTAGGTATAAGGGATTATATACTATATATAGATATTTAAATGGTTATTGAAATCAAAAACAAATATTACTTCACTGCAACAAAATACATATTCAAATGCGGTTTTAATTGCACTAGGTTGAAGTATAGAAAGGTTCTCAAATGCAGGATAACCTATTGTAGGGCGTGTAACATTTAAACAATTCCATACACTACTTATGAGTATACATATATGTATATATATTGGAACATTTTTAGGTATTTTCAATTTTGAGTTGGTTTTCTTTTATTGTGGTTGTTTTCTTTCTTTTGTTTTTTTCCATTAACTATTGTTTTCTCGCTATATCTTTACGGATCTTTATTATTATCTCACGCAGACTATTGGCTGAGTTTGTATATATGGGTTATCTTTTAATAAATTTTTATTTTATAGTTATGCCAATTTTTTAATACCCAGTTTCATCTAAAATTACGGTAGTTTAAATGTTGTCCTATATTTATGAAAAACCAAGTGACTTTTATTTTCGTCAAAATGAATCGATTATAATCAAAGGTAAAACATAAATTAATGTCAATGTAAGTTAAAGCTACCAGGCTAAGGTTACTTCTATGATTATATTTACGTTGTAGTCGGGCTATATCTACATCTATATACATACATTTATACCGTCTAAGGTAGGTGCAATATACTATATTATTTGTAATATGTATAGTTAATAATTGGCAGGCAAAAGTAAAGCGAAATAAGGAACTAAGCGTTTGCATAAGTACATCAACGCGTCACTAAAACTAATTACAGACATTTATCGAGTCGTGTGTGTGGGGTGTGTGTATGTGTATTGCATTTATACATACATACAAACGGTTATATGCCGTTAGGCCGTTATGTACAGCTCTAGTGTAACATGCACTCTACAGGCTTATTTACATGTATATGTATAAGTATTCGCTATTTGCATTTGTATTCTCTGAGTTTATATGTACATATATATTGATATATATTTATATATTGGTGTGATTCCATTGAAATCTGAGTGCGGGTGCTGGTGGAAGGTGCAGCTGTGTGACTTAGTCTGTCCATGAATAGCTTATGAGCCCGATTACTGATTACTTATTACTTACCACATGTTGTAGCCTAATATGCAATTCAACAATATATGTATATAGTAGTGCAGAGACTCAAAATGTAATGAATAGATTCAACCAGAGAGAATACCTCTAACCTACACACATGGCCAATATCGTAACCTACATAGCTCTATATATCTGAATACATTAAAGATATCGGGGAAAATAACATTTAATGTTGATGGTTTTAATTTTTTTTCCGAATTAATTCGAATTTTTTTGCATGTTACCGTTACAATTCATTCTGTCTGTTCTTATACAATATAATTATAATTTGTATATTTAAGCTTTTCCAATTATTTTGGTCAATTTAATATTTACTATAGTTTCATTTAAGAGAATTCAATAAAGATAATTCTGCAATACAAAACCGAGTACGTAGCTGTTTCAATGTCATTCCAGATTTCAATAGCAATGCAAGTTTTTTGGCCTTATGTGTACGCAGACGTGAAGACATAATGGAATACCGTGACGGTTCAAGTAACTTGTGAAAAAGGGCTAGTTTTAAGTGGCGGAGCTTCGACATGGAAGGACTAAAAAGAGAAGTACAATTCCGCCAAACTGTTTGAGAACTCGTATATATTGACAGATGTAGTATCAAATTGAAAATTGAAAACTACTTAATGTAATTTCCAATTAAGAAATAATACGAAAAAAAGGTCGTTACAATTCGTGATACAGTAGTACATATAGTATGTAGTAGTAATACTAGTACTTGAAGTTACACAATCGAGATACATACATATGTATACTGTAATATACAATACAATGTCCTACACACGTGACTATAATATACCACTATAGCATTTATTTCGCCCACTAATTCGTGTTGAGGGCGCGAATTGGCAAATCGTTTACAGATATTCCGCAAGTTTTGGTTTCGGGTTTGTGTTGCAATCAGAGTTTGCGCATTGCGCTTTTTTTCGGGTATTGAAAGAACGATTTAATTTTTACAATCAACTTAATAGGATCAAAGAGTTAAGGCGATTGGGGCGATGCGAAACTCTGGTTATTATCATATTGCAATTGCAAGACTTGCCGAAGAAACGCCTACGTGAAGTAAGTAAGTACTTATACATCTTATACATACGATCAACGATCAAATTACAACATTGAGTACGAGTACTAAGCGAAGATTTGCTTTTCTAACTGTTCAATAAATGGCTATGCAACATATAGTATGTATGTATTGTAAATACTATTGAGTAAACGCAAATTGCTTAAAATAAGAAAAACCTCACTGCACGCTATATATGCATCCATACATACATACATACATATATTTACATACAGATATGCACATCGGGCTATATAAGTACATATATGTATGTGTGCATGTATCGATGCATGTTGGCAGGCGAGCGTGTGCTTTTCAAAGGTACTAGTGTTTTACTTCGACTTATGTAAGTAATTGGTTGTGAACAACATTTATATCGGAAACGGATTATGGACACAAAGAGTATTCACATATATTCATATATATAATATATAATTATTTATTCTTGTTTTAGTAAATTTTCGATAATTTCTGTTTGGTTTACCGGCTGGAGTTTATCAAACTTATTCACCTTTTTGTTTCTGAAATTATTTAAAAATTAGAAAAAAAAAACAATTTACTTATGGAAATGTTCAAAGCACAAAATTGTTCTTGTTGTTATTGTTGTTGGGTGGTTAGAGTGTAATTGTTGTTGTTATTGTGTTTTTTGTTAGTTTTCGAGTGAGTTGGTAATTGAACAAATAAAAGAATATTCAAAGAAAAACCACAAATCGGCTAAGCTGCGCAGACCCATACATATTGATGAATGTACATACATATGCACATACATTGTACATATGTATGTATGTATGTATGGATGGCTGTGTTGGTATTTTATATAATGAATGCATTGACAAAGGTTATGACGATGACTTAACAATGAATAGATGTATCTTACAGATGTGTATTATACATAGAGTATTTCAGTTAGCACTACCTTGACCTCTGCAACATAAGGTCAGCTGAAGTCTGTCGCCATCGTTGAGTACAAGTTGAAACATGTGTAAGTTTAGCCAGTGATTGGTTAAACAGGTATAGCCTTGAATGGTTTATTTGAACTTCATCTTGTGTAATCGGTATCTGTTTTGTTAAAGTATTCTATGTGAGCATTAAATCACTTAAATGAATAGGGAAGTTATTCAAAATAAATTAGTCCTCGATTTCAATTTCATAACATGGTATATATTATGTTCGTCTTAACTCCGCTAAGGATATATAGTATGTAGATCGATCAAAATAAACTCACACGCAAAAAAGACAAATTCCTCTCGGATAAAAGTTTTAAAAGACGAGATTTAATAGGACTTTGAGTTATATTAACCATTAATTTTCATATTCGTGGCAATAAGTAAGCCTCTAACAGGTGTGTTTATATAAGGCGCTTCTGTCTAGCCTGTCCGAAATGCAGCGGAATGAACTAATGCAAAATAATAGATAGTTATAATATAATACAATGATCTAGTTAGTGATTGTGATGATGTTGATTACTGATGGCGAACTGATTATGCTGATTAATCTGATCATTATGAGGATTATGATGTTGCTTCTGTTGGTAGCGATAGTGATTAGTGATGGATAACGATGACTTGACTGTGATAATGACGTTGGCAATACTTTGCACTTAGCGAGTTGCAAGTTAAATTTAAAGTGAGGTTTTGTAAATTACCTAACAGATCGCTTTCTGATCGTACTCCGACGTGCTAGTGTTGCCAAACTGTTGTGTTCGGCATCACCGTTTGCGTGATGAGTGCTCGCTAACAAGTGTGTCTGTGAGTTGGCGGCTCCTTCTCCGTTCTGCTCGAAACTTATGGAGCCCTGTCGCGATCCTCCTTTGTCGAGGGCGGCCATATCGAGCAGGCAATTAAAGAATGATTGTTTCTATTCGATTGTTCGATTGTTTGACAGTTCGATTTGGTTGCAGTGAGGGGATGCGGATTGAAATTGCCGATGCCAGTTTCGATTCGATTCGATTCAATTGCGTTTCAATGCGTGTCATTTAGTTGTTATTCATTTAGTTAGTTAGTGAGAATATTTAACGTGTTTGTTTTCGTTTTTTTTTTTTTAGATTTGAGTTGATGTTTTTTTGTATCGATAACGATTACAATTGGGTTTAGTTGTTGTTGTTTGTTTCGATGGTTGCAATTGTTGTTGTAGATAGATTGTAGTTCAAGTTGGGTGAGTGGTGAGAGTATTTGAGAGTTGTGGTGACATTGCAACGCATTAGGAGATTATTTAGATATTGTTTGATTGTTTTTAAGCGGTAAGAATGGAATGTAAGAATTATTGTAGAATAATTGAAATGTAATAAGTAGAATAATCAACGTAATAAGAAATCAAAACTTTATTACAATCGGAATACGTAAGTATATGTATGTGAATGCATATATAGAATTACTTATCATACATATACTTGCTCTTTCGATATAACTATAATATATATGTTCATGTAAAGGTATGTCTTTACACATCGCTGTTAATATGTTCATATAAATATTATATGCGTGTACTGTTGAGTAAGGGCAAATAGCGGTATACTGTAGACTTCAGTTACTCGTGTATGCAGTGTATTATTGTATATAGAATATTATGTACCATTTGGATATGTGGAAAGCTCTTTGCGATTTGTAAATGTGTCTAGAGTGTGTTGGTTTATATGTGGTTTGATAGGGTTGATTGATTGATTGATTGTTGTTCACGCATTATGTAAATAGTAGTAGTAGTTGCTTAAAAGAGTTTCGATTTAGGTTTTGCTTGATATAGTATGGTAAAACATGCTCAAACATTTTTACAACTCACTAGGTTTCGAAGAAAATCTAAGAAGTATCTCTATTTATTATTGTTATTATTATTATTATTATTATTATTATTATTATTATTATTATTATAATGAGAGTTGTGTGTGCCAATTTGTAGAAACGGTAGACGGTACAAGGTGATTGAAAAATTGATTCAAATTCGATCGAAATTTTAAAGTTGTCTCAGTTTATTTTTGTTTTTCGTTTGCAGGATTTTTGTTTGTTTTTGATAGATGTTGTAAGTGACTAGAAACGTAAATTCTAAAGATGAAACTCAAAAGTAGGAAATAAGTATTCGCAAGGTATTTAAATTGAAGTTGAAGTTGAAGTCATGACACGTTCAGCCTATATAGTAGTTGTTGCATGCTAACATTTCTGTTTAGTTAAGTTTGATTTAATTTAGTTTAAGGTCTGTGATTAGAGTAGATATGCAAAGTAGATATATATTGTTACCTAGCTTAATACTATGAGAGTACAATCTGTTGCATGCCTATCAGAAAACTTAAGGGCACAATTTGCGAATAAAATAAAAATGTTAAATATAGGACACGCGCCAATTTTTTGTTATTCGCTTAATTCCATTGTCATTGGTGCGATAAACTATTCATATCGCTATCGATAGCATTGTTTGGAAGATTCGTCATGATTATTATTTGGCTATTCTCACGAAGGGCAAACCGCATACCTATGACTATGTATACTCGTATATATGGTATGGTATATATGTTTTATGTTGCTCTAGAATATATATACGTGGAACAAGACAATTCATACTGTTCCACTCTAGGTATGCAAGTGTAATGGTGCATGATTCGAATCAAACGTATTCAAATGTGCGAGAATATGTTATAATATAAAGTTCAAGAGGCTAACAATATATATTGGCAAAGATAAACTTTACAGAAATGAAAACAGTTCTAATATCGTTCCGGTTTAAGCGTTATATGTAAATAATTAGTGCGCAGTATCAAAGCACATGTCACAATCGGTTCGGGACTTCGCTTGCGTATAAGAGATATTCCCTTAAATGGGTACACTATTTTCAAAATAGTATTTTGGGACTAAGATGACGGATTTCTTGTGGTTGTCGTTATTTGTATGATCTTCAATAAATATTCCTTAGGGTTCTTCATTATGTATGTTAAGTCTGGGTAATCTGTAGATTATTTCGACATCAGAATACCCATATCACTATTCCCTGCATATTCTAATTAAAGATTTCGGGTCGGGAATTTTCGTTTATCAAATGTGCGTTAGAGAGGAGCAGACAGAGAGAGAGAGAGAGAGAAAAAGGGACATAGAGAGAGAGAAAGAGACAGCGATTTTGTGTGTGGTTGTGATAAGCGAAAACATAACCATAGCATTGCATATATATATTTGTTACATAGGTGAATATATATTTTGTTGGTGGCACTAACTATAGAATTTTCGAAATTATTCGGGTGTCTATGGAGCATTGGAGTTGGCATTAAACTAGAGTATTGTGTTAAAGTATTGAATCCTATGCAGTATATATAGTATAGGTATATGCACGTTCCTATGCGAGTATGTACACATGCCTCTAGCCGAAATCGGTAGATACTTGCAGACTGAGTGAAAGAGGAGCTTTATAAAAGGCAAAGTAAAATCAAGCGAAAGATATTTAAATTGATTATATACCGGCTCCTCGACTGCCGTTGGGCTATATTTACGATCATCATCATCTTCAGGTTTCTTCCGCTATCATTGCCCATAGCCCAAATGTCCGATTCGATAACAAGTATTGTACGACAATATGAATTTTATCAATCAGAGTTTGTCACAGTTAATTTACCGTATTTGCATTAACAAAGAATATAAAACAATGTACACATATGTCATTTAATTACATTTGTAAGTCTAAGCGAATTCGTTCTAGTTGTTCTTGTTGTTGGTATAATGAATGATTGTGACTTGCAAATATACTGTACTATACATAGGTTCTCAAGTTCTTCGATTCGAAACTTGAGCCCCTGGGGTCAACTCTCAGAGAGTGAGAATTACTTTAATTTCAGAGTTATAAAAGAGTATGTATCAAGAATTATGGGAACGTCTTCAAAATGCATACCTGATAATTGTATTGTATGTATGTCTTTCAAGACTTACAAATAAATACGTTTTTGTGTATAGACATTCTGTTTATAGATATAATCGATAGAAACTACTTTTACCTAAATTAAAAGCAATAAATACCAGTACAATCACAAACTTGACAATTCAAATATCAACTCTTTATCTCTACCAATATATAACTTGATCTACTGATTCAATCAACTGATTTTTTTTAAGTTCGATTACAATTGAAATGGTTTTCGTTGTACCCAAAGAGTGCACACAGTTTTTGTTCAATCATTACTATCCGATGGGGCTGCCCTTGAGGGCAACTCTATGTAGTGCATCACTTGGGAACAACACCAAAGTACAACAAAAGGAATGGGACCGACAAAACTTTTTCCATCAACCTTAGATCCATATATAAACAGTGCACTTGACTTTGTGAAATTATGATAGGTGTGAACAAATTGTACAGTTAAATTTCTAAAAAGTGAATAAAACTAAAACGGATCAGATAATTTTGTACTGATTGCATTTACTAATTTGGGTGAACTCTTTCGGTGTTAAAGTAAGATGGTTGTTGGCCCACTTAATCGAGCGTGCACTGTATATATTTAGAATATTTTATGATTTTGACAATGTACAATAAACATTCTTAAGAATTATCTACGGACGGTTCAACGAAGTGCTCCTGATATATCCTACGGCTCCGATCGGAAACCTGTGCGCCGGTCGAAAGTGCTATGCGATGAACTTGAGATTATGTTCCGATTTCTGAACTTTTGCTTAGAGGGTTAAGCACAGAAAAAAAAAGGGCGGAGGGTTCTCGATTCGAAAGTTTTGTAATAAAAAACGAAGTTCCATTCTGATGCAAGTGTTACAAAGTTTTCCGCAAGCTAAATATCTTCACTTTTAATTTGTTATTAAATCGAGCATAAAATATGCAGAATATATTTTTGTATCTATAAAATATAATCAATCTTTTACTATAAGATTGACAGACAAACCGATTTGAAAATCTATTGTACATAGCTGCTGTCGAATTCGTTGTGGGCCGATTTGTGTAGGTTCCGATGGAAAAAGTTTAATTTCTGGCATTTTAAATTGAGTACGTATAAGGAAACGTATGTGAGAATAGTCTATATAATAATTGTATTTGCTTCACATAGATACATATGTATGTGAGCAACATATATACAAATTGTATTAAACGTGAGATTGCATATTATTTAATTATATACCTCCTTCCAATTCTGCATTTTAGTTCATTAATTTTACATTTGGTTGTAGTACATTTAATTAATGATTTAGTTATTATTGAGAGTTCATTGTCAAACAGTTGAGAAGAGAAATCATAATAGTTATTACTCATATATTTAAATTTACTGGATATGTTTAATTAGTGGTTGCTTATCTTTAATTGCAAAATATTTGAGATCAAATAACATGGACTGGCTCTATGGCAAAGATTTGATGAGTTTCCGCAACATTTATCAATTTTTATAGAGGATAATTTTAAAATTCCTAGTTTACACTTCTAGATACAATCCTTGTATATCCTTGTACTTTTTGTGTTTTCGAGACTGCATTGAACACACAAATGTTGAACCAAAAAAGAAGTACATGTACTTATTGCAGTAGAATTTGTTGAAGAATTGATATATACAGCAGTGTGTAAATTCTCATGATACTAAGCAGATCAGACAATTTTTAAACGAAAACGGGCATCCACAAAATTGTCAGATAAAACAAAATTAGAAAATATAAATTATATAGAATATCAGTTCTCCCTGTGACCTAACTTATGTATTTTGATAACCTAATTTCGTAGATACCACTCCAGAGGTAATTATGATAGATTTTAATATTACAAAAACGATAAAGTATGCTATATATATGACGCTAGCCGGATAGTTTTCAATTGAAAATGAAGCAATAATCAATTATGTACCAAATGTACATTTACTCTCTGATGAGGTATATATCTTCGGTGTCCGAAGATTCTTTAGTTTACTTTCCTCTCGTTTTATTTTTCACTTTTATTTCTATAAATTCGCATTGCATAGTCGAGTTCACAACTCCGAATGTATACTTAGACTGACTTAATATAGTCTGCAAAAACCATTAATAACGTTTAAATTTTCTGGTACAAATGAGACTTATCGTAATAGCTGGCACATGACCTAGAATTATCTTTTACTTCGCTGTCGAAGTAAGGGGTGTAACGAAATAGGTTTTGTTGTAGTGCTGTACGATATTTGCAAACTTACCGGCATTCCTGAATCAATCTGACCAAATCTTGTATTTCGCCAGGATTCCAATATAAGGAAACCGGCATAGATTTTACCAACTGACAGTTTTCCTTTGTTCAACTGATCGATGGGTGGAACCAATAAGTTTAACATTTTCTTGGCCTGCAATGGCCAAATGTTTGTGATGGTTTCCCTGAGCTCCATGTCCGCCTGATCCATCTCTTCAGCTATACGATTATAAACATAATAATTAGGGACCAAGCATACTTTCAGTTAAATAATAAAGATTTTCGATTTCAATATACTAGTTAAAAAACATTCTTCATGTATTCTTTTAAACCCCTAATATCTCCAATTGCTGGACATATACGATTAATTTATGAAAATCTTAATTTCTTACTGATTGTACCTATTAAATCTATAGGATATAGTTTTCTGAATATAAAGAAATGGAATATATACTATAATATATACTAATTTCGTACAAAACAATTGGTTTTTTGGTAGCCATACGATATATTGTCCCAAGTTTCATCAAAATAGATAAAAAAAAATTGAGAAACGAATTTGCATTGCAACAGACGGACAGGGATAGTTCGACTTTTTAATTGATACTGATTCAAAATATATATTTTTATAGGGTCTGAGATCAGTATACAAAGCATACTTTTTTGAGAAAGGTTCATTTTTCTAATACCTAAGAATTTGTGAATACAGAGAACTATGAAATATTATAAAATGGTATGTTAAGCAAGGCTAGGAGCAATTATAGCTTCATATACTTTATAGAGTAAATTAACTTACGCGCTCTCATTTTAATGCTTAGATTCTCCCGAATCAAAGCGAACAACGTTGTGGTGAATTGGACTCTCAATTCATCGTCCAATGGCATATTCATACGTATAAGTTTCTTGTAGGCAAGACGGTTGGGACACTTGTTACCGAATCCCAAAGGAGGATCCATATTTTTCAGCATATCATACATTTCCGTATAATGAATTCTACCACTAAAAGCGCCAACATCGCATAACAGAAGAATCAAAAAGACACACACATCAGTTTCAATGACACCAACATAGAGCAATGTAGTGCGTGCAACCACAAACTATATCACCGACAAAGCCGATAACAATTACACCAATCACAAGATCCAAAAGAATATTTATTTATTTTAATGAATGTCTCTTGTGATTAGCAATTAAGCGAAGAAGATGGAATTTCAAAAGAAGAAATGAACTCAAAATTGAAGACTTGGAAGATATGAGTGTAAATATGTACTTAATATTAAAATCGGACAAGGTTATTCTCTTCAGGAAAAAAGACAATGTGAAAACAAACTTAATACAAATAACTTGTGCAGGCAGTGTTTTCGAAGATATTGAACTCTGTTGAAGTGAATTTGTGGACTGTTGTTTGTTTTTTCTTGTATATGAAACAAATACGATCAAATAATAATCACTTAATATTGGTGCATATCATACAATTCGCAAGATTTGTATGTTGGTGTTTTGTCAATTTGTGTTTCAAATTATATCAACCGAGAAATTGCAGGTATCGAAATAATATAATTTGGAAAACTCATTACAAAGTGTTTGGATAGGATAATTTTTAATTATTATTGAATAAGTTAATATATTAAACTGATAATTACGTCGCATTTGGATCATATTCCGCCCATATGCGCACAAATTCGTCTAAATGATGAGCACCCAAGATACTTGAGTCCCTTGTGAGATAATCGAAATTATCCATGATGACAGCGACGAACAGATTCAACATTAGAAATGAACAAAAGAATATAAACGATACGAAATATGCGTAGGCCAAGGTCGAACCACAGTACTCTCCTGGACCCTTTTCGGCGTCATCGTCACAGGCCTTGCCCTTCAGACATGCCAGCATTATGTTGGGCCACGCCTCGCCCGTAGCACATCTTTGAGTGTGTGCATCGGTGTAACGGTGTGCAAGTTAACGGATTTGAACGATAACGATAACAATAACAACGATAATATGTTAATAATGGGCGTCTAAAAATATATATCTAGACATTAACATTAAGCTATAATCTATATATGTATATATATTTATGTATTTATGAGAATGAATACTGCCAGCAAGCAGTCGGGGTTAACTACAGTCAAGCACACTCGACTCGGAGATACCCTGTACCCTAATCTTAGGTACTTAAATCAAATATAAGCATATAAAAACAATGTATTCTAGAATTTAAAGATACTCATGATGTGAAGATAAATTTCTTAAGAAGTACATGCTAATTTACTACACAGATATTTCTATAGTGATTAAATTTCTGTTGTCTCTTTCTCTTACGATTGATCAATATGTTTGTACAGACAAAAATGCGGAAGCAAATAAGCACGAATAGCCAATTTATTCAGCAAAAAGGGTACAGGGTATAAAATTCAAATCATTATATATATATATATGTATATATTTGGCATACATATGTATGTGTATTCCAACAAATAACGGAATAATATTCAAAATCCTGTACATACATATACATAAACTAACTACATTTACATATATCTGTATATATAAATAAATCGTTTATCTACAAGCTACATTACATAGGCCCATAAAAAATACATAAACATACTTGTATATATAATAGCTTGGGATAACTTGATAATTACACATTAAAGTGTTTAGTTGAAGAAAATCTGGATCTGTATACAAATACTTAAGATCTACTAAAAGTGGCTATATCCAACATCATGTTCTGTAGATTCGTTTACACGTGTTTATTTTGTACATGGATCTAGCAAATTATTAATTATACTTAGTTTTACTTAGGTTAGGCTGTTATAATAAAAGACTGGGACTTCCCTTCAGCATATCAATAAAACATATGTATGTAACATATATGTAAAACATATCATATTTGTATGCCTTCTTTGTATATAAATATTTCAATTAATAAAATATAAATACATCCTTTCTAATAGATAACCTTTATCATATGTACAAACCAAATGATCTAAATAGATCAAAGCATTGTATACTGAATAAGTTAAAGCATATATACTAGTAATTGCGGTTGGAATATCCATTAGGATATTACGGGAGACCTCACATATTTTACATACATAAACACATACATATATGTTTATTTCATATTGACTTTTACTAAATCTTGTCACTATATTTTTTTTGTGTATATTTAAAAAACGCTACAACAGCAATCAAAACTTCCGTCCTTAATATTATGTTACAAGAAGCACACACGTGCATCCATAAATGAAAATACATATTATGGTTATATACGCGAAGCTGGTATTTGTCATATATAGACATAGCTGCAATAAGCTATACACACGGATAATATTTTAGTTATTGCTATAAGATAAGGGGATTTAATCATATGCTCGACGTTATACTGTACGAGTTTGCATTGAGTATATGGATTATAAAAGCCTTAACAAGAATGTAATGTTTTATTTATATATTATATATTATGAATTGTGTGCAGATAGAAGCTAGTGAATGCGTATATAGTAACTCAGGTGAACTAATCAGCTTCTTGCCTGCCAAGACTCGCTTTTTTGGTTGTGTGGTCAATAAGGGGAAGAACTAACGACTAATCAAATCAAAAAAACATCGTGAGATATAATAACTCTGAACACTACGGTACAAAACCAAAAACTGATAATGAGTCTATATATTGCATATTGAATTAATGTATATACACATTTTATTTGCTCTATCGAAAGTCTCTACATAGTACACTGGATGCCACTAACAGATAACATTTACATTCTAAGATGACTGTACACATTATGCACTTGCACAAAACTTCGATCTAATTGAGTTAATGATCTTTTTTTTAATGATAATCAGGATTTGTCATTGACCTAGGTAATGAAAGACTTGTAATTGGTTACTGTTACTGTTGTCGTTGCTGTTGTTGTTGTGAATGATTTCTCTATTGGCATCTTCTCGTCTGTCTGCTAATCAGATATTCTAGTAAATCATAACCTAACATATTCTAATTGTCTCTAGGAAACTGTGGTATTATCTCACTGATCCCACTTACAAAAGCTAGAAATATTAAAATCTATATTCAAGTGTGGTATATTGCCTCAATAACGATCAGGGCCAAATAAAGTAGTAGTAGAAGTTTGATCTATGCGGTATTATAGGTATAATTGTAATGTTAAGGTAACTTGTTTGTTTAGTTTGAGATAATATAACTATGTATGTTTGTATACATATGTAGACATGTATCTATGTTTGTTTAATTATCTTAACTATGGAAGTTGGAAACTTTCTTTAAATTAACTTGATGCAAATTATCGCAGATGAGCTAAGTTTACATACCTGAAGAGCAACATGACGCCTTGTATAAATGATTGGAAGTTGTTGTGCCTAGTAATGGAATTTTCCACTGTACCTAGTTTGATATTTCCGAACACCTAAGCATAATTCAAATATCGGTAAATAATATTGTAATTAATGTTTGTTGTATTTGTTACACGGCAACTAGAAAATCAAGAGATTTAACATATAGCACTGATCCGCCCATGTATCCTTTATACATTCACAGTGGAATTTTTATCGTAGTACAACATTTTATTATTCTTTTTAGATCCATTGACTTGTGCACCCTTCGAATACAAAATAACTATAAAACCCACAAAACACAGAAGCTAAAATATATCTTCTAACTCATAGTCAATATTTTCAGATATCAGATTAGGATTAAGATAAGAGATCATATATTTAAAGAAACAATTTTTCGAAATAGATTACTATATCTATAAGATATTCACAAAATACTGGATAGGATAGCTCAATAATGCTCTTGAGAAAAAATAAATATACGTAAACAATATTACGATTGATTATATTTCGATTACAACTGAAAAAGGAAATGATTATAAAACAAGAGATACAGACAAACAAAAATGGAACTGACTCTCGATTATAGGTAAAAAATAAAATCGGATTGAATTGAGTACGAATGTGTGTAGGTAGGAATTAGGGCCGAACTCTAACTAACTATGTCTTTATTTATTCAATGTGAAAACTAAGTTTCTAATGTTGTATAACGCGTACTAAAAGGACGCAGCCCAAAGGACTCTTCTTAACTCGAACTGAAATTGGATATTAGTTTTGGATTAAGTTTTAGTCAAGTGTATTATACATTTGTTGCGATTAGATGCCAAACAAATGCTCCGTTACAGAAAACTTGGATAAGAGTATAAGGAATATATGTACGATATAGGTATGTATGTACTGGTGTTTAGCGCGAATTTACAATAGAAAGTTGTAACTATAACCGCTTACTGTATAACTGTAACTACAACTGCAACGGTACATTACAAAACAACTATGTGTTTTTTGGTTAGAAAACTTTGCAAACTGCCACAACTAATGCATACACGTACAAGTTCCTCTCGGCAGTTCGATAGAAACAGTATTATTTGTATTTCTTTTTTTTTTTGATTTTGGTTTGATATTATGTAATTATACAATCAATAAACGAATCAAACACACGAGTAATTAAATTATCATTATTATTATCATATCTAAATATATATGATACGTAACTAAATGATGCTTTGAAACTGTCCAAGCCACAAACGACGATAGATTGACACAATTGTCAGTGTTATTTGTTGAAATTCGAATCTTAATGCATCCCCATTTGTGACTGTTCTTATTTGCTATAATACTATACTATATACGGTATCCCGACAAACGGGACAACCGAGTTTACTAAGTTAAACAAAACAAAATACGATTTGGCTAATATGAATGTTGGAATTATGTTGATATGCTTGTCTGTTGTCTGTTAGTGCCATCGTTTAATACCACTAAGGATACGACCAAAAACTTTGTTCTTCGTTTACCGAAAGAGCAGCATGATTCCTCCAGAGAACGATTGGAAGTTATTATGGCGATTCAGTTGTGTGTCCGGGTCATATTTTATGTTGCCGAAAACCTTTTAGTTTGTGGGATATAATAATTATTACAGTTATAATTATTACTATTAGCAATCTCTGAGAACCAATTGCGAAATTCAATTATATAGTACATTAATTTACATATTGCTATGAGAATGATGAGGTTAGTTATTGTACACATTAATCTATATTCTAGGATAGTTTATAGTGTTGCTGTTCGAAAGTCACCTAACCTTTCGAAAAGGAGAAATATAATCTTCGTTTTATTTTTGTTTCTTGTAGCTATGGTTATGCTTTGCTTCACTGTAATACGATCTACATTTCTAAGATCACAAATTGTGGAAGAACTAAGTACATACATACATACATATATGAAAATTGTAGTTTCCAAGAGATCTAAAGATTTATTTCTCACAAGTTTGCGAAAGAGAGACCTATGGTTAAGTATCTAGGTAATTTTATGGCATCTATCTAGAAATAAAGAGCTATGAACCCTTTTCTATTCTATTTGAATTATGAAAATAGTATCTATGTTAACAAAGTTAACTCTATCTGGGTAAACGAACAGAGTTCGATCTATAAACACTATAAAACTATGTTTAAGTTTAGAATAAAAATGGTTAAAAATTAAAAATATTCAAATATGTGTATAAATTAAAGTATTGAATAATTCTGAACAGTTCTTGTGTTGTAGAGCACCCCCTGCTTAACAAATTAAACAATAGTAAAATGGTAAAAAGTATATTTTCATTAAGGAAATATTGCTTCTGTGTTGTTATTGCATCTCAACTGATAGTACTTTATAGATCACGGTCTCAAATTGATATGTGCCCTAATATTGAGTTGATTATATAGCCCATTTGTGTGCCTATGTGTGTTATATTTGAGATCCATAGTTCAATACTTTTTGTGACACTCTACGGAACCGATTCCGGAAACGAAAGACTTGAAACTGCTTAAACCGGGAACAGAACTTACCTGCATGCCAATAATGGCGTATATAAAAAATAGCATAGCTATAAGCAAACAGACATATGGAAGTGCTTTAAATGATTGTACAAAGGTCCAAAGGAGAATGCGTATTGTATATCCTTGACGAAGTAATTTTATAAGACGCGCCGCACGAAACAAACGCAGGAAGCCGACGTTGATTGAGTTCGACTGTAAAATATTATTGGTCAAAGGAAGAAAAAGAGAGAAACAGAAAATATGGAGAGTAGTATTAGAGTGGTTGTGTCCCGGGAATTTTAGTAGTGCTCGAAGCTCAGTTCGAATATGATTTTAGTTTCTCTTAATTCTTTTTTGATTTTTTTTAGGTTCGTTAGTACTTAGTACAGTTAGAGCAGTTAGAGTAGTAGTAGTAGTAGTAGTAGTAGAGTATATTAGTAGTAGGTAGTAGTGCAGTAGCAGCAGCAGTAGTAGTAGTAAATTGTACTAGTAGTACATAAAAAAGTACATACATATACATATCGGTATAAAGTAAGTTTTTTGATTGGTTAGTAACGATCGATTGCATTAAAGTAATTGCATTTTTGGCTTTTCTTCTATATATATTTATATAAGAAATACAAAATAATTACAATCAAATTTGCATATTAAGTAGTATTTACTCGGATATGTAGAAATGATTATGATATAAGTAGTATATATAGGTAATTGAGTACACAAAATGCTAAATAAAAAGTGTTTTTGTTTTTTTTTTTTTTTCGAACAGTTTGTACCTTAATAATTTAATTACAACAAATGCATTGAACAGAATTTGTATGTTGAATTTTATCAAAATCTATTTAGATAATTAATTGGATTGAATATTGGATTGTATTCTCGCATTGTATACAACGTGTGTTTGTGGATATGTATCAGTATGTATGTTGTATGTGTGTGTGTGACGTGTGTTGACTACCACACCAATACAGCGTAACATGTGCGATCGCATCGTTTTAGATACGGATTCTAAATACAAAATATTTCGAAAATGTGTCAAGTGCCTTGGGCCTTGTGATCTTATACTTAGTACGTATTTAGTAGTTGAAAATCTAAACAAAATTCCGCTGCGGATCTGTTTTGTAACTAAACTAGGTTTTGAGTGAGTTTGATATATATATATTTTTTTTGTTGCTTTTATGCAATGTAAAGAAAGTAAATCAATACAATAAGTATAGTATAGTAATATACAACAGAAATGAACAAATACGAATAGAAGAGAATATAATAGAATACAATAGAATGATGTGTACACTCGTCGGTATGTACATTTCTTTTTCCGATCACTTGCCGTACAAAGGATGGTATATGTTGGTCAGTTTTCAGTCAGATAAATGTACGTGTTGGTAGAGTGGTGTAAGTAGTACGCGGTAGTAGTACCGAATTCGTTGTTCATTAGAGCGGTTTCGTAACCGATTCAAGAACTTTGACCAAAATATTTTACAAATCAGCTGTTGCATGTTGCACATTTAATAATTACACAAGTATGTACACAAATTGTTCGTGCTGATACATACTGATGCACGCACGTAGGCGTCACAGTGACTCTCACTGCGACTGTGACGCGAACGTACGTGAAAGTGGTTCGCAAACACTGATTGATAGACGCATACCGCCTCGCTGTGGCCTCTACGTATGTAGTATATAAGTAGATTAAATAACAAACAGTTAGTTGGGTTCACAAGTTAGGTTTAGGTTACAATACCGCTGATATAGTATATACACATGTAGGCGAGTAGATTACGACTATGCACTCTGCTATCGCTATGTGAAGCATCTAAAAAGGTCTGTGCTATAGATATGTTTATATATATAGATATATATTATATGATGACATTTCGGGTAGAGGGAGGACTGAAGACGGTTACCGATCTCGAGATCTTGAAGCTATCCCATTTGGCTGGCCTAGTGGAAGTTGGGTTAGCATGATGGAATTATAAGCGTTAACGATAAAGATCTTATGTACATAGAGAAAACTATAAGAGAATTCGCTTTATGGAACATTGTGTTTTCAGCCAAATCGAAATCCAAATCGAAATCGAAACCAACGTGGCAAAAGGGTAACAGTAATATGTACTACGAAATGAAAAAGGATATGGTATTCTGGTTATCTAGAAAAATTTGATAATTTAATAATGAGCAGCTAGATACATATGTTTAAGATATGTATTCTGGAAAATCGAAAATCAAGGCAATGGAATCTACTACGAAAGAAGACACCATCAATGCGATCTGGTTACTGAATAAAATTGTACATGGTAAGTATAATATATGGTAAACGTTTAGCTAAATGCTGATTAGTTAAGTTGTTCTGCTGTTTCGGGTTTCTGTTGTGAATGTTTGTAATAGAAAAAAGGGTACTCATTACTGTATTTTTGTTTTTCTTATCTGTAAGGTTGGGTTGTTTACTTACATCCTGTTGGATAATCAGAAACCATGTTCAATTGAAATTTTTGGATTCGTTTGAATGAAATCAATGTACACATAACTCATATACCGCATTGTCACCGATTTGGATGCCACATTTGTTGTTGGTATTTCAGGTGTATGTCGGGTATTTCAGAATCAATCAGAATATCATATTAATCAGTTGCAGCCAAGAGATGAAATCAATTTCAGAGTTTTCAACGGTATGGAAATGTTTGTGATATTGTTGTGTTACGTTAGAAGTTTTCGTTTTTTTAATGAAGTTATTCGTTTATTTGAAGAATATTAGGTTAGTTTCATTTACAAGCAATTTATATACATAGTTCGTATTTTATTTGGATTTTATCAGTTCGTATTTCATTATAAAGTTTGTTATTTGCGATTACGTGTTCGTATCGGTTGGTTAGTTTTACAGTTTTAAACGAATTACAGATTTCATGCGACGTTGGCGGCGTTAAAGATAGTCGATTTCGTATATTTTTAGAAAAAAACAAAGAAATGTATAAAGTAGAATTGAAAATTAGTAGTTATAATTTAATCGTACAACTCCCTTCCAGTATGCAGGTATGCAGAGATTAGTCAATGAGCATTGATGAGCAGCGTTACATATTTTTATCGCATTACATATACATATATCGCATATGCCTATACCATACACAGGTTTGTATCATGTGTTACAACAGCGGGAAGGATAAGGATTGCGTACGCCTTTGTTAATAACTCTAGTAAGCCATTTACGGGACATTTAAATTGCTTAGCGTAATACACACATTCATTGATTGGATGAGACTCATAGCTAGGACTTCGATAGATGATAACACAAATTATGGCATGTTCTATAGAGCGATAAAACGCATATAATTACATGTACTCCTACTGACAGTAAAAAGCCGCTCAAGAAACTCGTCTTAAGTTATTCACATATGAAAAGTAACCGAAAATAATGGAATTTACCTTGTGAATGTTGTCTCTTACATACCTGTAGAACACGAAATAAATCTCAAAGTAGATCATAGATATATAACAAAGCAGTTTTACAGCGGTTTCAGCTCATGTTACTGAAGCTCTCTGTCTAGATTGCGAATTTATCTTGATTAGCAGCATGCAGCCAATCACAGAGCACCAATTTCATAGAGATTTGCATAATACACATTTAACTAAAAGCAGGAGTTATACATATTAACTACATTTCCGAACAGAGATGCAACCCAAAATTTGCCATAACTTCACATTGCATAGAAAATCAGCATCAGTGTCATTAATAGAACATTACTTGATTTTAAGTTGAAGAGAGAGTTGGTGTCTGCAGAATAATTCTTAACACAGACGACAGATAGGAAAAACTAATCGAGCACGGAAAGATGTTGTCAGTCAGGAAAAGAGCTATGGTGAAGTATAACTTTTGGACAACCGTTGAAATAACAGATTCCCGGTTTTATGCCCTGTGCTTAACTCAAATCATGCGCAAGAGTAAATAGTAGAGTAGTAGTATTATAAGTATATACAATAGAAGGCAATATTTGCGAAGTTAAAGTGCTTTGATGAAATTCTTGTTATACCTTTGAATCACAAGGAAATGACATTTCTTCGCTACGTAGAAAATATGTATGTCGTATTACTTACATTGATCTCTGACCAGCTAAAAGTTTCACTTCAAAATTAATGTAATATCATGTTTTGAATTTGAAGAATGAAGAAAGTAGCTACGGACAGGAAACCAATATTGGTTGTGGTTGATAAGATATTGTTAGGAGTTGAAAAAGCTTTGAAGTAGGAAGTCTATTATTATTGGAAATCCGTGTAATACTGTACAAGGCGCTAGAAAGGTAGATTTTTTCTGGAGTATTAATTGTAAAGATCAAGCTTTCGTTTTTTGTTTTAATAACAAACACAAGTTCTGGATCCAGAAGATCAAAGCCATGCGAAAATATTGAGAAAAATTAACGCCAGGCATTGCAATAGGCGCATAACTCATCCTTATAAGCACCCGTTTACAAGACTTTTACGTTTCTAAGGGTGTACCGATTACACAAATAATCGATGAAAGTATCCTTTAAATGGTCAAGTACAAATTGTATGACAACCTTTTAAAAAAAACTTTGATTGTAAGTAAATATTCTAAATGTTATAAAAATGTTATGATGGTTATGCAGTCCGTTGCATATCTGGGTTAATATTATTCTCATATATATGTTTATAGGGTTTCTTGCATATCGATAACCCAGTCTGCCGATATATCAAGTTCTACCAAGACTACAGACTTACACACGCAATTTGTTACAAGAGAGGAAATTACGATTGCAAAGTCGTGTGCTATAATAACAGAAAACTGAAACTTACAGATATACGAGTACTGGCAATGTAAACAGAGAAGATGGAATAAATTTAGTTAACTATCCTTGGGTGTCAAACAAAATATATCCATGCAGACATTTTATAAAAAGTGAAATGCTGAAAAAGACCCCACGCGACAGTATAGACAAACGGACAGATTTTTGAGGCATTCTCTAAATTTATATGTTATTAATCTTGACTCCAGTGTTGGTAAGTGTTGAAAACCCTTTTAAAGTTAACCGATTTGACCACCCAGTTAAATCATCGAATATTTAAGATAGGAAAAGACTAGATTTCATAGAAACAGATAGACTGTCATCGTCTACTTTAAATCAGCCCGACAAAGTAATTCTAAATGCAAAACTATCGGCTAATATAAGGAAAGATTTGAGAAACAATGCACTTTTAATACAGATGTGTGTGTGTGTGTGTTTTGTGTGTGAAAACTGTTAGACAAAACAAGATACAAGATAATAAGCATATTAGGTAATGAAAGGTGATTAGCAATAAAAGCGGAATCTAAAATTGATCATTGATCTGTACACATAGGAGGAATTTGACAAATGCAATTCTGTGTAGATTGTGTTTCGTACTTACATCGTGCTGTTGGTGTTGATATTTGTTGTACATGTCGATGTAGTTGTAGATGAGAGATATATATGTATGCATATGTATGTGCGACATGTGTTTTGGGACAACACATTCAATATAAACACATACACATGCATAATTGTTAGATGACGTGTTTGTAACACAATTTAATTTGTTGATTCGTTTCATAATTGATTTGTTGTTCATTTGTCATTTTTTTTTTTTTTTTTTGTATTGATTATAAAAATTTGTTTTGTGAGTTTGTTTTAATTTTTGTTTTGGAATTGGGTTTTTTTTGTTTTAGATTATAAGTTTGGTTTCGGTTTTGTTTTTTGTTTGTTTATTGATTTTGTTGTTGTTTTTTTTTTTGTGATTGTGACGAACAAGAATTAGTTGCGTATTCATTGCATTTTGTATTGGTATTGTGTTAGTTTTGTAATAACATGGTACATGTGTGTTTATAAGTTCATAATTGGGGTATATTTCATGTTGGACAATGTGAGGTTAAGTGATGATTCGTTTCCCGATGGCCAATTGTCGGGTGGTAGTGGGTACATATTGAATTGAGTTGAGTCAATCGGAGGCGTATATGTATTTACATGCATGTAGACGCATATAAGCATTTACATATGTGTGCGTACATATGCGTGTACATGTAAACATTGAGACGTGTTACATAGTTTATGCATTGGCATATGTGAGGGGGTGTGATTTGCGATTGAGTGTTTATTTGATTATTATATTTATAAAGGTGTATTTTTTTTTGCATTCATCGTTTTTGTTTGATTCGGATTGGTTTTTCCCGATTTTGAGACCACATTTCGTATTTGGTATTCGTTTTCGTACACAAATAAATATGAAAAAGGAAATCAAAAAGATATATGATTATTAATTTCTGTATTTTGTGAGACTTTTTAAAAATAATGGTTTTTATGCATAAAATCGCGTAGAAATCAATAGTCAATTTCTCAATAATAATAAAAAACATTTTCTTGTGTCTTGGTGTCTATTTTATAGAAATAATGGTGTCGTTATGTAAATGTACCTTAAAAACTCACACTCAAAGAACGGCTGAAACAACATTAAGTTTAGTTCAAACCTTAGTACATCCTTAACACGGATATTTTATATTTAGAAAAACACAATGTTCACAATAGACACAAACTGGAGGCCCCAAAAATAACGGCTATTCTCTGTGTAGACTGAATACTAAACTTTATAGTCTTTCTGCAAGAACCTAACGTTCTTCCATATAAAGGTGGAAGAGATCAATTATTAATAGAAATTCACTAGATGAAAATCGAAGTATTATCTTCAGTTCAGTGAGAATTATTTACCAAAATTCTTTAAGGTTATAGGTTATATCCTAACTTCAGTTAAGCCTTACTAAGAGAAGATTTCATTAAAATATATGCAATATTTTACCAAAATCCCAAATCTTAGAAAACATTTTAAACTCTCTCTTGCGACCGATGCAAGTCTTTCAGATTATAACAAAATGTATATTAATTAATAGTTTACATTTATTCCTACAAGTTTTTGATAAGTATGTATTTTCGTAAACCAATGAAGAATAGTTCATATCGAAATATAGTACATACGTAGATACTCAAACTTAATTTCACTTTTAATAAACGAGAACAATCCCCATTGTATTGCATTGTGCACTTTTGTCGTATAGAATTTAAACCTAAAAGACCTTAAATCGGTTGTGTTCACATTAGATAGGTCTTGCATAAAACGTATGGACATATATAAACTCTGTTAATACACATACATAAGTGAGCGTGTTGTATTTATGTAGTATATTTCTGATAAGTATAGATCTGAATGTGTTATTGTACGAGAATTGTACGAGTATCTTGGCAAAATAAAAAGCTAGATACTTTGTTTTTGATTTTTTTTTGTTTTTAAATTATTCTCTTTGTTTTGCATAACGGCGTACATAAATCGATAACACAACAATAATATAATATAGTATGTATACTCTGAATCAGAGATATTTCAAGCATCAGATAATTACCCCAAATTCCATCCAGAGGGCATCCACAATGCTGCCCAATACAGTTATTAGATCGAATATGTTCCACGGATCCTTAAAAAAGTTCTATAACATAAAGATGTAAATGTTATTGAAATACAGAACAAACTATGCATGCATATGTTACTACGTCAAACAGATTACAGACGATAACTTTTCCTGTTTTTGTACTTTTTTGATCTCTTGAACATATATTTGGTACACCTTAGTTATACGCTGAAATTTACAGTGTGACAGTGATGGGTATATGTTTGTGATATTTGCATGCATATCAGAGGTGCCATCCTTGTTCTCCAAAAGGCTTGGCAACACAATTCACAATTCATCAACTATAGTATGTAATTAATTAATTGTATGTATAGTTTTATCGTTGCAATATATAGTATGTATGTACCTATATATTGTAGATATGTGCACAGAATAATACATACCGTAACTCCAAACCCAAATATCTTAAGTAATGTCTCCATTGTAAAGAGCGTGGTAAGAAGCTGATTTGTGCGCCTCACCCATTCCACGAGGTCGGTCGGTGCCCCATTAAACTACAAAATGAGAACACGAAAAGGTTGGGGAAAGGGAGGGGAGTGCAAAAGGAAGTTTAGATGACATCGATATAAGGAAATAGTCCAGCTGAGATGATTGTAGCCCGCTCCTGGCATTTAACATACATACATTTCAATTCAATTATATTTAGATCTTAACTTAACATTTAATTTCTAATCATGTAGCCCAAATTAACTCATTAAAGTAATTTGATACTCTGCTAGTTATAACAATATGAAACATGTCCCTAAAATCGTAACCTCATAACCGATTACATACATGTATATATTAACATACGTGCTTTGCTGTTCCTCAATTTTTCCTAAAATAATAAAATAAGTTAATCTAAAAGCAACACTTCAAACCGGTATGTTAAGGTAAGTATGAAATATTACAAGCATTAAAATAATTATTGTAAATATAAGCAATTATTGGCACATCGATAAGCTTCTGATTTCCCTACGTTCCATGCTAATAACAAAGAAAAATTAGATCAACATAAATAAGTAAAGCAGTTAAACAAACACTAAAGCTACAGTCGAGTGTGCACGACTGTGATATACCCGCTGCCCACCTGGCAAAACTGATTTCTTCAATATATAACTTTTATGTTTTGCGAATTTTGTGTTGCATACTTTCAGGGAGAGGCTTCGAAATCACTACATACTTAGAATTTCTTAAATAACTTTTATCTTAACTATCCAATTTTTAAATTTTCAGAAATCTTTTGCCTCTTTATACTTATTGTGTTCACCAATGAACTGGAATTTGGTAGATCTAGCTGTTATAGTCTCTGAGATCTAGATTTTCAAACGGACGGATTGACAGACGGACATCCTATATCGATTCGGCTGTTGATGCTGATTAAGAATATTCTTATATAGTTTGTGGGGTATGTCACGTCGCTTTCTGCCTGACACATACTTTTTCGGCTGGCACAAAGCTGTTTTTCCTTTCTACCCTATGAGTAGCGGGCATAAAAATGATATTACATATAAGCGTTAAGCGATATCCATAGTTATTCAGCAGTGATTTTGAGTAAAGGGGAAATCTCATATGTACATTTTAAAACTGCACAATATTTTAAGCTGAATCTTAATTATATCTGAACAAAATTTAATATTAGAATGGACTCCAACCGAGAGAAATAAGTTACAAGATAAATGCTCTTTATTATAACGTTAGTAAGTAAGAATTGAGTATTTGTAGACCTATTCCCCATTCCGGTTGCATACAAGTAGGGTTTAAATTTTACAAATATGCTACAATTTACTTTGCAAGGGCACGGAATTTGGAAAAGGACGCATACACACATTCAAATTCGAAACTTACCCTAGCAAGCAATTACTGCCTATCCCAAGAGTTCTGAAAAATGTTCTTGGGTGCAAAGTGATAAAATTGTTTAAGAATTAGAATGACGTGATATGGTATGATAGATAGTATATCGTTTTATATGCATGCAAGAGGTATGTGACATTGTAAATTTCAGCATTTTAACATAATCTGTTTAACATAAGCTGTCCTACATAAAAGCTCGCATATACTTATAGTATATACATATATATATGGAAGTTTGATATCTACAATTGACATCGACGTTAGTTCTTATTGTCTTTAACTTACCTTGACACCGAATCCAATAATTTTGAGCACTGTTTCAACACTGAACATGCCTGTGAATCCCATGTTGATGTATTTGAGTGATTTTTCATACATCTCACCTTGATTATGATACTGTTAGAATGTTTTTATTAATTAGTTTGGGTTATGTCATTAGAAACAATAAAGAAAGTATCCGTTTAAGTTTAGAAAGGATAGGATTTTAGAAAAGCAGACAAAAGCATGTGTAGTATACCCTGAACATCTTTCTACAATAGATTTCCTTGAGCTGGGAACAAATTTCTTAAATATGTTCACCTACGTTTGTATGTGTATTATGTATATTTGTTGCTGTAGTTATTTTAAAATTTTAAAGTAAAACCAAAAGTTTATAAAACATGCCAATTAGTGTAAAAGCAAATATAAATATTGCCAATTTTTAAACAGTACACAACATTGATTAATACGTATGTATCTTTTCAAATTACTGCATTTAATGCGTACTTAAGATAGATTTAGGAAAAGTTTACAAATCTATATAGGACAAAGAATAGTAACGTTTTATTTATTTTTGATAGTGTTAAATAATAAAGTGCCATGTAAGAATTGTATGTATGTATGTCTGTATAGTTCCTAACTGCATTGTTGTTTATCAAGGATTATAGTGTATCTCAAATGTTTTAGCTTAAAAATACCTAATAGTTTAAGGGTTGGTTTCTTTTTTTGTGCTAAGTGCTTCATTTCATTGTCATCTAATTTCAATTAATCAGCTCCAGAGAACAAACCTAATTATCCATGGAGTTACTGAATGCCAGCTCTGACACCAACCCTCAATAATAATATAAACAGAGAAGCTTGAATAGCTTAAACAGCATGAACTTATCTTTCGAAACGTGGAATATAACCTGGACTATACCGATTTGGAATAGGTAGGTGTTTACGATCATCACATCAACTTACCTTCATCATAAGCAATAGCGTATTGAAAACGATAAGCATCATTATGAAGTATTCGAACGGTGTAGACACAACGATTCGCCACACTTTGTACTTGAAAGTGTTTCGGTTTTTGGGCATGTAACGTTCAAGTGGTCGAGCTCCGATTGTGAAATCAATGCAGGATTTCTGCGAGGAAAGAGTAAATAAATGGGAGATATGTTATAATGTGCACTTATTAAAAATCACTTTGGAAACTTTGAAAACTGTTGTAAATGTTTTCGGTTTCTTTTCTTATTTTTTTAGATTTTGTAGGATTATCAACAACTACGGGGGACAAGTTAGAATTGAGATTTCGTAATTGATCTTCAAAGCGGATATTTTAAAGTAATTATATTACATATACAGTAACATTTATTTGTACAAACTTTGTATATTGTTTCGAATATAAGTTCCAACTAATGGATAGTAAATAAAAATCAAATAATGACATACCATATACACATTATATTAGAGTTACTGTCAAAATTGAAAAACAAACAAGTAGGAAAATTACAGTCAAGTACACTCGACTGTGGGATACCCTGTACCCAGACATTAAAAGAAAACTCTTATACACACACACACATGCATTGAGATAGAAGAGATTTTAGGGATTCAGCGCAAACTGAAATAAAATATTCAGACCAGGAAGGGAAGCACGCTTACATCTGCCAGCCCATAGCTAGGTGCGTGCAGGGTGTGCAGTACACAAGGGCCTTCAACTGTCAGAGGCCCCTGGTTAACAACCATAAAAATGTTTTTAAAGAGGATATATTTGGACAGTTCAAATCCTTTGTGAACACAAATGCATTCATTAAGTAAACTAATTAAACTTGGGGCCCCTGAGAAGTATTACACATGATTCCGAAAGACCGTCGCTACGGCCCAGCTTCCAACACTTCTGTTTCACACACTATTCTAGGGTACTAGGTATGCACACTACCCTTACAAAACAATAATAACTAGCAAATGGCTTGCCTAAAACCGGCTTTATTGAACACTGTAAAAAATGATGCCAATTCAAGGTAATTAAAATGAGATTAAACTAACGTATGTTTCTTTTCAGTGCAATATCTTGGATCTTGAACGGGAATACCGGTGAGCCGGTAGGAATTTTTAAAAAATAATTGCTCAATTTATAATATCTTTGAACGAAAATGAAAATGATTACGAACTACAGTTTTACATATTGATATTCAGGTCAATTGTTCGTAATTGGTTGATCAAATTTGGAGAGATTACATTGCTGGATCATGGTATACTTACAGTAGTTCTGGTAGTAGTGTATTCAGCAACGAAATATATATAGTTTGGCAACAACTTATTGGTGACTGACGATAGCAATCGTTAAATATTCAAAACTGAATATTTAAGGATGATCGTGAATATTATGAATTATCTCTACTTTCCGGTAAATGTTCAGTCTTTATATCGAAGAGTTTCTAGTCGTGTTAACTCTTTCCTATAACCCTATAGGACATATGACACTATTTAAACGATGTGTACATTTCGTCTTTCGTCTATATTAACATCGAGAGGTTAAAACTAGTTGGTAAACAAATACTCTAAGCTTTTCCGAATAACTGGAAGCGATCCACAATAAAAGCACTAAATATGTACCAATTTATTATATATACACAAACACAATAAAAAGTTGTTAGTGTGAGGAGGGCGGTTCTAAATGATGGGAACAGAAAATAGCATTAAACATAGCATCAAGTAGAAAGCTAGCAGAAGGGACTATTAGAGTAAGACTTGTACAGCACAACTATTGCCGGCTCATTGTCCAAGGAGTGCAGAATGGACTACACTGTGTTTATTGCGCGTGTGGACATACTATATAATTGTATAATTGTAGTGGCACTCGTATTTATGTATTGTTCTATATTATCTGCACTAATGTCTGTTAGCATTGATTGCACGTAGAGAGGTAGTTAGCAGAGGAATATGGTAGAGTATAGGTGTATGTATGTGTACATATACGTGCATAGAGAAAACAGGCTTTGTTTTTAAGACTATCGGTATTACGAGTAGGCATTGTACATGACACACGAAACACACATACATATACATATTATAGAAAACACTGTTTGGAGTTGCTTTGATTTTTTTTTTTTTTTTTTTTTTTTTTTAGTTTTTTAGTTTACGTATTACGAGTTTTACATATTTTGGATGGGCTTGGCTCACCTGATTTTTGTCAATTTCACCATCTTGCAATTCAGCCTCGCCTTGCTCTTGAAATGTTATGATTATCAAAGCGACGAATATGTTGACGAAGAAGAATGGAAATACAATAAAATATACTATATAAAAAGATGGACATTTCGATCCGGAAATTTTGGATTGGACCCCTATCTTCATAAGTGGCAGCCATTGAGTGTTGCAAGACCCTATATACGATGATTACCATGATGACGATGTATCATATTATCATTTAAGTGAGGAGAGCACAAAACAAAAACAAAAACAAAGCATAATTGATTATTATATTTTTTGCATACCATACCATATAATTCAGATTCAAGTTCGTATTTGTATTGTATTTGTATAGTATTTGAATGTGAATTGAGATTAGTTTCAGTATAATAGTATTATGTATAATATAGTTAGATAGATTAATAGAAATATGGACAAATTAGCTTACTGTGGCCATCCTTCGCCGGTCTGCACGGCGAACAGCGTCAACATGGCGGCGGCAACGTTGTCATAGTGAAAGCTCCGTGGCTTCCACACCCGCCTCTCCTGTTTGGGCAGCAGTTCGTCTTCCTCATACTTGAAATACGAGCCCCTTTTGGGTGTTCGGGTGTAAAGGTGTTCGGTGTGTTCAGATGTTGCATTTTTGATGGTTTTTGGTCAATTCATGATGGTTTTGTGATTTGGTTTTATTTGCGCATTTGCGGTTATTCGTTGTGGAATTGTTAATAATTGAATTTTCGATTTATTATTAAATGTAAAGAAACAATTTCGATATAAAAAAAGCACTAAGGAAAAACAACAAATAAAAATCATTGAAATACAATATGGCATATGAATTATTATTAAACCGAAGCATAATTATAAGAAAAAACGATGGCTTCTTTGTTTGTATTGTTTTTGGTTTTTCATTTTTGGTTTTTTGGTTTTTGGCTTTTGATTTTCTGTTTTTTCTCTTACTAGTTATGTGAAATGTTTTAAATTATATGAAAGTACAAGAATGTATGTATATACAAAAGTCTAATGGATACAAATAACAGTTAAACATTTATATATTTAAAAAAGACGTTAGCACCTTAGCTTCAGGCTAGATCAAGTAAATATGTATGTATATTGTGAAATAGAATGTAAACGTTATAACTTGTATTATGTATAAATGTATTTGATATGTTCATGTATGGATCCGCGGTAATTTTTCATGTTTCATGTATTCGAGATCGATGCGATGAATGAACGATTGGATGTTAGTGTATCTGCAATTGTTGTTCTTGTTGTACAAGTACTTGACTTTGTCTTACTGCGAATCCAGATCAACGCAAATCAACACTGTACAATTGGAGGGCGTAGAAAAAAAGAAATGTTCGAAAACTAACGAAAATACATCAAGATACAAACATAACGAATGAAGTATCTGCGTATCTAGTATATACAAACACAGTACATAAACCATGAAATAACAACACTCGATATGTATATAACATTCCCTAGATTAATCGAGCATGGGCTCTTAATGTGAATGCATCAATGTGATTGAGACTGTGCAATATGAGGAACTATGGCTGATCTTCTTCTAATCGCTATATAGTAAAATCTTGTTCAGCGCACAGAGTTCAAGTTGAAATCTTCTAAAGGATAAGTGTAAATTGAAATGTTCGGCTGGTTGTTCGTTCGGCGATGTGTAACAAAGCAGCTGCGCTTATATATCCAGGTAACTCACTGACCTTTGGTGCATGTTAAGGATGTGACTGCCTATATGACACCAGACAATACATTTGGCATTTAGATTTCTATCCCGGTTAGCAGCGACTGTAGTACTTATGTTTATGTATATATCAGCCAATTTTGATCAAATTGTGATAACCGATAGGTCTTATTGTTAGTTGCTTACGTGCAACAAGTGATAGACGTACATATGTATGTAGATCAAGAAACAAAACAAGTGATGCAAATTTTGAAGTTCTCTTACGAAGCAACGGCCATACTTGAACTGCATTTTGAAACTTAAGTCGCTAATCGGGATACAAATTGATCTGATTTCTAGCCAAAAGTGTCATGTGTTGTGGCAGAAGTCTAATGTATGTCGATATATGGGATATATGAAATCGATGTACGTGTACATATGTAAATATTTGGGTAATTTTTAGTAATATGGTTAAGACCATAGCTGTTAGTAAGGTAAACAATAAGATGGTCATACTGTGTCGTGTATATATTCTTCTCGATCCGGCGAGATACGCGTTAATTTTTATTTTTGTTTGTGCGCATATACGTACGGGGCATCGCAAGGAGAAAGTTCCCGCAAGTAGACAAAACTCTGGAGAATAGTACTACGAAGTTTATATAGTGTATAAATTATATAGAATTTGAGACTTGATTACTTTATTTTGGAGCTCTGATTATATTTCATTTAATTGGGAATACGTTTTTGTATATTATATGAAAATTTGGTAAATTACTTTTACTTTGGAAAGATGTCAAAGGGGCCCAGTATGCGTTGAGTGTATGAGTTGCATAGCTTCACATCTGTTATCGAGTTTCGAGATTTTCTACTTAGAATGCATAAAAATGCTAAAACTACTGTTAAAGAAATGGAAGAAAGAGCTCATCATAGGTGTTGCTAGTCTACAAAGTGGGTAACGATGAAATCGGCAACAAACGTATCGTATAATAAACATCTATTAGGAATAAGTTGAATCGTCTTTGTACAAATGCGCGAGCATAAGTTTAAGGTATGTATATGAAAGTAGTACATATATTCGAGTTAAAATCTATTCGAGAAGTGTTTGAAAAAGAACATTTAGTATGGCTTAGAGGGACCATAAGTTAGGGGTAAGAAGAAGAAGTAGAAGTAGAAGTAGAGTAAATGGCTTGGAGAATATACAAATGACTAAAGATCGAAGATCTAGGTCTCAAAGTGTGCTATCAGAGGATAAGAATGCTACAAGTTTAAGATCAATAACTACATTGTATCATTATGAATACGATCCTTGTTTCTATAGAATGTACGCGTACACAGACTTATTAAGAAATCTTCTGGTAGTAATATGGACTCTTTGGTATTGCAAAATACCCAATTGTAAATTGTAAATAAATGAAACGGTTATGTACATGCTAAACGCGAAAGATAGAGTAAGTTTTGGATAAATTTGGTTTTGACATCGTTTTTTTTTTTGGCGTAGAAGGCAACACATACAAATATACATTGATTCGACTTAATAGATTAACTAGAACAGAAATAGAAGAAAACTAGAAAGATATTTTAGGTGGTAATTGTAGTTTCGCATTTCAGTTCTATTCTATGCTTTATACACAGACACAGATGTTGTTGAATTATGCGCATTTATCTCTATTTGGTTCGTCTTTTTTTGGTTTTTAATTTAAAATAATTTGTTTGTTTATGTTTGGTTTTTCTTTTCTTTTCTATTTTTTTTTTTTTTTTTTTTTTTCGTTTGTGTTTTTGGCCTGTTTACTTGCGTGATTGTGTGACACAAATCAGGCAAGAAAAACTAGGCGAGAAACTTTAAAATGCTACTCTTACATTCTGTAGAATCAGTGCACCTTTTTTGTTTTCTTAGAAAAGAAAAAAAGATACAACAAAGCAATACCAAAAATCAAGAGTGTAACACAAAGAACTGATATAGAAGACAACTCAAGATACAGGATGGATAAATGATAAGCTCATTTCATTATCTTTTCGAATCGCAATCACTTAACCATGGATACACCATTTAATACGATACGCACGTATAGTTATGTAAGTTGTATTTTCGGGGCATATTAATGCGTATTTATTTATTCCAAATATATGTACAAGGACTGCTGAGTATGTGCCTTAACATATGGTATGTTATCAATGACACAGGAAATCGATCCAATTAGGAGTTCTATCAGACTGAACTACGATTGTGTCAGTGTCAGTTTTCGATACTCTCCCTTGCGAAAAGAACTTCGATTACATAAAGCTCCATAGAATGGTTAATTGTTTAGTTAAGTACGAAATTCTTAAATTGCGTGTGGAAGTTTTTGGAATTGTGAAATAGTTATTATATATATATATGTATATATATATATATATATATATATATGTATATATGTATATAGACATTTATAGGAACGAATCTTAGTAAATTGGGTAAGAGAAATGTAGTTTTGATACTTCTAGTTAGCACTAGACACACAGATAACTATGTAGTTGGGGTAAACACTTATAAAACACACACATCACATCTTTAAGGTCCTGTCTCGCCTAAAAACTACGCATTGTTATATTGCAGAATATGTATATATCTATAATGTATGTTTGTAAAAGCTTTTGGAATGCACATTTTAGCAACTTAACATTTGGAGCACAGACAATAACATTAATTTATTGGAAATACGTATACATATACATACATATATGATATAATATAATATATATTCTACGCATATACTCATGCATGCACACACATACATTCATATATGCGTAGAAGAAATATATATAGGGAGAGAGATAGAAATACATTGACAAACATAGACAGCGAGAGAGAGAGAGACAGATAGAGAGTTAAACAGAGAGAGAGAGAGCGAGAGTGATCGATGGGAGAGCTATTTATATGTAAGGCCAGACAGAATGTATGAATATGTGTAACACTTGACTAAGGGGGGATAAATTGTCTCTTTTTTTTTTGGGTTGTAGGTAGTGAAGGAGGAGGTGGGAGAGTTTTAGACGGGGTTTGCGGAACTCTAAGAAACGATAAGAATAGAAACTATAATCAAATAACCAAAACGTACTTTGTAGATAAGTATATCGGAAACGATAGTGAACACAAATATACAGAAATCAAATCAAAAGTCAGACGAGAGCGAATAAATTTCAAATTCAAGATTCGAAAATTGAATAAAAATTTTACTTACTGGCACTCTTCGGAAGTATGTTTACTTTCGTCCGTACAATAAAAAAACTTTCCATTGAACAATTGTACACCAATAACAGAAAATATAAATTGAAACAATATGTACACGATTAGAATGTTAACAACATTTTTCAATGAGTTCACGACGCAATCGAAGACGGCTTTCAATTTGGGAACCCGCTTAATGGTCTTCAATGGACGCAGTACTCGCAACACACGAAGCGATTTGATGGTTGACAAATTTTGTCCAGCGCTGCTACCGCTCATATCGAAACCGAAACTAACAGCAGCGCAGATAACGACCACAGCATCCATAATATTCCAGAATTCTCTTAAATAGCTGCCGGGATGTAGTATCACACCCAAGTCTACAATTTTCAGCAACATTTCTATCGTGAATACGCCGGTAAATGCATAATCAAAATAATTCAAGATTTCGTTTCGCCTCGAGTTCTCTCGAACGGGATCTTCGGCTGCTAATGCTATTGATGACATTGAGATGACGACCATTATGAAGAAATCAAAATATGGTAAATTAACCACCCAATGGGCACCACGTCGTATGCTGTATATGTCGTTCGTAGTTCAACCAATTGATTGTTGGATTTATTGTTGGTTTTTTTGTTTTTTGTTCGCAATTTTATGTTTTCAAATAAGATTTCAGATTCGTTTCGTTTCGTTTCGTTTCAATCCAGATTTTAGGTGTTGTGTTTTTTTTTGTGGCGTAATTACAATCGCATAATTCGATTTAGTTTTTTAGTTGCATACAAATTGTTATTAATATTGTTATTTTTTTGGTTTATTTTGGTTTTTGGGTCAGTTTTCGATAAGTTCGATTATGTTTTACATATTGTTTAATCAGCCGTTTTATTTAGTTAGGATCGTTTTTGATTTTACCAATTTTATTTTTGATCATTTCGCATCGGTTTTTGATAGTTATAATTTTGAGGATTTTCCATTTGTTTTATTTTATTTTTGTTTTTTTTTTTCAACGGTATTTGTCGTCGTCATTGTTAAATTTGTTGTTGTTTTTGTTGTAATTGTAGTTGTTGTTGTTGTTGTTGATGATGTAGTTGTAGTTTTTGTTGTTTCAATTGTTAAAGTGATGATGAAGTTGATATGATAGTTTGCAATTTCTCGGTGGTGATGGTGATTGGTAAATGTAATCGAATTTTTTTAATCGTTGATATATTTGTAGTGCAAATATTTACAAACAGATGATTCATTCAATTGATTTATTGATCAATTAATTAATTTGTTCATTGTAGTGTGCAACATAAAATTGAAACGAATCCAAAGGAACAAGTAAAAGAACAAATTGAAAATAGTTAGTAAGATTGTTATTATATGTTGGATTTTTATCAAATATTAAGATTATATTGTAGCGAATTTCTAAATTTAAACCCAGAACATAGGAGCCCGTACTTAATTCAAATTCAAATTCAAATCTATGCGAGAGTTTTAAGAAACTTTTTGTAATATATCTGTTTGTATAGAAATATAGGTATAGAGATTAATATCTCCACCCAGAACAGTACAGAACAGGCCACACACCAGTGAGCGAGAGCATCCAACTTATTATTTGCTGTAAAAAGAAATTGAATTACATATGTTCGTGTATGCACGAGTCCGTGATTCGACTCTGGATCCATCGAAACTGTGTACTGTGTACCTAGGGCTTATTCAAGACTTATATGTAAATGATATGTGTCAGTAATCTTCCCTCTAAGAGCTAAACATACTAATCAACATGTGCGAAAAGTGTTTCACATGTGGAGATAGAATAGAGATCAGGTGTATAGGTATATAAGTGAGAATCATATTTACGGATTTGTCGGTGAAAGTATAAACATTGAGGAATACGGCAGCATTGGCTTCGGCCCTTCCGTTACTTCCTCCTCTTCCTTTTTCTCCTCCACCTTCTTTTTGCCCTTTCCTTTGGTTGTGGCCACGGTGCCATCGCCATTCTCTAAATGCACTCCGTCGCCCTGCAAGGCTTCCATCTCTTTCTCGAGCTCTTGGAGTTGTTTCTCTTTATCCTCTTCGACTTGTTCCTCTTCGGCTGCTGTAAGTTCTTGGGCATTCGCCAAGTTATCGACGGCGATAGCCAAGAACACATTTAAAAGCGTATAATTACCGAAGAGTACCAAAACGATAAAGTATCTGTTGAAAAAATTTCAGGTGATTAGTTCAATCCACGTCAAGAGATTCGGTTCTAAGAACTATGTATGAAGTATGAAAGTCGCAAACATTTACGACTTTTGCCATAGCCCAGTCCAGTAAAGCTATATAATAGTTTACGGGATACAGGTTATGTCAACCTAGATGCACGCAGAATGACAAAATGGTCGAATATATATATAACTTAATGGATCGCAACAACGAATAGGTGGAGAAAAACTATTGCTTAGCTGAATTTTAATGTAGATTATGACGATAGCAATGATCAACCTATGACTTAAGGCCACACTGAATCCAACAGAGCGGAAACCTAATGGGTGGCTGCAAGAGACATAGTAATAAGAGAAATACATATATATATAATCAGGGTTCAATGAGTTTGCATAGCATTGTATATATACACTTACGTCATTGAATTAAGATTGTGTTTTGCGAGACAACATTTCTAAATACTTGACGGCTGACGATTGACAGGAACAAGAGAAACGGATGGACTTGGCTTGTAGAATTTCAGCATCTGAGTTAACTAAATTCTTCAAGCTCTTAAGTCCCATGGTGAACCCAAAACTTTTAACGTTTTGGATCGATTCGTAGTCGATTGCACACATTAATGGTTCGACGTTCAATGAATTGAATCTATTTTTTGATTTTATATTACTTATAGCTTACACTTCAAGGATATTCAAAAAGAGTTTTAATATTGGATATCTAGAGAACCAATTGTACAGATATATATTGCCAAAGGTCAACGTTACATGAGAATACAAAAGAGCAGTAATGAAGGCGGATATGGCAATCTACCGATATGGGATATACTATGTAATGACAATATGCTGTTTGTATGGCTTTAGTATTTAACATACTCTATGAACAAGTATTATCTAAGTGCACACACAGAGTACTTAAAATGCTTAAACTTACATAGAGTAAATCATTCCTTTCTTTGCACCACCTTGCGATATTATACCCTGATACATAACTTCATTCCAATCTTCGCCGGTTAGGATTTGAAAGACAGTCAAAAGCGCTATAGGGAATGTGTTAAAATTTGTCTCTGGTGTGCCTCCTGGCAAATTGAATTGCCCACCGAACAACTGCATGCCGAGCAGGGCAAATATCAGTATGAACAAGAAGAGCAGGAACAGCAACGAGATAATCGATCTCATTGAGTTCAGCAGCGAAATCACCAGATTGCGCAGTGACGACCAATATTTAGTCACTTTAAAGATGCGCAACAGTCGGAGTGCACGCAGCACAGACAGACCGAACGAGCCACCTTTGACTTCTGACCAGATAACCTCGAATATCGAACCACTAATGACGACACAATCAAAACGGTTAAACGACGACTCGAAGTAAATGCGAGGTCCCAGTGCATACATCTTGATGAACATTTCCGACATGAATAGCCCGAGAAATATGAATTCCGCAAAATCTGCAATAGAAATGGCATTCATCAGTGGAGTAATGAGTACAAATTTACAACATTTAGTTGATATATCCTTAGCTATTTTGTGTGCTCTTTGACTATCAGAAACCTTGATACGATTTCAAAGAACAGAACTTACACAGGAACTCCGTTAGAAATGTGGGCTGTCCGTAGTGTTCGACGGCCACGCAAACGGTGTTCAGAAAGACAAGAACTATTACGAACCAATAGAACCATTGCGTCTTTACTGTATGTCTTATCCAGAAGCGAAATCTCTTTTCGGCACGCCAGAATCCTGTACAACTGCCTTGGGGTTTTGAACGAGTTTTCAGATAACCTGTATATAAAAAAAGATTGTGCATCGATTAGTGTTCAACTTTCTTCATTCAACTTATTGATTGAGACAGATATATTTTGTGTATGCTCCATATACATAATATATATATGCATACTGGAAAGTGTGATTAAGTCGAAGTGGTTTTAAGCTCGACTCACGAGCTCGATCTCTATATGCGTAAGCGAATTGCAAATACAGATAAAGACATCTACGAATACAAGAACGAGTACATAAAGAGATACATACAAGTCTGGACTACAATACTGAGCCTAAAATACTATCAAGGTTCAGTGCGAGAGATTTTCTTTTGACTCGTGTCGATTACTTAACAAAAATGCGGCCAGTACTATAAATGTATTCAAAAACAGTCCTTCCCACGCTCTTTTTCTATTTAAAAATTGTGAGTTACTAGAAGAATATACATAGGTCATAAGTGTTAGCAGTGAGGCAGTAACACCACAGGCAATATATATTTACACAGAAGAGATACTAATATGAAGTCATTATTCTACTATACCCAACCCATTCCTTAGTACGCGATGAAGTAATTTAAGCTATGTAGTATATACCATATATGTGTGTGTATAGTTCAATATTCGGCACGACCCTACACCGATGTGACAGATGACATTACGAATCAGGCTACAACATTTTTAAGTGTAGATGAAAACAATAAAGATTCACTCGGCAATTGATCTTCGAGTCACAGCAATAGCTTGATTACTACACTAAGGTCGAGTGATAAATTAAAAATAAATTAAATGTAATAGGAATTAAGATAAGTAAGTCGCGTTGTTACAGTCGTGGTAGCTTGGTAAGTTAAATGGGGACTGTGTTCATAACATAGATGTAACTATCTAGTTACAGATTGTGTTCTTGAGGTATGATTTTGCAATGATGTGATGATCGTTACACAAAACATCGCCGTTGGGATGTTCTATCAATTGACTAATTACTTTATCTGAGATTGTACGAATGCGGCACGATACAGTGCTAATGCTTTTTTCTTAAATTGAACAGATTATCGAGTTAAAAGTTACTTACACATTTTTGGAATATATTCAAAGTAAGAAATAGAATTTCATGCCGTTCATATCGATAAAATAAAACGAAACGAAAGATGATATTAATTGGACTTCAAAGACATTCCCATCAATCCTCTCTTATTTATAATTATGTATTTTCCAATGGAAACACACTTTATGTTAAGAAGAAATATTCCAACAAATCATATAGACAACAATGATTTCATTCTGCATGACTTAACTTTTTATTTGACATTGTCAAATTATTATGTCTTTTTGGTATGTATGTATATACTGACACCCATCTAATATTTGTATTCTCTCGCTGTTATAATCCATTCACCAGAAATGCTGACTTACATACATATGTTGTACATACACATACATATGTACATCGATTTCGACTTCGATTAGTTCGGCCTTTGAGCCATACCATACACGATTCTTACCGTCATCACCATAGTCCTCTTCAGCTTCCTCCTCTTCTGTGTCGGTTGATTTCGATTTGCCTAAGCTTTTCAGCTTTTTCCGTTTGGCTGCATTTCGCCGACGGGCTAAAAATAGGAAATTGTCTATATCATCATCTTTGTTCTGCGGTTATGAAGTCACGCTCTCAACAAACCCTCCATTATATGCATTTTCTCTTCCTCAGTTGTTCGTTCTTCGGCTAAGATAACTTCCTCTGAAATAACACCATACATATATATGTTCACACAGAGATATTAAAACTGTGATATGATATCTTATTACATAGCAAGCAAACTTATGTATTAACATGACCATTTAAAGTGGGAATGTGACTTTATGTTGAGTTAGTATCTTGTATATAGTTATATTGTGTTTATGTTCATATGTTTGTGGTATTGTATGAAGTAGTATATATATATATATATATATATATATATATATATATATATTTACATATATTGCGTCTTTGTGTTCTAGAGGAAACTAGCAGGTGCCACAAGTGCTGCAAACAAGTATACCTAAGTTAGTATGTTTGTCTATTTATAAGAGTTCAGAATTAAAGCGATTTATTGACAGTTAGAAGCACACGGAACCATAGAAAATGTCACTAATATCTTTTTAAATATATAGTCGATTAACTTAGCTAGTACGGTTTAATTAAGTTTTGTAATGATTTAATTAAGTGTTGAGTTTTCTTTAATCTTTTTCAAACATCTTTAAATAACTTTTTCTATTTTGGGACTGCAATTTCTTGCGAGTTTTTTAAGGTTTTTAAGTGAGCCTGGGTGGGTTTCCTCCAAAAATTTGAACATCATCGTATCAAATCATTAGCAGCCTATTATCGAAGATAAATTTACAATTTTAATCCGGATCAGTTTGTTCGATACTGAAATGGTAAACTTAGTTGGGCAGCGAAAGCTTACTCGAAGTTTGTGTTTATTAGTGAGTATGTGTATAATGTGTAAATGCATTAATGTGAGTATAGGTATATAGATGGATGGATGGATGGATATGTATGTATGTATGTATGTATATGGATGCCCTTATGGACGTGACAATACAAGTTATAAGGTTGCGGATAGCATATGTAATATTACAAAAATGGGGGTAAATACTATACCAGCTTTACAAATCCATTCAACATAGCCGTTTAACTCTCTTTCTAGTTGCTGCTGCCTTCTAAGTTTAAGAAACTCTTGTCTATTTTCTACTTTTTCTCGTTCTTTTGCGAATTCACTACAAAAAATAATCAAATAGAATATGATAAACCAAAAAGAGGAACAATCAAATGAACATGTATGTATGTATTATATGTATTGCATTACAAAATACAATCGTCAATTTGTTACCTTTGTGTACGAGATAAAATGTATATTGTATATGTTCATAACATACATATGCATGTATGTTTTGTAGTAAATGTGTATTTGAGTAATAAACAATAATATATATAATGTGTATGTATAATATTCATAGTTCACAAATCAAAATCAAAAGAATGGTAGAAAAGTCTGAATGAGCCGCATTGACGACTAACTCTGCTGTGTCAGATGAGATATCAGATGAAATTGCATTGGAGTTGGTCGCTTAAGGGATTGCAAATGCCGTAGTGAGGTCTGAGGTCCAGAGAATAAGTATAAATCCAGGCATATATACATACATATATGCATATGTTTGTATATTTGTGTATAAAGTTAGATGAATATATGAATTGGCATCATCACATGCCTTTGCACACAACAGCTCTGACTTGAAAATGCATTTTTAGGCAATCTCTTGCTTTATATAAATATACATTTATGTATATGTATATATGTAGCTATCTGGTAGCTGGCTCGATTCCAATGGGGTTTCTTGTTGACTATACTGAAATGTATAAACTGGTTTGTGCTCTCGTGTGTCTAAATTCTTCTCTAGCCATAACTTATAAAATACAATAATAATATCGGAAAAGTTGTTCATACAGGCACATCGTAACGGCAACTGCAAGGTCATATTTGTTAAGTGTAGAAGAACGTACTTATAATACTTGAAGAATATAAGATAATAGAAGAGGGTGGAGTTCACTAGATAGTTGACTGGGGATTTAACATTGTTAGTGACTATAATCGGTTGTGTAGCATAATGCATTGAACGGGTATTTACTGGCAACGGTAACGGTAACGGGTAACGGGTATCGGTAATGGTAACGGTAACGGTAACGGTAACGGTTAAGGGTAGTGTTAGAGGTTAAAACAGCATTTCGTTGAATATTCGATTTAGCATTATAGTTATATAACGATCAAGATTTCATTTGACGGGAATTTGTCGGGAATTGCTTGCGTTCTATTTTTGAATATGGTTAATAGTAACTAGCATTAAGTTGAACACGTTCCTTTATAAATAGTTAAGTCGTATGCAATCAAACTGATTATTATTTCTATTTGGACATTGTATAAACTATGCTTATGCATACATATATATGAATATGCACTTGTATTTGAGTTATTATATATTTGGTATTCAATGTACGTTGTGGGAGATTATGAACGTGTGTTAGAAAACTATTTGCTGTTGATTTGTTCGGTTAGTTAGTTGGTTGGTTGGTTGTTATTTGTTGGTTTTTGTTTTAATTGTTTAATTCATGGTTGGGTACTTTGGTACTTTTTATTTTAAGATATAAATTTATTTATTAAGTTCTAGGTAGAAGGGAGAAATTTGGCAAATTCGGGTGGCAGATCTCGGCTGGTCGAGACACAAGTAGTCTAAGGATTTATATGACGGTTTAGCCAATGTGTGATTATAAGAGTATTATGGCAATTTTCTAGATATTGCATTGGGTATGTTCATAATTAAAAACCTGCTTGCGTTATCCAATCAAGATAGGAGACCATGGCTGTTTGAAACATGGCACGAAATCGGCATTTTTGAAATTCCATGCGACGCTCGACGCGGTTTCGCTCGTTTGAAAACTCTCTGAATTTTCGAAAATATAACATTTTAATAAAACATATGCGAAATAAATTATGGGTGTGAACACAAAAAAAATAATAATTAAATTGTATAAAACAGCCTGGAAAAGCTTGATGAGCTGTTGTATTAGTTTAGGAAAATTCAACATTAGGAAAGGAATCTTTTTTATTCAATTTATACATAAACATGTCGGGTTATACATATATATAGGTATATATGTATTTATTTAGCGCACATTGTACTGAAGGGAATACCTATTGTACATCTATATAAAGACAGATGTCTAACGTTTTTACATAATGTACAAACAACGAAATTCATCAGTCCATGAATCGCTGTGAATACCGTAAAGATCATTTATATTCCCAACAAATACAACTTGACATCTTTTAAAATATAAATCTGATTGAAGAATTATATAACTTCTTCTTTTGTCAATCTTGAAAGTGTTTATTTTCATAAACATAGGTACGATATCAGAGATCATATTGGAAATAAAGTCGTAATGACAAGAATCACTGGGAATGTCCAATTAATGTACAAATAACTTTTTCAAAATGTCTTTACGTTGATGTTTTAATATTGAATCCAGTTTCAATAATTTAACAATTGTAAAATGATATATAAAAGTGTAGGAAATTAAAAGAACAATGATTAGTCCAACTTACCCACTCAAAACACCAAGAACTAAGTTGAGCATAAAAAATGAGCCTATAACTATAAGAGGCACGAAATATATCCAATTAAATTGTGAACCTAATGCGTCGTTGGTCTGTGAAAAGAAAAATAAATGGATTAGAAACACACACAGCATATCCAATATAAATTTCATTTTAAAAGATTAGGGGATTGACTAAGATGCTATTTGATGGGTTTACCCAATATAGTATTGACGTCCAGCCTTCCATTGTGATACATTGGAACACCGTCAGCATGGCAAACCCAATGTTATCGAAGCTTGTTATGCCTGAATTTGGTCCATCCCATTTATCCAGACACATGCTCGTCGTACTGTTACACACGAAAGAGCCTCCCGCTTTCTCCGTAGTGTTATCTGTGTTACAGGGTGTCTCCGATTCACCTTCCTTCACTAGTCTGTCTGTACTCGCAATGAGGAGGGGCAAATAAAGAGAGTATTAGTCTTCATGATTTAAAGTGAATGAAATAGGTTTATATACTTGGATCCTCTAAGCTATAACAAGTCTTATGCAGTGTGCCCGAATAAAACTCGAGTCCAATGATTGCAAATATTACGATTGCAAACAACACCAAGAGACCGATTTGCAGTAAAGGTGCCATCGCCTTGATTATAGATTTTAAAACTACTTGTAAACCTATGTAGTTCCGATCGCAGATTGATGAGCAGATGAAGGAATTATATAAAAGATCAATTGGATTAGTAAATTGGAAATAAAAGTTCTTTACATCTACAAAGATGGAGAATCAAACTTAATGACAAGCACAAACTATCTCAACGATCACAATATACAAAGTGTATGGCATAGAGTATAAGAAATACTGATACTTTAGATATACGACTTGCACTTGTATATCGCGAGAACATGCAGTTAAGTATGAATCGATTTGTTTAGATCTATTTAAATACGCTAGGCCGTATCGTAAGTGAATACATACATACATATGTACATATACATGTATGTATGTATGTATGTAGGTGTGTAAGTTGTTTTTTCTAATTTATAGAGTACAAATAAAACGAAAGGACTACTCACTAGGAATTCCAGACACTAATTTTAAGGGCCGTAGCACACGAATGGCTCTAAGTGTTCTTAGGTCTACCTCGGGCCCCAAATTTGGGTACAGTGTCACGAATCTGTTTGCAGACGTTAAGCGATCGAAACGGGCATTTTATTAGCGATAGTCAATGAAAATATTTACAAATTTTTCTAAGTGTACTATCAAAGTCGACAATTAATAATTCTACTGAAATAAACAAATCATAAATATAGCACTGTATAATCTTCAAATAAAACTTAATGAAATCAATATTCAACTTAACAGATATGCTAAGTATATAAGATACGATTATCGTTTAAACCCGTTTTCACTAGGAAAAACTACTAATTATATGAATGTGATAAAAGATTTGTATGATTATCCTTGCAGAGAACATTTAACACACGTTGTCTTGTATGATTGAAATATCTAATTGCTTAATATCTGCAAGGTAATTATAGTTCGATACGCCGATTTACATTCTTCGCTAAGTCATCTGACATTTTTACATATTCAACATGTATGTTCGGAGTAAAAGTAAAGTTTACTTGATTACTTAGCTAACATATGTATCTATGTATAACGTAGCTAATAACACTAAATAAAAAATAATCTATAATGAGCACTACTTGTAAATCTAGATTGGTTTCTCGAAACGTTAATAGCTTAGTTTCAAACGATTATTGATTTAATCTGTAATATTAATACATATATGTATAAAGACTACATAAGTAGTCTGATAATATCTTTACATTTTATTTTTCTACTATCCACGACTTTTAAATTTCTCCTAAGGATGGTTTAACCTGAATAAACATTATTATATCTATTTTGTTATTAAGGCTATGATCAGGGCAAGTGAACAATATGTTTCTAAAATAACAGAAACCACGGCAAAGAGAGTATATATCCTGATCCATTTACCCAAGACACATGATTTAGTGTTATGTTTTCGAGTGCTGTCCCACTTATAGCAAATATATTGCATACACATATATTATAAATAACTAAATTCTATACAAACTAGACTTCTTTCTTGACTTCTTTCTGGAGCTTTTAATGTAAAACAGAAAACAAATCTATATTCATGTATATAAAAATGAAATTTCTATTATTTTATGTCTATCAAATATACAAAACATTTCTTGGTATCCCTTATTATAGATAACTAATGATAATATATCTCTAGATGTATGTTTATGTACGTTTTAATACCAATATCCATTGCATTTCCATGTTTGAAGATAACTAAATTAGTAAGTAGTATTGGTTAAAAATCTCTAGTTTAGTTTTTAAGTAATTAATATTAGCTATTTGAAGAGAATGAATTCGCCTATACCGAAAACACATGTAAGTAAACATTAAGAATGGACATATGAAGCTGAAAGTATCTATAGATATTCATAAAAACTATGAACAAAGTTGTTGTTGTTGTTGAAAACTTTTGACATTTTGTTATCTAGCCCCTAAATTCTAATGCTATAAAATGCTATATAAGTATACAAATTACTGAAATACACGAATGAAAATAGTTGTTATCTGGCCTATGGACTGTTCAAACATTTAGTAAATAGTTTCTGCTACAACGAAGTCTTACTTGGAATTCGGGAGACAAGCTTCAGCGGCCGTAAGACACGAAAGGATCTCAACATACGTAGGTCAACATCTATATTGGCCTCAGCAAATATCGTCATAACACTGTTCGGCATTGGGGTTACCATATGAAAGTCGGTATATACATGTGTAAATTGTCAATTTAATGATTACTTCAAAATTTATAACATAACTTTCAATAATCCCTTTAAGAATCGTAATAAATACACCTGACATACTAAAATAACCTACGCGTACATTAAATCGTATATTAACGCTACTATTCACTTGAATCAATTGTTTCTATACTTAGTTATATTCTTCGGTATTTCAGAAATTCCATGGAATTTAAAAAAAGTTTTTTCAATATGGTTAAATTAATTAACTATTAATAAAGAAACATAAGAAAATTGAAGTAAAAAGAACGTTTCTCCTTCAAAGAAGAGTATAAGCAAAAACTGAACGTTATTAGTTTTCATTGGACAACTCTGGACATTAAGAATTAATACCATAAGTGAAACCCGTTGACAATGATTCGGTTTGGACAAATCAATATAGGGCTTAAATAAATAATTTGCAACTGAAAGATACCATTGAAACTATTATTATAAATATAAAACGTTATTTGTGTTGGACAGGTCCGGCCAAATGGCGTTTCGTATATGTATTACATATTTACCCCGTCACTACAACGAAAAAATCCATGATGTTCCAAATATTCCTGAGATAGGAGTGTTTATGCAGAACAAGCCCTAAGGCAATGATCTTGAGCGATGCTTCTACACAGAAAATGCATATAAAATAGGCCTCCGTTTTTTCCTGTTGTAAAAAGAATTTTTCAATAACAATTTGCCAAATTTATGTGGAAAGAGTTTCATTCTCGATACGTTTTAAAGCGAAATCGAGGTTTAAAACTCTTGATAGGGTATAGAGTGAATGGTTCCGATGATTCTTTACGTATGCTTACCAATTTTTGAGCCAATACTGTCTTGTCGCTCTCTGGCAAGTGCTCCTCTAGTGCCAACACAACACAGTTGGCAATGATTGTCAATAACACAGCGTACTCAAAGGGCGGCCATTCAATGATGAATCGTGTGTATTTTCTAATTGGGTTATCCTCGGTTAGGATAAACAATGACGTCGGACCACCACCTGGTGGGTTTTCCTCTTTTTTCGGGCCACCCATTCTATCAGCTAAGCGATGGGCTCCCTTTCGACCCAAGTGCCCCCCGCCTAAGGAGTCCTGTTGATGCCCTGCTAGCACTGCTTCCCTGAGCTGCTTCCAACCTGATCGACACGAGAGATTCATCAAAAACGTCGTATATATGCATACACAGATCGATATAAATAATATAGTTTCGATCGATTCACGAGCACGACTTTCTCTTACAAGCTAGTTTGTTTAGTGTGGAGAATATAACATACCGTCACTATATCCAATTTCTGATACTTTTGTAACGACCGCTCGGCCATAATTATTTTACACAAGGTGAACCTCAATACGCATTTGTCGGGAGTGACACGCCGTCCGCATGGCACAATAGTGGCAACTGGACATTTATTTTTGGGAAGCCAAAGGCAGCTGCTCTGGATTTGGCAATGGTCCGGCGAGTCCGGATTCCGACGTTGGGGGTCCGTGGAGGACAATTGATTTGAATATTCCTTGCTTCTGATCTTCTCGCTGATGTTACTGATGTTGAGGCTGTTGTTGCAGTTATATTATTATTATTATTATTGTTGTTGTTGCTGCTGGTTCTCCTTCTGACAAGTTTCTTGGTTTCTTCTGTTGCTGTTGTTTTCTTTTTTTTCTTTTTGTTGTTTGTTGTTTCTTAGCTGCTTTTCTGTTTTCTTTTATTGCATCTACTACTGTGATTTTGTCTATTTTGTGGTATGCGCGATGGATTATTTGATGTGTGTTGATGAATTCGTATCGTTTTCGTATCTTACACTTTTCTTATTGCACGACCAGCTATCAGGGACGAACCAAAGAGAACGAGTTAGAAATTACACACACAGTTCGCGACACAATTTTATGCACAATTGCACTTTCTGAAGTGTTGACACTTGGCTCTGCACATTCACGTCGATTAGTAGACACCCCCGACTTTTAATGGGTCGTTGCCGCGATTAACACATTTATTTTTCATGCACACACACATACACACACTTGCTACACACACACACAGGCATATTGCACATTGTCCATTGTAAGTAAGGACGGTGGAATTGTTTAATAATTTATTATGAGAATTTCACGTTGTGTTGCCGTTTGAAAAACTATTTTGTTGTTGTACGGGTCAATTCAGTTCATGACCTATCGAAATAGACACACACTGACACAAACAGACACACAAACACACACTCTCGGCCACAAGTGTATGTGTGTGTGGGGGTGCATGTCAAGCAGCGAGTACGCGTCAAGTTTTCAATTTTCATTCGCAGATAATTGGAAAGTTTAAAAAAAAGACCGTGGCAAACGAAATCTTTAACCTTTTTCCTTTGCTTATTTCGTACGCACCACACACACACACACACACACACACATGTACATATATACATATGTATGTTTGAACATCAGTATAACATTCCATTACTGGAACACGCTATGAATGAAAAGTTAGGGGATGGAAACACACAGACGCACAGAGCCAAAAACATTTGTTGGCTTGTGTATATGAATGTCATGGTGAAACTCAACACGCTGTGGTGAAATGCGGAACGATAAAACGAAATTTGTGACTTCACTGGAAATGGAAAGGCTGACGGCAGCAGCGCAGGCTGCCAACTCTTCTCAGATGAAGATGGAACCGCACTGCACAGCAGCCCCAACTGTATGTTTACATTCGGGTGTAATTAGGTGGATTCTCTCGCCAAATGTGAGAGCACTTCCATGGAGATGGATGTCTGTGTCTTTGTTTTTATCGTTGCTACTATCGATAGTCAACCCACTTTGCTGTAACTTCTCTTCCAATTCAATATTTTAAATGTATTATAAATACTATATTTTATACATTTCATATTCAGACAACATATCGCTATCGAACTTATCGAACGGTACCATCCCCATAGAATGAGGTCTTTAGTTGAAGCACACACCCACACACGCACACACACACAATAGGCTGGGGTTAACCAAGATAAGATTATCTGTCATCTAACTTAATAGGCAATTAAAATCAGAATTAACACGAGAGACACAAGTTACCGATAGGTATCGCACACGCATTATCACGTTTGTGCGCCTGTGCTTGCATTGATATGATGTGAATGTCAGTCTGTCTGTATTATATGGGTGGGTGGGTGAACTTGTACCTCGTATTAACGTTTTTGTTTACATTTACAATATGCCACTGAAGCCTTGCAGTGATTCCTTGTGCAGAAATTGCTCATCACTAAGGCGAGAGAGTTTAAAATAAAAGGAAACGATACAACTGCAAAGTGGAAACACTTTCATATATGCTCATACAAATGGATGTGTACGTACACACGTAAATACGTTTAAATACAGATGCGGAAAATGAATGAATGGACTGGCGGTGTGTGGAGGCGCTCAAAAGTATGCTAAGTTAACGGTTAACTGGGTCTTAAACAATAAACATGAAACCTGAAGTAATGCAGTGACGTCATCAGGTTGCCTGTCTCTGGTTTTCATTGGCTTTCTCTGGAACTAGGATGACAATTGGGTACAATTGTGTGCGTATGCATGAGTGTGCTCCTTGTCTATATGTGAGTGTGTGTGAAGCCGAAGCCAGCAAACCTTATAATTGCTAAAAATAAACACCAACAATTGTACCACACATGAGTGTACATAACAAGTGAATGGTGTGTACACACACACACACACACAGACAGACACACATACACGCCAACAGCAACTTTGTATGTACATACACACACACACACACACACACACACACACACAAACACAGACACACACGACGTAACGTTGTCTATTTTCCTGCGCTTTGCTCTACTTTCTTCATGCTCGCGACTCTCGACGAGGCATTCAACATTTCTGCTAAACAAACTAATTGGTGTGAGTGTGTGCGTACATGTACGTGTCTGTCTGTGCCTATGTATGCGTATGCAGGCGGAAAAACACATAAAATATGCATGTGGAAGCCGTTTTTGAGCAACTAAATAAAATAACCTACAAAACGAACGTATTTCGATGTATGTACATATAGGTACATGTATGTACGTACATAGCTACATGTATTTACTGCTGTGCGTCGTGTAAACATGTTGGACAACATCGAAAACAGTCTGCCGCTACATACGTGTGTATGTGTGTGTGTGTGTGTACGCTCAAATCCCATTAGCAAACAAAACACAATTCGAGAGTCGCAAGTCGAAAGTCGTGAGGAGGAGGACATAAAAAAGAAAGCATAACGACGATGTACCCCTTATGTATGCGTATGTACCCAGTGTACATAGGTAAATATTGTCGAAGGGATTGCACCACTGACAGCAGCGGCGGCAGAGGCAGAGGCAGAGGCCCGACAAAAGTCGGTAAGGCGAATATGCTGATTCGAATGGAATAACTGTCCCTCAATTCTTCCCCATGGTGATGGTGATGGTGATGCTGCTGCTGGTGCTGGTGCTGCTGCGCCTCCTCTCGGTACAATTCATTCACCTTGCCATCAGAGACGTACACGTCACAACACGATAGCCGCCGCTGTAACCTAAACCGAAATTCACTTGTCGTTGTAAATGCTGTCGCTGACGCTGACGGTGGCGCTGACGTTGACACTGGCTCTGACGCCTTCACCACCCACGCAACATTTCAACCGTTGTGCCACCAACCCGCTGACCCAATCCCAAAGCCAACTCGCACTCACTCACACACATACACACACACAGACGAACACAGAGAGACACGCACATTGACACGCGCGCGCACACTGCCGCAGTCACAGTCGTATTTATAAGTAAATGCACAGTTGTGTGTGTTGGACTGTTGGTGTATGTGTGTGTGTGTTGGTCTGTGTCGGTGTATGTATGTACGTAAAGTGCGTACATATATTGGGGCAAGTTGGGCTCACAATTACAAGGAAGCAGAACGGACAAACATGTGGAAACAGAAGGAACATGTCTCCGAGTAGGCAGCAGGTGATGTGCCGCCCAAGCAGCCTGTCACCAGTCACCAGTCACCAGTCTGACAATGGGCAGTCCAACTGGACCTCGGGCCTATCTATGAGAGGCGGTGTGTGTGTGTGTCTCTGAGTGTGCGGCAAGCAATTGTTAATGCCGTTTTACAATTCACTTTTCTTGTTTTCTGTTTTCTGTTTTCTCTTTTGTGTTTTCCGTTTTACTTCCACTTCACTTCACACACAATTTCGCAATTATTCTCGTCTCGAACGTTTGCAACTTTATTTTTCACCACTCGACCCGATTCTGCTGCTGCTACATGCTACATGCCACCACAGAAACTTCGAACTGTCGAGTTTTTTCCGTTTGCAGCCCCCGATTGGAATTCACACTGCTGGAGGATATGATGCTGCCTGCTTATCTGCATTATTTCATTTATCATTTACATTTATCGCAGTGTATAGTACAAAAAAATAGAGGAAAACAAAAACCGCTCGGTGCGACCAGTTACCGACTTTGTCTCACTATTTGGACGAAAAACTTAACAAACGCCAGTCGATGAAGACTTTGTATTACACTTTACACATTACACACTACAACTACACACGCACTGACACAGGCACGGCCACAGTCACAGTCACACTCACAGTCACAAGCACAGCCAGCTAACCAGACAGTCTTGCGCGTTGCTTTGAAAACAAAAGCTCAAGCTCAGTTCTAAAGCTCGACACTGAATGTGGTGCTGCTCTTTTCACTCGCAGTGGTTAAGATGCATCTGCGTCATGGTGCGAGACAGAGATGCCACCAGAGAGAGGATAACATACATCTGCCACCAGAGAAGTTTGTCTTCTTCTACTGCACGCACTGGCAATAGGGGCAGGAGCTTTTAAAAGCTTACGTTATGAGTTTTCATCCCCTGTCCTGCTGAGTTTCACCTGCGCATTACAACTGTAAATCATCGATACTTTCCGATGTCTATATTCTATGCCATACTATCTATATCGATTATTATTGCTTGAAATATTTAAATAAATAAATGTTCATAACACAACTGTGCAAGCAGAAGAGAGAATAATTAAATCCATTCGAATAAAGTGTAACATCGTTACGAAAAATAATGTTGTAGGGGTAAACGATAATTTGGCGTCAATTTGCCAGAATACAATTACATACGATAAAATAGAAACTTAATTTATTCAGTTACCATATCGAATTAGACTTTAATTTACTGCAGGAAAGTAAGCCAAAGGTTTTCTAATATACAGGAAAAATAAATAATAATAATAATAATTTGTGATTAATGGCAACCAATTTTTACTTAAAAATTGCAGAGAATATTCACCATTAACCAAGGACGAAACATTTGATGCAATTTAAAATAAATATGATTTTTCCACGTGCATTTTTTTTGGGACACCCTTCATGAAATCAATTGCAAATTATCAGAAACTTATCTCTAGATTTTTTTAACACGCGGTATTAAATTTGACAAGTAAACATTTGTTTTGAATTTGCCCATCAAAATAATGACGATAATAACGATGGTAAAAAGCTATCGATGGCTTTTTTTCGCACAGCCTCCATCGATATCATCGATATTATTAAAGATTGTTTGAGAGCTCTACTGCGCATTGCGCACGTTTGCTAAACAATCGAATTTGATAATATGCAATTATGCTAAGTGATTATGCTGAATGGGATTTATCGAGGTATCGATTGATTATTTACCACAGGTATGCAAATTTTCTAGCGCCATCTGGTAATTTTTGCAGCAAACTGTTAATATGGCGGAACAATTGAAGGCACGATTCGACAAAGCTAATAAACGGATATTTGAATACCGCAAAGTCGCAGTGCACGCAAATCGGTATAAACTGGAATTGCTGTTTTATACTCACATAATGTCACCCAACTTTAGACGAGTCTGAGCTAACGCAAATGTTTCCGGTCCGCTGCCCGCGGCGACACGTCTCCGTTTGCCTAACACCTGCGTACCCGGCGGCAACGACGTTGGCAGAGTCTGTGCACCGTTGTTTCTGGTGACGCCATCTCCAATGATGGCAATGTTGTCATCCAGTCCAAAGACATTAGTGTTTGTTAAGCGCGCCATCGGTGATGAGCCCCTTCTCCGTCGCGCTCCCACCCCGCCCAGCATCCTAGTACAACGGAAAATTACCACGTGGACATTATACACACTGTATATATGATAAAACCCGACAATGCACAGCACTTACTGCATATGAATCCCGGGTTTCTTGCAGAGATCAATGTGAAATATTCAGTTGAGTTGGCCTCATAAACTTGTTCGCTTATCTCCGCGAATCAAATGGATTTCATGTCTGCGATTATATTGTGCATATGTACAATATCATTTATTGCCCAGATCTGATATCAAAGACACTAAAGATTCACGATCCGCCACCGTTGATACACGCGTATTTCAATCCGAACGTGGCAAAGTCAGCTGCGCTCGCTGGCACCTTTTGGCCAGAACTGAGCGCCATAAGGAGAGCTGCTGCGGCTTCGACAGGTGCGATGGATACGCGCATGTACACACGCCAGACAGACACACACACACACACGTGCACGCTGGGACGTAGCTGATTATGATGACAACGATAGTGGGCGATGACGTGCTTGATAGCAACCATTGCAGGCGCACACGCTGTTCGTAATTAGCCGGGCGCCGGAATCGACCATGACTATCTATACACACAGACAGTTAAGCCAGTGTTCGTGTGTGTGTGTGTGCGTGGGGGTTAGCACTCCCGAGATGAGCCGAATTGGGTGTCAGTTGCTTATGAACATTTTGCTTGCGCCTTAATTTTAAACCATTATTGACTATATAAAATATATATTCTTGAACAATAGGTCGACGAACATGTTTATAATTTCTTTATTATTTAGCTAACATATTATAATATTTTTCTAATCTTTATGTCTGTAAAATCGGCGATATATTCGTGAAGATTACGGGCTGTTGTGAACTACTGAAATTCTAAAAGGTAAAACCAAATTATGAAGTTTTAACAGGTTCTTGTTATGCAAAGTGAAGTTAATTTGCCAAGTTAAAGGACTACAAAACACAGCACTTGTTGCAAACCTTATTCAGGTAGGTCTCTATGTATTTTTTGCAACATCTTCAAGTATTTCCGTTGACCTGCATATGTTTTATCTCTCTCTCTCTCTCTCTCTCTCTTTCTCTCTATCTCCTTTTCTCTTTTTTTATGAGCAAGGACATCTGTCACAAGGCAAGATAGAGAGTTGGCAAGAACACGGGAAAAGTGTGCTGCTGGGGTTAGCTAGCATAGTTGGGAGTCTTCTTAACAATTATCGGTATAATTGAATGTGCTCTTTGATATTAAATATGAAAGAAACGCTTCCTTCAGCTTGCCGAATGTTTTATACCCTTGCAGTTTTTGGCCTTAGTCATTCCCAGTCAGTATTATGATATTTATAATTATAATTGAAACAATATAAAAGATACAACTTTAGATTTCAAAGTTCTAATTGTGATTTAATTAAATTTTGTATAAATATACAATATATCGTTTAAGGCTATAGTTGCCCAACTTGAACGAAATAGTTGTATTACATGTGGGTTACTGTATATGTACCATATAATAATATAATGAATATTATCAGTTATAACTGTTGTCAAAAAACTGCTATTTGACCGATATGACAGATATATAGCATGCAATATGGTCCGATTTTCACTGAATATTTTTAGCATAATATATACGTTGAATAAGGTGTACGTTTTTTCAGTGTGCGTTGAAAATTACAAAAATACAGCCGATAGATGTGCCAAGTTTAAACAAAATAGCTTTAAAACTGAAGGACACTGTAGTTCGGGTACCTTGATTCAGAATATATAGTATATCATTTATAGAGCCGGAGAATATATATAATTTATAAAGTTCGTTGCAAAGATATACCGAAATTTGCCGTATGTGAGGCTATGAACAAGATAAAGGACAAACTCAGATTGATTTCGAAGGACACGGAGTTCGATAAGTGATCCAAAACAAGGTTGTGAGTATATATTTTGAGGTTTTATTAAAAAAAAAGTCTTGTATATATAAATATTAAGTGTAGTTTATTTTAGGGTATTCCTAAGCCTATGGCGCACTACATCATGTCCTCGTCCTCGCCATAATCCCACATATCATCTGGGGCATCATCCTCATTGCCGAAAAAGTTCTCCAGATCCTGATCGACATCGGCCTGAACCGTGTCGGAAGTGAGCAGATCCTGCTCCTCGGGGCAGGCGCTGCAGCGACTCTCGTTGATGCCGTAGTTGAGGCAATGGGCACCGACGCACTCGCAGCACCCGTCGTGGAACCAGCGGTAGCTATTGGCGCCCATGCTCTCGCACTGCTGCTTGCACTTGTTGGAGCGCATGCACACGTTCACATAGATCACAGTGCAGTTGACTGTCTCGGGCCTCTGACGGGGCAGGCTGGTGTAGTCGAGGCTGGAGCCACCCTCCAGGCCCTGCTTGAATCCGGCACGCATGGGAATGCGTATGGTGGACCACTCATCAACATCCTCTGCGGTGACGGTGTCAAACAACTCGGGCAAACTCTCAACATCGCCTATCTCTGAGCGTGGCGTCAGCGAACTGAGTGCATCCTTGTGCTTGGGGCACATGTCCAAGCAGCCGCAGCACTCGGTATACAGCTCACCTAGACAATTCAAGCAATCCTTACAGCAGTGGCAATCGTTCACTGGCTTGCACTGGCAGCTCTGCGTGAGCAGGCACTTGGACACAACAGAACCGCAGACCATCTCGTTGCAGCCATCGTCGGAGGCGGCGGCCAAGCGAGCGAAACCGATCACAAGTAACACCAAATGAAACATGCTGAGTCTGAGTCTCGAAGCGAAATGATGAGAGCTGCAGATTTGCAGCAGGATTTATATGCGCAAAATGGAGGAGGAGAGAGACAGGTAAGCGCAACCAGCCTGCTCAGGTAGTCGTGACATGCCTGATCGGGGTCGGGGTCAGGGTCATAAAAGCAATTTAAAATAGGTTAAGCGTACGCTTAGGTATGCAGTGACACCCGGACCAGCAGCAGCGGATCAGACGCCACCATAAACGCCTGAGCGAAGCTGTTTGTGGCTTATGGTCGGATTAGCTAAATCCATTGTAATACGAGAGCCACCTCTGGCAAGGTATCACAGCGCAGTTATATAATTCGAAACCAATTTAAAGGGTATACAATGCAGGAAAACAAAAACAGAAGCAACTATATGATAAATGCCATAATCCAATCGATGAACTTCGCCACATCCGCATAGATGATATACTGTACAGGATTATCGCCCTGCACGGAGGGGAGTGCAGCCGACACGGTGCCACGCAGCATCCAGCGGTTGTTCTTTAGTATCATCAGTCCCGCGCCGGAGATGCCTGTATAAATGCTGGGACTGGTGCGTCCATGATGCCTCTGCAAGTGCAGAGCCCTGGAGTCGGCCAACAGACCAGCACAGAAGGTGCGATTCGAGGAGAGATTGCGAAAATGCTCATTCGACTTGAAGCACATCTCGTTGGAGACAATTGGCGCTCGCAGCACCGTTGGAATACTGTTGGTTTCCACTGTCGCAGCATCACTGTTGGCACCGCTTGTGCTTGACGAACCGCTGTGCTCTTGCTGGGCCTGGCTTGCATTCGACTTGTCGAAGCTCCAACCTATGACAATGCCCTGCTCGCCCACGATATACTCCGCTTTGCTGGAGCCCGACCACAGGCAAACGGGCTGTATGAACGTGTTGAAGCTGAGGCCACAAACAAGATGAGAAGAGAGAAGTAGAAAGAGGCTGATTAGTTGGGATTGGGAGTGCGTTGCAAGAATTCCTCTGCTTACCGCACTTCATTCTTGAGTAGAACGATGGCTATGTCCCCATCGTAGTTGCTCAGCTGCTTATTGTAGTCCGAGTGAATGTAGATGCCGTCCACAGGGGCTGCCAAGGAGCCCTCCTCATTCCAGTTCTTAAGATTGTGCCTGCCAAGAAACACCAGCACCTCGTTAGCCGTGTAGCGCTGATTGAACATCTGAAAGCAGTGCGCCGAACTGATGATCACGCGCGAAGAGACGAGCGTGCCTCCACACTGAAAGTCCAGTGATGTGAGATTGTTAACATAGATTGCCGCCAGCCAGGGCCAGGCGCCGCGTGTTAACGTGGGCAGGGTATTCTCTGTGGTTGTGTTTTGGCCGTCGACCAAAACGATGGTATCCGCCGGGCCGTGCTCCTCTTCATCCTCATTCCCCTCCTCGTCGTCCAACTGCTCGCTGTCGTAGTCACCGAGCGAAGCGAAGGTTGGAGACTGAATGTCCTCATGGTCGAGAAATTTGACCAGGGCAGGAGCAGCTGCAGCTGAAGAGGCAGGCATTTTGCGTGGTCCCCGCTTTGGCAATCGAAAGTCGAGTGTCTTATCGATTCTTCCGCAGATTTCCCGCGACGAATGAAAAGGTTTTCTGCAATTGGCAACATAAGCTGCAATTAGTACATCTCTATCACATGATGTATGTACATATGTATGCATATAGGAAATATATGCAATATATACATTTGAAACTGTATCTAACAATTGTACTGAAAACCGACCACAATCCAGATGCATACTTCTTGAACTGGATGTGCGGCCGAAGTTTTGAGCCGAACTCATGATTTGCTGCTGGCATCTCCTTACCAACTGCCATCCCCGATTCGCTGCCATCTCCCGTTGTGGGAACCAATAGTCCCGATGACTTCTTTTCCGGTATAAAGGTCAGTTTTCGCGTGTGCTCCAGTTGAATTTGAGTCATGAATATGCTGTGATCTGCGAAAATAAAATGATGCTTTTATAATATAGATACTTAAATATTATATATACGATATACCTGCCGATCCGAAGCAGATAACCTGATTGTTGGCCGAAATGAGCATCAGCTTGGGCGGGAAATTGTGCTTGGGAAAGCGTATTTTGTACAGCACCGGAGCATGGCTTGTAAACTGTCCGCGCGTCAGTAGCTCGATTTCGCCGAGATAGTTCTAGAAAATTGGATGGCATAGATATGTATATGTATGTGCATATATATTCAATCTGGGAGAGGGTGGGGTGCGCGCCTCACCGTCGTCGGCTTGCCGCGCATCGAAAGCGTCACACGAATCTGCAAAGCCTGCACGTCCGGATGCCGCACGGCAATCAAGCCAAACCATTCGTTACCATCGAAGCGATATTGAAAGATCTTGGGGCACGGGCTGATGGGCATGCCTTGGGCAATCACCTTGGTGAACTGCTCGAAGCATATGAGGATTATGGTTGTCAGGTGCAGTTTCATCATCACTTGTTGCTATTCTTGTTATTGTTACTTATGCTACATTCCCTCTCCTTATCACACACTCACACACTCTCATATGCATAGTGCAAGCGTACAAATGCATCAACTTACAACAAACACAGAGCACATGCATGCGTATGTAGGTGTAGTGGTGCAAGGTGTCCGCGTGCCGCCTTGTGCGCTTTGTTTACGTTTACATTCGAAGGGAGGGAGCTTTCTGCACAATTCTGTTTACAGTATGGGCAATTTAATTTGAATTCACAATTCTGTAGAACGCAATAAATATTTGAATTAATTGTTTAGAGGTATAGTTTAGATAACTTTTTTTTTTTTTAAAAAAAAAAAACAGTGAATAGAAGTATTTATTTTTCGTTAGCGACGTTAGTGCTGTAAAATAGACAAAATTTAGAGCGGTTGTTCGATAACTTATTTGGAGTGCTTTTCGATTAATATTGGCTGATGCCGATTGACAAATATAGGGCAGAAAATAATCAATTTTAAAATAACTCCCTTATTTTTGTTGTGAAATACTAAAAACATGTTATCGATAAGGTCGATAGGCTTTGCGAAACAAAAGAGATGCAACACAGCAGTAAACTATTGTATACTTTTGGGATCAGTCTTTTAACGTATTTATTTAAATATGTTTATATTACATTTATTTTATTAAGTATCTACATATATACAAGTTATCGTTGTGTCTATTTTTTACAGTCTACTTTGAATAACCCATTAACCTTATCTGGTGTTACTCATTCAACACTGCAGTGAAATAATGAAATTCGACAAAATATGTACAAGTATAAACCTATACGGGGCAAAGAAATAGGGGAAAATGAAAACAATTACACTGATTTGTAAGGCAGATCAGCAGGTTGAATTGTTAGAAGCCTTCTTCTAGTGCGGTTTGTGTCAGCGTGTCTATTGATAAACATGACCAATCTTCGGTATCTTGAGCTCCTTATCGATGATATCCTTGTTGTGTATAGACCAATCCGGACCTGATTTCGAATATTTTTAAGACGCGTCTTTGGGGCTATCCCTTGAACTAGGATAGCATACCTTGAGATGCGTGTTAGGATGACCTTGCATGGTGAGGTGTCATTTCTAAGTTTGTATGTTAATTTAAAGGGAGTGTTCATTTCTCCAGAATCTCTTTAAGCCACTGTGTTTTGTGAGAAAGAATTAAAACGATAAATCAGAGTCGAGTTTGTTTTTAACCCTTTGAATTTAGTTAATGGATATACCGGCCTTGAAGAGTATGTTGCGACTACAGTTACAGACGTGGAGTACATAAATATACAATGATATTGGAAGTGTTGCTGTATATCGGTTATGCGTGTAGACGGACGACTACTCAGCAGGTGCTGACTCGGCTGCCGGTGCTGGTTCTGGTTCCGCGGCCGGTGGTGGCTCTGCTGGAGCTTCAGAAGGGGCCTCAGGAGCAGGAGCTGGTGGCGCTGCTTCTTCACCGGGTGGTGCTGGTGCTGCATCAGCTGCTGGTGGCGCAGCTCCTTCAGCTGCTGGTGGCGCTGCTCCTTCAGGTGCTGGTGGCGCAGCTCCTTCAGCTGCTGGTGGTGCTGCTCCTTCAGCTGCACCTTCAGTGGCAGGAGCCGCTTCGCCTGCTGCTGCTGCTGCTGCTGCTTCACCTGCTTCGCCCACTGGAGCTGCTTCACCCTCTGGAGCTGCTCCACCCTCTGCTGCGCCCTCTGCCGGCGGTGCCGCACCATCTGCAGCAGGCGCGGCCTCGGCTGGGGCGGCCTCGGCGGCCTTCTCGGGAGCCGCGGCTTTCTTAGGTGCCGGTGCCGCTGCCGGCATCTTCTTCCGCTGTTGTGTAGCAATTGGAACAGTTTAGTGCACGCAATTAGCAAAATATAAAAGTAGAAAATGCACGCTACCATTCTCCTCGGTAGAGGTGCACCCTCTGGGATATCTTCGTCCACCGCGTAGTCCTCCGGGAAGAACTTAAGAGAGTCTTGTTGTCCGGTAGTGGTATTGTTGCTGACGTACGTCGGCTCGAAATTGACCAGCGCCAGCATCGTGTAAGACTGCACCTTGTTGACCTTAAGGATCAATCTATCCGATCTGGTGGTTAAAGATAAAGATAAAAGTGCAATGATAAAGTGGTGTCTGGGTGGGTAGGAGGGGGGTTAACGAACTTTTGTTGTTCCTTCATATCGTCGTATCTGTACGAGGAGTTGCTGATCAGTTTCGTATCGGCCGGAGTGTCGGTGGTGAAGAAGCCATATTGCGGAACTTCGTCCCTGATCGTATCGACCATATTGAGGATATCGTCACGCTTGTATGCCTCGAACGCCATGATGATATGCGGTGGCTCTGGTGGCGGATCGGGTGGCAGGAAGGTGGACGTTTGGCTGCGGAAGAACACGTAGATAAGGGCCGCGTGTGTGCGACGATTGTTGGCCACCCAAATCGGAGGAATCTTGATACGCTTGATGCGCGTTATTGGCTTGGGTGCTTCTTCCTCCTCCTCTATCATTTCCTCCTCACCGGTAACGTCATCGTCTAGACCCATATCAATGCCGAAGTCCATCGCCGGTGCTGCTGGCGCGGCGGCGGCTGCTGCTGGGGCCTCCTCTCCCTCGCTTTCCTCCTCCTCTTCACCATCCTCCCCGTCATCAGCTGCGACAGCAGTGTCCTGGGCATGTGCAGCGGACTTTCGCTTGTCATCTGCCGCCTTACGCTCCGCATTCTTGCGCGCGGCCTCCTTACGGCGCTCCTCCTCCGAACTGACCTCTTCCACCCAGACCTCACCTTCTGCAAGGGGAGAAAAACAACAACAGAAAACGAATTAGAATTGATTGGAAGAACTAGGTTAGAAAAGCGACCCTGGCACGCACCTTGAACTTCGATCTCTAACTTGATCTTCAGCGGCTGTAGGATTGGAGGAATCGGATACGGTTGGGGGGTGATCATCATCTGCCGGTGCCACACGCTCCTTGGTTAGCTCGTGCGCATATGTCGCCAGCACATGCGGTATTGGGCCAGAGGTTTCGTCTATTTTCCAAAAGCAGATGAGCAACTCCTTGCCGTCCAGTTGCTCGATAATGTCCGCCGACAGGGGATTCTTGCACGCATAGTTAACGGTCACGAAATCCTCTTTGGTCACCTCCATGTACTTGCGATCCTTGCACTGCATCTTCAGATGATCGGCCGGTTCTGATAGCTTCTTGAACATATCTCTCGATACCTGTGGCCCGAATACAGTTACACCGATATCCGGCAGATTCTCCAATATGAGATCCGTGCAGTGGTTAAGGTAATCGAGACGTTTCTTCTGTTGCTTCTCGGTTTCAATTCGAGCGGCCGTCTGCAGGGCCACAGTCTTTACCCGCAACGCTTCCGCCTCGATGGGCTGCAGCTCCGATATGCCGTAATTGATACGGTTTGTGCCGGCCACAGCCTTCTCCAACTCTTTTATAATGACGTGGTAACATTTTGGTGCATCTGCACCGTAAAATATGCCCACAGCTCGCCCATTCTAAAGTCGTAGAGGGCGAGAGTGAAAGAAAGAAATGAAAGGAGTGCGACAGAGTGAGTGAGTGATAAAGAGAGAAAGAGAGAAAGAGAGGGAGAGAGAAAGAACGAGAGAGAGAAAGGGAGAGAGAGTGAGACAGAGTGACACTTACCGTGGCAAAGATAAAGACCGGTTCGCTTTTCTTATGGAATCGCTTAAATGCCGTCAGCGTATCTGCACAGCACTGTAATCGATGGACGATTAACGGCAGTTATTAGTAACGATCGATATACAGCTTGTTAATATGCAATCGATTAACTTACAGTTGCCAAATGCAAGTTGTCGCCTCCAATTTCGATTTTACACTTGCGCAGTATGTTCACCATAGCCAGGCAGGGACCACACCAGTCTGAATAGATCTCCAGTACTGCAATGCAGACAGCTCACGAATATATCAATATACACATATATAATATATATATATATATGCATATATAGAAACCGTATACCATATATGGGTGTACGTACCTAACAGTCCATTGCGAGTCAAAAACTTTTCGAGATCCTCGTCCGTCCTGATATCAGTCTGTAACTGTTGGGCTCCACCTCTTCTGGCCATGGTCCGTGGGGCTTACATGCGAATTGTGCATGTGTAATTTACAAAATTTAAAAAACAAGAAAACTGAAATTTTTACGTAAGTGCCAAACGGTTGCTCAGTGTTTGCATGTTGTGGATAAAATAAATGTTTCAAGCACTGAAATTTCCAATGCCTCCTTCGCTAGGATTTCTGAATTTCTCAACGAAATATTGATCAAACAGTTTCTCACGGCAAGGCGAGGGTTGAGGTTTACTTCACTTTAAAATTACTACACAATCGATTTAAAATCTACCGCCCACCCGTCCACATTGATAAAGTAAAAACATATCATTATCGATCATAATAAATTAGTCAACCACATATTTATTCAATGAAAACATCATTTTCATCATTCACTTAGGCATTAACGAGTACTTACACATTGCATAACAAAATTGTACATTCTGATTATACATACATATCTCTCATACATACATATATAATACAATAATAATTTAAGGAAAAAAAAAGGATACATATATAATGTGAACATGGAACAGAAATCGTGCTCTGATTTTGTTTGTATTCTTCTGTCTGCTTGACTTGATTTCCATGCTGAGCTTTTAAGAGAGTCGTTCGAGAAATCAGTACGTACATGTGGTTCTTACAGTATATATGCATATGTAGGTGTACTTATGTACCTACGGTACCTACGTTAGGTGTGCATGTGTGTGTCTTGTCTTGTCTTGTCTTGTTAATGTGCAACGCGGGCAGTAGGCGATTAATTGGGTATTTGTTGAGTACTACGAATTAGTTACGTCCTCTCCTAAAATTACTATTTACATTTATAAACACAAATTAACATTAATCGTTCGTGCGGATAACAGATGTCTTCCATCAACGTGTATCCATGTCTATCCATGGACAGTCCACACCTATCGCACTGAGATGCCGTTGATTGTGATAACATTGCTGGACACGGGCTCGGGCTCGTAGACCTCGTCGTTGGTCCGCATCTCGTAGGGTGCATCGTAGAATTGTTCATTTGGTATTTGATCGTAGATGTTCTCTGCAATATTGTATATGGATTAGAATCAAAGATGATGTTTTGTATCTTCAACTTACCCGAGCGATGGTTCGTTCGTTCGCCATCGGCAACATTGTTGTTATTGTTATTATTGTTATTGTTATTGGAGCCACGTCTGGCTGGACCACCCTGGAAGGTGTTGAATGTCGCCGCCGATGGATTGTTATCCATATGCATGCGATTGTTGGCCTCCAGTGTGGAATATGACATCACAGCCGCGTTGCGTTCGTCCTTCGTTTCGGCTGCCTGAATATTCTCCGTGTTCTTAACCGGCCTTGCCTTGTTGCGGTACAGAAATATGAGGCCAAAGATTACAAGTAGTCCCACAATGACAGTGGCACCGATGGCCACACCAGTGCCCAGTTCGGAACTTTCCTGCCCCTCCACAGTGGCCAGTTCACATTGCGGCTGCTTGCCACTCCATGCTCCATCTTCTGTGCACTTGCGCAGGTATTGACCGATACGATTGTAGTTGGGTATGCAATGATACTCGGCTGATCCGCCATACAGCGTAGAGTCGTTGACGACAATCACACGACCATTCTCTATTGCCAACGGTCGTCCACAATCCACAGCTGTGCGAGAGTCAATTGTTAGCAATTAAATGAATTCATGTATATGTTCTCTACTCACGTCTGCAAGTGGGGCTCTTGCCTGCCCACTTGCCACTCTTCTGACAAATGCGCGTATCGTTGCCCACCAGAATGCGTCCCTTGGCACACTTAAAGGTGGCCACAAAGCCCACAGCTCGTGTGCCCGCTTCCACCAGCAAACTGTCGCTAAGATTGGGCATATCGCAGACAACCTCAACACATTTGGGTGCCTCGTGGCTCCAGTTGCCATGCTCTGTGCACAGGCGACGCGAGACACCGTTTAGCTTGAAATTGGGATTGCACTCGTAGAGCACCGCCGCGCCGTAGTAGGTGGCATTCGTAGCCAGCGTCACCTTGCCGTTGGTAATGTTCTCCGGCATGCCGCACTCCACATCTGAAAAGGGAGTATTGCGCATTAGCATAATGTGCATTATATATACACATGCATGATGACAGTGTCTACTCACATTCGCACTCGGGTATGACGCCGCTCCATTGGCCACTGTCCGTGCAGGTGGCAAGCGCCTCGCCAATCATTTTATAACCACGTTCACAGCGATATTTCGCCAGGGCTCCAATTCTGAAATGGATGAAGAGATGAAGAGTTAACCAGAGTATATATTCAGGGACATTCATTCGAGACTGGGTGTGCGCAGCACTTGGATTATATATAAAGTTGTTATATAGATAGCTGTTAATAGTAGTACTCTTCATAGCTATTCATGGACAAGACTCGCATTGATTACGCTCTCAACATGTTGACGCACTCTTTGTGATATACATATTCTAATCCTATGTGCAGATTAGTCTATATAGATATATAGAAAACCTATGCGAGAATTATCAGCTTCGGTTTCCTCCCTATACGCAACTGCAGCCTTTCTTTGCAGTGTGATCAATAATCCTGTTCATCCCATAGTTAACTTACTTATAAGTCTGAGCCGTGTTCTGTATAGACTCTGCTGTGCGTATCAGTGTGCGTCCGTACATGCGATCGTTGCCGGTAACAGAGAGGAGACTGTGCGTGGGCAGTTGTGGTTCGTGACAGCGAATTTCTATGGAATCGAAAGCGAATAAAAAACAAAGTTATTATTGCAAACTATATGGATTATACAGCTCTGGCTACCTTCGCACTTGGGCAAGGTGTCGCTCCAGGTTCCCGACTCCAGGCATTTGCGTTTGACGACTCCGCTCAGCTTGTGCGACTGAGTGCAGCTGAAGACAACCTCGGAGCCAACGTATGTGGTGTTGGCCACATATTTGATGGTACCAAATGGTATAGGCAATATGGTGCCGCAGTCGATGTCTGCCGAGGATTAACGTTTAGTACTTATATCGCAGGCATAGCTTAAACACTTACATTCACAGAAGGGCGCATCGGAGCTCCAGTCGCCCGAGTCGAGACACTCGAGCACCGCATTGCCGTGCATAATGTGCCCTGGATCGCAGTTGTATTGAATTTTCGAGTGCACATTATAATCGTAGCCAATGACAAAGGAGCCGGCAGGCACCGGAGGTGTGTCGCAAGTAACCAGTTCGCAGACGGGCGCCTCGCCGGACCATTTGCCATCACGGGTGCAATATAACTCCGAGGGCCCATCCAGCCAGTGATCCTCGTCGCACTCATACTTGACCACAGAGTTCACAGTTGTGGTGCCATTAAGAAGTATAGATATACCGCGATCGGGTCGAGCAGGAGCACCGCAATCCACAAATCTGCAAGACGGCGTTTTGCTAGACCATTCTCCGCCCAGTCCGCAGGAAATAATCTGAAAATAGGTCGATAATTATGGCGAACTCATGGATTCTATATTCTGTTGCAGTTTACCGCTTCGCCCACAAGAACATAGCCTGGTTCGCAGACATACGTGGCCGTGGAGCCCGCCCGCTTGTCGGTAAAGTGTACATTGCCGCCGGTAATGCCCTGCGGATCGGGACACCAGTCCACCAAGCATTCCGGCTGCTTGCCACTCCAGCCATCCTGTAAGCAAGTGCGATTCTCGTTGCCAATCAGCGTGTAATTCTCATGGCAGCTGTACGTGGCCACCACGCTATAACTGGTGCGTTCCTCAGACAGATGTATCGATCCGAATTTAAGTTCTGGCAATGAACCACAATCCACATCTGCAAAAAAATCAACTGTATTAGCAACTGCCTCGTTTCATGGAGCAACGCATCACTCACATTTACAGGTGGGCGCCGTTCCGCTCCACGTGCCATCGGTTTTGCACTCGCGCTCCGCGTGGCCCAGCAGTGAGTGACCCTTGGGACAGTCGTATTGTATCTTCTCGCCCAAGGTGAACTTCTTGCCCAACACTGTTGTGTTTTGCTGTGCATCTGGCGAGCCGCATGACAAGGGCGCTGTCGATGGAACAAAGGGTAAGGCGAAACTCTTGGCACACTAGACTGATGGCCACTTACAGTGCTGACAGATGAAGTGCAGATAGTCCAGGTTGCAGCCCACGTCGTTCCACAGCCAATTCCGTCCGCCATCGAAGACGACACAGTTCTGCTCACCGTTGTAGTTGTTCGGCTGATCTTTGCCCCAGGCAGGCTTCTGCACTATTTCACCTAGATAACGAGTTGCAATATATATATATATATATTTACATAAAATATATTTATCCCAATAAAATATATTCATCCTACGTTTTAGCTGCTCAACCAATTTAAATCTACCAATTAATCTCAAACGCGCGCCATTGTGAATGTCAGTGTGTGCAACACAGCGAAGGTATCGATATGCCTATCGAGTACATTGGTTACTTTCTCATTACATAAAGCATGGAGATCGAGTTGCAATATAGGTAAGTTCAATGAAAGTATGTACGACCTAATCTACAATATATTTATCCTACTTTTCAGGTGTTTAACCAAATTAATCTTAAACGCGCGCCATTGTGACAATCAGTGCGTGCAAGGCATCGAAGATATCGATATGCCTATCGAGTACTTTGTTTACCTTATGATAACATTAAGCTATTTAAATTCAGTTCCCTAAGATCTAACAGTACCTATGAATATGTAATCCACTTTTCACCTGATTAAATTAAATCTGCAAATAAGCTCCATACGCGCGCCATTGTGAATAGGACTATCGATATGGCTTTCGATTACTTCATTTTCCTAGCCGCCTAGCCATTTGAGTTCGATTTAAACTGTCGATATACATTTGTTTTTTTTGTATACTACAATACTTGAAAAGGAAAAAAAATGACATGCAATTGCACAACAAGAAAATTGGTAATAAGCAACAATTTTCCAGCAATTTTCCGCAAAAAAAGATGTAGGGCATTTTGAAATCTACTGTGAAATGGGTTGCCCAGCGTTTGTTAAACAGTTAAAAAGAAATCAAATAAATATTCCCACGATTTCGCTTTGGTCACTAAACCAAACTTGATTTACAAAACGGAAACTTTGAGACGGATCAGAGGTAGACGCACATGAATATATTATATACATACATATGTATACATATACATTTGTGTACGTATAGATGAATATTCATACCATTCACCCATTTCCAAGTACGTGATGTGATGCCGGGTTCCTTTTGCGCGCCAATCCAAACTAATTGTGGCTTTAATTCTGATTTTCTGCGTTCCAGTTCGGACAATATATATTGACTTGTTGCACCGCGAAACTCGTGCACCAAGTCGCCACCTGCAAACAGAATATATTGCAATATTACATTAATAATAATCTACACCTAAATCTGCAGTGTCATAAATGAATATCAACAATTATAATATTGATATTAAGTGATTTATCAAATCATTCTCTTCACTCACCTGTCTGCTTGCAAATCATCTGAGCTTTTTCAAAGCTTTCGCCCTTCGTTATATGAAAATCGTAGCAGGTCTTTGAGAAGGTCGTCACAACAGTGTCCACGGCGATCTTAGGACTCAGACAGCGATCCACGGAGAACTCGTCGTTGGTGAAGGTCTCGACCTCGCAAAGACTGAGGCTGCCCTCGACGCCGACCAGCTGTATGGCCACGTACTGCCCAACAAGAGGGCGGGCGCAGGTGAAGGTCTTCACAACACCCTCATCGAGGGTGCCCGGATACCAGGCGCACAGCGGGTTGCGCTGCAGATCGACGCTGCTGTTACCCACTCGAATCTCAAGATCCTGCAGCGGCTGATGGCCACAGCAGCCGCGTGTGGTAATGCGCACCACGTGAACAGCCTGTGGCGCCAGCAGATCGACACGCCACCAAGGTGATGGCTCCTTTTGGGTCTCCGAGCACTCTTGGCCATCGGGATTCTAATAATTAAAACCACATATCATTCTTACGTCCAATAACTCCCGCAATATATGTTCTATATGTATTTGTTGCTTACCTTATTTCCCGGTTTGCCGTCGTTGGCATAGCTAGCCGGACCGCTGCGCGTGTACGAACTCTGGTTGACGGGCTTGCGGTAGGCCACATTGACGCCGCAGAAGGGAAGATCCCGCTCCCAGCCGGTGCGTGAATCGCACTTGATGCTGGGCGAGCCGAACAGTTCGTAACCAGCATCGCAGGTGTAATGCGCCTCCGAGATGCCCGTCTCCCCGCTCACCGTGCGCACCTTGGCGTTCAGCGGTACTGCCGGAGGTCCACAAACTAAAAATACAAAACGAGTTGCATCGGTTACTTATCGTATAATCGTATATCGTATACAAATACAGTCATTTTCTTCAGAGTTAAAAAACTATATAATGACAATATTTGGATGCTTTTATCATGGCAAAAATCCCTTGCTGATATTTTTTGGTACTTCAATCAGAAAATATAAACTGGGTTACTTAATATTATATATAACCCATAGCTTTTTTTGTTATGCCACGCCTCCATAAATATCACATAATGATCAGCTTCTCTTTACAATTTTTAAACTGATAACATTACAAATCAAATCAATCGAAATTTTCAAATTATATCTAACCAAAGTCGGCTAAATAATGCAGAGTAAAACCTCAATAGACCCACCTTTCTCATGCGTAGTCTATTAAATCTATACTCCCTTAAGTTTGAAACAGAGTATGATGATTTAATTATACACCAAATGCCAAAGAAACCGGATGGGTACTTGGGTACAGACAGAGCTCTCGAAAAAAAAACGCTCTAACTTGTTAATTAGAACAACATGTTAATTTAGATCGCTGGATTTGTTACGTGGTATATACATATATATTTGAATTTCTATCTGTTGACTTTCGAAATTCGGTCATATCTACGTGTAAATAATTGTCAACTGGATGGGTGGAGAGAGAGATCCATACATATGTTCTAAGAATATATATTATTAATAAATGTATGCGTTTATAAATTATATATTTTTTTGCACGATTCTCAAAAAGCAGTCAGACACTGTAAACATTCTTATAGCGATATCTTTTATAAGTAGAAATACATCTAATAATAGTTGCCTTTTTGAGCATAAGAAAAATATGTAAAATACTTAAAACTTAACCTATAATTATTCAGAAATTCTGGTACATTTTTAGATTTACTTTATACTAAATTCTTCATTTTATTAATGCTTATATAACACTATACTATACGCATATCCATCCATATGTATACAGAACATTTGCAACTCTCCTCCAGTCAAGTTTTTTGTTATGCCCATATACATTACTTGATTCTTTTCGCAAACAGAAGAGATGTTTCACTTGAGAAAGCACGAGAATGCGATATGTCTTATGTAAAGCAGACATGTACCTCAAGTATACAATCGTTCTCTCTCGCTCTCTTGCTATCGTTCTCTGTCTCTGTCTCAGAGAGACACGTATGTAAATGTTTCGTGTGTCCAAATGAGCAGGGCTCGAGTTTCTTAAATACAAAATCTTAAAAAAATGCCAACCAATTTAAGAAACCTGTTGAATTGTCACGACAGTTGAGAATGCTTTCAATGCCTTATATAGAAGGTCTGTATCTTGTTGTATAAGACCGAGCCGTGTGGGTATTTCTTCTCGATTTTCTACTCCATAACTCCCTTTACAGCAGAGAATTGTAAATTAATCACGATTTGTTGTAGGAGGAGGCGTGGACCCTTCAAAATTAATGAGCAGGTCTTAAGAACGTGCAAAGGCAAACGAAAATCTGCATTTCGAAGTGAACTGCAGAAAACTTGGTGGAGTTCTCATGATTCAAGGTAATACTTATCAGCAAGTCGTATCTTAGTTAACAATGGATTTGATTTTTAGTTTTTAATTGTTTCCGTTATGGTTTTTTACAAATAGCTTGACCAAAGTCAGCAGCTCGTCACATTTATAGGTTTTATCGAAGCTGACCTATTTTCTTAAGATCATAATATCATGCGCAAATATCTCAGTTGTTTCCATTAATTTCAGCGTGAATCAGTATAGTTAGATATGTGTATTCATAATGTGTATAATAGATGTATGTAAATTGGTAAGAACACGACTTCTGACCTAAATTTGCCTTTAATGAACTTGGTACTCAGAACTCGATTCTCTGTTAAGATATTTCTCAGGGTAAATTACTTGTAAATGAACAATTTGACATGAAAATTTTGTGATTTTTCCCATAATATGAACTTATGAATATGCAAGTAACTACAAACTGAATGTAATGTAATGTATGTGTGAGTGTGTGTGTGTGTGAATACAATGTAATAAGCATAAAAATGTATTTACTCAGTTTGTGTAAAAGTTCAAGATTCAAAGATTCTCACAATTGTTTGAAGTGAATAGATTAATGTCGGGTAAAGTTAGCTAATTTTCAACAGAAACAAGAAAATTTGAAATGAAAAGACACAGAAGGAGAGGAGGAAAGAGAAGAATGTGAAGAATATGAAAATTTGTGACACTCCCATGTTTAAACACGTTTAGGCTAAAGGGCGGAAAATTAGGTCATTTGCTCTGGGCTGGAGAGAGAACGAGCTGAGAATGAGGAAAGTGGCCTCATTTATTTCATTTCACCTTCGATACCCTGTAAATGAAGCTTGCGATGCGGGTATTATGAAATTGAAGGTAAATTAAATAAGTTAAATGAGTTGTTTTGAAAAGCAGGAAAGAGCCGATTAAACAGCTTTAGACTGGGGAAGTCCTCAACTATATTGAGCACTGATCTGTGTTGAAGCAGTTAATCGATAACGCAACTGTAATCGAAAACCATCTAGAGACTTGTTTGTTAACGGAAACGGAACCATGTTTTGAAATAACGACAAATCCTAAACCAGTTGCAGGGTACCTTAACGTCGATCAGTCGCGACACTTTTGTGTTTTATATTATATTTATTATTTTATCTTTTTCTTTTTTCTGTTTTTCCTTTTTAGTTTTTTCCTGGCCTAACCCGGTCTGGCCTATGATCTGAACGCGATGGCGGGAGAAACGCAGCCACTTTGCATATGTTCCTTGCCTGCGGTTTGGCTCCGCGATGTTTTGCGTCGGCTGGCGATGTTTTTGTTGCCGCTCACTGCTGCTGCAGCTGTTGATGTCAGGTTTCTCTCCCCTCTCGTTTTTTTTTTCTTTTTTCCTCCTTTTTTGCCCGCTTCGATGATGTTATTTATGCCCAAGAGTCGGATAAAAAGCAGTTATTGTTATGAGACTTAAATCGCATTCATCCGGTTTAACCAGTGCTTATGATACACACACTCTCACACACACACAAACACATACACACAGCTAGAGATATCGCTGCCGATGTATGCAAATGCACTACAATAGTTTTTGGAACAAGGTGTCGCCGGATCTCGCTTGAGAACACATGTAATTGGGGAGTGTCCGCCGCGAGGGCTTCAACTCCAGCTAAGACTTCAACTCCGATGCCGACTGCGTCTGTAAGACTGCACTCTGAATGCGAAAATTGATGGACTGAGGCGATAGGCGAGACCATATGCTATGTAGGGCATGCAGCCAGGGCGTTAGTTCGTTCGTTCGTTCGATAGAAAAAAGTGGCCTGAATCCGATACAAATGCCGTTATGACAACATCGGGCGGACAGCTAACGCTGGCGTAAAACGGCATTTGCAAACGCGGCACGTAGGAGGGGGGCAACCGATTGAAATTCGTCGCAACAGTGCAAACTGTGTTAAAGCACCCGCCGTAAATACCGTATTTGATCGGTTGCCAGCAATAACAAGCTAATGTGACTGGGTCGTCTAAGAAGCAAGAATAGTTACGCACAAATTAGGGATAGGAAGGGAAGGGAAGGGAATTGCTAATCCCATCAACTTTCTTGTCTGCGATCACCCTGTGATCGTTACGTATATACATACATTATATTCGACTGTAAGCGACCGTGAAATACCCCGTAAGCACTTAAGACATGCTCCACTGTAGACTCAATGAAATACTTTCTTGAAAAACATGTTTTTTGGTACTTTAAAGACCGTGTATTAACATTTTTAAAGAAGCCCCACTAGTGACTATCGCAGAAGAGCCTACATTCATAATTTCATATAAGCCGATTGTACTATATTTCTATAAAGAATCTTGCATAAACTTGCCGACAATATGGCTCATTATCAACAATAAAATAAATAACCAAACTAAATATATCAAAATTTATAAGTATACATAATTATAGCTGCATCCGATGAATTGTTAAGCCGAATTTCGCTTTTAAATAAACAAAAGAGCTCTTCATACAGGAACCCAATAAATAGTTTCTTTGGTTCGTTGGTTTCAATGGTAGCTTTGTGATCTTATGCGGTTAGTTTAATGTATATTGGAATGGTTCATGCCATAAGCACTTCATTTTACTCAAGCTTTGCATAATAATCATATGGTGTTACAGTGCTTCCAACTTGTGAGAACCAAAAAGCAGTTTATGTGCAAAGAAATCTTAAAAAGCCAAAAACTTTATTTTTCATAAAAACTGAGACTTGTAACAAGTAAAGCGAAAATTTGATTATAAAATGACTTACAGCTGTAATTAATTAAAATTAGTCATAACTATATATTTACGTATCTTCCGTTACACAAATGTTCATAATTTTAATCGGTCTAAATTTTAAATTATTTACGGCCTTAGCAATTATCGATGGAATAATGACATTATGAGTAAATTTCCTAAAAAAAAGACTTCACATAATCGAAAAATGCAAACTTTGCTTCTAAAATATTCACAGAAATCCTACATCTGCTAAGTTGCTTTCTCGCTATCGGTCTTAAAAATAATGAAAACCCGTAGTAAAAACCGATTGGTCATTTCGATATAAGAAATGCGAGTCTTATTTGAACTGAACGCAACAAGATCGATTTAACCTTCGACATCGATGCCCTTTCATTGCTATCGGATTGTGCCTTTCAACTTTTTGGCGTTTCTCTGTGTGTACATCCCTGGTCTCTGCATGTGTTTGTTGTTCGCTTGCATCTGTCTTTCGCTGTCGTGGCAGCCCTGTGCAATTGCTAGGGCTGGCACGCGTCGTTGCAAATGCCCATACAAATGTTGCGTCCCCGGGTTGCGCCATAACCCTGCTGATTTATGAACTTTCCGTTCCGAGTTTACCTTCGGGATGTGCGATGTGCGAGTAGATAAACTTGTTTGCATGTCGTCTACTTAACTCGCTGAGTGATTTGAAGTCATTTTACGGTTATTGCAATTTGAAGAGGTGCAAAAAGAAGAAGCGGAAGAAAACACATACATACATAAATCTAGACGAAGATCGGCGAAAGGTGACAAGTTTGGAAAACAAATGTAATGGAAATTTGTCTGTTGTTATTATGCAGTTAGTTACAAATGTCCAGGTATAGTTAACAAACCTCAGTTTAAAAGTTGAGCAAAGTAAATTAAATTATACCCTTCGACCATTGCAAATCATCAAATAGGGTATACTAACGTTGTGCAAATGTATGTACATATGTATGCATATACCAGGCAGACCACAGAAAGTTGATATATGTATATAATATGTATTCTTGCACAGGATCACTAGCCGAGTCGATTGAGTCATGTCTACACAGAGAACATTTCCTGAGCAGATCAAGTTTACCCTCTGCATATCAATATTTGAATTATTGAATTTGATTTCGAAGAGGTTTAAAGATAAAACTTTCAGACTTCGGCATATGTATATACTAAGCTGACTATAAAATCTCTCAAAACTTGAATTCAATCGTATAACAAACACATGAGTTATTTAAGTTACTTTAGTGACCAAAGCATTAAGCAGGGTGTCTGCCTATGTGTATGACAACTTTGTTTTTGAAATTGTCAATGTATTTGTAACGGTATTTAAAAACTATACGAAGGATATCTTACTGTCGTGCTGCCTGGTTATGGCCATCTGCATTTTATTTGTTTCATTTCGATTTGCACTGGAGGCGGCGCAGTGTAGCCAAAATTAAAAACTAATTTGACCTGCCTCGGCGTAAGCGGTCAAAATTCAATGACTTTGAAAACGAAAACGAAACCGAAACCAAAACCAAAACCAAAAAACTGACGCGACGACTATTTTGGACAACATTTCAATAAAGCCTTCGTCAACTAATCAACAATTTTGTTGAAACGCAGACGACTGTCAAAAGTGCAGAATTGATTGCGATTTAAGTTGCAAATAATGCGAACAAAAAATTTAAAAATGACAGCAAGTGTGTATATGAATAATATCTACATATATATACATACATATGCATGTACATATGTTTGTATCTTGTATATAACAAACTGATGGCCGATATCAGACGAAATCAATAAAATATGCAAATAGTTTATTATCTCTGAAATTGGCTTGGCACCAAAAGTTTTATTGCGGGTTTAAAGCGAAAAGGGAACCCGAATTACCTCTAATGCCAGACTTAAGATATACATTTTCAAGGCTAAAGAAATATATCATATTCCCTCCATTGATATATGTATGTATATGTATGTATAATATGAAAACATATGTTTGTATTTGTAAATTGAAGATCAGGACACTAATCTTATTATTTATGCGAGGGTATATTCATTTTGCAACAGAGCTTAGCAGACATCTCCGAACCTATAAAGTATATATATTCTGAATCGGCATCACCAAGGGAATCGAACTAGCCCTAGCCCTGACCGTCTGTCCGGGTGTCCGTCTGTTGCGAAGATATCTTGTCTCTCCTGGTGAAACTTGTTACACATGCTTCATATTGCTGCACGCTATATATAAGTCGGAAAGAGCAAGATCGGATCGATATATCGTAAAGCTGTCATATATACTATCGGCCGATATTTGTTATTTGTCAAGATATTGCATCAAAATTTACTACATCGGGCCGAATATATATACATATGTATATAATATGCATATATATGCATATGTATATAATATGCATATATATACTATAACACTATAACATATAGCCGCCATTGGAACAATCGGCCGAAATTAATGTTTTTGTATAAAGACTAGTTTTGATTTTAGAAATAACACTCTTGTCTAATTGATTAGAATATATTTCGATGCTAGCTTAGCCAAATCCAATTATGGTACACACTAAAACATATAGTAAGATCTATCTGTAGAAACCGGAAACCGCAGTAACAAACTATGTATGTACTGAGATAAACTACAATCAATGCGTCTTATGCTGGAGTGGCCATATATCAATCCAAGCGAGACTCAAGTCACCTAACTCCTAAAGCGAGATATCACGATACAGAGGCTTTTGCAGTGGGTAATTAGTGATACAATCTTCGAGTTATAAGTACGTATAAATGAGTGGTTTCCCCCTGCCCACCTCTCTCTCTCTCTCTCTCTCTCTCTCTCTGTCTTTGTCTCGAACTTATTGCCTCTTTGTGCTTCCCGCTTTGTGCACCTTATGTGCCATATGCTAATAGACATATGTACGTATTTATATCGGTGGATTGGCATTATGTGTATTATCTGCGGAGTGTCAATGCTATTGATAGATTTGCTGGCAAGGAACTCAACTTACTGTGGCAATTTCCGGCTGTTATTAGCGTCATCATCATCATTATCAGCATTACGAATTGAATATGCATGCGCCTCGATGAGGCCATGATGGCTCCGGGCTCCGAAGCTTTGTTATCCACTGGAGATGGAGTCGACGACGACGCCGGTGCGCCGCCATCGCCATCGCCACGGTGCAACAACTTGTGGCAATAGCGAAACATGCTCAATGGCTATGTGAGGGGGTGGGGTGGGGGGTTGCCTCTTTGATTAGTTCGTCGTGCCTCTGTTTACAGTTGTAGCATCACCGGAACAACAACAACTTGTGCACTGCCTCTATGAATATGAATATATATACATATATTTATACATCTATACAGCCAAGTATCTGTATCTGTATCTGTATCTGTATCTGTATCTGTATCTGTATCTGTATCTGTATCTGTATCTGTATCTGTATCTGTATCTGTATCTGTATCTGTATCTGTATCTGTATCTGTATCTGTATCTGTATCTGTATCTGTATCTGTATCTGTATCTGTATCTGTATCTGTATCTGTATCTGTATCTGTATCTGTATCTGTATCTGTATCTGTATCTGTATCTGTATCTGTATCTGTATCTGTATCTGTATCTGTATCTGTATCTGTATCTGTATCTGTATCTGTATCTGTATCTGTATCTGTATCTGTATCTGTATCTGTATCTGTATCTGTATCTGTATCTGTATCTGTATCTGTATCTGTATCTGTACGAGTGTGTGTGCGTTTGGTATGCTGCCGAGTATGCACTGAGTTTATCTAGGCGCGTTGCAGCTAATCAAATTCCCAGCTAGTACGTGGATCTCTATACGATTACAGTATATACATACATATATAGCGTGAGCCGACAATTTACAATACGTTCACTAGATTTTCACTTTGCATTCACATTGAATTTCAGCTGCATAATCATGAGTTCATGTGCCGTCATAGTCGCAATATATAAAATACATATAGTAGAGTCGGGCAACGACTCTGAAACTCTGAAAACTAACGAAAATAATTAACAACGCGCGCAGGCGAACAGTTTCCAGATATGCATAAATTAACCGACGCTGTATATAAAGGATATATGTATGCATCTGTATCTGTGTATCTGCAGCAGTGCCTGTGTGGCTGTAGCTGTAGCTGTATCTGTATCTTTAGTTGTGTGTATGGTAGACTGGTATAATCGCTGGCACTTTTTGTCATTGCTTTCAATAAAATGACCAGCCCCAGCCAATATACAAAAGTAACTCTATAGCGCATTCATATCTGGCTCTATATACGATATATGCTTGCACATACATATGTATGTATGTATGTAAATAACTGCGACCGCTTTCAAGGTTTCATTCGCTTTGCTAACTTGGCTAACTTTGCTGGCGGCGGCGTCGGTCCGTGGCGAGTACAGGCCACACTTTATTGGGTGTGTTTAATGGAAAAACATTTTGTATAGTTCACTAAGGTGCTGATATCAGAATGGTCCGTGCTACCTCTCCCTCTCTCACTCTTTCTCCCGCTGCCTCAAGAGAGTGGGGCAAAGAGGGAGAGCCGAATTGCTGCTGCACAACTTTCGTTACAGCGTTCATATATGTTTCACTAATTATCGGTTCGCTGTTGTCTTCTGTCTTCTATCTGTGCCAACCATAGCCACTGGCCAGAAGTTGCCCCGATCAATGGAAACATCAACAACATGAACAGCTTTTTCGGGGGGTTTCACATTAATTCGACTTATATAGTGCTAATTGAAGCCATATGAGAAAGTTCAATACGATCGCAGCGAATCAATCAGAAGTTTGTCGAGCTGATCCCGATTTCGTTTATTTACACACAGCACACACAGATGTGTGTCACACACACACACACACACACACACACACACACACACACACGCACACACAAACACAGCCAGGTACGGAGTGGAACATGATTATGCATGCGTATGTATATGTATGTATGTAAATTTGTGCGCGCTTGCTACGAATAAGGCCAGAACTATTGATTTCGCTTTCTGGACATTTTCGTTTCTTTTCGTTTTCGTTTTCGTTTTTCGTTTTTTTCTTCTTTTTTTTCCCTTTATTATGGACACGGAAAAGTGCGAGTTGAAATTGTTGTTGTTTATTGTTGCTTAATTCACTTTAGGCACAGCAAAAAAAAAAAATGAAATGAAAGAGTTATAAACCCTGAAACATGTTTGGGCTATGCATGCACGTACATGCATGTGCTTGTCTGTGTGCGAGCACATAGATTTTCGACCTGGATTGCACTTTTCCAACAAAAGGTTATCTATGAAAGTGAATTTAACAAACACGTCCCTATGATTTATGCACACACACACGCACACAAATGTATCTAAATGTGCGAAAGTATGTGCCCTGTATATATGTATGTATGTATGTATGTATGTATGTGTAAGTGGCATTTATGTGTGCACTAACATACGTATATTATTAACTGAGTTCGCTGCTGCTGCTGCTGCTGTTGCCAAACACAACACACCGCAACACACAACACACAACCGATCGCAACACAGCACAACACAACAAAACAAAACGCACAGCAACGCGATCCGATCCGTACGCCGTTTGACACGTCTGCTTGGAATGAAAGTTGACTTATAACTGGTTTTCCTTTCGAGCTTTACTTACAGAAGTTCGCAGTCACTGCGCGTGTGCAGCGGCGTCGGCGTCGGCAGCGACTGCGACAGCCGATTGCCCATTGCCGACCGACAACCGACAACCGACCACCGACACGACCGAGGACCCAGCGTCGCCGTCATCGCTAGGTTGATTGGTTAGGCTGCTGGCTTGGTTCACCAGGTTTGCCGCCTGCTCGGCTCGGCTCGACTCGGCTTCATCGTGTGGTCGGCTTTGTCGGTCGTCGGGTCGGCTCGGCTTCGGCTTCGGCTGTTTGTCATTGTTGTGGCATTGTTGCCGACGTGAAATACAAGCAAGCTGCGCAATCGCAGAGCTTTACACAATTCATGCGAGGGCTAATCAAAAACTTAGTGTATTGTATAGGTAGGTGCACAAAACTTATTGTAAATTGTTGGAATACTGTATAGAAGAGTACAATATTTCTATATATCTCAAGTTATTTTGATGGAGCCAGATAATATACATATACATATACATACATATAATATAAATCAATAATTGTTATTACCAGCTATGTAATGAACTTCATAAATCACAACATGACTCCGAATGCTCTTTCGTGACTCCGAATCTGATTATCGGCTGGCAAAACTATGAACTATCGGACTGTATCTAAAAAATTAATCGAGATACCCAAAAATTGAAAAAAATTTGTTAAAAATTGTTATTTGTAATTTACTTTTAACTAGAATTACATTTTACAATTTTTAATCAGTCGACTGATCAAAGTCGACTTTAAATTAATAAACAAATTATTGTGATACTTAAAATGTACATAAAATCATTTTCCGACACATTATCAATATCATCTAAAACACTAAAGTAAATCTTCTATTATCGTTAACAGCTGAACAAAATGCTAAAAAAAAGCAGGGTTGCCAGATGGGTCTCATGTGAAATTACTATTTATTTTATTTAACTGCATAAGACTGGATTTATTAATGATTTATCTACAAACAAATTAAACAAATTATTCTTAGAAATCTCAATTGTAACGCATCTACAGTGAGTACGTAGCTAAGATTTTGATAAGTTTTAAACATAAGAGCAATTTACAGCTATGTAAATAAAAAAATTCATGATTAAACGTAGTTTTTTAGAGGTCTGCACTATGGAATATAAGTTCTTATAATACATGTACATATGTATATAACTTCGAAATTAATTATCTTTAATTGCAGAACTTTCATTGCAGCTAATTTATGTGTATAACATTCACAACTGCATGAACCACCCTCTTGTAAAAGCGCCGGCTGCGCAGGCCCATTGTGGACGAAGTAAAGTGGCTGTTTTCTTGTTGTTGTTTTGCTTCTGTTGTGTTGATGTTGCTGCTGCTGTTGCTATTGTTGTTCTTATTATTTTGTGTTGCTGCTGCCGCTGCCGCTGGCCAGTTCACAGAGCAAGTCGAAATGAGCCAAGAGACATAAAGCCCGTACTAAAACTGGAGTACAGTAAAAGCCGTGTTCTGTTTAATTCTATTAATTGGCATGGTCAATACACGTAAGCCGTCAACTGTGCCCAATGCACACACACACACACAGACACAGACACATAGAAATATATTGTACATGAAAGTACTTATAGCATATAGACCGTACAAGTTGGAGTGTCTTAAGTGGAGGCTTTTTGCTTATTTTCAATACTTTTTGGAAACTATTTCGCCGTAATTGCGACAAACTTTTTGCAATTGGCGGCTGCTAAACTTGGCTTGAACGGTTCTCAGGCACCGTAAGGGTTCGGTCTGGTCACCCTAATCAGCTTTCGAATTTATGTACCCAAAGAACTTCTGGCCACTTGACCCGGGCTTGATCTCCGATTTTATCAGTCGACTTCCGGTCAAATGAAACCAATTAGCATTTTGTAAAACGAAAGTTTCTAATTTTATGTGGGAAGCAATAAAAAAACACATCAGATATTAAAGCAACAATTTAAAGCCACTTTTCTAATAATACTAAATACTAACGATTATTAATTATTACTGACCGGCCTTGATGGTGAATGGAAAGGCCCCGATATTCTCAGGTTTCTATAGGAGGCGTTCAGGCACATTATGCATAGAAGAGTCTCTCATGTTTCATAATCGCTCTCTCTCTCTCTTTCTCTCACTCTTTGATACAGATACAGATTATAGTACTGTATATTATTAAGGCCGAACACCCTTTGGGAACTAGACTCAAGAATTGCTTGGTATCTTAATATGTTAAAAAGTACAAGAAAGTTGAATGACTTTTGACTTTTCAACATAAAACAGAATAAACAGGTTAGTTTCAAAACACAGCCATTGCCGAATATCAAAATCATAACTCAAATCTAGGTTAATACTGTCCCCGAGTAGAAATTCTGCTTCTGATGCGTCATATTTAAAAGTGCGCAAACTTGCAGACGTTTTTTTTATGGCAGAACGTGAATCAGATGGAGAAAATGTATACCATAAAACACGTTGAAAGGTGGTATGCCGCGAATATAGGTTTACATACATATTTGTCTAGATCATGTGTGCCATGACCTAGGCAATGTGTTGTTTTGATAGGAATAACTTCTTATTTAGGTTAAGCTTAGATTAGATATTGCAAATAAAATGTATCTGAATCTTAAAATCGAAATCAAAAATATGTTTGATTATATTTAGCTATTCTAAAAATTGATTCGTGATTTGATTTCGGGACAGTGCTAAACGAAAGAAGGTACAAAGACTAAGAGATGACGCAAAGTAAATAGAAACCATAAAGAAAGGCTATCTTCGGCATGCCCAAAAGTTTAATACCCTTACACTTTGACTTTGACATTTATCTCGCCCAATTGTTGCTATACTAGTTAAATATAAGTAATGGTAAAGAATCTTATTACATTGTTCATGTAGTAAATCTAATCTGGCTTAGAGTTTTGACTGGACTTGTTCTAGAACAAAAAAAAGGCCTTTGAAGTAAATTTGGTTGCAATGAACAACAAAACGATTAATTAAGTTGGCAGTTATACGATATTTTGGTCTGATTCAGGTCGTTCCAATTTATTCAAAGCTTGAAGCAACAAGAAAATAGCTGAAAAACTGAGAGAGAAGATTACGCTTCAACAGGCAGACAGACGGACGGGCAGACATGGCTAGATCAGCTCCTCTGTGGATGCTAATTCAGAATATACTTACCCTCTATAAGAGTATGAAAATTGAACTTATTCCGCTCCAAGCAGATACGTTCTTTCCGTATTTTGTGGTGACAATCTTAAAATGAAGAAGAACAAATCATCAGAAGATCTAGCTGAGTTTGCTGATTAATTCCGTTTCGATATCGAATTCTCTTGCTGAAGCTTCAGTTTCTGTTGCAAAAATCAATAATACTCGAATTATTTTAGCTCCCTGCTTGCTACGCAAAATAACCAAAGCGAAACCATGGTGAAAAACCTATCCGAATCCGAATGCATCCATGCGTCAACTGCTGCAGTGAAACCCAATGCAGACTTTCTAGTTCGATGGTCACCTCAAACTGCAATTTCCCATGGGGACATCCATCACAGGGGACAAAGTCCACTGCGACTGCAGTCACTGACCAAATAGTTAGAGAGGGGGAGGCAAAATAGACGTTTTAATTCAGAGCGATATGGAATCGAACCAGTTTCGAATTTACTTTACTTACTTTTCACTCACAAATCCTATAACATGTCACGTTATATATGTAGATAGTAACGATCATTAGTAATTTTGGTGTATTTCCAATTAATTATCATACCCTTGCAGAGGGTATATTAACTTTATCCAAAAGTTTACAACGCACCTAACTTAAACTAATCTCTCCGTTCTGAAGGTATCTAATTGGAATTTAAAACACATTCTTCTTATTGCTGCACGCCCAAAATAAATCGAAATGAGCTAAATCGAACTGATATATCATATAGCTGCCATAAAACCTACGAGCTGATTTTTGTTATATTGCAAGTTATTCCTATATAAATAATATGAATTAAAAATTTCATTAAAATCAGACAACTATAACATACAAAAGTCGTAACCTATCAGTGCCAATAAAAGTAAGTCAGTCATTGACGTGTTTTTCTCCATTTTATAAAAATTTGACAACTATATCATATAGATTTTATTGGAATTATTTATTTCAATCATTTAGAAACAAAGATTTTCACTAAATAATTGTATATGCCTAGAGACTATAATTATTATTGCTGTTAACAAATACTTAAACTCTTTCTTTATGATTTGTATACGAGTTCAATCAAAGGGGAAATTCGTTTATTTTCCCTTCAAGATTAAGTGGTTTACCCACGATACACCATTCTTCCCAAGTTTCGTGTAGAATACATTAGCAAAAACAAATGTTTTGCAGGGAATTCATTTGAGTTCTACCATTTTTGTAATTATTTACTTACTTAAATGGAAATACGTTAATGCTGGCTGTGTGAACTCTGAATGTCGCGGGTCGCAGAGAATTTTGGGAGAAAATGAGCACAAAAGTATCAGTTGAATACGTGAAAATTCCCAAGCTGTCACTTTGACATGAATCGGCGGCGCTATCGCTCTCCATCTTGGCTGGCTTCGACCAGGGCCGTAGCGACGGTGTACTAAACATTCTGGGGGCTACTTTTATAATTAAATTGCTATAAAATATTGTATCAATTTAGTTCATAAAACAAAAGTAAATAAACTTAATGCTATAGGAATTACATGGACTTTTTTATCGACTTTATATTAGCAAAATCTTCAATAGTTTTTTAATAAATCTTTATTTCTGGTTGATAATCTTGCCAATCAATTTGAATCATTCTTATATATCTTGTAAATAAATAAAAATTTATAAATATATACATATATATTAAACATTTAATATTTTTAAACTAAAAAAAAAAATATTGTATTTATATATTTTCTTACTATAATAATATTTATAGTATTATGAATTAGTATGCTTTAATAAATATTTAAAGCACAATATCAATACATTTACTTCTTTCCAAGTATTTACATATTTTTTATAGCAGGGGACAACTGAGAGACCGCAGACCCTGCACACGCCTAACTACGGGCCTGGCTTTGACGCTGCTCGGCTGCTCAGCTCGGCTTGTGGCTCTCTTGCGTGCCACTCTCTCTCTCTGCCACTTTTATTGGCCACCATCATGAAAATGCCGTTCAGTCTTGCCACGTCGACGATGCGACGCTTGCATTGAACCCCAAACAATGCATACTACACCAATGTGCATGGGTATGCAAGTGTGTGTGTGTGTGTGTCTGCCTCTGCCTGTGTATTGCAATGCCTGCTTGTCTCTGGCTCAAAGAGGCAGAGGCGCGGGCGTCGCTACTGCGCTGCTCTTGCCGTGGCTCTCTTAACCCGCCAGGTAACTGAGCGGATTCGAGTTCGGTTTCTGTTGTTGTTGCTGTTTCTTTTGTTGCTTTTGTTGCTGTTCTTCGCGCTGCTTAAAGCGCTGCCGATCGCGTTGTGCTCGTGAGAAATATTTTTAGTTTGTTTTCACATTTTGGTGCGTACAGTTGCCTGTGTGTCGCTCTCTCTCTTTCTGCAGTCGCTGCTTCTGCTCTGCTGCTGTCGCTGGTGCTGGCGCTGCGCTGTTTCTGCTTCTGTTATTCATGTTGTTGTTTTTGTGCTATTTTTTGTTATTTTCATAATTTAACTGTTGTTTTTGGTCAGCGAGAAGTAACGCCTTTTCTGACACACACACACACAGAGCCATCATATGTTTTCATTCAGGTGATTTATGAGAACGTCTGTTGCCTATCGCTGCTGTTGCCACAAAATGTTGCAAGTTTTTTACGCACAAACAAATGTGTGTGTGCGAACTCAATGTTTATTTATGTAAATGTGCGTGTGTGTGTGTGAAAGGAAACTTTAAAATAGACAGCAAGCAAAGTTTTGCAATCACAGATTCAAATTAGTCGTGTGTGTGTGTGTGTGAAAGATAAAAAATAGCAATTACACAACTTGAAACGGAAGCAAATCCAACGACCCATAACGACTTCTGCTCATTGTTTCAAATCAAAATTCTATTCAATATACGCGATAACGCGGCGAGTTCACTTCGCCGCCGCTTCGCCGCTGCTTCGTTCTTGTCTTTTCGCCGTTTCGCTGTGTCGCCATTTCGCTCTTTTATCTAAATTGTTTACCATGGCTCAGATCGGGAGAGAGATGCAGAGAGGCAGGCAGTGTGAGAGCGCAAGAGAGAGAGCGAGAGAGAGAGAGAGGCTTGCGCGCGCGCTTGCTTGTGTGTGTGTGTGTGGGTGAGTGTGCTTAACTGTTTTGAAAACAATTTAAATACTTTTGCAGGTAAAATGGCACAACAACAATGAGAATTAGTCGACTCTGTTGCGAATTGTTGCTCGCCTCACACACACGCAGACACACACACGCATGCGCTATGCGCCTTGTGGCAACCAGGTGAAACTTCTACAACAATGCAGCAGCTACAGCAGCAAAACGTCCGTCCAATAAGCACCTATGATAATCTGAGCAACAACACGGCCAAGCCGAGAGACAAACAGCAACAGCAGCAACAACAACAACAACAATCGCAAGCCGGAGAAAGTTCAGGACAGCTGGAGGCAACGCCTCTGCCTCTGTCTCTGCCTCTGCCTCTGCCTCAGCCACAGCCACAGTCGCCGTCGCCGTCGCCGTTGTCATCTCAACTACAGTCAGCTGCGGCTAAGGAGAAGGCCAGTCTACTCAGCGATACCAGCTGCAATGGCATCCAGATAATTCCAGCCACCCGTACAAAGTCACCAGATCTCGATCTGAATGAGACCAGCCACAGCATTGCAGCAGCGCGAGCTGCTCTCAGTGACGCCAAGTCCAAGTTCTTTGGCATCAACAACTATGAGATCGTCGACGCTGCTGCCCGGAGTGCACCCGAGTCGAAGGCCGAACCCAAGTACCAGAACGTGCCACAGACCGCAGCATTGCGCATGCCCAGCATGACCAACAGCAGCAGCAGCAGCAATGCACCCGATGCGACGACGCCAAAGTCGCTGTCGCCGGAGCGAACTCTGCGCTATGGCACGACATATGAACAGATTCCACTCAGCGATCTGGATGCACCGCAGCCATCGCAGGTGAGTACAGTTAGTATAAGCCCGGTGCAAGCATATTTAATGGGTATTCCGCAGGCTGTCTACATGAGCACAACGGTGCCGCAGAATATGAAGGGTATGAAGATCGCGGGACGACACACGCCAACCCGGAATAGCCTGAGGCACAGTCGCATGATTGTCGTGAATAATAAGCCCCACGATAGTGAGTTGATGTACCCAACATGGCATTATATATATTATTATTATAATATATGTATATATATCATTCTATGCCACTATGGCATTATGGCATATATATATATCATTCACATCTATATCATTCTACATACATTCGCAGGCATCCAGGAAACGTATTCTGCGCACATTCGAAACTCGAACCTGTCGCGACAGGTTCTCATCTTGCAACTGGCGATCGGTCTGCTGATCATGGCACTCGCCTGCTGGATCTTCATTATGGAACCACATGCATCGCTGCAGGTCAATCCTTACCTAAGTGGCTTGTTTGTAAGTATTAACGAATCGAAGCATTCAATCTAGTTGATCTTTCATTCATGCTTAACCTGTAAGAGAGCAAATTGATCTTGAGTTTATAAATTCCGTATTCGAAGACTTTCTCTGATCCCTCTCTTATGTAAAAAGATCTAAGAAGAGCGTCAACAGGATCTTTTATTTATAGCTTCCTCATTAGAAGACTAAAATCGTGATAGAAAAACTGTATTATATAATATTTATAAGAGATAAAAACAAAAAGATCTTTTATTGTTAGTAGAGAAAGTTTTTAGAAGATTTATGCTAAAAGACTGACATAAGAGATATTTATTAAAATATCAACAGATTTATATAAGATATGAGTTGAGAAGAAGTTTATAGGCGATAGGTAACTTTATAAATTGTTCCCTTATATGTATGTATGTGCAGAAGTAGAAGCATAAAAGGTGTTATATCATATAAGAGTTAAAAGAGCAATAAGATTTGTAGTTTTTTAAGTTCCACAAAAGGTGGAAAAGAACCCGTTCTTATATGCTATATATATGAAAAGAATGAAGTATTTATCATTGATATTATAATTCATGCGATTAGTTTGCATCTGAAGATTCTATAAGTGATCAATCAAATGTTCTGCCCTTCGCTTTTCAAGCTTCTTCTCGCCAGCATTGTGGGCCTAATACTGATGAGACAGAGTCGTCGAGCCGAATACTTCAGATCGCACAACAAATGCCACAAACTGTTGCTGATTGAGTCCTATGTGATTTCTGGGCTGGCGCTAGTGTTTTGCTCACTGAACCTGATCATTGCGGCAATCGAGTTCAACGAGCTGATCACCACCAATGATCCATGTGAGCTCTCGTCAAGGACGCGACTGGGATATGGCAATTGCGGCTGTTTCGATAGCGATCATGTTGCAACAGATCTGGAGGCGCAGGATGCAGATAGCGCTGAGAATGGGTAAGTGAGCATTGCAATGCAACATTGGGGAATATATTTAGTATTATTTTTGTCCTAACCTTCTCTATAGGTTGCTGGAAAACTGTGATGTGATTCATGGAGATTGGAAATATCTGCTGGGAATCTCCATGGCACTGAACACAATGGGCATTATTGCAACGTTCTTCTACATCGCGATATTCATTTGTCGTCATCGCAACAGTCGCAAGCACTTGAACACATCTGTCTAGCATACTTCTTAAGTACCTAAAAGTCTACAAATAAAACCTGTAACAAAACAAGTTCTTAATAAAAACTATTTAACTATTTACATGAAACTTTCGCAACTCGTTGATCTTAAGTTTCACTGTATATCGCCCTATTCATTTATTCTGTTTATGTGCCAATAATCAATCCGATAAACTGTTCCCTCATATACATATTCTATGTCTCTTTTTATCGGTCAGGCAAAATGGAAGGTTTCGTAAAGTATTCGATAAGGCAATGATGAATGATATAAGTCAGATTAAAACAAGCACGAAAGCTACAGTCCAGTGTGCTTGATTGTGACATGTCCGCTACCCACCTGACCAAAACGATTTCTTAAATATTTAAAATTCATTTTTAGCGTAATTTGTGTGGCATACTTTCAGGGGCGGTTTGCAAATCAGTAACTCTTTAAATTATTTCGTATATAACTTCTATGTTAGTTATCCGATTGTAACCAAATTTTCAAATCTCAGTTGGGCGCTGATAGTTATTGTATTTACCGAAAATGAACTGTCCTGGATTAAAATTACACTTGAAATTCGGTTTTCATAGATTTACGGTACGGAAAGGGGTGTGCGCAAATTTTAATTTGGTTGCCCTAGCTATTAACGGCTCTGAAATCTAGGTTCTTAAACAGACGGACAGACTTGGCTATTTCGACTCGGCTGCTGATGCTGATTAAGAATATATGTTAACATATACTTTGTGGGTTCGAGGTGCCTTCTTCTGCCTGATACCCTTTTACCCTCATGGGTAACGGGTATAAATAGAACCAAATAAGTTGTGTGCTTTCTCTAAGAATGCGTGAACTGACTAGCATATGAAATAAATGAATATTTAAATGAATACTAAATCTACCTTTCCAATTAACGAATATTCATACTGATATCTGATTCCCTGCCTTGTGAATGTGACTTGAATATCTCGATACAATTTACAGGCTGTTTACAGATATCCCCCTGATTGAAAAAAGTTGTTGTTTTTTAAATATTTTTTAAATCTGTTGAGGATGTATTTATTAAATTTTGGTTGCTCTTTTGTTTGAAAGGCAGTTTGAAGGCTCTTACAATCTTTGTTTGTTTAAATGTCGTTGTTCTTGTTCTTGTTATCATTAAGTACAGTTGAATAAATAAATTGCGGTGGTTTTTGTTGTTGTTACTTTTGGGTATTCATGAGTTCTTCTTCTTCTGCTGCTGGTGTTGTTGTTGTTCTTGCCGATTATTATACATATAAAATTATATAATATTTTTTGGGATTACATTTGTTACTTAATCTTAATGCGTTTCATTAAAAAAATAACTAATGATACTCGTAATCGTAATGGGTAAAACTACAGAAATTAACTTAATCGATATTCTTTTTATCTCTGAATACATGTATGATGTGTGTTTGTCTGTGTGTGTGTCTGTGTGTTTAGGGGTGTATAGGGTGTGTCTGTCTGTAGGGTTCTACTTTGCTTTCTTTGTATATTTTACACGCACAAATTCTTTGCACGAACGAAAGAGAATAAAAACAATTGAAAAACAAAATCAAAATTGTTGAATCGAATTGCAGTATCGCGATATATGTTTGATCACATTGTGATCGGGGCGTGGTTTAGGAGGTAACCGGCTTCGTTGTGGATGACGACGACGCTGCTGCTGCTCCGGCTAAAGGCCATTTGATGCTGCCGTTGCCGCTGCCACTGCCACTGCCACTGCCACTGACAGTGCCACCAGCGCTTCCGATGCTGCTGTCGTCGGCGAGCACCGCTTCAGACTTTGAGGTTTGCAGACGCTTCTCGCAGTATAGGCTGCCCACCGGTTTGGTCATCGAGGCAGCCAGGCTCTTGGTCATATAGGGAAAGGGGAGAGTGCCACTGCGGTTGCCAAATTGCGAGGCAGTGGCATCTCCGCCGTCCTGGCTATTCTGCCGCAAGTTCCCCGACAAAGGCGTCAACGGCGCCGGCGCCGGCTCCTGATCATGATCCGGTGTCGAAAGAGAACCCTTGGGCGTTGTCTTTTGACTGCGATCCGTAATGGGAAACTTGTTCTTCGTGCAACTCAAATCCAACTCCAGTGTGTAGAAGCGTCCGCGTCTATATTGTCGATTCTCGTTCACCAGCTCGCTGTTATCGGTGCTGGTTCTGCGGCAGCTGCTCGTTGTCGACGCCACTGGAGCCGAAGATGTTGTCAGTGCTGCTGCCGCTGATATGCTGCTGCGATTGCTGTTGCCGGCGGGCAGAGCGGTATTCGCAGTGGTCACACTACTCGCCTGGGTACCGGCCCCGCTCCCATCACAGACATCCTCTCCCGCGTTATCCTCGTCACTGTCCATTTCGGCATAGTTGGAGTCCTCGATGCGCGACTTACTCAGTGATCTCTCCTCGGGTGAGCTCAGTTTCTGTTGCAGCAAACTGAGAAATGGTCTGGGTGCTGTAATGGAGTCCAAACGTGGCGATTGCTCCATCAACAGATGCTCACAGCTTGTCTCATATACGCTCTCGAGCTGCGCACTTGACTTCGGCTTCAGTTGAGACTTGTGCCCCAAAAGTGCTGCACTTGGGGTTGGAGGCGTCGTTATCGAGGGTGATGCGGCTCCTGCTGCTGTTCCAGTTGCAGTTGTTCCTGCACCTGTCAATGTGGTTGATGATGATGATGATGATGATGAAGGTGCGCCAGTGAACGATTCCTGCTGCTCGTCGACGGGCTGCTTGCGGGTGCTAATGATCAGTTGCGGTTCCACGTAAAATGAATCGAAATTCAAATCCAAAAAGAGCTCGTGCAGGAAGCGTCGCGCACTCATGCGGTAACTACTGCGCCCCAGAGTCTTGCATGCCTCCGAGTACAGGCAAATGTCCTGGAAGGCGTGCGGATGCTTCTGTTTCAGTTCTAGTAATGCCATTTTTGATTGCTTTGCGCTGACCGGATTGGCCAGACGCTGCACATTGTACAAAATGGATGCAGTCAGTTTATCCGGCAGACTCTCCTCACTCAATATGCTCTCGGGTGAGTGGAAACTCATGTCACCCAACTGTATGGATCCACCTCCACCACCGATGCCGGTTGCCTTTCCTCCAGTATTCTTTCTGGCCAGCGCTGGACCCGCCTGCATGCCGGCGGCCACCAGAGCAGCCGCTGCACTGCTATAGAGCTCACACGGAGCCAGTGTGCCGCCAAGGCCATTGCTGCTGCTGTTCGGATCTTGGGATAACAGACGCAGCTGACGACGCGAACGTGTACAATGCAGACACTGACTGCGAGCGTGCTTGGCGATCTGCCATTTGGCCGGTCGTCGACTGGCCGATGAGGAAACATCGGAGAGCGATGAAATGACCGAAGACTCATCACCGCCCTCGTTGTTAATAGAATCGTTGAGGAACGTGGAGAACTGCGGACGCACGCCCAGCAAATTAAGGCCCGTCAGATCCTGATCGATGATATCACATGAGACATAAGTGCGTTTCAGATTGCGTGTGGGAAACAAGTCGAGCGCATTTTTGGGCAAACAGATGCCCGCATAGCAAGGTCCTTGCAGATCGTTGGCGGGCCGAAACTTGGGCGCATTCAGCGTGGGCAACGGCACCTGCAACTCCTCCGAGGAGAGACGTCTGGAAAGGAAAGTCAAAAAAATTAACAACTTTCTACTTCGATTAATTACTTGGCACTTACGAGAACAGATTGAGCATTGTCGCACGGTCCAGACTGCACACCTTGAGGCGTCGACTCGACTCGCCCCACGGGTATTTGCGCGGCATCTCGCGAGGATGGACAGTGTCGATAAAGTCATAGAACTCTGCGGTTAGTTCCGCGAAAACGGGACGACTGTGGGCACGCAAGGAGCGCAACTGAACGTAACCCTTCATGGCCAGCGGACTAAGGGTGGGCTGCAGGAAACTGGTGCCTAGCAATGATGTGCGACGAATGAACTTGATCGAACGCTCCATGGGCAGCTCCAGCAGGTTGGACATGCTGGGTATGGGACTCAGTGGAAATTGCTGAAAGTCGCTCATGTTGGCAGCAGCTGCAGCCGCAGCAGCAGCAGTTCTGCCCGTCACAGACTCACAGCTGCTAACACCGGACGTATTGGAGTCGGTGCACGAATTGTAGCGTATGCGATTCTGATAGTGCATCGGGCAAAAGCTAACACCAGGTGGATTGGGTACACCGCCAAGCAGGCTCAGCACATCCGTTGTCTTGGACTCGGAGAGCGAGCGTTGATGTTTGCCCTGGCGTAAGTTGCTGCCCTCGGGAAGCGTCTTTGATTTGGCTGCCACGCCAATAATAGTCGTCGGTCTGTTAAAGGATGTCTGCAACAAGATTAACAACATACACACAGCGTAAGTAAATCAGGACATGCCACATGCCACACGCCATAAGCCATACGACTCACCTCTTCTGCTGTGGTGCGCACACTGTCTGTGGTTGTTGTTGTCGTGGTGTTAACATCCTGCGCCTGCGTCTGATTCAGATTCCAGAAGCTGCCGGTGTAGTAGGAACCATCGATTTGATCATCGATACCTGTGTAGTTATAGGGCGGCATATCCTCGCAATGATGCCGCACTGGCGTATACTGATTGGACATCCAATCCTCTGGCTGATGCACTGGCCACATGGTGTTACGATCATGTCGCACACTAAGCCAATCTACAAGTAAGCAAAATTGTTAATGATTCCCTGTATTAATTAGGAATATATATACATATATATATATATAACCTAACCAATATCAGTAGCTATCTTAATACTTCTGGTATCTTCATTCGTTTTTTTTTTCTGTCCTATTCTTTTACATGTCTGTTTGTTTTTCATCTCTTTCTCTTTATTAATTTCTTTCTCTCTTGGGTCAGTTGATAATGATGCCCTGTATTTATCAGGATGTAGGTGAAGCAGCAGGTTTACACAAACATATAAAGTATACATATGTATTCCTAATCAACATCAGTAGATACATATGTCTACATGCATTGCAAAACTCTTTAGTCTCTCTGTGTTGATACTTATATTCTTTATTTTATTTCTTTCCTCTTCTTATACATGCATGTTTGATCTCCATCTCATTCTCTTTATTCCTCTCTCTCTCTCTCTCTCTCTGCCTATGACTCTTGCTTATTTTAAATGAAACTATAGTATCGAATGGTTTCTATCTGTCTACAGCAGAAGGGTTTCCTTAGGTTTTCTTCTAGTTCACACATTGATTTCGGCAAACTTAAATGCAAATCATGCAAAAATCTTGTCTGACATTCACAAATAAACAACACACAATTGTCAATTAGAGCCACAACTTACTCAGCTTGAAGAGTAGATTGGCTCCCGCCTGAGTGCCAGCTACTAGACCGAGGGCACTGAAGCAAGTGGCACGCACCGAGTAAACCTCACACTTGGTCACCAGCAGTATCAGCTTTTCGTACAGCCTGGAAAGACAGACGCGCGCGTTAATTACGACCTAATAGATGATAATGGGAATAAACTCACCCGCAGCCCAACTCCACAAAGTATTCAATGCCATTGGAGTGAGTTGAGGCATGACTGAGCGCCCAGACGGCCGCTTTTAGTTCAAGACATTCGGTATCATCGTTGCACTTTCCACGTGTGATCACCTCGAGGAGCTGTGGCAAATCGGCGTGATTACGCAGCGCCGTCATGCCCTGCGTTGTCTGGGCCAACTGACCATACAGATGCGGGGCAATATTTGGTGGCACAGATTGCGCACGTTGATTGCAATTGCGCCTGGAGTAGTAACCATCTTCGTTGCGCACATGCAGCGTCAGGCTGGCGTGCGTGTCGGCCTCGACGAGCAGCACATAGCGTTTGTTGTAGCCATTGCGCCAATACTTGATCTCATCCTCAATGTGAGCCTTGCTGCTGTTGAGGCCGCGAGAGACCGAGTAGAAACGCGACATGAGCAGACGCCCAACGTCACCCAACTGCCTTAGATTGGGCCAATGATAGACAATCTCGCCCAGATAGTCCTTGTCGTGGCATGCCTCCTCCAGCACATCCATGGCTGCCAGCACAACACTGCGGTCAACATCCTTGGTCTGCTGTATAATTAACGGCAGTCCCCATACCTCAAAGTTGGGCAGGCGGGCGCGCAGCAGGACGGCCAGAAATTGTGTGGCATACAGGCGGCCACTGCGTGTCTTGGCTAGCGTCAGAGCTTTCTCCAGCACCTGACGCGGTAGATTCTCATAGCTATAGTTCAGACCGGATACAATCAGCTTAACGTAGCACACATGATCTGTGTGACGCACTAGCGAGATTAGACTGGAAAAAAAAGCAAGAATTATTTGCCTATTCGATGCGGTGTGATGACGCCAGTGCTCTGGCTCAACTCACTATTCAAATACGGTTGTGTTCTTGAGCACCCCAATGCCCTTGTTGGTACGGCACATCCGCCCGATGTAGAGAAAATACTGCTGACACATTGTGTTGTTCATATGCTGGGGACTAAAGAGACAATCGTGGGCACGACTCGAGGTGGTCACGGCCAGCAGATGCTGGCTAATGTCCGAGAAATAGTCCGTTATGTAGCGCATGCATTCGAGCTGAAAACCGAAAGGCATTTGTTATAAATGTAGAACGACAGAGACTCGAGAGCAAACTTACCTCAGTGCTGTTAAGCAGCACGTCAATGAGGTCGAGGCCGGCGTTGACATAGGCTGGCATCGCTTGCCCCGGCACAAGGTCCTGGTGTGAGAAGCGATTGTTGCTGGGCTTAAAGAAATCGACCAGGCGCTTTAGGAACTTGTTAATACACCTGCTCGGCGTATGGTCAAGCTTGCGTATTAAATTCGACTGCAAAGAAATAGTGAGAGAGAGGGAGTTAGCTGGCATTGCTCGCAGACTGCGAATTACAATCGGATCTTACTCTCAGTATCGTGCTGACCACCTCCCAGTCCCATGAATTGATATCGGAACGGGATAACACTCGCGATCTGTCCAATAGACGATTGAAGGAGCGCATGCTTTCCATATAGAATACCTGGGGTAGGAACTTCCGTTTCAGTCTAAAGCTTGAACGCAGCGAGCTTGACGCTTGCGAATTGGACTCATCGCTGGAGGATACAGAGTCAACTCGAGGACGATCCAGCGTCCCAGTGCCGGCTCTGAATGTTGGCGAAAGCGATGAAGAGGAGGGTGCGCCCATTGTCGCCGAGGACGATGCTGTCGCACCACTTGCATCCTGTGGCTGCAACGACCCGGCTTCATCCTGTGCGATGATGTTGCGGCGAAAGAGACGAGTCTGTATCAGTGCACCACCTTGTATAATACTATCCAGAAATAAACTACACGATGCCGGACGTTGACGCAACATTTTCTGATAGTTTTGCAATGCTGCCACCGCCGCATTAGCCTGCTGATTGCCCTGGGTTGCGCGCCCCACGAGAGTGGGCAACGCAGGACTGGTGCTGCATATGTCCGCCGGCAAGTGTGTATGCATTAGCTGGACAATTTTGCCAATTAACACTGTGGCGCGTACAGACACAAACTGATCGCTGGTGACAACAACCTCGACGAGTGCATTGAGCAATCCCGTCTCTAGGAAACAATAGAGCAGCAGCGCCAAATGCTGTTCAACTACATTGGGTGCTCGTGACGCCAGACTAGGCAATATGGAGCGTCCCTCGGCGGATACGAAGCCATTGCTCAGCAGCCACGAATCCTGAAAGTCCGATGGATCAACAGTTTGCAGTGCAACAGCATAGTCATCAGTCCAGCCAGGCTGTGGCACAGCCAGCAGTTCGTAAAGCAAATCCAATATTGCTTTCTGCAATCAAAGCAGAGGAGAAGAAGTGAGTAAATGGGAGAAAGGAGTAGACAACTCTTCAATTGACTTACTCTAACTTCAATTTGATTTAAATATAAAGCATCGACTATTGCTTTTAAACCTGAAGGTTTGCTTGGATCACAGAATTCGAGGGTGCCCGTCCAGCTGCGCAGCACGGACAATAGAGCCAGGCGACAACTGGTGTAACGCAGCTCGCGTGCATCTCTGCAAAGGGAATAGTTAAGAGGAAGTAGAAGATTAGTCTAATACAATCCTGGCCTGCTCTGGCCACATACTAGTCACATACTTGTTTTTATCCATGATGCCCAGTCTATAGGTAAAGTCACAGTAGGGTGCCGCTAAGCAATCAAGGCGTACGCCGCAAATGTTGCGCGTCTGCGGCCACTCCAGAAGGTAGAGCAGCACACCGCAAAGGCTTTCGGCAATCCGGGGATTGTGGCATTCGAGCACATTGCGTGTTATGGAGGTGACACCGCCGCATACGATAAGTAACGCCGGATTGAGTACAGCAAACTCAGAGAGTGTTGCCAGGCAGGCGCGCAACAGATTGTCGCTCTCTTCGATGCCGCTGTCGGCCAGCGAGACGAGGCACCTAACCACAACAGGACTGATATCCTCTGGCGCTATGGCCAACATCTTGCGTACCAGCTTGAGTGCCTGCACCCGCTCATCATCATTCTTAAGCATCAGATCGATGGAGCGGCACAGCAGATGCTGTAATTGCAGCGAATTGAACGCCTTAATATCCTTCGCTGTGCTGATCGTATAGCGTATTGTGCGTAGCGCTGCGGCACGCACCTGTGTAAACGTATGCACCGATGAGGCACTAAGGCTGCAGAGTAGAAGAGAGACAGTAATTAGACAGAATAACTAAATTAGATGAGACTCTACACAACGTACCAATAGAGCAGTTCCTCTGTGGTGAAGCGCAGATTGTTGTTTGGCGAACCTGTCGAGGCCGCCAGACAGAGGGAGGCCAGGGCATTGAGCAGAAATAGACGCTTGGTATCGCGCGTCTCCTCCAAGCAAAGCATGGCATAGATATCATAGGCATTTTCGGCTGCCGATTTCTTTGGATCCAAACGATAAAAGTCCTCGGGATCTTGTGAAACTGTGTCAAGAAATAGAAGAGAAAATTGTATGAATTAGTTTTTAGTCTAGCATACTAATGATCATTAAAGAATGCCCTCATTTCTTATATAAATATATAATAGATAACAATGATAAGCATTTGATTAATATTATCAAGAGATTTAGCAAAGGTTCTTCCCTACCAGATTTTAATTTGTATATGGTATAAGGATATCTATGCTAAATAAACTCAAATTTAAGTGGGTATGGTTAAGACATTTTCACACCTCAAAGGTTTCCTTCTAGATCATACTGTATCTAGATCATAAGTATAAGAATATCTATAAATGTACGTTGGTATGGTTAAGACATTCCCTCATCTCGAATCGACAGTCGTAAAATAATATATTTATCATAATATAACTTCCTATATGGCAACATTGAGTAAATGAGGTTACTTTATTATAGGAACATCAGCATTTTTGGCCAACCTGCAAACGATTCTTTTGCTATATTGATTGCCAGTATATTAGTGATATACCTGGCGAAATGAGATCTGGGTAATCGTAAGTCTGGCATAGAATATGCAAATATAACTGTGAACTACAAAGAAAATATATCATTTGTTGCTATGAGGTGTTTTTCTGTTTCTCATTGATTGCTGAAGTTCCCATTGCATTTGCATACATATGCAAATTAGTGTGTGTGTGTGTGTGAGTGTGTGCATGTGTGTGTGTCTGTTTGTGTGTGTGAAGAGTGCAATGAATATCGTGCACATCGTACATGCATTTGTACATTTAATTAGGTAGCAAAGCTATCAAGGTGCAATTGTTCCACAAACGAAACTAATCAACGCTTCTGCTTCTGCTGTCGCTGCTGTCGTCGACTTTGCTCTGCCGGCGCAGCGCTTGGCACACGTGAAATTGTCGCGCGTCATAGTAGCAGCAGCAGTTGTTACTGTTGTTGTTGTTGTTTCAGCAAAGCAGCACTGCTTAACTGTACTTGGAAAAGAAATTAACAATGAATGTACAACTGCGTATGCATGTATGTACATATGTATGATGTGTTGTGTTTTGAATGCCTATGTGTGTGTGTGTTAGTTGTTGGTTTTGTGTTCGTTTTAGCTTGCTGCGTCATCGTTGAGGCTCAATGCTAGCGACGTGACGTCTATAAATAGGAACCAAACAAGTAGGAAAAAAAATTTGGTCAAACGCAACAAAAATATATACGAAATACAGTACATACATATACATTTCAACATACATATTTATATAAAAATAACAAGAACCGACAACAGCAACAACAACAACAGCAAAGAGGAGCAACGAATGTCAATAAAAATGGTGCCAGGCGTCTGCTGCTGCAACAGTGGTACCGTTATGCGCAATTGACTTTGCCTATGTACGAGAGAGAGAATCGGCACATGAAAAGACGGCAACAAGGAACAGCGGCAGCAAAATAAAACCATAACCAAAACAACAACAACATCCACAGACAGTCGCCGTGTTGTTTTCGCTTAACAGTAATGTAAACAAATATTCACATTACTGTTAAAGCAACAACCACTTTACCTTACTGTTGTTGGTGTTGTTGTCATTGTTATTGTTTCTTTTATGCTCATCAATAATGGCAAAAGTAGAAGACGACAGGCGCGAGTCATCGTTAAACTATTTATTTAAGTTAACTTGAACTGCCAGTGGCAACAACAACAACAAGAGCCGCTTCTGCTGCTGCGGTTGGTAGTGTTGTTGTTGCTGCTCTTGCCACTGATGCCGCCGCGGATGCTATTGAGTGCAAGCATGTCGCAACTAAGCATATAACACATCTACATGTGTGTGTTCGTGTTATGTACGTATGTTTGTTAGTATGCGCATATATACACATGTATGTACGAAATGGCAGCGCTCCATGTTGTAATATATGATGCATACATATGTTAATTAACATTTGTCACAGCCACATCTGTACGTATGTATGTATGGGTTGCTCTCTGCATGTGTGTGTGTGCATGTATGTAAGTACCTTTAATGCGTAATTGTAATTTGCTTCGTTTTTTGCCAAAACGCCAACTGGAATGTAGGGAGGCCATATCTCAGAGCGGCGGCGAAGATGGCGACGGTAACGACGGCGGCGGCGGCAGTGATGCCAATGGCAGCGCCCGTTTCACCAAATACCAAACACCGAAATGACCAAGGAGAAGATCGCGCACAAGATATTTGAAATATATTGCTTTTAATTTCACTTAGGGTGCCTCTGTTTACTTTCTACATTTTATAAGCATTTCATGCCACTCTTGTTTGCACTGTTGTTGATAGCGATGTTAACCTCCAGCTTGTCAACACTGGCATTTTAATGCATTAAATCACGTTTGAAATCAACTGATAATTATATGCTGCACTGCACACTTTCACTATCATAATATGCACTTTGGTTTACATTAATATCAATATTATTTTTGCAAAGGAAACCAAACGCAAAATTGACTAGCGGACGCGTTTTTTTTTTTCATAGAAAATGAGCAGCACTGCGAACAATCGATAGCTGATAGGGCTACGGTACGCATCAAGGATGCGATTCTTGAATCAGTTGGCAGCACCTAAATATGTCATCGAAAAAATAAACATTTTATTTTATTTAAACTTCTAAAATTAATATACGTTTTCGGTTATAGTAAAGAAAACTTAAAATAAAATTAGACTGTAAGACTAAATCCAATTACTTTAATTACCCAATGTCTATTATAGCGGCGATGGTTCAAATATGCATATAATTTAAATAGTCTGCCTGACTTGGGAAGAAAGTGGGAAGACTTTCAAAGTTTTGGGCGGTAAAGAAAATTAATGCTAAAATGTGTAATAATAGAAAAATTTCCACATTACTTTCATTTTTAAAACAGCGTCATCAACTTTTAAATTTTGTTATGTGTTTGAGATAATCGATAGGGCTGATTTTTGTTTAGCACTTGTTAAATTACACGAAAAATATCGATTAATGTGGAAGCAATGAACTTCTACGTTTGCGTTTACTTGCAATCCAATTTTAAAATTTACTTCAACATTTTTGTATAAATTAATTGAATATACATATTATATTAATTGCTATATAATACATATTGCTATTATAACTAACTTTGTAAGTTCTTATCGATAAATAAAAAGAAAGTCAAAAATAAAAAACAGCTGAGTGTGCGACATTGTCTTTATTTTGTTCTAGCAAAATGTATGCAACGTTTTTTGCGTATTCTGCCCGTAAGTATGCAATGTTTATGTTTACAACCCGTTTTGTTTTGTTGCTTTTCGTCTCTCCAGGGCGAGCCGTACACTTTGGAAACACTTTGAAAAAGAAATCTAAATTTATATGTAATTATATTCTACGCAGTCCAGGATGACGCCACGCATTCGCTGGTTGTATAGGGTCTCGTTGTTGGCGCCAAGGAAGCCCGCGCCGTGCAGATCGGTTGTGCCGCCCCCCTCGATCAGGTCACTTATCCCCTGCAGATCGGGAGTATCTTCGCCGCGCAATGTCACAATGGGCAGCACCATCATGGCCAGCAGCAGACCGACAGCGCCCTTCTCCCGCAGCTGTTGCTCAAAGGCGGCGCATGGGAACAGCTGCTCGGCCTCTTCGCCCAGTCTATGCAGTGCAGGATGAAGGAGATGTCAAGTTACATACATAGATGCTGCCCAATTTTACAACTCACCTAGTCAGCTGGGCACGCAGCTCCTCGTGGTAGGTCTTCAGCATGGCCGGGTAGTGCTGCCGTCGAAACTGCTGCGTGGTGCAGCTGAAGAGGAAGTACGCCAAGTCGGTAACGGGCGAAGCGTAGCGCATCAGCTGCCAGTCAATGAGGCACACCTCCTGCGGCAGCTCAACCTCCGACTCCGTCTCCTGCTCCTGCTCCGTCAGCTGCTTGTGCTGGTAGAGCAGATTGTTGTTCCAGCTGTCGCCGTGGCAGACAACTGCGTATGGCTCACAGTTGTCGCCGTTGAGCAGCTCCAGCAGCAGATCAAAGTAGCTGCCACGTCCAAAATATGCCTGCAGTCGCTGCAGTGCATCAGCATCCTCCAGCGGACGCAGTGCTCCCAGTGCATTCTGCTTGAGCTGCTCGAAGTATACGCCCAGTGCATGATCCCCTCGCCGTTGCTGAAAGATATCCACCATCTGCTGGAACGGACGCAAGCGTTGTGGGTGCCGCTGCTTGAGTGCGAGCGAGACAGCATGCAGCTTGGCATAGGCGCCCATCACCAGCTTGGCATGTGGGGGCGTCAGTTCCGCAAAGCGATCGTGCAGCTTGTAGCCGGCGGCACACAGATCCTCCAGCACAATGCACTCGTTCGGCTCATCCAGGCGCGTGGCCAAGCACTGTGCATAGTGGCGGAAGCGCTGCTCCGGCGCCACTGCTCGCTCCACCTGGAAGCGCTGCGCCAGCGGCAGAAACTCCTCGTATGCCAGAGATTCGCGCCTGAAGCAAGGCTGCGCGAAGAACTGTTTCCGTCTAATCGCATTCCCCGGCGGCAGCTTCAGCACCAGCGATCTACCCTCGGGCAGGTGGAGGCGCCACACCACGCCCAAATAGTTGTCGCCCTTGGCACAGGCCAGCTCCAGCGTGTAGTCGCTGCGACGCAGCAGCTCCTGCAGCGTTTGCCGCACACTTGCATTGGGCTGGTTCTCCTCCTGCTCCATTGCTCCACCAACTGCGCGTCGTCTCCAACGTGCGGTTCTATTTATGCCCAGCCCTGGCGACCGCAACCGCAAAAGCGATCGCTGCAGCTTAGATTGCTAGACATCTTGCGGAAAGAGGAGAGAGGAAGGTAGGGTATAGAAAAGGGGGTGTGCAAGGGGTGAAGGTAAAACTAATCCTCATGTAGCAATTACTCGCAGCAGCTGTTGACTCGGGTTTCCTATTTGAAATTGGAAGAGCTTGTATCTCTGTGATGTATATGGTAGATAAATGATGTATCTATTGAACATACATACTATATATATATACTATGTATACAATATATACATAAGTAGATAGATATGTGATTATAGGAAAAAGAATTAAGGCATGTGCTATACGGTATCTATGTACATACCATGGGCACATGCATATTTCTGTTGGAATATAATATAAGCCATAAATAAAAACTACATTCGGCATTGTAAGAGTTGTATACCCTTGCACGTTCTTATCTACGCCGATCGTTCCTTTACAAGTATACTATAGTCTTTATAATAGTGCAGAACTGAATAATATTGTTCGCATATGAATATATATCATTCATTGTTGTTCTCCAATATACCATATATATATATATATATATATATATATTATATATATAATATGATTGTCAGCTTTTAATGAAATGGACAAACTATACGTTGATTACTATCTAACTTCGATTGACACTGATAGGTTAAGTTATTTCGAATAACAATACTGACCTTCTTGAAAACCCGATTGAACCGATTGTTCCTATGGCAGCTACATATATGTATATATATATAAGTGGGCCGATTGGGATGAAATTTATGCATATTATAACTATTTTTATTTATATTTTATTACTTGGAAAGGAAGAAAGACAATGTAGTAATATCTCAAGTATATCGCAAATGGCACGATAGGTTGTGTGACAACTACACGATATTTTGATTTATCGATCCGGATCGTTCCGATTTATGCACAGCGAGCAGCAATAAGAAACCAAGTTTCATTAAGATAGCTTCAGAACTGAGTGTCTAGTTTGTGTTACAACAGACGGACGGACGGACAGACATGGCTAGATCGACTCCCTGTTGATGCTGATATGTGTGCATATGATACACAATGCATATGTTAATATACATACATATGTATATATATTGTATATGTGTATATATACATATGTTTAGTTTCAAGAGGGACAAACTCCAGGCCAAAATAACTAAACCCTCTGCAAGTGTATGAAAAGTAAAAAGTTAATGCATCATTCCTCGCATTTCTCTTAATAACAAAAGATAGAATAATTTTCCGATAAAAATGTTCTAACATCGATCGCATGTTTGCATTTTGTCACACGGCCTTCAACATCCTCGATAGTATAGTGGTCAGTATCCCCGCCTGTCACGCGGGAGACCGGGGTTCAATTCCCCGTCGGGGAGGAAGAAAAAACATTTTTGTTTTTTCATTTTGTGAAATTGTGAAAATTGAAATTTTTTTGTTTTTAGTTTAACCTTCAGGCTGCTTTTTAAAACAGTTCGTATTTAGTATAATCCCCTAACATATTAAAACTAATTGAAACTGCACTTAAAATTTATTGCATACTTTTTGGCAAACATGATATGTAGGTGCTTCGTAAAAGAATTCTACTCACCCTAAGACCCCCTACCATCGTATACATATATACCGTCATGATATACGTATTCACATATACCATACATATGTATGTATGTATATCAAGGTATATTAAGTACATGCAGGTTATTTGAAGTGACTAATTGTTTTTCAAAGTTGTGTTACCTTCTTTTGCTTGATTATATTATAACAATATACCAATATATGTATGTGTATACATATTTAGTATAAGATAGATATCTAAATATAGCACACATACACTAAGTCTTCGCACTCGACTGTGAGTCCCACTGACGCAGACACTATGATGGCTATCAGTAGTACTCATAGTTCTGCCCGGAATACTTGGCGTCAACTACTGAACCCTCCTCTTATAAACATTTCAGTGGGTATAGTGGGTACATAGATTCGATTTCTGTATTTACCCTTCAATATTCGCTTTACATCTCCATCTTTCCGATTAAAATAACCACAGACTACACCAATATTCTATATTCTATTCACGTTCTATCTGGTTTCTCTATTGATGATAAGCGAAAAGTAGGCTAGGGAGTACAGAATTGATAAATAATAAGTTGTTTGTTGGTTTTATTTATTGTGTGGTAAAAACTTCAACGAAAATCAGGCAAATATTACAGATAATTCGTAATTTTTTTATAGCAATTTGCAGTTTTTTCTGTGCTCTATCAATCTATCTTACGTTTTATCACTTGTTGTGAATTTTGCTTGAATATCACATAAAGAGGTATAATCAGCTATAAGTTATGTATACTTTCCTATATACTCCTTTTCCGGGACCTAATCCCCTAGTGAGCCTTCCCTCTCTGCATGGGCCTCTGATCTGCATCGCGTCGAATCAAAACAAATCTGTAAGGCAGAGAAACTAGTTTTGCATACGGAAAGACAGACAGATATCGTGAATGCAAATCTATATATGTACAATACATATAGAGATCTATAGATCAGTTGTGCACAAATGAACGGATTCAATTAAGCGAATACAATCCGGTATATTAGTAACCTATACGTGCCTGTAGTATATACGAAATTAAGTATCTATCAAATCAATGGAATCTGTCACGCTTTGCTGCAATGATTGCCAGCCGATTACTATACTGCTAAGAAATTGACATTGTTAGTGTATATTCTGTTTCTACATATACATATATATATATTCACGATCAGTTGGAATGATATAGTCATGTAATCTGTTTGTAGGCACATGTCGGTTGTCGATGATTTTAAAGACAATCATTTTAAAGTGTATGTCGGTGAATACTCTTAGATATATCTAAAGTTACTTAATACTATATTTTGTATTGTACATTGATTATAAGAAAGTTATAGGATATTATTGAAATAATAATATTATTATGTCATAAGTTTTCATAATTCACTTAAACGCAGAGTAGTAAATAGACAAGATCGGGTTAATGTGTCATAATGATTTTCACACTATTTATTATTTATCCTTTGCTTGTTAGTATATCTTCTTCTTCATGGTATATCTCCTTTTACGTGGTATCTCTTCTTTTTCCTTTTGGTATATCTTTTTCTTGGTAAATCTTCTACTTCTAGGTACATATATCTTTTTGTTCGATGTATATATTTTTCTTCTAGGTATTTCTTTTCCTTCATGGTTTATATATATTCTTCTTCATGGTATATCTCCTTATTCTTGGTATCTCTTTTTCTTCTTCTTGGTAAATCCACTTGGTATTTCCCCTATTTCTTGGTACATCATCTTCTTCTGGGTGTATCTTATTCTTCATCGTTCATCTTATTCTTCTTTGTAGATCTTAATCTTCTTGGTGTATCATCTTTAAATTGTAGTTTATCAGCTTTACAGGGTATGCGATGATCACGAGTGTTCAGTAAGACAAGGTTTTTTTTAATCTTCTTTGTGTATGTTTATAGTGTGTGTATGTGTTTATGTACATATGTATGTATATGTATACATGTATGAATGTGTCAACATCTGTAAGTAACTTCTTTACCTTTTGCTTCTCTGATAATGGGTTTCTGTTCTGCTTTGTATTTGTGCCAGTTGCCACTTTACATTCGCATACACAGACAGACACATACCCTGTACAGGCATACATACGTACATGTGCATATGTACATACATATATGTACATACATACATATGTATTTACATGTGTTCCAGCATTTACTTGTTGCCTGTTTTAACAGGACAAAACAGAACAAAGGACAAAGAGTCAAAGAGGACAAAGCAACCGCGGGTTTGCTACATCGATAACAAGCAGAACCGCAATAACAGCAACAGCAGCAAAAACAACAACAACAATTAAACGGCTCACTGACCGATATTGTCTGTTGTTGTAGTTGTGTTTAGTTGGCATTGTTTGCCAATTGGTAAATAAGATAGCACACACACACACACACACACACAAACACACACACATACAGAGACTCCCTACCAAATCAGAGCACACACCCAAGCAAACACATCTGTGTGTGTGTGTTTATGAAAGCACTTGCGATTGCAAATCTCCAATAGATAAGGTGTAAATTTTAGAACTGAGCAATTTCGACTTCGCTGCATGCGAAAACAATAACAACAACGCTAGCAGCGTTGGTAGCAGCAGCGCCGGCAGCGTCGGCAGCAGTAGCAGCTGCAGCGCAAGCAGCACCGGTTTGTGCGAAGTACAAAGTGTAATCGAGGATAGTCAAAGATCGTACAAAAACAACAACAACTGCAAAAGCCAAACGCAAGAAATCAACAAAAGCAATGAAAGACAACAAAACAGAAACGATGATAAAAACAAATCGAAAAAGAAAACCAACCACACACATATCGAAAGCAAAACAAACAAGTCAAGCTTCTAAATGAGGCCGGCCACTGCGATACGTAGATGCGCTGCAAGCCAAAAGAGTGGCTGTGTTGTAGGTTATGTTTGTAGATGCTTTTACGTTTATTTTAATTTGTACCATTGTACATACATATGTAATAAATAAAAAGAAAGTGCTAGAACATACTGAAGTACTGCATGAATACATTCAGAAGGGCAAATGAATTCATTAAGAAAATAGGTACCATATTTAGAGTACAGCTCTTAATGACTGTGAATAAAGGTTTTACTTTTGCTAGCTTTGACAGCCAGTGACTTATTTATTTCAAAGTTGTACAGTCAAAAATGAGTACAGTGTTATTGAAATATATTGGATTTCAAATAGTGTATAGTACAAAATGAGGACAGTATTTTTAGATGCAGTTAACACTTGTATAGAACTGTCAGGTACAAAATGAATGTATTCATGCAGGACTCTTAGACATGCAAACATTTGGCTTAAAGCAATTCGCAAATAAAAAAGCCCCTGTTTATCTACATTATTTATAATATTAATAGACAATCCATTAGAATACATACAACTTGTGTGTGTGTGTGTGTGTGTACAAGAAATTTATCAAAATTAGAAATCAATATCAGATAAGATATGTATGTACGTACACTTGTACGAACACATGTACATACATATTGTACATACATATGTATTGCCACGGGCCACACCCTTTTGCAGTCTGCGCTAGGGGCCACCATGATAGCCGCTTCCCAATTGGTGTAGGGTGCACAACAACATCATCTATTAAATGCGCCGCAAAAACAAGTCAGCAGCAGCAGCAGAAGCAGCGGCAGTGGCAGCGGCAGCACAGCGACCACAACAACTACAACGATAATAATAAATAAAGCAGAAAGCAAAAAGCAACAACGATCGCAACAACGTTGGCAAACGAAAACAAAGCAGGCAAACGACGACCGGCTTCTCTTCTTCTTCTTCTGCTTCGTCTTTTGCAGCAGCGCTGCAGCGACGCCAAGCACTGTTACATCCCCTCCCCTCCCTCTTGCACAAAAATGAGCGCCACAGTTTGCGCCCACTGCCGACGCATGCACACGCACACATACACACACACACACACATGCTGTCAGCGAAGAGAGAGAGAGAAGATATGCGTTGGCAGCGCAAGCGCAGCCGGTAATCACACAAGCCGTGGCTCTGCTTGCTATGCAACAGCGTTAACGACGTCAACGCCGACGCCGCCACCGGCGTCGACACATTGACGCGTCGCGTCGCGTTTAAAATGTCGCATACGCCGATGCTCCGAGCTCAGTCTAGAAACGGCAGTCAGAGCGATCGACCAGAGAACGCAGTTTGTTTTTGTTTTTGTTGCGATTTCAATTCCTTTTCGGACTAATTCGTAACTCGAATAGTTACCGATTTGTTGTGTCTTGTCTTTTCTTGTCTTGTGTGCTGTATTTACTAGTCGCTGTCCTCGTTAAGAAGAGAAGCGAGAGCAAAGCAAAACCTGCAAACCGAACTAAAGAGGACGAACAGAGAGTGACAACAACAATAACAACAAAATGACGCAACCATTGAAGTTCTATTTCGATTTCCTTAATCAGTCCAGCCGAGCACTTTACATATTCTTGGCGGCATCCAAGATACCGTTTGAGGCGATACCTATTTCCATGCTTAAAGGTGAGTGAGTGAGTACGTGCCCAAATGCGCGTAAGTAGCCCAAAGGTTGACCTGCCCACACACACACACACACACACCAAGCCATAGACAGAGACAAACACACACATGTACATACATACATGTGTATGTAAATCTACACATGCACTTTGGTCTATTTCCGTCTCTGTCTTAGTGTTGGAAATTTTTTTTATCGTTTTGGGTGTTTTACAAAAATTTCCACTTGCTCAAAATGTCTTTACAAAAAGTTGTTAGAGAGGGGAAAGTGCATTGCGTACAGGTGTGTGTGTGTGTGTGTGTGTGTTAGGTGTTAGCCAAGACACAGTTGTACCTTGCATTTGCATAATAATCCATCAAAATTTAGGAAATCCGTATATGCAGCATATACATTTTAATATAATAATTTTTATTAAAATTCCCGTGTCAAGTTCTCATGGTACTATCCGCATCTATCACGTTTGTGGCTCATGATATACTGTACTATACTATGCATACGTCATGGTTCGCTTAATCGTGAGCTTTCAATAACTATCTTGCCTACCAAATATAAAAAGGTCTAGATCTAAAAATAAACAATATAACTTCCACTTTCTGAAGCAAAAAAACAAAAACAGAGCTTAAAATTTATAAAATTGCTTATAATTGAAATAAACTATTAAATGTATTACTAGATAATTATGGTAATTTATTATTAATATAGATATGTATATGTACATATGTAAATATACATAAGAATTTGAATATACATATTATTCAGTTTTCTTTAAAGATTTCAAACCTTGCCCCTCCATATAATTTCGTATAGATACATTTATTCTATATAGCATGTTCCCTATTTTTAGCTTTGTTGGGCTAAGTAGAATGCAAACGAAAACAGGTTAAAGGTGCGAACTCTAGTCCTCTCCATAAGCTGTATATCTTTATAGTCACAGTTATATTCTATATGCACACGACATTTACAATAGTCTCGCATGGGAAACAAGTTCTCCTGAGATTTCATAAGTGGTTCCCCCAAAGTTCCCAAGTTTGCAGAGCGTGGTGGTCTTCTTCTCTGCAGGCATGATAAAAGATAAACGATTTGAAAATACATTATGCACACAGCTGCAAAATGCTTTGCTTTTTTAGCCGAGCTGCCAAACTGTTGCATAAATAAAAAAAATCAGAAAACAATATAGCAACAGTGGGAGCGAACACAATAAATATTTTGTTTGTTTGTTTGCTTAGCTGCGCGTGCGTCGATCGAACCAAAGAAGATTGGTTATCACCCTTGGCAGATGGAAAGGCTTTTAGGCCAAGATAAACATGCCTCCAGAAGGCGGCGATGTTATCGCTGCACTTGGTCAAGGTCGAAATGGGGCTCAGAGGACGACAGATGTGTCCCTAAGCCATTGTACATGAGTGTGTAGCATGTGAAATACGCACCGACCACTCTCCAGGCTCGTAGCTAAGCGTGTGCAGGGTGCAGGGTACGGTGGCAGGTGTCAGGGCCCCCCGCTGGAACTACTAACAGGCAAAGCTATGCTATACAGAATAAACTATCAAATGTGGTGTCTAGTTTTTATAATAGTCGAGATACTGAGCAAGAATATGAATATATATCTATATACTTGTATATATATACATGGTAGGGTGTGCCACGTCTGCTTACGCCTGCACATAGATTTTTGTTGAGCAAGTAAATAGTATAATATCCTTCTATCCAATGGGTAGTGGATATAACAATTGCCAAGCAAGTAGAATGACTTAATGGATTGGCAATATCAATTGAGAATAACAAAATTATTGATTGCAAATCTATTGAACTATTGATAAAGCTAATATAAAATTGAGCAACACAAAATTGTAATTAGTAGAAGGAGTCTTCATTTTGTTAAATGTTTTCACCTCTAAATTAAAGCAAGGCAATTACAATAGAGGCCCCGAGAAGTTTTGCACAAGGGCCCCCGGGACCGTGGCTACGGCCCTGTCCCTCTCCCTCGCAGGCCCGCATCCGCATCTGTCATATGCAAATCGCGCTTTGGCTGAGAGCGCCCACTGAGAGAGGGAGAGAGAGAGAGAGAGAGAGCGCTTCTCGCTGCAGCGAAACTCGATTCGCTGTTGGACTTTCGACCCAACGAAATCGAAATGCGGCGACTTTTGTTGACTTGAGTTGCAGCAATTGGTAGTTGCTTGTTGTTGTTGTTTGTTGATTGTTGTTTGTTGGTAGCACAGGCAATTGCCAACTGGCCCCGAGTCAGTGCATTGAGCCCGCTAAGAGAGAGAGAGAGGGAGCGAGTTAGCTGGGGGGAGCGAGACAGCTAAGCAAGCTTAGAAACTGTAGATTGTCTAGAGCTGAGACAGCCTTGGACAGGTTAAAGACATCGTTGCATGCCCCGTGTGAGTCGCCCGACTAAATGCAACTGTGTGTGTGTGTGTGTGTACGAATTCACCTTAACATTAGTCTCTGTTCTTAGCTAGAACGCTATATATAGTGTTGAGTATGCCCCGATTTCCACTCAATTTTGGTCCGACTCGAGTGAGCAAATAACTTGTGTCTGTTGACTTAAGTTAAGATCTAGTCAAAATGACAATGCAATCAATCTCTACGATATAATGGTTATTTTGTGCACAAGAAACCGAAGGTCGAACAAAACGAGCTGGGAAATATATGATATACAGAAGATATAGTGACGTACACCTTACATAAGATTGCAGTGAATAGCATCGTAAAGATGATATTACATGGTATATGCGATGGTTTCAGACTGTACTTTTGATAGTATAATGTACCAATGACAAAACAAGTTCTATATGCAGATAGTTTATATTTAACTTTGGATAAGCCACCATGATTACGAGTCCTATTACCTTTTTCAAGGTTCGTCTTTCCCTTAATTTCTTAAAGGAATTAAGACTTTCCACTTATGAGTTATTAATTCAAGTGGTATATGCCAATTAGTATATAATATATTGTATGGTATAGTATAGTTCGCGACCATACTCAAGTTTCACCTTCAAGCACTGAACCGCAATGTTTGCCAAGTTAAACCTTATCGGAATCGGTCAGAAGCAGCCGTGACTTGCATTCTACGAGTGCATTCTGGAGTCCTGGGTTCCATATTTCATTCTCGTTATTGAAATCACTCGAGTCTTCCTGGGGGGGGGTGTGGGCGTTATATAGTCACGACATCACGTAGGCCCAGACAAATGATGCGACTGTTGGCTTATCGGAATCAGAAACCACTATAGTAGCAAGCAATAATTCCAGCATTTTTTCATCGTTAGCAATTATGGCAAATTGAACATTTTTTAAAATGACAAACACAATAATCTAATCGGTGCGACTAATTGGACTGTCATTATTCGTTGGGATGGGCCCGCGCACACCTTAATCACTTAACTTTCCACGACAAAGAAATGTTTACAACTTATATATCCAGATTTATATCGGCCTCAATTGCATGTGAGGGTGTTATATTTTTTAGATCATACCGAAACAATTGTTTCGACACTTTTTCACACCCGAATCTGTCTGACAGAGTCCCTACGACTGCAAGATAATTGCTAATTAATGTCGTCATGGGGGAGGATACGAGGGCCTGCCTCCGACACTGTATTTGTGTTCCTCTTCCTATTGATCTAGACAGAGCTGGAGCATGCACACAGCCAAAAGTTCTCATATTGTTCATATTTCGACATTGTCAATGACATTGGTAGCACAATCGAGACGATGCGATAAGACGGAGGGGACTCTACACGTTTGGGGCGCACGCTTTTTTGGGGCTTGAGTTATTTATACATATGAACATATGAATGTTATACCCATTACTGAGTCCCAATGGGGCATGTTAAATTCTTGTATAAACTTGAACTACATCAATTCAGTTTTGGCGATTATGGTATAGAGTATCTGCAAGTCGGGCAGCTGTTCGCTCTGCCAACGAGTAAACACTTCAGTGTGCGCTTATCGCCTAATGAGCGTAATTTGTACTACGGTACTGGGTATCTTCTGGTGTCGCACGCACTTGACTTCCAGCATATTTAGTCGAGTCATTGTTATTCTTTTTCAATTTCAATTTCGCTCGCCGCCGCCGCCTGCTTCGTCTGCGTCTTAGTCACCCCAACGTGTACCCGCGCTATCTCTCTGTGTACACGGTATCAGAGCAAACGGGCTTATTAGTACACCTCGATATCTATTGATTCAGATTGGGGTTTGTGATGTTGCCAGGCCGAGCCAGTGCCAGATCACGCGATGCCTTCAAAAATAACAATACCATCGAGTCAAGGGGGCTCGGCTAGTGTCGATAAGAGGTGTGGAAGTTTTCGGCTATTATTCAAAGTTGTTTGGGTCAAGCGAGTTACTCGTTTACTGCCAACTGATTTGAATATCTTTTAAAGTTGTACAATTACTCGATTGGTTTACAGAGAAACCTAATCAAGTGTTTGTGGAATTATTGGTAAATGTTTGAAAGTTCATTGGGTTAAGCGAGTTACTCGCTTACTTCCAAGTGATTCGGTATTCTTCTTCATACTTGAACTGATTCATCATGTTTAGCGTGTACCTTTTTGAAGTTCTCGAAACTTGGTAGGCAATTCTCAAGCGATTTACTTGTACTTTCAAGTAATTTGGTTGCATTCGATTTGTACAAACTGCAAATAAAGAAATATATATATAGAATGTTACAACAATATCTACCAAAATATATATTTAATTTAATTTTTCTTTTCATTTTTAGGCGAACATTTGACGGGCGAATTCCGCGACAAAGTCAATCGATTCCGCAAATTGCCCGCTGTTACCGACTATGGTTATCAGTTATCGGAGAGTCCGGCAATCTTCCGTCATCTGGCGCGCGAGAAACTTGTGCCGGAGCACTGGTATCCACGCCGTAATCTGGGACGCAGTCGCATCGACGAGTATCTTGCATGGCAACAGTCGAACATGGATGTCGCCTGCACCGATTACTTTCAACAGAAATGGCTGATTCCGTACCTGCAAAAGACGCGACCCTCTGAAACTGCAGTAAGTAAAGATTATATTCACATGGATAGGCAGAAAGAATGGATTAGCGTACCTAAGATTTATTTACCATATACAATATTCTTCACGAATTACTAACTGTTCCTTTCTCTTCCACTCTCAGGTCAATACGGCCAGCAAACAGTTGGAGCACACACTGAACGATTTCGAGCAACTGTTCCTGAACTCGCCCAAATTCATCTTGGGCGACAACATCTCATTTGCGGATCTGAGTGCTATATGCGAGATTGATCAGCCCAGTGAGTATAGAACTACGCATTGCAAGCTGACACTGAATTAATCAATCAATCCATCTTCTTCTCACAGAGTACATTGGCTACAGCACGTTTAAGAACCGCAATAAGCTGGCACGCTGGTACAATTTGGTGCAGGAGGAATTGGGAGACTACTACACGGAGGTGAACGGGGAGTTCAAGGCCAAGCTGAAGCAGGCTAACGATCAGCAGCACCAGCAGGGCGAGGTGCAGGCGCATGCCGTGAAGCAGTAAACCTATTACGATCCACTTTGTATTTACTATGTGTAATATGATATTTAATTTTCTATATACTTGTTTTTTGTTATTATCTATTTTGTTGTAACCTTTTTTTTTTTTTGTAAAAAGCACTTCATCGAAAAGAGTTGATACTGTCGGATGTGTACCTAGTTTATAGTTATTATATGTGTACAACTTTTATAAATATAAAGATACGACTTATTACTAAAAAACCAATGAAAAATGTAGTTTTGTTTAAAAGAAGAGATGAAATTAGGAAGGTGAATTGAAAGTTCTCTCTGTGCTCTAGTAATGCCTTGACAATCAAGGAATATCTCGTTAATTCGTGTTACCTTCTCCCACTTTCTAAATCTTGCAAAAGAACTTTCATTCTTCAATTGAAACAAATATTTTCATTGAAATCATTCTTTATTCGCTTATACAATTGTTTTGGTTTTTGTTTTGTAATTCATAGAGGGTATTCAGTACATTAAATATCTGTTTTTTCCCACAAGAACTGAATACTTTCCCAATATTATTACTGGTTTCCCCATTGGGTCTCTTAGGTTTCCTAGCTTGCACTGTTACGCTTTACAACAATTCACTTTCGCTTTTTGCATAGGGTTTCTAAAATGCGTTTTGCTTTTCAATATTCAGAGTGTCTTTTAAATACTATAATACACGTGAACTGAGGGTTATTTGTATTAAATAAGCTACAATTATAATAATCGACAGTTCTACGTATGTCTCTGAGTGTGTGTGAGTGTGCGTATGTATGTGTTTGAAACAAAAACTTGAAATTAGTTGGCGACTTTGTTGAGGGAGGTGTCAGATCTGCTGTTTTAAAATATGCATATGCAGTACATATATGCATATACTTATAAAAAATATATACATGCACGAACATACATTAGTTTTACACTCTGCTCTCTCTCTCTCTCTCTATCTCTCTCTCTCACTGTCTCTGTCTTTCTTAATGCTTAAGATTTTCTTCGAACATTGCCGTTTTTGGATTGTTTTGCGTGCTATATTTGTTTCTGATTGGTTTCCCTTAATCACGTTCTTAAACACCCTTGCAGAGAGTATTTTTCCCCAGTTATCCTGACATATTTCACTATATAATGCACTGAATATTCTGTTAAATTCGATGATTCTCTGCATGAAATTTGTCCATCAATTTAGACTTGTTCGTTTAAAATCGCTACACCAATTTACTAGCTGGGTTTTTGACCTAGATTCGGATAAACCTTATTGCTTATTGATGTTGAATTAAATTGGTACTTTTTTCGATACTTACAATGCAAAACAAACTGCAAGGGCGCGATCTCTTCAGATCATACCGAAGCTGCCAAAACTTGTCATCTCTCAGTCATTTATCTATTGCGGAATATCTTTAGCTTCTGTGTTGAGTATTCTTTAGTATTCTGTTATTAATCTGGGGTGTATCCCGATGTCTGCTTTTGTTTGTAGTCGAAAGGCACTGCTGCATTCTAACGCGTCTTCGCTTCCACTTCCATTTATGCTTTTTGATTCTCATGTGGTTCTTATTGATTTTCGTTAAAGTCTCGTTGAAGTGTTGTTTGTTGTTCTGTTTCTCGATATATGGTATATGGTAACTATATCTTTGCGATTTTGGGGAAATGTGCAAGGGTGTGGTTTTCATTTATTTCTTACGTTTCAGATTATTCTTAAGAACACGAACAGAAGACATTATGTTAATACATATCATACAAACATCGAAGTATTCGTTTCTTATCTAAGCTCTCTATATTGAAATTTGCAACATTTACAAAAGTTGTTGAAGCGCAGCGAAATCAGATTTAGTTTTTTTCTTTTCATTTCTTTTCTTTTTTCATTAATATTTTGTGTATCTTTTCGAGTCCTTTGCTAGCCGAACAAATGTTTAAAAACCTTAAAAAGTTACGTCATCAATATTGATTAATTGTTATTTGTTTATTCTTATTGTTGCCACTGTTGCTGTTGTTTGATCTTTGCTTATTGTTGTTGCTGCCTTTTTGTGCAATAGGAACACGATCGGCCCCTCGCCTAGGAAGGGGCTCGAGAGCGGACCAAGCCTGTTTATTTTGATTACAAATATCAGCCAATCGAATTAACGAATTACCTATCTACACATGCATGCACGCACATGCAACTTTACAAATATAGAGAGGTATATTCTAATATATATACCGCTTTAACTGTTTAATTGTGCATTTGTTTCTTCCCCCAACAAGAGGTTTGAAACTACCGAAAGTCCAATAATTGAAGAAGTAAGCAATTGAAATGGGAAAATAATATTATCTGAATAGATAATAAAACATTAATAAATAATCTATAATTCTCTTCAGAACATACTCTCTTTTATATATTATATGTATATAGAGATGTACAAGCAACAGTTGGAAGTACAAGATAGCGATACAGCGAAAACTCTCTGATCTGCAACATATTTGATCACACAGACGAATACAAAATAAAATATATACTATATATTTTATATATGTATATGCAGTATTGTCTTACTACAGTTCACGACTTGAAATGAAACCAATTGTATAAATTGAATTGGAATTGGAAAGACTTGAATATGCTATGGATATAATACTGAATTATATATATGTTCATATTCACTACGAGTGTAAACCTTTTCAGCTGTTGTATTATACAAATTGTCTACAGATTGGTTGTATTAAAACTTGCTTTACTTTGATTTCATTATAATATATTTCATACATCTATAGACTGCAATATTTCTACTTTTAAGAATGATCAGATATGATTGAAACTATTTGAGTTATTGGAATAATTCTATCTTTAAGTCTTTGAATAATCCGAAATTAGTTATACGAAACAAAAATCAAAATACTGCGCAGACTAACAAAATGTAAAGAACTTTCGGCAATTGTTGGATTGTTCGGTTAGTTTCAGCCCCATTGGGATCGAACTTTATCAGCCGTAAGACGATGCACTTGAAAATATATTCCGTTACAGGGTCTCCTTTTCTGGGGATCTACCAGATTCGCCTCATCTGCGATTTGATTAAAAGTTTAAGTCTAGAGCCGCCGCCACTACTGGCGCTGTATTATTCAAACTGTTCACCATGTACAGCCTCATCGATGGCATCCTCGTCGTCCTCGTTAAGCAGAGGACTATCGTCGCCCAAGCGATTAGGGGGCAACCCGCTGCCGGGCGTGGTGGGCGCCGAGCGGGAGATCCAACCTTTGCGTGCGACACGGCCACGATTCACAAAGAAGCTGGCACCGCTGACGACGCTGCTGACGGGACTCTTGAGAACACAACGCTGGGCTGCAGGTGGCGTCGTCATGGCGGCCATTGGGATGTACAGCGCCTTGTTGGGCGGCTTGCTGGCATAAAGCTTTTTTGCTCTTGCTGGCCATTGCCGCTGGTGCGCCTGTGGCCATTGTCGATGACGTTGCTGATGCGGATGTGGATGCTGCTGCGGAAGCGTGTTGATGCGGCAGATGCTTGTGCTGTTGCTGCTGCTGCTGCAGTGTGGATGGCCGCGTCATGGGCGTCGAGAGTGTGTGCTGCAGTCGCGGCTTGGCGCCTCCACTGAGCAGCAGCTGCTCGTAGCTGACGCCCGCCTGGAGTTGCCGTATCTGGTCGAGAATCTCACGCACCTCGCCCGTGGGGCTGGTTGCCTGTGGCGGCGAACCAGGTGTGCCAATGTTCGAGAGGCTGCTCACCCCCGACACGGTGCTCGCCGTGTTGGTGAGTACCGTTGCCGTGGCGGGCGCATCTCCACCTGACGCCAGCTGGCAGCAGTTCTCCAGGCTGTGCAGCGGATTGGGTTGAATGCAACCATTGCTGTAGATGACGGGCGTGCCACCAGTCGCCATGGCCAAGCTGCATAGCGATGTGGCCTGTGTGGCTGCACCACTTGCCGCCCCGCCACCACCGCCGCCGCCGGCGCCGCCTGTCTCCGTCAAGCCAGTGCCTCCGCCCAAGCCGGCAGCGCAGCTATTGTTCACAAAGATATCACTGAGGCTGCAGCTACTGTTCGCCATGAAGCGGAAGTGCTGATCGCTCTGCGACTGCACGAAGGAGCTTTCGCCGGCGACCATGTTGAGGTGGCCACCAACAGACTCCGCACCCGAGTCATCTGGCGAAAAGTGTCCACTGTGCGAGGTATGGACCCTTGTACAATAGTGTGCACTGCCACCGCCAGCACCGCCGCCTAATCCTCCTCCACTGCCGTTGCCCAGTGCGACCGTAGCGTAGTGCGACTGCAGCGCCTGACGGGGCTGATACTCGGGTTCCACCAGCTGCGATGCCGAGCGTGGCAGTCCGTACTGTGGTGCCGCCAGCTGCGACGTGGGCGGCGGCTCTCTATGTGTTCCATAGTGCAGACTTAGCTCTGGACTGGCCGCACGTGAATAAGGCGGTGGTACCAGCGTGTTAGCCTCGTTGGCATTGCAAATGAAGCTCGAGCTGAGCGAGTCCACTGTGCTGGCCGCGCTCAAAGAGCCTGCCGGACGCACAATGTAGTTGCGGAAGTACTGCACCATCAGGTAGCTGGAGCCGGCGTTTCCCTTGCTGTTGTCGCTGTTGCACGTGAAGACAAGTGGATATAGGTCCGGCTTGGAAGTGACCTGCGCAAAGGAGAAGATGTAGGATTAATGAAGCCATCTAGTCAATATGTCCACACATGATACTCTATATAGATACAATATGTCTGCAACTTTTTAAGGAATTTCCAAAAATATAAAACTAGAATTCCCATGTAGTTAATACCTCTTTTTTATAAGACAATCTTACGTAAACTTGTAAAATTCTTATTAATATGAACTTCATTTATTTATTTCATTTATTTTAGGTATTTTTTAATTGTAAGTAAAGGAGTTATTTTTTATTTTAAATTGTTTAACCTTAAATTTCAAAAAAACAAACTTAATTCTTTACTTTTTTGACTTTATTCATATAAAATTTAGTTTTTAGTCAACTGTTCTTGGTTGACGTAAAGTAAATAAATAAATGAATCAAGTGATTTTTAACTACACTAATGAAGTTTTATTTAAACTGTTTAGTTCCTATTGAGAAGAGCCTAACTAAACCTAACAAAGTTCAAGTTGAGGTTTCTTTATCTAAATGGAATTTCAATTCGATTTTATCTTAATTTACTTCCATATTCTGATTGTTTTGGAAATAATTTCCACATACTTAAGAAAATATATTATGCATATAATTTGTAAGAGTTTTTTTTATAGATTTTAGTTCTTTACAAATCTAAATAACAAACAAATGTAGCATTAATCATAAGAATAACAATTATTTAGATTGTTTCTTTAATGTTCCTTGTACCATTGAGCAAGTATTTTCCGAGAATAAGTTTAAATTCAATCTCAAATAAATATCCAGAATATAAAGTTGAAATTATTTGCAATTCAGACTTTTGGTCTTAAGTCGTATAGTAAACTTTTGAAACTTACCTCTGTGTATGGTGGCGGAGGATGATGAAACGAATTGCAGCGACTGTACTGGGGCGGGGCGTAGCAGGAACCCGCCGAGTCGCCCTCGGATTGTGTATGATGCTCCGTGAAGCCCCAGCCGCAGAGTGTGCGGCGTTTCTTCCACAGTGAATAGGCGCAGAGAATGGCGAGAATGACGGCCACCACGACGCACCTACAAAAGAGAGAGAGAGAGAGAAGAGTGAGATGGGAGAGAGCAGGAGCTGTGTGCGGCGGGTGATCTTCGTCTTACTGCTCCGTTTGCAGCTGACGACTCTGTATGAAGAAGCCCATCCCGAAGGAGGAGAGGCAGGCACTGGTGCTGGAACACACAAGCAGTTACGGCCTGCTGCGTCCGTAATCGAATACCAACTAAACGGGCCGGCAGCTTGCTCGCTTGCTTTTTGGTGACTTGAGATTTGATTATGTGAACGGGCAACCGGGTTGGGTTCCCCGCCATTAGGGGGTGGGATGGAGGGAGGAGATGTGGAAAGGGGCGGGGGTGGGGGGTGGTGGTGGCAAGCGGACAGTATCTCATTAGTTGGCAATGCCATTTGGCGCTCAGTGTCTGTCAGGGGACCCGGGGCCGACTTGCATAAGGTCTCGACTCGACTTGACGCAACTCAGTCAGGGGCCACCTTTGCTGCCAATAATAATACTCATACTGGTGCGGCGTCTGCCCCATGCCGCATCTAGCATGCCCATCGGCCCCGACCGGGCAACCTTGAACGCTCTGCAGCGCCCCTCGTTCCTCATGGGGGGACTGCGACAGCAAGCATAGTGACGCCGACGCCGACGCTGACGAAAATCTCGTAGCGTGCAGTTGCAATTGAACTTACCAGAAGAACCAGTGACTGATGAAGAACAAGTTGAGCACGTGCTCCGACGGCTGCGGCAACTGCCTCGGTCCGCCCTGGTACGGCGGGCAACAGCCCTGGGTGCAGCATTCGCGTGGCAATGAGCAGATGTGGCCACCCTCGCAGAAGCGTGCCGTCACCTGTAAGTTGGACAAGAGCGAGACGTGTAAGTCAGCGAGAGAGAGAGAGAGAGAGAGAGAGAGAGAGACGGAGACAGAGAGGGAGGCAATGAGGGAAGAGCAAAGTGTTTAAGCGCAGCAATTAGCTTTGTGTCAGGCCAAAAAATCGCCTGAAGAGTATGCTACGCGGCCGGGCAGTGTCTATTTATAGAACCTGAGGCAGAGCCAAAGCTCCGGAGATAGTGGTGCGGGCTAGGGGTACAAGGGGAGCGTGAACACAGCTAGAAACGCGACCAAATTGAAATGTCATTGTCGAGAAGCAAAAACGCAAATGGCAATAAAAGCGAGCAAAACAAAATAAACAATCAGAGCATAAGGCAAACAAACCATGCGAGAGTTCAAGTCATCCAAAGAGAGAGAGTAAGAAAGGGAAAGTGTCGTACATACATATGTATGCATATATATATATATATGTATATAAATATATGTATATATATAAATATGTGTATATATATATATATATATATATATTCGTATGTTATCGAATCTGTTTAAGTCAGAGTTCTAGCGGAGAATATCAAAGAAATTATTGAAGAGTTATTGGAAAAGCTAAAACTTTTGAAGTGCGCATCGTGATGAACTTTCACCAGCAGTGAAGTTTTAGTACACCCTATACATATCAAATGTAATAGGCATATCTAAAAGTGTACATAAAGTAGGGACATTATAAAATTTTAATATGCTTTAAGCGGCTGCCCTTCATATTATTTACTACCCAAAAGCAAAAGTTATTAGTAATTTACTTTATGCCATCAATTTGTATTTGTGTCTACGTAGAAAAGGTCAAATAACTATCCTAAACTCTCGTATTTATAAGTTACTAATATTTACAGCATGCTGCTGCTAAAAAGTAGAATAACATTTTATAATGTTCATTATAAAACCGCTTTCAAAAATGTAAGGTTTTCTAATTTTATCAAAATAGCTCTTGAATTAAATAATGCAAACATATTCAGTTTCTGAAACAAGTTAAATACATATGTACATATATACATAGATATATAATACATCAAATACTACAGTGTAATTTTGATACTGTTGCTGTATGTGAATGGAAGTATGTAATAATCACTGAATATACACTTAATGGAGTCGCAAATATTTACTTAATTATATGGAAATAGTTTTCAACTTATATTATGCAAAGATCTCCAACTATACTTCGGTTTCTGGAATACCATAAATAAGTATAAACTCTTTTGTTTAAGAAATAAAAAATAAACATACATAAATAATTGATATGGAAAGCGCGTAATATCGCTTTTGGTTCTTTGTCACACTGCGAACATATATCCTCGATAGTATAGTGGTTAGTATCCCCGCCTGTCGCGCGGGAGACCGGGGTTCAATTCCCCGTCGGGGAGAAAGGAATGTATTATGTATTATATAATATATATTATATTTTTACTTTACTTTCTTCTTGCAATCCCCACTGTTCCTTCTACTTCCCTGTTGCTTACTGTCTTTCTTGCATATTTATAATGTGCTGTATAATTTATTCTTTTAGTGATTTTCCCAATGTTATCAAAACGAATGCTATAAAGTCCTTGCAGCATCGACACACAAACTAAAATACATGCATACATATGAACATTTGTATGTGTAAGTCTGCTTGAGTGTGTTTATGGTATGTGTTTGTAAGGGAGAAGCTAAATAAGAGAAGGCCAAGGGAGGCAGTCAACTCACATGAACGGGCAGCATCAGCAGCAGTGGCAAAAGTAACGGGAACAATTGGAGCATCGTCGAAGCATGAAGCCACATGGTGGTCGCAATGTTGTCCAACTGGCGCCAAATATCGTTTTGGGGTGGTTCCCTCGACGCTGCCGTTGTCTCACGTTGGCGTCAAGGCGGTGCAAAGGGCGAGGACGGGGGTGGGTTAGAGCTGGGGTGGCGGGTCTACTCTGCTGTGTTGTCGAGTGTGTGTGTGTGTGTGCGTTGCAGCCTCCTTTGTCGTTTGTCGTTTGTTGTGTGATTTGTTCTTCTGTTTTGCTCTTCCTCTGTCGTTTCTCGGCCGTTTTGTTTGTGCTACTTTCTTGCCTGGGTGATGTTGTTCTCGCTCTTGTTGTTCTTCCTCTTATTGTTGCTGTTGCTGGCTCACTTCAAACACACACAGACACAGACAGAGGCACACGCGCACACACGCCCACAGGCATGGCAGGGTGGCGTTTTCTATTTTGTTGTTTTGTCCTTGACAGACAATGCAATTTTCCGCTGCACATTTTCCCCTCAGCGCACGCTCGGACTTGTTCGCTGCGAATGTTTTAACTGAATTCATAAATTGTTGCAACATTATCTTATGTAAATTTCAATTGCAAACAACACTTTGCACCAGTGTGTGTGTGCATGAGCGTGTGTGTGACCGAAGGCAAATAGATGACAGCATAACACCCCACGCACACAAACAAAAGCCAGCTGCAGGCTGTGTGCTTGTGTGTGTGCCCAAACAACAACAAAGTGGGCAGTTTTGCATTTGTTTTCTGTGCTGCTGCTGCTTCTTCTGCTTCTTTTTCTTTAACTTCTTGCTTCTACGCAGCACTAACACAACTACACACACTAACACAACTACACACACACACACTCACAGACTAAGGGAACGATGAAAAACCTTTTCGCAGCACTTTTTCGGTGCTTACTCGTTATCTTTTCTGCATTTTACTTTGCTTTTTCTCGCTTCTCCCTCCCTCTCCCTTCTCTCACTGCACACAGGCGCGTCTTGGCTTTTGTTTACACGAGCAAAAAAACACAAACACTCACACACAGACAGAGGCACACGTGCAAAACGCAGTCAACAATAATTACAAATGCCAAAAAGTTAATGCCCCCTTGCTGGGCGAATTGCGGAGATGGCGGGGAAATGCGAATGGGTGACAGTCACGCAGCAGCAACACGGATAGCAGCCACGGTCACCACGATGGAACGACGCGAATCGACTTGAAATCACAATCTATGTGTGGCACAACCACAATACGACGACAACTCGAGGGATTCGCGAAAGGAATCGATATCGAAATAGTTATCGAAAGCGCGACAACACTCCGCAGGCGCTCGAACGGGCCACACAAAGCAAACACAGCAACAAAGGTAGCGACAGGATTGACAGGGCGCCTGTGACTAGTGGCTGTCTGGCAACCCTGACAGCTGTTGTGAGCTTTTTTTTACAGCTTTGCAACTAAGCTCAAAGCACGCAATTTGTTTACATGCAATGGGGATACACCAGCAAACACACACTCACACACACACACACACACACACACACACACACATACAAACTGAAACACAGGTACAGCGTATGTAAGTGCATAATTTGAATATTTATAGGACATTTTTATTGAGCTTCAGCTTCCTTTGGGAAATGCTTAAGTCGCATATTACGTGATCCCACACACAGTGCATACTCGATAGAGTCTACAGGGTTGAGTATGGCACAGTGTGTCAAAACTGTTCGATCTAAACTTGTTTGGCAAACGATTTCAATGCGGTTGAGCTTTATAATTTGTAGTAGAGTACGATATAAGAGTTTTTATTTTGTGTGTCATATATAATACATATGTATGCATAAGTTAGTTGCTTATAAGATCTTGAAGGTTAAAGATGTATGATTGTTGTAGTTACACAATATATACATATTTGTACATACTATATATAAATTAACAATTGTTACAATATAATGAACTATTCCCAGGTATATATTTTATAATAAATCAATAAATAATATAATGTTGGGCAACTCCTTATTTTATTACATTTATAATACCAATACTGTATTAAATGTAGCTTCACAAAAGGCAACATCTTCTTCTGTTTCATACGAAATTAGATCCACAATATAAAATGACTTCCAAGTTTGGATAATTATTTCGAAAATAAATCTTAAGTAACTCCCAAATTCTATATGAATTATTTTGTAATATATATTTACTAAGGGAACCGGCGAATTCTGTTTAATCGGTGGCTTTCTTTGAACACACTTTAGGGATACATACAAAAGAAAATAAACAAATGAAATTATTATTTTTATTATTTATTCCACACTATAATCGTGACCATGGAAATTTATCAGGCCCGTAGCGAGGCATGAGCAGGGTGTGCGGGACACAAGGGCCCCCGCTTGCCAGAGGCCCCCTGGTACCAGAAAATAAAAAACTTTTTGATGATTTTGGCAAAATATAATAAAAATATAATTAAGTTTCTTCATTTTGTTAAATGTTTTATGAACTAACCTACATACTGTAAGGTAATTATGTTGTAGGAGCCACCGAGAAAGGACCCCCCGTGCCAGTCGCTACAGCCCTGATGTTAATATACATATGTACATATATAGATTGTATTATATTATAATATCCTAAATTGGGAGATGAAAACACTTGGATATTACGTTTGGGCTCTGTTTCAAGAAGAGAGTCAACTCGTTTATTTGCCATTGAATTTTGTGGAAAAACATTTGTTCAAAGAGTTATAATTGTACAATATATAGCCAATTGCGGGTTCTTAAGCTCTAGATGCGCAGCATGAGATGCGTTCGATATAGTCCATTGGGCGTTGCCTAGTCCGGGATTTTAGCCGGGTCTAGATGCGGGCGGGTAGGCAGGATGGGGGAGGGGTCCGGCTTTACTCGCTCTGCCAGGTGTTGTGGACGCCGTGGTAGCTGTTCTGCTTCTGAGCTGGGGCGTTACGGCCGAAGGGGCTCTTGGGGTTCACCTGGAGGATGTAGTCGCCCTCGATGTCGTAGGCGGTATCGATGCCCATGTAGGCGCGCTTGCCGAATCCATCGTTCTGCTTGTACTGCTTCAGTGAGTTGGCACGGACAGCGGGGAAGCTGCGCTCGTTGCCGGGACGAACGGACTCGGCGAAGTAGCGAGTGGCACGCATGGCAGCCTCGACAACGTTCTCGGCACCGGGAACACCAGCGTTCAGTCCATTGGGATAGAAATCAACATCGCCGACGCGCTCGGGGGTTCCCATGCTGAAGGCGGAGGTGTGGATGGCATCGACGAACTCGGCATCACCGCGAGCCAGGCCGGTCAGAGAGTAACGGTTCTTGGCAATGATGTGGCTGGGGTCCAGACCGGTGACACGGCGCAGCTTGTGGCCAGTCAGGCGGGTGAACTCGTTGGCAGCAGCACCAGCAACGTGGGCACCAATGTTCTGTCCAATCATGTGGATGGTCTCATAGGGCAACTGCAGTTCGCTGGTCAGCTCAACAATCCACTTGCCGATCTTGGCACCGGTCTTCTCAATGTCCAGCATGGCGAAGCGCTTGAAGCTGTTCAGGTTGGTGCCCAAGTCGATAACCTGCAGAGGAGCATGGAACAATGAGAGGTGAATGAGTAATGAGGCACATCACATCCAGCCCAGTTGCACTTTCACTTACGATAATGTCGCCGGTGTTGGTCTTGGCGTTCTTGGCCAACTCGCTGTAGTCTTCCTCGCTGGAGGAGCGCTTCTTGTCCTCATCGGAGTCGCTGGAGTACTTCTGGCCCTGCTGCTGCTGTTGCTGGAGGTTGTAGCGCTGCATGTAAGCCTGGACAAGCTTGCGGTTGGCCTTCTTCACGGTCTCGCTGGTCTGGGGCAGGCCGGTCACAATGATGGTCACCTCATCCTGGCCGAAGTTCTGCTGCTGCTTCAGGCGCTGGGTCATCTCGTTGATGGGGGCCACAATCTTGTCGCCATTGGGCTTGGGCACATAGACCTGAATGTTGCTGGGCACATAGTTGGGTTCGATGTTGTGGTTGATCTGCGACAAGTGATCTGCAAGGGAAAAGGTGATCATCATCGGATCACCTGGTAGACAGGGCACTGCAATACTTACACACTTGCTGCACCAGCTCGGCACCCTTCTCCAAGGACATCTGCTCCAGGCGCTCCAGCGTCAGATCATCGACGGCGGGCAGGGCCTCCAGCTCCTGTGCGGAGAGCCACTGAGATGGCTTCAGCGCTTGGTTGACGGAGTTGTCGCGGCTTGTCGGGCCAGCCATGGCAGCAACGGCCAGGAGGGCCACAAGGCTCAGAACTTTCATGGGATTCATTGTGGTCAGATCAAAAAGGGACTCAACTACTGCTCCAATGCGCTGTGAGTTGAACTACCCTCCAGAGCGTCCGGCTTGGCTTTTATAGCTTGATTCAAGCCAGCGCAGCGCTAAGCACTTTGCTGTGTCAGCTGCTTTGGCAGCTCGTGCGAGATTTTTGCACGGTTGCACATTTCCCTAGTGCACACGAATATATATATATATATATAAACTTATATACTGCTCATCTAAATCTAAATCGATGACAACGGGGGGCCAAACAATTTTATAATCTTCACTGAACAACAAAGTAAACTGCCTGATAATGGTTGCAGTACAATGTAGGGCAAGCCGTATTATATATAGTTTATATATAGTTTATAAGTCTAGTCTTATATCATTCGAATGCCTTTGCACCCGAGATTATATTCCAAGGTAGCGATAAGTGTTTAAAGTTTATTCATTTCTATCTGTTACCAGGGTTCTTTCATCCTATACACATACATAGTATACATATTTGTATATGGTATTATATATACTCGATTTCAGGTAAATGAATCATTCGTCATGTAAAGTATTTAAAATACTTACTATATAAAGGTTACTTCATTTTGATTTATAAGATATTTATATTATTTTTAAGCGTGTGTTTATACATAACTGCATAGCAGATACCCTATGTAAACTATGTGGAACTAGTACAAATGAAATCTGTTTATTATGTAGCATACATATGATTTTAGATTCTGTTCCTTATATTTAATAATCTAGTTTTAAGTACATCTGTATAAAGATTAGTTTAGGGTATTTTGACTTGGGGGAAGAGAGGAAAACATGGAAAAGGAGAAGTATGTAGTAAAATATATACATATACATATGTTTGTATGTTATATGATGTTATAAATTGTATAACAATAGTATGTACAAAAGAATATACAAAGACTAAATCTACAAACCTAAAGGAAAGTTTGGCCAAATCAGGTGATGAGTAAATTTTAAAAATAAGATCAGCATATACGTAACTACGTGAACTATGCATATTCTGCAAAGTTAAGATCATGCAATTACTTATTTGCAATATTCAACATATATACATACAATATATATATATATATATATATATATATATGCATGATACTTATGCATACATACATATATATAGCTTAAATTGCAGCAATTGCAATTCGAGCAATCTATGGATTGCTCCGTAATCAACTTGCACAGTGCCACTTCCCAGGGTATCAAATTTGCCAAAGTTGGTATTTTTTTTGCAATTTATAAATATGGATCTAAATAATGCAAACTGTTAAAAAGTTCATAGCGGAACGGAAGACAAAACATTGTCAACTGATATCGGAAATAAACTCATGTTCAACTTTCCAAAGAAAGAAAGTCTAAGCTATGTAAGAGTAGAACTGAAGAGAATTGTCGCATTGTTCAATGTGATTCTTTGCGACACATATAACACACACATACATATATGATATATATATAATAAAGGAGACATATTGAAAGTTGTTCAGATCTAGCAGTTTTTTCTATGGCATAGCGAATAGAGAATAGGATTTCCGACTATACTATGCCAAGTACAGGTCTTCTGGCTATAATAGTATTGATATTTTATATGTGATTAGTAGTTACACACATTGCTGAAATCCTTGTCTATAAACTAACTTGTATAGCACAATTCTTCTACGTCTTCTAAATACTTAAGAATGCCTTATCCGGTTTCCCATTCTCTTTGCCGAATTCCATATTATACTTTACTTTATCCTTGTCTTTCTACAAATGTCGATTAGTCATACTTAAACTACCACGCCAACTTTTTATCTTATTTTTAGGCCATGGATTTTAATTAATGCATGATTTCTGTCTCCTACTTTCGATAACACAAGCTGGATGTGACAATTTACAAAAACAATTGTCATGCTGCATAACATAAACAGTTGAAATCTACCATATCTAACCTGCTGTGGTTGTTCTGAATCTATAGAAAGCCTTGAATAATGGGTTGCCGAACTCACAGAACAAGTTAGCATAGGGGTATGTATGTATGTAGATAAGTATTCTAGTCATAGGAACTCTCTGCACCCTCCCATTCATGGGTGCCTACTTAAGTATTCATTCTTTAACCCATTCATTAGCACCTACATTACTTCTCTAAGTATTAATGAATTGATAAAACACATTCCTCTAACTAGAGAAATACTATAGGGATGTCATCTAAATATATGGTATATACAGTTAGTCAGGAAACACTTTACACAGATGTACATGTTAATGTTGCGTTCATCTGTGTAAAGTGTTTCTTGACTAACTGTATGTATTTTTGTACATTCAGAAGTTTTATGCACATGCTATTTAACCTACCACATGCCTACTGCTGTACTACGCTATACTCTGCGTCAATTTCATATACTATACTTGTACTTTGTATACCATATACATATGTTAGTAAAGGACAGTTAACTTAGAGGCAGTTAGAGGTTTTTGTTTTCCATCCTATTTTCTATGCCAAATTGTATACAACATTCATGATTATAAACCTTATCAGCTTGAGTTCTACTAAAATTGGAACTTTTTGAAATACATTGAAGAAAGTTTAAGAGACGAGGAAAAGAAGTAATTGGCGTTCTTTCGTGTTTCGTGTTTAATGAGCATTAACTGCGATTTAGTGTATTGCACAAGCTGCAAGTGCTGAGACCAACAGCAGATCAAAGTTGCCTATTTGGCAGCACGTCATGTGCTGACTCTGACAGGGGCTGCTAGCAGAGAAAAGGTATGATAGGTAGAGGGGGAGGGGAGGGGGGCTGCTATGCTCAACACTGATATAGGGGCTGATCAAGGGAGGAAGCCGCTGAGTTAGCTGATAGTGGCTGCCACTGATAAAGCGATTTGTGTCGCGTTGCCAAATCGATTTCAGTGATTGGCAATTTTACAATGTTTCCCAAAATTGCTGAGCCAGATCGAGTAGCTGCTCTCTCTCTCTCTCTATCTTCCTCTCTCTCTCTGTGGTGCAGCAATGCTTCCGTTTGGCGACACGTGTCTGCTGACGATCGATGAATCGTCGCTATAAAAGCGCTCGGCACTTGGAGCAGAGCATGCAGTACAGCTTGGTACGGTGTCTTGAGAAGAGTTACAGGAAAACTTGTCAGAAAATGAATCCTCTGCGCACTCTGTGTGTTATGGCCTGCCTGATGGCAGCTGCTCTGGCCTCGCCCAACTCGGGCAACAGCCAGAAGCGCTCGAACTCGCTGCAGAACTACGAGGATCCCAGCAACTGGGTTAGCCCCAGCGAGATTGAACAGCTGCCCATGCTTAAGGAGGTGACACTGCGTCGTCTTGAGGAGATGACCACCGATGATGGCGCCACTTTGCTGGACAGACTCTGTAAGTATCCCTCCTACCCATACTCCCATCTCTCCCTCCCTGCCGCACCAGCTACAGTCCGACTAACCTTCTTCTGTTGCAGACCACTTGGGTCAGTTCAACCGCATCTTCAAGCAGGAGTATGTGCCAGAGCCCAGCAAGGTCAAGGGTTACATTGTCGGCGAGCGTGGCCAGAAGATCGAATTCAACTTGAACAACTTTGTGGAGACCGTGAAGCGTCAAGCGAACTTCGGTGACGATGAGGTTACCATCTTCATCCAGGGCCTGCCCTCCAGCTGGAACTATGTGAACAAGGCCAACCGCAAACTCATCCAGGCCTACCAGCAACGCTACAACCTGCAGCCTTATCCCGGCCAGAACGACAGCGACGAGCAGAAGACCAGCAGCGAGGAACAGCAGCAGCAGCGCCGCAAGCAGAACCAGGATCAGGATGACAAGACAACCGGCGACCTTGTGGTCATCACTCTGGGAGATCAGATCGAGGACTTCGAGCAGTTCGCAACCTTGAATGTTGAGCGCATCGGCGAGATCATTGGCGACCGTCTGGTTCAGCTGACCAACGAGGTGAACGTGCCCCAGGAGACGATCCATCTGATTGGCCAGGGACCTGCTGCCCACATTGCCGGCGTCGCTGGGCGCCAGTACACACGCCAGACCGGACACAAGCTGCGCCGCATCACCGGCTTGGACCCCTCTAAGCTGTACGGCAAGGCCGACAAGAAACTGAGCGGCTTGGCTCGCGGCGATGCCGACTTTGTTGATGCCATCCACACCTCTGCCTACGGCATGGGCACCCCGGAACGCGTCGGCGATGTCGACTTCTATCCCAATGGCCCATCGACCGGTGTTCCCGGTGCCGACAACGTTGTGGAGGCTTCTCTGCGCGCCACCCGCTACTTCGCCGAGTCTGTCCGTCCCGGCAACGAGCGCAACTTCCCAGCCGTTGAAGCCAGCTCGTACAAGGAGTACAAGCAGAACAATGGATACGGCAAGCGCACCTACATGGGCATCGCCACCAACTACGACATCCGCGGCGACTACATGCTCCAAGTGAACTCCAAGAGCCCCTTCGGCCGCAACACTCCCGCCCAGACACAGAGCGGCTACCACGCCGTCCACCAGGCCTGGAACAGGCAGCACAGCCAGCAGCAGCAGAAGAAGAACTTCGCCTAAGTTGACTCGCAGCCAATCCGCCAACCGCCGCCACTAGAACACTGAACAAAAACCACATTTCCTTTCATAACAACTTTCTAGTTTACGCTTAGTTTTTCAAATTAAATTGCATTTTTTAAAAATTATCCCCGTGTGTGTTCTATTTCAAAATATCAATGGATTTCAGCAGAAAAAAAATAGCCTGTTTCCACTTAAGATATCAGGCTAAGGAAAACCATTAGGTACTAAGCATTTAGTGCATGATTTCTGTCTCCTACTTTCGATAACGCAAGTTGGTTGTGACAATTTACAAAAACAATTGTCATGCTGCATAACATAAACATTTGAAATCTACCATATCTAACCTGCTGTGTTTGTTCTGAATCTATAAAAAGCCTTGAATAATGGGTTGCCGAACTCACAGAACAAGTTAGCATAGGGGTATGTATGTATGTAGATAAGTATTCTAGTCATAGGAACTCTCTGCACCCTCCCATTCATGGGTGCCTACTTAAGTATTCATTCTTTAACCCATTCATTAGCACCTACATTACTTCTCTAAGTATTAATGAAATGATAAAACACATTCCTCTAACTAGAGAAATACTATAGGGATGTCATCTAAATATATGGTAATACAGTTAGTCAGGAAACAGAAGTCAGAAGTTTTATGCACATGCTATTTAACCTACCACATGCCTACTTAAGAAACTTAAGATATCAGGCTAAGGAAAACCATTAGATACTAAGCAATTAAACAAATGGTAGCCTAAGACTTCAAAAAAGGATTCGCTAATTAGAAATCATCTGGAAAACCTTCAACATCTAAATAAGTTCAAGCTTTTTATGGGAAATTTGATTATTCTAAATATTTCTAGGTAATTTACTGCAATATATTCTCTACTATATGACAAAATTTGACATATATTGTATATAAATAGTTACATCGTTTTGATGACTTATCTATAGATGCGGAGTTACCTGATACATGTTATGAACAGTTCCTTATCAAAAATAAAAACCTAAGCGGACAGATTCACAGATATTTTCAGGCTAGACGAAAACAAGAAAAGGATAGATCTGTCCGGAAAAAGGCTAAACTATTAGACAAGCTTTGTCTGCCTTCCTTTTCTCACAAATGTAAGTCGTCCCGCTCTATCATTCCATTCTTTTTGATTTCCGTGCTTCCCCTATGATGCCCCGAATGAATGGAAAGCACATGTGAATTTTCATATGCGCCTGCTACACATTTGTTTAGCGACTTTATTTTACATTCAAGGAAAACAACAATCAAATCACACGAACAGGTGCCCAGTAAAAAAGGCAAGGCGATGCCTGAATTCGCGTAGTTCGAGAATAGGTCAATCAAAAAAAGAAATCGCAGGCGTTGTAAAGGGCAATAAATTATCAGCTAATGGAAAGCGTTCTTAATTTCCCGAGCTGATGTTAAGAATGCACTTAAGATTAGGGATTACAGGGCATGTTTCAGCAATATATTATGCAGGTCCGTATCGAGGCGTGTGCAAGGTGCAGGGTGCAGTACCCCAGTCTTCCAGGGGGCGCCCACTATCGGAAAATTGGAACAAGTAGGCAAATCTATTGCATGCAGATAGCTTCATGTCATATTGGGTGTCTTTAGTTTTCATAAAAGTTGACATCTCGACATTCAAACGGACGGACATGGCTAAACTGAGCGATATTCATATTGAACAAGAATAAATAGTATTTATAATATAATATTACTTTGTGGGCTCATGCATTCTAATGCCTGTTACAAATATTTTCGTCGAGCAAGCTATGATACCCTATACCCCATTGCTGGATGGGCATTTCACATTGATCTATCCATATTCTGATCTATCCGTATGCCTACTTATCGGGGTGCTGGAGTTAAGGCGCTTGTTATATTGTATACCATAGATATATCGATGAGAACACTCTAAAATATTACTCGAAAGACGTTTATTGATTTGAAAGTATGTAGTATGATATGGTACTCTATACTATATATGCACATGGTATGTCTGACTGTACATATATGTATTGTAGTTATACATGGTTCGTATGCACGCTGTGGAACCGGGGATACCAGACAAACGGTACTCGGAATCCAACAAATATTTTAATGGATGACAAAAAAAATACACTTATATTCTGCAGTTGTTGTTGTGGATGGTCAGGGGGGCGTGTCGAGGGGCGAAACGAGAAAAGGTATCGGTATGCTTAAATCGAAAATAAAATATTAACATTATTACGCGGTAAATCTCAAAGAAACTAATCACAAACAAATCCTATGGATCGACCTCCAATTAGCTCCTCTCTATCTCTCCAGCGTGGGCAACGAGCGGGCGGGCGGAGGGCAGGCGGGCGTTTGGTTGGTCAGAGGATGGGAGGACGGTGCGGGGCCAAGGCAATCAGTCGTTGACCCCTTGGTTTGCGGGGGTGGGGGTAGGGTTATGTGGCCGACTCAGACGCGACAGGCTCTGCCGCTGCCGCTGTCATTGGCCGCCGTCCAAGTGCAGGTGCCGCTGTCGCCATCGTAGCCCAGTCCCTTGGGACAAGTGTATTCCCAGCCAACAATGCCGCCAGTTTCCTCGAACTTGGCACACGAGATGAACTTGCGACAGCTCAGTGGATGCGGAAAGTTGCCCTGCTCGAGGCACTCGATGATGCCGCGTCCGTGGACAATCACCTTCGGCTTGGACTTGGCCAGCGAACGTCGCTGCTGGGGTAACCCGTTCTCATCGTAGTAATCGTAGCCAACTGCGCCGGAGCGACGCTTGGAGGCGGGCGTCGAGAAGGTTGACGTGGACGTCGCTGTGGAGGTGGCCGCGGCCAGGGCAGGCTTGGTGGGAGGTCGACTGTAGACTTCGATGTACTTGTGCGGCCGACGGCGGCTCTGCTGGCGACGTGCAGCGGGGGGTGCAGATGCTGCTGTCACGGAGGTGGGTGAGGAGACGGCTACAGGTGTGGTCGATTGTGGGCGACGTGGGCGTGGCACAAGTTGACGGCCTGTTGAACGAAATACAATGAGGACCAGTTGCCTAGCAGGATGGAGCTCACTTACGCGTACTGCTGGCCACGAAAGGAGTCGACGCCGGAGTCGACGTGGTGAGTGAGCTGCTGCTACCGCTGCTGCTGCTGCTGCTGCTGCTGCTGGCGGTGACTGGAAGTTCGTAACTTAAGCGCGGATGCACCTGCTCGGGTATCTGATTGAAACGACTGGTGTGTATGCTGGACTTGGCCACCTGATCGTCATCCTCCTCCTGCGCATACAGCGTCGTCGTCGTCTCCAGCCCCAAGGCAAACGTTGTGGTGCGCGGTGGCAATGCGGTCGAGGTGAGGGTCAGGCGGCGCTTGAACAGCGGATTCTGTGTGCGTGCAACTTCTGTTGCTGCTGGCAGTTAGCGTATAAAACAGTAAAGATAAAGGACAGATTGATAATATGATATTATAGAGTGAGCCACATAGTATGCATGTTATATTGTGGTTAGCAGGTAAAGGTTCTATATAAAGACGTGGTAAAAAACGTATATCATTTGTAGTTTTATGTGCCGCAAACAAATAACGGTTTTAAATCTATATTTATGATAAATAAAACCGATTCTCTGTTACAAACAAAATAGATGTTGCGAATACTCTGCTGACTAAGCATAGCAACATTTCTCATGTTGCCAACAAATGAGCTTCCATTCTATGCCTGTGCAACATATTCGTTGCGACACTTGCAATATTGTTGGCTGTTTGAAATGTTGCCAGCAACATCTGTTTGGCTTACCGCTCTCATCGCCGCTCGCCGGAGAGGCTGTTGTGGTCAAACGACGCGTCTGAAACTGGCGACGCAGTGCATAGCTGGCTGATTGGAATTTGTGTTGTTTTTGCGTGTCAGCGACAGCAGAGCTGCTACCTGCTGCTGCTGCTGGGGATAATGTTGCTAGCGTCAATGTTGCTGGCTCTGCTGGGGCGCCGGCAGCAGAGCTTTTCGACTTCAGTTTGTTTAAATAGCTGTTGTTGCCAATGTTGTTGTTGTTGCTGTTAGTTCTGCTTGTCGCTGCTGTTAAAGTGCTGCCAATTGCAGCTGTTGTTGTTGCTGTTGCTGTCGTCGCTGTCGCTGAGGACTTGCTCCGCAATCGGCTGTACTTAAAGGTCGTCGCCAATTCTGCAATTTGCGTGGTCGACTCCAACGCCGCTGCCGGCGTGTTGATTATGCGCCTGCGCACACTCAGCACCGGTCGACGCGACACATTCGCAGTCGCTGCGGCAGTGGCAGAGGCAGCGGCAGAAGCAGCGCTAGTTGACGTCGCGGCTGCTAGCGAAGCTGCAGTCTGTGTGCGCAGCTGGCAGACGCAAGTCGATCATCCAAGGCGGAGGAGTAATTCGAGGTGAAATCAAACGTGGTGTGGTGGTGAGATTGATGTTGAGGTGGATTGTGTTGCACATGAAATAAAGAGCGAACAGAGGAGTCAGTTAATTTGGATAGTTATCGATTAGTGAACATCGATAGCGGCTCAATTGGATATAGACAAAACATTTATCGCATTGCTCAACTTGCGTGTCTGTGTGCGTGCGTGTGCGTGTGTGTGTGGGCGTATTTGCAAGTGTTGCTGTGCGTTTCATTCGGTTTGTTTTTGTTTTTATTGTTTTTTTCGTGATCCACGCGCAGTTTGCGGCTGCAGTCAACGATGGCGACGACGCGCTAAACAATTGAAATGATTAGTTGCATTTGTTTCCAATATACAGGTGTCTGTATGTGTGTGTGTGTGCCAAACTAACCCATAAAAAGTAAAACCAATACTAAATAATACTAACATTTTTGTGTAATAAATTGTTAGGTTTGTTGCATTTGTGTTTCATTCGTTGTTGTTGTTGTTGTGGCTTGAGGTGACTTGTGTTTTTGCATTGCTATGTCGCCGTCTCTAAGCCGCAATCAAGTCAAAAATGCAGTCTGGCATTTCAATTGAAGGACGCGCGCATGGAGGAGGGAATTATGCAGAGAGTGGGAAGGAGGGGGGGCAGGGGAGAATTATGAAACCCGTATTGGCAGGCAGATTGTGAGGGAGAAAGAAGGGAGGCGGAGCTGCGGGGCTGGCATTGTTTGTGTTGGCGTTGGGGAGAGACAAGACGAGAAACCTCGGCTAAGTTGTTGACATTGACGGCAATTGAGAAAACAAAAAAACAAAAAGAAGCACAGAGAAATAAATAGAGAAAAATAAACAAACTAACTTTGCAATTACGCGCAGCTTTGAACGCTTTAAATGTCAATGTCGTCAATGGGCTACGCCCAGCAGCCGCAGCAGCAGCCGCAGCAGCCGCAGCAGCCGCAGCAGCAGCCGCAGCTTACGCAAGCAGATGAAGTTGCAGCTGACGACGAAGATGAAGTGGCAGCTGCAGATGAAGATGGAGACGAAGATGGTCAACAGTTTGGTTTGGCAACGGCGACTGGATGCCAAAGTGCTTGCATAACGCGGCGGCGAAGATGAGCGCGCCTTGGCCGTTTTCAAGCTAAAGTTGTCGCTGAAGCTGTAGCTGAAACAGGTTGGGGTTAATTAAATATTGTGCAAGCAATCGATCGAGCAATCTCGAGGCACGGCATATGGGGAACAAGGTTTGACAGGGCGTCGTCTACAGTACGAGAAAGTTGACGGTGCGATGCGCAAAAAACCAGAAAAAAAGAAGGTAACTCGAGTAACCCATCGTGGCTGGCAGAGAAAGCTGCCAAGCAGAGAGAGCGAGAGAGAAAGACGTCGCCATTGCCAAAGGGCAGCCAGAGGAGGGTGGTACGAAGAGAGGGGCGATGGGGCAGACAGGTGAGGTAAGGTAAGGTAAACTGCGCTCATCTCGAGTGAAATCTGAAGCCCTATTGGGGTCAAGGCCTTCGAGTTGCCTTTGGCATGGACGAATGCGTGAGACACACTCGAGAAAGGTTTGTACACTATATGTATGTAATATAGTATAATATAATATAGATATATAATATATATATATATATAGGTATGTATAATATAATGCCAAAGATCTGGCCATCTATGTTGTAAGGAGATCATTAAACATTGAATAAACTTCATAAATTCATTTGTATAACATATTCAGAGTAACCTATTTTGCTAAACTTAAGTAATTTTCTTGCAACTAAACAACTGCTTGAAATATACACAAATGTATAATGGTATACATATGTATATATAGCTCTACATATGTATATACCTCTGTATCTTGTCATCTACTCATCCTTCCCATTTGAAACCAGCTTTAAAGTTTTTTATATGTCTTGTTGACATTTAACTCTCGACGAGAAAGACAAATATGCGAAAACAAATAGAAGATAGAAGAGAACGTTACAGTAGGGTGTGCTCAGCTACAAAATACTCTGTACATTTACATTTACTAAGAAGAAACTCGAATAATATGGAGTCTAGCAAGAATGAAATATATTATAATATACAAGGCAAATGGAAAGACTGGTAAGTTCTTCTAAAATATATAGAAAAGAATATGAACTCACTCGTAGACAAATAAGCCCAACTCCCCCAAGTCTTAAGCTTGCTGAACTGAGTTTGACTGTCGATTACAGGGTATACAACATGAGCAGTCTGCACTTTATGTCGCTTTTGCGGTGCTTGCGATGCACGATACGAACACAAATACGCCGTGTTGCATTTTGAAGAGTCTTTACGACTGGTTTAATTGGAATTTTATGGACTCACTCACTCACTCACTCACACACAGGTAGACAGGTACATGTCTATAAATGTGTGTGTGTGTATGTATATGTATTGCGCCCATTCAGCTGGTGATGGAACGTGGAACGACTCCAAGTCGAGCGCTTCAAAGGAAATTAATCAGTTAGGCCGCTTCGAGCTTGGATCATCTGATGGCCCGATTTCTCAGGCTAACATTAATGCTAACGTCTTTTATTAACCAGTTGGCATTATACTGTTTGCTGAAGACGTGTCTTCTCTCTCTCTCTCTCCCGGTTTATCCGGCAATTTGACGCGTGACTTATGTTTTTGCAATTAACATTGGGTAACTCGGAGAGGAACCCCCTGACGATTACGATAACGATTGTGAAACATGTTGTGCGACTTTTTTGACGTTCATAAATGTTCGTATGTGTATGTGCATGTGTGTGTGTGTGTGTGTGTGTGTGTAAGTGTGTGCACTCTCACATAAAGTGCCGATTAATTGCTTAACCCCAACTTGTTTGCAACTGCTGATCTTTCTTTTTGAGTTTCGAACAGAAACGTCAGCTCAATGAACTGAAGAAACTACAGGTTTCATGTACATAATTATATATGCCAGTTATATATGGTTATTATGCAGTTGTCATATATATGTATATATATATATATAATATATCTAATACAAGTTGTTTAAGCAATGTCATAGCATTCTTAATCTCACTTTGACTAGGCTGCAGAACCTATCTTGTTTAAGTTGCTAAGCACATTTGGATGATAGTTACTTTATCCTTAGAATATCTACTCATAGTATCTACTCTATTTAGCTCTCTATTCTGAATGTTTTCTGTTAGAGTATGAAATTGTGTAGGGTATTTACGGTACGTATGTTGGTGAGTATGTGTATAGCATAGGTGTAGTATAGGGTATATGGTATATATGTATTGTATATTACTAAGAGGTTCTTAGTTCTCTGTTGACAATGTACAGTTGTGTGTAGATAGTGTACATATGTATTCTGTGTGTTGTGTAGGTAAACTGTTTGTTTGTTTTTTTTGGATACAAATAATAATTTGTCTTTTATTTAGTTTATTTTTTGTGCATAAATATTTTACAACTAAAACTAATCGGAATAAACTTACAAGGTAATTGAAAAGTGGGAGAAAATCATTAGAGACTGCGCAATGTTAAAAGCAAATTCGAAAAATAAAAAAAAAAAATGAAGAATTAAGTCAAATAAAAGGGTATTAAATAAAGTATACGAAAGAAAGAGAGTTGTGCGTTTTCTTCCTCTCTTTCTCTCTCTCTTCATCGCTGTAGGTCGTTAGATTGCGCTGATCCCGATTACCGACTACCGATAGCAGTGTATCGGAATCGGAAGGCAGCTTAATTGTTTTTCTTTTATTTATTTATTTTTTTTGTTTGTTGAACCAATTGAAAAAGTCTTTTGCATTTTCGTTACTGCGTGTCAGTTTGTATGTATGTTTATGTGTGTGTGTGAGTGCGTGTGGTTGTGTGGTTGTTTGGTTGTGGAGGTGTATAGGGTGTGAGTGTGTGTGTGTTTGGGGTGTGTATTTTATTGTAATTATTGTATGGCAGCTTGAAGAATACGAATTTTTATAATTTACAGTCGAAAGTGATTCAAAAAGCAGCACAAAAAGCAGGCAGCACTTTACGAAAGTTGTTCAAGAAACTCTTAAAAAATATAATTATATATGTTATATATATGTATGTATATATGTATATATAGATAGATTTGTTCTGTGTGTTCTGTTCTGATTTCGATGGAAGTACAAAGCAACGCAGCCAATTATTTACAGGGCGAATCGGTTGAGCTGAATGCGTTCAATGTAAGACTAGAAATAACTAACTACGCTGAAGGGGGCGTGCCACGTAAGGGGCGTGGCCGTTTATGGCTCCACTGTAGTTGGAATTGGTGGTGGTGTTGTTGTTGTTGTTGTTGTTGTTGTGGTTGTTGTTGTTGTTGGTATTATGGTTGTTTCTATTGCTGTTGCTGTTGTTGGGTTTTCAGTTGTAGCTGTTGTTGTTGTTGTTGTTGTTGTTGTTGTTGTTGCATTCTGCTGGCGCTGACGCAAGCGTCGGGCACGGCCGCGTCGCGGCTTCTTGCGGCGCACCACATGCGTCTCGCTGCTGAAGCTGACCTTCTCGCTGACACTGCTGCCGTTAGTCAGTGTTGTTGTTGTTGTTGTTGTTGCCGGTATTAAATTGTTGTCGTTGTCGTTGTTGTTGCTGTTGTTGTTGTTGCTAGTGAGAGCAACATGCGAGTGTGTTGTTGTTTGTGTCTCATTGTGTGTGTTGCCACTAATAGCGCCTGCTGTGTGTGTGAGTGTGTGCAATGTGCTGCTGCTGCTGCTGCTGCTGCTGCTGCTGCTGCTGCTCTCACTGGTAGCAACATCATCAGCGTTTGTTGCTGCTTGTGTTGCACTGTTGTTGTTGTGGTAGCTGCCACTAATAGCGCCTGCAGTGCGTGTGGTCACAGTCAGTGTGTTGCTGTTGCTGCTGTCGCTACTAGCAACATTAGCAGTTGTTGGTGTGCTTTGTGTTTCACTGTTGCTGTTGCTGTTGTCGCCAATGGCGACTTCAGTGAGTGTGGATAGGGTCAGTGTGCTATTGTTGTTTAAGTTGTTGCTGTTGTAGTTGTTGTTGTTGTTGTTGTTTTCGTGTTCATTGGGCGCCTGCAACACGGCCGCATGCCGCACTGAGAAGGCCGAATTCGAGTCGGCCCCATGGCTGGGTATGCTGGTTGTGCTGCTGTCCTCGAGATCGGCCTCCGTCGAGTCGCCCTCCGACGCTGGCACCTTGCTCAGTATGACCTTGTCGAGATTGGCTATCGAGATGATTAGGGGTGAGGATTCATTGGATTCGGGACGAAGTAGGGGTACAATGGGTCTTACGTATGTGGCTGGAAACGAAGTTGGAGCGAAGGTTGTAGTTGTTGTTGCTGCAGATGGAGCTGCAGCTGGAGCTGGCACTGTGCTGGCCATTGCATCCAGTTGCTCCTCCACATCGCCAACCCCATTGGCATTCAGATCAAGCTGCTTGGCCTGCCGCGTGGAGTCGAACAGACCCTCCAGCGAGATGGTCGATGTTTCGAAGGCACCGCGTATTACCTCAGGCAACAGGGATTTACCATTGCGCAGCTCCGCCAGCTCCGCCAGCTCCGCCAGCTCAGCATCGCCCTCAGTCAGTGGCAAACTGTTGCGCACCGGGGCCGAGCTGCGTGCTGGGCTGGGCAGTGTGGGTTCGGTGGGTGTGTAATCCGCGACAGTGCTGTGACCATCGTTGATCTGTATTGCACTGCCATCGACCAGATGCACATATTTCACCACACTAATCTCGCCCAGCTGCTCCACATGGGGCAGCGACTCGACGCGGAGGGTGCCGAACTCGCGATTGGCCTTGGACTTGCGCTGTGCGGCCTTGGCCTGCTTCGAGTTGATCTCTACAATGCGATTGATCTCGATCAGCTTGTGCTTGGGCTCCACGGCAGCGATCTTACTGCCCAAGGGTCGCCCAGTGGGTTGATCCGGCGCCTCCTCATCCTGTGCCTCGCCGTCGAGCAGGGTGAATACGTGGAGTAGAGTTGTCGCTGGCGGTGGTGCCGATGTGGTTGATCCCAATCCCACTACCAATCCCAATCCCAAACCGGATCTGCTGTTGTCCTGTGAAGAGATGTTTGTGGCTTCATTAGCTTGTTGTGCATGCGACACGAATTGTGGCTGAGCGTTTGCGCTTTCAGTGTCTGTTGTGGTGTCTGTTGACAGTGTTGTTGTTGTTGTTCTTGTTCTTGTTCTTGTTGTTGTTGTAGGTGGTGTGCTTGGTGGTGGTGGTGTTGATGGTGTGGTTGTCACATAGCCCTGCCTCTGCTCAACGGCTTCGGTACCCGTCTCTAGCTCAGCCCCACCAGCCATCGCCATCGTAGCCCCCGTCTCAGTCTCCGTTTCTGTTTCTGTTTCTGTTTCTGTCTCCATTTCCGTTTCCGTTTCCGTTTCCGTTTCGTTATCAGCCTTCAGCAGCTTGGGCTTGAGCGTCGTATGCTTCTTGCTGTGTATGTCGAAGATCTTCTTGTTGCGCGCATTGAGCGCATCGATGTTCAGATCCTCGATCAACGAGTTCTCGCTGGCCACCTCGGGCGACTCCGTCGAGGGTCCCGTGTACTTGCGCTCGTAGCTGCGCGTGTTGCTGGGTATGAAGGGAGCCGGCTTCAAGGGGGTCAGCGGGGTGGTGCGCTCGTAGTTGTTGGCCACGGGGCGCAGGGTTAGATTGGGCGTGGCTACGCCTGGCGGACGATTCACAACACGTGGTCGGTTGCTGCTGCCAAAGCGATTTGCTGGCGTCGAGGAGGAGGTGGAAGAGGAGCTGCTGCTGCTGCCGGTGTTCGACTGACGGTTGCGTGGATTGTAGGGCACATTGGCACCTTGGCCGGTGCTGGCAGTGCTGGCGCCATTGCCACTAGGTGCAAAGTTGGGTCGACTGCCCGGAGGAGCGCGATTATCCTTGGCCCGATAGGCAGGTGTATTTCCCTTGGGTTTGCTTGTAGTTGAGTCTCCCTCCTCCGACTGATTAGCTTCCTTTACCTGCTCCTTATCGTCCTCTTCGTCATTGTCATCATCATCATCATCATCATCATCGTCGTCGTCGTCGTCGTCTTCGTCGCTGTCCTCTTTCTCCTTCTGCTGCTGCAGAGGCTTTCCCTTGGGCACAAATGGTTTCCGCACCGCCGGCTGTCCGGCCAGTGCCGGGCGTGCACTCAGCACCGGCTGCAATGGCTGTGGCTGCTCCTGCTGCTCCTCGTATTCCTCTCCAGACTCCTCTTCCTCCTCCTGATCCCCCTCACCATTCTGCTGCGACTGCTTGAAGCGATCAGTGCCCGGCAGGCGTGCACCCCTCGGATCGTTGCGCACAAATCCTTCGCCCCTGTTGCGCACACTCGAGTTGAAGGGATCGAAGCGTCCGTTCTTGCGTCGCACAAACTTCGCAGTTGGTCGCGGAGTGCTAAACACCGGAGCCGGCTTGGTGGGCACTGCTGCACCAGCACTACCCGTTGTGGGTGAATAGGGTCGCTTGGCTACCAGTTTGCGCTTGAAGAAGGGGCGTGGCGAGGAGAGAACAGTGGGTGCCACTGTTGGCCCCTTAGAGTCATCAGTGTCTGTGCTGCGACTTGTGCTTGTGACTTGGCTGACCTTCTCGGCCAGCAGCTTCTTGAGGCGATCGTTGATCACACCCTGTTCGCCACTGCCGCGTGCCTGCTCGGCCTTCACCTTGTCGCGCAGACGCTGCAACTCCGAGCTCTCCTCCAGCTTCTCGTTGTCGCCGACTCCCTGCAGGCGACTATTGATCACACCATCCACAGCTTCGCCTCGCGCCTGCTGATCCTTCAGGCGATTGCGCAGGCTCTGCAAGTCGATGGGCTTGCGCTGCGTTCCTCCCGTTGCAGTTGCCTCATCCTCCACTCCATTCACATCGTTCTCGTGCTCGAAACGCGCGCGACTTGGCACAAACGATTTACGTGTACTTGTCTCACCCTGCTCCGCCTCGTCCACCTTCACCTTCTCCGCCTGCGACACGGTACTCGTCTCCACGGGTCTCAGTTTGCGCACGATTTTCCTGAAGCGTTTTGTGGGCAGCTCACTGGAGCTGCTGTTGTTGTTGTTCTTGCTGGTGTTGTTGTTGCTGGCTTGCAGTGTTAGTGTTTGGCTGGTGTTGTTTGTGTTGCTGGTGTCAGTGTGTGTGCTGTTGGTGGCGCTATTAGTGTTGCTGCCCTCCAGGGATTGCACTGGACGTCTAAACTTGATGACTCTGATGCGTTTTGGTGTCGGTCTAGCGTCACTTGTGGTTGCAGCTGTTGTTGTTGTCGGGATTGTCGGGGTTGTTGTTGTTAATGTTAATGTTAATGTTGAGGATCTTGTGGTTTCGTCTTCATGTTCATCTTCATCTTCCTCTTCATCATCTTCAGCTGCCTCGTCATCGGCTGTGGAGAGTTTAGTTACCTGCGCACGGCTGCGTGAGCCAAAGGCAAAGCGACGTGTGGTTGCTGGTGGTGCTGCTGTTGTTGTTGGTGTTGCTGCTGTTGCTGCTGTTGTTGTGGTTGTTCGGGTGGCTGTGCTGCCTCGAGTGCGGCTCAATTGATACCGATTCTGAAAACGTCGTTTAGAATTAACGTCATTACCCAAGTCAGTTAAACCAATCGCACTCCCCGGTGCGCCACTCTCTCTAGCATTATCAATATCAGTTATATCAGTATCAGTATCAATATCAGTATTACGATTATCCTTATCAATATCCTTATCGCTACCATTCTTATCCAACTCCTCAATATCATTCACTGCCTCTAGACTAGCATCATCATCATCATCATTGACAGAGGCTGTGACAATTTCAGATTCTTTCTGACTTGTTTTCGTGTAAATTGTTGTTGTGTTGTTGTTGTCGCTGTTGCTGTTGTTGTTGTTGTTGTTGTTGTTGTTGTTGGGGTTGTTGGTGTTGCTGTTGCTCAAGTTTTGAATAGTGCTTGGAACTGGGCGTGTCTGGTTAGAGAACTTAAAACGAGTGCTTAAATAATTGGCTACGGTGCTATTACTACGTTGTGCTGCAAATTTACGATTAGCTACATTGCTGGGTGCCGTGCTTGGGTTAGTTTGTGTGCGATTATAACGTGTAAGGGATACCTCTACTACAGGGTCCTCAACATGGTCAGCTAGCTCATGCTCCGTCTCGTCTCCGTCTTCGTCATCGTCCGCATCTTCATTCTCATTGTCGTCGTCGTTGTCTTGAGTTGGGTTACGGGTTTGGGTTCGGGTTTGGGTTCGGGTTCGGGTTCGGGTCACTGTCTGAGTCTGTGTGCGACTGTTCTGTCTGCTGGCAAGCAATTGGCTTAGTCTCGAACGTGGTGTGGTGCTACTAGCTCCACGCTCAACCTGTTGCTGTTCCTCCTCATAGTCTTCCTCTTGCTCCTGCTCCTCTTCTTCCTGTGCCTGCTGCTCATCCTCCTCCTCCTGCTCTTCGTTGCCATTGTCATTGTCTTCTTGATTATTGAAGCGATTCCTGTTGAACGCGACTAGATTACGACGCGTGCTTGAGCTAAGCTGACGCGGCGCCGCTGTGCTGCGATAGCCAACGAAACGGGTAGCTGGTCTGGGACTGCTCGAGGGATTGGCCTCGGTACTGCTAAGCGGTGTCGGATTGCGCCGTGGACTCAGCAACGATCTGTGGCGATTCGTTTGCAGAAAGCCGCCTCGTGCCGTTGAGCTTTCCACGTCGCCGACTTGAGCATTATCGTCGGCATCAGCATTATGGCTTGCCCCCTTCTCCTTCTCGTTCTCGTTCTCGTTCTCATTCTCATCGTCGCTGTCTGCCTCGTTATCGCTGTCGGCATCGGCGACTGATGCGGAGGTTGTTGTCGATCCGCGGCTTAGCGAAAACCGATTACGTGTACGGTTCAAGGCCGCATACGGACGACGTGTGCTTATCTCATCGCCGTTCGTTGAACTTGTTCTTGACGCCGTCCTAGTGGCGGTTGCATTGAAGCGACGTTGCGCCAAGATTTGTCGACGTGCTGTGGGTCGTCCCCTAAAGTTCGTTGGCGTGGCAGCAGTTGTTGATGCCTCTTCGGACTGGACAACATCATTCTCCTCATCATGGAGTTGTGGTCGTGGAGTTGTGCTGCTTGTGGTTGCATTGAAGCGCCGACGTATTAAGAGCTGACGTCGGGGGTTTGCTGGATTGGTATTGCTGGCCTTGATGGCCCCAGTGCTGGACTCGCTCTCCTCCTTGATACTCTCTTCAGTATTGTCCTGCCTTGTTGAGGTTACTTCGGTGGTGGAGCTTACCAAATCACCATCTCCAGAGCTCGACTCATCCACATTGATTTCGTTATCATTCCCTTGATTATCTGCTGATTTAGTTGTAGTTGTTGTTGTTGCATTAAAGCGACGACGTATGACAAGCTGACGTCGTGGGGTGGCCGAATCTGTGCTTGCCACAGTTGTAGAGTCCACCTCCTCCTCGCCTTGCTGCTCTACTTCGTTTTGTTTGGCAGACTCTGTTGGAGTTGATGTGGAATTAAAGCGACGACGTATGACAAGCTGACGTCGTGGGGAGACTGAATCTATGGCGGACACAGTTGTAGAGTCCACCTCCTCCTCGCCTTGCTGCTCTACTTCGTTGTGCTTTGCAGATTCCGTAGTTGAAGGAGTCTCGGTTGCATTAAAGCGCTTGCGTATGAGAACTAGTCGCTTGGGTGTGGATCTCTCTATGCTGGGCTCTGTGGCGGGATCGTCAATTTGCTCTGTGCTTTGCTCAATATTCTCCACTTCGTTGTCTTCAACTGCAGCTGTGGTGCTTGTTGTGGTTGCATTGTCACGTCGTCGTAGCAGCAGCTGACGCCTGGAACTATTTGGTATCGTTGACTTTGTAACTGCTGGAGGATTTGTCGGGCTCAGCTCTTGCTCCTCCTTCTCCTCATGCGAAGCTTGCGTAGTGGAGGTTGCTGCACCAAAACGACTCCGTATGGGAATCGGACGACGTGCTGTTGGCCTTCCCCCTGTTGCTGGCAGGTGTAGTTGGACCCGATGTGCTCCGCAATCCTGCACTGCTCGTGCTGCTCAAGTCGGTTTCGTCTTGCCCGATTTGATTGTCTGCCAGGCTGGAGGTTTTTATGGTTGTCGCATTGAAGCGACGACGAATTAAGATCTGACGACGTGTGGTTTGCTCTTCGTTGTGTGGAATCGTCTCGTTGTCGACGAGTTCATCAACATCGCCAATCTCCGCCTGAAGCTCTTCGTTGTCCTCCTCCTCTTCCTCATCAGTTGTGCTCTTCGCTGTAGTTGTCACCCTGCGTGAGATACTCGAATAAGGTCGACGGGTTTCTTGAACCGAGCCACGTTGTCTATTCAGACCGACATAGGCGGAGCGAGTGCTGCTCTCTGGCTGCTCAGTGCTCGTTGTCGTTGACGGAATCGTTGTCCTGCCGCGGAACCGTTGAACTGTGTTATAGGCACGCCTGGTAGTTGTCTCTGGTTGGGCATCGGCGTCCTCCTGCTGCTTCTGTTGTTCCTTCTCCTTCGATTTGGTTATCTGGCTTAGCCTGGTCCGATTTAGTTGGGTGTAAGTGCGCAATGCACGTGCATCCTCTTCGTTTCGCTGTACATCGGCAAGTATTGCGATTTGCACCAAAGTTTCGTTTCGTTCCCCGGCCGAGGCATTCGTTTTGAATGTTTTTCCCCGACGTAGTGACTTCTCTGCCACCACATTGTCATCTGTCGTCTTGCTCTCATCGGCTACGGTTTTGGTTGCCACTGTTCTCCGCCTTTCCTCGTTTGTCTCCTCCTCAGAGTCAACGGCTTTGTCCCCCGGGTGGCCTACACTGACCCGGGGGGTACTCAATAAAAAATGACTCAGTTCCGAATTGATTTCCTGTGCCTGCTCCATGGCCTGGCGATGATCGGCCTCTGCACTATCGACCCCATCCCCATCCTCCAAGGAATTGCTGGGTGTTCCATTGTCGCTCACATTGAACACATCATGGATTTGTTTCTGTATATCCACTGTGGGACTACCGCCGTCTGGTGGAGCTGGGGTCTTATCAATGTATGTTATGGGCGAATCCTTGACATACTGATAGTACTTGCGACGGTGGTAAATGGGTAGCGAGAGCTTCTCGCCACTCGACGCTTCCTTAAGGTCGTTTTCTGGCGTGGTTGCCTCTACTTCAGTCTGGCTACCGATCTGCAGGTTGTCTAATGCGCTTGTGAACTGACGCTTCAAGTCGGTTAGGTCATCTGTAATTTCAAGAGAAGCTCTTGTTGTTGTTGTGGCAGGTTGTGTCTCGGTTGTTGTTGACTCCGTTGGTGTGGCCTCCGTTGTTGTTCTTGTCGTTGTGGTCTTATTTGCTGTCAGATGTTTCAGGAAGTTGCGAGCAACTGTCTGTTGTGCTTCCGTGCTAATTTCCACAGGTTTCTCTGTTGTTGTCGTGGTTGTTGTGAGGGGTCGCTTGAAGGTTAAGATACGTCGCGTTGTCGCTTCAACCTTAGCTGCTGTTGTCGTGGAGGGTTCCGTAGTTGTTGTGGTCATTGTGGTGACTCTGGCAGCAGGTCTATGAGCTAGAAATCCTGTACGACGAGTGCTCGCCTCATGCTCAACCTCAACCGGCTGCTCTGTCTTTTGTGTCGTTGATCTTGGTGTAGTTGCTGGGGTTGTCGTACTCGGCCTTGTGGGCCTAGTGCGTCGCTGTATGGGCGCCGCTGCACTTGGCCTGGTCGGGGCTGGTGCTAGTGTTGGTGCTGGTTGCTCCTCGTCATCTTCCACATCGTTACCCGCCTCGTAGACGAACTCCTCGACCTCTTCGTGTTCCAACCTTTCCTTTGGCTTCTTCAGCAACCGTCTGCGTGTCTTCGTAACCGTTGACTGCGTCTGCTTGTTGCGCTGTGCACGAGATGCAAAGTCTAGGGCCAGAAGCGAGGAGAGATCGTTACTCTGGAATCTCGCCGAACCACGATTGCGAGTGATCGCACGTGGCGTGGTGCTTACCGCAGGCTCACTAGCCTCATCGTACACATACTCGTATTCCGCTGGCTTTTCCTGGACCGTCTTTGTATGCACGCGCCTTACCACTTTGCCCTCATCAATGGTGCGCACGTAGGTGGTGCGTGTGCGCGTGATGCCATTACCCAAACTTTCGGTCTGGGTCGAGGTGCGGTTGCGCACAGCCGCGGTCGGAGCACGGCTGTTTACCTTGACACGTTTGGTACTCTCTTCGTATTTCGCCTCTTTCAGCTCCTTCTCCACTTTTTCAATGGCTTCAACCCCTGCAACTTGCGATGTGTCTTCAACTTGCTGAGTGGACTTCGGCTGTTCGACTGGGGTAATGGGATCTGGCTGATGATTGTATCTTGCGCGTTTATTGGCATCTACTGCCAGCAACGAAGAGAGATCACCCTCCTTGCGTGGCCTATAGCTACCGCGTACGATCACTCGTCGCTTAGGCAGCGGCGTAGTTACAACGACCTCATCTGTTGATTTCTCTTCTATCTTAGCTGTGCTTGCTGTTGTTGGTGTGGTGGTGCTGGGACTCGTGGTGGAGCTACCTCTGTTTCGGAACAAGCTGCGTCGCGTAGTTGTGGTCGGTTCGGTGGTACTTGTCGTTGTTGTGGTTGGAGCTTCTGTCTCCGCACTCGGTACAGTCGTCTTGGTGCGGAAAAGCGACTGTCGCTGTGGTTGCTCTGTGGTTGGAACAATACTCGGCTTCACCTCGGCCAGCTGCTCTACAACCGTCTCCTCTACTTGTTCAGGTGTGGCTGTGGTAGTTGCCAAAGTTGTTGTAGTCTTGGGTGCTTCTGTGGTGGAAGTAGTGCTGGTGGAGCTAGTAGTGGGTCTAATGGTGGAGCTACTGCTCTGGAGCAGAGTTCCTTCAGTAGTTTCCCGCTCAGTTGTTCTTGTGGTCGTGGAAGTGTCAACCTCAATTGCAGGTACAGTCGTGGCTTCTTCTTTTTCCAAATCCTCTTCATTCCCAGCTGGAATATCCGTGGCAGTCTCTTTCGACTCCTGTTCGGTGGCCGTATTGCTATCTTCCGAGCTGGGCTTGGAGGCAGGCGCAATAGTTCTGCCACGCGTCACCACGGGCAACTCGTCGTCAATAATCTCTGCCGCAATGTTCTCATCCTCAACAACTGTCTCTGTCGAAATTTGTCCACCACGTGAAATGGGTACCAAGTTAAGCGTTGTCTTTGCCTCACCCACATTGCGGGTAAAGCTCGAGCTGCGACCTTCGCTCAGATGGGCGCTGCCGCTGCTATCGCGCGTCAGTGCAGTGTAGTGTATCTGCTCGTCTGCGTTAGTGCTACCGCTGGAAGTGCGACTGATGCTTTGGTAGTTTCGTTTGCCAGACAAGCTTGCGACAGTCTCGTCTTCTTCTGTGGCGACACCCTTCTTCTGCTCTGTACTTGAAGACGCATCCTTGCTTTCTCCAGTCCGACTGAACGAGCGATTTATGCTTTGATAGCCACGACGCGCGTTTGTTGATGTAATTGTTGTTACCTCCGCTTCCTCATAGTTTCGTTTGCCAGACAAGCTTGCGGCGGTCTCGTCTTCTTCTGTGGCGACACCCTTCTTCTGCTCTGTACTTGAAGACGCATCCTTGCTTTCTCCAGTCCGACTGAACGAGCGATTTATGCTTTGATAGCCACGACGCGCGTTTGTGGATGTAATTGTTGTTACCTCCGCTTGCTCATCCTGTAGTTCTGCTGAGTTGAGATGTCGACTGCGGTAGCTAACCGATTCCACATCCTCGATGTCGGCCAAGCGCTTGCCAGCATATTTACGCGAATCTTTGTCAGTGCTGTCGAGCGCATTGAGCGCACCCGAAGTCGGGCGTGCTGCACGCCACGTATACTTGATCTTGCTCTGCGTCTGATTGTCGTCTGCGTTAATGCTTAAACTAGAATTGTTGCTAACTACGTCATGCCTTAAGTTAGGGTCACCATTACCAGCTACGTTTAGGTCTACTACTTCGCTGCGTGAGGGTGTTGCGGCGATTGATGTTGTTCGTTGGGTGCTTGTGCTGGGCTCCAACTCCAACTCCAACTGAACAACTTGACTATGATTGGCACTCACCTTTGGTCTATCCACTTGGGATGGACGGGTCTTGGCTTTCGACGCAATGTCATCGGTTTGTGTTTGTTTGTTATCGTTATCGTTATCGTTATCGTTAACGTTATCAGTAGTGCTATTTGAGGCAGTGTTGGTGGTGGTATTGGAGGTGGGACGTGCGGTTGGGCGTGTGGGTCGTCGACGGGGATAACCAAAGGGTCTTGGACTAGATATAATGCTATTAGTCGGGCTAACAGGTAGTTCGGTTGTGGTCAGTTCTTGTGCGGTCGACTCGCTCGCTGTTCTCTGCGGTTGCCTTCGACCAGAGTAGGAGTAGGTGTTTCTAATGCTATTTACACTAGGACTAACGCTACTCAAACCTTTGGGGTTACCAGCATTGCGACTAGCATCGTTGACTGCTGCATCTGCATCTTGTTTGTTCACATTCACATTTAGGTTCACGTTCGTATTGAGGCGTCTACGGGTGGTTGTGTACTTATATTGAGTCTTAGTGGTTACCTCGCTATCGACATTGTATGTCTGCCTGTTATCGGTATCGTCATCGTCATCGTCAGCGTCAGCGTCATCGTTATTGTCGCTGTCACTTCTGATTGTGGTCCTTGTTCTGGTTCTGGTTCTTGTTGTGCTGGTGGTTGCCAGTTCGGGCTCCGTTGTCGTCCTCGTCGTGGTGGTGGTGGTGGGTGCAACTTGTGCTGGGTCATTAACTCTTAAATCGAGGGCGGGGGAGGGGAACTCATCTGCACTTGATTCATGACCAGGCGGCAATGTGGTCAATTGTGGTTCTAATAGTTCATTTATGCCGTCGGCCAGGCTCAAGGAATCGATGGTGGATACTACAGAGGGTGTGGGTGTGGTAGGTGTGGGTGTAGGTGTCGTGGTTGGTGTGGATGAGGTGGTGGTGCTGGTGGTGGTGGTGGTGGTGGTGCTGGTGGATTGGGTGTTAGTAGCGCTCGTTGAGAGCGGAATGCTAGTGCTTTCAATTGGTTCAGTGGTTTCGTTAGTGACAGTTGTTGTTGTTGTGGTTTCGGGTTGGGTGGTGACTGGTGGTGCTGGTGCTGGAGTGGTTGCTAGTACGTTATTAGTTTTCACATTGTTGCTGCTGTTGTTGTTGTTGGTGGCGGTGTCGGCCTTGGCAGTCTCAGTGCCGGTGACTCTTGTTGTTGTTGTTGTTGTTGTTGTTTCTGGTGTTGTTGTTGTGGCTGTTGTGGTGCTTGTGGTTCTGCGGCCAATGCTCGCGTATTTACGTGTGTTTGTTGTTGTTGAAATGTTGCTTTGATTTCTTTGTACCGTTACATTTTGCTGTTGTGGCTCATCCTCGTACTCCTCCTCATCCTCATCGGCCTCATCCTCCGTAGCCCCATTGGCACCACCACTGACTGCATCACTGACTGCAGTGCTCTTGGTGGGTCGCGCGCGCTCTGCGAACTTGTAGCTAAGTGGGTGAAGAAGAGGAAGAAGAGGAAGACAGTTGATATGATGCAGGATTGAGAGATGCTTGACGACTTACCGTGTGCCTGTCGAGCCAATGGATCCACCAGTTGCCACCTCGGCCGTGGTGCTCTCTGTTGGTCGTTCAGTGGTGCGTCCTCGCGTGCGACTGAGGGTAGCGTACTGCTTTGTCTGTGTCTGCTCCTTGACAACAATGCGCTCCTCCGACTCCTCCGACTCGTCTGACTCTTCTGCTGCTGGAGCTGGTGTGCTGCTGGGACGCGTGCGCCTGAGGCTGGTGTATGAGGGCGTGGCTGCACTGAATGGTCTCCTGGTTGTCTGTAGCTGGACCTCCTCCTCCTCCTGTTCATCGGTATCAGTATCATTGGCATCGCCTCCTTCACTCTGCTGCTCATCGTGACTGGCACCGCGATTTCTATTGATGGTCACATATTGCTTGCGCTCCTTAAGGAACCCATCGAACTCGGCTAGCTTCTCGATTCCCTCGTTCTGCGGACCCTGACGACTATTGCCACGCAACACGGACGAATACTTGGAGTAACCACTTTGCGAGCCACTCTCACTGGAGCCGGCAACGGCGGAGCGAGTGGACTCGGTGACTTCACTAGTCTGTGTACTCACCACACTGAGGCGGTTGCGAGTGAAGGAGCTCAGTGTGCCGGGACGACTCAGAACGCGATCGTACAGAGATTTGCTAATCGTTGAGGGTGTAGTGGGTGCGCCGCTGGCAGAGTTCTCCTTCAGAGTTATGGAGCCATCCTTGTTGCGTAACAAATGCTTTTCCAGCTGCTCAACACCGCCAACCTTGCGTATAAGGTCGATAAGCTCCTTGATGACCTGCGGGTCCTCTTCAGCATCACCGGACTTACTCGATGTTTGTCCCTCATCGTTTTCCTCCTCATACTCGAGCGCCTCATCCACTGGCGATGGCGTTGTGGTGGTGGTGCTCGTTGTCGTCGTGGTGGTGCTTGTTGTGCTTGTGGTACGTGGGTAGACGGGACGAGCTACTGGCGCAGCTGTCACACGATTGTAGCTACTGGTGGGTCGTGCTGTTGTCGTCGTAGTGCTTGTCGAGGTCACGGGAGCCGCCGTTGTCGATCTAAAAGATTACAAGTTACTCATTTCATTCCCCAATCGAAGTCCATCACTTACTTCTTGGTCTTGCATGGCACATTGCGCGCAAAGTCGCAGGAGTCGGCGGCGGGATTGAAGTAGAGCCCCGAGGGACAGGTGAACTGGTGGGCCACAATGCCAAGGCCGGAGGGACCGCTGTCCAGGCACCAGTAGTACTTCTTACAGTCGCGCGGGTGCTGGAAGAAGCCTTCCTCCTCACACTTGAAGTCCGACCCTGGATCAGGTGTTGTTGGTGGCGGTGGCGTTGTCGACGCACGTCCACCAATGTACAGCGAAGATCCCTCGGCTTCGGTCAACCGGATAGTGGTTTTGGGTGCTGTGGTTGTCGTGCTGCTGCTGCTCACTGGACGCCGGTTTGCTGCAGAGTTTCTTGTGCTCGCCTCCGGCTTGGAGGTTAAACGGTTTCTACTGCTGCCACCATTATCACGACTTCTTGGACGCGATGCCTTTTGTGGGCCACTTGGCTTAGCCACCTCATTGATGCCCAGACTGGAGGAGAATCAGTTGAATTAACCTAATCCCAAATTGAGTTAGTTGTCTTGCTTACCCAAAGGCCTCCACCATAGCCTCCTTGGCAGCCTCGATCAGGGGATACGGCTTGCCGCTGCATGTGCCACGGAAGTCATCATTGTCGATGGCCCAGAACATGATGCCACCCAGTCCGTGGGCAACCACATACTCCGCCTTCTTGCGCACAATGGCCTCGTCGTCGTAGCCAACCCACTGGTTGCGCCTGTAGGCATAGGGACCCATGACATTTGGGTTGGGTTGAACAACAGTCCATTCGGCGTCCTCCTTTAGTGTTTGACAGATCTAAAGAGGCAACAGTTCCCGATATTAAACTAACTGCAGCCTGGAAATAAGCATGCACCTACCTCATAGTATGCCAAATAGCCCTTCTCCCTGGTGGCATCTCCCTGCTCGCCAGGACCCTCAGATGGTGAGCCCAGTTCGGTGCTTTCCTCGTTGATGAGCGTGTAGGAACGACCGTATGTGGGAATGCCCAGCACCAACTTGTCGCGATCGGCTCCAGCCTTCAGGTAGTACTTAATCGAATAGTCCTGTGGAAGGAGGAGTTAGTCGATTAAGAATGAAAGTTCCCTTGCTGGCTCTACTCACAATATTCAACTCTGCATCGTAGTTGTACTCGGAGTCATCCTCCAACGAGTAGAGGGGCGCATGATGGTTGACCGAGGGCTCGTGCGAGGAATGGAAATCGTAGGTCAAGACGTTGAACCAATCGAGATACTTGTTCAGCTTGGGCACATCGTATCCCTTGTCAATGTACTCGATGCCAGCTGGCACAGCCATTGTCAGCAGCAGCCTGGTGCGGCCGGTCTTCTCTGCCTCACGCTCGAACTCGGCACGCAGCTCCTGCACGAACTGTGCATAGTTATCGCGATCCCGTGACTTGCCACCCTCACGATGTGCCGGGTACTCCCAGTCCAGATCGATACCATCAAAGTGATTCTGACGCAGGAACTTCAATATGTTCTTGATGAACTGTTGACGCCGATCCGAGCTGGCCACGAGGGGCGAAAAGCGGGAGGAGGCCTCGTTCCAGCCCCCCGATGGCAATCATCGTTTTCAGTTGCTTGTTGTACGTTTTCAGTCCCGTAAATTTCGCATAGCCACCTAAACAGAATAGAGACAGAGACAGAGACAGAGACAGAGAAGGGGAAGGGAAAGGAGAGAGGTAAGGGACAGCACAGCGGAAATTGAAGTCGAGTTGAGTTAAATTCCTAATGTGATTAATCTCGGGCCGGATGGGGGCGTGTCTGGCTTACCCTGCTCTATGTCCTGATACTTGTCGAAGGGCTTCATTTGATTATCCTTGGTGAATCCACCGAATGCATAGACCAAATGTGTACACAAATATGGATTTATGTTCTGGGGATTGAATTTGGCTGTGCCGGGTCTGTAGACACTCCAGTTTGTGTAGTAGCAGACCACACGTCCCTCGCCACTCGCCACTGAAAAGGTGAAAAGGTCATAGGTTAAGCGAGGTACTATTCCAGGGATGGGTACAACCAGCACATACCATCGCTGCAATAGGCAAGCACGCAGAGCAGGAAGAGCGTTTGCCAGGCCGCTCCACGCCGAAACTGCAATGATAAGAAGGTAAGCAGAGATGAGACGAGGTTAAGGTTGCAGATATATTGTAGATATGGCAAGAGCTATAAAAACTGATAAGACTAATTAAGTATTCACATAATGGGTATAGCGAGGGTATGTATATAATAAATTAATATTTAATAAACATAGACACAGGTAGATGTGTTTATAGATTGAAACATAGCTGCACAGATATCCATACATATGGGTTTATTGTTATATGATACGGATACATCAATATACATATAAGATACAAACGTTACTCAGATAAAAACACATAAATAAGCACATTCATTGAATCAAAGATGAAAAGGGAATATGTATAGCATTGTAGAGGTACTTATACCCTTAAATGCACAAATATGTTAGGTATACAGATAATACGATACTGTAGATACATAAAGATATGTAAAATATAAACATATATACGTTTACACACAGATATCATATTTAAATAAGTACATAGAAATGTTGATGGTCGGGTATGTAGATAATTTGAGATACTTAAAGACAAAGTCTCATAGGTACATATGCATGTATGTATATACAATACATAAATAGATACCCCGAGTTAGATAATCAGCTAAACTAATACACAGATACCCAGTTTAAGATGCAGCTTGAAATACCAAAGCGATTCAATCATGACAAATTCCCATGAAGGTCGCCGCGAATGATGCAGTCCATCAAAAGAGCGACGTTACACAACCTCATGGGTTTCATATGCAAATCTCATTTAATGAAATACAACATCAACCGACTTAAGCCCCGCTTCTTCACCTTCTTGTTGTCGCTTTTCATTGTTGTTGTTATTGCTATTGTTATTGTTATTGTTAAGTGTGTGTGTGTGCCGCTTCTGCTTTGGGGCTGGGAAGTCGCAGAAGTTGTCGCTGCGGGCGCTGGCAACGAGGAAGCCGACTGCCAATAATAATTCGTAGTTTCTCGGCATTGCATAAGGCATGAGCTATAAGGCATCTGGCATAAGGCATAAGGCATAAGGCATGAGGCATAAGGCATGAGGCATGAGGCATGAGGCATGAGGCATGAGGCGGCTGCCGCCGGCAATTAGAGCATTTGCCAGAAAGAAATCGAACTGACTGAAATGGACTGACTGAGGCAGTGTCATAAATACTTCACGACTTCAGTTCGTTAAGTTTTCGAGCCAGAAACAAAGAGAGAAACAAAACAGAGACGAGGTGCAAATAGAAATAAAGAAATCAAGTAAAAAGCGCCGCAGACATGTGTTCATCGAATTAAATAAAAAACCAATTTCTGTATTAAAATGCCAAAGTTTGGTAACATTGTAAAAAACAAAAGCAAAAACAAATAAACAGACACAAGCTCCGTTGTTGCTGTCCCGCTTGCACGCCGCGATTTCGGTCAGCGAACAAAAAAGAATTACATAAGCGGCCCGCAGACGTCGATGCGTGTGTGTGAACGAGTGTGTGTGCCATGCCGGTTTTTGAGTCATACACACACACTCGTTCACACACACACACACAGGAATCTTTTTCATTCATCGAAATCAAAGTAATTTTTACACGTTCCCCCAAAAAACAAAATTTATAAGCGACAAAAAAGCAACCCATGGGGGCATCATCATCAGCGTTCGCAATATAAAGATACATATATAGTATAGCGCAGCGAGGAGCAGATACTATTTTTATATGGCTCATTCATGTTGGGTTTCCCAACTGCAGGAATTGCTTCCTTGACCAATCAGCTTATCGGTCAACTCGTGTGTAATTATTACTCATTAAAAGCCAAGTGCGAACTGGGCCAAGCCCCTCGACAGACCCTACGAATGGCCAAAGTGAAAGCCCCTTGGATTGTACACATTCACACATACATAACATACATATGTATGTATATACTATATGTATATGTATCTACTGGAATTTGGCCAAGTCATGCACATTTAATGCGATTGCAGTGCACTTTTCAAGGTGTTTATAGATTCTATGTGGCAACACTGACTGAAACCTGTCGACGTTCGTTGCAAGGTGTACAAAAAGAGAAGCTACAAAAATACATTAAAAAAATAACAATATTTCAATATTACAAAAGTAAAAGACTAGCAACGATATGCGTGCTCATAAGTGCCTTAGGTACTGGGCTTTATGGTATATCAACCAGGAAGGAAGACTGAAAAGACTACGCAAGCTTGTATACCATTGCAGATTCATATATCCTTCGATTTTATACTTGTTATACTGTATATGTATATAAATCAAATTGTATATATATGTACATTGATAGTCATAATATGTAATTCCAATCGCTGAACATATAAAACTTTAAAAACGTTTATTTCTAACTGATTGTTCCTATGAAAACAATAGGATATACATATATATAGATTATAGATAGGATAGACATGTATATACATTTATATAGGTGTCCAATTTCATGAAACGGAACTTTGATTGACACTGATAAGTTAAGCCATTTCGAAAATCAACACTGGTATTCACATTAGAACCCTTATTTAGGTCGTTTGTCCCTATGGCAGCTATATGTTATAGTGTTCCTATTCTGATGAAAGTCCATACAAACATTATTTTTAAGGATAAAGTTCGATGTTGTAAATTTGGTTGCAATATCTTGAAAAATAACGAAAATCAGCCGATAGGCTGTACGATATATTGCTCTGATTCGGATTGTTTCGACTTATTTACAGGGTGCAGCATGTCTACCAAGTTTCATCAATTTAACTTTTAAACTGACGAACAAACCTTACGACAGACAAACAGACAGACACACGGACAGACAGACATGGCAAGTGCGACTCCCTTGTTGATGCAGGTACAGAATATATATCATTTATAGGTTCGGTAATGTCTCCAAAGGTCAGTTGCAAACTTCTGACCAAAATGAATATATGGTATATACATACCTTATGCAAGGCGTATATTTAGTCTCTTATTTCCAATCTCTAAAAGTTCGATCATATTTTATAACAGTTTAAGCAGGTTAGGTTAGGTTCATCATGCATGTCATAATCGCATAGCAAACTGACATAATATGTGCCCCATATAGAGCCTCTGGCCCTCTTGAATAGGTTGGGCACATATCGCAGTATATGGAAACATATTGAGCGTGTTTCACTTTAGATCTTGTGATGAGGCACACTGTGTCACCTGATACCGTTTCGAGCACACTCAGCGAGGGTATTCCGGGCTAACACTCACCCAAAGAAGTCGCAACAAGCGGCGCAGCTTTCCCCCTTTTCAGCCAAGGCTGAAGACAAAGCTAAGCCGAGGCCGTTGGCTGTAAGCCGTATCCATATCCGGCATAGGTGCTTGACTGGAGTGTGCCATTTGGCAGGTGCTCGAGCTATGGCGCGTTTTGGGAAAGCATTCTCTGTGCCGCGAGGCCCTAATGGGGGGAAGTGTGCGTCAAGTGGGCCAGGTATACAATATGCATGTGTGTGTATGTGTGTGTGTGTGTGTGTATGTGATATATAGCGACACATTTACCCAGTGCAAGACTGCGTTCGATTGGGTCACCATTCGATACAGCAAGCAGGCATTGTTTATGGCAAACTGGAGGATTTACATTCATATATAGCCATCATTTACATGGCCTGCGATACGTTTGTCGCACGCATTGCTCAACACAGCGGCAACAGCGACAACTGCAACAACTGCAGCGCTGCATTGCCAACGTATCGACAGAAAGAGACGCAACGGCGCAAAATAGCCAAATAGCTATATAGCCAAATAGCTGAATAGCTGAATAGCGGAATAGCCAAAATAAAATGCCAACTATTTGGGATTGTACAATGCGCATGCGCATTGATTGCTCTGCGGCAGCTTGACAAATTTGTCCGCTTGACGCCACGACGCGCTTGTTGCGCATGCAACGCGTACTTAAAGGCAAATGCGGCAAGGCAACGCAAGGCATGGCAAGGCAAGGCATGGCAAGGCAAGGCGATGCCAGCAACATTGCCAGCCAAAATGGATTTTAATTGAGTCTGGTCTGGCCTGGCCTGGTCTCGTCTAGTCGAGTCTGTGCAATTAAAATCGCCACTCGAGCTGCAACTGTTGCAGTTGCAGTTGCAATTCCACTTGAGATTAGCGGCCAAATGTGAGAATCACTTTAAATGAGGTAGCCCAAATTGCAGCGGAGATGGAGCTGCTATTGCTGATGCAGTTGCTGCTGCTGATGTGGCTGACGTTGCTGACGTTGCTGACGTTGCTGTTGCTGTTGCTCCCCGAGCAGCAATTTATGGCCAGCAAGTCGACTGATGATGTCGACAAGTTGCAACACTGGGGCAAGCGGACAAACGCCCGACCGACCGGACAATTGTGGCATATTTTTCTCAGTGTGTGTGTGTGTGTGTGTGTGTGTGTGTGCAACTGCAACTGCAACTGCAGCTGGAGCCCGTCGCTTATGTAAGCGACAACAACTAGCCCGGCGCAGCGCGACGCTGCGTTACGCCTGCAAAGCGATTGCGTACATATGTTTACATACGTGCACAGACGTGCACGGACATGCATAGATACGTGCAAGTATTTGCAATCACACAGTCGAAATTGTCGCCGCAGCAGCAACAACAGTGACAGCACCAACAGCGACAGCCCAAACAGCAACAGAGTTAACAGTGGTAGCTGCTGTTCCGATAACAGTCTGGACAGCTGTTGCCATAGCAGTCTGATCTGCTTTGCCAATAACAATCTGACCTGCTGTTACAATAACAGTCTGGGCAGTTGATGCGATAACAGTCTAAGATACTGTAGCCCTAACAGTCTGAGCTGCTATTGCCATAGCAGTCGAATCGACAATAATAACAGACACGCAGCAAGACCAGCTGCTGTTACGATAACAGTGTGGACAGCTAGTGCTATAACAGTCTGAGCTGCTCTTAGGTTAACCGATTGAGCTGCGGTAGCCATAACAGTCTGAGCTGCTGTTAATGTTACCGATACATTTGGTGCTGTTTTGCATGAAGCCTACTTGCATTGGCCTTGAAATCATAACTGGCGATTAATGAATGCGCGTCTATGCAGCGCGTCTATGTGTGTGTGTGTGTGTGTGTGTGTGGACACTATAGCCATATACTAAATTGCTTTAATTGTCTTTTATTATTGCTTTTGTCGCGGCACTCGCTGCAATTATGTGCTGTTTGATTGGATCGAGCCAAGTGTGTGTGTGTGTGTGTGTGTGTGCGTGTGTGTGTGTGTTTTGGGCATGGGAACTACGTCGTGCAGTCCTTTGGCAGGCCCTGCAGCTGGACCAGACAACGAGACCAGACCCGGCAAAGACAATGTCGCGCAGCTGCAGGCCAAAGCGAAGCTAGCCTCAGGGCACATGCAGCGACATGACTGTCCAAAATAAACTTCACTGTTTAAAGAAACCTTTGTCGCCAGCAAGAGCGGCAACTGGCAACTGGCAGATGAAGGGAAGGGAGAATGAGGGGGGCTACTGCTGGCGCACGTCGTGCTGCCCAGAATGTGCCTAACGTCGGGGCACGTAACGTAATGTCACGTTTCATGTGCACACGCACACACACACGCACACACACGCATGCACACGTCACAATGTCAACGCCCCACAAAGATCAATGTCTGCTGACGTTGCGTATACGCCCCGTGCGCCACGCCGCACCCATTCAAAGAACGAAAGAGGGGAGGGGGAGAGCAGCCACGTTGTGCAATCAAAAGTTTGACATTTAAAATTTGGATTAAACTGCAAACAGTCAACCTGGTCTGGCCCCAGGCCTCGGGCGCTGCAGTGCCTAGCTCTAGTCTCCAGTCCCGGGCTCCGTTCCAGGCAGCACTTGTCGCCACTTGCCTGCTCGCTCACAGTGCTTGCCAAATAAATGCACCCCAGATGTGTGTTCCTCCTTCTTTACCTCCGCCTCCTTCTTTGCCACCTGGGACAGTCAGTAAGCTGCTGCATTTAGCCTCGCATTTAGCTCGGATCTGTCATTTATGCCGTGCGAATTTTCCTAGTGCGCTGCACATTGTTGGCCAAGAGATGCAAAAGATTGCCGTGCGAAATTCTCTTTGGCAAAAGTGAATTATGACCCAAGGCAGTTTCAATTAACCAACAACGAAAATGAAAATGAATCATGGTCGGCAGTTGCGGCGATAGAACAAAAGAGCTAAGCAACTGCAGACAGACAGACAGACAGACAGAGAGACAGACAGGCAGACAAAAGCAGCAGCAACATCAACAACATCAACAACATCAACAACAACAACGACTCAATGACTCCCCCCAGTCGTTGTCAAGTCATGACCAGGCCTGGGAAGCTGGCCACGAGCGCGTGAACTTTCATCATTAACTTGGCCACCGGTTTGCCATATCTGTCGCTGGTGAAAATCAGCCGAGGCAGCCAAAACAGTTGCCATTATCTCTGCTCCAGACGCACTTCAAGCGAAAACGCCAGCGATAGCTTAAATGCCAATTAGGAGAGCTGCCACGCACAGTCCACAACAACAACAACAACAACAACAACAGTAACAACAACTTGGTCGAAGAAGTCACTGAGTCAGTGCCGGAGGATTGCAGTCAATGACTTCGAGCCGAGCCGGGCCGAGGCTGAGCCTCACCTCGCCTGGACGCGGCGACCAGTTGCAAGGAGGCTTTCTTAATCGCCTTTTGGCGTGACAGTGCGCCGAAAAAAGCGAAAGTTGTCATCATCATCGTCATCATCATCATAATCATCTGCAACTTTGGCATCATTGTTGCTGCTTTGCTTGACGACATCACCGGATGTCGTCCACTTGGAGCGCACAACCTAAGGCAGACGAGAGGCGAGGATGAGAGGGTGAGATTATTAACAACTTTTGCCATTGCCAATGGGATTGGGTCAACGTCGAAGTCTGTCCCATCCACAGTCACAGTCCCAGCCCCAGTCGATCTCAGTGTCTGTCACGACGCACCCAAAAAAAGAAAAGTCGAGTTCGAGTTCGAGTTCGACTGCGACTGCGACTGCGACTGCGACTGCGACTGCGACTTGGAGCTTGAGTCGCAGTCGAAGTTAGAGTCAGAGTCGGACACGATGCTAAGCCGCGCAAAGCGGTTTGCCAGGCGCAACTCGTCTGTCCGGCTCTCTAATACTTACTCAAATGGGCCATCAAATGCCTATCAATAGATTGTGAAATTAAACGTGTTACTGTCCGCAGAAAGTTGATGACGATGCCCCTCTTATCAAGGCCGGGCACATCATTAAATTCCCACTAACAAGCAAATCGGTCTCGCCAATTTCTGATTGCCAATCGACCTTAAGTCCATGTGATCTATCTATCCAACCACGTGGCAATCTATCTATCTATCGCTCTTTTTATCAATATATCAGTCATCTATCTACCTATCTATCTATCTACATATCTGCCGCTCTATCTATTAATATATCCCTCTTTAAGTCTATCAATCTATGAATCTATCTATCAATGGTATATAACTATCATTCTATTTATCAATCAATCTATCTATCTATCAGTCTATCAATCTGTCACCTCTATACCTATCTCTCTGCCTACCTCTAATCACATCTCTTCATGTAACTATTTTCAATAAGTCTATTCATCAATCTGTCACTTCAACATTCAATCTTTCTATTCAAGTGTATTTCGTTATACTTACCCACCTCTTCAGCTATCAATCAATCTATTCATATATTATACGACCTATCTATCCATACTTCTTTGCAACTTTACACCTCTATGTGTATCTATATTGCAGTACTTCCATCTATTTAACTATCTTTCAATCAATCTGTTCACTTAACCATCTGTTCGTTTATTAATCTCTCTATTAATGGTTTTCATCTTCAAATAATCTTTCTTTGTATCTCGTTATCTCTACATCCACTTATCTGTCTATCTATCATCTTATTACTCTACTATGAGTTAAACTTGAACTACATAACATAATTGAGTAGTTAGTTAGTTTCAGGTATAATACAATACATACCAATATTGCTGCAGGGTATCGCGATTGTCCGCTAAACACTCAATTAAATCGAATCGATGCCTGCTAATGGCTCCAATAGGAGCCTCCGCTTGCATTGTGTGGAGATTGCATGACGTGCCACGTGCCGCACCCCTCCCACTCTATATAGCTTTACTATCTGATTATTACTTTTAAATTGGTTCTGCTGGACTCGAGCGTAGTCTCTCTCTCTCTCTCTCTCTCTCTCTTTCCCTCCCTTTGGGTTCGTGAAAGGGACAAATGAAAATCGGAGATTACGTGCGCGCTGCGGCGCGAAAATTCAATTTGTAGCTTGATTGATCTAAGCAGCGGATACATTTTGTTCTCTGTGTGGGCATGTGTATGTGCCACATGGAACACACTAAGTAGTTTAGTTTGTGTCTGTATCTTTGGCAATGAGAGTATCGAATTATTTATGCTGACAGTGCAAAGTGAAGCAAACATTCTTTATCCTTGTCGTGTCTGCTTTTCTCATTGTTGAGTATAGAATATCAATAGTTGTAACCCTGAGTACAAAACTGTTTACAGGGTATCCACTAGTTTTTTGATATCTAACTTGCTTACTCTATCTCCTCTTTCAATATATTTTCCATGCTTCAGGAGATTATAATCGGTATAAATATTTCCGCTATACTTAAATGTCAATTCATTAAATATGACTTTCAATGACTCGAAATTATAGATGAAGTGATATCTCGCATATCTTAACGATCTTCCATTCCGTCGAAGTTAATCAAATGTCAAAACTATCTTAGGATAACATACATACATACTACACATAGGGTATGTATCTGATGTGATTGATGCCACTTCGCCAATCAATTCTTCAATGTATGTAGAGCATGCCAATCTGCGATAAACAATACTTCATATTTCTCGAAAGAAATCGTTAAATGTCAAAGATACACTGGTCTACAAATAAATTTGCCGACTTATGCAAATCACTCTACGGACAAAAATATAAAGCCACTGAGTCACGGATGGAGAATTTCAATGACGTCCGGAAATTCTACAGACCAGTCAGTCATCTAATGGCCAATCAGCACATAAGATCGAATCAGGCATCATGTCATCGTTACATGGCCAAAACAAAAGTGTCGAGTTTTCTGCTTAATTCGAGTGAATTATGGAAAACATTAGAATACACAAGTGCAAACTAGAAGATTTGTGGGCTAGTCAACAGGTTGCCATATCGGGCCATAACTATACAAGTTGTATGTAGAGAAGAAGCTCAAAGACTGAAAGATACCAATTTATGTACACAGAGACCTGGAACATGGATCCAAAAAGTAAGGGAAACATAAATATGTTAATTCTGGGATGTGGACATATAAGGGTACATATGTAAATATGTCTCCACACATATATACAAAGGTACATTTGCAAAAAGGTACATGCGTACATTAATAGGTACATGCAAGTACTTGGACATAGGCACATGTATACTAGAGTACTGCATAAATCATTGATTAAAAAATGGGTTCCATTTGTTGTGTACAGTTTTAAATGAATATGAATGAATGTTATAGTTTTGCCTGTTTTGACAGATATTGCACTTATTCATTCAAATGTACAGTGAAAAATGGGTACAGTATTTTTGGGGTAAGTAAACACTTGTACAGTAATGTTAAGTACAAAATAAATGTAGGAAAATGTATACATACATATGTAGTTAAGTGCACATTAGTACATGAATAAGGAATGTATTGGTACACAAGGACATGTGTACATATGTACCTATTATCGATGTACATTCGTATTTGAATGAGGAATGCGTTGGTACACATACCTCAATGTACATTGGTACTTAATAAGGAATACATGGTAAAGTGTGCATATTTAGAAAAGTACATACAAACATAAGCAACCTTATACGCAATTGGTACATGAGTACACATTAATGTAACATAGGTACATGACTGTGGAAATACAATGTTGCATATATTAGTACATGGATATGTATTAGTTTCTTTGTACCCACACATTTGCATGTCTGTCCTCATTTTGTAATATAAATACCCGTAGTAAGATCCTCCAAAAATAGAGACACACATATATATGGTATAGGTATACTTTATATGTTTATAAGTACAGAAGATAGTTTGCTTATTAGCAGCTCATCAAACTGTTAATTAACTTGTCTCGCTGAAGTGCCACACATTATAGTGCCCGCATTATAATCGGGTGAACAAACGATTTCGAGCGAGTAGAAGTCACATTGACAGAAAGAAAGTTAACTTGCAGCTTGCTGCATGCGATATATATCGGGTAAACATCGCCAATGTCGGCAGTGTCGGCAGTGTCGCAAATGTCACCTATTGATTTATCACTGCAGTCATTTTGACACGATGCACACGTCCAAAAGTTACAGAGATGCAAATGCAAATGAAGATGCAGATAAAGATGAAATTGAAAATGAAAATGTTTATTTACTGCTTACGGTTTATCTGACGGCCTAACGGTCGCTTTGTCAACCGATTGGATCGTTGGACAGATCGAGAAATTGAGATGGTGAGATGAAGATGGGTTACGTCAAGCTTAATGAGCCGATCATGATCATGGAAGGTGAAAGCAAATGCGAGTGATACCAAGTAGAACCAGCCAGAAGTGCGAAAATCTGTTAATAATACTCAAATGAGCTTCCCCTCCTGCCTCTCTTCTCCTCTCTCTGAGCCGCCTTTGACAAATGAAATGAAAGAAACGCAAACTTTAAAGTGAAATCGAAAGTTGAAATATGGTACACCCAACCTACGAGTCTTCACTCTTCCCTCTGCAGGTCTTCTCCATGTACCCCCTCCCTTCAGTTATCGTTTGCAATTATTAACGTTACGATCGCCAACTTAACGATAATTAGTCAGGCCAACGTCCAAAAGGCTTAGCTAGAGAAATTGAATAGTTGCCAGAGGGCAGCGATCCAATTATGTCACATCAACAATGCCGCATATACCATAACACCTTGCTGACTTATGCAAGTCGGGTGCGAAATATGTTTAAATAGTCGGGGGTTTACTCGTTCATTCGTTCATTCATTTTACGCATTTTACGCATTTTTCATTTACATTTGAGTTGAGAGTTTCATCCGGAAATTATGTGAATTTTATCTTATTTTCCAGGGTATCATGACGCACCAAAATGAAATGAAAAAGCTCCGGTTCAAGTGAATTTCAAAACGAAACTACATGTGTATCCAGATACGGAATTAGTCTGCTAATTTATCGTTGTTGAAAGTTGAAGTTGAAGCTGAAGCTGAAGCTGAAGCTGAAGCTGAAGATGAAGTTGAAGCTTGCCTCGTAAGTTCAGGGAGCGACTATGAAGTGCGTGTCATCATCAGAGAGATCGAGCGAGACAGCGAGATAGGAGTGAAAATCAAACAGCAGACCATAAAGATGCAGCTCATTGTTGGCAAAGATAATATTAGCTCTTTTCATTATGCTCAGCATATGGCAATGACTTGAACTTTGTCTTGATAATACGTTGAGCATGGCTAGGGAAGAGGAAGTGCATTAGCCGAATACCTTCGGTGGATCACTATCACTATCACTATCACAGTAGTGCAGAATAGAGAAGATACGGCAGAAACTCGGTTCCAGCTTTATATCATCAAGTCCAGCAATAGCACCTGCTATAAAGTTGTGTCTTCAAACAACTTTTGAGTCGATTAAACCATGGCAATGAGGTCATCATAATGGAAGACAGTTAAATAATGAATCGAATGTGGGGTGTAGAGACTTAAGACTCTTTATAGTATACATATAATATGGTATTAAATAAAAGATGACTTTCTTATAGCACTCTGACCATAAAGTATAGACCTAGCTGCATTGTCTGCCAATTTCAAAGTGCACATATTTCTAGAGTTTCAAAAGAGCACTTTACTTGCTATAAAAGTGCCATAAAAGCGATAATCAAAGCACAATAGGATTGCTTTGCTGAGGAATCAATTTAATACGCCAAACTAACTGAGAGGGGTTTATACTATATAGTACATATTTATATCACATCCTTGCCTTCATTATGCCTGATTGTTAAGTTCGTTTGGCTCGATTCATAGCCAGTTGCATTCTTTCAGCTAAATACCAATTGGGGGTCAGTTTGTCTCTTGGTCAGTTCAGGTGACACTTTACTTCAGCTCTGTGGAATTTCAGCAAGTGCTGCTCGTTAGTTGCTACTGTTGTTGTTGTTGTTCTTGTTGTTGTTGTTGTTGTTGTTGTTGTTATTGTCAGTCAGTGCGAGACAAAACAAGTTTAAATGCCGACAACAACGGGGCAGTTCGGTTTGGTTTTTAATGTGTTTTCTCTTGACTTTGCTTTGCTTATACAATTAATTTATAAATTTGCTTTTGCCTGAGTTCAAGCTGCAAAACAAGTCGACCTTCAGGCAGAGAAACATGCATAAACCTGCACGTTTACTGTTACCAGCAGTAGACACACTACAGTGGCTCAGTGGATACCTCTCGTGTCCAGTGGCGTCTCTAGGGTCTCGGCTCAAGGGTAGCCAGCAGAGCTTTCTAAAGTCCCCGATTTGCGAATTTCATGAGATTGCGCAAATGACGGAGATAGCAAGAGAATGCTATATATATATATATATATATATATATATATATATATATATGTTATGTGTTGAAAGGTATCGAGACTCTGATCACTGATTGACGATCTTTTCTTTGGCATATTCATTTCAGTCATATGTATATACGAATAGATCGTGAGTAATATGGAGCATATGCAGCAGAGAACAGTGCAGAAAGAGATTGTTGCTCACCGGCTTCTACATGTGCTAAGCTACAGTTTCAATGACGATCGAAATAGTGAACTCATATTTAAAATGTGTATATATCAGAGTATATACCATATAGTGCAATATGAGAATTGAGATGTTGACAAGTGAAAGATATCGGTACAATATCTTCACTTTGTATTATCTCTTTTCAAATGCCTAGATCTTATAGTGTTTGTAATAAAGCTGTCCATACAGACGAAGATATCCAATTTACTGTTGATGATGATCGAGAATATATACTCTGTACCTATAGGATGTTCCCCACTGGTCAAACTGATCAAGTGTTTAGCTTGTAGAACTTTCTGAAATCTTATAAAATAGTAATTCTCTTCTTCTACATATGCAAATCTTAAACAATTCTTTAGTAGTTTGCTTGAACCTAATCAATCCAACTTCTCACCCAACAAAACTTCAAAGTTAATCAATTAAAAGTCATGATAATTAATGAATTCTCATTTAAAAATTAAACTGCAATTTCAGAAAAATTAATTGAGAACCAAAAAAGTTGATTAAGATTGCCAGTCCGTAATTAATAAGCTCATTAAAAGGAATGTATGCTCAACCCCCCATGATGCAAGTTCGTTTAAATTAAATTAAAAAATTTAATTAATTAAATGAATTAAATCTTTCACAGGTGTTAAGGCGCGTAAATCGGAGGTGGACCGAGGAGTTAAGCAAGCTGAGGAATGCAGCTTTATTTATTAGGTCTATTGCAGACGGGGGTTTACAAGCGAACAAACAAATTCCACTTAAATGTCAAACTGAAGAGCTCTGGGATGGGGATCGGCTTTATCAGGGGTCCACATCGGTCGAAGGGGGCTGGGGATTTGCATACTGAGACCGAGGCGGAACACCTCAAACGATGTTGCTGCAGTTGAGTCATCCATGCGGCGCCCCATTCGACTGGGCCTCTGCGATCACGCCCCCCTCTCTCCCTTCTCCCCTGCCCCTGCCCCTGCTCCAGTACACATGGTCCAGTAAGAGAGCTGCAATTACCGAGCCTTGCCCCATAACGTAACGCTACGCAACGCAATGTGGTCGAGCGACGAGGCCGATCAAGTAGAAATACATTTATATATGCAGCTGTAGCTGTAGCTGTAGCTGTACCTGAGGCTGTAGCTGAGGCTGTGTAGCTGTATCTGTATCTCAAAGATACATTACAGGCATTGCAGATGCCGCGTAAGATTCGCCAACTCTTGCTGGAATTTCAGGCAATGCGGTTTAATTGACAAACCGGTAACTTAATGAGCCCCAAGCAGCTGTGCATATGGACAGTGGGACAGATGGACAGCGGGACTGTGCGTCAGTGGGACTGACAGCCAAATAATCCGCAACAGCAGAAGCGCTTTGCCTGCCAAGGGGCCTCGCAATCAGCACTAAACATTCGCAATGCTCATAAAGTATTCGCAACATTCACAGTATTCATAACATTCGTAACATTCACAGTGCAATCAGTGAGTAACATTCACTTTTATTGAGGCTGTTTCTACTGCCTTCTCGCACTTTGGCCGACTGCGAATCGTGTCCGGGGAAGTTCAGTGTCAGTGTCTCTCTGGGTGTGTGCATGCAACACACACAGCACGCAACATGCAACATGCAGCAGTCTCCGTGTTGGCGTTGGCATTGCCAAAGGGTTGGGCACAGTCGCGCAATGCGAGGGTGCATCATTTCCGCTTGCATTTATAGTAGATTGAGATACAGATACAAAGAGAAAGAAAGATAGAGGGAGAGGGAGAGAGAGGGAGTGATTAAGCCAAAGGGGAACAGTGTGCCTAATGCTCAATACCCTGTAGATAGAATCTACATATGATCTTCTATTTAAATATGATATTCAGTTGTCAGCTGCCTTGTCAATTACTATGTATGTATACACATGCATTTGATAGTGAGTGCAGTAGTATTGAGTGTTATTTTATAGTGTACAGTGATAGAATACTCGAAATAAATACTGTAAATAAATAAATCTATATATATATATATATATATAGTAATATAGTACTTCGTTCAATACCCTTCTTAAATGAACGGTCGTAAAACACTTATAGAGTATGTGCAAAGGTTTTCCTCTCCTTCCATTTCATTCTCTGCCAAACGTGTACTCAAAAAGGTGTTCACTTTTCATTTGAACTACATGAAAAGTGAGTACTATATAATACTGTACAGTATTGTCGCCCTGAAATGCATTCATTCATGCAGGACTCTATTAGATATGCATATATTACATATATACATACATATGTGCAAGGTGCTACAACTTTAGAGATAGACATGGTATATTAAATGGCCGCACTGCAAACTAATCGTTGCTTCAATCACAGAAGGGTCTTTCAATCCGATTTAGAGTACTTATGACCTGCCACGCCCACTTTCACAACAAATGCAATGCGTGAGTTGCCCATGCGTCGTAAACTGTGCGTATTGTCTGTTGTGCACACACACACGGCGTATAAGTAACGCGCATATTTGTGAGCTGACATCAAGCGACATGGAGCGATGATGAGCAGGTGAGCAGGCAGGTGAGCAGTCTTTGTCCAGTCTTTGGACACTTGTCGCAATAAACTTGTTTCGCCCCCGCCCCTGAAGCCGGAACGCTGTCGAAAATATGTTTAAAGCTAGCGCACATTATCGAAAAAAGAGCCCCGAAAATAAATCTATACCAAAAATGTACGAAGACCAAACAAGTTTTCTGTTTTCTGCCTTTTTTTTTTTTTTCTTTTTTTTGTTTTTGCATGCGCAACGGCGACACTCACATTGTTGTTATTGTTGTTATTGTTGTTGCTGCTGTTGCCCGGCGAGAAATTTGCATGACAGTTAAAATTGCGTGAACAGTGTGAAACGGGGGCCATCAATAGCATCTGGCCAGATATTACGAGCAGTTGCTGCTGCTGCTGCTGCTGTTGTTGTTGTTGTTGTTGTTGCCACGCACAAGGCGGATGTGAAAGAAATCAACGAAAACCGAAAACAAATTATCGTAAATGAAAACGAAATGAAAATCAAAATGAACTTCGCCTTCGCCTGAAGTAAAAGTAAAAATCGTCAGCTCGATTGGAGCATCATCAGCAAGGCAGCACATGCATTGCGTGTTTCAAATATTTTCTACCCAATACCAAGGCATACATATATATACCATATATATACCATATATATAGCATATGTGTGCATAGTTATTGAGAGTATTGGGGATTTCATCGATGAGACTCGTCTGCATGCGCGATGCGAGATATTTGCGGTAAATTCGATTCGAGTCTTTTTTTTATGGCAAATCGGAATCGTGTTTGAAAGTCTTCGACAGGTGTTAATGGGCAAATGCGTTTATCGTGCATTATATAAGACGGCAAATGAAATCAACAACAGCAACTACAACAACAGCAATAACTACAACTACAACGACAGCATTAATTGTCTTAAATGATTAGCTGCAATTATCAGAGTGATATTACATAATCCAGAGAATCTATTGCCATAAATCGAAGAGTACTCTTCAAATTCGAGCATGCAGTGTAGAATATCATGGTATATACACTTTATATAATATATATGCTATATATACCCATCAAAGCTTTCGATTTGCAGCTGAAGATGAAGCGTGCACACGCAAACTGAAAGTGAAAACGTCTTTCAATTAGGAAAGTCAGACAAGGGAGGGAAGAGACAGAGAAAGAGCGAGAGAGACTGAGAAAGAGAGAGAGATAGAGAGAGAGAGATCAGTCTGGGACTGTCTTGAGATATAGCGATTCATTCGATTTCCTTGATTAGCTATTCAAGAAGAAGCTTGCCGTTGATTATGCAATCGAGAAGGGAGTATATAAAGCAGATCGACTAGTTAAACCAGGCATATTAATGTGAAATGAAAACGAAATCACAAATTAACGAAATTCGTATGTATATATGTATGAATATATATATATATATATATATATATGTCCCCAATGTATATACACACTCATAAAATAAATGCACATACATAAAACCCGTTGCAGAACGACAAAGATCTACGAGTGATGATCATGACGACGAGGAAGATGAGGAAGATAATGATGAGCGACTGAGATCTACGAGTGATCGTCATATTGATTAGGTTGATCATGATGGGGACGATGATGATCAAGTTGAAGTTGATATGCAAATGAAGCGACCTGGGAAAGACTTCCTTGAACTGCGCCCAGTGCAGTTGCTGCCCTTGGGCAACCTGGGGCAACTTTCGCCTGTTGCATCTTCAAGGTTGCCTTCAGTGGATCCCCCTCCGCCTTCCATCCCTTCTGTCTGTCCCCGTTTAATCCTGTTCGGATTATGTAAGGCAGGAAACGAGAGAAGGCATGACGAAACGAAAGATTTGCGCCAATTGAGAGAGCGAGAAACGCGCAAAATGCGCAAAATACACAAAATGATTTTGGTGCCACGACTGACTTGGGCAACTTACCGGAAGCATTTTGGCGGCAAGGCTTTTGGGGCCACTTGTTGTTGTTGTTGTTGTTGTTGCTGCTGCTGCTGCTGCTGCTGCTGCTGCTGTTGTACTTGTTGCAAGCAGTTAAAGTGTTTTCTGCTGCTGCTGCTACTGCTGCTCGTAGTGTTGCTGTTGCTGTTGTTGTTGAAGCTGTTGCTGGTTGCTTGTTGTTGCAGTTAAGCGCAGCTAACGGTTTTTTGCCTTCGTCTTTGGCGGCGACGCCAACAAAATGCTTTTTATTATAAAAAAAATTGGTTTATTTATGCGTTTTTGTTTGTGTGATTCGAAAAGTATTTGAAAAATTGATGTTAAAAGTGGGCCAAGCGCATTGCTGCCAGTCGCTGTTAATGTTGTTGTTGGTGGTGTTGTTGTTGTTGCTGTTGCTGTTGCTGTTGCTGTTGCTGTTGCAGTTGCTGTTGTCGTTGCCTGCGGCTGCTGCAGAAAATTTTATGCAATCTGCGGCGCCTGCGCAGATCTGCGGCGCTTTACGCTCTGCTGCAGCACCAACAACTCCCGCAACAACGCTAACAACAACAACAACAACAACAACGAGCGCGCACCGAAAACCAGATCGAAACCAACAAAAAATACAAAAAAACTGTTACACACGTCTGCGCATTTAGTTTTTCACTTTCAGCTGGCTTTGCTTTGGCTTTTACCACACTCAATGCTTCGCATCAATCTCCCAAATTCAATTTCGCAATTAATTGTTTCATTTTAATAATTTTAGCACTCAATTCAAAATGTATCAAAAAAAAAAAAAACAAAAATAGGTGAAAAAAATTGGCAATTCAATTTGAAGAAATTGTCTCAATTGTCTATTGTGAATTTATGGCAAGAAATATTTTCAATTTCGTGTTTACAATTCGCGAAACAAACAGAAACAGTAACAGAAATATCTGACTTTTGTGTGTGTGTTCGTGTGCGTGTGTAACCCGCTAGGCCAACAGTACCGTTCAAGAGTCGTCGTTGCACTGAATTGGTTTTGTGGCCAAAAAGCGTAGCCCAGGCATTAACAGCGCCGCTGTCGTCGGGGCCAGTTGCCAAGGCGGCCAGCACCAGCAGCAGCAGCAGCAGCAGCAGCAGCAACAACAAGTTGTGCCTTGTCTGCCTCTCTGCACTGCGCAGCCGCAAAGCAGCAGCAGCAGCGACGACGACGACGCAGCCGACGCAACGGCGCTGTTAAGCCAGCAACAGTAGCAAGTAGCAGAGGCAGCGATGTTTTGCTATGTTTAGCTGTTAACTAACAGTGCGCTGTTAAGGGCACATTACATTTATTTTGGTTTATGCAGTTGAAGCAACAACAACATGCGTTACATAACGGGTTAATCGGCAATTGTCTACATTTAAAACAATAATCGATTAATACTTTAATTATCGCCATTGAGCAAATTAAAGTCTTATGTCTTTATTTATGTTAAATTTCATTACAAATTAAAGATGTTTTTTGTGCTAGAAAATACTGAATTTGCTTAGAAAGTAAAAACCAAATACTGTTGTTGCTTTTGTTGTTTGATGTTGTTGTTGTTTAGTTTATGCACACACTCTGTAAGTTATAGACTTGGCTCGCACCATCTTCGAGTGTTTTATAACCAAGCCAATTGCATTGGCTTTTTGTTATTGTTGTGCTCTTTGTTGACATGTTGGTTAATGGACTCACACACAGATCGAGAGGGAGTGGGAGAGGGAGAGAGACAAAAAGAGAGAGAGTAGAGAGAGAGAGAGCGAGGTGAGGCTCCCAATTCAATGGGTATTTGGTATAGAGCAGGGCTTGGCCGGAACTCGTCTCAACGAGGTCTTGTAACTGGTGCCGTTGCCGGTTTTGCTGCCCAGACGTCATTCGCGTTTTGACCTTTGTTATGGTCTGCGATCGCTCGGACACGACGGTGTGCGGGCCCTCGAAATATTGTAGTAAGCCATCGCTCTTATATAATAACCATTAAATGCTGTCATCGAAATGCTGCCAATGAATTTCAAATATTTATTTGTTGCTTGTGTTGCTTTTGTAAACCTTTCTCTGTCACAGTCCCGCATGGTATTGCCAACTTCTTTCTCCACACACACCCGTTTGGTTTTGGCTTAGCGGGCCTCCAATCAATCTCGCATTTGGTAACTGCCATTTGGCATTTGCCAAGCCAAACAAAGCACCGGATCGATGATGATAATAACGATGTCTTGTTGCTGGTTGCTCCCAGTCAGTACTCAGCTCTCAGCTCCTGCCCGGGGCCGATAATGCATCCGCTGCACGTCGCATGGTGCGCTGCTGTCACATATGAATTCTGGGCACGCCTCGCAGGCATCAGCCAACAAGGAGGCAGCGCCTGCGTTCAGAGGGTGTTCGGTTTGCTACTTCCGCTCAACGGGAACCTCGTCACGTCTTAGGAGTAGGAGTGAGTGAAGGCCCGAACAGCGATAATATCAATAACTCTGGTCTACAAATGCACGGGGTTGGGGAGAGGGAAACTCTGGGGGGTTGTTTGAAGGAGTGCAGAATGCGCCACATCATTCTTGTTCTTTAATTGAGTCGCGTCTGCCCAAGTGTCAAATCATTCACTGTCACCTCATCGTGGAATTATTTCAACTTGGGTGGCATGTGAAATAGGCAGTGCCCGACTAGATGATGCCCCTCCATGCTTGTTGTTAAACAAACCGGTTCATTTAATCATTTTCGATTTCATTCGCAGCATTCATGATGAAATGATAAAATACCTCTAGGGAAGTTTCTTTGTCACATCTGCATAAAGTTTTGCATTTGTATTTTTATTTTTCATCAACTGAGGGTCGTTTTATTTTTTTTTTTCAAATTTCAAAGCGGAAATTATTAAGAAAACTTCGCATAGGAACCTGACGTATGCTTTAGTCCGACGCGTCCGACAGTAAGATACCCTTCGGCCTTTGGGCACTTAAATAAATATATTCTAGAGCGACAATTCTCATGATTGAATCGGCTGAGTCCCTTGAATGGTGTGCATCTTTGATTCGCTGTAGCAGTGCGTGATGTCAAAGAAGGCACAGGCCTGACTTGCCCCTAGTTAGTTTAAAATGTTCATTGCAGGAGCAGCAAGCTGTAGACCAAATGATTTCTTGTATTAGTATGCAAAGTTGAAGTTTCAATTACGCTCAGATATGCTAATTTGATACTAGTCCGCACCTAAAAAGAAATTTTGGGATAGTCGGTGATTAATGAATATGCGAAAATCATTACACATTATGGTGTAGTCCAAAAGAAAGCAGCTTGTGCCATAAAACTTGTCTGGCCAGGAGGATGCAGCAAAAGCAAATCGCCCAATTGCAGGTGCGATGGTTGAATGGAAAATCTTGATGTTGAAAATGGAAAGTAATGCAATCGTTCGTTGGATCGATCAAAGTCGGCTTATCGTGGTGCCACACGGATAACACGACAAGATCAGTTTGGACGACAACATTTCGGTTGCTCCGATTTGAATGCGGATTATTTACATGGATGAGTTCACCAGCTGTGTTCGCGCAGATAAACGCAATTTGTTAATGAAGCATACTGGATATTTTATCTATTACCGTTAGCAAAGATTAGCGTGTTTTTGTCGATGTCAACTTCTGTTATTTTGAAATAAATTTCACTTGAACTATTAATAGCGTTAAATATTTTGAATGTTTGTATTTTCCACAACATACGATTAGATATTACGATTTATTTACTAACTAGCTGACAAACTAGATTTATTTATTCATAATATTATCAAAAGTCAAAGCCAAATTAACATTGAGTACAATTTAAACTCTTTTGCTTGCTAAGGTATCGATTAGCTCGTTAAATTTTAAAAATCGAACTATCGATGACGACAGATGGGAAGGCAGCGTTGCCAACTATTTCATGTTAACAGCTGTCGAGCGCAAACTAATTTGAAATCAGCATAAAGTGTAAACAAATTAAAGAAAGAATTTAAATTGCTTTTTGTTTATAGTTTTTTTTGGCTGTTTCATCAACTAGTTGCAGATTAGTTGCAAATCGAATTAGTCTTAACGTATTTAACGGTGCTTCATTTGTGTCCACAGTCTGTCAAGTAAATCTATTCGTGCTTGATCTTTTGCGCGTCAGCAAAACATGTACAAATCTTGAGTGTATTTTGTACATATGTCTCGTAGTTAGACAATACTCCAGTTTACATATATATACAGATTATATATATATATTACTCTGGCTCGCTTACGAACGGTTGTCTTTGTTCCATCAAGTAAAAGATGCACTCTTTCGAACCCAAACGTAATCGGCTCTTTCACTTTATTAAACCCATTTAAACTATCGCGGGGCTTGGGTCGGTCCCACGCTTATCGCTTGTATAAGTGCGAATTTGCATATGTACACGTATCTGTATGTATGTATTACACATGTGCGCGGCATGTTTGACTTCAGTGCAAGAAGCCAGGCCTCAATCTCGGGTAGTCCATATGGAACTACACACACACACACACACTCACACAAACGTGCATGTAGTATATGCTTTGTGGTCATATTTCAAATTAGTTTCATCGGATCGCAGCTGGATGAACACATAACGGTAGACACACACACACACATGCAGTGCCCGTACGCGTGCGTGTGAATTAATATAATCGTTGTAAATTTAGCCCCTATCAAGAATGATTTCGAAAGCGATAGCGAACAAAAACTATAAGTACGTGCAAGCGAAGACTACAGTGGCCAACAAAGTTATGGTTACAATATTACTCCTTGATGTGCAAAACATATTCTGGATAATGACATGATTGTATCGCATTTTCCTAAATTGTATCGTAATTTATGGTCTAATTAAAAAGGGTTCTTTATCTTTATAGGATTCTCATCAAGTAATTACTTCAATAATAAACAAATTACTGCCATGGATAGTGTTCTCTAGTCGGCATGCATATCTGCACACACACACACACACTCACACACAGACAGGCACACCCTATTGCTCGAGACGAGATACTGATTAACGAAAGAAAGAAAAAGTATTATAGAATAGTTCCCTACGGAATTTAGGTAGTTAACGAAGATTGCCAATCTCGGCCTGCGTCAGAGACGGTGGTGACCCAACACTGGTGGGCAGTGTTATCAGACGCCGAGACGTTTAGTCACTGCTTCGCTCAGTCGCGCACAGCGCATGGAGGCGAACACTCTGTGGCTACCTCAACCAGAAGCGCATAGAACCAACCCGCACAGATACACACACAGGCGCACACACACAGGCCCAGAGAGACATACAAGGAGAGAGGACCATGTCCGGAGGCAAAAACGAGAGTCAGAGACTCGCCATACTCGACTGCGATGGCGGCAGCGATGATGCTTGGGCCCTGCTGTTGCTGCTGCATGCAGAGAAATGTGGACAGCTGAAACTTCTCGCAGTGACCACCACTGGCTGCGGCAACACGACGCGCGAGAACGCGGCGCGCAATATGCAACGCATTCTCAAGGCGTGCGCCAGGGAAGATGTGAGTGTGCCGGGGATGATTGCCTAACATGGTAATCTATTGTGGATTATTATTATTGTTGCTCTCATCACCAGGTTCCCATCTATCTGGGCGCTGTCGAACCGCTGAACATTGGGAATATAGTTGCGGATAAGAGATATTTCCACGGCAGTGATGGCTTCGGCGACTGCCTCGGGGATGACGGCCTGGAGCACGTACCCAGCTTTGTGAAGACGCAGCATGCGGTGGTGGCGATACGTGAACTGTGCCAGGCGCAGCCAAAACAGATCACACTCATCATGGTAGGGCCGCTGACCAATCTGGCGCTGGGCTACACCATGTACGGGGAGCAGTTCGGGCAGGAGATTAAGGATGTATACATTATGGGCGGAAACTATCAGGGCGTGGGCAATTCGTCACGTGCCGCCGAATTCAATTTCCACTCCGATCCGGAGGCAGCGCATGCTGTGCTGCTCAAGACACCCTGTCCCATCACCATCCTCCCCTGGGAGCCCTGCACAAAGGATCGCTTCCATATACCAATTGTAAGTTACAGCCAGCTCTGGTCGGATCATACTTTTCATTCCCTTCATCTTCCACCGCCCCCAGGATTGGCGTCTTTACGAGCTGGGCAAACGTGCTGCTGCTGTGAATCACTTGGCCATACAAATGCTGACGGAGGTGGAGAGTGCTCAGTGGCTGCCGCAAGGCTTCGACAGCTGGAATCCCTGCGACGCACTCATTGTCGCCGTGTGGCTCTTCGACAAGCAGTTCGTGCTCAAGGAGAGCACTTGGCATGCCACAGTTGATCTGACCGGGACACACACGCGCGGCCAAATGGTGCTTGATCACCTCAAGGAGCTGGACAAGTTCCCTCAGAACGTACGCATCATCGAGCTGGTCGACGAGGTGCTCTTCAAGCAGATTGCCGAGTGGATCGCCGGCCTGCGCGATGACTTCTCTCTCTCGGGGATGACGACGCCAGCGTGCGAATAAACAATTGCAAAAATTGCCAAATTAGCTGTTTGCATATGCATATACCTACATACATATGTACATATATGAATGTATAGCAAGAACAGTTCTTTCAGTTGTATTTTTATTTTAAGGAAATCCATAATACTTTGTATACGCATCGGCAGAAAGTGAATGAGAGAGAGAGAGAAACAAGCGATTGGCTCTTTGTTTACAAATCCAATTGAATTACGAAAATAAAACCACAAGAAGACTATAAACACGATCAATATGATATATTATATATCCGCATATTTGCATATATGCATATTTATCGCGATTGCGCTTTCTACTTCTTCAGCTGCAAATCGCCAGTTGCTCTTTTATCACCTTTTGTTCTTTTCGTTTCGTTCAAGAATCAGTTCAACTGAACGAACTATCGGAAGGAGACCGATTTTGCCGCTCGAATCGGACGGGTATTTGAACGATGCTCGAAATTTAGTTACAGCGACGACGGCAGTGCCAGAAAATGTGGGAAATTGTGCAATGCCGCGCCGAGGTGATGCTTCATTGTTCCGCTGTGCGATTCTAAAGTGGAAAACGCGAATTTCAAACATTGTCAATCATCGGATTTATGTAAACAATTGTTGCAGGAGTCCCTGCTGATTAAACAGCTGATAGCGCTGCCAACCGATCGGGCAAGTGGAATGGCGTTGCCAGACAAACTATGCTAACAGATTTTCTCCGTTAAGTGCGAAACGTTCAAATTTCAATTTTGGAGTGGGCCCTTTTAAAAAAGGAAAAGGCATAAAGGTCGCGGATAGACATCGAGATGGTTGACGAGGTGATCTTCAAGCGGCCTGCGTGATGACTTCTCTCTCTCTCGGGGATGACGACGCCAGCGTCCGAATAAACAATTGGCAAAATTGCCCAAATTAGCGATTTGCATATGCATATGCACATGTACAAATATATTCATGTACATGCATATGTAATCGTATGTAGAGCACGAACAGTTATTGTTGTTCGCTTTCAGCTTTTGTTCTGTTCGTTTCGTTCAATAATCAGTTCAACTAAACAAACTATCGGAATGAAGCTACAAACTTGCTTCAAACTGTTTTGCATTCGATCAGTTGAATATGAAACTGCCTAGTTATGAAGCGGAATGAAGGAGGTTGCACAGAATTGACCAAGAGATATATGGCATATATTTGTTTATTAGAACATATATTCATTTAATTATATCTTCTAGACCTTAGCGCGTTGCAACAAATAAAATCGATTCATTGTAATACAGTCGGCAATTATTTGAACTTAATTTGCTGAATATTAAACAACAATGTGTGTACATATGAGGACAAAAATGAGGCGATTAATATAGTTTATGTTTGTATATACTGTGGAATGTAGGTATATGGAAAGTAGATTTGTGGGTGTAGCATCCGTAGTCTCTAATTGAAATTGGTTAATGTTATGGTTATTATTTTGCCCATTTATATGCCGCTATTAAGGAGTCCGTGTGCATAGTTCTAAAAACGAATAGCCACACAATTGTAAAGCCAACGGACGATGTTATAAATCCATTCATCATCAGCTCCCACGGGCTTATATAGGTACTGTGCTTTTTCTTCTGACGATTAGCCGCATAGAGGTACACAATGCCGAGGTTGATCCCGACGAATAGTAGAAGTGCCCCATTACCTTTAAGCGGCACACCGCCATAGACGACACCGAGTACAAGGGCAAACAGCTGTCGCCCCCAATAGAACACATTCATGAAAGCATCCTTGTCTTCCGATTTAAGCATGGCCCGCGTACAAAGGGCTCGCACATCATTTGATTGCTCGGAGTTGGTGTTTATTAGGTTCTGCTCTATTGAGACCATTCTAAGTCCTGTGTAAAGGCAAAAAATATGTAGGTCATTAGATTCGATTTAAACGGTGTGGTAAGCCTGGTTACATTTTCAGATGAATATTTAAACTTCAGGGTTGTTTCCAAAGTATGTAAATTTTAATAAGTATTGACTCCAAATGCGTAAATAACAATTAAGAGCTAATTAGGATGCAAATCTATAGAAATTTGCGCAGAATGTTATTTAAGAAACATAATGCGGGAGTTCTATGTATTTATCAATGCGTATTCGTTAAGAGCTTTCAAATTTGTTTAGATAGGTCAGTTATAGATTTCTTATAATACTATTGGCACTTTATATGCACTAAACCCGAAGCTCGAACGTTTGATTTCCCATGCAAAAAAAGGTATTCCGTTGCCACGAATATCTTAATGAAACTTACCCAATAATGATGTAAATATGTTACAAATCTTATTCCAAATGTTTCTCATTTTCGTTTTTTGTATTCTAAAATAACTCTTTATTCAATTACAAATTTTACTAAGCTACATTGATAAACAGGTATATTATAATCGGACAACCATACAAAAAAACCTACTTATCTATAGTGCCGGGAGAAGCACGTCTTGCACCGCAGTTTAAAGTGCATAAAGTGTTAAAAAATTGAATGATCTTAATATTTTGTTAATAGTAAATAGATCTTCATTTGAGGAGCTTAGAAATGTAATAAACAAATAAACAGTTTAAATGACTTATACTATAATTGTTTTGATTGAAAATATATAAAAATATTTGCATAGTAAGAAAAAGGCTCGATAAGTTAACAGCTAACGATAGTTTCAAAAACTGATCGATTATAACAGAGAAGAAGTCAGTTTTAAAGCACAAGTGTAGATGATCGTTATTTGTGTACAATGTATCAAGTATCAAGTATCAAGTATAAATTTAGACTAGAGAACTCACAGTTATTCTGCGCTTAATAGTGTGGTGCGTTGTGCGTCGTTACCGAACAGTTTAGGAGCGAATAGGTAATAGGTTAGTTAAATATGTCTATGTACTATATATGGTTACACTATAATTAGCAATATGTTTTTTTTTATCATCTACAAAAACGTTACTGAATTAAGGGCACTATGTTTCATTGTACTTTGAAATTCTATTCATAAATCAATTGAATGTTCCTTGCAAAACGACCTAATGACGCTGCCCCGCTAATACGATCGCAATCCATATAAGGATGCCGCCCAACTGGGGCCCCTCGCTTTGTGGCTAACTGTTAAACGCCCCCGATATATGGCATATCTAAAGTTTACAATGTATATTAGACAAAAAAATAAAAGAACCGTAAAGCGGTGCTTAAAAATCTACGATGCGAGTACAAAGTACACAAACAAATTAAGCGATCAGTCTATGCGACCAATGCTGTGCGCAGACTCCGGCCAGCGGATTCTAGACAGGTATGCCAGTGCGGTCCTTGATCTTGCCCAACACATTCACATGCACCTTGGAGAAGCCGCTCGGCTTCTTGCCCAGCGCAGCCGGCTCAGCACGTGGCAAAGCTGCTGTCGATACACCAATGTCCAGGGAGGCAGATGACAGCGGTGACGAGTGCTTGGAGTCATCCGTATGCATATGGGAGCGATGTGTGCTGGTGTCCTGCGACAGCAGCAGGTCATCGCTGCTGGGTCGCAGTTGTGTGGAAGATGGCGTGTAGACGGGCTGCAGCTTCTCCAGCTCGTCGTCGATGGCCTTGAACTGCCAGCTCCAGTTGGCGCGATACAGGAAGGGTCTGTGGTCGAATCGATTATCGTCGGGGCTGTAGCTCTCGGCATGCACCGACGGCGTCAGCACGGTCATCTTGTGTCGGTTGATGGCATAGCAGCGAAAGAAGTGCTTCACCTTGTCGGCCACCTCCTTGGGCGTGAGGTCACCCTTCCAGGTGGCCACCAGCTTGCAGAACATGCTGTACGGGCCGCAAAACGATTGCTTGCGCAGTCTTCCATACTCGCTCAACTCAGCATAGGTCATGCCCATGTCCTGCTCATCCGTTTGCAGAAGCTCGCCGTTCTCCTGCAGCGGCTCCAGTTCAGCTGTGGGCGGTGCCTCGATGATCTGCCCCAGCACGGGCAGATTGTATCTGTGAGGAGGGAAGAGGGCAATGGATTAGTTTCAGTGCCATTCAGCGCATGCATGCTCGACTCACTTCTCCTTGGCATAGGCTAGAAACCGACGCAGATCTGTCTTCGATATGCCCCCAATGGGATTAATGTCAGCCGAGGAGCAATCGTATTTGGTCAAATAACCGCGCAGCGATTCATCCACGTTGGCTGAGCCCAGCACCAGCAGTCCGCCCGGCCGATTGCGCACCCATAGCATCAGCTGAGCAAAGATGTAGGCCAGCACCATCCGGATGCGAGACTGAATGTTCTGCAGGGCCAGGTTCTGTCGGGCACAGCCGCCCTGGGTGCGAAAGACTGGCGTCAGGCCAGTGACGGTATTGAAGATGGCAAGCAACGCATTCACGGCCAGATCGATGCTGATCTCAATGTGGTAGCTGCCAATCTGGCTGGCCAGCTGCGAGGCCCGTCGTCGCGTTTCCTTGCTGCTGTTCACGCTGCCCATGAAGCAGGTGACCAACAGGCGATTGCACAGCGCCGCCGCATTATCGGGCGTATAGTCCGTGTCCGCCAGTATTTTGCGTATGTCGTAGAGCACCTGAGCATCGCCAAGCTGTACGGCATGCACAATTTGGCGGCACATGGAGTGGACAATGGTGGCCGAGCTGCTGGAGTCGACGCCACCGCTGAGCGGCAAAAAGAAGCCACCCTGGCCGGAGCGACGCAGATAGTCCCACAGCCAGCAGGCGGGTCCCAGTGCAATCTCCTCCTCAGCCGTATGACTGGGGGTCTGCATGGGCGGCGTCGATGTCTTGAAGATGTCACTGTGCGTGGACATCTGGATGTCGCATCGAATCCGCGGATAGGCAGCGGCTCCAGCCGCGGTGGTGCAACGCGAACGCATGCTGACACGATAGGCACGAATCTCCTCCAGATCAATGGTGGCCAGCGTCACCTCCACATCCTGGAGGGCAAACTGTTGGCTGCGCGCCAGCAGCTCCCCGTTCAGCGCAATGGCCGAGCAGCCATTGAAGTAGACACGCTGCCCGTCACAGCCGCGCAAGTTGCTGAACAGATAAGCGCCGCCTGCCTTGAAGCTGGCGTTCCGTATCAGATCGCTGGTGATGTGCGCCTTGCGTAGCTCCATGTAGCTGCCGGAGCCATTCACAATGAGCTCGACACCCGCCAGCGACATTTCGATGTGCTTGCTGCGCACATTCCACAGCTCCTCGCAGATCTCGTAGCCGATGCAGGTGTCGCGCGTCGCGATGACCGCGTCACCAAAGGGCACCGTCTCCTGGCCCGTGTGCTGCGAGATAAGACGCGGCAGCAGATGGTCCTCCGTTTGCAGCTCCTTGGTCCAGGCGGTAAACCACCGCGACTCGCGATAGTTGCCATCATCGCAGAGCGCCATCTTGGGGCGTATCAGCAGCAGTTGCCGATTGTAGAAGGCCACACGGCAATTGTAGGCAACGTTCTGGTGCATCACAGGCATGCCCACGTCCACCAGCATGTTCTCGCTAGCAAAGGAATCTGAGTGAGCGAAGGTACTAGAAAGTGCGATCTGCATTTGCATTTGCTTACCAAAAGGGCGACAACATGATCTCCAGCAGCGTCTCCCACGAGTGCAGGAATGTGTCCGGCTCACGGAAATGATCCTCGCAGCTGTAGCCACTGTGAACAGAGAGAGAGAGAGAGAGAGAGAGAGAATGGGAGAGATTACATTAGGAGAGGAAAGGGAACCTTTGTGGCCTGTCACTTACCAGATCTCTAGCTCGGGTCCAGTGCGGTAGCTGGCCCCCATGTCCTTGGCCTCCAGTATGGACTGCAATATGCGGGCCATGTTACCCTCGAAGTCCAGCGCCCATTGGTTAAGCGTCGACACGGCCACCGTTATTTTGCGTCCCATTTTCAGTGTTATTTCCGTTTATTGTCAGTTTAAAAATCGGCAGTTTTATGTCGGCAGTTTGCGACTAAAAAAGGATAAGCAAACGAGCTAAGAATTAGATTGATTATTGCGAAGCAGCTTCGACACTACAGTCGCCTCTTCTGTGAACTGTTTCGTAAGCTCTTAACAGTTGCCGTGGCTATCGTTGTTGTTGTTCTTGGTCGCTGTTGCTGTTGCTGTTGCTGTTGCTGTTGCAGTAGCTATCGATCAAACAGAGGACTCGCCTCGCAACATGTTCTGCTGACGAAGCCGTTGTCGTAGCTCCTATTAATAGACCCCAATGCCTATTTCTGTCCCCTGAAAGCAGCGGCCGCAAAAAGACATTCACCGGCGTTATGAAAGACATTCCTGCGTCCTTACAGCAGTACTCCCGCCCTCTCCCTACTCCCTCCTGAGCCCTGGCTTGCCCTTGTTATACTTGTGCATGAGTAATGCCATAAGTGGAAGGGCCGTAGGGTTTTTCTGCGAACACCAATTACAGTTACTTTTATTGATACCCATTAAATATGACGCAGCCTCGACTGCTTTGATTCGACATATGCAATGCATAATTATATTTTATTGTTCGTATACCCTGTACTATTGGGTGGGACAGTAAGGGAGTTGGCTGGAAAGAGACTGATTGAAAAGGGGAATTTCTATTTTAAATGAAAACATTCTGCAATGATTCACAATATTATAGAAATTATAGAAATGGAATACATCCTATCTGCAAATAAAGCGGAGTATCTTCGATTCGATCGAACTAACTCTAATGTAGTGTAATGTCTTAACATATTCGTTTAATTTTGTATATCAAATACAGTTGAAGTTAGGAAGTGTATAGCTCCAATTACAGTTACACCTACAACTTAAATTACAATGCTGATTCATGCTATATAAGGAAGTTTTAAAAACTTGCGCCATTATATCTCAAAGCGTACTTACTCCCCTTGTCATCATCTCTCACATACATTAACATATATCATCTATATCTCTCTCACTCTCTTTCTCTCTCTCTCTATCTCTAACTTATACCATTTATACTCGTTTGTCTCTCTCTTTCTCTTTCTCTCTCCCCCCTTTTTTCTACCATCTACATTTATCTTTCTCTCTCTTCCTCTCTTATACCATCTATATTTTTTGCTTATCTCTCTAATATAATCTATAACTCTCACTTTTACTATCAATGTATCAATCTTACTATCTATATATATCCTCTCTTTATGTACATAAATATCTCGCTCTTTTTTTTGATTAATCTTTCTTTCAATTAATCAAAAACTCTTAATTAATCGAGCTTAGTTCTGTTCATTTCTGTTCAAGAAGGGAATGAAGTAATTAAATAAATAAAATAAATTATATAACAATAATAAATAAATATAATTTATATAATATAATGTAATAAATATATCTGAAATGGTTTTAATTGATCAGATTCCTTAAAGTTGTAATCACTTTTGCTGCTCTGTAAAGTATGCAATGCTCTGCTGTCAGTGTTGATCAATTGCGAAAAGTGCTGCTGTTTGGCTTTCTACTTGTCTCTCTCTCTCTCTCTCTCTGTCTCTCTCTCTCTTGAGGTGTCAAGCTATCCTCACTCTGACCATAAATAGTTTTGATAGTTTCACAACAAAAGTTGCCAAAATAAACGATGGATACAATTTTAATTATCAACTGTACGAAACTGCTGTGAGTTTTCCACGGATTGGCGGACACGCTGCAGCGACTTGTGTACACTGCCTGAGGGTGAGCGGGGGGCGCACTCACTCGCACTCACGAATGCTCGCAAATGAATACCTATGCACCTGTAGTCGCACGTGTCGCATGTGTGCGTGCTCACCTCTCTTCCTATCGACGCCTCGCAAGGTTGCGTTAGAAATTTTCGACATGTGTAGAAATTATAACATCGGGAGGTGCTCTATGGGATGTTGTGTGTGTGTGCAGTTCGTTAGCGATGCATTGAACTTTGAACTATGTCTGTACGTAGTTCACGGAACTGGAAGGCAGCTGGCAGTCATTGTGATTGGCATCAACATGTTGCAACATGAGCAGAGTGAGCAGTGAGCCTGATACAGTTATCTCTCGATAGATTAAAACCTGCAAAGTTACTGCTTACTTTCAAAACGTCAAGCTTTTGAATCTCTCAAAGTTTTTAAAAGCTCTCTGAACAAAGTTATCGATAGAGACTCGATACTCAGCACAGCTTGAATCACATCAGGTATTCTCTGCCATTTCGTTGTTATTATTGGAGCAGGCCGAGATCTCTATTTCATTAAGCACATATACACACACATACAGGTTTAGAGGCAAGCAGAATAGTTTTATTTGAGCACGAGAATAATCCGGTTGAAATTAATACGAATTTAAACGTTGAAAAAATTGTGTGTGAAGTGCGTTATCTATTCCACATTCACATCCCAGCATGCAGAAGTGTGTCAAGGATAATTGGATGGCGAGGGCGGCACACGAGAAAATTGAGACACAGCATCAGCAACAATGCGATGGTAAGTCCAGCATGAAGTACATATCTATATCTATTTGTAAGTCCATCATGAAGTACATATATCAATCTGTAAATCCACCATGAAGTACATACATATGTATATATATTTTAATGTGTATTTGTTAGTCCATCTTGAAGTACATATAAATATTTGTAAGTCCATCATGAAGTACATATATCAATCTGTAAGTGCATATCTATTTGTAATTCCACCATGAAGTATATATATCTATTTGTAAGTCCATTAGGAAGTACATATTTCTATATCACAGATGGGGAATTCGGTTGTTAGCATCTCCTGTTTTCAGTTCACACAAATGTTCGTCTTTGAAGCGCAGATCAGATTGGTTTCCAATTCCAGCACATATTTATATATTTCTCTTTATATACATATGTATGTATGTACTTACATATGGTATATCTAATTCAGTATGTTGTTTTCGCACACTGCAATACCTTCTTTTGCCTGAGTTCAGCTCCATTTCCGGTTGACGTTGACGAGTCGTTGAAGCCTGACAAAGTCGGTTCCAAATAGTTACAGTGCTTGGGGTCTCTGTTCTATTTTAAGATCCAGCTCCAACTGTCTATCAATAACGCGAGTTGCATTCTAGTATAGACGGTTCGCCATCGCATGACCGCGCCAGTCACTGTCTTAACTAAACTTGCTTCAAAATAGGCCCCAAAAATACACAAAGCCATGGGAAAGAGCACACAACAACAACAACAAACAATAGCAAAACAGATACACGATAATGAGACACAACCGAATTGGTAGAAAAATGACAAAATTGACAAAAGCGCAACATGAAAAAATCATATAGAGTAGGGCTGACTCGAAGGTACTCTGTATCACATCGGGCAGCTTGATACCAATTGAGGTTTCTTTGAGCACGACTTTAAATACAATGATATATTAAGATATAATTGAAAAAACTTATCTATATGCCATTAATATATATATTATCTGTATACATACATAATATCCACTTATATCCCATGATATATTAAGATATTGCCAAGAAACTATGTGTAAATATCATGAATATATAGAAAATATATAATCAATACATATATCCTCTTTTATCGTATGATATATTCATATATTATTATTAAAAACCATGAGTAAATATCCGGAATATATAGATAACCCATGATCTATACACAATATACACTTTTATTATCTAGTTGGAATATCATGAATATATTAATTACATATAGTCTATACATAATATCCTCTTTTATGCCATGATAAATTAAGATATTATCGAGAAATCTAGTTTTATTATCATTTATATATAGATAACCCATAGTCTATACATACTATCCTCTTCTGAGTATACGTTGCGAACTGCGTCATCATTTAACAACAACTTTTTGGGGTCCTACGTAGTATATGAAATGCGCAATTTATAGCTTCACCTGCCTTTCATGTGAGTTTTAATGGGGTTGATTGGCTGACTTCGGCTTTAGCGAGAGCTTCACTGGGTTAGTGATGAATGGGAATTCTATGTGATTTGCCCCATTTACGGCATATCAAAAGGGAACTGACAGAAAGTCGAACAAGCAAAGATGAAGGGTTATAAGGATTGATATCCAATATTTTGCGAAACAGAACCAAGCTGAAACGTTAGGGCATTCGCCAATGTTTACCTATCTTTTGCTAGATTAAGTAAATATAGTATAAGATATATATATATATAATATATTCCATCTATAAGTTTTTAATATTGCAGGGTATTAGGGAATCGAGTTGTCTTCAAAGGTAGCTTCTTCGACATGCTTAAGATATTGCATAGCACCAACTTTGTGATTTCGTAGAAAATATAGTGAAGAACTTTCGACTTGAGCGATATTATTATATGGCGCACGTGTCTGCATCACAAATTATCAATTAGAATATTGAACATTAAGAAATTGTCAATTTGTCCACAATGATCTCATGGAGCCGTCTCTTTCTGATACACCCTTACACCTTGAAGACATTAGCAACTGATGGAGTCTCGACGACATTTCTCAATGTACTTGGATTCTACATGGAATTGCATTGGAACATGATTTTCGCGTCAATTGAATACTAAAGCCAAAGCCCGAAGGGTAGCGTTACCTTGTAATTGAACGGCACCTTCAATATGGCATGAGATGGCAGTACTTAGCTCCAAGAGACATTGACGCGATGTGGGGACCTTTGTAAGGACATATGGAATTCTTGAGCGCTGCTACTGCTGCTGTTGCCATTTGACTGTCAGTCAGTCTGCCTGTTTGTCTGTCTGCCTGTTTGTCTGCCTGCCTGTCTGTCGGTCTGTTCGTCTGTTTGTCTGCCAATAAGTCGCTGTTCCAGCTGCAATGGCTTCCAAAATGGTGCCAAAGCGGCATGCAAAGTGCACGCGCTGCCGTCGGCTCTTGGGTTCGATTGAGCAATTGACTGACTGAAGAGGGGCGCACTTTTTCTATGTGTGTGTGTGTGTGTGTGTGTGTGTATGGGTTTGTGTGTATGAGGGTGTGCGTGCATGCAACTGAGCCTCCTTATGCATAAATACTTTTGAATTTGAAAATTCAAAAGCAAAGTATTACGACAACAACGAAGCCTGTATGCTCTAGATAGAGTATATGGATAAGATGAATCTGTTCAGCTTCGTCTATATAGAGTGCATAACCTATCGTCTTCAACTGAGGCATCTAGCATGAATATATGTATATGTTATATAGATATGTGTATATATGTACATGCAGAACAGATTACGCATTATCATTCCCTCTTTCGTTTTCAAATGGTCTAACAACCTTTTGCAAGTTTATTTCTCAACCTTCTGATCATGAATTTATATATATATGTATATGTACATATATACGTGTATGTATGTTTGTACATATAGAATGTATTACGTATTACCATCACCTCCTACGTACGTCAAATTCCATAACACGCTTTCGGTAGGAAACACTAAATGCAATAGCGGTTTTTGCCCTAATGATCATGAATATATATGCATATAGTACACACATGTGTAGGGTATAGCGGCGTGTGTTGAATGAGTGCACACTTGCGCCATGTCGTGCGCAATTTATGTTAATCGCAGAAGCGGCCACGCGTCCCTCAATTCAGCCTAGGCAGCTCCCTTCCTTCCCACGCCCCCTGCCAACGTACCTTCCTATGCGAGGGATGTCCCCAAGTCGGTTGTGTGAGTGTGCGAGTGCGAGTGTGTTAAAATGCAAATAAAAATGCCATAGCAGAGCACGAGCTACTCTAATGATACCCTGTAGGAGGTTTGGCACGGTAACTACCTTGATTTAACAAATATAATTTCATGTTTTGTTAATTATTATAGAGTGGCATAAACAACTTTAAACCTTATAGCAAAGAACTTGATTTCTCTGGAGTTGCAAGTTCTTCTCTTTATCAAACAAACGGTGTTCAATTTCGAACTGTGTGTGTGTGTGGTATATACCTAGTACTGTTACTTTACACGATTACAGGGTTTGCAAATAAGGGAAAACAAACTTTTTTGGTGCCTTGCACAGCGTAGAGTAGAGTAGAGAGTAGAGAGTAGAGAGTAGAGAGTAGAGAGTAGAGAGTAGAGAGTAGAGAGTAGAGAGTGGAGTCGAGCCGAGGCGCGTCAGCGGCAGCAATAATTTTAATGCCGTGGTTTTTACGTGGTAACTCCGGATTGAAGGCACCGCCACGGGGCCAATTTAGGCAGTCAACGTTAGTCAGTTGCTGCAGACACGAGTCTGTCGCTGGCAGCCAAGTGCCAAGAGCTCCTCCGTGACTGTCGCTTTTGCTGATGCTCTCCAAGGGCGACGCATCAGCTGAAAAGTTCGCATTGTTTGTTTGTTGTTGTTGTTGTTGTTTTTTTGTTGCAAGTGAAAAGTGAAAAGCAAATCTTAAGACATGCAGCAGACTAAAGCATCTGCCACGCGTACGCCCACGCCCTTGCCATCACGAACCCCAACCCCAACCCCAACCCCAACCCCAACCCTAACTCGAAGACCAACACCAACCCCGATCCCCTTGTCCTCTCCACAATCGCAGCCTCATTCACAGCCTTCGGCCTACAACTACCTGCTGAAGACGCAGCTTGGTCACGGCAACCGCGACAATTGGTTAACCAAGGTAGGACCCGCATCCGTGGAAGCAACCAGACGTCGCCTGCTTCTGCGCAGTACGCGCAATCACGCAATCTCCGAGCCGGATCTGCTGTTGTCCCTGACAACGGGCTCGAGCTCCTGCTGCAGCGAGGCGGACCCAGATGAGGAGGAGGAGGCGGAGGAGGAGGTGGACCCCAGCATAGCAGGCAACGTGGAGGCCATTAGCCTGGTCAGTGCGAACTTCAAGTGCAACGACCTGCAGTGCTCACTGGTACTGAGCGACTATGCGAAGTGTAAGTAGGGAAGCTTGAATTGATGTAGAAGAGGGGATACCATAGGAACGATGCTTACACGAATAATGTATGCAGTATATAAAGCAGAATGCGATCTTATGTAGCCGATTTGGAACTATACAGAATTGCATTATGTAAAACATATGTATATATAAGGTTTCTGCTGCAGTTCTCGAGATCAATGCAATAGTTCTTCAAAGAAAAAATGAATAATGAAAAATCATTTAAAGACTACGTAGATCTGAAATCCAGCGAGATGAGACATAATTTTTCTGATTCGATTATAAATCTATGTTAAGATTTTGAAACATATGTTTCATATCAAAACGAAATCGTTCAAACACAATCTTGTTATACCCTTGCAGAGGGTGTATTTATTTTGACCAGAAATTGGCAACACACATTTCCGACCTATGAAGTATATGTATTTATATTCTGAATCAGCATCATTAGAGGAGTCAAACTATCTCTGTCCTTGTGTCAGGATGATATCTTTATGCAACTTGGTGCACAGCTTCTTATTGTTCCACGTTGTTAATAAGTCGGAACGAGTCAGATCGCCCCGATATATCGCATAGCTGCTATACAACCTATCGACTGATTTTTATAATTTTCGAAGAAATTGCAATCAAGTTAACTAAACATTGGTCTATTTCTATATAAATAATAAGTTCCCATAGGAACAATCGGTCGAAATGGGGCTTTTTGTATGAAGACCAGTATTTTTTTACGAAATAACTTAACCTATCAGTGCCAATCAAAGTAAGACATTCATTGTCATATATTCTTCAATTATATTAAAGTCGGACAAATATATCCTATAGCGATTGGATTTATTATAGCTGTCAATGAATTAATACAATTTTATTCAATTCTGCACGATAAAATATAATAAATATAGGAAAGATCAGAAGATATTAGAGCCTGTAAGTGTATAAACCCATCTGTGTGCCGAAGGTATACTTCTTTTCTGGTTTTACATTGATTTCGACAGATTCTCTGTTTATTTGCGGATGTGATTTTTTAATAGATCTGTATCTTTGTAGCAAAATAGTGGCAAATATATATACATATATATTTTACGTAGGAATGGAATAACAGCTAACGTTATTGCAAACACGGATTTTCCAAATAGAAAAATTAATAATAAAAATAAATACACAATTCTAGTGAAAGGAAGAAAGAAAAACTTTTGAATTTCTGCAAAATGCGTTTCTTTAACTTTGTTGCAGAATCATTATTTCGTTTTTGAATGATGAAAGACAAAGGCAACCAATTTTCACAATTATTTTTCACGTATTTTCTTGCTAATTTGTACGTTAAGTGTACGTTAAGAGAGGGGCATCTTGGCTGTAGAAGAATCTATTTAAGGCAAGAAATATGAAAAGATGCCCACAGATATCATATACTCGTAATGACATTGATTATATATAGTTGTTTGTAAATTTATTTTATAATTTATGTGCACACTTTTATTGAATTCATAAAATCCCATTTTGTAAATTTCAATGCTACAGGGTATACAAATTAGCTATAATGCGAAGAAATATAGTAAACAAATGTTTTAATTGCAATTTGAATTTACATATAAACGTTTTGTTTCGTGAAATTCGCGTGATGCAGTCGTCAGCATGCTCGACTGTGATATACCCTGTACAGTGTAGAAAGAGAGTATATATATTTAAATATTCCTATTATTCATAGACATTTCAGGTGACTATGTGATCCTCAAGTGAGCCCCAAATAACCCGCTTTGCAAACTAACAACACATTGCTACAGGGTATTTGAAGAAAGAAAACAAATGAGGGCAGAAAGTGAGATAAGGGGGAGAAGTGGAAGGGGCGACGGCGACGCGTTTGTTGCCTTGAGAGTCACTGCGTCTTGCCAAAATAGAAAATACATAAATATTGTGATCAAGATCATTGCCGCCCGCTCTAGGTAATGGTGATATAATGCGATGCTCGGCTGCTGGGACGCTTGGGTGCCGCTTTAGTTGGCAATTCGCATGACACCTGTTTGGTATGTGTCCAACGATGGCGGCACCGGCGGAGGCGGCTATGCCCAGTGGGCGCACACTCGATAGACAAACAACATTTTTGACAAATTAATTGATAGCATCCGATGCTCTTCCCCCTCCCCATACCCTTCCCCCAAGAGAACGAACTGCCTGCTTGGGCACTGGGACAATGCTCAGCTACAGTCTGTATTGGTATTTAGTGCCCTCTATAGGGGGTTCTAAGTAATGTGTATGTGTGTGTGTGTGTGTCTTGGCCGTATCCAAGGCTGCTTAGGTTTATGTGTCTGATTCGGTTACATGGCAGAACTAGACTACCTTGCACTTCCTTCCTTCTGCTGCCGCTCCTACCTCCTCCCTCTACTCCTTCTTCTGCTCGAGCTGCCTTTGTTTATTTGTTTATAACAGTTGCCGCTCCACTCGCTGCCACTCGAGTAGTCGAGACAGTCGGCGCTGAGCGGCTCAGTTTGCTTTTGCCCGACGCCGCACAGACACAGAAAAATGCCGCTAACTGCCGAGTGAAATTGATATCGTCCACAAACTGCTTTGTGTCTTTTCGGTTTCTTTTTTACCTGTGCAAATAGTGAATTGATGAAAGAACAGCAATAAGATACGAAGATATGCAAGAGTTAGGAGTCATTGGCACATCTCATAATCCACGTAATTCCCGAGCCAGCGCCATACACTGCCCTCCGCCTCTTGAGCGGCCTGCTACATTATGGACTTTAACAGCGGATTTGGCGGCGGTCGCGTGCAGTTTCTACAGGCTCAGCTGTTTCCAGTCTGCACACTAACAACATCCAGTGGAGGTAATATATCTGCACCACGAACTTGCACATGCATGCACACTGAAGGTTTTCGAAAAGCCAACAGATTCGAAATAATTTAATTTAATAAAATTCTGCATATATCGTGGGAGAACTTCCTTTATAAAGTTGTAAAGTATGCAAATATGTTTATAAATTGATATAGACCAAGGATAATGATATACCATAAAGTAAGGTGACCTCCAAATTGAAGAGATAAGCTCAGCAGGGAAGGTACAATAGATATTTAAGGTCGCGATACAGATCCCTTTATCAAATGATATAATAATAATAAAGAGTACTTAGGTCCAGTTCGCTTTCTACAATAGGTACATTGAAATTCGAAATAATTTCCAAACATTCTGCACTTTCCTGAAAGAGTAAAGGGGCTTTATATAAGATCTACAAACATCTTCATAAAATGTATTGTAACTTCTGTACAATCGTGCCCATGTATTTATAACATATATAAATATATAATATATATTTGCGTCTATATAGTTTATTTTCTGCAGACCTGTATACTCACATTGGATTGGTTCAATTTTGTTGATTGTCTAAGGGCACCACGGTGTTTGTTGTTGTTTGTTCTCCTTCTCCTTCTTCCTTTTTGTTGTTTGTTGTTTGTTCACCTTATTTTGATTCTTCTTCTTTGTGTATGAAGTTGTTTTTTGTTCTCGTTATCTGCACTAAACAATAGTTTATTGTCTGCAGTGTAGCGTGGAAAACAATTCCTAATGATGATGATGATGATGATGATACTTTGCCTCCTCGCCTCGCAGTTCTTTTTCTGTTCGTGTCCGTCTCAAACGCCAATTGCGTCACTGCAAAAGAAGATTAAGAAGATAATGCTGCAGGGAATTAGCCGAAAATCGTTTCGATTTCACCAAGTTAAGGAATTTTCCCCGAAATCGACGCTGTTTTCGTCGCAACGCGCTGTTATGACAACGGCAAACAAACCATTAACACAATCCCCAATTTGGAGTCGCTTGGGGTCGCTATCTACATGGGTCTTATCCACCCCCCCTCCTTTAGTGTTTAATATTCATAAGCCGACAAATACCGACTCCGGTTTTAGTTTATTTCTTTTCAATGCGATTCACTCTGTTTTATTAGTGGCGAAAAGTAAAGAAAGTCCTCGCCCAATGGGGAAATCCATGGACATTATCAGGAAAACTACACTATCAACACAATGGGGTCAATCACTTTGTTTGTACTCCAAACAGATTTCTCCCCCTAATAACATACATATAAGTTCGCCGAAGACATAACCTCAATGGAAGACACTCGATTCTCAATAGCAGTTATGCTATATAATATATATATAATACAATATTATAGCTATTTACGATCCTATTTAAGTTTAGTGGATCATTTGAAAATAACTAGCATATGTTAATTACCACATAATAAATATATATTCTTTTTACCTTTCGATTATTTATCCCATTTCTGTTTAAATATATGTACATATAACTTCGTGATGCGTCATCTCATTGATCTTATATAGAATACATATTTTCTTTGTTCCTTCCCGATAAAATGCGCACTTGCCAGACTTGTTTGATAGTGCATTAGAAGGTAACCCCAAAACATTGGGATTTACTCAATGAGTACCTCTTGCGCCATCCGCCTGGGACCCTCGACCCTTGCATTCTTGTGAATGCGAGTTCATCCAAAATGTTCATTGTTGTCTAGTCGCGTTTACCTTATCGTGTCTAACAAGAACAAAGGAAACAAATTGTGCCATATTTAGACGAAAATTTACAGACACGTTCACATAGTACCGGGCCGGGGCGGAGGCATTGGCCGAATGTTTTTGGGTGATAAACAAAATACCATAGATTTAAAGGACTGTTCAAATTAATGATAGATAAAGCTGCCAGTGTTCAGATCATGCCATTGATTCGCGAACGTGCCAAGAACGCGGTTGCTATTACAATTTGCGATTTGCGATTGCCGCCTGCGTTTGAGCGTAAAAATTTAATTAATGAAAAATTCCCTTGGGCGCTTCACACATACATACTATATAGCATATAATATATATATTGTATTGTATCTGGGGAGGATGGCGCATCAATTCATAGTCGCGATATATAGAGCAAACCATGACAATGTTCGCTCTACAAATTAACCCAAAGTAGACGAGACGATTCGTATGGCATCATTTTTACTTCAACGGACTCGGGGATACGGGTTCGGGTTCATTATGCAGCCTCATTTTGGAAATGAACTCATTAACTTGAGCGAAATGCGACTGCAATTCTCTTTGTCCCAATGCACGTTCCAGAACAAGGTCGAGCACTATATACTCTCTCTCTCTCTCAGTAACGTTCAGTTGAGGAATATACGCATTGATCAGTTGATGTAAACTATGATTTTGAAAAATTAAAGAATCCGTGATCTCGATAAAACAAATAAACTTTGAAGCTTTATTTGATCTAATAATTTCATAACTTAATAGTTATTAATAGTTATTATGCTGTTATTTAACACAATTCAATATATTCCGTCTGTTAAGCATGATGTGCATATAAAATAACATATAATATAATATCGCCCACCTAATACCCTATACTCAACTATGCACAGCTTTTGTCATTATTTCTGAGAGCAATTAAAACATTTTGCTCGATTGATAATTGCACTTTCTCTCTAATATTTCGATGTCTACTCAAATTAATTATGTTTAATGTGAAACCCAGTCGAAAATAAAAATAATTGGTAATGAGAATTGGCTCTTGTTCACCTGAATTTCACATGTATGTATATACACAATGTACACTCAGAATCAAATCTATATATGTGTTGCAGAACGACAAACAATTATCGTCTAAAACTTGTAATATCTGTGAATATAGAAGGAAGGAAGCGACACAAATTTGCTATTTTATAATAATAGTAATTGAATAAATGATCTCTTAAAATGTATTGCATGTCCCAGAAATAATATATTATATTGGTTCATTTAAATATTACTCTATCAGGGATGCGAAGTTTAGTAATTGTCTGTAACCTAATTAGCATCTAAAGTTAATTGTTACTACTTAAAGACTACTTACAGTAGTTATAGTGGAGAAATAATCTGATAATTTTTAGTTTATATTCATTGATGCGAAATATTATTTCTTTCTTAAGTTATTTGTTACTTTTTCGATACTGCTTATGGTAGTAAAGACATAATCTGATCATCTTTAGTTTGTTAATTTATACATGATTGGATTTATTTATCATTTTATCATTGCCCTTGTCTGGCCAGTACAATTTGCCAAATATAAACAACTGTAATGCTTACAAATTTACAGGGTATGCCAGGGTTTGTATGCCAAATTTTTCTGTACCTCTCTTGGGATCATAAACAATAATTAATTACAAAAATCCCGCTGACAAAATACATTGTGAATATCTCAAGTCTTTGTTCCTACGCCCACTTGGATCAACTGTAAATTATCTACGAAAATATAGCAGACAGTTTGTCTGGATAATGCTTACACTTATCTGACTTTTGGCAAACGCGCACGATAATAGCTGCTATATCTATTCGATATCGGTTCAGTTTCAATGCCTTTAAGTTTAATTGCAAGCCAAAAGCTCCAGCCTCTTTGCCGTGGCAGTGAAAAAGCTTCCCAATGGCCGTGCGCCTGTCAGAGAAAGTGCGAACCGACCGAAAGCTTCCCTGTCAATATCGCGGGCTCTTGCTTCCACTCTCTCTCTCTCTCAGTGTGTCGCTCTCACTCTCTCTCATTGCAATAAATAATATTCGCAACGGCAACTGTCGCTGCCGACGCCTTTCAGAGCTGCGGCTGAGACGCCACCGACGCCGATGAACAACGCAGAGCCGAAGCAAATTGAACTGAACGTCGCTGCCCGCGCTGACGTCGTCGTCAACGCTGCTGCAGCGTATGTACAAAAGAATCAACATGTTCGTCCATGTCCAATCGTTCTCATACACCGCGATTCGTTTGCCATTCTGGCGGCATTCTGGCTTTCTGATTTAGTCAACAACAAAACGCGCAAGCAGCAACGTCAACTACAGCAACGATAACAGCACAGAGAGACGCAGCAATAACAAATTGCCTCGATTGTCCGCTCGACTCCCGCCTATCGTCTGTCGCCAGTCTGTAGTTGCCTGTCGCCGCCGGCCCGTCCCCCTCAATGAGTTGAGATTTGGCACCTCTTGTCACGCTTCCTTCGAGAGGAACTCAGTCGATCGCATCGCTCAAAACTGTTCGCGGTTCATCATCATTCGCGCAGATCTCGCACAAGTGTGTTTCGCGTCGCGTACTAAGTATTTGTTTGCCAAAAGTTCTAAGTATTAAGCACTGAACAGCTGCGTTTCTCGCTTCTCCAATCTGTTCCTTTTTTTTCTGTGTTATTTGTGCTTCACTGCCCTCCCGCAATTATACCCTGTAGAGTGGGTATCATTGGAATCAGCTGGTAAAGGTCGAAAGTGCGTGGGAAAGACACAATCGTCACTGGCTGTAAGATCCTTCGATCATCTCCATAGGTTTACAAGCTCTACAGAACTACAACCGATATCGGGTATGTACCGCAAGCAAACCTGTATACCCGACAGATTCAATTTGTTGCGCATTCGGCTGAAAATTCCCCCCAACATTTTGAAGACATGGCCTACATATGTTGCCGCCTTCACAGTTCTGTGTGTATCAAATCCGGAGGAGCATTTTATTCGTTTTTAGTTTGAATTTTGCCAATGTTCTAAATAACGGTCAACGGATTCAAAAAAGAAACATCAAAATAATTCTATAGAACGAGGAAAGTGTGTGTGTGAGTGTGTGTGTGTGTGATTCACTCTCAGGTATTATGAATGCTCTGAGATATACAAATATACATATATTATTTTGGCCAAAATCGTTGCCAAACAGCTTCAGTTTTGTTTTCGTGACCATTTCGTACATTAATCAAGTACTTTGTCTGATTTATGAAAAATATATACATTTATTTATTTTCACTTGGTTTGTTATTATAAACGAACCGTAAATGGAATTTTTGACCTTTATAAAGGTGCAGATCATTGAAAATAAAATTCATGTAGCACATTCAGAACATTTCGATAGAACATTTTATTTTAAAAGACCTCAGAAAAGTCGATTTCCCATATAAACAATCGATAAAGGTACTTCATAAATATTACTTATGTTATGTTTTGTTTTTTTTTTTAATTTCTCGACTGATATTTCAGAAAGAATGATTTGTATACCAACAAACTCTATATCTTGTTGCAGTCTATAGTTTAATATGGATCTATACTTAGGTGCCTTTTCTTTACAACGATTTCATTGTACTGTTTGTTTAATGTACAAGATTCCTTTATTTTACATTGTGTAAGAGTTTTGAATATTTGCCAATTGGTTTTTAATAAACAAGCAAAAGAACGCGTATCGGGTGAGCAGAACATGCCCTTTTGCCACTAGGAAATGTTTTACAGATTTAACAAATATTTGTACAATAAGAAATATAATCCCAATTGAGTTCATTTTTTGTTTCGTATTTTTTCTTTTCTTTTCGGAAGAATGTAAAAAAAAAAAATAAATCCTCAATTATTGCACATCTTTTGAAAACACGACAAATAAATAAAGTTAAAATAACAACAATCCTCATTAATTTAGAAATTAATGTAAACAAACTAAAATGGCATGAGAAATTTCATTTAAACATTGTATTGTTTGACTTGGTCAGTACAATTAACATTTATACCCAATGAGTTTCATTTATAAATAAGTTACAACAACTAAGTTTCTTTTAAGAATCTGTCCCATTATGTTTGAGGTAGCTAAAATATTTAATAGTATTTAATTAATAGTCATACATATTTAAATAATAAGCTGAAATTGCAAATACTGAACGTCAAGCTGTCCTCCCCAAACCCGAAATGAAGGAGGCTCTTCCGTTATAATTTATAAATACATTCAGCTCAGTTAGCCATACTCGTGACAGTTCACTTAAAATAACTCAATGTCAAAAGTGAAAAGTTAACTTTACATCGGCCTTCACTCAATGCGGTCTCTCGCAAATCCATTGAACAGTTTGGTTCGCATTTTGATTAACTGTTTGGCTATTCGTTCTAGCTGGGTTCCTTGGTAATTTTCTTTCGAAGGGACTGAAAACCAATCAATTAGTTGTGAACACAGATGAGAAAACATTGAAACCGATTGCACGACTGAAGGAACCGCGCGACCTTTTCGCCCTGCCGAAGGACAAGGACAATGATTGCTCACAGCAGGCCCCCAGATGGCCGGTAGAATGTCAGGTGAGTAGTCGTAGAGGGAGTTGTATCCAATCCAATTATCCCGAATCGTTGCAATCGTATCTCTTTTCAGGTCATCGAGGAGCGAATCATACACATTCCCTATGTGCCGCCGCAGCCCGAGCCGTTGAATGTGCCGACGGGCAACGAACTGAAGCCGCGTCCAGTTGGCGAGGAGAATGGCATCGTTGTGTTCACCTATTGTCCCATAAGTGCGGTCAACTATGTGAGTATTAAACTGGTTCCGATTACCTTTAAGCATGCACCGCCGGCACTTCTGACACGGGCTGGGAAGGGGGTTTGGTGGGTAGAAGACGATCGGATGCAGTGGAGGCGGAACACACTGTTGCCTGGGGGGTTGTGCTGCACATATCTTAATTTTCTTCCGACCTTAAACAACCAAACAGGATAATTCAAATACCACGACGAAGGTAGATGATAAATCAAGCGAAGACTCGGATGACTCATCGGACTCGAGGAACGATTTCATACCCCGACGCCTAATAATGCACTCGAACAAGGCACAGTTGAACAGTGTTTCCAAGATATTAAACAGGCTGGACGATCGCTCGACAAGCAACTCACAAGACGACGACGACGACGATGATGAATACGATTCGAGTGGCCAAACGCCGCAGGAGTTGCGGGAGAAGAACACCCTGCAGAGTCTTATCGAGGCCAAAAAGAAGCGTTATGTGAGCGCCAACTCGATGGGACTCACAGACAGCAGCAAGTTGGACACCACCAGCAAGATGAGCAGCAGCAAGGAGGTCAGCGACATCGAGGACATCTGGAAGAACAACAGCACCGAATGCCGACCTGCATCGCCCAATTATGTGCTCAGCCAGTTTGGCAAGAGGACGTCCAAGGCGATTATCAAAAAGCTGGTCGAACATGATGCTCAGCCATCGGTCGGGGGCAGCAGCTCTGTTTCAAACAAGGTACAAACCAAATACGCGGTCACCCCCTTCAAGCTTCCCAAATCGAACATGACACGCCTGGAGGTTGCCTTCCAGAGCAGTGCCCGTCAAGGCCTTGAGGCAGCTGCTGCGGGTAGTAAGAGTTCGGCTAATGGCACGGACGAGGACAAGACGAGCAGTGACAGCAGCAGGGACAGTCACCCGATAAAAGACCAATTGGAGTTCCTAAGAAACTGCTGTGGTAGCCCCACTCCCCGTTTAGCCGGTGGTGCCGACAAGATTTCCAATGCTAGCACAACTTCCGTATCGGATGCGGATACCCTAGTGGGAGACGAGGGCGAATTCACGCTGGCAAGTAAGCGAAGTAGAACGAGGGTAGAACTTCTATAGAGTTAGAGATGAGGGAGGAAAGTAGAAGAAAGGCTAACTATCGATATCAGATAAGAACTATCGATATCCTCTATGCTGCCTGTTAGTTAAGATCTGATTAAGCTGAAAGATAGTTTACAGAGAAGTAGAAGAAAAGCTAACTATCGATATCGATATACTCTATGTCTATCGAAATACTCTATGCTATGTGTTAGTTGAGAGATCTGATTTAGCTGAAAGTTAGTTTAAAGAAGTAGAAGGTAAGCTGCAAAACTATCGATATCGATAAGAACTATCGATATTCCCTATGCTAAACGATTGTTGTAGCTGCACGATATTCTGGTAGTTCGGATTAAGTTTTCGATAGACTCTCCTTTTGTGGGAACTTTTTAATCCTAATGTTCCTGATCCCTCAGCTGTCGACGGGAATATGTCGATGCCATCGAATCTGAGTAAGCGGCAGGTGAGCGTGGCAGCAGCGGTAGCCGCTGTGGCCAGGGGCCGCCGTCGCGGGTTCGACCCGGATCAGCAGCAGGTCAATGATATTTCAAATCTAACGCACTTGGGCACCAACTGCATGAACAACAACGGCACCTTTGAACTGAACGACAAGCTCTGCCCGGAGTTTGGCCTTACCGATAAGTTATCGATTCAATCACAAACTTATGATATTCCCCAAACACAGTTCAGTCGATCGGCGGTGGGCGGTGCCAAATTTGTTACCAACTGCCATCCGATGAATACCGATGAGTACGATAGCCTGGAATTCGAGTCGCGTTTCGAGTCTGGTAATCTGGCCAAGGCTGTGCAGATCACGCCCACCTATTATGAGCTGTATCTACGCCCCGATCTCTATACGAGCCGCTCGAAGCAATGGTTCTATTTTCGCGTACGACGCACCCATCGCAACATGCTCTATCGCTTCTCCATTGTCAATCTGGTCAAGTCAGATAGCCTGTATAACGATGGCATGCGACCGGTCATGTATTCCACACTGGGTGCCAAAGAGAAGAAGGAGGGCTGGCGTAGATGCGGCAACAACATATCGTATTATCGCAATGACGATGAGTGAGTAAACCCCCCCCTCCCTTCTATCTTCAGTTAAATAGTATTATATTCATCTTTCACTCCCATCCACACAGTACAACCAACACAAACAACGAAGAGGACGATGATAATTCCAGCTATACGTTGACTTTCACAATTGAGTTTGACTACGACGACGATACGGTCTACTTCGCGCACAGTTATCCCTACACATACAGTGATCTGCAGGTGAGTTGCAAGCCTAGTAACCACTTGCTATGATTGGTTAATCTTCCACTGCGTCTATTACAGGACTATCTTATGGAGATACAAAGACATCCGGTTAAATCAAAATTCTGTAAATTGCGTCTGCTATGCCGCACCCTGGCCGGAAACAACGTGTACTATCTGACAGTGACGGCACCCTCCGGCAATGAGGACCACATGCGGGTAGGTTGTCATCCATGTCATTGTTCATTCACTAAAGTAACACATTCTTTTCGTTATTGATGTGCAGCGCAAGAAATCCATTGTGGTATCAGCACGTGTGCATCCCAGTGAGACGCCAGCGTCGTGGATGATGAAGGGTCTGATGGACTTCATAACCGGCGACTCGACGGTGGCCAAGCGCTTGCGACACAAATTCATATTCAAGCTTGTGCCAATGCTGAATCCAGATGGCGTGATTGTGGGCAACACTCGCAATTCTCTGACTGGCAAGGATCTGAATCGTCAATATCGCACAGTTATACGCGAGACATATCCATCCATTTGGTATACAAAAGCCATGATAAGAAGGCGAGTTCCTGCCCCGAGCTAATCTATATAATCTTTAATCTTAATCTGTTTATATAACTTCTCGTTCAGACTGATTGAGGAATGCGGTGTGGCCATGTATTGTGATATGCACGCACATTCACGCAGGCACAACATATTTATATATGGCTGTGAGAACAAGCGCAGTCCCGAAAAGAGACTCACTGAGCAAGTGTTCCCCCCTCATGCTTCACAAGAACAGCGCCGATCGAGTGGGTTTCTTAAATCTATCTAAATCAATTGCAATCATCTTATAGACCTTTCCCTCTTTCAGTTCTCATTCGAGAGCTGCAAGTTTAAGATCCAGCGCAGCAAGGAGGGCACTGGACGCATTGTTGTCTGGATGCTGGGCATTACGAATGCCTATACCATCGAGGCTTCTTTTGGTGGCTCCTTGCTAGGCTCACGCAAGGGCACACACTTTAATACACAGGTAATTAAACTAAAAAATACCCAAGAAATAGATTCTACCTTCGCCTTCGCGAAGGTTTTATACCCTTGCAGATTTTGGCGTCAGTTTTCAGTTTCTTAACAAGTTTTTTGTGCTTAACTCTTAATTGCTGTAGGGTTCATACTTGTATGATTGTCTCCATGGTAGCTACAAAGAATATAGTTATCCGATTTTAATGATATGGAAGACCTTTATATGGGTTACTGTATGCCTTAAATCGATACTAATATGAACTATAAAAAAGGGTTTCAGGCAAAATCCATCGCTTCATCCGATTGTTCCTATAAAAGTAAAGGATACAGTTTGCAGATTTTGATTAAATAGATAATGTATACATAGGCTATCGTTTAATTGTAATGGGTAGTAGATGAAGATACTGATCTTCCTACACACACTCTCATTTGCCCGATTCTTGCGTTGGCAGCTATATGTTATAGTAGTGTAGTGACAAGTCGGAACTATCTGTCTAGGTCCGATTCACTTACTGCGTGTGCAGCATTAAAACCATTAAAATATATACACATTATAGTATCGGAGATGTCTACTTGCAAACGAATTAGATAAGCTCTCTGCAAGGGTATAAAACAAAATCATTCTCGGTTTTCGACACATCGATAAGTCTCCATCTCGATCTTGCAGGATTACGAGCACATGGGCCGGGCATTTTGTGAGACTCTATTGGACTATTGTGATGAAAACCCGAACAAAGTAAAGCGACATGCTAAGTTATTTAAGCAAATCAAAAAGATAAGAAAACGCGAGAAACGCGAACAGAAAGCATTGAAATTACAAAAAATGGCCGATCAGGGATGTATTATAAGCGACAAGTTGAAAGTGAAACGTTCTGTGGAGAAAAGTGTCTCCTAGGAAGGTATTTCACTAACACACACACACACACACACACACACACACACACACACACACACAAACACCTTACTACACCAACACACACACACAGCTACAGACAGACGGACAAACACACACACACAGAGACACAGAGACACACACACACAGAGACACAGAGACACATACATACGCCCACACACTGATATATCTACACACGATCGCCAGGCAACTGCTTTTAGTTAACTGTGTTGTGAACACCCTGTGAATGTTGTGTGTGTGGTTTGCCTTCGAGATGCTGTGCTCAAATCGCGATTATCCGTCCGATTTCGATAACCGATAAGCAACCTCCCCTCTGCCCACCCCATCCCGATAAGATCCCACGCGAGAAGAAAAATAATATACCATTGGCCACGGCCCGACATGTTGTTTGTCGATGTTGTTCTTGTTGTTGTTTGTTGTCTCCTACGTGTCGAACGTCAATTGAGTTGCCAAGAAAAAACCAAAAAGAAAACTAAAGAAACTTAAAACAAATTAATTTGAATGCTATCTATCGCCGATCGCTGTTTTTTTATGTTTTTGAGAAACAAAATTCAGCACTATATGTAATAGATCTTAAATTTTGAGCATATACTCCCATGTATACCATCTAAAATACATATACGCATACAATGTATTGTGTGTATATATATATTTATCTATAGTATACATGCATATATCCGATATATGTTTAGCATAAGCACACACACACACACACGCACACCCACACCCACATATTTCTTACTGGCAGCACAACACCGACACTGATTATTATCAATTATCAATTATCGTTAATATTATTTGTATTATTTTATGATCTAAGCGGTAATATACTTTATAGTTGCCCATGACTTGCCGTATACACTGTAATTATTAATTATCTGTCCGAATAAAGCAATTTACGTAGTAGAGGCTATTATTATTTATAAATATATATCAATATATATGACATTTGTTCATAATAAAGCCAGTTTTGCCAATTCAACCGTTCATTCAACCAATAAACCAATCAACCAAACAATCAGTTAACAAATCATTCAACCATACAACGAACCAATCAACCAATTTATTGATATCCACCTTCACCACATCTTCACATCACATAACATTCATTTTTATTTTCGGCCATTCCATTATTTTGCACTAATCCTAATGAATTAACATTTACAATAGATTTTAAATTTACTCAAACAACAGGAAAGACTTCGCTCTAAAATTATTGAAAGACTGATGCGCGAAGGCTCTAGCGCTGATGAACCCCTCAATATACCGCTGTCCGATTATTCCAGGTAAGTCCAATCCCCCTAATCCCGTTTGAAAACAAATCCAATGCCCATGATTGGTTAGGCAATACTTGATTACAGCGAATTTAAGACCAACAAATTTAAGAGCAACAAATCATAAAGTTAAAATGATATCTTCATGGATCTTCTGTAATAGTTTTTATCATACCATATACCCACAATTGGGGTACCTCATTCATTTAATAACAGGCAAAATGAAAGCTAACTAAACTGTACTGTCCCTTTCAACCACATCCACACCATCTCTAATAAATCATCTTCCGATTACTAACCCAGCGATGATGGCAACTGTAGCTCGAGCTCTGACAATGAGGGCAAGCACTCGATAACGGCCTCCGATCTAGAAGGTCCTTGCTGTGCGCCCATACGTGCACCACCCAGTTCGCCTGAGATCCTGCACGAGATACGCAAGGTAGGTGCCTCGCTTTAGGTCTTCCTCTCTCTCTCTCTCTCTCTCTCTCCCTCTCCCTGCTTTTCCCTGTCCACCTTCGTGTTCCATGCACAATATCGCTATAAATGAACCGCATCCACTGCCAACAGTTCCGCGTACGGCGAATGCACAAGGTTATGCACGTTCTGGATCAAGTATATTTCTCGCCGGTGCTACAGCGCAAGTTTAAGGCGCTGGCACGGCTCAAACGTCGCAGCCATAAGGTGGGCAAGGTGAGCACGAAGCGACAATCGGGTGGCGCAGCACCTAGCAGTACAACTGCGATGAAGTCCGGTCCAACCACTAATCAGATCACGACCAAGCCGAACAAGGAATTGCCTGTGTCTGAGAGTAGTGAAAGCATCACCTCGCAGTCCTCCAATTCGTTGACCGACAACGAGAGCAAGCAAGTTATCAAGGCACCGCCCCCCCGCAAGCGCAAGCAGAAGAAGAAGGTCATGCAAATTGAAAAGGGCAAGCCAAAGGTTTTGAGCCGCAAAACGCGTATCGATCGCAACCTGAGGTTATGGCTAGCAAATCGACGAATTTTTATATTCCGGTGCAAAAAGGTATCTATAGGGACTAGCACCCGACTGCACCCGTATTTACATATACTATGTATATATAGGACTATAATAACTAATATTTTGATGGGGACACGAGCTGATACCAAGTAATATACAGGGATAAAGAGAAAGATGAAAGCGTGTCGACTCTTTGTCCCTCTGCTTTATGCATATATTTCATCTTAAAATGGTAGCTGAGTTTTCATTCGAAATGAGATCGAGTGCTTAAAAGAATATATAATTCCGTCAGTTCTTATAAATCCGACATGGCTAAATATAGCATAAGCACGCAAAATTATATAGTATTTCATGTGTTAGACATATGTAAACAAGTGAATATGTCATACGCAATTCTATTTAAGTGAATTAAGCATTATTTCATGCATATATTAAAACATTTTGGAACAAAGTGAAAGTGCGTGAGGCACATGTTCTATATAATAAAGAAGACGCCTATTTGAGGCTGTTATATATGCTAAATACTTGTCTTACCATTCAACCCATGATTTTGGCAAAGTAAGGAGACATCTCAGACCCCATAAAGTATATAGTATATAGTATATTCTGAATCAGCATCGCCAGGAACGTCGATCTAGCCACGTCCGTCTGTCTGTTGCAACGCAAACTAGTCACTCAGTTTTAGAGCTATCTTGATAAAGCTTGGCACACTTGCTTCTTCTGTAAATAAGTCGGAACGATATATCGTGTAGCTGCCATACAAACTATCGGCCGATTTTTGTTATCTTTGAGATATGGCAACTTAATTTACTACATCGGACTGATTCTATATATGGTACATACATATGTATATAATATAATATGCATACAAAATTTCATCAAAACTGGACCACTATAACATATAGCTGTCATAGGAACAATCAGCCAAAATATATATAACTAGTATTAGGACGATCGGAGGAGATATGGACCTGCAAGGGTATAAAACTTTCGGCATGCCGAAGGTAGGTTTTCTTCCAGCATTCTATTCTCTATGTGAACTTTGTAACTACCTTATTATATTTAAATGTAGTCAAATATCAACAAATATACTATACTATACTATAGTTACAACCCCGAGATATACATATACCCAATCAGTGAGCAAATCCTCTCGCCTTGTCTTCCCTGCAGAATCGCCGCAATCGTGTGCGCAGCAAACCCTTGAAGAAGCGAACAGAAGTCGTGCGCACCGCACTAGATTTGCCCACCACCGATCCGGGTTCAGATTTGCATTTCTCCACAGACGATGAGGAGCTATCGGCACCTGGTCAGAGTCTGGGATTCGGTGCAGTGGCCCCACTGCGTCACACTCTACTCCAGAGCGATCTGCAGCGTCGTTATATCGAGGAAATTGGCGACATGGTGGTGCAGAAGCAGAAGCCAACCCCCATGCCCCCCGAATTGATAGTGACCACGCCGTCGAAGACCACCGGACCGGGCGGTGCCAAGAAGCTGGAGGTATACAAGCTGACGCCGCGCACAGCCCCTGAACAACGCATCGCCAACCCTCAGCTGCTTGGCCAGGGGAATCCCTCAGCTGCACGACGCACCTACTCCTGGCACAATCTCAATCAGGAAGCTCCCGTTGGCGGCGGCGGTGGCGGCGGCCTCCAGCCCAGGCCAAATTTCTACATGAGCGATTCGAAGCCATCTGTGAAAGCGCAAAGGCCACCACCACGACGGTAAAAGTCATCATACTTTATGTTTGGCAAGCGCCTAATCCTCTTGCTCTCTCTTTATCATCCCCCTCGCTGCAAACAGTATTCCCACCAACTTCATTCCGCTAGCCCAGCAGCGACACCCAAATGCAAACAATGCCGACGACTTGCAGCTGAAACTCTCGCTGAAGAAGAAGATCTGGACAGGCGCCCATGGGGAGCCGGATGGGCGACCTCTGTCCTGGTACAAGGGCCACAATCAGTCGCAGACACAAGCCAATATCGCCGCTGTCATGGCGTCGGCTGCTGCTGCAGCTCAGATGCGTACCCCTGGAGGAGGAGGAGGAGTAGGAGGCGGCACACTGCCCCGTCCATTCTTCAACGGAGGTAACAAGGAATCGATGGCATTGGCCGGTGGACCGGCAATGGCAGCGCCGTTGCCACCAGCCTACTTGGGTGCACCGCGAAAGCCACGCAAATTGGAACAGGTTGATCTGTTTAAGTAAGTGTGATCTGCTCCAAGAAGTGGCTCGTGCTGATCTTCCCTTTCCCATGGCAGCGCCTGCTCGCAGAAGTTGCTGATGTGGCAGCAGGAGCACAGGAAACTGCAACCGACACACAACCGCCTCATGGGCGGCACCAGTGGCAAGCTGGACGATCCACAGATGATGATGCGCGGCTGCAAGCCCAAGAAGACGATCAAGGCAGCTGCCAGTGGCGATATGCTGCATGTCAATCATGTCGGTGGCGCGGGCAAGGGTAAACGCAAGTCGAGTGTGATGAAGCTGGCCGAGACGACGCAGCTGGTCTCAAGATTCTCGAGGGTTCGCAGCGGTGTACCGGGTTCGGCAAATGCTGCCTCAGCGGCACATCAAAATCTCTCGCAAATGCAACATTTGATCTTCAAGCGAGCACCGGTGAACGGCAGCAGCCAGCAAATGCATCATTCCTCTTCTGGGGGAGGTGGTGTCGGCGTCGGTTCCTCCGGGCGCGCACCGAGTAAGTTTAAAACGGGTGGAATTGTGGTAACAGCTGTGCAACAGTCTACGGTCAATCCCGCAGGGAATGGCGGAATCTCGCGACGAGTGCGTCACAGCAGCGGGGTCAATGTCGGCTCCGGCAACATGCTGCAGCAGTATCGCAACAACAATCTGTTGCAATCGAATAAATCTGTGACGGGAATGTCTCTGGACACGGTTAGTCTTGTGCGTAAGGTGAAGACCAAATTGAAGAAGCGCAAGTCTCGCACACTTGTCAACGCCGCTTCGGCGGGTCCCAAATAGCGAGGATTGGTTCGACACATAGAGAACCCGCCAACGGCAAAGGCAACACGCTATATATTTAGGCCTTCCATGCCGGCGACCATATACCATAGACATACCGGACATTCCTCGACCCCTAGACACCGACTGCTTCGCATTAATCCGTGCTAACTCTACGTAATTGTATGTGAAGTTTTGTTTTTAATCCCAAATTTTAGTCAAATCTGATAACGTTATTCAAATAGTGCGCCCAAAATGCTTCCATGGTGCAAACTGACAATTTATAGCAAATTGCAATCACTTTAGTTTAGCAAAATTGGTGGGGCCCCTTCAGTGCTCCCCGAGTGTCGGCAATGTGTATTTAAAAACCTGTGTCTACATACTTTGTTTGATATTCAGATATGCGAGAGTACTCATGATTAGGAAAATCGAAAACTGTTTCGGCCCTTCCCTTTTCTATATAAATTTGCAATAAAAATTATAATTGTTTTGATTCCCGTCTCCATCATTCTCTCTGTACAGTGGGGAATATTCTTGTTTGTTTTCTTTGCTCGAAAATCAATTGTAATGTGTGCAATAATATGCTAATGCGGCACTTAACCACCCGCAACCCGTAGGGCCCACACAGTTGCATGTATGTATGCATGTATGTAAGTGTATGTGTTTGTTGCACGCGCACGCGACAAATTGGATAACTCCGAAGAGGAGAGGAGGGGACGATGTTTTATCAACTCTTTACATACCCTTTTCGACAACGCTGCGCCTCCTACTCGATCTCTGTCCAAGCCTTGTGTTATTCAGTTGTAATTCAATAATTAATCTACGTGAATATGATGTTGCGAATGGTAAACAAAATGTTGCCTAAATATGACCTCTAAGGATGGCAGTGCGCTAAAATTCACTGACGGCAAGTTGCTATCGTATAGGTATATCGATATTTTAGACTGGCAGTGCAGCTTTTCAGGATTTCTACTTGTGGCATCGATATTTATATTTTGTTTAATTAGCAATAACAAGTTCAATTCTCAACGTTTCATTTAAAATTACTTATATTTTTATTCATCATAAGCACTTGGGATAGGTAAGCGTAACACAAGCTTTAATCGATATTTAAACGGTCTTCGGTCTTGAAAGTATCGATACAGCATACCCGCAGAAATGTAAGCTCTTGGTTTTAACATCGATAGCAAATCAGCTGTGTAAAAACTTAAATACCTATCGTAATAATAGGCACACAATAATTTGAAGTCTGTTATTGTTATTGTTTTTCACATCTTATTTACAATTAATTTCATGTTTATAGGCTTGTGTCTGAGGATGTTAAAGCAACAACATATACTGAATCTATAATATGTATACGTATATTTTAACCATTATTGCATGATTCAACGAAATTGAGCTTAATACTGAATGTCAGAACATGGTAGTAAAAGATATATCTATTTAAACACTTGTTGTTGGTGGGCAGTAAACTAATGAGACAGGTTGCTTATGTTAATATGGTTACATTCCAGGCTGAAACCTTGAAGACAACAAGCCTATTACCAAATGCCCCTTCATTCTCTGGCTTGAAAAGAAATAAGTTAACATTGTCTATTTACTTTGACTTTTATTATTGATAGAGCTGAAGAGTCATGGGAGTTCTGCATGCATCTGGAATGTTTTACACCTTTTGCTTATGCTAATCGAAATTAAAGTATATATAAATATGTATATATATATGTACATATGTATACACATGCTTGTATATAGTATGTACGTTCGTAAGTAGTATATTAAGACTGTATACTGGATACTGGTTAAGTGTGTGTGTGGCGTATCTGCTTGCTGGTTTGCTGGTTGGTTTGCTGGTCTATTGGCCAAGGGAGGAAGCAGCATCGATTTAACTAGGATTAGGCATACACACATACACCACGTCGATATCGACCGTAACGTAGTAAGTACATACATGTGGCCACCATGTGGTACGTGGTACGTGTATGTGTATATTATGTATATATATTTGTTTTAATCTCACGATGCACACACACACACAACAACAACACAGAGACACCAACGTGTGTGTGTGTGTGTGCAGACGTGTCTTAGAGTATGTTGGAATATCCTTGCCGTGGCGAAGATGCTCGTTCGGATCCCTCTCAAACATTGACCGCATTCTGCAGGGCCGTCTTGTCATCCACAATGATGTTGGCTGCCGTTGTCGAAGGGTTCGAGCTGAGCAACTGCTTGGTCGACGAACTGGACGAGTAGCTGTCACTGGAGCTGCGCGTCGAGGCCGAATTGCCACTAACCGGACTGTCTAGCATATCTGAAAAGGGCAATGGAATCGAGTGAGACAGATATATAACGCAGAGGGCAAAAGGCGAGTCGGGTTTAGCTAACCCGGTCCATTATCTGTTCCGTTATAATTATCGGCACAGCTGCAGCGGGTGCAGCTTGACTTACCTGGCAACGAGCTAACATTGTTCATCTTCAAGTCGACGCCACTGCAAGTGGAGACCGCTGCGCCCGGCCCGACAATGTTGCCCACCGAGGTTGACTTTTTGTGCAGATTCTGATTCTTCTTTGCCAGCGGTCCGCTGAAGGCAACGGAAACAGTTCCGGGCATATTGGCATCCCGGCTGGCAGAACGATTGGCCACACCACAGCCGCTGCACAGGGGATCACCGCTCTTGGTGCGCTCAGCCTGGCAGAGTGGACTCAAAATTGTGTTCTGCGTATCTTCGGGAGTATAATAGTCCGATTCCTCTGCACTCAGATTGGCTGCCAAGGAGCCCGTATCGCTGGCTTGAGCAGCGCCATCGGTTAGCTCGGGCCTGTGCTTGGTGCGCTTCAGCGAGCCACTCTTCCTGGAGCTGGTGTCCGACAGGGCAGCATCTCCACTGCCAGCACCAGTGCCAGGGCTGGTGGCGGCATCACTATGCTCCTTATCTGTGTCCACATCGTCATCGTTGTCGCCCAGACTGGCCACCACCTGCTTCAGTGATTTGCTCGATGTATTCTTGCTTCTGCTGCCTTGCGAGAGCAGCGGCGACAACTTCTCGTTCTCACTGTCCTCGTCCTCGTCATCAGGAGTGGCTGCACTGTGCTTCTGATACGTGCTCCCGTTATGACGTTCATTGACAATGTGCATCTCCTGCTTTTCCGGCGAGCTGTTTAGCGTGGGCGTTGATGTTGCCTTAGACGCGGCCGTGGTGGCCGTTGCCTTCTTGGGATTGCTTTCAATCTCTACAACCGACAAGGTGGAAGGACCACTAGTCGGATTGGTTATGGTGCCCACCTCACTGGTTGTGGTGCAAGTAGACGCATTCTTCTTGATCTTGGGCCGTCGCTGGCTGCTTGACTTCAATGGGGACGTGGGCTTTATGTCCCCACTGGTCATCGTGGAGGCGGCCACTGTGACGCTGTCAGTGATGTCATGTTCGCTGGTTCTATATAGGAGGAAACGAATAGAAAGGCGGATATTAAAGTCTGCTACAATTCCATAGGGAAATTGATATTGATTATGACTTGAAAGAGAACAAATGAATTATGATACTGTACAATGGAGAACAATGTGAGATTATAACAGACTTCATCAAATTCATGAATGAGAACAGTAAAGGAACAACTTAAAAGTAGTTTAATCTGATGTGTTTAACACTTTCAAACATTCATCTCGGTGTGCTACCAGTTGCAGCTGGTGCATAATCATTTATAATGTTTTTGCATTTTACCTGGGCCGTGCCACATACTGTGGCGGTCCGTTGAGGGCCTCGATGAGCGAGACGGGTATATAGCCGGGTGGCACATCGATGGGGGCCGTTTCGCCGGCGACCGAGGTCGGTGTGTTCTGGTGCAGCATGTGTGTGCTGATGCCCTTCTGCACGGCGCGTATCTGGAGCAGGGCACGGAAGGGGGGCCCGGCAAATGGGGCAATTGTTGGCCTGGTAGCGCAGCGAGTCCGCGCACGAGTTGCACAGACAGAGATGGCGACAGGGCAGAATGAGTGTGTCACGCGTCTCGCTCATGCAGATGACACACTCGCTGCCATGATCGTCGATATCCTCGTCGAGGGATGTCTTGTTGACCGCCTTGTTCTCGATGCCGTAAATCTCCTGCAGCAGATAGCAGAGTCCGTCGACGAATATCTTCTGCTTGAGGGCACGCAGCACGTAGCTGTTCGTCTCCGGATGATGATCGATGACGCATATAGTCGTGTGCGACTGCCGGCACTCGTCGTTCCCATCCTCGATGACACAGTGTATGGCCACCGGATACTGTTCGCGACCGCTATTGTAGATGAGATCCTCATCGGGTATGAGCTGCGGATTGAACACATGAGTGGGCTGCGAGAAGAACTGATTGATGCCCTTCTCGTAGTGGTATGTGTCCGAAGTGAGGGTCAGTCCCTCGCGCTGTGTCAGCGTGATGCCACTGGGACTCACGTCCTCGGTGCAGAAATAGTAGATGGTTATAGCGCACTTGGCATCCGAGTCAAAGGTGAACTCAATGTTGTAGCACCAGTTCGGCAACGATGCCTCCACGTCCCGCATGCTGTTCCGTATGGGCAGGGTGCAGAGCACATTGCCGTCGACCTGATCGACATCTGTGGCACTGCAATCGCTGGCCTTCTTGCTCTTCTGCAGCAGCATTAGAGCATCGGCCTCGGCCTCGCTGACGGTAACGGTGCTCGGTTTCTTGTCACTTGGTATGCGAACAAAGCGCACAGACTCTTTGCGTATGTTGACAAGACTTTTGAGAGTTTTCGTTGGCTCGTTCGCCTGCGGCGGTGGATAGGGAAAGGCCGTCGGTCGATTGCCGAGAAAATTGAGGTCTGCATTTTCGCCAAACAAATACGATTCGGGCTGGGGCGTATCGAAACGCTCACCGCCCATTATGAAGTGAGTGCCAAAGAAGTTGCCCATACGAGGGGGATACTTGTAGGCATGATTGGTTGTGTGATCTGCTTCCTCGACAGCTGCGTTTTGTCTGCTCACAAAATTGCCCATTTATATTGTTGTTGCTTGCTTGGTTGTTCTTTGCTTTCACCTTTCACCTTGCACTAGATCTTGTTTTGTTTTTTTCTTTCACCTACAATTATAACACATCTATGAATGTGTGTGTATTTACGTCTGCAAAAGCAGATACATCGATAACGATAACAACGCAAATAGTGCACTCTGCTGCTGCAAAACAATTGCACTGATATCACGGGTATTCCTTAAATGAAAGTACATTTATTTACCTACATTTTTAGCCTGCAACATTTGAAACATGCTCAATAACAATCCTTATTGATGTTTTAAATTTCCCTTAGTAGTTGTACACTGATAAACTGCTATAGTATTATCGTTTAACACCTTTTGCAATGCATATATACTCCGAACTACCCACTGTTGACGCAAAGTGCAAAATTGCAATCGACGTTATGAGTATCGAAAATACTCATCATTGAGTACTTTTGGATATCGATGATGCGATGAATTTCTTCATTTTGGTATAAAAATATCGCAAATATATATAATTCGATAACTAAATTGATTGAAAACCTTTCGATTGCCAACAGCTGTTTGCACAGTAGTGCGGCAAATATAAGTACAATTCAAAAATGATAGATTCATTTCTTTGTTCAATATGTAGAAACTAAATATGAGAATGGCACGTAATTTCGTTAATTTGCAAATGCGTGTTAAAAATAAATAATCACTATATGCTTACATTAAATATTTGTATTATTTATAACCACTATTATGACTTGGTCGGAAGTGCATTCATTAATAATTGCATGCACACTTGTCCATATGTATTTCTACTATGCCTGCGTTATATGATCCAAAACACGTTTATTTTGCTCTGCTTATTAAATATCCATGAGAAGTTAATTAAATTATTATCTTGTGTCGATTGATACTGGGTACAAGCAGGTGTTCCATTTCGACATTTTCGTTTTTCACGCTTGTGTGGGAGTCCGGAAAAATTCGATTTGATTGCTACAGAATATTTAAGTAACAGTTAGTTAAAACGGGATATCTCATGTCGCCATATGGCCCATTCTCAGAACATGCTTGTATTTTTCATAAAGCTTTTTCAATTATTTTAGCCCATTCAGCTGTCAAGGACACCATGCGGAAACACTTGTTCCGTTTTAAAATTCTATAGCCCAAATCTTCAATCCTTAAATTAATAGCGAGAGACGTGAATCCAATTTATCAGCCCGACATTTTTACCTACATATATAACACGTTGCATTTGAAATACGAAATTCCTTTGTCGTTTCGCTTTCACGTTGCTACATCAGGAATTTAGTATTGTTTTCGTTTATTAAATAGTAAGTATGGTGCAAAGTACCTTAAATAACAATTGTTTCGAATCCCAAGCTTTCCTAAGATATATATGTGATCTATGTTTATAGTAAAAACGATGACAGAGGGGGGAAATCTCTCGGCTGGATAATGTTTTCTTTAAACTCAAACCCTGCATGGCTTTACGATATTCAATTTGATTCATTATTTGTTTTGTATGTCAAAAGAAACCTCAATAATGTTTTGTAATTAAAAAACCCATTTGGATGTTAACACACTCGCAATTTCAATTGTTAATTATAACGATGCCTTTCTCAAGTTCAATCCGAACTTGACATATTTTTGTTTTCTTTCCCGTTTCTCCAATTTGACACCAGCTGGTACACACAGGCACACAAACACGCACACACATATATTTTTACATACGGTTTTTTTTGCGTTTTTCAACTACCTTCTTGTCGATCGCCACCCAAAAAGCTTGCCGCCTTGTTGTACGTCACAACCCAGACGTAACTCGATACCCGTTATTCCGCCAATAACAACAACAACAACCCCAACAACGTAACTACGATACGTGCTCCTTGTTCCGCCTCTCTTAGGCAAGCCCTCTCTCTCTCTTTCTTTTGACTTTGACAGTTGGAGTTAAAGGGCAGGCGAAAGCTTCAGAGAGAGAGAGAGAGAGAGAGAGAGAGAGATTGAGAGAAAGCTTTTGTTAAGCAGCGCAAACACTGTGCAACAAAATCCATTGCGACAAAAAAAAAAAGGAACAACAATTATTTTTTGGGAATTCGCGCACGTCAGCAAGATATACTAGAGGCATTCCCTCTTGCCATGTGACCTAGCGTATTCGGCTCATGTGATAATTTGCTTAATTGATTTATCGATTTATTGTATTTGCCGAAATAACATCGATTAACACATGCTTCTAGACAACTGACTGCGACTGTTTTAGAGCGTATTAAGTATACGCTAAGTGAACGCAGAGCAATTATTGATAGTGCAATTAAAGCAGATGACTGAAAAACGTCAAAACGACAGTTCGATGATACACCATAGTATACGTATATGATATAGCAAAAATATGGCAATAACTGTTGCTGTTGCCGCTGTTGTTTGCACTCTGCTGACTTCAAATGATCCCAGCACAGATATATGATATTTGTACATATATGTATAAAATATGAGAGATATATGCATGTCTATATGTACATACACATATCTAGAGAGTATACAGTGCTAGTACCTTTCGCATTTGTGTCGCAGGGTGTAAACGGGGCCCAACAACAACAACAACAACAACAACGACGACGACAATTGCTCTGCGATAGCAGTAGCTGCTTGCGCTGCTTGCTGCGCTGCGGCAGCGACGTCGCAAGTATAAATACGCAAAGCCAGACGCGGCCGCTTTCATTCTCTTGTAGTGTTTAAAGTGACATGAAAGTGACGACATTGGTGCACTGCAACAAGTCATGTATCAGCATGTCCAATCAAGCAACACAAATCATATTTATGCCGATGGTGAGTGAAGTTTTGCAGCGCCGGCAACAGCAGCAAACAGCAACAGCAACAGCAGCAGCAGAGCTCGAGTTTGCAGTCTATTTTGTGTTTTTTTTCGGTGTCCATTTTTGATTTTCTTCATTTCGTTTTTATTTCGCAAATTACGTGTGAGTTTTGTACCAATTTTTTTCTTGTGCGAGATTTGCCGCATGCTAAGTGGCTTAGGACAGTGTGCAGTGCAGCATGTGATGCTGCCAGTGTTGTGCAGATGTGCAAATCTCTCCATGTTCATGTGCATGTGTGTGGGTGTGTGTGTGTGTGGGTGTATGAATGCAGTCATGGCTAAGCGTCGTCGTCGTCGTCGTCGTCGTTGTTGCCTGGGCCAAGCTGCCCGCGTACAGGGCTGAATTAGCAAGGCGGCAGTTATCGGCGGTTATCGGGCGCATGCGTCAATCGCGCGACGCATGACGAAAATAACGGGAGAATATTTGGCGGCATTACGTATGCACACTCCCACACACAGACACACACACAAATACTTAAATCCATATATCTATGTACATATGTACGTATGTACATATATATATACATATGTACATATGTGTCTGAGTGCAGGCGGAACAGCTGTTCTAGCTTAATGAATTGCAGTCGGCCAGGGCCGGCGCGACAAGTGCGCCGCGTCGCGCAAGCTGAGCGAGTGGGCAGGCGGGTAGTGGGCGAGGCGGGAGGTTGAGGCTTGTGTAGTACGGAGTGTGTGTGTGTAGGTGGCAAACAAAAGTGGCAATTAGCCCAAGTACTGCTCCAAATGACGCTATAATTGCGCACAAGCTGGCAACGCGGTAAACCTCGGTACAGACACATTGTACACACACACACACACATTGGCACGCTGCATTGCTTTGGCTTGAAAAGGCCCAAAAGGCACACTTGGTATGTATTCATGTGTGTATGTGTGGCTGCCCCTCTTGTATGTGTGTGTGCATTATTGTTATGCAACAGTTAAATGCAATTCGCAGAGAAAACTGTACACAAAAGGACTCGAATTCAGCTTGAAATTTCAATGAAGCTTCCACTAATCGCCTTCTTTCTTCCCTCCTTCTTTTCGCATGTCTCTCCTCGAGCCACGCCCCACTGTGCTTTGCGAGTGTACGCAGGTGTGTAGACACTGGCGCCTTAACTTTCTGCTTGCGGTCTGCTTTGCTCGGCACTCTCTCCGCTCTCCTTGCACCCTTGCGTTCTCTCACCAGGGGTGCATCGTATTACTGCGGTTAATGCGCGATCAACCGCGATCGTGTTTTTTTAACATTTACGGATTCTATTTCCTCATACAGTTGTAGAGTAGAGTGATTGCCTGGCGTAATGTGAAGATTATATATTATCTGGAACAGAATAGTCTTTTATTTACTTTTACTTTTATTTCATGAAAGAAGACCCACGATCAGAAATGGGCGAACGATAAAAACCGAATTCGTAACGATAACAATAAAAGGCAATTATTTCAATTATTTTAAGACAAGGTTCTTTATTAAAATTAAAAAAATCAAAGCAATACATTTGTAGAATATGTGGGTAAAAGGATATTTCGATTCATTGCATAGTTTTTTCAGGGATACCCTCGTGAATCAACATGTTTTCAGTGAAAATTCATACATTCTTACCACTTTCAGTTCGCTTATCTGGGTACCTTCTTTTCCAGCAAGGAAATACTTTCATTTTACGTCCCAAAGATAGATTAAATCACTTTCGATTTGGTCCTGTATTTGTGAACCTTTTTTCGCACAGAGGTTTTTGAATGTCGTCATCTGAATTTCTTAAAAATAATTATTTTGTCGCATAAAAGTCGCATAAAAAGCGAACTAAACTCCCCAAACAGGAATATCGTATGTCTACTAATTTTTATGAATTATTATTTTTAAATCTGGCTGATTTACGGCTTAGCCTGAGGGAACCTCCCCTTATACGATGTTTTTAACTGTGATAATTATTATTTTCTGCTACTACTATCGCTAGTCAGCCTGTAAATGATCAATTAATCTGATTGTCGTTGTACTGCGATCTTAATTTGCTCTGCACTTGTTGCGAACCGGTTTGGGGCGCATTAGATAGAGTAAGGGATACCTTCTTAGCGCTGACAAGTATGCTATAGCTTTCGATTCCCTGATTTTCTGATGTTTCCTTCACAGCGAGTGAGCCTGAGGCCGGAATACAGTCATCACGAAGCTTTCAAGCTAAGCGAACTGTGCAATTACACTTTGGGTGGGTCCTGGGTGACAAGGGAAGAGGGAGAGGGTGAGAAAGAGAGAGAGAGAGAGAGTGTGAAAGTGAGCAACGTCAAAGCAGGCTGCGACATGTTATTGGCCTTACGCGCGAATTGCCCGATGTCCTCACAAGGACACGCGGTACAACGCATGCGTCGAAACGAAATCACTTAGCTTGCCGTTGAATGCGTGTGCGTATCTCTCTCTCTCTCTCTCTCTCTCTCTGTGTGTGTGTGTGTGTGTGTGTGTGTGTGTGCACACAGGCACAGTACACAGAGCCCTGTAAATGTTTTGTTTAGTTACAAAGCGCGCCCACATTCAGCTGAGCACATTACTTATGTATGCGTGACTGCGTACGTGAGTGTGTACAACAGTATTATAATTTACAAATACATACTCACATTGTATTTGTGTGTGTGTGTGTATATTATGAGTATATGTATTTACCGCAACGTCACCAGTAGCCGGCTTTGTGTGCAGCCACTCTTAATGCTGCTGGTGGGCGAGCTTGCCATAAAAACAGGTGGCCCGGCTGGGGTACATTAAGAATACCCATGTACCCATGCTACATATACACACTATATACTTGAGTGTGTGTGTGTGTGTGTGTGTGTGTGTGTGTGTGTGTGTGTGTGTGTGTGTGTGCGTGTTATGTGCTTTTTGTTTGCGCGCCACGTGTAGCAGCCGGCGCCGCGGCGCGAAGATTGCCTGCACGATATAAAGATATCCTCACTGTACGCACGCCGCACACCTCCTCTTTGTACTCTTTGTACAATTTGTAATGTGATTTAGGGACAACAAGCAAGGAGCAGCCACTCACTTAGCCCCTCCTCGCACAACCCCCATCTGTGTGTTTTATTTATTATTATCTGTGCACGCGCCAAGAAGGATAAGATTCAAAAATCAGTGCACGCTCGATAAAGCCAACTATTTAAAGGGGGCGGTACTGGAGTGTATCGCAGTACCCAGTAGTTGCCGGGGGTACAATTTCATTGTGCCAAGTCTAACGTATGGGATACTAAGTGTACCCAATTGTTTGATCTGGCTAAAGGTTCATTAAAAAGAAAATAGAACATAGAACATAGAACATAGAACATAGCACATAGAACATAGAACATAGAACATAGAACATAGAACATAGAACATAGAACATAGAACAGAGAACATAGAACATAGAACATAGAACATAGAACATAGAACATAGAACATAGAACATAGAACATAGAACATAGAACATAGAACATAGAACATAGAACATAGAACATAGAACATAGAACATAGAACATAGAACATAGAACATAGAACATAGAACATAGAACATAGAACATAGAACATAGAACATAGAACATAGAACATAGAACATAGAACATAGAACATAGAACATAGAACATAGAACATAGAACATAGAACATAGAACATAGAACATAGAACATAGAACATAGAACATAGAACATAGAACATAGAACATAGAACATAGAACATAGAACATAGAACATAGAACAGAGAACATAGAACATAGAACATAGAACAGAGAACATAGAACATAGAACATAGAACATAGAACATAGAACATAGAACATAGAACATAGAACATAGAACATAGAACATAGAACATAGAACATAGAACATAGAACATAGAACATAGAACATAGAACATAGAACATAGAACATAGAACATAGAACATAGAACATAGAACATAGAACATAGAACATAGAACATAGAACATAGAACATAGAACATAGAACATAGAACATAGAACATAGAACATAGCACATAGAACATAGAACATAGAACATAGAACATAGAACATAGAACATAGAACAGAGAACATAGAACATAGAACATAGAACATAGAACATAGCACATAGAACATAGAACATAGAACATAGAACATAGAACATAGAACATAGAACATAGAACATAGAACATAGAACATAGAACAGAGAACATAGCACATAGAACATAGAACATAGAACATAGAACATAGAACATAGAACATAGAACATAGAACATAGAACATAGAACATAGAACATAGAACATAGAACATAGAACATAGAACATAGAACATAGAACATAGAACATAGAACATAGAACATAGAACATAGAACATAGAACATAGAACATAGAACATAGAACATAGAACATAGAACATAGAACATAGAACATAGAACATAGAACATAGAACATAGAACATAGAACATAGAACATAGAACATAGAACATAGAACTTAGAACTGTACGTATTTGTGCAAATTAGCATTTACATGCATCTAATCTCGGGAAATTGCTCGATTATCTTAATGGAGTGTCATCTTCGTGTGTCTGCGTATGTGTGCCTTAAGAAGCCACGCGTTGCACGATGCAATTCGCCTCGGTAAGGCGAAATTAACGTGCTCCAAATTTGTTGATGGAGGCGAAAAACTATACAGACATTTTAAGCGAGGAACACTTTGCCAAAATCGTTTTACGAGCAGCGAGATGCGTCTGTGAAGTGTGTACACACACATTTACATATCTATATATGTGTATTTAGTGTGTGTTTGTGTGTGTATGTGTATATACTGTATTTATTTATGTTACCGCGAGGCCTGTGACGAGCCCCTAAAATATATTCCACCTTTAGCTGGCGCCTCTGTGTGTATGTGTGTTTGTGTGGGTGTAAGTGTGTATCTTCAAATCGGTCGTGTCGTGTCGTGTCGTGCTCTGTCGTTTAGTGTCCTATGTCCGTAAAAAGCTGCTGCATGTATGCGTCCGTGTCCGTGTGAAGGTTCAACGCCTTGTCGGCAGTTGGCAACTCTTGGCTTCATGTTCGATTCCCCGTGTCCACATTCCCATTTCCCGTTCGATTCGTGCGAGACTCTTCAATATATTCTATTTATAGATGCGTTCCTAGCTGAATCAATTTACCATAGAAAACTTCGAGCAGGCAAGAGAGGGAGAGAGAGACAGAGAGGAACTTTCCGGAACTTTTGACAGCTGCTTGCGAACCAGTTCCAATTTAGACATGTTATCAAAAATGCGTGGCAGCTGCCGCAGTCTATCGTTCTTCTCATTTCTCTTTCTCTTCCTCCTTCTCTTCATCTTCTTGCAAGGATACACGCGCATCAGCTTAACATAAATTAAACTGGACACACACACTCGCACACGTAGCACATAGGCCTGTCTAGGTTCTCCAATTTCTCCAATAAATAAAATGTCAAATTCATTTTCCCTTTTCTTCTATTTCCATTCTGAGCTCGCTGCGATAAATTCCCTGCTCAATTTATCGTATTGCGCTGCAAATTGCTTTGGAGCAAATGAATTTATCGCTTCGTAATTATTATGGCCGATCATTAGCGTCACCGACAGCTCGTCGGGGCGAGGCCTGGCAGTTGTGGGGGCGTTGCAAGGGACTCAGGCAGTAGAACTATAAAGTCAACGCGTCACGAGCCAAATAAAAATCAATTGAGTTAAATTGAAACACGCATCGACTGTGAATCGATCGACCCAGCCACGAAAGATCGACGATCTTCGATGAACTACGGCATATCGAACGTGTCTAGACACGGCAGCCAATCGATTAATCATTTCGATTTATGCAAATAGTTCAAATGGACAATAAGTTTCCTTTAAATCTATGTTGAACGAATATTGCGATCGGTTTCTACTGGATTATATTGGGATTGCTCAAGTATGGAACGATTAACTGGGATAGACCAACTTACATACATAACTTGTCTGCTATACGGGTGTATGTCTTCAATATATGTATGTACCAGATCATAATGGGCATATTTTATAAGGCGAATCTTTATAAGATATTTCACTTCCTATTGCCCCTTTACCTGAAATTTACTGACAGAAACTGTCTATGTATTTTATGAAATTCTAACCAGCATTCCTATTTGCCTTTCTTCTTGCCTTTTGAATAGGTAGTACCTATGTTTGTATTATATATACATGTATGTATGTATGTATGTCTTTTTAAAACCTGTCATCTATAACCTAATTGATTAAGTGTGGAGCACTGTCGAAATTGTCAGCTGTGTGCTAATTTCGATAGATCCGTCAATTAATTGAGTAGACTTTACCAATTTAGGATGAAAGAAACGCGAAAACACGAGATTTCACTCGCACAACCTGTTCTTGCGTCAGCCGGCAAACCCTCTCCCATGGTAACATCGCCTTTGCACTCTTTTCGCACATTCCCTAGCATACGCATGCATGTGTAGGGGTGGAGGAAGGTTGCAAGTATCAAGGTCGTTTCAAATACAAATTTGGCCTAACGCGGCCGGCGATTATGGCAAGAACATAAGCTGCAGCCTCTGGAATTGGATATAAAAGGCAATCGTTTCTGTGTGCATGTGAGAGGGAGTGCGGGTGTGTAAGCTCCGTACACATCAAAATAGGCCAAAGGGGTGTAATTAAGTTGTGACATTTTCGAAATAAATTACTCAACTTGAGTAGAATGTGGGGATGCGAACTCATGATCTTAATTAAAGCACCACTTACAGTAGGGTCGCGGCAAGAAAGAAAGACTGTGCTCAGAACATAGAACATAGAACATAGAACATAGAACATAGAACATAGAACATAGAACATAGAACATAGAACATAGAACACAGAACCAAAGAACGTACATTTTCATGTTGTTTCTTGACCCTATGTTAATAAAATATATGTACCTATCCGAAAGTAATTTTCACCCGTCAAATTTGTGTGCCTAATCTCCCCGCGAATGGTTCTTAAGAGAACATAGAATATACACCAGCACATTGTGTACATAGTATATTTATGTTAGTCCAACTTGAGTGTGTTTCTTGTCGACATACTTCGCCCACCACTTGTACTTTGTACTCAGAAATCGTTCGGTTCGTTGGCTCTTCAATGTAAACAACTTGTTCTTTGCTTAGTTTTGGCGAAGTAGAATGACGAAATCAAAGGATTATTTGATTTAATGGCAGCAGGCTCAAGGAAGACAGATAGACGGATAGAATGGACTATCGTCGTATGTGTGTTGTGTGTACCGTAAAAAGGGCAAAATTAATTTAGCATTCTATACCCTCTCCCTTAGCGACAACATGAAAGAAAACAAAGAAACAGAGAGAGAGAGAGAGATGGTGAGGGGGGAGACCCCGGCAAAACGACGACTTGACATTGACTTTGAAACTGCACTGAAAGTGTTTCCTCCAACCATGTTCCGTGTCGCCAACAGCGACAACGTCTTTGTAAGTGTCGCCATGTTGGAGAGGGGGTGTCGAGAGTGATGGGGGCGAGGGCGACATGAAAAGATGTTGCTGTTAATTGTGCAGAGCAATAACGAAACGAACGACAGACGATACATTTCAATTAAGGAGCGAAACCGTTTCGACAGCATCCAATAACGGGTGACCAAGTGGGGCGATCAACGGGAGGCATTGGGACCGGGAACGGTACCCGGGACTGAGACCCAGACCGTACCCCGTGTCCGCTGACGGTCTGACGCAAATGGATCACAGATATGTATGAATGACGCTTGAGTGTGTGTCTGTGTGTGTGTCTGTGTGTGTGTGTGTGTGTGTGTGTGTGTGTGTGTGTGTGACATACATTGATACACAAGTATATATACAAGCACGCAAGGCAGAAAATCGAAATCGGAACCATTTGAAAGTGGAAAACAACGTACAATGCACGCTCGATAGAATGAACAAATTAAAATTATAATTAAACTGAACCCGGTACACTGTGCCGGAGGCTCAAACACTTCGAATAGAACTATAGAGGGGTATGCGGGGTGAGAAATAAGAGAACACATTTCTCTTATATTTGTGCTTTTGTTCTTTTATGGGGGGGCGGGGAGGTGGAATTGTAAAGTTGTGGTCTAAACATGTCCAACAACCAGAAATATTCATGAGAAATGCATAATAAATGTTAAGGTTATTCTAAAATATTTATAGATGGTGAATGCTTAAGTTTACAGTAGATTACATGGTATCCTGCCGTCGTGCAACCTTGACCCTTGACAAGCTTTCCCGATTGTTGTTTATTTATGTGTTTACTCGCTACAAAATACCATGTTTTGTCTAAATCAACAATTTCCCCATTCTTTTAGTCGCCCTCACGAATTTTATAGACTTATCATTTTTCTTTACTTGATTAAATATAAAGGAAAACTAACGCAACTATTAAACACCCTGGAAAGACATTGTGCAGCCTGTTTGGATTTCATATTCAGTTTATTGTATCTACAGATTTCCATTCTTTGTGGTTTTCATTAAGAGAGACAGATTATATCAAGTATACGTATATCCTTAGTAATCTTAACTTATTGTTAAAAGTTTTCAAGTATTATACATTAACACACGATCGACGTAGTATTAGAGCTGCTACATATATTATCTTTGTACTATCTACATAAAGTTGCAGGGTATGTGCAATGTTTGTTGCAGTGAGGCGCCTCCACAGTTAAGATGGACGTATTTATCACTTTGTCGCGACGTTAATGAGATGCCAAAATTAAACATGAGGGTGTCTAGAAATGCTCAATTTAATTAACAATTTGACAAACAAATTGCAAACAATCTTTTCAAATCGACGCAGTTGAATAAACCAAACAGGCCCAGATAAATGGCTAAATAACCTAGCAGAGAGTACAATCATTTTGTCATCCAATATGCAACACTTTGAAGAAACAACTTGAAGAGCTTTTCCGTATGAAACAGTTTGTTTTAGATTAATCCCTTAAGGCTTTCCTTATTTTTCAAATCTATAAAGATAACTTCTACTACTCAAAGTAAATTCCGAAAGGGCGTTTACTGCACTAGTTCCATTATTCTTGTACTATAACATACACGTAGCTGACTGATTCCCTCCCTTTCGGGGGTACAGAACCATTTCGATTTGGACACATGCCAATAATAATGCAACTTCACCCGCCATGCCACGCCCCCGCCTTGTCGACGATGCTTTTGCGAATTCATCGAGACTTTCACATTTGAAAACGGCAATAAGGCTAAATAAAAAGCCAAAAGCTTCACAGATACCGCGTGATTATTAGTCATATTATTAGTCGAGGCGTCGTTGTCGCAGTCGACGTCGAGGCAGCAACTCTGTACGTCATGCGGGAAGAGTGTGGAAGTGGAGGGTAGCGGGGCAAAGCGCAGTATCACAGTATCTCACAGATACCCAGACTGTCGCCCACTTGATGTCCAGCACAGACCGCGATTCGCTAACCAAACTGGGCGTTGTCCAGTGTGTTCTGTTTATTTGGCTTTATCTACACGACTCGTATGTCTAAATAATTAGCCAAAAATGCCAGTAAATCGGGGGAAAACCGTTCGCCTGCCTCTCTCTCTTTGTCTCTCTCTGTCTTTCTCTGTGACTTGATTTGCCTACGTGCCGAAGAAGCCGTCCGCCGCCTCATTTGGATGTACATTAGAAGTTGCACAGATCTATTGATAGTTAACTATCTGAGAAGGGATCGGACGTAAGGTATTTACGTGCCAGGTTTTTAACTAGTTGCATTAGTATTTCACCTGACAAGACAAAACGGGGTAATCGGAATAGCCCAACTTGCCTTATCTTCTGTCGGCGCCGTCGCCGCAGCAACTTATCTGCGTATTCCTTATCCGAACCTCTTCGATCTATTTACGGACGTGGAACGGGACTGTAATTAGTTAGGTTTTGGCGAAATCTATGCAAATAGGTCAGAATAGGTCGGATAGTAAGTTGAGCTGATATCGAATCTTTGTTCCATTACATTCAATTGATTTATGGTGAATAACAGTTCTGGCTTGGTTTCTACTAAATGATGAACTATGAATTGGTTAGAAATATCTAGATTCATTCAGATTAAAAAGTCCGGTGATGGCTAGCGATCGAAAGAGAATGATTTAATGAAGATTAACAAAATATCATTAAAACAAATAGAATAATATTCATGCAAATGAATATTTAAATAAAGTGTGATTGGCAAATTGAGATTGTTATCCGCTCTCCAAAGATTCATAATTTAAACCACCTACTATAAATACCAAACGAATACCAAAGGAACTCTCTTTTAGAGCTACAACTTCTTCTTATGGGTTGACAGCTTTGGTACTTAGGTTCATTCATTGACCAAAACGGACATTCGTCACATTCAGCATTGATTCAAGTGGTCAAGTACAATATGTCTTTCTTATTGACAATATAGACAATATACATTGTCGATCCCCAAGATCTCATGTCGCGAGGAAAACAACGATTGTTTTTTTTTCTTTCTCTTTTTTTCTTGATGCGAAATGTATCTGAAATTGTTCGCGAGCCGCGTGACTGTTTTGACAGGAACATTGAAAATTAAAAGACAAAAGGCAAAAACATCGTTGGCAAGACGAATAATGAATACTCTAAGGGGGAAATAAATTGACAGGGATAGGACTATAATGTCATATACCCTATACATGGCAAACAGAGAATTTAATACATGGCTTTGATTGATCCTTGCGAACATGAGCCTTACTCTGTGAACCTACTATATTATATGTATTATATTGAGCAGAAATTCAGAATTATACAGATACAAAAGAGGTGTGCTCTATTCGTCTAGACCACATGATACCCTTTATATGGGTATTCAAAATAATAATAATAATAATAAGAAATCACAAGAATTCGTTTATTTATGCTTTCATTTGACTTTATGTAAATATGTATTTACCATATGTATCTGTATGTTATTTATACACATACACACACACACACACACACACACATACTTGGGGACTGTGTGTGTGTGTGTCTATCTGACGTAGTTCGCCTAGTTTGTATCTACTCGAAGGCATGTCGCGATGCGATGCTCGTCGTTGTTTCTTTCTTTCTTCTTGGCATGGGGGGCAAGTCCGTTGCTAGAATATATACATATATGTCGGGCGTAACGACAGAGTTATGATCCATAAAGTACACACGTCTATTTGCCGAACAAGTGCCCGATAAAGGGAAATCAGCCGAGAGAGTGAGAGAGTCGAGTAAACACTGTGACGTAGTCCCCGGCACGATTGCTTGCCGAAATCCAGTGGAAAGGCACATCAACACATGACTCGATACTCGATAGGCACCGCCAATCGAAGGGGATTGCTCTATTAATAAGCTCCCAATTGTGGCGCGGCGAGGCGTGGCGGGGCGACGAGGCACTGCGCAGTGCACGAACGGTTCTCGTGAGAGCGGGAGAATGGTAAAACATACAGAGAGAGAGAGAGAGAGAGAGAGAGAGAGAGGGAGCGGAGTGAGAGCCAAAGGGAGGCAGCGCTACTGTCAAAGAGCAAAAGAGCCTGCCAGGCACGAGAGGGTGGGAGAGCGACGACAGATACGATGTTGGGAGCACGACAGGCACGAGGCCCTTGCAGCTTTTCGCTTGCAGTTTTGCTTTAGCAACGGACAAGGCGACTACAGAAATTCTGACGCGATTAGACATACGGTTACAAACCCAAAGAGATACAGATACAGATACAGGGGCACAGATAACGTGCATCCATTAGAGACAAAATTGAAAATTCCGATATTTGTGTGTGAAAATACACACACAGACGGACACAGACACAGTCACACATAGAAAAGAAAATATTCTCAGCATTTTTATAAATAGCATACGAATGCTAACGGCAAACGGCGACAGAATATATTGAAAATAATTAATTCACCTTCGCCTCGCCGAATATGTGAATATGCGGCTGCAAAATATTTCTCGGGAGTGACAAACAACGCTATAAAAATCTATAACTAGTGGCAGAGCCAACGGCAAAAACAGGCATAACTCGCCCTCGCCCCGACGGACCAAATGAAATAAATTAACGAAAGCGTAACGACTGAACGACGAACGAGGAACGACGAACAACGAACGAGGACTCGTGTTCGTACAAAGCCAACACCAACATATCGCACATTGTGGCCGGCACTCGTGTCACGTACACCGAAGCCCGAAGTGGCGCCCGAGAGAACCCCCGACACACACACACAAAGAGAGACAGTGGGAGTGAGAGTGAGAGAGCATAGATCTGCTGGCGCAGCATCCCGGCGTGTGTGGCAGCGACAAAAAAAAGAAGCACATCGTCAGCAGCTTATCAACGGTATTTGACGTTGGGTCTGCACACGATTTCCACAGTTGCCAACGATAAATCGGCCGTGTAGCACGCGCTTTAGCCGACTACTCCCTGCACAGAGGGCAGAATCATTTGATATTCGTTTTTAATTCACTCGTCACCTCATCGTAATCGTCGTCGTCGTAGTCGTAGTCGTCGTCATCGTCGTTGTCTTTCGTCACATTCTTCGCTGGGAGCTGCAATTCACGGCGAAATAATTTCGGCTATTTGTTATCCGTCCATGCCATGCGCGATAAAATATCACAACTATTTTGCTTGCAAAAAAACGCATGCAAAAATAATACAGCAGATAATCGAGGTGGGTGTTCGGTGCCTATACATATGTGTGTCTTTGTCAGTGTGTGTGCGCCGTGTGCACACCTGTGTGCATGTGTGTGTGGGTGGTGTGCGTGTGTCGGCAGGCGGCGCCGAATGCGTGAGGCATTCATTAGCCAAGGCTGTGGCCAAAAATTATACTAACCTACACACACACATGCATACATACACTCACACACACAGCCACGCGCACACACGCACGTACGCATGTAGCGAAAATAGACACGCCGCGCCAAATTGTTATCACATTAGTCGATATCGATATCGATAATCTCGCTGGACGCTGCAGTATTTTATTTAGGCATTTTTTGTTGTTGTTGCTGTTGGTGTTGTGGTTGTTGTGTGTGTTTTTTTGTTTTTGTGTGTTTGTTTTATTCTTGCCGCTGTTTCACAACACTAATCAATGCTTTCACTTTCTGCCCTGTGATTATTCTCGATGCCGTAGGACATAATGTGCCAACAAAAGCAACGAGCAACGGGACAATGTGTGCCAATGGGTCTCTTGGGACAGAAGGGCCCGAAGCGACAGAGACCGACTCATCAGGGACCGGGAGGATGCGGAAGTCGCTGGAGAGGAATGGCTCAACGCAGAACGACACTGTTCACCTCGAGAGAAGGTATGAAACCACCAGGCATCATGTGCCTATGGAATGATCGTTCTTTCTGTCTGTCTGTCCGTCTGTCTGCCTGTCTGTCTGTTTGTCTGCCTGTCTGCGCTTCCGTCTAACTTGTATTGACTGCGTGTTGGCCCAGTAAATTCTATTGGCTTCGCAATTAGCGCGACTTGGCAGATTTTGGCATAAATATGTTATGTTTATATAGAATACATACACATATTATATATACACGTATGAATTGTGTATGTCCATACATATTTAAATATGTATATCTATAAATTTACATACAATATATATGTATATATAAATATATATGCATTTATGTGTGTATACAAATATTTGTATATATTTTATTTGTATTTATTTATTTAATGTCGACTACAACCAATTCAAAGGAAATTGAAGTAAAAAATAAATCGTAATATTATTTTATATATATTTAAATTTAAATGTAAATAAATTAGGTTATTCATATACATTTGTGTTATACACACATCATTGTTTTATAAGACTCTGACATGCCGTAGTCTAACTTTCAAATTTGTTTTCCTTTCTTTCCTTCTAGGCTGGGCCTCTTCAGTGGGGTGGCTTTAATTGTTGGAACTATGATAGGTAAGTAAATCTGTGCCGACTCTAGTATACCCTGCACTTGACTGGGACGATTAAAACGATATAAATGCAAGCTCAACTACTAGATCTAGGAATATATTGCGCACTAACAATATATAGTATATATCTTATGAGTAAGTCTTGTTTCGTAAGGTATATAATATATATCTATCAGACTTAGACTTACTCACTTGTGAACAGATATAGTTTGATTGGTCACGAGTGCCTTATAGAGTTGAACACGCCTATTGTCTTATGACATTCCAAATTGCTTGACATTATAATTATAGTGCAAGCTATCGATAGTTAACTTATGATCGTCATAAAGACACAGCACAACAGCAAACAACCAGACAGACTGACAGACTGACAGACTGACAGACAGACAGACAGACAGACAGACAGACATACAGGGACGGACGGACAGAAGGAAGACGTCTAAGGCCCTAAACTAACCGATCTATGTATTCCCAATCAAAATCAATTGCCCTCATCCGACTCGGCTGAAGAATTCCGGCATGTTTACTCAATGTGGGACGACGACGACGACGACGACGACGAAAACGCGACGCATCGCATAATGAAAATGAGTCTGAGGAGGGCAGGCGGATTGTTTACGTTGATGGATTGCTATTTGATTATATACCCTGCATATATGTGCATATACATATGTATACTATATACACTTGGGTTGGCCCGACACAGCTCAATTTCACTTCTTGTGCACTTGCACTCTGACCTTAAACTTTTGCTGAGACACGCAACGTGGAACTCAATTGTTGCACGGCCCACAACGTCACAATGAAACCTGCAGACACCCAGACATATGTATGTATATAGTATATGCATGTATAGTATATGCATAGTATATGTATATGGCATATGCACAGACATACCCAGCGGGTTTACTTAACAACAGTTGGTCGAAAGCTTTATCGACGCTTTTTTTATGGAAAAAATTCATTGAAGCTTTCAACTCATGATGATGACGTTTTGCGGCAACCTTATGGAATGCCGGAAATCTGTTGTATGTTTGTGAATCAATACGCTTGTTTGACGTAATGAAGCAGCCGTGGCAACAGCTGACAACATAATCCGAGTAATACCTCCCCTCCCCACCCGCGCTGCAGTGGAATTTCTTGATTGTAAAGCATTGATGATGACTCAAATTCTCTTTCTTTCTTTCTTTTTTATTTTGTTTCTATTTACAGGGTCTGGAATATTTGTGTCACCCTCCGGTTTACTGGTGCGTACCGGTTCCGTTGGAGTTAGCTTCATAATCTGGCTTGCCTGTGGTTTGCTCTCGCTATTGGGTGAGTACATCGAACAAGACCCAAACGCACTCCCTTCCCCCTCAAACGATGTCCTAGTCGGCCCTCGTGCAATGGCCTATTTATTGGCCACTCTACAACTTGTACACATATGTTTATCCATGGTTGTGTGTGTGTGTGTGTGTGTGTGTGTGTGTGTGTGTGTGTGTGTGTGTGTGTGTGGCACCTAAGCCATCATCCATCAACTTGTTGCTGCTATTTGCCACTTGCCGTTCGTCCCCTTGGCGCGTCGCCAACTGTTTTGTGCCCTCGCCCCCACACTATATTTTTTAACTTGAGCCACGAGTTGATGTTGATGATGATGTTAATGATGATGATGATAATGATGTACACAAAACAAATTAAACTCTTCTTTTCTTGATGAACCAATTGTCAATCATCATGTGTAGATTGCTATAAAGATGAGATGTCACATTGGAAAATGAATAACTAAATAATTTATAACGTGATCCCTTAATGGATTCAATTCTAGGGAAAATAGATCTTTGAATAGATTTCGCAATATATAATTGCATACTAGAGTTTTTTTTAAACGATCAAAACGTTATGAGATTCAAGACATTCTTCACTTTGTACTCTTTCCTTTCGAAAACTGTGTGAAGCTTATCCATTCCATTTGACCTACTTAAGATCGTATTTCAAATATCCTGTCTTCGTTTGGTTTAAAGTTGAAAAAATCATCTAGTGAACTCACATGATTCAGACTGTGTCCAGTGGGAGAGATATAAATATAATTATGCTTTACGTATACTTTGTTTGGGTACAAGTAGTATATATATATAGATATCGTATATATGTACATATGTATATATATGTATGTGTTTTTTGGTGCGTTGTGCAAATGAAAAATGTTTATAACAGATGAAAATAAAAACATGCCGATCTAATGAGGCGTATTTGTATATATTGTATAATCGGAGAATCAGTTCAAAAATCCGAGTCAATATGTGATATAACATGAATTATAGACAGCAAATGCACTTTCAACACGATCTGACGTAGGCGAAGCGTTCTCGATTCTTTTCGATGCCACTAATTGGATATATATTATATATATTATATATATTAGATGAATAAGCTCCAGATGCACCGTAGTTAGTATTTTTGCTTGTGCATACTTGAAGTTATTGTGGAAATATTGTAATTTTGATAATATTCCGATGATATAACGACTTTTATAAATCTTGATTTGTAAATACATATATATTATATGTTAAACACTTCTATTGGTTGCCATGTAGATTGTATAGCATTATCGAGAGATTAGAGAGTATTACTGGGGTCAATATATCCTTAAACTAAAGATGGGTTTAATTCTTAGGGCTTATCACTTATCCCTCCCTATACAGATATGAAACTAAAATTGATAATAAACATTTGCGATCTAGATGAGTATTGGGTATTGACATCATTTCTATGTGCATGTGCATATGCATATGCAATCATTTATAGGGTATAGCCAGGACCGTAGCTAGGTGTAAAGCGGGGCCCTCAACTGCCAGGGGCGCCCCAGGGTTACCAAACAAAAAACCATTTTTAATGGGGATATTTTTGGAGAATTCAATTCCTTTAGTAAGCACATGTACATTTATTAAGTAAAGTATTTAAACTACGGGCCCCCCGAGCATTGCCGAGTATTGCCCAAGGGCCCTTTAAACTGTCGCTACGGCCCTGGGAATCACAGAGTTGAAAAGGATCTCGGATAGATATGTGTGAAGTTGCTAACACGAATTAAGTATGAGAGCTGCATGCAATCTGATCTGCTATTGCCATTGTTTCTTCTTCTGTTCTGTTCTGCCTTTTGCTCTCATTCAAAGTGAGAATCAATGTTAATTTTGTTATCTTTACTTCTCTTTGTTTTCTTGCCAATCAGGCGCTCTGGCATACGCTGAACTTGGCACAATGAATACCTCATCAGGTGCGGAATGGGCCTACTTTATGGACGCCTATGGACCAGCGCCGGCGTTTCTATTCTCATGGGTATCGACATTGGTATTGAAGCCATCTCAAATGGCTATAATATGCTTATCATTTGCACAGTATGCCGTTGAAGCCTTTGTCACGGAATGTGATCCGCCCAGGGGTGTGGTTAAGATGGTCGCGCTGGTAGCGATTGGTAAGTGAATCTCTAATCTTGATTCTCGTATCTCGTATTATACTCTGGACTAAGTATTCTCATATATTTCCATTCCAGTGATGATACTCTTCGTCAATTGCTATAGCGTTAATCTGGGCATGGCCGTGCAGAACATCTTCACGGCGGCCAAGCTGGTGGCCGTGGTCATTGTGATCTGCGGCGGCGCCTGGAAGCTCTTCCAGGGCAACACGCAGCATCTGTCAAATGCATTTAGTGGGCCGATGCCGAATATTGGCGCCATTGCGACGGCATTTTACACTGGCCTCTGGGCATACGATGGCTGGAACAATCTCAACTATGTCACCGAGGAGATCAAGAATCCCAGCAAGAATTTGCCCCGCTCCATTATGATCGGGATACCGTTGGTCACACTGTGCTATGCCCTGATCAATATCTCCTATCTGGCTGCCATGTCCGAGCAGGAGATGATCGATTCGGAGGCGGTCGCTGTCACCTTCGGCAATCGCATATTGGGAGCCCTCGCTTGGCTCATGCCCCTGAGTGTCACCGTCAGCACCTTTGGCAGTGCCAATGGCACCCTCTTCGCGGCCGGACGGTGAGTGGTTTCTCTGGCAAAAACAAAAACCAATCTCCACACAACTAAGCCTTATTTTCTCTCCCCCTTTCACAGGCTTTGCTTTGCGGCCAGTCGTGAGGGACATTTGCTGGACATCTTGTCGTATGTGCATGTCCGACGCCTGACTCCGGCTCCTGGCCTGATATTCCACGTAAGTCTCCGCCAAACCTGCCTCCTGAGTGTGTGTAAGGCTGCTCATTTGATCATTGTCATGTCTGGCATGTCTCGTGTATATCCTGCGCACCGCTCAGCATATCTCAGTCTCTCTCTCTCTCACTCACTCACTCACTGACTCTGTTTCTCCTGCTCTCCGTAACAGTCATTAATTGCCTCGGCCATGGTGCTGCACGGCACAATTGATTCGCTGATTGATTTCTTCAGCTTCACCGCTTGGATATTCTATGGTGGCGCCATGCTGGCGCTCATCGTGATGCGCTACACCAAACCCAACCATCCACGGCCCTACAAAGTGCCAATTATCATTCCCGTTGTGGTCTTGGTCATATCTGTGTATCTGGTTGCCGCGCCCATTTTCGATACGCCACGTATTGAGTATCTCTACGCGTTGCTCTTCATCTTTGCGGGCCTCATCTTCTACGTGCCCTTCGTCAAGCTGGGCATGACGCCACGCTTCATGAGTAAGTATACCTCTCTCTCTCTCTTATATATATATATATATATATATATATGTAATTTCTCAACTAATCTATTGCTCCTTTCTCTCTCTTTTTGCAGACAAGGTGACCTTGTTCTTTCAGCTGCTGCTGGAGGTGGTGCCCACATCGTCGATGACCATGTTCGAGTAATCGTTCGACAGATCCAGCGTATATACTATATCTACTACCTAGTTTTGTAGAATCTAAGCAGCAAAGCCAAAAACAAAATACACACTTAGCGCAAGCAGAGACAAGAATGGACAACAAGACAGAGAGAACAGTAAACAGACAACAGACAGACAAAGAAAACATTCACAGATATTCGATGTATAATCCAACTTACCCAACCTGTATTGATGCGTATGTGTGTGTATGTATTGTCGTCGTTAATTGGCCCCTATTCCAAATAGCCTGGGCTCACGATTGATCAGACCGAACATACTATATATACTATATATACCAATCCCAATGAAGGAAGCAAGGCAACGGCAACGGGGCATAATCTCAATCCCAGTTCGAGACAATAGTTTAGAAGTGCAGTCAGTTGTGGCCGGGGGGGACAATGTGTTCCCCATTCAAAGTTCAAGTAATGCTACCCCACGGCATTTATAGACGTATCTCTATATACTATCTTCGCTTCAGATCGACCTCTAGACGAGCCCACCAAAATAGACCACAGAACACATCAGGAATCTCTGGAAACCCCAGCTGGCTGCCCTGCGAGTTGACCGACAGCAAGCTCAGTTCTATGTATATAGGATGGAGTGGATCTGCTCTATATAGAGTGCATATGTACTTACGGAGAAAGAGAATGGAACAAATCAGAACTGGGCGTCTCTGAATCTGCCCCCAAGTGACACTTTCTCTAAGGAAGTGAGAAATCTAGGACTGCAAATAGGCATGAAGATCTTAAACGATACCAAAGGTTAAAGGACAAATAGTTGAAAATGACAGAAAACAATCGTAAACAGTTAATAGATACTACGTAATTACTTGTTCATTGCGTTAGGGGACGCCAGATTTAAATAGATACAATGTACTAGAACCTTAACGACGCCTCTGAGTCGCGTTCGTAATACTACTAGATGTAGCATGTAGAGGCCAAAACATATTGCCGTCTCGCTCTGATTCGCGGCATCTATTGAGTTTTCAATCACTCCCCAGACAACAATACTGACAAACCAAACCAACTCAACCCAACCATACCAAACTGACAAACTACAAAGTAAACACACTGGTTTTGCTCCTCGCTTTTGGTTGCCAAATTGGAAAATATGGCAATGCTTATTTGCATACATAATATACTTATATATGTATTTATATATATAATATGTATATATATTATATTATATACTACAGGTTAATGAAGTGCATGGTGTGCATGCACGCAGATAATTTGTTAAGTTTATAAATTTTATAATTTTTATTACAATCTATATATTTACAAGAAGAGCATAAATCTTTTTCTCTATTTACATATACATACATACATATATATGTATTTATATACAAGTACTTGTAATGGAGTAGAAATTGTATTATGTAACGAAAATTTATGAAATAAAGTTTTTGAAACACATTCGTACAGCGTTTATTCCATATCGAGCGACATTACTAATTGTATTATCATTGTCCTTTGGATATAGCCTCTTATTCTTAATCTAGAGTTTCTTTTTGAGATAAATCATAAATAATCTGAAGCATTACATGTCTATATTCCACATTAGTTCCCCTTATAGTTAGGAACTACCACATATATATTTCTTATACAGGAAATTGAAATGAGCTGCAAGTAATATTTTATATTATATTATATAATATAAATTAAAATATATTTTGTACATTCACGCGTGAATTTTAAGGCTTATTAATTGGAATTATTATGTAGGACATAACTTCAAGATTTTGACCCCGAACCTTCCGGCACTTAACTAAAAGTAATATTTACGACTTTGGTTTCCCGAACATATTTAAGAATTTGTGGAAATGTCTTTAGCTACAAATTTCTTTGGTCTGCCTTTTGATTGTGCTGTTTCCGGTACTGGGCTACATCAAACTCGGGAAATAGTATGGCAATCTCACGCAGTGCAGAGACCTCACTGTCTGATCCGTGGCACGCATTGCGCGTGTCCGACAGTCCGTAGAGTGCGCGAATGCAGTCCGGTTCGCTGTAGACAGCCTTGAAGACCTTGGTGGGACCCATTAGAGAGCGCCATTTTTGAATGCACTCCTCCCGTTGCAGTATCAAGGCGAAGCAGGGGCCGCTGCAATGGACATAGCATACTTTTGAGTACTCAAACTGTGACTGAGGGTGTTACGTACCTGTTCATAAAGCTGGTCAAGCGATTATAGAAGAACTTCCCTTTATGCTCTGCATAGAAACGCTCCGATAATTCCTTTGTTATGTGCACCTCCTTCGCTTCCAGTACGTTAAAGTTGTTTCCAATCAAAGCCTTTATCTGATTCAGTGCGTAAGTATTACGCAGCACGTGCGGCTTTAGTAGCGCCAATGAGATTTCCATAGTTTAATATAATGTTTTGTTAGTTGTATTCAGCTAGTAAGTGTTCATTACAGCTGAAGGAATTTCGATATTAATGTCGATAATGATTAAGTGCTCGTGCATATCGATATTTTTATACTTTTTCGCCTATACGAAAAACAAGTAATATCGATAGTTACTATTGTTAATTTAAACAACCTTTTTGAAATTAACATAACAAAAGAATGTGTTATGCATATTTACAATATATATATAATAATAATATTTTATATTTACTAATATATCGATTGCAATACATCTTACTGTTTCACTTGATTTAAATATATATGCCGTTTGAATTCGTGTGCGTATCATCGATGTCTAACAGCTGACCAGCAATGTTGTTATCGATAGCTGTGTCTGGCTAACCGCATTACACAAGTGCCTGCTGAACGGAAGTTATTTTGTTTTAATATATTTTTCTAACTTAAATTAAATTAATAAACCTGCGATATGCCGTTCATGAAGGGACGCGAGCCTATTCGGCGCACACTAAAATACCTGAATGCGGGAAAGCTAGTATTGAAAGATAAAGTACACATCTTCAGCGTAAACTACAACACATACGGGGACCATCACTCTGGCGCCAGGTGAGAATACACAGATCTCCACATTGTCGATAGTGCCTAAGCCTTCGTTTTACCTTACAGAGACTTTGTGTTTTGGAACATTCCACAAATACAGTTCAAGAACCCCAATGTGCAGGTCGTTACACTGAAGAACATGACTCCGTCGCCGTTCGTGCGATGCTACTTTGAGGATGGCCGCGACATGCTCATCGACATTGATAGTCGAGACAAGGATCAGATCATTGAGCACCTCGTGAAAGTAGTGGGTAAGACGCGGTAAGTATTGGCTACACACAGCTTTCGAGGATCGCCTGCTAACCCAACCCCAAACTCATCGATTTCAGTGAGCAACTAGACGCCGAAGCACATCTGGCGGAATCCAAAGATAACCCGGCCAACTTTGGTTATGGTTGCGATCGACACTGCATCTGCGAAATCCCCGGGCAGGTGTCGTGTCCCGGCACAGTGCCCCTGCCAGAGAAGCTGCGTGGTAAATTCATATTTGCCCCGAAATAGATTGAGTTTTCCTACTATGTTAATGTAAATGTTTTATTGATGAGCCGAAATGAAGTATGTTGATAAATTAAAAATGAACGGACTTATGCATTAATGTAATATGCCTAGAGATATTAAGTTGAAGCCTGAGTCAGCGTCGCTTGGGATGCTGTCGATGATATGGTGCATTTGGCTTGGATTTACTGTATTTGCCATGCATCCCCATGTGCTGCATGGAGTCGCGGTCTTTGTTGAATTGATAGCGCTGGATGAAGGGCACATTGGCATCCCGCCCGGTGTTGTTCAGCTCCAAGTTGTCGTCCGTTTGCCGTTCCAGGGTCTTCAGCTTGGCCTCTATGGCGCGAATGGCCTCTGTTTTGCTTATCTTCTCTTCCCGCCTGCCGCTGCCCAGTGCGGGTATCTCAATGCGAGGCTTGGGCCTTTGCAAATCGTCCTGCAAGGGTAAAGCATGATAAGTATCTCCAGTCTCAGTCTGGTGAGCTCTCTGACAATTTACTCACGTATTTTATGTTCTTGGCCAGACGCACTGCTATCGATCGGCTGCCGACGTTGGTGCCGTCCAGCTTCATCAGCGCATTGGTGGCGCCCTCGTTGTGGGCAAACGTGACGAACGCATATCCACGGGACTGGCCGACCATGGGGCCGCCCTTGTGAAACAGCATGTCAAACTTTTCGATGGCACCGCATTTTTGCATTAGTTTTAGGAGTTGAAACCGATAGTTGTCAAAAATAAAATGAAAAATTAGCATCATTTTGGCATCATTGCGAGGCTGCAGCCTGCAATTGTACACAGTTCACAACTTACTCGGAGATGCGAGAGTCAAGATTTCCCACCCAAATCCGCCTCTGCTCCTCGGAGTTGGCGCTGTTGTCCGTTGTGGCAGCATTGCTGCTGCTACTGCCGATTGCTGTGCTGGACGAGCTGGCCTGCAATTAATCAAATTCTTTAAATAATCTGTATAATTAATATTGATTTCCAATTTTTCTTTCACATACAGCATTCGCCATGATTGTTGTAGATATTTACGAAATACATAAATACCATTCTATCGATATATCGATTTCTTAGAAACAAACATTTGTCAGTGCTGCGCACACAACTATCGAGTACTTTCACCCATCGATTCCGCTTGGTTCGATAATAAAAATAATTTAAATTTAAAAAATGTATGCAAATTTCTTTTATGCAGTTTTGGTTAATTCGGTGTTGTTATTTTACAATATTGTACTGCAATTAAAATATATAAAATGGTAAACTTTGAGCTGCACAACAAGTTTGTGTAAAGTTAAACATATATATCAATTATATATAGAGTATTAATGTGTTATTGTAATAAGATTATTATTATTATTAGATGAAGAATGCTCGAAAATGATTTGTCTGGCAAGGATTCGTAAGATCATAAATCACGAAAGTGAAAACTGCTTAGTTCGCGTATACATTATAATGAGTAAGGCTGAATAAACGTGCTTTCTGTTGCATTCTCCGCAAAGGTGTAAAATAAATTTGCTGTTCTCTCACCACGAGCTAATTGGAGTTGTCAGGCCAACAAACTTTCTGAAAACAAGAATTGTCCCGTGCTGCCGAAACAGCGGTTAATTGGCGCAATTACTTCCGGGACACAATTCACGATGGGGGGCAGCTGCAAAATAATTGTGGAAAGTTAGACGCATCCCGGGATTCGTGAGCAAAAAAGGTAAAGACAGATGCGCCCGAATGGGACCACTTACCCAATGGGTTGGGCTCGAGCTAGAGCTCTTAAGCATAAAGAAAAACACGGCTTTAACTTTGTATTGTCGCTAAATAATTATTAAAATGTCTTATTTATGATAGCTTTATTATTTTGACAGCCGCAATTGCAGAGATTTTACGACAAATCTGAGAGCTCTTTGGCATTAAGATGCCTCAAGAAAGCACAAACATACAATATATTATGTTATATTTGATGTACAGATTTTACTTGCAATAACCTTTACTTTGTATACCCTTACAGAGGGTATATCAGTTTGTAACACACCTTAGACGAAATATACGTATATTCTGAAGCCCTGTCCGCCTCTCCGTGTGTCCGTATGTCCGTCTATTGCAACGCAAATTAGTCTCTCAGTTTTTAAGGTATCCTGATACAACTTGGTACACACGCTTCTTATTGCTTCACGCTGTATATTAATTGTATATATTATATTATATATATATATATATATATGCTGTATATTAATTTCATTAAAATCGGACCACTATAACATATACATGTATTGGAACAATCGTTCGAAATTAAGTTTTTTTATCAGTGCCCATCAAAGTTAATATAAATAATATTCTGCACCGCTATATATCCATAGTATAGGAGCGATCGGAGGATATAGGAACATCGGCATGCCAAAGGTATACAACACTTGGGTATACAACATTATATATGTGTCTATTGTTTTTTTTGACAAAATAGGATTAGTGCACCAATATCTTCTAGGCAATTTATTCTATATTGTTTATTATATTATATATACATACGTATTATAGTAGATAACATATTTAGTATTGTATAAAGCATTAGGTATAAGGTATAAAAAGATAAGAAGCTTGTGTACTAATAGATTATTTCATTTAGGAGAATCTACATTCTTCTATATATATAAAACATGTAGGAATCTGTGCAGGCATTAGCTGTTCCCCTGTTTCATCACTACATTGTATATAGTCAGTCTGATTCCGAGACTATCGACTATCGAACAACGTGTTTTTTGATTATTAGAATGTGTTACATACATATGTGTGTTAAGGCCCGTTGGAGCAGGTCTTGGGGCTGGCGAATAATATTTATCTTTCATTTAATTTGTGTCTGTTGTACAGGGCATGACGATGTTATACCAGGTAGACTCGTCGGCACCCGAAGTGTGTTCGTGTATCCCCTAGTAGTATCCCCTGTGTAGTACACAGTCTATACTAAACTATACATATCCTAGCATACAATGACACTTTTCACGACGAGACCACCTGGCGGAAAATTCCGAATACTTTTCTGGTGTATGTCGCTCTAGATGAGAAGTACATGCCCAAAACTGCCCGATTTAAAGAAATGTATCGTTCGAGGCTTGATATCCAATCAATTTAACAATACCTGGACCGAAATAAACCCGGAAAAGCACTCAGAATTTCCCGTCAAATTGGCAGCAATGCACCTGGTATAGTTGCATCACGGTACAGGGTAGGCAAGAGTCGAGCATGCTTCGCTTTGATGTTGTATTGAGTTTTTCATTTAATCAGCATTCCGGCAGAATGAAAAATACTGTTTAAATGAAAAACGGCAGCAGTAAAATATGCGCAGCAGCAAGAAAATTTGTGCCATACGTAGGTGCATACACACATGTACATATATTCACACTAGCTTAAATGTATGTGTGTGTGTGTGTGTGTGTGTGAGAATTTGCAGCATGCATACTAAACTCTGCTATCCCCGTGCAATCTTCTCCCTGCTGCTTGCTCTGCTGCCGCCTCTGCTGCTGGCTCTGCTGCTTGCTCTGCTGCTGGCTCTGCTGCTTGCTCTGCTGCTGGCTCTGCTGCTTGCTCTGCTGCTGCTGAGCGCGTCCAAAGCTAACTCGATATGCAAGCTAGGAGCGGGAACTGAAGCGCCAGCTCCAGGTCCATCCAGTGTTGGAAAGTCACGGTGAATTATTTAAACAAATGACGTTGAGCGCCCTGTTACACACACGGCAAGGGACACACGTACACACAGGGGCACTCGGGCAACGTGTGGGGTGAGTGGGGGAAGTGGGGGGGGGGGCAGGCAGGCAAGCAGATTCATTTTTTCATCATCACTCAGTAACTCATAGTGGACAAGGCGGCCGTTGCTGCAGCTGCAACTTGTTAGTGCTGCTTTGGAGCAACGATGGTAATTTGTGCTTGTGCTTGTGCTTGTGCTTGCGCTGCTGCAGTTGAATGCCAAACCCGACGCTGGACACCAGACAAGACGGACAATGGATCCGGCTGTGTGTCTTTTTTGCCTGCCCTCTGGTGACAACGGAAGGCGCACTCCGAGGAGAGGGGCAAACAAACGAGGCAACGAAGAGGATGGGGAGGATGAGGAGGTGGACGTTGTTGCCGTCGGAAGTCGCCTCCAGCGCCGGGGCTTATCGCATACACAACGTACATTAGCTGTGTCTACAAACGGTCGCATCAAGTTATTTCATCCTTTTCAGCGCTGTTGCATATTTTAAGCGTTTGTGCATTTGTCCAGCACGGTCAGCTGCTTAGCTAGGGGACGGGGTAGGGGCAGCAAAAGAGTTTCAGGCTATTTTTTGGTTACATCCATTTAACTGGCCATTTTGCTGGCCACGAATTTGTATGTTTTGAGCATGTAATGGGCCGGCACAGGCGGGTTAAGTAAATATCATTTCAAATTATACAAAACGCGGGGGAGCAACTAGATAATGGGAGGCAGCTCTGGTCACACTGCACAAGGCACTGCATAAGGGTTCATCTACTTGTCAACCAAGCAGTGCACAAATTGAGGTTCATCTACATGTCAGCAAAGCAGTGCAGAAATGCAGTATCTTCTTTTAAGCAAAGATCTGCGTAATTGGAGGTCCCACTGCACTGCACTGCATGTCAAGTGTACGCCGAGAGGTTTTTCCAATTCAGGCTCATTCACCTGTCGGCAACGCAGTGCATAAATGTAATGTCTTCTTTCAAGCAACGATCTGCGTAAGTAGAGGTACGACTGCACTGAACTGCACTGCACATCAGGTGTGCTCAGAGAGGTTCATCTAATTGAAGTTCATTTACTTGTCAGCGAAGCAGTGACTAATTGAGGTCGGCAAAGCAGTGACGAAAGGCAACTGAAGGACGCACTGCACGGGACTGTCGGCCAAGCAGTGCAGCATGCAGTGTCTATATTTTGAACAACGATCTGCACTGGGCAATAATTCGATAATCAAATGAATTCAATTCGTGTAGCGAGTAACGAGTAACGAGTAACGAGTCGCAAGTCGAGATGCGAACATTACAAATCGTGACCTGGCGGAAATTAGGCAATAACTCAATTCGCTTAGGTGATTTTATTTGCTGCCTGCGAGCAGCTTGTTATCCCACGCTGCTGCTGAAAGTACCCGCCATTAATGTCTGCCTGCCGCCGCTGCATCAATGCCCGCTGGCGCAGTTGCGGCCCCCGCGTCTACCATCCTCCCTTGCCTTCTGTGTCTGCTTCACGTTTCATGTTTTATTGCGTCGCGCCTGCGGCAAATTGCAAAATGGACAAATTTTTTTTGCCTTTTACAACTTGTTCTTCTTTTTTATAGTGCATGAGAATATAACTGATATTATAAACGCGGGCGCACCACACACACACAGACATCTAACACACACACACATGCATCTAACACACATGCAAACACGTACCACACACACACACACACTTGCCGGCATGTAGTTAGATACATATGCCGATATGCAGGCAAGTAGGCGGTGGTTTCGACACGGCGGTGTAGTGGGGGCGGCGCGGGGCTGGGCTACGCTCTACTGCACGCATGCAAAACTTTGTATAAAGCAAGCAGTTCAAGGAAAGTCCTTATGGAAAGTGACTTAAGTTGTTATAAAAATGCAAATTTCTTTTACTGCTTTTGCCATTTCCAACGGCGTCCAAGAAATCTCGCATGTGTTCGAGTGTGTGTGTGGGTGTGTGTGGGTGTGGGTGTGTGTGTGTGTGTTACACGCAACAAGCATTGCTTCTATTCCGCGTGTGTGTGTGTGTGTGTGTGTGTGTGGGTGTGTGTCCGCCCCGGTGTGTTTGGGACAAACGTAAAATTTGTATTCCATAACGATAACTACAAATGAGCGGGAATGCCCCCACTGTCAAAATTGAACCGACTTGGAGGCACCCTGTAGAAGCCTGCTAACTGGACTGGACCAACATCTCCTTACAGACGTGCCAGGCTTATTTGTCTTTTTGTGTTTGCCTGACTAAGCCTACCAAAATCAAATCTTCATTTGATCCGCTCCATAATGTAACTAGCCCCATTAGAAAAGAATCCTTTTTAAATCTTTCATTTTTTATTCATCATATTTATTTGTTTAAAGTTAAAGTGTATTCGAGAATGAAATTAAGATTGAAGTAAATAGTAAAGTAATTGTATAATATAAAATATAATATATTATATGAGTATTTTTAGTTAACTCGAGTTCAATATTTCGGATTGAAGCCTATCATCTGCCAAAAATACCCAATAGGTCGTTCAGCTATGTATGTACATATGTATTATGTAATATTCTTTATAGTTAATGTTTAATCTAATCATAATATTTTGTGATTATAATTAGGACTCTTCTCGGGATTTTTCCAGAGTGTATCCCAGTCGTGACTCTTGTTTATGATTCCCTTTTCTAATAATTTTCGAAACTCTTTCGAGTTGTATTTTTAATCAATTCTGTATCTCAAATATTGTATTGTATAAAATGTATTGTATTGTATTGTATATAATGTACTGTTATGCCTAAGCAGAATTCCATTGCCTTTTTATAACCTTGCATAGAATATATTCATTTTGCACTGCACCTTAGGAGATATTTTATCGACCGTGTAAAGTGTATACCATATGTCCAGAAACATGATTAACAGGGAAGTCAAACTCGCTTTGTCCTTCTGTCTCTCAGTTTAGGAGCTATCTTGATGAAACTTGCCACATGCTTCTTAATGCTGAACGCATTATATCGATGATATATCGTATAGCTGCCCTACAACCTATCGTCCGACTTTTGTTAATTTTCAAGATATTGCAACCATCAGAATTGCATATCAAATTTCATTAAAATCGGAGCTCTATAACATATACCGGCCTCGGAACAATCAAACTAACTAAGGGTTTTTGTATGAAGATCAGTATTCTTATTCGAAATACCTCAACCCATCAGTAACTATTAAAGTTAAACAATATGTGTATTGTTTCCATTTTATCAATATCATAAAGCTCTTCTAGGAACAATCGGTTTATATGTAATGCTATAAATGCTGTATATAACTAGATTATTATATAACTATTATTGGAAACAATCGGAGGAGAAAATAACTAAAACCTGATAGGGTGAAGGACCTTTGGCCGAAGGTACCCATTCTTTATGGCTTAAGCTTGCAAACTCTTCCTGCCATGGAACTATTACACCTTGTAGTATGTGAAGAAAGTCTTCAGACAAGGGAATAAATGAAATTCACAAGCATTTGCCCAGGGCCGTAGCGACGTTTTCTGGGGCCCTTGTGCAAAAGTTTTGCCGGGGCCCCTTTTGTGATTACTTTGCTTTAAAATATAGAAAACATTTCACAAAATATAGATACCGAATAGCAAATAGAAATTTACACAACATCTATCTGACAACCCTAACTAAATACATGTTAATTTCTTCATAATTTTGTATTGGCAAAATCATTAGCAGGGGCCCCTTGTGCACCCTGCACACGCCCTGCTACGGTCCTGAGAGTGCCGAGAAAGATGTTCCGACTGCAGCGAGGACTGTATTTCATTTCGAGTAGACTGTACGCAAAGAGGTTTAGAAAGTAAGAGATTCACATGAATAGGAGAATCGAGTGGCAACATCAGTTAAGCAGCTCACTCTGTTCCTAGTGAGTTTTAGTTCCGTTTTCAGTTCCACTTAAGTTGGTCATAGATTACAGAAGCAATTGCAGAAGGCGTAAAAATTAAAAAGTTTTGAAGAGCGCTTCACCAACAATTTGTCAAGTTTCTTGGTGCTTGAAATGAACAATAGTTTTAAAATGTCACACACACACACTCACACACACACACACACACACAGACACACACGGAGACAAGCTGATAGAGAAACATATACATACATATGCACTAGGGAAGGCTGAATGGCTTTATGGGAGCAGTTTTATGAGCTTCAAAAGTTGGGAACAATTATTTTTTTGTCAAGCATGCGAATAGTGTTGGGGGGGGTGGTGGTGGTGGTGCAAGGCGCCTCCTTTTATGGCATAGGGGAGGGGGGTGAAGGGAGGAGGGGTTTGTAATAAGAAGCAGCAGCTACCCGACACTGACTGAGCTGGCAAAGTTCTCCTCTTTTTCCCCTTCAACTTATTTACATTCGACTATCTCCCAAACTTTGTGGGTGTGCGTGTGTGTGTCATTGGAAACCATTCGTTGTGCAAATGTCTCTAATGTGCAACACGGGAGAGGGGGAGGGAGGGGGTGCTGGGGTGCGGGGGTGACGTGAAAAGAGAGAGGGGGGTAACTGCAAGTGCTGTCAAAGTACAGCCGAAACTGGATATAATCGTATTTACTTGTGTCCAGTTGAGAGCAGCTCCCTCTCCCCAAGCTGAGCTCGACTCCTAAGTGACCCATCCCCTCAGACCTTTCTCACCCCCTCCCCCCCTCGACCAGCGATTGTAAATTGAATTATTTTTCGATTTGCATGAGGCAGTTTTTCTGTGGTCAGCCAAACTTTTGTGAGCACTGCCAGAAATAACAATCAAACTCGCACCCCAATGCGCCCTCCTCCGCTCCTTGTGATACTAGCTGAAAGAAGAGAATGCAGGAGGCGGCTGAAGCCCAGGGGTGGGGGGGTGTGTTGGTGTGTAATGTTTGGCTTTGTTCGCTTAATTACAAAAATTGCTTGCTTCAAATAATTTTGATCTGCGTATCTCGCATTGGGAATTGGACTCCGACTCGGTCTGGGGAGAATTTGCCAAGCGAGTCGTCCTCGTCGTGGCCAGAGGCGCATCTGCCGGTCAGGCAACTTAATACGGCCGGAGAGTTTTGTGCGAAACTTTGCCAGAATGCTGAAATTGCACAAGATAAACTCGCAGGCAGGACAGGCACAGGAACCGGGGGCAGGAGCTGCATCAGTGAGAGTTGGCCCTGGTAGTGTTGTGGCATTTGCGGTCATCAGTAGAGCCAGAGCCACAAAACAAGTGCAACACAAGGGCAGAGCTAACGACGACCAGAACGACATCATCAACCCGAGTCGAAGAAGCATTTCCTGTCCAGCAGTGCTCTTGGCCTGTTCGGCCAGCAGATGCACTACGCTGTTCAAGATGGGACACGCTTGAACTGAACTTAGCTCCACTCGTTAGAGGGTGCTCGAGCGGAAGTTAAGGTGTTTTCTAAGTGATTCTGAATGCGAACTGAACCCGAGTGGCAGCAGAAGTTGTGTAAGAAGTGAAATGATAATGATCCTCAACTAAGGGCACATGGAATTTAATACTAATTGAGACTGCTGATGAAATAATGGGAGGGGACTAGGTGACCCTCAGTTTAAGCACAAGATTTAAGCTTTAAATCATTAAGGAGAATCTCTTTATATATCCAAAACCTTCAGGGTAGTGGAATGCCAACTGAACGTGTATGTAACTGGCAGTAAGAGGCGTGGCACACTCCACCATATATATATATATATATATATATATAAATAAATATTCATAATCAACATCAACCTCCGAGTTGATATATCCAGTCGCCTTTCTGTCCTTTCTGTCTCAGAGTCTTAGAGACTGTGAGAGTTAGGACTACGAAATTTGGCGACAATAAGTCTTAGTACAGCGCCCAGGTTTATTTATCAGTTTGGCCCCGCCCCCTTCCACTCACTTACATCGATAATAACTTTATACAGACAGTTCATTTCTGTTTAACACAATAACTAACATTGTTAAAGGTATTTCCGATTGGATAAGTAACGTACAAGTTATTCGAATGACCTGACTAGGTATTGTAGGCACTGTGGATGAGAGATTCTACGACACGGAGGCTAAAGTGCCTTAGCACATAATCGCATTACGTCCGGCGTTAGGCCGTATAAACTAGTTAAGCACCTTCTTGAAACTGTTGAGATAAGCACAATCAGTCCTAAAATTCATAAGGAGAACTGCACTAAGCTTAGAGCTTAGGAGGGATACAATAAATCAGTTGGATCGCGGTACATTCCCTCATCAAATATAAACAATATTTAAGAAATTATTTTGAAGGGGATTTGATTTGCAGGGCGCCCTCGGCAATGTATGCAACACAAAATACGCCAAAAATATTATAGAATAATTTTAGTCAGCTAGATAGCGGGTATATCACAGTCGAGCACACACGGCTGTAACTTTTGTGCTTATTAGGAGTACAATGGGCTGGCACCTAGTTATAAATATATAACTATAATATTGTAGATACTACAACTGATCTAGTCTGAATTGAATCTCGCAGTATTTCGACTCTGTTGAGAACTTATTCAGGTCTGATTATATTATAATCGAGTGACACTTTTCTTATTCCTCATTCCCCAACCAAGTTTGCACTGTAACTATATGATAAAGCCAACTGATTCATATGGGTTCAAGAACCTGAATCAAGGAAAGGTGTTTCTCGTGAAGCAAACTTCCGCAACAATCCCCTCAGATCGATGCGGAAGAGCCTCGAGCGCCGACAATTGTCATTATAATGCGAGAGAGTTCTAGTCCGACTCCTGGCGGTATTTATTCCATGAACTGGAACAGAGGCAAGTCGGAAGCGTTTGCAGCGACTTGACATTATCAAGACACACACAATCTTTGTTAGGAACACGCAAGGGGTGGCAGGGGGGGTGAGAGGAAGGGGTAGGAGTAGGGGTAGGGGTAGGAGTAGAGGGAAAACGACACTAGGTCGCTCATGGCACAGTGGGGGCGACGCTGCTCTGCTCTCCGGTCCGGGACTGCGACCCACAATCCACACTCCACAGCCCACAGCCCACAAACCCTTTTGATGTTGTCTTCGCAGCAGCAGCAGCAGCAGTTGTTGGTGTTCTTCATATTGTTGTTGTTGTTCTTTATATTGTTTTTGTTGTTCTTGTTAATGTTGTTGCTGTTGCTGTGTGGCCTGACGCTGAAATTTAATACTTTCCACATTTTCTAACCTGTCGCAGGGTCGCAGCGTTGCCTGCCGTTGCCTGCCGTTGCCGTTGCCATGCCGCAGTCCCAGGAGCAACAGCAGCAACATCAGCAACAGCAGCAGCAGCAGCAGCAGCGCTGGCAATGTGTGCAACCGCGGCAGCCTCAGTGCATTTTTCTATTCCCGTTTTCATTCAGCGTCGGCTGCAGCAAAATGGCTGCGTTATTAAAATTAAAAATAGGAAAAAGACAACATGGAAGAAGAAGCAACAACAACAACAACAATAAAGGCTGCAAAATATGCGCTCTGCATCGTCGCTGCGGTTGCTGCTGCGCTGCATCGCGCTGCGCTGCGCATTGACGTGGCCATCAGCGACGCTGCTGCGCTGCTTTGTGCTGCTGCTGCTGCGCTGCTTTGTGCTGCTGCTACTGCTGCTGCTGCGCTGCAGAGTTGCAATTTTTATGACATTTCATTTGCATGCGGTGCAAGTCGGCAAAAAGAAATTAAACACAACAGCGCCGCGTGGCAGGGAGAGTGGGAGAGGGGGCTGGGGATGCTGAGCTGGGATGCTGCTGCCACAACTGGGGGCGGCAGTGGCAGCGCATGCTGGCAGTGGGAGGGGGGGTGGCATGCCCATTTGGCTTACAGAATGTTAACAATATGGCGCTCACTGCTGACATTGCCGGATTGAAAGCGTCTTGTTGGGCGGCGTTGGGGCATGGAGGAGGCGTGGGGGCGTGGCCAGTGGCAAGTGGCAAGTGGCGACTACTTTGTTGCCTTTTTGCTTTTTCGGCTGCATTTTAATTAATTCAGTTTGCGCTATTAGTTTTGATGCGTTGCATTTAAATTAGTTGCAGCTGTGTTAATTGGCTCGAATGTCTGTGCAACACCCTGTGCACCCTGCACACCCTGTACACGCACGCACTCACACACATGCAGTGCACCACAATTACTGGCACCGTGCGAACTAGAACTGTTTCGGAGAGAACAACGCAATTATTGCTTTATTATATTTTTACATTGTTGTTCTTTATTTACAAGGGTTCAAGCATTTATATCATATAAAGTACTAGTTCCAATACTGGTGATATATTATATATGTATTATATATTGGCACTGATGAGTTAAGTTATTTCTAAAACCTTTATTCGGCCGATTGTTCCTATCGCACTATATGTTATAGTGATCCGATTTCAATGAAAGCTTATAGACATATTTCATATATAGAAAAACTCCGATGTATTAAAATTGGTTGCAATATATATTCATGTTCAGTAACAAACAAATATACAGCATTGAAGATAACGAAATATGTCTTTCCCGATTGTGTATATATTATATAATGATGTTAATTCAGTTTTAATAAAGCTTGGCAAATGACATTCTAATTGAAAAAAAACGAATCTATGATTTTCAGAATATAGTCTTGGGTATTTAATCGCACTTTAAAGTGCTGTTGGTGCTTTCATGAGCTGGGCGAAGTTCAACTTATGATCGGGTGTTCTTTTTAGAAGTATTAAAAGCTTTTGTTACCTGCTTATCATTTTGTTTTAGATAACATGGGAAAAATGCGACAAGGTTTTGCAGCAGGTTATATCTGTTTTTTTAGTATCCGCTTACACATTTTGAAGAAAGTTAAAACAATTAAATCAAGAACATTTAAAATAAATGTAATCTACTTACGTATACCCTTGAGGAACCTACATATGTACATTTGGTTCACACAGGCAGACAGTTAGATATACAGACAGTTGGCCAGATAGACGGACAGGGGTCTATCTGCCACGCCTTCTTCTGAATGTAACATAAATGTGCACAATGTTAGTATACCCTTTTCAAGTTAGCGGTGTAGTATTTTCAACTAACTTGACTAGCAAAGTATCGATTACTCGATGATCGGCACTAACCTTCTGCATCGATAAATAGTATTTTTGCCAGCAGTATTCAGTATTTTATGACAGCCAAGTATCGATATCTTACAAACGATCTCGAAAGTATGCAACAAAAAGAGAAGCCCTTATTTATTTATTTATTTTCTTTAATTTTTTTATTTATAGCTTACTGTTACTATATTTAATTACTTACCATTTATTTAAATTTTTCACAAACAAAAGAAAACTACGCGATTTAGCGATGTAGCAACCAGAAAAAAAATGTAGACTTTCCGCTAGAAAAAAGCTGAGTTAGCAACACTGCAGCCACGTTTCAAAAATAGTAAGAGCTGGTAGAAAAAATGGCAGCAATAAATATATATAAAGTATGTATGTATGTAATGTGTACATATATGTATAATAAATAATTTACATAAATGTAGCCGCTTATGCAGAATTAAATATGTAAAAATTACTCCGTTTTTCAGCATATAAAATTGAACATATGCATGCTGGCAACTTTGACGCGAGAGGCGCTTATGCAAAAGATTATTTCGATTGGTTTAACTTTAATATACGCTAGAGTACTCAATGAATTCTTTGGTTTTTCGCATATTTTCAAGCAATTTCAATTGGCCAGGCAAATACCCGGGCCCAACTGGACGAGTTAACACAGATCCTGGCCCAAAATGGATTTACAGCTAAGCGCATTGCGTGGTACATCGAGCTGTCTAAAGTAAATAAGTAAATATTTACAATTGCAATGCATTGTTCGCATGCCAAACATGCCACTGGAATATCTGTGCAACGCACTCGCCACACGTCCTGCCCCTGCTGCGTTCCCTTCTCCTGCAGCTCAGATCTTGCTGAGAGCTTTTTGCCGTGTCATCCATTCCCTGGCAACTTGATTGATAGCCAGGCCGTGCACAGAGGAAGAGGGAGGGGGGGGGCAGGGAGAGGACATAATCAACTAAGTGAGAGTGGTCGAGAGAGATAATTGGCACGTCCACAAAAAGATTTAATCAAAGCAATTCGGAGGCAATAATTGCGGGCCGCAAGTGGCTGTCGAGTGAATACTTCGGACTCGCATTTAAATCGAAACAATTCGCAGGACACACGCAGCCCCCTCCACCTCCCTCTATGGGTTCAACAGATCGCATTATGTGCTACACACACACACACACGCACACACAGACACACATACACACATACACTCACGAGTGCACATTAAACAATGCTTCGAGTGAATGCGTAGCCAACGAGTTATTTAATAACGTTCCAATAAAATCGAATTGAATTTTGTCCGCAGACCAACAGCGTCTATCTCTCTCACTCCCGCAACACACACGTACGCACTCGTTCAGAGATGCTCAGCAATTCAGAAGTGGCACGAGATGCACACTTGCTGTGCCACGCCCCCTCTTCCGCTTGTAACCACATTGCGTTATATAAAACAAACAAATCAAATTGGAATTAATGTGAATAATTAGTTGAAGCATAACGCGCTCGGGCATTTTGGCAAACCGTTAGCTGGCCAGAGAGCTCGAGCCGTCTGCTGTACATATACACACATGTGTGGGTGTGTGTGTGTGTGCGTGTGTGCGGTATTAATAAACGCGTCTGTGTGCGTGGCATGCAAGTGCTTTGTTTGTTAAACATGTAATTTGATTTTGCATGGCCCCTGGCTATTTTCACAGTGCACAGTGGGACGAAACTCTCTTAACTGTTTATTTATTAAACATATGTAAATATAATTTTCAAAACATTTTTCATATTATCTTTAAATTTTTCAAATCTTTTTGCTTTGTATTTAAAATTCATTCTGTTTTAAAATTTAATTATATATTTTAATCTTTTAATCGACATAAATTAAAAAAATGTATAATTTATGTTTTTTTTTTTCAATTTTTCAATTTAAAAATTGAGATCTAATATAAATCTAAGAAAATTAAATAAAATTAAATTTAAGAATATAAAGAAAGTAGAGTTAATATGTAATAATTAATTAATTGCATATCTTTTATGTTTGGAGAAGGTTATTACTTATATCGGAATCATTTGTAGCCAGTGTGAACCTGAAACTGGCAAGACTTTGCGTAAGATGAAACATGAAACTGGCAATAGATAGATCTACTAAACAAGTCACGAAAGGTACAGGCGGGTGCCTCCGTTTGTGAGACACCTTTCACCCAGTATTGAAAAAGCTTTGTAAATCCAAAAACAATTCCCAACAACAAAGATTCCCTTCGGCTGTTGCCTTCTCGCTCTTATACCCTTTGGAAGACACACGCGAAGGAAGAGACTGCAAGAGGATAGGTATTTTCGTTATTTCCTGTCTTTAACCGGCATTAAATGAATAATTGAAATAAATTAAATAAATGAAATAAAATTACTTAAAAAATTATAAAAAATAATAAAAATAAAATTAATAAATGATTAAAACAAATATATAATATAAATAATATAAATGGAATAAATGAAATAACTAAAAGAAAAAAAAAATAAAATATATTAATCAATAAATAAAATGTATGCTGGTCCTGTTCTAGATCAGAAATGTATATAGGTCAATTAAAAGTTATGCCTTTTCATAATTCATTCAATATTCACTTGCGGGCCCACTGTGCCTAGTTGTTGTGAGTTGCAACAATGAAGGTGCTATTGCATTATGCAAGTGCTCATGCCATTTGGGATACGGTGCTGTTGCTTATTTATTTGCTAGAACAATTGATAGTCCTTTCATCGAGTTTAGACGATGGTTAAGCGATTTACGATTTAAGCTTTGCCAAGCTAGCTGAGCTCCTTGGCTCCTTCGTAGTACAAAGCCAGAGAACGGATTATAAACATAATGTAAACAGATATAAACAGTGAGAGCAAGAGAGAAAGGAATTTGGATAAAGGCAGAAAGAGAGAGAGAGAGAAGGAGGAAGACAGAGAGAAAGACAGAGAAGGGAAGAGAGAGACAGAGAAGGGTAGAGAGAGAGAGAGACTGAGAGGTATGGGGAGAGGGGGTGAAAGATAGACATACTTTCATTAAGGGAGATTAAGTCTACTAATTGGGCTTTAATGCTGCAGTGCTGACAAACAGCACTCAATACCTTACCTCACATACACACACATACACTCACACAAACATACACATACACACACAGAGAGGCGGAGACAGATACATGATTGCATGATTGCATGCATGATTGATATGCATGATTGCAATTGTCTTTTATGCATAAATGAGAAATTGAACTGAAGTCTTTAAAGTGCCTTCACACTTCTATAATGTGCACGAGATTCTTGCTTCAATTCCAAGCAGGAACATATGAGGAAATCTATACTGGAATTGGATTGGAATTGCAATTTATTAAGATTAGTTTTTGCGTGTTTTGCACTTTCTACTTTCCTTAAGCGCTTCAATTGTCTGCGGCTTTAACCCTTTTGCTTTGCCAATAAGCCTTCAAAATGTAGTCCGAAGAAATCAAATCCGGAGATTAAGGAGGCTATTTATTTAACATCAGACATCCAGGCATTTTTTGTTAAACTCATTCGACGTTTTCAAACCCATTGAAGACAAGTCAATCGGCTGTCAATAGTTCAAGTTATTCAATGTTACCATAGCGACATAGGAAATGACGCACCCTATAAAAGCAGAATATATATTTAACCAGTGCGTCCGTTATCAACTTAAACATATATGTATATAGTAAAAGTATTGTATACGAACAACATAAGTGTCCTAAGTCGCATTATCCACTGCAGTCAAGGCTCGAATCTGTCATCGTTCTTTGCCTTGAGAGTGCCAGCTAATTTCTGCTGCGCCTTCGCCATCCTTTCGATAGATTTAACGCCAATCATAAGAGCATAGCCCCCATTGATTTACGATAATGCATTTTTAACTGAAGGCTAGCTGAGGTCAGCAGCAAGCAGAAGTGGGGAGGAGGGTGTGGAGAGGGGAGGAGTTACTCTTGCCACTGGCAGCGCTAGGGCAGGCTGCCTTTAGCCACAACAAGGTATGCAGAAGAGTTATGGGCACACACACACACACAGAGAGAGACTAGTGTGTCCTGCTGCAATGGCAGATTCAGCACTAGTAGAACCCTAGCTGGCCCCACGGCGCGTTGCCAGACGGGTAACTTAAAGCCACCTAAGTGCGTATAAATCAGCAAATTGCCGGACGGGGCGGCAACGACGACGGCGACGGCGATGGCGACGCGGACTTGGAAAAACACATTATGAACTAAAGTTATTATAATCGCTGCATACTTGCAGGCGGCAGGCGGGCGCTCTCAGTTCATAAATAACACCCGCCGCCCGCCATCATCCGCATATCCGCACATCCGCATACATATCCGCATACTCACGCTGCGCTGCGGCGCGCACAGCTGCTGCTGATGCCGCCGTCGTTGTTGTCGCTGCTGCTCCTGGTGCTGCTGCTGCTGCTGCTGCTGCTGCAGAGCAGAGAAATGAAATCAAATAAAAAGCGGACTAAAGCGGGAAGCAAGAAGAGGAGATAATGCTATTACACAGCTGGACTTTTTCTGCGCATACGAGAAATAATAAAAACAATAACAAGTTGTGCGGCCATTCGCCCCGCGCAGACCACAGAGAGGAGAAAGGAGACACCCTGTGAAGCCAGTGCGAGAAAGTGCGCTTGTATTTCAGTTTAGTGTGCGCAAAGTGTTAAGCTAACATTCGCTGTTAAGCTCGATCTGCAATCGATACAATGTTTATATGCCAACATGGCAGTTTTAAGGCGGACAGAAGGAACCAAGCCTCAGAGCAGGCATCTCATTTAGAATGGGTATACTAACATACTAACTGTATGTAACAGGCAGAAGAAGGCATGGCAGACTCTGACTTGTACATTAGCTGAGTATCTATCTCTCCTTAAATTACAATCCGATCGGACAATAGAGATGACAGTTTTAATGCCACCTTTGATGCCATAACTATTAAAACAGAACAAAGCGTATCTCACTGTCGGACATGCTCCACAGTTGCTTTCGTAACCCTTATAACCCTCGACCACTGAAAATGGCCACAACTTCTTGTTGGCAAAGCTAATTAGCATCTATACTTGTTTAGAATGTATGGTCGAGTCGAGTTAGCCATGTTTGTCTATTCTATTCTAACATCTGTTTGTCAGTCTATCTATCTATCCGTTTTATGTCAAACCTTTACAGTATTAAAACTACCAAATTGTATTTATTTTTTTGATTAACTCTACTCTAACTATAAAATTTCATTTTGAAATATGAGTCTTGCAATTAGCAAACTTAGCAAACGTTCGCGTGAACCGACTTCCGAGTCGGTTGCGATGGATAAGTCGGAGCATCCGACTCCAGCTAACGCTGATAAGATTGAGGCCCTTTATTGCCGTGAAGTGGTAAATAAAAGTGATGATAAAACAAAGGGCTTGGAGAAGGCTAAACAAGCAACCAAAAAAGATTTGCAAAATACAAAACCGGAAGCGAAGCGACATTTGGCAAGAAATTTGGGGGTCGCTCTTTCGATAGTCGTCCTTTTGTACTTCATCAACCGACTTACAGAATTAAACATTTGAAATGTGTATAGTTTTTTTTTGTATTTCTGCGACTTTCGTCCAAGAATTTTAAGATATGAAATTGGACTTTTATTTGAAAAAGGAGCACTGCCTTTGTGTTTTTGTGTAACTGAAACGAAAACACATATAATATTAAGGATGTCGCTTCTATGACGACCTTGACACTGCTATAATCGCACTTACTAACGATATTATAGCTGCCCAGCATCAGTAAGTGTATTAAAGCTTTACTCGCAAAAAATCGCTTTGTTTTATTATTGTTATTGCGTTTTTTATTCGCGGAGCTCATTAATTGAGTCATAACAATCAACAGCATAATCAGTGATGTCATTGTGTGTAAATAATTGTAATTAACCCCGAATTGTTTTTATACCCTGCGCCCTGGAGGGCAACAACAAGGAGTATATACAATGGCACAATGTACAACATTTGCCATGTGCGACTGTTCGATTGCTTGCCATAAAAAGGGCAAATGGGGGCGATCGTAAAGATGTTTATTTCCTTACGAGTCAATTCTACAGGATATCAAAGCCACGAATACTTTCTAGGCGAGTGTACAATTTTTTGAAGTAATTTTATTTTGATGTTTTTGCCGAATACAACTACAATAGTTCGCTGGCGTAATCGACGGCGAGATACTCTGTAATAAGATAGAGTACGTATCTATTACTTGGGCAGTTTGGGAATGTGAGAAACAACTTCTCCACTTGATATGCCACTCATCATCCGACTGGAGTGTTGGAAAAACTGAAGCATTGCAAAGGGAAAAACAGTTTTTCCTGCATGCGGAAATTGCACAACGTTGAACAATGTGGAAACGTGGACGACGTGCAACAGTTTAAATGCCACACTTAATTTTTATTTGTTTACCATGTCTGCATAATGCATAAAATAAAATATTAATCATTTCGTTAAGTGGTGGCAAAGTGCATTCGATCAGCCAGCCAGCCAGGCGGAGCGCAGTGAATAGATTTAAATGTATTTATACTCAATTTGACAGTGTCGTGAATTTATTGTTTGGCCCCATTCAACAGCAGCACCTCGTCCCGCTCCGCCTCTCGCCAGACCCTTCCATCTCTATTCACTCTTACAGGCCTGTTGTTGCATTCGTTTGCGGCCGAGTTCGTGCACGAATACATTGAATGTAATTATGAGTACCATGAATTGGATTTTAATTCGATCAATTTCTTCGTGCATTACGTGACCAGTGAAGCCGCAAACTGAAATCACGCCATGAGATCGCAAATGAGTGCCCCCAATGCACTTTTTGTCGAAGAATTTAAGAGAGTTGCCTGATGAAGCATCCAATATATACATGTCGATTTTATACTTGTACTTAACCTCAACTTGTGTAGCACGTCTGAGAACAAACTGAAGGAAACTCATGTAAGAAATGTAGTTGATGTTACTCTGGGTAATAGGGGTATTAAGGTTTATTTTATTTTATTTTGCAGAGGGTTTACTAATTTTGGCCAGGAGTTTGCAACGCACCTTAGTAGACATCTCAGACCCCATAATGTAACATATATACATATATTCTGAATCAGTATCGTCAGTGGAATCGATATCTGTCTGTCCGCTCGTTCGTCTGTCCGTCTGCTGCTGTTGCTCCTGTTTACTTAGATTGATCTTTATTTGGTCTTCCATATGGTGTCATAGTTTATAGTACTGTATATACCAACTGATTTTTAGTTACTGTGCTAGAACTCTGTAATATGCACCGAATAAAATGAGAAATTCCTTGCTTCCTATTTTTCTACTCACCTCTCCTGGAGGAACTGCATACAGCGCTCGAGTGTATTACACAAAATGTTTACTCGCAAATTTATGGGAATGCCAACTGTACATAAATAGAATGCCCCGACAAGTACAGTCGTATCAGGCACTTGGGTTTGTTTGTCTTGTGCACCTTCCCAAAAATGCAATTTCCATCTTAAGGCTCGCCCCCACAGCCCCCGTTCTCCCCCCCAGGCACATCTGCATCTCCGTCTCCATTCCCATCCAACTCTAGTTGAGGTATTTTCATTTACATATTTACAGTGCGGGCAAATTGTACGCTAAACTTAACAGACACTGCCGAGGCATACGAGGGCTGCATGTTAAGTTCGGTCTGCCCTCGACTTCTCCCTTGGCCGGAATGAGTAGTAGCAGGGGTAGCACGGGTACTCAGGCAGGCAGTGAGACAATGCGCAGTGAATAAACATCCAATTGGAAAATTTGACGCTGTCGGCTTAAAACTGTTGTTTTCAGTGTATTTGTATTGGTTTTTAAAACTAAGTGAAAGGTATCTTACAGTCAAGTGCACCCTACTGTAGCTTCCGGCTGATTATTTTTGATTTTTATTACCGTATTTAAATTGTTTTGTAATGAGCAAGAACAAAACCTACAGTCGAGGTTTATTTTTTTATTTTATTTTTTACATATTCATCTTAGGGTTGCCAGGTCAGGACAGAAATGTCCTTTTATATTTTTGTCTAGTCCGAAAAAATCTTTAAATCTTGCCGTCCTTTTTTATTTATCAAATATGACGTATTTTTGATATGATTTTAATGAAAATGTTCTTAAAACCATCGGTGTAGATCCATATAATTTGTTTATAAATCTTTAACCCGGTTTTCGATTCGATTTAAAATAAAAAGGAACATTCCCAAGAAACGAATATTTCATAAATATTTGCTGATATTTTTATATTTCGATCAGAATCAGTTTCAACATATAAAGAACCATTTGAACATTATAAATTGAGCATGAGAAATATATAAATAAATAAATTTACAAATTTATATTTTAGACTTTTTTGTAAACAAAAACCTATCCTGTTTTATTTATCTCTTTTTCCTCTTGCCTATCAGTTTTTCTCTGATTTTAGAATTGCATACTTTTAAGCGGCGTCATGGAAATCATAAAATGATTTCTTAAATAACTTATTCTATTAAAATCACTCTTGTTTTTTGATTTTAATCGATTAACGGGGGCGAAAGGGGTGTGGTCAGATTTTGAAATGAACTTGATCTTCGGGCAACAATAAGACATATTTTTCATATTCTTCTGGTTTGCCTAGCTCTTATAGTCTCTGAAATATAGATTTTTTAACGGAAACATACAGGCAGATGGACAGGCAAACATGCTAATCAGGAATAAGTATTTTATGTGGGGTCTGCCACGCCTTCTTCTGCCTGCTACATACATATATATACGTACATATATATATATATATATATATACTTAAGACTTTTTCCCATTCTTCCCCAATCTTTTCAACTTAGTTGAATACATAAAAACTCACATAAAACTCTTCTATCAATTTAATTCGATCGCACACAAAAGTTATTCAAGACAACTCTGGCAACACTCTTCTGCGACTTATTAAAACTACCCGTACTATAGTTATGCAACAGTAAGGTAACCGTTCTTGTAATATATGCATATGGTAGTTATCTCTTTAATATAGTTTAAAGCTTTACATAAGACTAGCTGCAGAAATGGGACGCGTATATCGGAGTATGATTGACAGTAATTGCAGCTGGCAACAAAGTTCTATCTATTATGATAAGGTCTTGTGCAAGCAAATATCTATGAAAACGACACATTTTGGCTGAACATGAATAGTAGAAGACAAGCACTTCAAATTGAACAATGTCTGTGAAAAGTTATATTCCGTTACTAATTTGTCTGTTCTCGGCGATTCGAGAGTCGCAGAGCTTGCTTGAGGAACGTATTGTGAACGGGAACACTATTGGTATTCGGCAAGCACCTTGGCAGGTCTCAATACTGGTGAATTCTAGCCATAACTGCGGCGGTTCTATCTTGAGCAACCGATTTATCCTAACAGCAGCACATTGTATCGAAAAGTGGCTTCCCGTAAACTTGACTGTACGTGCAGGTTCTTCATACTGGAAATCTGGTGGACAACTTTTAGAGGTGGAGAGCTTTCTAGTTCACGAAAAGTGGGATAACATGAGAGTTATTAACGATATTGGTGTTATACTACTAGTGAAACCACTGATATTCGGTATAGGAGTTCAACCAATTAAATTGGCACAAGAAGGTCCCAAGGCTGGAGATGCTGCCTTTGTCAGTGGTTGGGGAAGCGTCGACTACAGGAACTTTATACCTACATTGACATTGCAAGGCCTGGAAACGTCAGTTTTGAATCAAGAAACTTGTGCTGCAATACTTTCAAGTTTAAGTGAAGACACGCTTTGTACATACAATGAAGCCAAGGGTCCATGGAAATCAGACTCGGGCGGACCGTTGGTAGTCCATGGAAAGCTCGTAGGTGTTGTTTCCTGGGGTCGGGACGACAATACGCCTGCAGTTTATGCAAGTGTTGCTCATTACTACAAATGGATACAAGGCGCGATCAAAAAGCAAAGAAGTCTATCATTTAAATTGTAATTAACTTTCTTAAACTTTTACAATCTCAATAAAGTTAATACAACCATTTTGCAAGGGTATCTGCACGTCGTCTAACATCTGAACATCTTATGCTCTACGCACTTATTCCTTTCTTTCTCGCACTTATGCGCGGCCAGGATTTCTTGCAGTGTACGTGTCAAAGGCGACACGCAATGAAATTTTTGTATTAAACTGTCGAAACGCATTGCCTGATTGCCTAAGGCGGCACAATTGAAGTATCTACCAAGAGGTCTCCTCTCCTCCTCTTCGCTTCCCCTTTAGGACTCACCACTTTCATTCTTCCCCTTTGCCCAAACGGCACTTCATCCTTAATCCGTTCCCCAAGCCCGACTTCGTCAGTTTCCCTCTTCGCACTTTCGTTATGCTCTTCAAAAGTCACATATATCACAGAGAAATTGCGCAGGCAAAACGCAAAACGCACAAAACGAAAGCGAAAACCAAAACGAAAACGAAAACGAAAACGAAAAGGAAAAGGAAAACATTGCCAACGGCTTAAATTTTCAGCGTCAATTTGCGAAGGCCCCAACTGCGACCCCGACATTGCCTATAGTAATAGTATTTGTTCGCTCTCTCCCTCTCTCTCTCTCACTCCTTACTTCCTCTGCCTGTGCCTGTCTCGCTCGCACTTTGTGTTTGTGTTGCCTTCTGTGTTCCCAACACTTTATGACCGTGCGTGCGTCTGACTTTGTTTGCTTTATTTAGACTCTTGTCTATTTATCCAAGTTTGCATTCAAGATGAAAAGATAAGAAAGGAGAACCGAATCGACTGCTCCCTAGATCGAATCGAATGCCGAATACCCTACCCCAAAGAGTCAGAGCAGAGGCACTGCAAATGCATTCCATCGCATCTATTCAAAGGGGGAACTCAGCAGCAGACTAGCTTCAAGGGGGACTGCATTCCCAACTGGTTCAACTTAATTCACTTCCCAGTCCGCGCCGACTTCATGCGGGGCTGCCAAAGGGTTAAGTGTTGCCTTTATTGACACAGTTAACTCGACGCGGCAAAAACACGCACACAGTTCATTCATCTGTCGAAAAGTTGTCGGCAAAAGAAATATGTAACCCGGGAAAGCTGGCAGATGGGTCCCTATCCCTCCGTCCCCGTCCCAGTCCCGGGAAGGGATGGCAATGGGTTTGGGGCACGAGGGAATTTGGAACTCTGCATTGAAGTTTGTCGGGTGTCTGCTTTAATCTCATTAAATCAGCGCCGAGACTGAAGTGTACGCAAGTAATTCGTATTTATAGCAGACACACTGTCCCACTGTCTGCAGTCCCCAGTGCATAGTGTGTCCACTGTCCCCCGTCTCCCCAGTGGCTGTCGTTCAAAGCGCAGGCAAACATTATGGCAGCTTATTCAAAGTTGTTCGTTCGCTCTGCTCCTTTCACATGGTCAGCACGTTGCTAGAGAATCAATGCAGTACGACTGTGACCTCTGTCCAGGACTCCTTTCGCGATCCTTTGCTCAGGTCTCAGGTCGATGAAAATTGTGGAAAATATCGAAGAAATACTCTTAATTTTTGTGTTTTTTATGTCATAAGGGTCCCCCCTTATAACATTTTCAAAAATTTTCAAAATTTAGAATTTTGATATTTCGACTTAAATTTATAAATCTAGTCAACAGCAGTATAAAAAGTCCTCCCAAAAGTGTTTGCATCGCTGGATGACGTCGAATGCAAGTCGCATTGGCATCTGTCTTCCTTTGATTCACTTCCTCCTCCACGTCCCCACCAGCTTCCCGCAAGTGTTATTACGGCAATAACCCTAGACTAGAACAGACTCTCGCTAAAGGAATGAAAAAGTTATTTGATTTTCGAATAAGATGCTTGTACCCAGTACAGCCCAGTAAAGGGTTGCTGCAACTGGACAATGGAGAGTTGAGTGAACTCAACTCCTCAATAACTAAGGTGAAGATCTCAAGCACATCAAGGTGTGCATGTTACCCACCTATAGAACATCTTTTATTAGCTTCACTATTGACTGAGTATTGCCAGTAAATAAGGGAGAACAATAAAAGAGTGTGCAAGGAATTTTTATACCCTATCAATGAGTATATTAATTTCGGCAAGGAGCAAAGCACCTTAGGAAACATCTCCGACCCCATAAAGTGTATTTTCTGAATCGCCATCGACAGAGGAATGGAACTAGCCCCGTCCGTGTATCCGTCTGTCCGTGTGTCTGTCCATTGCAACGCAAACTAGTCTCTCAGTTTTAAAGGTATCCTCATGAAACTTATACGTCGGAACGCGCCGGATCGCACGGATATATCGTATAGCTGCCATGCAAACTGTTATTATTTGTCAAGCTATTATATCCAAAATTACTACATCGGACTTATTCTACATACATATATAATATGCATATAAAATTTCATCATAGCCATAGAATCAATTGGCTGAAATTAAGGTTTTTGTATGAAGATCTGTTCTGATTTTAGAAAAAAACTAAACTTATCAGTGTCAATCAAAGTTAGATATAATATTCTGCACCATTATATATCACAAGTATAGGAACGATCGGAGGACATAATAACCTGCAAGGGTATAGAACCTTCGGCATGCCGAGAGTAGCTTTCGTTCTCGTTTTATTTTCTTCAATCAATTTGTGTTTCGATTCCCAGCAAAGCACACTGTCTAAATTTCAAATGCTCTATGTGATTTCTTCTTTGTAAACAATCAAAAGGCAAAGAATATAAAGGCTTTCTATCTGTTTTGATTATTTGTACAACGGTAATATTCGGTGCTAATAACATTTATTAATTAATTGGCATTATGACGGCCTGTCACGCCCTTGTCAAGGTGTGCGACACATCTAATTACCGAGAGGCAGAGTAAGTGAATAAACAATGCATTCGTTAATTGTAACCGCCTGGACCTTTTTCACAGAAAGGTATGTTCACTCCCAGGCTTACCCTCTTCTCCTGCTCCTCTCTACGCCCTCTTTCTTTTTTGTGAATCGATTCTCGCTGCTTGTGTTTTTTTTTTTGGGCAAAGGGTCTAATTAACTGAATCATCTGATTAATAAATTCAAAGGAAAACGAAGAGAGAAAAGAAGAGCTAATTTTCAAGTGTGTCAATTTCGTCCTCGTCTTTTCCTTGCGACATTGACAATTTGTGTATTATTTCACGGGGAAAAACACCGGAAAACTCCGGCTTATGCTGTTGGTGTGTATCTGTGTCTGTGCTCGCCCGCTTCCTCTCGGTTTGATGTCGTGCAAGTTGAGCTCCCATATAAGAGGATTTCAAAATGCCTTCAATAACGCTTGACCGCATTCTGTATGAGTGAGCCCCGGGGACAAACATGCCAGGAGTAGCTCAGTAAGGAGAGCAAAGAAAGACCGACAGACAGCCAGTTTGCCAGTGTCTGCCTGTGTGTGAGTGTGTGTTCTTCTTCTTGAGCGACTCCTTTGGCATTCCACTGGCAGACAAGCTACAATGGGTCAGGCAGCGCCAACTCAGGCACGATTTTATTGTCTCCCAGTTATCTTCGTCTGACTTCTTCGCTAGGTGCCGACATCCCTTATTCATTATGGGTGTGAATAATATGCTTCGATACACATCGAAGAGAGGTCCCGCCCATTCCTCCACACATATACACACACACACAGAGACACAGAGGCAAACACACATGAACAGGTGCAAAGAGTAGTGTGTGGGTCGAGGAATTGTTCAACTGGGAACGATTTCGAAATGGGTAATGGGACTACTTTTCCAATTATCTATGCTTCTTTGGGTTTAAAACAAGGCATTAACTGTACGCTGTAATCAATATCGTTTTCGTAGCACGCTTTTGTGCGCAAGTTTAATGTGAATAGGTACCAGTGCATATGGAGGTACCAAATGGGATATATGGGCTGGTAGATCTTCGTAGTTTGAAGAGCTAGAGTGACTGAACTGTATGTACTATATAATGTATATCATGTGCAGATCTTGCTTTCATACGTTTCTTTCGATTTCAATCAATTTAAAATATTGCATTGTATACCGACCTCACTCACCAAATCGATTCTTGGTATTTATCGATCGACAGGTAATTAATGGCACACTGATCCACACAAACCCCTTGAAAGGACCCTCATCGTTTTGGCCCCGGATCCGGCTACCTCATCTGCCTCCTCCCTGCGTGGCCACTTAAATGAATATGATGAAGGCCCTGTGTATGGGTCTGTATTTTTGCGGATGTTGAAAAATCCGCACGTTTGTAAAAAAGGGCATAAATCTTTGGTGTTTAAGTCAGTTTAACCGGCGAGATCCTAAGGCGTTGATAGCACCTGCCCATGCGGATATGCCGGTGTGTGCCCGAGGTGTGTGCGTGTGTGCGCCTGCACGTGTGTGTCTGTATTGTTCTCGTGCCATCTCCGTTTCTCTACTTCTCCCGCATTTGCTGTGTGCATTTATAGTAGACGTTTCATTGCTTCACTTCCTAAAGGGAAATATTCAATGAAGCTTGCGAAAAGGTGAACCTTTTTTGCCTTCCTCTCGAGGAGAGGGGGCGGAGGAATGTTTGCGCTTGCCTGGCAGGAGCTAAAAGAATGCAAGAGGATATATGTCCAGGCATACATACACGCATACATGCATACATACATACATATGTATAAGTGGCTTTGGTCCAACGGTAGCCCGGTTCGCACTGAGATCTCTGCAATTAAAATGAGTTTTGCTCGAGGCAGAAGGAAAAAGGTATGCGGAGAAAGATTCTTTTCAAGAGGCTTTATTATTTCATATTATCTGGCTCTGTCTGTGCTTGTGCAGTTATGAGTTGCTGACAATAGTTAAGGCCTTGTGCTCATATTCGTCGCAATTTGAGAGCAAACCCGATTCAACTTTACAGAGTTCTTCAATAAGAGTGCCGCATTTCGATTACGATTGCTGTAATGCAAGCGAGAGCATCTATAAAAGTAATTAGTTTTGTCTTGGAAACCTCGTGCTAATGCGTAGCAATCAGCTTTTGATTGATAGCCCTTGGATTGCGGGCTTGCAGGGCCGTACCGACGGGTCTCGGGGGCCCTTCTGCAAAATTGCTGTACTGTAATTAAATACATATATAACTGCCTAAAATGTAATATAGTATTAAGCTAATAAATATTGTTTTTTTCGGTATCAATAGTGGATTAAATACATACCTAAGTCCGTCTATACAGCCTCACCTTTGTCTGTCCATCCATTTGATCTATGATAAAAGCTAGAGAAATCAAACTTTATTTGAAGGTTTCTGTATACTACCAATTGATCAAGTTTATTTGAAATGCTATTGAAAATCAGAAGGGATTCCTTTCTGTAGATTTTCTAGATATAGTGTCCTTGGTAGCCGGGGTTCCTTGTACAACAATAATTGATAGTATAGATAATATAATATAAAGGCTTAGCTGCGGAAACCATCGATCATTTCTTATTAAATTCTCTTGGAAATATATCTACCATATATTATTTGAAATTGCATAAAGTGTATTTAATATATTATAACAACCTTATGTAACATGAAAATATTATTTGTAATAAGTAATCGGGCGATAAGTCGATAGTATCGGTGGTTGATACTATCAACAGCGGCATCTGTTTTTACTTCTCTATCAGAATATTATTATATTCACTGCAAATTTAAATGCTAGTTTAGCAGTCGCAAAACATTCTGTTAAAATGAATTGGACTCCTTGGAAATTTGAAACTTGGAGCAATCAAATTATCCGATTAACATGCCTGGTTATTCTGAATCGATTGATTATTCGGTTACCATGAAACCCGGAGACGATACTAATCTCTAACTGGCCAACATTTATGGACTGGGTTGCTATTGCGTGCCAGAATAAATGTACTCAATATGCCAAATCAAAATACCATATTAAAATTCGTTCGGAAGTTCGAAAAGTGGCCAATTTGTTGGCTAACCGACTTTCGCAAAAGTTCAATCGATTGCCAAGTTTTTTGGCACGGTGTGCTTTACCTTTGGGCGATTGCAAATGATGCTCGATTAGATTGTTACAAGCGCATTTCATCAATTCAGAATTTGAAGGGAAAACGATACCTGAAATCGTTTTGACACCTTCACTCAATTTTGGTCAAACAAATAAAGGCGCTGATTGGGTAAGAGGAACTTCTCGAGTAAGACTGAAGATTCGAAAGAATTCAGAAGATGTTTGTTGTTGGGAAAAGTAAGCCCATTTAGTTTCTTTGAACTTATTTTATACTCACTTACTGAGTACAGGGTATGTGCTTGTCGCACACTTTGAATGAGCAAAACACTTTCACTTGAGTTACGATTTTGATGGTTGGTTTTTTTTCTTCTTTTAAGTCTCTTTTGTGTGCAGCATTTCGGGTCGGCTCAGTGAATAAACAGGAATAGGACATATCACATGCATGGGCGTAACTACGACAACAACAACAACAACAACAACAAGAACAACAATAGCAGGAGAAGCATCTACGGGATGAGGGGACAAAACATTGTTGTGCTCAATGGGATAAAAACCTATTTAGATAGTAATCAAAAATGCTATTAACTTTATGCCAAAAATTTTACACTGTCGCCTCAACAAAGACAAGTATCAGCTTGACATAAAGAGAGAGTGAAAGATAAAGAGAGAGAGGAGTGGGGAAGAGGGAAAGACAAAGAGAAGGAGAGGTACGTGGACTGTTTAATGCGAGCCCATGGCTTTGGTAAGCCGGCCAAAGGTGAATTCGTACAAAAGTAAATAACTTTTCAATTCAATAGTCAAGAAAATCTGAAACATAAAAGAAGCAGGCGGCACATCTGGCAGGAGGAGGGGAAGAATTATGTAGAGGGGGAAAGACCGTGGTGCGCATAAAGTGCGTAACATTGGAAAGGTCAGAGATAGTTTCGGACATGGGTTTGTGCCCGACGGGTCGACAACTGCGTGGAATGGCCTTGTTTAACAGGCTTCAATTGTGATTTGGATGCTGGCACGCGGATGCCATGAAATATTAATGTGCTCTCAAATGTGACTCCTTGTCTTAGTCACGACTGAGTGGCCACGGATCGAGGGATCCCTCCCAGCCCATTATCTGCCTGCGTCTGTCAGTGGCTAATAACTTGAACGATGTGAATGCGCCTAATTTTGACAATTTAATTAAAGCTATCTACGCAACCTCGTAGCAGATTGTAAAACGAGAAAGAAATAAGCTAGAAAGGTATAAACTTTTGACACGGTTGTAGCTTGAAGCGCCAAGATCTGATGTTTATAGATTTCGAGGAGATAAGACGAAAATATCAAGTATACATTTTCCCTTTTTGGCTTAGTTTAGGAGATATAGCCTTCTATAAGTAGCAATCCCCCATATAAGAGAAGTTCCTTTTAAGGAATATTTCTTCCAAGGAAAAATGCGTTATCTGTTGATTGATTCTTAAAGATATCGATGAGATAAGACGAAAATATGTAGTAAAAATTATCCGTTTTCGGCTTAGCTTTGAAGCTATAGCCTCGGAAACTGCAATCTCACCAAACTTTTTGTTAGACAGGTTCAAATTTTTCGAAGTCATTGATATCGATGGCTGTTTTTTTGCAAACGTTTGTTTACCGCGAAAAAAATCGAAACTTTATAGATATACAGTTTTTAAGGTTTCGTTCCGTTTTTCTTTTACGCCCTTCAACATAATTTGCAAAAGTTTGCCCGGTACAGGCCAACAGGTATTTTTCGCTCGATTGTTGCGAGTTTAATTTTTTTAGCCCTCTGGCAGCGCTTTTGTAAAGGCTAAATGGCGTGCCACGCCCCCTTCGGTAGCCAGCTACTGCCCACATTAAATGCGCAAATAATGAGTAAAATAAATAGTTGCATAAAATATTTGTAAATTGCCTGAAAAGTTTTGGTGCGCGAGCGAGCGTAAAACTTTCATAGTTGCATATTCATCGCCTCAAAGCAGGAAGAGAGTTCGCAGAGCCTCTTCCAGGCTGCAGAGTGCTTTGCTTGGCGCCATCAGCCTGGTGCCACATCCACATCCACATCCACTCTACCCGTCTTCCCTCTTCATTCCGTCAGTCCATCAAACCACCCGCACGAAAGTTAATTGGCAAGCTTGAAGACTTCAAGTTGTTTTCCTTCTTTTTGCAACTGCGCCGTTGTTGCGAATTCTGTTGCATCAAGATACTCTCCTAGCTGAGGGTAAGTGCACTGTATGAAGCTGATTATACGAATAGTCTTGATCTACTACCACATACAACTCATGCCAAGCAGTTTTTAATCGAACTTGTCCCCGATTTGTGCTTAGTTCATGATAGATGGACCTCTACACTTTTTGACTGAATGGAATTAAAAGTACATATGTCACATAACAAACATCAGATAAGCCAAGCAATCTTATAAATACTGGCTAACCATATAACTGTTATATGTATCTTTGTCTTACTTTCCGTTAAAATTGTATAACCTTATCATACAATTTTGCAAGTTTTCCTTTACGAGGGTATTTCGGTATGCGGTTCCACGAATTCGCTGCTGTTTCTTGCTTTCAATTTGTTTGGTGTCTAAAATTTTGGAAATTTTTAATTGAAAATAAAGAGTTTAAGCAAACATTTTAAGTCACGCAATGGCAGTACCCTGCAAAAGGGTTTACTTGCTGGTTCTACTGGAAATAAGTTTGTGCATATTTTATAGATATTTAAATACGTGCTCCGCGGTTCGTTGATATATCGCATGAAAGTGTCTTAAAACGTTCTCTTATTTCTTGAACAAGAGGCGTCAATGCGGGAGTGTTTTGAAACACCTTTAAAAAGGGTCAGACCCGTCTTGGCTATATCTAAAGCAAGTACAAGTGTCCCATTTAAAATTTCATGATGTTGTATCTGAATATTTTCACACACTTTTCGTGGCTTGTTTCATTAATGACGATTGTTCGCAATGTCTCGTTCACCATGGTGATTTTTCCATTCTTTCGTCCTTCTTTTTTTTCGCTTTCGTTTATTCTCGGAAACATTTATAGAAATGTTTTGAATGAGGAATGCATATTGAATGCATTGCATTTTTGTATGCAATACTGAAGATGAACTAAGTATTTCGAATAAATGAACACCTCTTACCTTTAAATGCTTACAGTCAACTTAATACATTCCTCTACACAAGCTCTTATACCTATCAAAGTGAGTTGAAAAGTACTGTACTTGCTGCCATGACTTTGTAATTTTTAGGCAGAGCTCTGTAATGCGTTACCCTGGTTATTGATACTTCCCTGCCAGGTGCAGCTCGCGTGTGCTTTTTTCGTTGTCTGGCAACCATTATATTGTTCTTACTTTGCGCGTACTAATGAGTAACAATTAAAAAAGCTACAATCAATCGCACTCGACATTAAGATACTCTTCACGTAATTTTTAAAAAATATCTCAAACACGGATTTACACCATCAGTCAGAGTTCCAGGCAGAATCAGCTCTCATTTTAACGATTTAATTGATAAGGGAACTAGTAATAATGATGACTTTTTAAATTGAATTGAATAGCAATTAAATAAATCGTTTATGGTAAAAGTCAAATTGAAAAATAAAACTAATAGGAAAGCTACAATCGAGCGCACCCGACTGTGAAATACCCGTTACCCAACTGATTAGAACGATTTGTTAAAAAAATATAATTTCTTTTACGTATTTTGTGTTGCATACTTTCAGGAAGCAGCATCGAAATCAGTACATTTTAATTATTTCTTAAAAAACTTTTGTGTTAATTATCCGATCGCAACCAAATTTCAAGATATCATTTGTGGGTTAGTATTTATTGCTTTTACCAAAAATAAACTGTCTAGCCTTAAAATTACCTTTTAAATTCGGTATCGATTTACGAGGGGGAAGTGGGCGTGGCCAAAATCTTAAATAAACCTCATCTGCGTACAATAATAACACATATTGATACCAAATTTGGTAGCTTTAGCTATTATAGTCTCTGACATCCGTCGGCTGATGATTAAGAATATATAATATATAATTTGTGGGTTCTGCCATGCCTCCTTCTGCCTGTTTTTTTCATTTTCGGTTGGCACAAAGTTATTCTGTCCTTCTACCCTATGGGTAGCGGGTATAAAAAGCTTAATTTGCCGTGGCATAGCTTAAAACTGTTTTACACAAAATATAAAGCATCGCATTCTATAGAATCTGCAGAAGGAACACGAAGAATTGCATGTACGAGTAGAAGAATTGAATGCATTTCATTTGATATACAAACTATTTCGTCGATTCATATTTAATAAGCTGAACTGCAAGTTCAATTTTTGGTATGCGAGTGCTGTTCTGCAAGTGCGTGCAGCGAGGACAACTATTTGCAGTCCCATTGTGGAACGAACTGCCGGTCAGGTCGGGTCAATTTCCTAAGTAAATTCCGCATGCTGAACCCAGTCTCAATGTACCTCAAGACTTTCATTGTACTGTAATAAAGGCAGATTCATGGCCTTTAGTCCTGCGTAGCTTTATTGTCCCGACCAATCTGCCCTTCACTCACTTCGTAGCCACGTCCCACCAGCACTGCTTTTATGACCATTTCAATTTGCACGTTCTGCCATTCTTATCAATAGTCAAAACGCTACCCGCTCCCTCCCCAAAAGCGGTAGTGAAACTGCTGCTATTTATTGACTAACTGTCTGATTGAAGCTCCAACTGGCCGACTTCTTGACTGAGTCTCATGTTAGCTCCTTAGTATGCCACACGTGTCCTCATTTATACCCTGTACATCTGGACTAACAGACTGTAGGCAAGCCTGAGGAGTGCGAAGACTATACTTAGGTGAATGGGCATTGGAGCAGGAAGAAGGAGACTATTTTATAATAAAGCAACAGGTATTCGGTAGTAGATACTTTTCCAACAGTTGTTTCTTATATTATCAAATAAATTAGATTCTCATCTTAGGCTTTTTATGAAAAAAATGGTATAATGACTGTCTTTCTGAAGTAACTTTATAGTCTTAGTTTGTGAAAACAGGTTACTTTGGTATGTTAGCCTTATTCTCTGTGAAGAAATCGAAAAGCTTTTCCGTTTGTCTAACTTTCAGCTATATATTAAAAGAGTAAACAACATCATGATCGAATTTGTAGCTTTATGAAATCTAGCAAATCTCTAAATAATTTCTAATTATTATTAATATTTTTGAGTAGCTCAATCTAGCATATGGAATCGCATTCGAATTAAGTTTCTATATCATTGAACTATCTATCGCATAGGTTGTATGTAGATCTTAACTAGAAATGTGGTTTGTCTGTGCACCAACTCGCAGTCAACTCCCTTGGCAAATTGAACATTTTCTTAATACGACGCAAGGGTATAGGGACTTCGCACGTAGCCTATGCTCATTCCTTCTTGTTATTCCTTCACTTTATACTTTCCACTATTCTCGTGCACTCGCTAGTTCATTCATTTTGCCTCTAATCAAACAAAATTGAGGCATACATTAGTTCATCTGCTCTCCCCCTTACACAACATGCACAAGCAACTTGCCTGGCTGCTTTAACAATGCCACACGCGCTGCCCGTTAATGGCTGCCCAGCCTAATGACCCCTCCCCATCTCCGGCCACACTCTCACGTAGGCAAATAATGTCGCTCGGCATTTCGAAGTGGCAACAGGCAGCTGCCAAACGACAACTGGCAGCGGCAACTGGCAACTCTTCGCCAGCTTGGAACGTGATTTGCTGCAAACAAATAAATTTTCAGACGTTTTCTAAAAATAGGTCCGTTGATGAGTGCCTCGGCTGGCTTAACTGGCAGCTCAGCTAGGACAGTCACATACCAATCAGGGTTGTCATCCTGCAATCCTCAAGCAGTACAGCTGTGAAGTTCTCTCTAAACTCTCACAAAATAAATACTGACACTTATTATCTTCTATATGCCTAACTATAGACATAAGTATATAGTTACCAGCTAGTACCCTACTTGTTGAATTCAGTTTCATATTAGAATGAAAGGAAAGGAGCGAGGTCAAATTCTAAAAAAAAACTTAAAATCTCATTTTTTATATATTTTTGCTTTTGTAAACTGGACGAAGCTTTAACTTATGGTGGGGAGCACTGGACTGTAGCTTATATTACCTGATTATCATTCAGTGTATCTAATTTAATGTGACTTCTATGAGATTTCTTTAATTTCATAAAGGTGTCATTTTGTTTTTGACACCCTCATGAACCTATGCTGCGCAGTTGACAAGAGGAAAATGCTTCTTAGTATCCACTTTCACATTTTACACTCACAAATTGGCCAATTTGGGACAGTGCGTCGCGACGTCAGCAGGTGACAGTCTCAATTTAGGTCCAAGTCCACTAAGTCCCTCCATCTAGGTCGTGGCCAGCCGGGAGAGGAGGGGAGGCAGCTAAGGTCTTATGTGCGTTGATAGCGCAGCTTAACTTCAAGACAGATTATCGCTTTAATGATGCATTAAAACAAACCGACAGGCACGCAGAACACACACTCTCACTCTCTCAATCTCTCTCACACTTGCACACACACACACACTCTTACACTTACACTTACTTTGGCCAGGAATGTGTGCAGACATGTGGTCTAACTAATCTGTTCCACCGCCTGTTCCTCTCCGGCAATTACAGCGCTGTTTATTATTGACTGCTAAGGACCCCGCACCGAGACCAGGAGGCAAATGGGGCGAGCCAAGAGTGGGGCGAACGTATTGACACATGTATTAAAGGATTTCCCACAACAGGTGCCGTTAGCTGCGATGTTAGTCGGGGAGGGGTGAGGGTTGGCAGGGGACTAGACAAATTGCTCCTTATCCGGTTGAGAAATTCGAGGGTATTCCCAAGCAACGTTCACTTATAAGCAGAGCTATTTAGTTTTATTTACTACTACAGCTATATATATTCTTGTTCGGCAAAAATGGTTTCAATTCCTTAATAGGATAATGATATATATTTATTGTTGTATATACATATGGAACATACTCTGTTCTATAGTGCCAAACCTCTCAGATATTCTAACTCTTCTTTCCGAATGCTTGCAAACAAAGCTCTCTCTCTCTCTCTCTGTTCGGTCTTGGTACTTATGAAATACATGCACACATCCATTATACAGCATCTTTTCGGGCTTGTTTCGCGTTTAATTAAATTGTCTGTGCCCGTCGCGCGTGCTCTCCCCACATTCTGTCAAGAGGGGGACAAGTCCTGAGAGTGCATTTGACGGCAAGCGAGTGCATACGTGCCGCTCAAGTAGTCTAGTTCTTCCACTGGTCGGTCGCACTCCTTGTGCTCCCCGTACTCGAGTTGCCAAGTGGCCAACTGGCCAAGTGGCCGAGTGGACAGTGCACATCTTGAACGATGTCGTGCCGTAGAGTTTTTAATGTGAAACTATAAATTTGTAGCGCTCTAATGGCTCAAGCAGGCCACTGGGGCCTGCCCGAGTACTTGCTCAGCCTGTACAGTTAGTCACGATTGCGTTGACTTTAATTTTAAACGATGTAACTAGATGACAAATTGTTTTTAATAAGTTGCCTCCTCGAGCATATTGCTGAAAAGCTGTTAAAGGCTTTTCAACTCTACTTAATGCAGATATACTTTCAATTCAGTAATTCCGTTTCTTGTTCTGTATGCAGGTATTGAAAGCATCCATATATTGCTAAATTATTAATTGATAGCACAAATTAATTCTGAAATATCTTTACCATAGGAGTTTGTAAATGATAACTCAAATGAACCTTTCATATTTTATAGTTTAATATTGCCTCTTTGATTTATTTATTCCCTTCGACTATTGCAAATGTTCACTAAAAGGTTTACTAAGTTTACACAAAGTTTGTACTACAAAGGCAGAAAGTGACTTGACAGGCTTAAGAACTCAATAGTTGAGTCGATTTAGCCATGTTCGTCTGTCAGTCAGTCTTTCAGACCGTTTGACTGTCAGCACTCGAGTTTATTTTACGTACATTTTGGATCCCCTACCCTCGGGCTACTCAATCGATATTAAGTTAAGTTAAGACATTCTGCTTCGCAAACACAAAGATGAATAGTCACTATATGCACTTAGCTTTCTAATTGTCGATAAGGTAATAAACACTTATTTTTGCTATTGGGAATTATATGATTTTTGGAATGACTCGCCACTTGTTCTCTTTTTGAGTGAAGTTCATCTAAGTGTAGCCAAAGAGTATCATTGACTCAAATTAAATTTAATTTATATTTATTTTAAGAGTTTATTCGCAATGCAGAGTTTACTTTAAAAACTGATGGTAAAAGATTGCATATCTTTTGTAACTCAAATTCATTTATTTGCTGCAAATGATATAAATAAATAACTATTGCGAGTGAAGAAAATGTTATTGATTTATTAAGTTCATTCTCTTCTATAATTACATTTTTACTCTACAATTTTATTCGGTTTAAGAAAAGGTTGAGAAAAAGATTTATTTAATATTACTAAATCTAAAATTAGCATCATATTATCATTTAAGATTTTTCCTTGCATCGAAAGTATTAGAAAATGGGACTCTTCCCCATTTCAGCATCGAGTTAAATCAAACTTGAATGCCACGAGAGGAATTCCAAAAATATTTAAAAGGATAAATATTTCATTTTTACAGTTGAATTGAATTGGAATCTGTTGAATTATGAAAGGAGCATTTTAAAGTTCAATAAAAACCATTTGAATTTTGGATCATGGAACTGGCGAGTTATTGCCATTGACTGGGAGTTATCCTTTGGCTTCTGTTTTCCGATATGCTGTTCCAGACATGCATATATATCTCAAATACTATATATAGATTTCGAGCGAGTTGCACTTTTGATTTATGGTCTTGTAACAAGAGAGAGAGAGAGAGGGGGTGAGAGGAAGAGGGTGAGGGGGCAGGCAGAGTCAGCCGATTACAGGGTGTCAGAATTCTTCTGTCGCTCTTCTCCCGCCCTGCCTGGATTGTCTTTGCTTTCTTTCTTTGTGCTGTGGCAGCTCGTATATATTACCTTTAATTAAAAACACCATTTGTCAATGTGTGGGCCAGGTGTGTGTGCGCCGATCCGTGAGGCTGCCTGTGTGTGTGTCAGTGTGCCTGTTTGTGTGTGCGCGTGCAACATGTATTTATGCAAATACTTATGTCCGCATATGCTGAAATACGGCTCGACATGCTCACAATATGACAGCGCGCTCGTAGGTAGGTGTTGCCACGTAGCCAGCATCGGTATTATTAATTGCTTTCAATTAAAACAAAATGCGCCGGCAGACAGACACACACACACACAGTCGATTACACATGCATTCATACATTTCGCAACCTACATGCGTGGGCTCTGATAACGCAGGCTATATAGTAACCCAGGCTTCCATTTAGACATCCCCTGAACATGATTACCAGTGCTAGCTGAAATCAAAGAGAGACATTGAAAGAAAGATGAAAAAGAAAGGGAAATATACAGAGAGAAAGAGAGAGGTTAGATAGAAAGATGAGTAGACCAACTTTTGTATATTTATATGCATGCATATGTATGTATGTATATGTATATGTTATATATGTCGCAGAGTAGACATTATAAAAGACAGAATGTAGAGCATGTAAAGAATAACATTGAGTTAATTGGATTGAAAGAGCGAAAGAGTCTACTGAGTGTGGCGCGATGAAAGAATGATAGAGCCGAAAGAGAAGAATAGACAGAAGAGAAATACATATCATGCCGGCTGAAGGCAGTGATAGCTTGCAGGCCAAAGAGAACAGTTCGGCCGAAGAATTCTCAATAAGTAATTTCATTGCGATCCATCACTCTCCGATAAACATACATATATTCATGTGTACAATAAATAAAGAGGTATACATACGCAGTAAGTAATCAGCTTGTCCGTTTTAAAGAAGGAAATCACTGAACAACTTTTCAGTTTGGTCACCAAACCAGGAGTACACAGTTCGTTTCGCGGGTCGCTTTCTCCTTCTTTAAAAGGCTTCACCCTTTCATTGTCTACTTTCATATTGTTTATATTCCTAACTTACCAGTACTTCAATTGCGATACTATATGATGTCCGCTTTAATAGCTAATATATAGTAAACTTCGATTTGTGTATGTGAAACACAAGAGACTTCCTGCTGCCATCGCTGCTCTTTGCTGATGGATATAATCAAATGTGCTGGCCAGGTGAGGTGAGGTGAGGGGAGAAGGACTCAAGCGGAGCCTGCACAGTTGATTTCAGTTTTCAATTAATCGCGACGCTCGACGAACTGAAGTGAATGAATCACAGGATGAAGGCGAGCGCCAATTTCACGTGTCCTTTGTCCCACTGTGTGATGTCCCCATTCCGTGGGGTCCTTTTGTTCCACTGTCTCACTGTCCCACTGTCCCACTGTCCATCTGTTCCGCTGTCTTGCTGTCTGCTGAGCAAATGCGAGTCCATTAGAAATGAGCGATTTGTAGTCATTGCTAAATTGCTGGCAATAAAAATGAGAGGAAAACAAATAAATCCGCTCGCTGGCTGAGGGCTTTGCCAACTTGTGCTGCCTCGCCTGCTCCGCTTGCACATCATTTGATGTCAAGTGGCGTGTGGAGACTCGCACAACGACTTGCCTCTCCGACTCCGACTCCAAGTCCGAGTCCAAGTCCAAGTCCGAGTCTGAGTCTGAGTCCCAGTCGGATGCCGAGCAGGAGTCGGACCTGCCAGACATGTCCTTGGGCAAACAACAAACCCACTGAAATAATGATGTGGCGAGCGGGGCGTCGACGGAGTGGAAGGTGTGAGGGGGAGTAGGTGAGCATGCCACACCTATGAGGCAAATAAATTTCAAAGAGACAGCAGTAAGCTATGGACACACACACACACACACACACACACACACACACACACACACACACACACACACACGGGGCAGACAGAAGCACACACCATCAGCATTACTCACATGGATAGACATGTGGCGACTCCTGCTGCTGCTGATTCTACTGCTACTTGTGCCATTGCTACTTCTGCCACTGCTGCCACTGCTGCCACTGCTGGTGCTGGTGCTGCTGATGCCGCTTTGTGGCCGTGTGTCGGCTGCCCCGGACCCCAAGTCGCAGCTGACCGAAGCAATGCAATGTCGTCTGAGCAGCTTACAGACACTTGTACACACTCGCACACACATGCAGACAGGCAGGCAGCTACCTGCAAGGACTGCAAATGAAACAAGGCAATCGCTTTGCCTCCACACCCCCTGCCCCTCTCTCTCTCTCTCTCTTTTTACTCTGTCTATCTGTGTCTCGCTCTGCCTGCTGCTGTGCTGTGTATGTGGCTTGCTCTCGGCTCGCACTTGGCTTTTAATTTCGCTCGTAGCATAACTCAGCTGCCCCTCCCATCTGCCCCTCTTCACCTACAGCAACACCTGTGATATTAACAACAACAACAGCAACAACAACACCTGGCTGCGCTCAAACGAGCTGTCAATTATGGGTTGGCTCAAGTTCAAGTTCGACACCCGAACAAATTGAAAATAATTGAATGCTCACTTCAAGATAACAATAAGGAATTTATAAGACACACTCTCCCTCCCTTTCCATCTCCTCTTCCCCACACACACTTACATACAAACACACTCACACATATACACACACACACACACCTTGTAGTGGACACCACAAGCACTTACAGACAGGTATTTGCAATAGTTGCGGGAGTTGTGGGGTTAAGCTGAGGTAGTCCGCAGACAACTAGTGGGTTAAGACTGCAACGTTTGGCTTTGCCTTCAGTTACCCTTCCCTCTCTCTTTTTCTCTTTCTCTAGTTCTCTACTTCTCTCTTTCTCTTCAGTTTTTTCTAGCTGTGGCAATCAATCAATCGTGGCCAGCAAAAACTAGTTCGATTCTTGCAACGCACCCTGCCTGCCTGCAACTTGCTACCTGCCTTATTCTCCCTCTTCTTCTTCTTCTGCCACTCCCTCTTGCCCTTGCCCAAACCCCCCCCTTTCCACCATGATAGATTAGCATGGACTCGTCGACTCATTCAACTGCCAACTGCGTCCAGGCACTTTGCACTTGGCGCAGGTCGAAGATGCCGCAGAGCAAATCGAATGCGATTCGCACAAGCTGCTCCAAGTACTCAGTGCGGGGTCAATCTACTTGAGGCGAACCAACTCTTAAGAGAGCTTCCAGCTGGATCTACAGCACAATCCAACGTGGAGCAGATACGATTACAGTTCTAAGGTGAATAGTATTCACAATACTTGGAAACACACTAAAAGATGCGAACTAATTCCTTTGCAACTTCAATTTCCGTACTATTCATGTTGCCACCTCCTTGAAGTGTTTAAACTGGGCAGCTTTCAGGGCCGTAGCAACGGTCTAGGGGGCCCTTGGGCAAAACTTCTTGGCGGCACCTTTTGTAATTGACTTGCTTTAAAAATATTAAATATCGTAATTAGGTTGGTTCATTAAACATTTCACAAAATGAAGAAACGTAACACAAATTACGTTGACTCTATTCTCGATTTTTTATTGGTAAATTCATAAACGATTTTTGAAAAATATATGTTCTTGTTCAGTGTCAGTATCGGTCAATTTAGTTTGTCCGTTTGAACATCAATATCTCTGCTTCATAGAAACTAAAGAAACCAAATTCGATATGAAGCTTTCAGTATACAATAGTTTAGTCTACTTCTTCCATTTTTTTGTCGGTATCGGTAGGCCCTTGGCAGACGGGGGCCCTTGTGCACTGCACACCCTGAACACGCCTTGCAACGAGCCTGCGACCTTTCATACGTACTGTTTGAAAACTTAGTATTTATATTTAATTGTATACTCTCATAAATATTTATAAATCTTATGATTTCATTATTCTAAACTAAGAGAGAAAAGAAGGGCAAAGTGTGACCGTGCTAGGTATTAATATAAAATACTTAATGTAGTGTTGTATAACGATAATTTTGTATGTGTGAATAGAGGGTTTACAACATAAGGGTACACTTTTCGTTTAAATTAAATGAATTATTGTGAAGTGAGTTATGAGTATAATAAAATATGAGAACAGTATAGTACAGTACTTTAGCCTAGAAGTAAATTTATTCATGCATGACTCTAATAAGATTCTATATTGCTAAGCCTTAGAAATGATTTTAAATGTTGCACACTCCTTTAGGAATTGAGGAATTGAGTTTCTTGCTTGCTCAATTTAGTCGGTTCTATATAGAACATATTGTTCGCTCCTCGAACACGCTGCCCTCTTCAATTTGCTGCCCTTTGCAACACTCAACAATTCTCGTAGGCAAAGCCACTTACTGAGACGACACCACGCGCGGCTGTCGACAATGTTGGCCCCGCCTTGGTGCACTCTGACCCCAGCTGGGCAGCAGATTGCACTTTCCACTGCACAAAATATTTCAATTTTCTGGGGCTGCGCACAAATTAGAAATGAAATAAAGCGCAGCACAAACATTCAAAGTCGTTGGAGTGAGTGTGTGTGTGAGAGTGTGTTGTGAGTGAGTATGTATGTATGTGTGTGTGTGTGTATCTGTGTGTGTATCTATGTGTATGTGTGTGTGTATGTGGGTCTGTGTTTGCACAACTGAATGTAAGTTCTGCTGTTTGCGGGCGACTTAGTCTGAGCTGACTGCCTGGCCGAACTAGCCGAGCATACCCCATTTAGACAGCCTTTCCAGGTCTCCCTGCCCCCCCCCCTGCATGCCGGCAGGCATCAAGCGCCTTGCACACATGTTAATTTACTGCGGAGGCGTCGGACTGACTGCAACTGAAGCTGTTGGTCAGGCAATGCCGAGTCCAAACTGTGCCCCGACCAGGCCGAGACCAAGCCACAAAGTTCGTGCTTAAGCGTCTCCGAAAACTTGCAAATACCATTGGCAACATCACAGGCAACAGCAGCAACAGCTACAGCAGCAGCAACAGCAGCAGCAGCACCGCAGCGTCACCGCCGCCGTTGGTCGCCAGCGCCAGCAGTTCTTCGTTTGCGGGATGGTGCCGCCTGCTCCCTTTAAGCTGCTTAGCGGCAACTGGTCGACAGTTGCCACAGTGGTATAGAGTGGTGGGGGCAGAGGGGGGACGGGGGTAGGTGGTGGTGATGCAGCTCGTCCGCAATGCCATTGATGACCACATTTACTCAATTAAGTTGCAAATTCGTTGCAACTTGCAAGGATCCCTGGCAGTCCGAGTCTGAATTCAATTGCCAGACGAGTCTCCAACTGCGACTGCCAGAGTGGGTACAGTGTACACGTATGTTTCGCAGATGCAACAGCCGAGTGTGAACACTTGTTGAGAACTCCACTACGAAGTTGAACGAGTCTAGTTGGTCTCCGCTGAAGGGTGCTCATCCTTGAGATACCTGGTAGATATAGCTGATAAAGCGGGATATCAGCTACCAGATGTGCACATGTGAGCACACTTGAGACTGGGGTACACTGTGGTACACTGCAAGATGCCCTACACTGTTTCCATTTGCATTGGGTACCCACAATAGGATTCAATGTGTACTCTATGTACCAATGGTACAACAGGTACAGGTTCAGTATGGTACTTTTTATGCTTGTAGGCACCATGTGTACTTTATGTTAGAATGGTACAACAAGTACATGTACTTGCTTTTAATCTAATTGGTAAACTGAAAGACGCCCGACAGGGTACACACAATTCTCAATCTATGAAAAGTACAATGGGTACAGAATGGTACATTAAATTCTAGTTGGTATACTGCAAGACGCCCTATACTGTTTCTATATACATGGGGTACCCACAAATGTGTACCTAATTTAAGAATTGTACAACACGTACAGCTACAGTATGGTACTTTTTATTCATGATGGTTCAATGTGTACTTTATCCAAGAATTGTACAACAGGTACATGCACAGCATGCCGCCTTTCATTCCAATTGGTACCATGCAAATGCCCATTTAACCGCTCGCATTAAACACAGTCTCGACTGTAAGAGCATGTTTTAATTGAAAGTCGCAGAAATTCAGCTCTCGACGCGAACAGGGCCCTCTCGAGCTGAAGAGCCCAAACATACTCGAGCAACTATTTATATTTAATTAATAATTGTTCCTTATTCATGGTAATGTATACACTTTGAAGTGAAGAGAGTTGAAGTCACCCAAGTTACGGACTAACTTCGGCATTCACTTATCGGTTGCTCTGGCTACACTTGCCCCAAGTTTGGAAGAGGCTACGAAAGTTTCCCTGCGTTTCTCCAGGACACTTTTCTTTCGGAATAAATATAATAAATTTCTGCCGCCGCAAACTGGGGGGCATCTGCTCGGGGACCAGACCCGAACCTACCCGAACTGAGGCGACTTGACTTGTCTTAACTTGACTGGACAGAACCTTAGCTCGGCTCGTTTATGTTCTTTTAATTAAAATAACACACAGGACAAGCACAATGCAAGCGAGCCTAGTGAGAGACTAAGACAGAGAGACAAAAGGGAAAGGGAATGAGAATGAGATTGCCAGACCGGGAGGGAGCAGCGCATAAAGAACTTGGCCATCCAATCATTTTCGTCTAATGAAGTTTGCGCAAATTTAGAGCCGGACATTATGGAAAAGGTTTAGGGCTGGGTGTGTGTAGTCGACAGTCGTTCATTCTCGTTCTCTTCTACCGTTAAGACGCAGAAAGACCAAAAAACCGAGCACTGTCGACTGCAAATTCTGGAATTGGGAAACGTCTTCATTGCCTTTGCCGAACATTTGCTGCGGGTCAAGAATTTCATCAATTTTCTTTTGTTCTTTGCGGCAATTGTTCATTTGTGGTATTGTCGCTGGCACAGGACGAATGGCCAGAGAAAAAGAGAGAGAGAGAGGAGAAGGAGAAAGGGGTGCATGGTTAAGAGACGAAGCATTCTAGTTGTGTGTCTCGGTTCTGTCCATGTCTTTTGCCTAACTAATGCGCAGACTTCATTTGGAACTTTCTATGCGGTTGAGTGTCTCGAAATTAAATGGAATCGTTTTCCCTACCAAAAACCAGTTCAGTCTCGGACATTTCGTAGTCGTTAACAGAACGTTACAAGAAACGAGAATATTTAAAGCTTCACTGCATCTGGTTAATATTCCATCTGATGATAGTCCATAAAGTTAAAGCTAGTTTTATAGCCGAGTTTCCTTTTATCTCTTTAACAGACTCTGCAGACTTGCTGGCTTCACTCGTTCAATATTTATCCATCGAGTTTTATGTTCCTTAGTGTCTTTACATAATTTATGATGATAGCAATCTGGTAATTAACAATTTTGACTATCATTTGTTTGCAAAAGTGACAAATTAGTTCGATATAAATGCAAATCAGGCTGAAAAACAAATTGAATTCGAACGAATCTTGAGTATGGGATTGAGAAATAACCGTTATTAGTTACACTTAATGAAAGAAATGTTGTGAGGCATTTAAATGGAGGACCTAGAGGAATACATTAGCTTATGAATTGTTGGCTTCCTGGGAATTATTCCTCTACAAATTCTATACTCGACGCACGTCAAAGAAATCCCAAATAAGATCGACATTAATTAGCATACGAATGTAAAGAAACTTTTAAATTCAAAATAATGTTTTTGTACTCTTGTTTTTTATTTTATATCGTCTTATTTCGTCATATATCTTCGAGATATCTGCATTATCTTCTACATGTCGTCATATATCTAGTGTATTCATCATATATAGTCATATATTTATTTGACGTCAACTAAGAGCACTCTACTGAATTAAAATTTGACATTAATGCAATTAAATTATTAATAAAAATAAATTCAACTCAATTAAGAATAAAGTAAAGAAAGTTAACAAGGTTATATTTTTACTCAATTCTATTTATTTAATAGGGTATCTTCTCCAAAATTAATCAACGCATAGATAGATAGGATAGATATGTCCTCGAAGTGTATATAACATATATAATCCTAATCAGCATCAATAAAAGAATGACCAACGCAATTTCCATGTATCAATCTGTTCCTGTGCCGCATCTGTTGCAACATCCAACATAATCAAGACTCTTTTAGAGGTTATTCCTACTAATGTACGCTGTAAATAACATATACAGTTACTCAAGTAATTCTTTACACAAATGTACATGTTAATGTTGTGTACATTTGTGTAAAGAGTTACTTGACTGACTGAATACGATATATAGCTGGCATTGGTACGATTGTTTTCAATTGAAATCTTTGTATGAAAATCAGTATTGCTTTTCAAAATAACGTACCTGAACTCTACCAATTGAAGCTCCACAATTTACTGAACAAACTAAATATTCTATATATATTTTGAATATCTATATATATGTTGTATATCATATATATATTTCATACTACAATATATATATCTAATAGTTTCGCTTAAAGCAATCAGTCAACTGATCAATATTCAACTGATATATATCCATCTTCAGGTACCTTAACTTCCAGATGCAGACTTACAAGCCATAACTACCCGATTCCAATTTACAATATGTGTCAGGAGCAGGGCTTCAGTGTCTGCAACACATATTTTCCATTTGCTCAAACCATATGAAGGCAATTCGGGATAATGATAGGCCATATAGGTAGTATTTTCACACATACAGATATAGTTCCTAGATACAGACTGTATGTGAACGTGTGCTCAGAGATACACAGGTACAGACGTACTAAAACTGCCGTTAAGTTTTAATTTGCATAAATGCCTGTTGCGGCAGGCAGGTCGAAGGTCAATGGAGGTGTGGGGTGGGCGAATGAGTGCGTGAAGGCAGCCCAATTTCAATGAAACAAGTTGCTGGCAGTAAAAGATTTGCCGCCATTTTATTTGCTGCCGTCAGGTCCAAGGCAAAGTGTACTTGCTGCTCTATAAACCAAGAGGGTCTAGGGAAGGGGGGGGTTGGAGTCAGTAGGGGTGGCCCGCATGCATAGTTTCGACACCTCGAGCATATAAACAGGCTCGCTTCCGCTTATGCCAGTCAAAGTACCCCTGTGTGTGTGGGTGTGTGTGTGCAGCTAATGCCAACTGATAGCTGGGGCCGCTTTTACAACGTGCACACGCTGCTGGCGCCTGCCTCTGTGTCAGAGCGAGAAAGAAACAGAAATAGAGAGAGAGAGAGAGAGAGAGAGAGAGAGAGAGAGAGAGAGAGCGAGCGAGAACCTCTTTTTGAATTCAGCATTTTTGCTCTCCTATTAATTTCAGTCATAATTACAACGCCTAATGATGGATTACACAGGCAACAAGAAAGGGGGAAGAGGATGAGCGACAGAGCGACAGAGAGAGAGACAAGAGACTGTGTGTGAGCGGGACAGACAGAGAACATGGCGACTGGCAGGCATCACGAGCACGTCACGTACTTGCATTGTTATCGCTTTTATTATTGCCTTTTTTACGTGTTTAATGTGCCCACGGGCACCCACACGAGCAGACTGTTATACTGTTATACTGTGCTACTGGAGCCTGGTGCATGTGACATGAATATGTTGATAGCGTCTGCTGCTGCTGCTGCTGCTGCTCCTGCTCCTGCTGCAGCTGCTGTTTTGTTCCACAAGCCCCCAAAGTCTGAAGCGACAAAGTCAGCTTTAGCACAATTCCAGCAAAATTCAAACTTCTGGCACATAAATAAGAGAGAGAGAGAGAGCGTGAGAGCTAGACGGTAAGAGAGAGTGCGTGCGAGAAGGACACCAGCATAATTTGTTTTCCCTTCGATTTGAAGCGCGTTGCAAAAGTGCCGACACTTTTGACAGGTAATGGGCCTCTGAAAGTATCTTCGAGAAGTGGCCACAGAGCATAGCCAGGAGCGGCAAGAGGAGTAGAGAAAGGGGGAAAAGTTAAGGATGGGAAAGAAGTCAAAAATCAATTGCAACTTTAGATTAGCAAATGTTTATGAACCCAGCTGGGGCTGGTGTAGTGCGTACGAGGCCGAGGCAGTAAAAAGGCAGGATATAGAGACAGAGAGATGGAGAGATAGATAGATAGACAGATAAGGAAAGATAGATGATAGAAAGATAGATCAGATATAAAGTATACTATATAATTAATTTAATTTATAATTTAATATAATTGAAATCTCCTTTCGAATTAGGAGTTCATTAGCACAAAATATAACAACAGTACGTTACTTATGTACTTTTGTGTACAGAACATACATATATCGATAAGTGAACATTAACATTTGCATCTTCTGTAAAAATAAGCATAAGAAGGATAACAATAAAAGTCCGTTTGCTTTCGGCAACAAGGTTAACGAGGCCCAAATATGTAGCTTTCAGAAAAGAGATCTTTTGTGTCTCACAATTGAGTGGAGTGACATTGGAGAGACCGTGAGTCGGCACAGTTTTCTTATGTTTTCATTTCCAGAGTGCCAAAACTCTTTAAGCCAGATACCTATAATTTTAATTTGAGAAAACTTTCACTGGGTACTCTATTTCCTATTATAGATATTAATATATGTTATTATTATATTATTATTATATATATTCATTTCCAATTTCTAAGTACTGTTTTTTCTTCGCTCATTACTTTCGTTACTTCTACTGCCATAATATTTGTGCAAAATCGTAGCTTATTGTACCCTTTCGACCATTGAAAATAGAACAAAAAGGGTATACTGACTTTGTGCAAATGTATGTAACAGTCAGAAGGAGGCGTGGCCCCACAAAGTGTATATATTTTTGCTCATGCTCGACAGCCGAATCGATTGAGGCACTCCGTTTGAACATCGAGATCTCAGCTATTACAAAAGCTGGAGTAACCAAGTTTGGCACAAAGGCTTAGCTATACCATCAATTGATCAAGTTTATTTCAAATACAGAAGAGTGTCACGACCACCGACAAATCCACAAATCTATAATTGCATTTTTATTTCAATACAATTTGTAAGCGACGATTTCAAAATACAATTCTCAGACTTATATATAAAATTTATTGTCTGTAGTTTCTATCTCTTCTCCAAATTTTAATTCAATCAGAGAATAAATACATAAGTATTCAAGGTCCAAGTAAAGCGATGCAGTGCTGTCAGCCCCTGCTGGTATGCTTTAGTTTTTGCAGGCGTGCCTTAACATGTGTGCTACATTAAGCAGGCAATAGGCGGCAGCTGACCTTGTCTTTAGGTATTCTTGGTGTATTGTTAAAGGTTTTTGAAAACTGGACGAAGGGTATCTTACAGTCGGGAATGCACGTCTGTTGCATTTGCCTGGTTAAGTACTAAACAGCTGTCCGATGTCAGTATGGCATCAAGTTTTCTTGCCCGTCAGAGACAAAAACTGAGCTAGTTGGATTTGACTCGACTTGGTTTGGTTGGGTTTGTTTGTGTGATTTTTAATGCAAACTAAGAACTCGAAGGAACTTTAAAAGTTACTTTGGCTTAGGCCAGCTTAAGACCGTCTTATGAAGGCGTCGAACGGGGGGGGCGGGCGGATAAGGGGCGATTGCGAACGGGTCGACAAATGCCTTCAATCGTCGCTCGCTTTTCTTAATATTTTAATAAGTTATTTATTAGAAAGTTTTCTTCCCGATGTTGAGTGGATTTTTTCGTCGCATTTGGCGCAGAGTTTCTTCTTCATTTTATGCTCTGCAGTTCAAAACATTGGGAAAACATTTCGAACTCGAAGCTTGTCGCACTGCCCTTCTCGCTTTCACTCCAGCTGAGGCCAGTCCTTTCTCCACGTGCGCGTGTGTGTGTGTGTGTGTGCTACGAATCCGACAACTTATGCGGATTTCATAAAGTTTCGTACTACCTACGAGTAGTTCTTTGTTTTATAATCCAAGCACAACAAAGGGACCTCAAACTTATTGATGAAGCAGTTGGGAAAGTTTCCAAAAACATTGTGTAAAATGTTTCTAAGTGCAAAAAAAATAATAATAAGAATTTCTCATGCTTCGGGATGTTTTTGCAAGTGTTGGGAAATTCGCTCAGGGAGAGTAAACAAATTGAATTAAAAGCTTGCCAAATATGTTGGGAAAAAATTAAAATTGAAATGAATCTACCCACAACAAGCGATGATGAGCACAGATGATGACACGTGGGATGCCATGGAGAGCCGCAGAGAGAGGGAGAGAAAGAGAGGGACAGAGAGGGAAGGGACAACAATCTGCTCTTTTCGACAGCGAGCACGGTAAGTGCCCCAGCGAGTGCTTAGTTTTAATTAATATTACAATTTTCACGACATTTCGCCTTAGTTAATATTAGTCTGCATCATATTGTTTTAGTGACAGCAAGCACACGCTGAGAGAGAAAAGGAGAGTTGCCGCAGAGATACCCTGTTGCCAAGGCAACAAGGTCCCACGAGAAGGCACTGAGGGATAGAGCAAGTTGTCTTTCCAAAGCGTCAGTACACAATCTTTCTTTCTCATTTCGAATACCCTGTAAAGAAAGAAAAGGAAACAGTTAGGTATGTAATGTCTCTTTTTAAGATTTCATCATGATCATAATAATCACATATCTGCTAGGTATCTGCCAGTCGAGCACACCCAATGGTCGCCTGCCTGACACTTGTTTTTCTTTTCGACCACGTACCTCAGTGTGACCTCTTCCCACTTGACAAACTTCTCGCTTCACACTTCATTGTGCTGTTCCCACGGCCCCCTGAGGACTCTGCCACGCTGCCCCCTCCCCTCCCCATCCCTCTCTTGCCACCGCGTAGCCCCGAGGGCGCGTGAGGTTCAACGGTTTCTCGAATGGCCACCGACTGCGGCAACGGCAGCGTTTACAGTTTGTTGCTTGCTGCAAGTTTCAAACTTCAAAGGCCACAGGCAACTTAGGGCGACGAACTGCCGCGAACCACTCCACTCTGCTTGATCAGTCGATGTGATGCGACGTGTCATGAGCTAGTTTTGCTTAGTTTCCTTCAGAACAAGGGTTGCCAGATTGCTGATAAACTAAATGGTCCATTTGAAGTAGAAAAGCAAAGAGTTTCAGTTTTATTTTGTCAGTCTGTTATGATTTCTATTATGTAATATTGATTATTATAACAGCGCAAGATAGCAAGTTGTCTAAATTCCATTTTGGGGTGACCATATCAATAACATTAATATATGTAACAGACCCCACAAAGTTAATATTCGTGATCTGAATCACAAGTGGAATTAATTGAGTTATGTCCGTCTGTCTGAGTATCCGTCTCGATCGTTCATCCATCCGATCTCAGCAACTATTAGAGCTATAGAGAACATATTTGGCATGGAGGTTCCATAGAGGTATCATACATATTGTAGATCATGTTTGTTTTTAATTATCTATGCCACGCCCACAGATATACGTTGTATAAATTTTATATTATAATTTCATGTATCCAAACTGCTGAGAAATCGTCTTTCTTGCTTTTTAGAGCTTTAATCTGAAATAAGTACAGTTTTGGGCACTACTGCACTATATATTATATTAACAAGTATTAATTAGTATGGTAGCTTTGCACAACATATCATATGTAAGGAGATCGTAGGATGCTAGGGGATGTGTGTCACAAGAAGAGGTGTAAATATGTATATAAAGCAAACTTTTATTATAATGGCAGTCTCGGTCAGTTCCTTTCAGCTTTGTTTAAACAGTGGGCAAACAAGAACTTAACAAGGACCTTAACAAGAACCTTAACTAGTACCTTAACAAGGACCTTAACAAGGACCTTAACAAGGACCTTAACTAGTACCTTAACAATGACCTTAACAAGGACTTTGACTAGTACCTACCCAAAGGACCTTAACAAGGACCTTTACAAATCTGCATTCATGATTATAATCGAACAGTTCTTGCGTTTAACATTCGAATTCGAGAGAAAGTCTTCATTTGGCGGCAGTCTTGTCAGCTTGAGTTAAAAATAAGGTGACTTACTTGTCGTGCACACACGCGACATTGTTACTGCAACTGCTGCTGGTGCTTCTGGTACTGCTGCTTCTGCTGCTTCTGCTGCCATTGACGTCGCTGTTCCCGTCGCTGTCGCTTTATTGTGTAGCTTTGTGTTATGTGAAAATGCAATCGGAAGTTTGTGGTTAACACTGTTGCAATCTAAATGACTTACAGCTATGCACACAGCAACTCTTGGGCGCACACACCCACACTTACAGCACACACACTAACAGCAGACACACTAACAGCGCACACATGCACACACTCAACAGCCTGTGTGCATCACGGCGCTCCGACACTCACGCGTCCTGAAAGTTTGTTGTTTAAACTATTGCAGCACACATTTTTCAGTTGCTGCTGCTCATGTTGTTGCTGCTGCTGCTACTGTTGCGGCTGTTGTTGTTGTCAGCTAGTGTCAGCGGCAGATTTTGGCTTTGAATTATGTGCGAGGCACGCACAACAAACCGCAGGCACGCACCGTAGTTCGTCTCTCTTCCATTCTTGCTCTCACTCTCTCACACTCTCTCTCTCTCTCTTTGTCTCCCTATCCCTTTCCCTTACTCTGACACTGCCTTTGCCACGTTTTTCTCATTCCAGTTTTCTTTCCCATTCCCATTCCGATTGCGACGCCTGCCAATCTGTTTCACGCCCACAAATTCAATTAGATGAAGCATTCTTCGAGCGGGCGCGACATCAAAAAGTCCGCTGCCATTTTAAATCAAAAACCAATATGGCGGCCAACTGCGTGGCGGAGGTGTGGAGAGGGAGGTGACAAGCGTCCATTAAAGCAGCCGCAATGCGTGAGCGAGTGTGCGTGCGAGTGTGCGTGCGTGTGTGTGTGCTACACATTGTCGTCAAAAATTGTTTAATTTGCCAATATGAATACGTTGAGCGAGGGAATGAGGGAATGAGGACAAGTGGAGAGAGGCAGGAGCAGCTGCTGCGGTCGCAGAAGGCTTCATTGGCAGCAGACGCGCAACTAGAACTGGGGAAGGGACTGAAGAGGGAACAGAAGAGGGTACTGAAGAGAGGGAACTGGAAATGGAGCTCTACTAAATTTTGACACAATTCATTTTCATTTTCGAGTCGTTTTCTGCTCATACAGGTCCTTTTGCACAGGTGTGCGTGTGCTTACGCAATTTAGTATGTGGAGGAAGTCTGAAAACCCGAGACCCTTCACTAATCTAGTTAGCTGTATCCAAGGCATAACAGGACAGTGCTATGGTCACCCTAATAGCGATACTCTTAAGCTAACCGATTTAAACCATTTTAAATTCTAAGGAATCAACAAGTGAAAAAAGATTGAGTAATTCATGTATTAGAATTCAATATCATATTATATTTCCAAGTTCAAAACCTAAAATTTTAAAAACTAGATTAAAAGATATTAATCCGATTTTGATTGCCGGTTGAGAATGCCTCATCATAAATAGGACGAAAGACAATTATTTCTTAGCTTCTCGGTTTGTAGATTCCAAATCTTGTTGAGTGCATTCTTGAGTGTCCTTCATTTTATCCCTACATTCTTCATCTTTGTGGCAGTAAAGGACCACATACTTCTCAGTTTCATTCGGATTTGACGTAGTAGCATCATTATTTATATTATTATCATTAACCAATTTAGTGGGATAGACTTGATGGCTTTTGATTAAACGGGGTTTACGTGCCATTATATATAGTATATGCTTTTATAAATCGCGAGAAAAAGTTTTTAAAAAAATATAAAATATTATTACAAAAATTTTACTTGTGTGAATGTACAAACGACTGAATGAGAACTGAAGAATGTTTCGACATAAGATTTCTTATGTAGGTTCAATGTCATGTGCTACTTGGATCAAAAAAAAAAAACTACATCAACAGACGAAAGCATTCGACAGTAAGAAGAAAAATATAGAGAATACGTAGATATTTCAAGAATTCAATATTATTATATTATATTTCCAAGTTCAAAACTTCAAATTTTAAAAACTAGATTAAATAGATATTAATCCGATTTTGATTGCCGGTTGAGAATGCCTCATCATAAATAGGACGAAAGACAATTATTTCTGAGCTTCTCGGTTTATAGATTTCAAATCTTGTTGAGTGCATTCTTGAGTGTCTTGTTGAGTGTCCTTCATTTTATCCGTACATTCTTCATCTTCGCGGCAGTAAATGACCAAATACTTCTCAATTTCATTCGGATTTTACGTAGTAGCATCATTCAGTGGTGGATCTAGGGGGGCTATGGGGGCTGTAGCCCCCACTAAGCCAAGGAAAAAAAAAGAAGAAGATGCCTCTTCTGGTAAAGAAGGTATTTTTCGGTCACTAATAGCATTCCGATTGAGTTCTGGAGACCAAAATTTAAAGCATCATTTGGAAACGGCACCGCGAAATTGTACTCTGATTAGCAAAACAGTACAGAATGAAATTATCGATATTATCGGCCAAGTCATTCGCTGCAAGATTGTCGAAAAAGATAAAAGAGCGAAATATTTTTCCATCATTTGTGTTGAAACAATGGACGCAAGTCACATAATTCAAAAAACGCTATGTCTGCGCTATGTTGATGTAGTGGATTTTGTCGTGCGAGAGGATTTTCTCGGGTTCGTCCACTTAAGATGGACTGATTCCAAAGCTACACACAAAAGTTACCGTTAAGGAAATAGTGAATGCTGCAAGAGTATACAAAGCAATGATACAGAGATGAAATCAAAAATAACACTGGCACCAGCATTGCAAGACATCTTCATTTCTACAAGCACAAACAGCGATTGATGGTTTAAAAAGAATAGACAAATAATTACGGATCGTTTTTTCCGAATGCTGTGACACTGCTACAATTATTTACAACAATACCAGTGACTTCAGCAACAGCAGAGCGTTCTTTATTAGCGCTCAAAAGACTGAAACATTCCTAAGACTCAACATGTCTGAAAATCGACTCAACGGCTTGGCTTCGGGATACACACATATAGATGTTACAATCTCCAGTGATGAAGTTGTGGATCTTTTCGCTAAACTTAAACCTCGGCGACTTGCAACGTTGGATTGCTCATTTAAAAATTAGCACTGTTACTAAAAAAAAAAGAATAAAGTGGTACTGATTTTAATTTTTCTTGCAAACATCGATTTATGGAAAACTTCCAAGCCCCCCCTCATGGCAAATCCTAGATCCGACACTGGCATCATTATTTATACTATTATCATTATCATTAACCGACGTATGGGAATAGACTCGATGGCTTATGATTAAACGGGGTTTACGTGCCATCATATATAGTATATGCTTTTATATATCGCGAGAAATAGATTTAAAAAAAAAAATAAAATTACAAAAAATTTTACTTGTGTGAATGTACAAACGACTAAATGAGAACTGAAGAATGTTTCGACATAAGATTTCTTATGTAGGTTCAATGTCAACAGATGTCAACTAGATCAACAGACGAAAGCATTCGACAGTAAGAAGAAAAATATAGAGAATACGTAGATATTTCAAGAATTCAATATCATATTATATTTCCAAGTTCAAAACTTAAAATTTTAAAAACTAGATTAAATAGATATTAATCCGATTTTGATTGCCGGTTGAGAATGCCTCATCATAAATAGGACGAAAGACAATTATTTCTTAGCTTCTCGGTTTGTAGATTCCAAATCTTGTTGAGTGCATTCTTGAGTGTCCTTCATTTTATCCCTACATTCTTCATCTTTGTGGCAGTAAAGGACCACATACTTCTCAGTTTCATTCGGATTTGACGTAGTAGCATCATTATTTATATTATTATCATCATTAACCAATTTAGTGGGATAGACTTGATGGCTTTTGATTAAACGGGGTTTACGTGCCATTATATATAGTATATGCTTTTATAAATCGCGAGAAAAAGTTTTTAAAAAAAATAAAAATATTATTACAAAAATTTTACTTGTGTGAATGTACAAACGACTGAATGAGAACTGAAGAATGTTTCGAAATAAGATTTCTTATGTAGGTTCAATGTCATGTGCTACTTGGATCAAAAAAAAAAATACTAACGCTACAGTCAGGTGCTGACTGTATAAGGCCATGGATTATCATATTATACCGTAATAAAAATTTTAACGGTATGGAATCGCCGCCCGAATATTATTAGAATAAAATAAATAAAAAATAAAATAATAAATAATTAATAAATGAAAATTCGCACCCGTCTCAACCGGGAGTTGAACACACGCACTCTCTCACAGCCGTCCGCCACTCTAACCACTCGGCCATTGCCTCACTCCTTGGCCTATCGGGTAAGCTGCATTGTCAACCAATTTTGTTACCATACAATGCAAATAAAAAGTTTAAAATGCTGTGTGTCTGACGCTAGATTTGAACTTCGGTATGCTTGCGTAAATTAGGTCTGCTTAAGTATAAATGTATGTTCAAAGTGAGTTTAATTCGTATCATATTTCACTTATTAATAGTCCGATTTAAATGAAATTTTCACATAACGCCGGTGGCAAAGTATTTGTCATGTAAGATATATAACTGGTTGTTGAGCTAATATTGTAGTTTTTAAATAGTTATTACTGATTTACGGAGGCGGGAAGGGGCGTGTCCAAATTTTAAAAAAACTTTGAGACACTGCAATATATACGTATGTTGTCGCAAAATTTGATGACTAGCTCTTATACTTTCTGAGATCCAGACAGACAGACGGACAGACGGACAGACAGACATGGCTCAATCGACTCGGCTACTGATACTGATTCAGAATATATATAGTTTATGGGGTCGGAGATGCCTCCTTCTGCCTGTTACGCACAATTCCGTTCCGACAAACACAATAGACCATGAATTTTTTTAAAATCTATGGCCTAAAAACTACATCAACAGACGAAACCATTCGACAGTAAGCAAAATATAGAGAATACGTAGATATTTCAAGAATTCAATATCATATTATATTTCCAAGTTCAAAACTTCAAATTTTAAAAACTAGATTCAATAGATATTAATCCGATTTTGATTGCCGATTGAGAATGCCTCATCATAAATAGGACGAAAGACAATTATTTCTTAGCTTCTCGGTTTATAGATTCGAAATCTTGTTGAGTGTATTCTTGAGAGCCTTATTGAGTGTCCTTCATTTTATCCCTACATTCTTCATCTTTGTGGCAGTAAAGGACCAAATACTTCTCAGTTTCATTCGGATTTGACGTAGTAGCATCATTATTTATATTATTATCATCATTAACCAATTTAGTGGGATAGACTTGATGGCTTTTGATTAAACGGGGTTTACGTGCCATTATATATAGTATATGCTTTTATAAATCGCGAGAAAAAGTTTTTAAAAAAAATAAAAATATTACAAAAATTTTACTTGTGTGAATGTACAAACGACTAAATGAGAACTGAAGAATGTTTCGACATAAGATTTCTTATGTAGGTTCAATGTCAACAGATGTCAACTAGATCAACAGACGAAAGCATTCGACAGTAAGAAGAAAAATATAGAGAATACGTAGATATTTCAAGAATTCAATATCATATTATATTTCCAAGTTCAAAACTTAAAATTTTAAAAACTAGATTAAATAGATATTAATCCGATTTTGATTGCCGGTTGAGAATGCCTCATCATAAATAGGACGAAAGACAATTATTTCTTAGCTTCTCGGTTTGTAGATTCCAAATCTTGTTGAGTGCATTCTTGAGTGTCCTTCATTTTATCCCTACATTCTTCATCTTTGTGGCAGTAAAGGACCACATACTTCTCAGTTTCATTCGGATTTGACGTAGTAGCATCATTATTTATATTATTATCATCATTAACCAATTTAGTGGGATAGACTTGATGGCTTTTGATTAAACGGGGTTTACGTGCCATTATATATAGTATATGCTTTTATAAATCGCGAGAAAAAGTTTTTAAAAAAAATAAAAATATTATTACAAAAATTTTACTTGTGTGAATGTACAAACGACTGAATGAGAACTGAAGAATGTTTCGAAATAAGATTTCTTATGTAGGTTCAATGTCATGTGCTACTTGGATCAAAAAAAAAAATACTAACGCTACAGTCAGGTGCTGACTGTATAAGGCCATGGATTATCATATTATACCGTAATAAAAATTTTAACGGTATGGAATCGCCGCCCGAATATTATTAGAATAAAATAAATAAAAAATAAAATAATAAATAATTAATAAATGAAAATTCGCACCCGTCTCAACCGGGAGTTGAACACACGCACTCTCTCACAGCCGTCCGCCACTCTAACCACTCGGCCATTGCCTCACTCCTTGGCCTATCGGGTAAGCTGCATTGTCAACCAATTTTGTTACCATACAATGCAAATAAAAAGTTTAAAATGCTGTGTGTCTGACGCTAGATTTGAACTTCGGTATGCTTGCGTAAATTAGGTCTGCTTAAGTATAAATGTATGTTCAAAGTGAGTTTAATTCGTATCATATTTCACTTATTAATAGTCCGATTTAAATGAAATTTTCACATAACGCCGGTGGCAAAGTATTTGTCATGTAAGATATATAACTGGTTGTTGAGCTAATATTGTAGTTTTTAAATAGTTATTACTGATTTACGGAGGCGGGAAGGGGCGTGTCCAAATTTTAAAAAAAACTTTGAGACACTGCAATATATACGTATGTTGTCGCAAAATTTGATGACTAGCTCTTATACTTTCTGAGATCCAGACAGACAGACGGACAGACGGACAGACAGACATGGCTCAATCGACTCGGCTACCGATACTGATTCAGAATATATATAGTTTATGGGGTCGGAGATGCCTCCTTCTGCCTGTTACGCACAATTCCGTTCCGACAAACACAATAGACCATGAATTTTTTTAAAATCTATGGCCTAAAAACTACATCAACAGAGGAAACCATTCGACAGTAAGCAAAATATAGAGAATACGTAGATATTTCAAGAATTCAATATCATATTATATTTCCAAGTTCAAAACTTCAAATTTTAAAAACTAGATTCAATAGATATTAATCCGATTTTGATTGCCGATTGAGAATGCCTCATCATAAATAGGACGAAAGACAATTATTTCTTAGCTTCTCGGTTTATAGATTCGAAATCTTGTTGAGTGTATTCTTGAGAGCCTTCTTGAGTGTCCTTCATTTTATCCCTACATTCTTCATCTTTGTGGCAGTAAAGGACCAAATACTTCTCAGTTTCATTCGGATTTGACGTAGTAGCATCATTATTTATATTATTATCATCATTAACCAATTTAGTGGGATAGACTTGATGGCTTTTGATTAAACGGGGTTTACGTGCCATTATATATAGTATATGCTTTTATAAATCGCGAGAAAAAGTTTTTAAAAAAAAAAAAATTAAAATATTATTACAAAAATTTTACTTGTGTGAATGTACAAACGACTGAATGAGAACTGAAGAATGTTTCGACATAAGATTTCTTATGTAGGTTCAATGTCAACAGATGTCAACTAGATCAACAGACGAAAGCATTCGACAGTAAGAAGAAAATATAGAGAATACGTAGATATTTCAAGAATCTAAGTAAATGTCAAGGACAGAAAATTTGTTTTTGTATATATGTACATATATCGAATTGCTAAATGAAATATATAATTTTCGAGGTCGGTGGGCATGGCACACAGCAGAAGTAAAGTATTATTATTATAAAAACCTTCTTGCAAATTTGGTATCTCCAGCTTTAATAATAACTTAGATCTGTGTGTTCACACAGACAGACGGACATCCGGACAGACGGACAGATATGGCTGAATCGACGTGGCAAGCGATCCAGAGCAAGAATATATATATACTTTATGGGGTCTCTCACACCTCCTTCTGCGTGTTAAATACATTTGCACAAAGTTAGTTTACCTTTTAATACCCTTGCAGAGGGTATATAAAATATATAAGTTAACACGATCACCCAGCAACACGAAAGTTGCCAAGCTGACCACGCGACTCAGCGAGAACGTTGCACTTCTTGTAATGTTACCCAACAGCGTTCCCAGCGACTCAGCGAGAACGTTGCAGTTCTTCACCTACTATTTTGACACTCTGCACGAAGCACCAGATCAGCAGTTTAAGGGTATAGGGCTAGCTATCATTATGAGAAAGAATGTACTTAAACTTTAGTTGATTTTTGGGAATAAATCGCGACGGTCGTCACCTCGCAAAACCAGAATCTACTCAGAACTTGTTAATTTATATAACAATTATAGGAACGACCAGAAGAGAGCCACCTGCCAGGGTATAAAACATTGAACTTTCTTTCATGCTGGTCTTTTTTCTTTAGGGTATGCAGACGAGCACAGAGCTTGCCCCCTCTACTACATTAGTTGAAGTAAAAGGAGTCACTTACGTATACGAGAATTTAGTACAGATTCGAAAAGTGGAAAGTGGGAAATGGGAAGTGACCAACAATGGCCACCAACCCCTTCAGGCTTGTGGCAAGCTCGAGCGAAAGAGTTGCTGTTGATGTTGCTGTTGCTGCTACTGCTGCAAATGCAAACTTTGCCCAGACGATTTATCCGGCCATGTTACTTGCGAATGCTGGGCGCCACGTGCCTCATGCCGCCTGCGCTACCCTGGCTGCAGCGTCCTGAATTTTGATGGGCGCACGTCGCCGGGACATAAACTGGGCAATAAATTAAAGTTTGCGCTTCTAATTTAGTTGTGAATGTTGCCAGGCACGCTGAAAACGAAAGCAGGCGCCAACGACGACGCTGACGATGTGGCTGACGTTGACGGCGACGCTGACGCTGACGTCGATGGGGTTGTTGTTAATGTTGTTGTTATTGGTGTTGTCGATGCCGATGGCCAGGTTTCGCAGCCATTGCCATGCTTCCGTTCTCCTTTCACTCGTCTAACTCTCTCTGTCTCTCTCTTTGCTACTCCCTCACTGCTGGCTCTCTTCTCGTCCTTGGTTGCCAAACTTAATTAGTTTGCTGCCAGCGGAGCTGAAATGCGCGCTGCGCTCTGCCCACTGCCTGCTGCTTGCTGCCTGCTGCTTGCTGCATGTTGCTTTATTGGTTAAGCGCTGCCTAAGCTGCGGCGCGCCTTGGCTCAGTTCACTTGCGGTCGGCTTCACATCTTGGCTGAGCGCACTTCGTGGCCAGCGTTGCCAGCTCAATGCAATAAAGAGTGGCTTAGGGGAGAGGGGTTGAGTGAGTGGCAGCCATGAGTTGTCCATTTTTAACGGGCTTTATTGAAATTCCGCTCGCAGACAAATGTGCAATAATTGACGGTTTCAAGGCGAATAATTACGACCGCAGTCGAAGTCGATGCCGGATGAAGCTTAAAGAAGGTCTTAAACAATAAGCGAACGCATTTATAGCAAATGCTCCCTCCCACAATACTTTCGAGCGTACTTCCTGCCCCTTCCTCACCTCCTAGCCTCCTCGAGGTACCCGCTGCCTTCTCTCCCCCACCACACGCAGTTTCTCATGTTAGGTGAAAAGTTTTTCTTTCGACTTTCGCTGCCAGTGCGAAACTTCTAACAATATGATGTGGCGACTTTGTGAGAGTGTGCACAAACACACATACACACACACACAGATGCACGCACACTTATATAATTTTGTACATACTGGCACAGTGCGCTGAGCGCAGCGTGACTGCTTTTCTAATTAGCTGGCAGAGTTTTCCATTCAACAGTTGCTGTCGCAGCGAGATGGCACTAGTCTTCGCGCTGTGCTGCCTGGTGTGAATATTATACTCCCACACACACACACTCACACACATATAACACATATGCAAAAGTCTGCGGCAGGTGACCCAACTGAGGATGACGTTCGTCATAAAGCAACACAAGAAGCGGAGTGTGTTGGATACCATTTAATTGGATTCAATGTTTGCAACCATAAGACTACAATGTCATAGTTCTATATACCAAACTATATTTGGAAAAGGACCACTAGCAAAGTGAAATTCATAATGTTGAAAGGGTGCCCACAAACAATACCATAACATGCATTTCACTCGATCTTATTACGATCGACAACAGCGAGATACTCAATTCCAGTGGAAAACGTCCTTTCGGTTTGATATTTTGCAAACCTTGAGAGCATTCGACGAACATTTCATTATCAGTGATATCGTCTTCATCATGGCAATAAACGACCCCGATCGGAACAAGTTCATCATACTGATTTAACTGATCCAACGGATTATCAGGGGCATCTTGTTCGGAGTGTATGTATATTGTCTAATGTGACCATTAGGGACATTAATTTAGCAGTGGAAGAATCTTTGGAATTACTTTGGAAGTTTGAAGTTGTGTTGGTAAAGATTTACTCAAAATTTATAAGTGTTTGATTTATAAATGTTTGTTGCTCAATTTCAAAAAACTAAAGATTAAATGATCCCATCTTTTGATTACCAATTCTTGTATACACTTAATCTACTTGAAAAGCATTAGGTGCTTTAAATAATCCGATTAGTCAGTAAACACAGAAGTGATTTATTGCCCAAAGTTTCGTGTGGTTGTTAGTTACATTGCTTATGTGTATTTAAACCATAAACCAATGTCGCAAAGAGAAAAAATTGTAATGAATCCATGAGTTTGGATTGAATCGCAAGACATCAAAATAAAATTTAGTTACAGGTATTTGTTCAGTGTTGCACATACTCACTTATACGGACTGTATATTATGGCAGCTAAAATTAAATAAAAGAGTCTACACTACGTTTTTTTAGTAATAATACACAATAACGTCGATTCAATATACGCAATAAAAAAGAAGTCGCGGACAAGTGGACTACTATAGGACCCAGTTTCTCATAGCACATGACTATTTCAGGCACTCTCCGAACAAGTACGGCCATGACCCGAATGCTGCTGTCTCTCCAATGAAGAAGACGAGTCTCTGGAACACATCTTATTTTTTCTGCCTTTATCAAGACTGCAAAATCTTCATAAGTACATACATAGGAAAAGTAGTTAGCCCAGAAAATATATACACCCTAGAATCGTAGAGACAGCACAGAACTGGGAATGTGTGCGTGAACAATGATTGAGCAGGGTAGACTAGAAAGGCTGGGAAACATATATATATCTATATATATATATATATATATATATATATATATATATAACATAACATATATATATATATATATATATATATATTTTTTATATATATATATATATATATTTTATATATACTTTTTGGGATCTGCCACATCTTCTTCTGGCTGCATACATTTGCAGAAAGTTAGTCTACTCTTGTTTGACCATTTTCAATGGTTGATGGATATAAAAATAGAGAAAAGCCACAGTCGCGCTGCACTCGACAGTGGATACCCTTCGACCTACGTTGCTATGTATGTACACATACACATATGCACGCATTTAAGTTATTGCCGACAGATGGCGCTCGCGCTTTGCGCTCGCCCGCCTCCCTTGTTAGCTGATAATAACTTCTGTGTTTATTGTCCGATCGAATTGCAATTTAGAGAATACGTAGATATTTTAATGAGCTTAGTATATAATAAAGTCAGAAAGTTGTATCTTTTATACAGCGCTTACAGATTAAGTTCAAAAATTAAATTATTGATTTGCGGGGGCGGTGGGTGTGGCACATAACATTTGAAATAAACTTGATCAGCTTATAGTAGACAGGAGTCTTTCTGCCAAATTTGGTAACTCTAGCTTTTATAATAGCTGAGATCTGTGCGTTCACACAGACAGACGGACAGACAGACAGACATGGCTCACTCGACTCGGCTTGTGATCCTGAGCAAGAATATATATACTTTATGGAGTCTGCCACGCCTCCTTCTGCCTGTTACATACATTTGCTCAAAGTTAGTATACCCCTTTTTGTACATTTTCAATGGTCGAAGGGTAGAAAAACACATGACTGCAGCCCAGTGTTTTCAACTTTGCAGTCACTCTCGAAATTATAAACATAGTTTCCCGCCAGATTCTTTCTATAACTGATCCACTAACATCTACATCACCATATATAAAACTTAACGATATGATAATCGCAATTGCGGTCGTATTTGCATTGCGTATTAAGAAGTTCCGAGCTAATGTTAACTCGAGGGGCGATGTGAAAAGGCGCAATTAGTCGACTAATTGCGCTAATGAAATAGTTTGCGCTCGCTTCGTTGTAGTCAGTCTTTACTGTGCACAAACGACTTGCACCCCCCTGCCTGTCATCGCCCCCCTCCCATGTATGTTTGTGCAGGTTAATTGAGTGTAGCTCACCTGGCATTAGCTGCGCTGATACGGCTAATAAACATGCTTCCTACTCGGCATCAGCGTACACGAGTGGGCGGGGCTGATGCTCAGACACTGGGGGGAGTGGCAGTAGTTGGTAAGTTATTTGTGCTCCACATTTCAGAAAGAGGAAGCAGTTTCACTATGGCTTAGAGATGCCCTAAGATGCTGAGCCATGCAGTCATGAAAACTATCTCTTAATCAAAATTCACATATTCAGCTAGCTGGACAGCCATCTTCATCTGGCTAGCTTCCCTTGTTGCTGTGAGCATGCCTCTTTGTAGTTTCTACAGGGTATGTCAGGAGGCGAAAGTAGCATGCAAAGCATTTCAGCTTCTCTTGAAAGGCTGCCGTTTGCCAAAGGGTGATAAGGCCTAGAAAGGCGCACAAGGATAGATAAGATAGTGAGAAGAGTGAGGAGGTGGGACATAAATATCGAAAAGAGAAAGCTCGTAGCCTGAGAGCAGCTTCAGCTGGCGCAAGATGTTGGCGCGCGATAAGGTTTGAGCAACGCTTCGACCAGAAGTCCCTGGCGTCGGCAACTAGTCGAGATGGACTCGAGATTATCCATTGGCAACCTTATGCATTATGGCCCTCCGAGACGACTATTTGTGACAGCATGCGAGCTATATTTAGAGGGAAAACAGTATGCAAGCTCACCCCCCCCACACTCCCGCTCTTGCTCGCCCGCCGCCAAGTTTTAGTTTGCCAAGCTATTTGAATTGCTGCCAACCAACTTGGCATAGCTAAATAGGCAATACCAAATTTGTTGGCCAAATAAACGATGCGGCCCTCTCCTCCTCATCTATCTACTCCTGCAACGGCAAGTTCGACTCGCCTCCTGTTGACGTGAGCTGAAAGCCAACAAGAAATTAACATAAGGACAGCTGACGAGTGCTGCGAGAGCTAGCAGAAGAGAAAGGGGGGCAAGAGCACGCGAACTCGGACGTGGCCGCAGGTAAATTGACGAATTTGTCGCACTTAAAGCAACGCCTGAAAGAAAAGGTACTCGCCAGCGCTCTCTGTGAGTTCCTTTCAGGCCGTGGAGGGTCAAAGTGGTGCTAAATCGCAATGACTTGAGAACAAAACAAATCAAAACAAGTACGAACAAACAGTCGAGAAGAGCCTGGAGAGGCATTTCGCTTGGATTAGATTAAAACGAAGAAGAGACTGACAGCAGAAGAAATCGGGTATTGTCTGAATGTACAAGGTAAGTACAGTATGATATACCATTATATGTTGTGGTACCTATACAAGTTATGGCAGAAATATAATATCCACCAAAGCATTATGTATTATCTCACTCATATTGATATGTTTCCGAGTTGCTATCTTTTTTAAGTGGAGTTACACCACAGAGAAGGAGAGAGTTGTTTTAAGAAGTATATCAGTGCCGTCGCGACGGTCTCGGGGGCTCTGAGTGTGTTTGCCTTTCTATAAAATATGGTATATATTTAGTACATAAAACAATCCACTAAATACATAGCTTTTTTTATACCCTTCGACCATTGAAAATGGTCAAAAAAGGGTATACTAACTTTGTGCAAATGTATGTAACAGGCAGAAGGAGGCGTCGGAGAAACCATAAAGTATATATATTCTTGCTCAGGATCACAAGCCGAGTCGATTGAGCCATGTCTGTCTGTCTGTCCGTCTGTCTGTGTGAACGCACAGATCTCAGCTATTATAAAAGCTAGAGTTACCAAATTTGCCAGGAAGACTCCTGTCTACTATAAGCTGATCAAGTTTATTTCAAATGTTATGTGCCACGCCCACCGCCCCCGCAAATCAATAATTTAATTTTTGAACTTAATTTGTAAGCGCTGTATAAAAGATTCAACTTTCTGACTTTAACATATACTAAGCTGATGGCTATATCTACTTATTCTCTAAATTGCAATCCGATCGGACAATAAACACAGAAGTTATTTAAGAAAGTATGTGCATAAAACCAAGTGCTTGTATCAGCTAACAAGGGAGGCGGGCGAGCGCAAAGCGCGAGCGCCATCTGTCGGCAATAATTTAAATGCATGTGCATATGTACATACATAGCAACGTAGGTCGAAGGGTATCCACTGTCGAGTGCAGCGCGACTGTGGCTTTTCTCTATTTTTTTCAATTACATATTAGGAACTCTATATTTCAGTCTCTCTTATCCTCGATTTTAATATTGACAATCAATTAATCGAATAACTTGTAGCCCTTAGTGCTTGCTAATTTGTATACCCATTGACCGCATGGTAGAAGGGAATGCCGGCCGAGAATTAAATAGGCATAAGCAGACGATTTATTTAGGTCTTAGAATTGTGAACATAAACAGTTGCCATCATATAGAGAATATTTACAAAAGTTCAATGCATCCCTGAGTGATAAACTCATTAGACCAACATACAACATACACGCATATATTCGATTATAGAGCATATCTCATTAACCCCTTCTCTAACGATAGTGCTAACCTAACTATCGTATACTATTGGTAAATACCATAAACATTTTGCTGTTTCGAATTGCGAATTAAAGTTTAATTAACGACTTAATTTGTGTTCAAGCTAAGGCGAATTACATATTGAGAGGACATTACCGAATGTCCGGAATGCTTTTATTAAACATCTTAGGTTAGGAATGAGGGAGGGAGGGAGGTGGTAGCTCCGATGGAGAAGAGGAGGGTGCATTGAGCAAAAAAACAGACAAGCTGCGACCAGGCGGCAACTTTGTCCTGCTGAATTCCATGCTTGCCTTTCAGCCTTTTTTCGCCGTCTGCTGGTCGCTTGACGCTGCTGTCTTTATGCCACACAGCAGCTTGCACCCCCAGCACTCCCCCTCCCCCTTAACCATCCCCCCATCATTCCGAATGCCTCAATCAAATGCCAGGCGCAAGATATTTTTGTTTAATTTACCAACAATTTGTGTATTTGAAAATTTCAAACATGCGGTGCGCGTCAAGTAGCCGATGCCCTGATGCCGTGGTGGCCTAGAGGTAAAGGCGACGTGGGCGTGGGGCGTGGGTGTGGGCGTGGGCGTGGCACTTGGTCGTTTTTGCAAATATGCCACAAATATTCAAGCAGCTGGCGACGCTGTAAACATTAAAACGCTTGGCTAATAAAATCGATAAGTGTGGACCGATTCCCGCAGCCCCAGCCTCGTCTCTCTTCCCCCTTTCCCCCTTGCACACTTTCCCTTTGTTACTCCCTGTGCATTGGGGCCGAGATTCGGACTTCCGATAATTTGGCAACATTTATGAATTTTGTTTGGCCCATTTCGTTTCCCAATCATTTGTTTTTTTGTTTTCTGAGTGAGTCTCTGTGTATGCCTCTGTGTGTGTAGATGTGTGTGTAGATGTGTGTGTCTGTGTGTGTTTTTCCGGCGTAGTCCATGTTTCGATAACAGCTAAAGCCGATTACGTTTTCGAAAAACCCCTGAGCTCCAATTTTTCACACAATGGTGAAAGTTTTCCGACTCTGCTGAAAATTGATCCAGTTTAAAATGAAAACTGATGCTACGCTTGTTTCGGGTGTGATGAAGTTCACCATGACAATGTGATATTCTAGGGTCAGTATAACATACAAACATATATACATATATATATATATATATACATATATGAAATAGTAACACGAATAGCTGAAAGATTAGTGAAGATACGAGTACAAACATAAGCAATGGAGTTTTCTGTGGCAACTTTGTAAATGATATAGAGGTAATATTTAGGAAGTGGTAAGGAAAGGTATAAGGTGTAAGAGGGGTATCTTCTTGAAAAAGAGTTGCTGCATGACGCATTCAAAGTGACACAATAAAATAGGTGCCCATGAGTGCATATCTTTTTTATATACAGAACAAAATCAACAATATAACATCAGGTTACCAATCATTTTTCCTTCAACCCGAAATTCGATATAGATACCTATGAAATTATGTTTTTCATGAATTTGTATACATTATTAATATTCCAACTCAGTTCACAATTGACTTTTCCAACGAGGGCACTATCGCAACTATCTTTGCATCTATCGATAGTGTTGCAGCATAGTTTGGATATGCACACACACACGGACCCACAGACACAGCACATACATACACACACACACACACACACACGCATGCCTGTAATTATATGGTGAATCTGTGCGAAAAGTTGTCTTGAGCTCTTGCGGAGTTAACTTTTAGCCAAGATTTCGGTTTGCATTTTGTGCAATGTTTGCAATTCGTGTGAATCGCAGTCGAGGATGCTGCATCAGCAGAATCCACAAATCATCTGGTGGCACCCCAAAGCATTCAACCCCCTCAGCGTTCTACCCAAAGTCAAAACCAAATCGAATCGGGGGTACCGGAAACTTTGCGAGTCACAATTTCGTCTCGAGTCTTGACGCGGCCTACAAAAACTTTGCCGAGTCAAGCTGTTTTGTCAAGCTGTCGAGAAGAAGACTAAAGGGTAGAGGAAGAGAGACAGTAAGAGAGTGAGAGAGAGAAGAAATCTTTTTCGAGCGAATGGCATAAAATACACAATTCCATTTTCAGCTTAATCGTTTTTAGTTCAATTTGCATTCGTTTGATTGTCTTTTGGCGGATGTCTGAGATTGGGGACTGGGAAATGGGGTGAGGTAGATCTGACTGGCACTCAGGCTGCTGCACCTTGTCATGCCACTAGGGAGGGGGACGATGGGGTTCGATGGTATTGGAGACAAACTCAATCTGCAAGCTCTGATGAATTCGCAGATGTCAAAACAAAATGTAAAAGTGCAAAGTGCAGACACAACTATTCAGCGATTGCAATGCTTTTCCAATTTTTCTTCGCCCATTGCAGTTTTTTCCTCCGCTTTTACTGCTGTGCTTCGGCTTACAAGTGCCCCCCCTCCCTCTCCCCCACTCCGTGGCGATTTGCCCACACAGATTTGTCCAGCTTATGTGGGTAGTGCAAGGCGGTGCCTTACGCTATGCATAGTGGCGCGATTTCCATTCACTTTGGTCAGACTGCGATATATTGTGAAACCATCAATGGTTTGCCTCAGTCTAGATACTTCTTAATTTCAGCTAAGGGCATATGAACATTCTATAAATGAGCATTCTTTGCTTTGTATTCATTATTCTGTCCATTGTTAAACTATTTCACAGCTGTTTACAATTTAAAGCGGCAAATTAATTTGCAGACTCTTCCACTGCTCATTAGCTCAGCTGTTGTTGTTGTTATTGTTGTTGTTGTTGTTGTTGTTGTTGTTGTTGTTGTTGTTGTTGTTGTTGTTGTTGTTGTTGTTGTTGTTGTTGTTACAGACTCCAATTGCGCAGTTGTATGTGAACGAGCCTCTCCCAGCTCTTGTGATTACATGGAGCTTATGATAAGGCTTATGTATTTAATGAATTTAATCAAATTACTTTATTAATTGAATTAACTCAGAATTTCAACACGAGCCAAAGCTAATTTACTTTACTTTTTGAACACCTGATTATGATTTTAGTTTTAGGAGTGCAGAATTAAAATGATTTCTTACATAACCTTTATGTTAACTATCCGAACGGAACCAAATTTTGGATGCTAACTATATATTTAGTTATTATGTTTACCAAAAAAAAAAGTTTCTTATATTAAAATTATGCTTGCAATACGGTTTTTATTGATTTACTGAATTTGAATTTCCTGTGAATTTGAGCTCTACGACAAACGTTACTTTTGCAAAAGTGTATAATGTATTTAAGTGTTTAATCGTAAAATGAGACCATTTCGTCTTCTGTTTTTTGTAATCGAGAAATAGTAGGCTTTAATGTCGCGTAAGAACTTTTTGGTCAAACATTTATTAATTTAAATGAACTTCAAACTTCCAACTTATATTACAAAATAATTCCAAAGGGTTTTCCACTGAAGAACTAATGTCTCTAGCAGATGGCCAGAGCAGACAATATAAAGTCTGAACAAGATACACCCTCGCATACTCCGGATATACCGTTGGATCAGTTGAATCAGTTTAATAAACTAAATCCAATCGGGATCGTTTATTGCCATGATGAGGACGGAATCACTGATAAGGAAATGTTCGTCAAAGGCTTCCAGGATCTGCAGAATATCAAACCCTAAGGACGTCTTCCATTGAAATGGAGTATCATGCTGTTGTCATTTGTGATTACCTACATCCTAAACCGTCTAATATAATCGTACTGAATAGAATGCAAGGTAGGCACGTTTTAAAAATTGTTATTAAACTGTTTATTTCTAGTAATTTTGCAAATACCTTTCGAGTCACTTCCCAAATACTTTTCGAGTAATTTTCCAAACATTTTGAACTTTGGTGTTAAAGTTTTATGTTGCAAATACAGTTGCAGGCATCATCAAAATGTGTAAGAAAACAAGACTTTGTTTTGCATTTATCAATCCTTTGCAAATATAAAGGAGTACGGCATGGCTGTTAAAGACCTTGACATATGTTAAGTCGTTGAGAAAGAGAGACTAAGTAAGCATCAAAGAGTTATCAGAGAGCGAGGAAATGCAAACTTTCTTCTTTATATTTCTCTTGAATTTGGCGCATAATTTGAATTCTCTGTTTTCGTATGATTTCTAATAAACAAGAAAAATTCGATGTTCTTCATGTTTGCTTCCCTTTTTTTTGTTGTTTTCTATAAAAGTAAAAGAAAAATTGGTCGAGAAAACTTTTTCACTATTTGAACTTTTTTTATGCTGTGCTAAACTTTCAGCGCACTTTTCTGCGTTGTCGTTTTTCGTTCTCTGTTTCTCTTTTTGCATAATGAAATACAAAATATCGGTTCGTCCAGGCTTTAAAGTTTACAGCGCGAGGCTACTGTAGTGTATAGAGTACATACATATGTACAAACTATGTATACAAATATGTGAAAGTAAAACAAATATTTTCTTGTGTTGCACATCATGTTTTTGGTTTCCCACTCTCTCACTTCGTCGCCTCGTTCCCGTGGAGCGCACTCATGTTAGGCGCAGGCGAAAGGTTGACACGCACTTTACATTTACTAGGGGAGTGCGGGGGAAGGCACTACTTCGACTCGGTCAAGTGTCCTTTATATGCGCACTTATCGGCCAAAGTGCAATCGATTGCCATTTAAGTGCGTTTCCGTGTTCCAGCATTTTGCTGTCATACTCATATTTGTTTTTCGATGTTCGAGCGCTTTGGCCCGGTATGGTTAATCAGTCAAATCTGAAGCTGTATTGCATAATGCCTTGTTCGACTGCGATTGGCGGCCAATAGCTGGCTGTTTCTCTCGGTCAGGTTACAACATGAATATACAGCATGCAAATAGCCGTAGAATATGAAAGCCTAATGAGTCAAAGACAATAGATACAACATTTTCACAAGTTTCTCGCCCCTTCCTCCTTTTCTCAGTTGGAAATTCCTTTAATAGAGGGTTCTACTTTTTGTTTTTGAAAAATGTAATTTTTGTAAAATTTGAATTTTTAAAAGTTCGTGGTTTGTTGTATTTGTCGGCATGTGAAATGTGCGTAAGCAGACATCCCCGATCGATTGACCCATGCCTGTCTGTTCGTCCAAACGTCTGTCTGTCTGTATGAACGCCTATATCTCAGAGACTTATAGAGCTAGAGCCACCAAATTTTTAAACAATACTCGTATGTTTTGCAAGCAGCCCCTTTTAATTAGTGTTCTCACTACTTTACAGCTGCAGTATAAGCTCAATGATTACAATAGTGTGACACACATGGCAACTGCTCGGTTGTGAACTTTTAACTGTTTGAACTCGTCTATTTAAGAACCAGCTTTATCGAACCCAAATGTAGTAATTAAAGTAATTTATTTATAATGTTTAAGTGAGGTTAAAGTGCAAAAATGTTGGTAAAATCGCTTTTTAGTACTTTGTATTTGTTTTTTGTAAAGTCTTTTATTTGTGAACCCCTTCTTTGACCGTAGGGGCATCTTCAGTTTCATAACAGTAATAATTAAGTCTTTAATGAAATGAAATCAAAAATGAAAATGCGTAGATTGTGATTAGGTAGAAGAATTAACCCTTGCATTGTGGTTTATTCGTCGATTGAATCACTAGATCTACCACATACTATATCAGCATAAGCTATGCAATAACCCATTTACATATGTACATACCATACATATGTAGCTACATACATATATGCAGATGCAACTAAGCACGCGGCACTACCCCAGTTCACTTGGCTTGTATGCTCCAACCAGACGGTGCGGATTGTAACTGCTGTGGCATTAGCATTTCCTATGGCACTTTCGTTACGCGGTACAGACGAGTACTCACCTCAGATTGGCAACATGGTGTCTGCCGCTGGTGCTGCTACCTTGGCAACAAACAGAAACGCAGCGACTGAGATGGGGAATGCAAATGTGCTCCTCGCATGAAGGCTTTGTGATTGACATTTCGTCCGCTAATTAAGCCATCAAAGTTACCCACAGAGAGAGAGAGACGGAGAGTGAGAGCTTTAGCAGGATGAAGGTAGAAGGGACTTGGCGTCAGTTGCCAAACCAGTCAAAGCATCATTGAAAGAAAGCCATTGCTGTGCCTTTTTTGTTCTATGACATTTTTTATAGCTCTCTCAGTTGCAAGTAAACCAAAGGAACAGGACAACCAATCCTGTAATTATCCCAAAAAAAAGAAAACCAGTGAACAAAATCACGTTTTGTGTGTGTGTAAAAAGCTTGGTGATTGTTATTTTGCATAACTATTGCTATGTTTCCGACTTACCGGACCCGACTATGTTTAAATATGTATCGAAATTAAAGAACTAATGATAGAACTCAACTGAATAAGTAAGAGGGAGACAACACCTAATATACCTGAAGAGCCAGATGATCCAGTGACAGTGGCAAGAGGATTTCAGGTGATGATTTTTTTTTGATAGGATAGACTGTTATTAAACGGAAAAAATATTATCGATAGAAAACAAATAATATCGTCATATGATTGTTGTCGGTAGGGAAGTTTGTTATCGATAGGAATTATTATTATCGATAGAAGACGCCGAATACAATCGAAGCTATCACCTCAACATTTTTGTCGATAGGGAAGTTTGTTATCAATAGGAACTATTTTTATTAATAGTAAGAATGTTATCGATAGGAATGATTGTTATCGGTAAGAAACATACAATCAAATCGAAGCTATCCACATAAGTTTGTTGTGGATAGGGATTATTGTTATCGATAGCAAATAAACAATACAATCGAAGCTATCCCCTCAAGATTGTTCTCGATAGGGAAGTTTGTTATCGATAGAAATTATTGTTATCTTTAGAAAACAAACAATCGAAACGCAGCTATTCCCTCAAGGGTGAATGGAATTCAAATATGACGAACAGTTTCAGTTTCCCACTAGACCAACGGGCCAATAAATTGAATATGCTTTGAAAAAGGCAGAGGTCGGTTAATCAAGAGAAGTCGCTGTTGCTGTGGCCCCAGTGCAGAAGTCAACCTTATCAGGAGGCAAGCCAGACAAAAATGCTTTACAAATGGTAATTCATAATCCTAATGACAATGTGTCCAAGGCGTCGAGGATGGGGAAGAGGCTGATGAAAGAAGGTCGTGGGTTGCAGGCTTTGACAAGGCGAACAATTCTAAAGTGATTTGCATACGCGCATACCGCGTATTCTCCCACGCCTCTCGTCGAGCACTTCCTCGCTTGGCTACGTCTCATAATTTCTGCTAAATGTTGCCCATTTAGCCGCTATTCGGCTAAATAGTTTGGCAGCATGGCTCAGATCCGATGCTGTAACAGGCGACATTGACAACTCTGGAAACAGCAGCATTTAGCTGAATTTCATGTATGCTAAATACACACACACACATACACACACACATACACACACGTACACATTCAATCACACACACAGGACACAAACAGACGCGCGCCCAGGCAGACAAAGGTGTATCTAAAGTTGTTCAGCATTATAATAACCTGGCCCGACTGTGTCGTCTCTCACACACACAGACACACAGACACACACACACACACACATACAGTTGCTCACACTCCCACTTACATACTCACTCACATTTACATGTCGCCGTTTGTCGTTGTCGTTGTCGTTGTGCGCGTCGTTGGCTGTTCCTGTTTAAATAATAAACTAAGAAAGCTTATCGCACAAATGCATAGTTAAATATGCAAAATATATATACACACACAGCCCCCCCCACACATCCACACACATACACCCACACACACAGGTGGGAGTGTGAGTAGCTGCCGCGGGAGCCTCAGTCAGAGCCAAGAAGGATCATAAGCCGCTCAGCAGTTCGTTAAATGAATTTAAGCATATATTTCAATTATGCACATTAGAGTGACAGAGACGGCAACAGACTGCAAGAAAAAATAGCCAAGCTGTGGCTGAAGGGGCAGCAGTGAAGGAGGGGGAGGGGTGGAGCTTGGTTTGGCATTCATTTAGATACAGTCTTATGAATATTCCGCTGCTCTCTAAGCCGCCGCCATAAAAGACAGTAAGTTACCGAATGAGGCTTAAAAGATATTCCATATTCCTTTCTGCTGGGCTCTGCTTTACTTTTTTAATGGGCGCATGAGAACGTGTATGCTAACAAGTCACTGCTGGTGGAGTGGCAGGGAAGGAGGGAGGCGGTAAGACATTTTACCGATTTGTGTGGATTTTTTCTTCTTTCCTTTGCGTAGCTGACTTTGTGCTTTGATAAATATATGTAAATGATAAATGTATGTGGGGTACACAAACTCTCACTCACACACACACTCACACACATTTCTGTGGGGCGTTTAGTTGTTTGGCAAAATGAATCAATTTGCATTAGAGAGCAGAAGCAGGAGCTGAGAACGGGCCTGATAATATGATACAAGCTGTCTGAGGTTAGATGGAATTGGCTATCTAAGTGGAAAGTCGTTGATATGTGCAAGAAACCAAAATATGTACATATCTTATATGTAAAATATTTATATGTATGTATATATATTAAAATATTTATCTACCAGTTACTACTTAAACACTTAACACAAAAATCAATAGAAACTTTACTTCTATTACTTGAAATCTGATCAAGTCTTGCAGAAACTTAAAGCCAGAGCTGGGATATGTTCATATGTATGTAAGTCATTTTATATGAACATACACATATGTGGATGTATGCTATTAGTACTAATGTGTACAAAATCAATTAAAATCATTAACTAAATTTCGAATGATCATAATGGCTTCAAATATCGCACTGACAGTATTGCCAACTTGAAAATGAAAGAGTTTACTCGAATCGGTTAACCCGCGATTTTTCAATTCAACATTCATACACATTCAACATTCATATAAACGTACCATATGTATGTACAAAATAGATACTGATTTGTATATATCTTTATTCATCAATGTATTTTTTTTTATCAGTTTTTTATATAATTATTGCATTATTTATTTAGGTATTTTTGAAGTTATTTATTTATTTATCTATTTATTTATTTTGTTTATAATTTAAATTCTTTTCTTTTATTTGTTTTCTTTGTCGTATATTTATGTACGTATTTTGATATATGTTTATTTGATTATTTATGTATTTATTTTTAATTTAGCTTTTTATATTATTATTTATTTATTTATACATTAATTCATTACTTTTGTTCATTTCTTTATTTAGTTAAATATTTACTTATTTATTATGGTATTTATTTATAAATGATATTCATTTATTATATTATTAGTTATATATATTAATAATTTAATTTATTTATTACTTAATTCAGCAATTAATTTATAATATTTATTTAACTCTGATTCAATTCAAAGTATTTATCGCGTTTTTTAATTCTTTTCTGTATACGACAATAAGCCGACTTAAAGATACAAAATACTGTTATTTGAAACATCCTAGAACACCCTGTGCCGTCAAGGTCATGTATGTGGCCTCATTATGCATCCTCACCCTGTGTGTGTGTGGGAAACTTTCTAATCGGCACTCCGTCAGTTTGGATAGCTTTCACTTTTAGATTGCCAGCCAATTTGACATTTTCAGCTCTCACTTTTCCTTGTTGTGGCGACAAGTTGTTGTTGTTGCTGCTGTTCTTGTTTCTGTTCTTGTTGTTGTTGTCATTTTCCTGCAACATTTAAGAAAATTGTCACTCTTTGTGTGCGTTGTCGTCTTCGGCGGCGTCGGCTGTGCAATAAAGTTGTTAATTTTATTATATACTCGTGTTTTAGATACACACACACACACACACACACTTTCTCTCTCTTTGCCACACACACATACACACACACTTTCTCTCTCTCACACGCATACACACATACACACACACAGAGGCAGGCACGCACATGGCAGCGAAAGTGTTAATGATGCTTTAAATTTGGCGCTTCAAGTTTTCATAAGCTTAATTGAATTCCATGTGGAGTCAGTGGGAGGGGGAGGAAGTGCGGTGTGGGAAGCGGGGATAACACATCGTCTCTGTGCTGTGTGGAGGCGAGTCACACACAGGAGGGTAGTAGGATTGGGTTGCAAGCCGAGTCGAGGCGCCATCACTGGCGGCTTCATTCAAATTAATTGAAATCGTGCACGAAAAAGCTCAATATATATTCCCAGTATATGGCAGCATCTTTTATAACTATGTATGGCATATCGTATATATCGTGCCTGTGTATCGCATATCTAGGCGGGCAACGTATGTGCATGCGTGTCTGCGTATGTACACGTATCCGTCTCTCCTCTTCTCTCCCCTCTGAAATCTGTTTTTTCAACACGTAGCAGCAAATTCAATTGAAAAAGTTTTTAATTTATTTCTCGAATATGAAGGACAGACACAGCACAAGTTACCGCAGTTCCAGTCACTGTCTCTCTCTTTGTGTGTGTGTGTGTGTTCGTTCATGCAAGTACGCCATGGCAGCGCTTTGCTAGGCCTATTGGCGCAGCGTTTATTTATCACTCATACGACACGTGTCCCGACGCTGCGCACGTTCATTGGTGTTAGTTAATAGCGAGCACTCAACATAATATAAATATTAGAGAGAGAGAGAGAGAGAGAGAGAACGGCAGCAGCAGCAACATCGGGGCCATAAAACTCGACCGATACAGGGCACGGCACGGTCTCCCTTTCCCTTCCATTCCCATCCGCATCTCGAGCCATAAAGCAAACGCGTATTATGCATTCAAGCCGAGTTCGGCAACTGGAAACAAAAACCAAACTAAAGTGATTCCATGCACAGTGGAACACACTACACACTACACACACACACACATACATATACAAACACTCACACACACTCGCACACTCCCTCCCACACACAGGCAGAGCGAGAGATCTGAGCGAAGCATGATATTGAGACATTAAAACTTTTGGCGCGGCTTCTGTTGTCGTGTAAAGGTGGCACCCAGCCACTTACACAGGTGTCTCTAACTGTTCCCAGTCGAGAATAACTCTTCCCAGGCGAGATTTACTCTTTCTAGGCGAGAAAATCTCCTTCTAAACGGGCCATACGTCTCTCAGAGGTACTTAACCTACTTTCCAGGCGAATCAGACTCAGGGGAGTCTAACACATCCCAGGGGAATCGAACTCTTCTCAACAGAGTCTAACTCCTTTTAGAGTAGTCTAACTCTTCTCAGACGAGTCTAACTCTTCTCAGACGAGTCTAACTCTTCTCAGAGGAGTCGAACTCTTTTTAGAGGACTCTAATTCTTCTCAGTCGAATCAAACTCTTCTCAGACGAGTCTAACTCCTCTCAGAGGAGTATTACTCTTTTTCGAGGAGAGTCTAACTCTTCTCAGATGAGTCTAGCTCTTCTTTTAAAACTGACCAATGTTTGACATTACAGTTCTTAAGTGACATTTAAGTCTAATGCATCTCATATGTAAATGATCTTATTTTCTAAATACCATCTTCTGTACAACCTCTACTTAAATTAAAGTAATTAATATTCAAGATTCAAAATATACATCTTATATAACTATCTACCGTATATATATATATATATATATATATACATATATATGTATATATATACATATATGTGGATACCAATGTCATGGAGTGGGAAATGAATATATCTTAGCTCAGTATCTCACAGATATTTAAGCTACAGAGCACTGATTTGGATTGTTGTTACTTCTTGCTTACTGCTTCACCTTGGAGAGACATTGTACCCTTGAAATAGCACTACCCAATGTATCTATCACTGTTACTTGCACTTTTAAGTTGCTTGTATGTTTTTTCGTAATGGAATTGAACCGCAGTCCAGGTTACTAATTGCTAGGATTCTGTTCAATATTGAATTCCAAGTAGATCAAAGAAAGCAACAAGAAAAGAGCTGTGCATTACTTTTGCCCCTCTCTCCCTCTCTTCATCACTCTCTCTCTCTCTCTGTTACTGTTTTGGATTCACAAAGTGCCTGGACCTAAGCACATTATGCAACTAGGCGGAACCCATTAGGCTAGAATCTGCGCCGCTAAAGGTATAAAAAGCCTGCTGCCTCCCTTGGCCGTTGGGTACACGATGGTGGTACGCGATGGTACACATTAGTACACATTGGTACGTGCGTGTGTGTGTGTGCACAAATATTTTAGCATGTTCATGATTTGATTGCCCGATTGATCCAAGGCAGATTTACGCAAATGCAGTAACTGCTAATTGCTTTCGGTTTCTAATGCCACGCACTACCCTGGTGTGTGTGTGTGTGTCTGAGAGTGCGTGTGTGTGGGTGTAATGGCTTCACATGAAATGATTGAACAGCTGCAGGTGGCTCTATCGCTTCGGCGCCATCAATTTCCGCCTGGATGTTTTCTGTAGTTATTGCCAACTATTACAAGGCCAGCCACAGATATATGTACATAGATACACTACGTGTGTCTGTGTCTGTGTCTGTGTGTGTGTGTGTGTGTGTGTGTGTGTGTGTGTGTGTGTGTGTGTGTGTGTGTGTGTGTGTGTGTAATGCCTGTTGTTAATACTGTAACTGTTGTTGTTGCTGGCGTTGTTCGTGCCTTGTTGTGTTATTGTATGCGCTACGTGCTGCAAACTGTCAATTGCGTATTTGTAAATAGGCGTGGCAACAGCACATCGGTGGGGAGAGAAAAGGAAAAGGGGGGGAGGGGGAGGGCTAGAAGAAGCAGTTGGCAGGGCAGTGCGGAGGCTGCCTTGGTGCAGAGTTCACAGTTCCGGAGACGGAGTCGAGTACTCGACTTGAGCATAACAAGTCCCCGTCTGATGAGGAGAGGTGCTGCTGTGGAGGGAAGTGGATCCCTGTTGCCTGCCGCAAGTTAAACAACCTGTCAAACATACGTATTCACACACACATACACACACGCACACACAGAGAGAGAGGCATTGAAAATGAAATGTAAATATGACAAGCTGCAGAAATTTGCTTTGGCATCACATTGCGGTGCCAAATGATGACTGTGCCCAGCTTGAGTAGCGCGATATAAGTCGCAACTGCATGCCGATATATATAGTATATATAGCATACATATGCTATAATGTATTTATAGTGTTTATAGTATATTTATAGTATATATGTATTGCAAATGATTGCAATTGCAGCGCGGAGTCTTGTGGCCATTTGCAACTCCATGAAAAGTAACACGCGAGTCAACTGAAGATACAAGAATTAATATATATATATATGTGTATGTATGTATATATACATAGATGCCTTGCCTGCTGTCTAGAGTTGTGAACTCTGCTGGTCCTGATGCTGCTTCACTCGACCCACTTCACGGCGACGCTGTCAAGGGTCACAGGTCGCCCTCGAAGCGCAAATGCGGAAATGATAAGGCCAGTCGGAAATGTATTGTTGTTGCCAGAGCTCAACTCCCACTCCGTAACCTGTAATCCTTAGCCTCTAACCCATTACTCCATCTCTCTCTCTCTTTCTCTCTCTCTCTCTCTCTCTCTCTTTGCCCTCTCTGCGCCTCTCTCTCTACACTCTCTCTGTGCCAGCCTGCTTGCCTATGCCTCCAACTTGGTCTGTTCCCCTCCTTCTCTCTCTGTCTCTCTCAGCTTGCGCTGTCTACACGCGTCTTTTGTTTTAAACATTGCCGACAACATCTTGCTGCATGTCTCTCTCTCGCTCTCGCTCGCACTGCATGAGTAATGGCGCCCGATATTGTTGCTCTAAGTGGTTGTGTCAATTTCGAGTGAAATGAATAATACGTCATGCAAGTCGCCAATGTTGTCGGCTTTTGTCTTCGTTATTTTCTCTGTCACTCTCTTGTTGTCTCTATGCCAAGTGCCTACGAGTGTGTCTACCTCCCTCCTTGCCCTCCCTGCCCTCCTCCCCTTGCAGCAGTCACACACTGTTTGTCACCCACTCACACTTACATATGTAGCTCATCGGCCTGTCTGCCTGCCTTGCTGTCTGCCATATATCATAAGAGCACACTCCGCTTAGCTGCAGCTACAGTCTGCACCCGCTAGCAGATAAAGAGAGGGAGGAGAGGCTGGTGCGGGGTGTGTCTGATAGAGGAAGACGGGCATAATTTAATTAATTGGTCTTCTGCTTCACTTGTTTCCCATTTGCCCATGCCTTTTTACCAGCCTCATGATTAATTGTCGCCTTGACCTGCTCCTCTCTCTCTCTCTCCCTCTACGTATTTCCCCTCTCTCTCTCTCTCTCTCTCTCTCTCTCTCTCTCTCTCTTGCCTTTCATTTCTTGCGGAACACTCGATAAGCCAAGTCTCAATATCTCTTGGCGTCCAGTTACCCGTGTCCAGTGTTGCCATGCACTTGAGCACCATCATCATCATCATCATTGCCATCCTTTCTTGTCTTCCTTGACTACACCCCCTCCCTCTGTCCCCTCTGCCCCACCCCTTTCTGTCAATACGCCTCCCCTTCGGCAATGTTTCAGTGTTTGATTTGGCTTTGGAGTAACTTAAGCGTGCTTTTCATTACGTTCCATTTACAGGCAAAATATTTATCTAATTCATTATTCGGCGGGCGTTTTTGTCGCATTCTTCTGCCCCATCCTCCTCCCCCCTTCTTCACCGCGCCTCCTCTGTACGCCCCTGGCAGGGTTAAGCTACTTAAAAGCCTTGCATTTTCTTCTTTTTATTTGAAAGGTGCGAAAAGGATGCGCAATTTGATGAATATTTGCCACCTTGAAGTGCTCAAGGAAATCTTTTGAAGACGAAGGCGTAGATAAAGAACAGATCTTAATAATAACAGGGTGTATTGAAATTGTTCTTCTCTCAAATAAGGATGACGATGTACAGTGAACTATAAAGTTAATCTAGACTAAATTGTATTTACTTTATCAGTATTTATTCAGAAATTTCGACAAGGGACTTATTAAGTCCTGGACTTCAGTTTAGCATCATAGAAGTTTCAATTTTCAAAGTTTTCACTGCTGTCATTCGGAAATGACCAACAACAATCTTGGCTTTCCTACCCCTCATTGAAAATGCTCGAAAAAGGGTATACCAACTGTGTGAAAATGTGTGTAACAGGCAAAAGGTGGCGCCATCAAGATCATTAGCCTCCGTCTGTCCGCTAATATGAACACATAGATCTTAGCTGTTAAGAAAGCTAGAGACACCAAATTTGGCATGAAGGTTTCTATATACAATGCGCAGATTAAGTTTAATTCAAATGTTATGTGCCACGCCCACCACTCTCGCAAATTAATTATTAATTATTTCAACTCGATTTCTAGGCGACGCATAAAAGATACATGTCTTCAATTTTAACATAAAGTAAGCTGACTAAATTATTTATCTCTCATATAAATTTCAATCCAATCAGAGAATAAATACAGAAATTATTTAAGGTACAAGCGGAGAGCCTTAGTGCTGCCTGCCCCTGATGTTATGCACTAGTTTTGTAGGCATGCCTCGTACATCGTATATTATAGTGAGAAACCAATAGGCAACAGGAGAGTTCGATTTTTGATACTGTTAATGTTTAATGTTTTTGTTAAGGTTTTTCACAATTTCGCAAAGAGTATTTTAACCTCAGGCACGTCCGACTTTAGCATTTGTCTATTTCGTGATATTTTTGTATCTCTTTTGTCGGAAAACTGATATAATTCGGTGCATCACCATTAACGACCTTTGGTTTGCTCCGTTTCGCATCGAAAATTATTCCAAATATGGCGACGAAAACGTAGTGAACTTTTTTAGCTGAGTTACCAAGAGAATTTTGAGCATTAATCCAATGGAGGTATCTATTTCTGTTTCGATAATTAAGGGAAAATTTTCATGATTGGAAAAAGAAATATTGTGATGTGAAAATGGGAAATTCTGCTGCTGCTTGACATGCGGGAAAATGCTGTCAAATGAAATTTGCAATATGCCAGAGGAAAGTCAAGAGCCCAAAGAGAATTTCGGCTGCAAACATATCGTTATTCAATTAGGTTAGGGACGACTTGATGTGCGTACGCGGCGTATGCGTGATGTGGCCACAGTCATGAGCAGGGGGGGTTGGAAGTGTATAGAGAGTAGGTCGACCGGGGAAGTAATTGAATGATCGACCAACTGGGACAACAAAGCGCAGCGCGACAAGTCACGTGAGCTGCATCAAAAGTGACGCCGACAGCGACGGCAACAGCAGCAATAGAGGCAACAGAAACAGCAGAGGCAGCAGAGGCAGCAGAGGCAGCAGAGGCAGCAGAGGTAGCAGAGGCAGCAGCGGCGACGCTGTCCGCACTCTTTGCCTGTTTTATGGTGGGTCATTTATTGATGTTGTTGCTGCTGCAACTGTTGTTGTTGTTGTTGTTGTTGCTGCTGCAACTGTTGTTGGTTGCACGCGATGCGTCAAAGTGGGCGGCTGGCATTGGTAAGGGGGCGTGGCAACAGATTTATAGCATTCAATATTTTCAATACTTCCGCGCAACGTCGCCGACAGCAGCAGCAGCAGCCAACAACAACGTTAAATAACAGTCATGCCTTGCGGCCAGGGAGGCAGGGATAGGGGGCAAGAGGGGTGCAGAAAGGGGAGAAAGAGGAGGAGTGGCTGTGCTAGAAGGTTGAGCGACGCTTAATATATTTCTAAGCAGCGACACACACGCACACACACACTGGCTTTGCTCAGAAATAAAATGTTGCCAGAGGCATCGACGCCACCGCCAGATGCGGATGTGTGGATGAGCTGCAGCGGACGCGGAGTCGACACATGTAAGCACATGCGTCTGTCTATCTGTCTGTCTGTCTGTCTGCCCCGTTCTTCTACCTCTGCCTCTGCCTCCCACAGTCCCTCTTCCTCTACTCTTGCGAGTGTGTCTGTTGGCAAGTGGGGCAGGGACAGGGACAGGGATAGACGAAGGTGCTGGCGGAGGCGGAGGTGGAGTCGGTGAGGGGGGCGTGGCTGTGCTCCATCGGATTCACTGTTCGATGCACATGAATGCATTTTTCCACAAAATTTAACTCACACAGTGGAGCCAGAATTGCCTCCCTCACTCCGCACAGCTTCTCCAGCAACGCCCACGACGACATCCTGCTGCAGTTGCGGCTGAGCCTCTTCCTACTGTTGCCTCCTACTCCCTACTTTCCCTACTTTCTATCTCTGCTGCTTCACTTTCTCCCATTCCCATTCCCACTCCTGCTGAGGTCGCTCAGGTTGCCGTGTCACGTCTTCGCGCTTTAGCCGCAATCCTTAGTTGGCCTCGTGACTCCTGACAGTCTGCCCAATAACTACCGCTTCCACACCCCCTCCACTTCCTCTGCTGCCCCCCTTGCTCACCACATTAAAGAGTAGCCGCAATTGGAGGCACAATTCATTTGGCCAGCCTTGTCCCTTGCCTTGCAAACGATGTGTTAACAAGCATGAAATCCAAATCAGACCGAAACCGCAAACACTCTGGCCACGCCTCCATCCTACTAAGCACATCCCACACACACACACACGCACACACACACACCTCACTCCCCAATGCCGCATGCTCCATGCCCCATGCTCCATGGCACTTGCCACTGCTGGCAATCGGAGCAGGCAGCAGGCAGAAATGCTACAATTCATGATTGAAATTTAAATTGAATTTGTAATCTGAAACAAAATCTAATCGAATTATAGCAACAACAGAGCCAACAGCAAACAGCCAAAACACGCTTGGCTAATGGGGGGGGACTACAGTAGAGAGGGGGGGGGGGTAGATCAGGGAGAGAAGGCGCGTGGTAGAATATTTTGTAGTTCTCTGGCAAAGACTGCAGCAAGGCAGCAAACTCCAGTTGCGAAGGTCTCACACTCACGTGCGCTGCCTCTCACTCCTCATACTCTCTTCTCACTCCTCATACTCTCTTCTCACTCTCCTCTCTCACTCTCCTCTCTCGCTTCTCTCGCCTTTCCCCCTCCACTCTTCTGGTCAGACTCTTGTGGCAACTCTTATGCTGTGCCACGCTAAAAATCAGCAAATGTTAAATCAATGCTAAAGCAATGCACAAAGGGAAGTAGCTAACCGACTAGCGTATACCCTGTAGTGTCGAGCAGCTAGCAGGGTGTGCCTATATATATGTATGTACACATATACATGTTGTGCCTGTACCTATGCCATATTCCCAACTGTCTCTATTATTAACTCAAGTCTTTCTATTTCCTGCGCTCTGTCTTCAAGTCCTGCTGCAGCTAATCTTACCTGTTCGTAGTGCAGTGTGCACAGTGTGGTAAAGCTGGCATTCAAATGCTACTAAAGGAGAGTGAAAAACGGGGGGGAGGGGTGTTGGACAGCAGGTTGGGGTACACGAAGTTGCGGCAAATGCTTATGGACTGCGACAACTGAAGGCGGCAGCAGTCGAAAAGGTTGTGCAAACTGTAGCTGAATGCGAGTGTGTGCGTGTGTGAGTGTGTGCAAGTGTGTGTGTGCGTTTGTGAGGTAGCGTTGTTAATAGAAAGGGAAGCGGAGGGGGGAGAGTATGGACTGTGAGTAGGCACCACAACAACAACTGCTAGACAAACCCAAAACTGGCAACATCATCAATGCCAACTACCAGCAGATAAAAATGCTCACCCACAGCAGCTTCGAGTGTGTGTGTGCGTGCGTGTGTGTGTGTGTGTATGTGTGTACATGGCCCAAGCCATATTTAAGTCAATTTACATGCAACAATCAATATTTCTTGTGCAAATAGGCGACCCCTGCCCACAAGCAAAACCAAAACCAAAGGCCCAAAAGAACAACAACAAACAGGCAGGGGTGAGGGTGGCAGAGCTGTGGGTGCGGGGTCAAGGGGTAGCTGCGCAAAATGGCTAGACACATTGGGGCACAAACTGAACTAATAACTCCTCGGTGTATTGCCTGCCTTTCGGGTAGGGCAGCTCGACTCTTGCCCCGGGAATGCTCCCACTAGTCCAAGTTGACTGGGGGGGCAGACTTCTGAAAGTGCTGCTAGAAGAGAAGGGAAACAAAGGGAAGGGAAAGGGAGGAAGGGCAAGGGCTCCAGCAGCAGCACAGCAGAGCTGGCAACTTAAATTTCAGATACAATTGCCAAATGAAAAATGAATTTCGGTTTTCAACTCGCATTTCGAATTTAAAGAACTTGAGTGAAATCAATTAATCTATATTTGATTGCGGAGAGAAATCCCGTTTTCGTTATTCACTAACTTTTCCCAAATTGTTTTTCTTCTCCCGGTTCTCTCCCCTCACTCTCACTCTCTCCCACTCGCACCATCCCCCCCCCCTGCCTGCTCTCTTTCTGCAGCACTCTCTGTCTGCCTTTGCCTTTGCCGTATAAAATGTGATTTATCTGTTGCGAAAATGTATTTGTCGAAAGCATTTTTACATATGTGCACGTATGTATGTGTGTGTACATGTACCCATGTACAAACATGTACTATGTACAAGCAGCCAAAAAGCCAAAGCGAAATCAAGTCTAGCAGTCTCCGCTGCTTTTAGGCCCTGCACCAAAGCGCTAAAGCGGCGGGGCTTGTCGAATGGGTACAATTGCACCTTGTACACATATGGGTACATGCAGATGAAACTTTTTAAATGTTTGAAATTTGAACTGCCCGCTCTGCAACTCTCTCTCTCTCTCTCTCTCTCTCTCTGTCTGTCTATGAGCTGAGGTACATTTTTAAATTGTTATATGGGTACAAGCAAATGCAACTCTATAAATGTTGGTACGTATTGAACTGAGCATGTTTGTAAATTGTTTTAAGTTTAATGTACACATTGGTACACATGTACCAAGAGAGTCTTTGAAATAGTACAGATGTACCATGACTTTGATTATGATAAGTTCACCTGTGTGCGAATCATAATAATAGACAGACTAATGCCATGTACCACAGGGGTACAACAATCGTATTATTATTATTATCAGCGAGATTTGTACCATACAGTGCAAGTACCTTTTACAGTCATGTGGGCCACTGTGGTTGAGCTTAGGTACATGTATAAATACCTATATGGGTACAAGTAGATGGAACTCTGCAAGCTGCAGGTTGGTACTATTTAATTTACAACGAATTGTCAAAGAGGTACACATGTACCAATAATAATATACATACAATAATACACATGTACAGATGTACCACGCCTTTGATTAGGGTAGGTACACTTGTGCAAGTATTAGCATGCTTTGTACCATAAAGAGAAAGTGGCACAATCACGTTCTCTCCACTCTCTCCAGGAGCTTAGGTACATTTGTACCACAACTTTCATCGTAATTCAATATGTGTACAGTCCAGATACACCCAAGTTCTTGACTAGAGGGTAGTCTGCGTCGATCACTCGCAATAGTTGCAGTTATTGTGATTCAGCGTTTTCGCTTGTTTTCATTTTGTATTACGTTGTGCGGTATTTGCGTTGCTTTTACTTTTAGTTCTCGACTCTCAACTCAACAAAAAGCAACAACACTTATTTACCATGTACCAAAAATGCAAGTGCCATGGAATGCCAATGCAACTAGGCAGATTCGATTTGGGCTTTTAAAGGGAAGTCTCAAACAAGTTGAACGTCTGTTCAGACTATTTATTGTTCAAGTAGAATGCACAATGTACCCGAATGTGGGTTGGGGTACATGACGGATCCCAACACGTGGCACATTTCACTGCGTGGCAGTAAAGCGACTCTCGAAGCTGTTGCAATTCAATTAGACCACGCCCATTGTGGGGCTCGAGGCGAGCGCGGCGCCACCCGGTGGCACTAATGAGTGTGTTGTCGTGAGGGCGAATATTGGCTTGCAGGGGGAGAGGGGCGGGCGGAGTTTGTGCGCCATTGCAGCCAGTTGGCATTTTGGCAAGCTCCGCATGGTGCAAGACAGGATGGGGAAGGTGCCCATTGCCATGAATCTGCCACTGAAGCTTTTGTGAGGTGCAGCAGCAGCAGCAGCAGCAGCAGCAGCAGCAGCTGAAGCTCCTGGCAACGGCAAAGGAATCGGCAAACGGAAACAAACAATAAATCGGCATTTTCTTTTGGCGACTTCTGCAACGAGTGGAGACGCGAAGCGACGCTCGACGCCCAGTCGGATGACGTTTTTATTGCCATTGTGGAGGGAAGGGGCACAGAGGCTGGCAAAGAACCACTGTACCAGCAGAGCAGGGTATCGGCACATAAATTAAAGCTCTGGCTTGCGATCGACAATCAAATATATGTGTGTGAATGAGTGTGTATGCCTGTGTGTGTGTGTGTACCAATGTCTGTACCGTGGCAGCTTTCAGCATTGGATAAACAAGAGTTTTAAATGGCGATCGAAGATAGTGTCGTCATATTCAGCATCTTGTTGAAAACAGTGTGAAGGTGTTTCCCAATTTGTGAAGAATTTAAATGAATCCACTTTCTACTCATGTAAAACGACTTGCGCCTAAAGTACCTACAGTAAAGTATGTGGTATTGAAGTATTTAAACATGTACCATGAACTAAGCAGAGATGATACAAATATATGTGCGTCCTCTTTCTGCTTTTAGGTACATGAAATAGAGCACATATGTACCACTTATTGCTGCAATGTACCCAAAACATTTCCTCCTCCCGAGTAATACCTGAGCAATACTGACAACTTAGAATATCTATGTACCACTGGGGTACACTCTTGTCAGATTGGTACAATGTACCCAAGTTTGTTGCTGCTTTCCATAATCCCTCAACATTTCGCCAGACCAAAATGGCGTTGAGCGCGGTCGCTTTCTGTGTCATTTATGATGCGTTGCCTGTCGAAGCATTGGCTTAGCGGGGCAGCTTATTAGAAGTACCCACTGTGTGTGGGGGGAGAGAGGGAGAGAAGGGTACAAATATGGCTGCAGCTGGAATTTTGCGGTTTTTGTGTGTCCATTTTGTGCTTGCTGCTCACGTTGTTGCACTTAATTGTGGAAAGTTGTCAACACAGCAGGCGGCATGCAGCATGCAGCATGCAGCATGCAGCATGCAGCATGCAGCATACAGCAAGCAGCATGTGGCATGCCGATTGGAGGAAAGCCTCACAGGCATTTACGTCTATTTTGAGTTGTGCTCTTCAGTCATTCGGCACAGTTCATGACAATTTATGCCTAATTTTGCCCATTAAGCCATTGCACGCACACTGCGAATCGAATCGAGCACTTGTTTGGCCATAAAGATTCATTAGCACAGCCCGCTCTACTCAGTTCGAATTGTGAATCAATGGAAGCAAAAGTATTGCATACATTTAGGCGGAGCTAGAAATGAAAGCGAAGGCGAAGTTGAGCAGAGATTTGAGACGGAGATACGGAGTGTAGAATGCTTATATCGTATTTTGAAGATACATATATACAACGCATACATATATATATATATATATATGTACATATATGTGTATATTCATTCCTGCAAGTGAGAAGCATAAGATAATTTCAAATTTGGCAAATAAACTTTGTGCGCCAAACGAAACGAGACAAAACGAAGTACGAAGAGATAATTGCCCAGCCTACTTCCTGCCTGCCTGATGACTGCCTGCAGGGTATGCTCGCACAATCACCGAGTTGGTGGCAGGCAGAGTTGGGAGGGGGCAATCTAAAAAAATTAAATGTTTTTCTTGTCGGGTGAAAGTGGAAAAATATCTCGCATATTTTCAATATTATTTCCATTCAGCTGCCCCAAAGTTGACTTGGAGCGACGTGTTTATTACAATACCCAAAGTAGAGTGCGAGTATACTAAGGGGTGTATTGGCGCAGTAGAGAACAGTTGATCCACTTGAGCCACATAGTATTACAGGGTATCTGCAAGTCAATTTGATTGCTGCGTCATCTGCCTTAGTTTCTCTCTTTGCAATTGTGCATTCAACTTTGACGACGGTTATTTTAGTTTATTGATTAAAAATACGTGCAGATCCTTCATTTCTGTGTACAATGAATATGATACGTTTTCATTTGAAAATGCACGTTTCAGGCATATTCTGTGTCACTTTTTTCTCGCAGTGTGTTGTCATTTCAATTAATTTTGGCCGCAAGTAAAATAGCGAGCACACATATTGTTTCAAATTTCGATTTTTTTAAGCGAAACGTTGCTGGCGTTTATCTCGTTTACTCGACGCTTCTCTGATAAATTGGATATATTTCGAAAAATATAACAACAAACAACAAATATTAGTTTTATTTTTGGTACTGCGAGCTAACTAATTGCTGTAATATGCTTTTGACATGCCATTAAAACGGGTACTTCAGCGCTTGTCGGGCAATGCTGGGAGGTCACTGAGGTACCTTGCATTACACTTGCAATATTCGATATACAAACACAAACACATATATTTATTTGTGTGGTTTTCTTTGTACACACACTGCTTTACTGTTTCACAAGTCAATTTTAAAAAGTTCATAACTTTGTATCGCAGCAAGCAAAAAGTTTCAGCCTGAAAGTATGCAGTGATATTTGGAACGATATGTGTACAAGCTTGGCATGTGTGAGTAACATAAGAAAGTGTGTGTGTGTGTGTGTGTGTGTGTGTTTGTGAATGGGAGAGTGCTCGTGGCATCGACTGACTGTTTAAACTGCCAGTACAACTGTAAACTCTGATAAAGCATCCTGAAATTGGGTACAAAGCGCATTTGGAGTTGGAAAATATCTTCATGATGTGCAAAGCTTTGTGCTTGCAACGTAACCGTTGACCGTTGCAACGCTTTCTCGCCATTGTTGCAACATTCTCCTTGAGACACGACAACACGGTACACGGTACACGGCTGAAAACACAGTAAATTCCAGGACATGCCCAACAATGTGTTGTTGCCCATCTTGGCTTATATCATGAAATAGCCCCTTTTATTCCTGTTTACTTTGTGCCATTGCTATTGTCTGGCGCGACGCTTTGTTGCCCTCAAATTGTGTATGCTCACATGCAGCTTCACCCTGCCACGCCCAGTCACGCCTTGCTCCTCCTGGCGTGTCGCCCTTGAAGTTCTTTGTGCGACCTAGGCTAGTGCATTTTATTGTGTCGACTACTCATGGCAAAAATGTCCTCATAATAACAATTAGCCAACACAATGGACGATACTGAGATATCAGTGAGTGTACCATGGACAATAATCTAAGTAGTCAGAGAACTCTACCTACAATGTATTCGGTGTGTACCTGCCAGGTCTGTGGTACAGACATTCATTGGCTTGTCTTCTCTGAGCTTCAATGAAGGGCAAGATGTACTGCTCTTAAAGTTAAGTCTTTGATAGTTTTGACACCTTATTTTGTATGGTACATAACAGATATGCCGATTGACTACGAACTTTTTAAGATGTATGTATATGCAACTAAACAGTAATGTGGAATGTAAATCAAGAATATATGTACTCCTTACATTGGCATAGAGGACCCGAATTGTGTAAGTTTGGGTATAGAAAGTACAGCGCAATTTGAGAGGATACTACTCAATAATATTGTTATATGTATGCCTTGAATACCATGCAATGTACATTTGTATATAGGCAATTTGGTACAGAGTTGTGTGTAAATTTGGTTACTTATAGTTACCACAGGTCTATTTTAAGGAGTACCTACTAGCACCCTGCATTGTACATCAGGACCATGGGCAACTGGAAATAACCACCACCACTTTTTTAACAGTGTACTATAATACGACACTTTAATCCTGATTAATAAGCTTAGTATCGATGACTACAGTGGTGCATGGCGACATTAAGTTGAAAAAATACAGTCAGTATCACTTGTCAAAGTAAATTATGAATATTTCGCGATTACTGACAATTTTCTCGAACAGTTACATGCAGTTTCGCAAAGTTTTAATACATTTTTTAAGCCTATTCATTCATTATATCCGCTACCCATTGGGTAGAAGGGTATTATGACTTTGTGCCAAACAAAGTAACAGGCAAAAGGAGAGAGACCCCACAAAGTATATGCATTCTTGGTTAAGTTTATTTTAGAATTTTCTCACGCCCCCTTCAACTCCCCTTAACCAAGCAAAATCGAATTAAAAGCGTGAATTTAATACTAAAACAGAAAAATTTAATATGAGCACCTGTAAGTATGCAATACAAAATACAAAAAGTGGGTACCGGGTATATCAGAGTTAAGCACACTTTTGTGCTTTTTTTAAATTTTTTTATTACATTGCGAAACTAACTTTACAGTCGTGATCAGCAACAGTGTAATTTTCACCCTCCACGGCCATGTATTAATCCCGTTAAGGTGAGGCGGATGGGCGTGGCAAGCGAGGCTGATCTGACGACAGGCAGAAAAGTTTTTTTTCAACTGTTTTCCGAACTAAGTGCTCGCTTACGCAAATGAAAAGTTTCGGGAAAAAAATATTTGCTATTTGGATACTGCGTTGATTTCCAATTATCCAATAAGGATAACGGGCTTAATATCCAAACAGATACAACACATACATTCACACTCTTATACTAAAATATCGTTACCTCTTGTTTGGACTGACAATTTCAATTTATAAAATGGATGCAACATTTTTTTCCAGACTCAGGTAGGAGGAAACTACCTGGGAGAGCGGGGCTTTGTGACATACATATGTATATGTTGTATGACAACAACAAAAGTGAGACCATAAAATAGCTGTGCTTTTAATTTTGTGAGGCGTCTAGCCGATAAAGTTCATGTCGAGCACAGGTCAGAGACTTCGAACTTGGGCACATTAGAAGAATATTAAATTTGCAATTGAACTTTGAGCACTTTCTCTTTCCAATTTGGCAACCTAATTTTAAAGATTGTTTCACATATAGAGCCTGCTCGAACATACATACATTTATCGTACCACAGTGCGAGGCTTACCTGAATTTTTCATCAGAATAATCAGAAAACAAACAAGCCAAAGTTTTTGCAGAAATAAACTTTTCTCTGTTTGTCTGCGTGCGTGTCTGTCTGAGTGCGAAGCAGAGGTTAGGGCGAATCAGTTCCAAGTACAGGATATCAGAGAGAAAGAGAGAGAGAGAGCCTGCTGAGCTTGTATGGAGAGCAATTGATTTACCTCAACTATTGCATAGTTGGCAAACTCTTCCTCTTTCGGCATCTGAAGTATTTGTAGCTATTGCGTGGCTGCTTCCATTGGTTTCTTTGTCTCCACCTGGTAGTGAGGCAGTAATATTTGTCTGCTCTCATCTCCTCCAGGCCCCGCAACCACTTGACCCACTTGCAGCAGGCTGCCAGGACAACGGCAGCAGCTTCAATCCTTTTGACATATTCTACAAATTTTTCACATTCCTCTGCTGTTTCTCTAATAGCAAGGCGTACCGAAAAACAGACAAAGAAGCGAGACATCACTCTCCTCCCCCATCCTGGCCTAGGTACACATACATTGCTTATAGCTGTTTCTTTTACCAAGGCCCTCTGGGTTGGGGACGGCTTTGAATACCCTTTAAAGAGTGCTAAGTTTCAACTAGGTACATGGTACAACAATTGTTAGTATCGAAATGGGCAAATGCAGTGAGTCTGTTATTTAGGGGCCTGCGTGAAGGAAACTATGTATGAAGCAAACTATGTGTGAAGGAACCTATGTGTGAAGGAACCTATGTGTGAAGGAACCTAAGTGTGAAGGCACCTATCCATTCACTGAATATGTATGTATAAGTAGCAGGACTACAATGAACTTCTTACTCTACACTAACTCTGTCACTTAGTAAGGTTTGAAAAGTGCAGACTGTGCTGGCTACAGCATAGAATACTCCTTAAGGTACTACCTGTATAACCTTTGTGTTGGGTCCTTCTATCTAGCCTAACATGGTATTCGTAGTTAAGTTATGTAAGGCAATTGATTCCGAGTCCAGTTCTGAACGAGTCCTAGAAGCTAGTGTGATTCTCAACTCTGTTCTAGCCACTTACAGGGAATCCACTCGTGGGCTGGACCCTAGACTCGACCGTTTTAATTTGTACGCCCATCCGTGCTTAGGATTCGCCGTTCAGCTGACGCCATGGTCACATTCTCGCCAGCCAAATTCCGATGCTAATTCTAATTAAGCGTATTTGATGAAGTAAACGTGTTCCGAGTGTTTACTTCATAAAGGAAAAACCCAAAAGCGAAAGGGAAAATGAGCAGCGGCGTCGCCGTCAGCGCCGGCATTGGCGTCGGCGTAGCTCAGCGCTCAGATAAAATTTCAACGCGCGCTCATTAAAAACTTTTGCAGCGGCAATAAAGCTAAAAAATACACAAAAAGCAAACACACACACACACAGACACAGTAGCAATAACAGCAACAACAGTAGCAGAAACTGAAGAGATGAATAAATAAAATAAAATGCGCTTGCGTCGAGGGGCTTGGAACGTGGATCGTGGAATGAGAAGGGAGAAGTGGGGGATGAGGAGAAAAGGCGGAAAAATTCATTGTCATTGTCAAAATAAATTTTCCTTTTGAAATCCATTAAAGATTTCATTTGAAGCGAAATTGTTAGAAAAGTGCAAACGGCGAACAAAAAAATGAAATAAAAACACACAAAAAATACGAAAAACTGACGACGAAGGAGACGCTCAAGCAGAGAGGGCAAGAAGAGCAAAGAGGAGAGAAAAGGAGAGCAGAAGAGATGAGAAGCTTAGCTGAGGAACAGCAGCAGAAAAAACAGGAAAAAATTGAAAATATTACAAAACTTTTGTGATTATCTCGGTTGCCTTCATTGTTGGCGCTTCTCTTCTCTCTCTCTCTCTCTCTCTCTTACCTGCCCCTGCCCCTGCCCGCTCTCCACAGCAGTCAACACTGGCCAGTTGTTCTCCATCTATTCGCCAATTCTCCAATTGCTCGAAAGCGGCGAAAAAGTTACATTTCTTTCGCCCAATCGCCATCAATGCGGCACGCCCCGTGGGCGTCGATTTGCGAACAAACCTGAACCCAAACAGAAACCCAACACACAACACCCCACAACACACACAACAATAGTACACAGTACAACACAAACAGGGGACGCACACAGGCACAAACAGAGGCACAAACACTTGATTGCCCGCACAATTGTTGCGTCAACAGAACTTGAACCCGACCTTGTTATACCCTGACCACATCCATACGTACATTGCAATGTGTGCAATGAGTGTGTGTAGGTATTGGAATTGTTTAAAGGTTGTGAGTTAGCTATGGATTAAGTCGAGTTAGTAGATGCTGTGGATTATGTCGATAAGGTTTTGAAGAGTTATGAAATGTAGTGCATCCTTAAGGGTTTCATCTTCTACTACAATTGAATCCTAATGGAATAACTATAAATAAATAAAAAGAGTGACCCACTTATTAGAAAGTAATGATCCTTAGCTAGTTTCTTCCTGAATTACTTATGCAGTCAAGCCTAATTTCGTTACTTGTCTAACTACAATCATTTCCTTCAATTTCCATTTTATATGTTCCGAGGCAAACGTTAAACGAGCTGTGTATCACGTGCTAAAGTACATTACTTGCAACTTTTCTTGGATTTTTAAGACTAGATTAGTATCTCTAAGGTGTCATCTTGTAATTTGCAGAATTTATCCACATTTCATAAGTTTTTTAACGACCCAGCTGACTTTGAAGAGACTCCTCTTCTCCTCTCCTGTGTCACCAGATGATCCACTGACCTATTAGTCAATATCTCTTATTTTATTTGCTATATCATATCATATTGAATATATCATCATTGTAGAAGGGGTAATATTTGCAGGTTGCCTTTAATATTAGCGATTTTGTACAAGATATTGCCCCTGGACTGTACAGGCCCTACAAAGTCTGTGCCAAACTGGAAATGAGAAGCTTAAAACTATTAAGTAATGTGCCTTCATGTTTTTTACAACTATAATTCATGCAAAAGTGAAATAACTTATTGAACTGAATAAAATAACTGAAAGCAATGGGATATGTAAATATTATTATACATTCTGAAGCTACAGATCTTGACAGGTATAAATGTCAAGGAATCAACTAGATTCTTTAAGGGAGCGGACAAGTATTGTATAAATAAAATTCGAAAAGCTTGCCGAGCACTTCTCTTATGATGACCACAGCTGTATATGTGTTATCAATATATATTGTATTTTATTTGTAATACCGCATTACACCCCTTGACAAGTTAATTAAAAGAGGACAAGCTAAACAAAGCATATATAATTTATAACTTACAACTTAAATTCAAATAAGAATGGAAGGCTGAGTAAAATTATGCGATAAGTAAAAGATAATAAAGAATCAGATCAGCTAAGCAATCACCTTAGCTATAGTTAACATAGTTCCCAATGTCCCAGTCGATAACAGAAGGTGTCCAGTGTTGCCACACTTCCCACAGGTCTCGCCCACCAAGTTAAAAAGAGAGCTTCAAAATATATTTAAATAAAAGCAAATCAGAGTGTTTTATAAACAAATATTATGAGAAAAACAATAATTAAAAAGCAAAATCCACAAAAAAATCACAAAAAAGAAAGAAACAACAATAACAACAGCAACAACAACAACACCCTGAGCTCACAGCTTCTGGGTTCATGTCTGCGCTTTCACATTTTAAATCAAATATTAAAAATATTCAAAAGTCTTTCGTAATCCAAGTGAAACAGAAATTCCAAGTTCGAGGCGCGGCATTCCCCCCCCCCCTCATCCTTCCCTCATAAGCATCAGCATATTATGCGTGTAAGTGTGCATATATTTGTGTCTGTGTGTGTAGGAATTTTCACTTTCATTCATGGCGACGCTGTTGTCGCCGCGAGACTGGTTCAGATATTCTCTCTCCTCTCCCTCCTCCTCCCATGGGGAGCAGCAGTTTCTGTAACTTAAAAATACTTTTTGCTTGATTAGCATAAATCGCTTTATTAAGTGACTCCCGTGGACAGACAACAAACCACGCCGACAATAGCTAAGTACCCTACCCCCCCCCCCCCTAAACTTCCCTGCGTTTGTTGTGAGCCGCGCTGTCATAGTAAACTTTATTTATTCTTGCGGCTTAAGTGCAGATGGAAGCTCCGATTCCGAGGAAAAGAATAAGCAAAAGCGTATTCAGTAGCTCCCTAGAAGCGACAGCAATATTGCACTCTCACTCTCTCTCTCTCTCTCTCTCTCTCTCTCTCTCTTCCCTCTTTCTCTCTCCGGGGATGAGAAATGCGCGCAGCAGACGCGAGGATTGTTTTGATGCTGCAAAGCGTATTCTACAGAAGATTTTATCCCAGACGAAAGAAGATAAGAGACGCAGAAAAGCAAAAGAAAAAGGGTTTTTTCCAGTTGAGGATTAATGTGCCTGTGGGGGAGGAGGAAAGGTGAAGGTAAAGAAGGAAAAATTAAAAGAAACAAGACTGAAATGGCGGGTAGAGGTGCTTGCCTAAGGATTATAACCATGTGTCCTTCATTAATGTCTGTGACTGTAGGTTACATTTGCATTGCAACATATGAAGAGATCGTATGTATTATATAATCATTATAGAACTATTGTTGTTAACCTACTCTGATTCTGAATATCTATTAATTTATATCATATTTAAAGCATTATGTACTTCCAATATAAAATCTCTTTCGCTGTTAAGCCTAAGATACTCCCGATACTGATCGAAGATGTAGAAACATACATCCAATTCAAAATCTCTATAACAAATCTTGTTTAATTTAATTATAAAATAATGTTTCAAATCAAAAAAGATGTTGTGGGGTCTCACTTCCTTCAGTGTTTCAATTAAACATTGAAACTGACCTCAACTGTAAGCTCTCTAAGCTGATTAATATTGTAGTGTATCTGTTGATAAACACATACTGATATTTACTGAAAATTTGCAGAAGTCTTAAGTACCAAATTGCATTACTTTAACTAATAAGTGCACCGCCTATAGATGTGATTGGTTGTTACGAAACTGGAGATGGTGTTCATATGGCTGTCAAATCGTAACTGTGTTCTGAACTAGTTTCTTCCTTAAATTTAATATGTATTGAAGTGTCAGTGTGTCGAATTTCAATTTATCCACCTTAATCATCTTTCCATCTGTTTTTAGTTCATTTTAAATAGATTTTCCAAAATATATTTGTTTCAAATTAATACTGTCTCAAACTTTAGTGGTAACTGGAATGCTTGATTTAGTGTTCTCTTCCGATTTTCTTATCAAAACAAAGTTAAGAATTGATCAATTATATCATTCCGAAAATCAATTATGATTTAGCTTTCCCTATATAAATAAACCACATCAATTTCAGTAATCCTTTTATAGTTACACGCAATGTGTTGAGAGTCTCTCTGGGCTTTGTAATCCTTTCCGGTTCACTGTGCTGAGGACAATAAAGAGAGGACTCTGGGATGAATAGGTACTCTTAATATTGTAACTTGATATTAATCTACTCATCTCAGAGTCCTCCCATAATCCTTCATCCCAAGAACGCATATGAATCAACCAATTTGATTTGCTTGGTCTGGGTAATCCCCAACCCTCTGTAATAAATATTGTATTTGGCTAGATTTCATTACTTCAGATTAAATTAAAATAAATATAAAAAACATACTTTAAATAAATAAATCTTTAATATTTCAGCATGAACATAAAGTTAGTTGAGATATAATAGAACATAAATTGCACTGGTTAAATAAGAGTTAAATAAATTATAATAAATAAATTATTATAATAAATTCATCCTTAGTAGGGACTGTTACAGCAGCAGTTCCTGATCAGGGCGTGTTCATAGCACGACTTTGCGTAGAGCAGGGAACAGTCGTAATAAGCACACTGGGGAGGTCGAAGTTGGGGGGAACCTGAATATTGAAATACACAGGAAAGAGAGACATTCAATCATCATAGTAAAGAGTTGTTCGACCTTCATCCAAATTCAATCATGACTCAAGTAAAATAAGAGTTTCAAGAGTTTCGATTAAATTAAATCAAAGCGAATAAATCCAGAGTAGATTGAGAAATGGAGGCAGGATGAGTGCCAGATTACTTATAGCGCATTTATCGCTTACCTGAGAAATCGCAGCAGCAGGCGTCGTGCACCATCTTGTGCGAACAGTAGCTATAAACGGACGAGTCGCACAGCGGGCAGCCCTGTGCGCCACCTAGTGAGGGGTAGCCAAAGCTCGGCCCACCAATGGGGCCGCCACCGGGACCAAGGCCGGGACCGCCAATGGGACCCACGCCCTGGCCGAGGCCATTGCCAAAGTTCTGACCACCAAATTGGCGAACTGAAAAGAAAGTAAGAGAAGACACAGAGTTACAGAGTTACATTGAAGCTCACTTGAAATCTGAAAATTATAGGCTATATACATGGCTATATACAGGCGATATGCAAGTATATTACTTAGTACTTAATGCCTACTGCTTTTTTAAATAATAAACGCGACAATTTCAATATTAAATTGTGAAATGAGCGATATAGTGGAACATAAGAAGATGAAATCGAATGTAGCTTAGATCAAATGAGAACTACTTTTCTCTCTCCTTCTCTCTCTAGCTCTCTCACTTGTCTATCATTCTGTGCATTATGTGCTCTCTCTCTCTTGCCCTTCTTGTACACAATCATTCCACCCTCTCTGTCTCTCATTACTCTTACCTGTGCTCTCTTGCTTGGCCGACACGGCGCAAATGAGTGCAAGTGTGGCCATGAGAAGCACTGTACTGTGATAGTGCGACATGCTGCTCCTGGATAAATGCTGGATCGATGATCTTGTAGATGATGATGCCGCTGGGCCGCTGCTGTTGTTGTCGACTGTCTAACGGGTACTATGAGCAGCGTGAAACTCTTGTACGGATAGACGCGATGACTGCGACGAAATCACTTGTGGTTGTAGTTGTGGTTGTGGTTGTCGTGCCTCTAACCGATCTCTGTGGTGTCGATCTCGCTCTGACTTTCGCTTTCAAGAGATTGTGACAAATTCGTATCGACAGAGGGTGCCATAAATAATCAATTGGGATGCCCCTCTGCTACCTGAGGCAACAATGGAGGCGCTTTCAAATCGCGTCAAGTGTCGAGCAATCGTCGAAAGCGAACTCGATTGCGCTGAGGACTCCCACATGGCCATAGAGCTGGAGCAGCTGTCGGCTTAGCAGCTTGGCTTGGCTTCCTTTGCGCACCTGCTAAGCTCATTGGGGGCGGCTGGCGATTGACATGGGTGAAGCACATTCAGATCCAAAGACGACACGATTAAGTTTCCAAATTGGCTGAAGGTTTTCGGTTTTGCTTTTGTTTTCTTGCCTTCTCTTTCAACTTTTACTTTTGCTGTTAATTGCTGCGCTCGAGTGAGAGACAGAGAGACTGACCGAGGGAGAAAGAGACAGAGATGCGTCATAAAATGTCGATGGACGGACGAGGTGACCATTCCTTATTTATATTTTCCCACACTCACGGAAGCGTCGCAGAACCAGCTGCAGCAATAAATACGAAGACAACAGCAGCCACAACTACAACTACAACAGTGCAAGAGAAGAGACCGCGATGGAACGTTATGTAAAATTAATAAGACATAAAATAAATTTCAAATTATGCGCATAAAACAAACAAACGAACGAGAAACGATTTTTGTTTATCGTCGACGCGTTAAAGCGAAACTTGAAATTCATTAAGCCCAAAAAGCAAAGTAAAAGTCTCGTCTCTCCCTCCTCATTTCATTCTCTCTCTCTCTTTTCTTCTCGCTTCGATCTTGGCCCAGCGACCCGTTGACCGAGCACAGTTTCAGGTGAATGCGTGATGTGGATCGCGATTAGACCCCGAGCCCAGCCCCAGACCCGCTCCTAGAAAGCTAATTGAATACCGATCCGACGATCGTGGAAATTTTATTAACGCAAAGTAAACAGAAAATCGCTCTACTTAGTTTGGGCACTGCGTTAATTCGCCCCTCTCTAATGTCTGTTAAATATATTAATTGGAACCCGACTCAATATGATAAATGGGTTTTGTTTTAGTGACCATCAAAAGTTGCAGCAATAATACAGTAACTGTCTTAGCATCAATTTATAAGTCTGCAAGGAATATACTGCAATGATAGGCAATTAAAGAAATAGGCTTAATACTGGTTCTTCTTTCTTTATAAATCGGTTAACAAGTGTCCTACAAGAGACTCATTGAATAAACATTCCATTTCCACTCTTGGTTACTTTAGACAAGGTTGACCAGTCCAAGCTATATAATGGATTTCCTTAGAACAACTAGACTGGAGCTGTAGCAGGGGGTACAAGAGGTCGCAATTCATATAATAAATAATACAGTACATATAACAAATAATATAAAGTTTAAATGTAGTATCAGTTGCTTTATCTTTCTTTTATCAGTAAAAATGTAGTTACTAAACATTATTGAAGTTTATAAAATATAATTATAACTGATCATAATTAAGGGGAAGAATCTATCGTTGCTTTTGGTGCTTTAATTTCACATGAGGTAGACTGACCTGGCTTATGTATGTTTAATGCTTTCCACTTTAACCATTTTTTACAGGTTAAAATATATACTCGAAATTATTGCCATCTACAATATATAACAATTGTATACTCTTGCAGAAGCTATATTATTTTGCAACAAAATAAATAAATAAATAATATATATTCTAAATCAGCATCAACAAGGGAGTCAAACTATATTAAGAGCTTTCTTAATAAAACTTGGTACACATCCGTGTATGTACTTCCCTATTGCCACACGCTGTAAGCAAGGCTTTTTCAAGTTATTCACGAATTTTCTACAATATGTATATAAATGGTATGCTTATAAAACTTAATTAAAATAAGACCACTTAACATATAGGAATTATGCATAGGAATAATCAGCGGAAGTAAGGGTTTTGTATGAAGACCTGAAGGGCCGTCGTGACGGTCTGACGAGCCCTTCTGCAATACTTCACGGAGGCCCTAGTTTAATTACTTTATTTAATGAATATATTTGTGTTTACTAAAGGAATTGAATTATCCAAATACGTACCCTTAAAAACCCTTTTTTTGGTGGTTGCCAGGGGCCCTTGGCAATTGAGGGCCCTTGTGTACCGCACACCCTGCGCACACCTAGCTACGGGCCTGAATAAATCATGAACAATATTATTAAATTGTTTAATATCTTATTCTATAGGAGTTTTATCAGTCCCATTGTAATGAACTTAGATGTCTCTGCATTTGAGGAAGAAATATCTTTATAACTTGGTGAAGGTGTGAAGACGAGAACATACATGTTTCTCTTGGAGCTTGTCAGAAGGTAGAAGCTAATAAAAAGACAGTGCTGTCATCATCCGTCTCTCTCTCCCTTGTTCTCTGTCCCTCTTAGTCTCTGCCTCTATCTATCTCATCAATGAAGGGCTCTCGATTGAAATACCGTTTAATTAACTGCGCACTTTCAATGTGCTGTGCAATTGATTGAAGGCAAGTCGAGAGGGAGACGGAGACGAAGGCGGAGACTGCGTCGGATATGAAAATAGAGATGGATATTGAAATGCAGACAGAGATGGAGACAGAAAGAAAGAGACAAAGTGTTATGAAGTACTTGATGGCCCGAGCAGAGACCAAAAGATGCAAAGATAAACTTTGAGCCGGGTGCAGGGAGAGAAACATGTGCTCGACAATTTGAATGAAAATGTCAAAGAAAGTGACAATAAAAATGCAAAAGGAAATAAAATAGAAGACGGCAGACAGAAAACAGAAAACAGAGAACGGAGAACAGAGAAAACTGAAAACAGAAGTGTTCACAAGATTTGATTTCAATTCGAACTTGTTGACAGCAGTTTAGTCTGCTGCTGCTGCTGTTGCTTCCGGCAACATTTATTGCAACTGTATCTGTGTCTGTATCCACAGCTGTATCTGCATCTGCAGCTTTTGATGTATCTCTATATGTATCTGTATCTGTATTTGTATCTATTGCTGTGGCTTTGTCTGCATTTGTTGCTTGTGCTGCGCTCGTTGTTTAATTATCTTGTCAATTTGCTGCACGTTCTCATGCAAATCCGCTTGTCAACTGCAAACAAACAAATGAGGTGAAGATCCTTTGTGCCTGCGTGTGTGCATGTGTGTGTGCCTGTGTGTGTGTTCAGCCCATCGTTGTCTGGCAACTGTCCACAGATTAGGCAGCTCATGCTGTTACCTTCCCAGCGCCTTGTGACACGCGCAATGTCACAATTTAAAAAGTTAATCTGCCTGCCTGCCTCCATTTCCCCCTTCCCCCTTCTCCCTTCTCCATTCGCCCAGTGTGTATCCGTGTCAGTTCACATCTCTGGCTCAATGAGCATTAAAAGGCAAAGACAACAACAGAACAATGTGAGAGATGACGTCGTCGCCTCGCATCGATCGCGCGCGTACGTCGTTTGTATCTTCGAGATACTTGTGACGCAACCGCAACCACAGCAGAGCGTTACTTTTACCACGCGCCTCTGCCTACCCAGCGCCACTCCCCTCCCTCCCTTTTCACTCCCTTGGCATCTACATTCTTTCCATACCTCTTTTTCACTGCTGCTTTGGCTTATTTATTGGTTTCCATTTCGTCTTTCTTCGCCTCTTCCTCTTCTATGCATCGGAATTTGCCGCGTTTATCTGACATCGCACTCACCTGAGACGCGCCACCATAAATGGGTCACTTCTTGGCGGCAGTCGCTAGCTCTCTCTCTCTCTCTCTCTCTCTCCTTCACACATACTCTCTCTCTCTTTCTCTTTCACACTCTTACACTCACTGTGCTTGTACCTCTTTCCCTGTCTTGCTCTTTCTCTCTGCCAGTGCGCTTGCTTCTTACTTTTTGATCGTAGTTTAGTTTTAAACTTCTCTTTGGATATAAGAGAACAACATGCATAGCTATCAGCATACCCTGTAAATATTTGAAACTTTTTCTACTTCTAATTGTTTGATTTTTAGTAAAGGTAACAGAAGTTGTTCTGTTTGTAAATAAAGCTAACCTGTTTTTGGCCTCAATTTGGCTAAATAAACAACCGAAATTGGGAGTATGTAACATTCACACTCTACCTGCAAGACTGCTCCTCGATCACCTTAACCAACACTGTACTCCCGAAAACAAATGGCGTTACTTATCTTGGAGTGCACCTCGTCCTCCCATCACATAGGTACATGGAAGCCAAAAGAACACATCTTAAACTCAAGACTAGTAGTTTCCATTGGCTTAACAACTGTCGCTCATCCCTCTGTCTGGACTAGAGGGTCCTACTCTACAATTCTGTATTGAAACCCATATGTGAAATATGTAAATACGATTTAATATTTGATTGGAGAGCCGAGTTGTCTCGGCAAATGATTTTATTTGTTCAACATATATATGTAAATATACACACTTTTATACCCTTCGACCATTGAAAATGTACAAAAAGGGGTATACTAACTTTGAGCAAATGTATGTAACAGGCAGAAGGAGGCGTCGGACACCCCATAAAGTATATATATTCTTGCTCAGGATCACAAGCCGAGTCGAGTGAGCCATGTCTGTCTGTCTGTCTGTCTGTCTGTCTGTCCGTCTGTCTGTGTGAACGCACAGATCTCAGCTATTATAAAAGCTAGAGTTACCAAATTTGGCAGAAAGACTTCTGTGTACTATAAGCTGATCAAGTTTATTTCAAATGTTAGGTGCCACGCCCACCGCCCCCCGCAAATCAATAATTGAATTTTTGAACTTAATTTGTAAGCGCTGTATAAAAGATACAACTTTCTGACCTTAACATATACTAAGCTCATTAAAATATCTACGTATTACGTACTACGTGCATAAAACCAAGTGCTTGTATCATCTAACAAGGGAGGCATCTGTCGGCAATAACTTAAATGCATGTGCATATGTGTATGTGTACATACATAGCAACGTAGGTTGAAGGATTTCCCACTGTCGCGTGCAGCGCGACTGTGGCTTTTTTCTACTTTTATGAATTAATCCATTGCCAGCACAGTTAAAAGTCTCCTCTACTTCCACTACTATATACCCCGCAATCTGGCTAGCCTTATATACACTGATGATGCGTTAAACTATTTTCACCAATTCAATCGACTTTATCTTGATGACTACTTGTTTAGAAGATATGTATTATCCATTACTACCCTGCAAAATGACCAACACTGCCCATATGAATGCACTGCAAATGGTACCAGCTATTTTTAGCCTTCTTTCAACTTTTTGAAGACTTTAAAAGGGTTCATTCAGTTTGCTTTCAATGTAAATTGATAACAACCTGTATACCCTACAATTAAAGCATACCGAGCATGTTTGTCGACAGAACACACCATCAGAGCATCAGCACTATGCAAATAATATTTAGTATTGGAGAATATTAAAGCAACAAGCCAAAAAATGGGTATAAACACACACTAATTGGCAGGGTATCCTTCATATAATATAATCATATAATCTTCTTGGATTATAAACTCAAAAAGTGCAAACCTTCATTCATCAGGGAGCCCTCTAACGATGTGTTAGTGATATGGCCACTTTGGGCAGACGAGGCAACTGAAATAGAAACAGAGACAGAAACAGAGACAGAAACTGAAATGCAATAAACAAGTTGGCAATGCTGACAATTTTGATAAGAGAAATATAAATATGTTAAATGCTCAAATTGTGACAAGTGACACGGGGGAGGGGGGAGGGGGAGGAGAAGGATAGATACTAGAGCAGGGTGGCCGAAAAAACATGTGCAAGGTTAGCTAGAAGTGAGAGCCATAGCTGAATGATACCCTGTAAATGCAGCAAAGCGAACAGAAACAGCAACTCAGTTAGGCTAGTCGGGTTGCACAAGGGAATATACCCCTTAGTGCAGTAAAGGGTATGCAAAACAACATAAAGAATAAGTAATAAGCATTCAAATGCAGACGGACCCAGTGTGTGTGAGAGAGAGAGAGAGAGGGAGTGTGGGTAGCGGGGGAGGGGCAACTCTGCTTGGAACTGGGTATCTCTCTAGGATATAAAATAATTTATCTAGACGCACTCGGCTTAATTGCTTAAAGGACAGAAAAAACATTCAGGCGACAGATTGTCGGCAAATGCAAGAGTGAGAGAGACATAGAAAGGGAGATGGAGAGAGGGAGACAGAGAGGGAGAGGGAACGAGGAAGAAAGCAAGGCCCAGTCGAGTGGCCAACGACAAATGGAAGCCAGATAACACTCAACAGGCAACTCTGTTCCTCATATCTACGTATCTATGAGATACACTCTGCATCCCTGTGTGTGTGCTGTGGTGTATGGGTGTGTATGTGTGCGCACTGCTAAACTATGAAAGCATTTGCAAGAGCTTTCAGAAATCATACAACAAGTTTTATTTTCCCAAATGTACAATTCGTTTGTTTATGCCAAAGAGCAGATGAACGTGGATGCCTCGCAAGGGGAAGGGGGAGGGGGACTCCAAGTTCGGGCAGTATTCCCTGCCAAAGGAAAGTTCCTCGTCCTTGTCATGTGTGTGTGTGTGTGTATGTGTGTGCAACTGTGTGGGTGTTGGCAACTTTCAAAGTTAATTTCCATTGTGAGGCGACTCAGGCAAGTCGCATAGTACCCCACACCATCATATATCATATGTATATGTTGCCATACATACCAGTATATACCATATATATATGCCACATTTGCACATACATATGTGCTCAACTTTGTTTCGAATTTCAACATTGGAAATATTCCAATTTCTGTTTTATGTCATTTTACATTAAATTACAAAAATAATTACAAGTCATCCTAAAGTTTGACACATCTCGCTTGCCAGAGCGGTTTCATTTGTTTCCCACAAACAACGACAGATTGCAACTTTAATAAACTGCAACTGGGCAACTCTCTAATTATAAATTTGATATTTTCTATATCAACGTCTTTTATTGTGTCAAAAACCAACGTCAAACAGGTAATTCTATCCAAAAATCTCATTCAATTTTAATCAATTGTCAGTTGTGGGCAAATTGCAAATTGTTAATTGCGACAAGTTATGAAATTCCATGCGCAAATAATCGATAAGCGATTAAGCCAAATTCCATACTTGAAAAACCTTTCAATTGTGAAACCAATCTAATTCTAGCTTTTTTTCCAGTACTATATATAATATATAGTTGAATAGGAATATAAATGTATATTAAATAAACAGCGCAAAACAGAGTTCGTTGGAAGGCTCAAGTGGAGGCCCTCCGTTTCCAAGTATGCATATGTATTGTACATATCGTTGCATTTTAGAGATTATCGTATATCAAAAAGTAAATTTTACACAAGAAACTTCATTTAAATATAACTCATAAAATAACTGTGCAAGAGGGAAAGAATGTAATGAAGTCAATCCGTATAAATTTACATATATAAATTACAAAATATATAATATATATAACTTTGAGATATAGCTATCTGATGGTAATAAACCGAAAGTACGCTTATTTAGAGCTCGTTGTAATTTGGAATTTATTACCTAATTTACAGACTGACTATTTACAATGTATACATCTTATATACCATATAATCTAACAACAGTTAATGTCTACACAGTTCACATTGTTTGACAGATTCCTACGCTGACTATGGTTTCTCTCTTTTCCTCCAAATCCGATGGGGCAATAAACAAAGAAGTTATGCTTGTGGACTTGGCTACATAATGTTAATGGTAATTTTGATTTTATTTAATCTAATTTTTAGTGTAGCATACATATTTGCAAGAGTTCTTCAAAATTTGACGAGGGGTATTTTAGAGTTGAGAGTTTTGGACTGTTGCTTTCGTCTGGTTCTAGCTCGGCTTGTGTTTTCCATGAGCAGCTTTTGTTGTCGAGCTGCTGATTACGTTGAAGTTGTTCCACACACACACACAGATACAGTGAGTGCAAGTGTGTGTGTGTGTGCGTGTGTGTAATGAGCACGTGTCAGGGTCTGCGTAAGTATTTGCACATCACTTGGGTGTTTTTACTGTCACCGATAACAAAAAAGTTTTCAAGTTGCTGCTACTGCAATAACCTTTTGTTGTTGTTGATGTTATTGTTGTTGTTGCTGTTGTTGTTATTGTTGTTGTTATTGTTGTTGGTGGTGGTGTTGGTGGGAGTATGCTCTCTCAGGTTGCCGCTGGCAGGAAGCCAAATATTTATTTGCAACTTGGGTGAAATTGATTTGAAAATTTACGATTCAAGTCGCTCGTCCTGTCAGATATGTAGATGCTCCAGTGAGCTGCAGTATCCATGAGATACATGACACACACCTACACCCCCCCCCACACACACACACACACACACGCACTTCCACACACCTACTAACACATATACTGGGGTCAGCACTTATGAGTGCTGACAATTAAACAGTTTCATTTGCCGCCGCATGCCCAGCTGCCTTCTCCCCTTCCCTCGACCTTACTAAGTCAGCACACAGACGGAATTCCGTGTGTCATTGTTGGGTTATTAAAAGGTTTTTCCATTCGCGCCGAAGCTAAAGCTGAAACCGGGGCAAATGCTCAGACAGAGGCTGAGGCTGAAGCTGAAGCTGAGGCTGCACTGTGGAGGTCGCTTGACACACATAAAGCGTGGCTTGCTGAACTACCTGTCGGGCAATTAATTACATAAATCTTGCCATACATATTCTCTCGTGTTGTACAGCACATGCACACACTCACACACATACACATGCATCATGATGTAAGTGCGTGCGAGTCATTTATGTATTTCAACTGCAATTCGCTTACATTTTGAAGTAGGCTCGCTTGGTAGGGCAGTTGGGAGGGTACCGAGTTCAAGGTTTATTGCTTGCCCAGTTTAACAAGCCAATTAGTTCAATTACCACATTTTTGATGCCATTTGAAGAGTCTCTAAAGCGAATGCGTTTCTGGTATTGCCACAATTCATTTGAGGTTATCCCTGGCAATGGCTAAGGTAGTCTAATAGGGTAAGGTAGTGTTGCGATGCACGATGTCAAATAAGGGAAGTGTTTTACTATAAGCTATAAAATGTATTTATTATTATTTAAATATGTTTAGCCTATATTACATACATATGTACATCATCGTAATTTGAATAAAGAAAAAAAGTGCTCGGTATAGATGCTATAGGGATTCTGCTTTAACATAAGTATTTCCTATTGTAGTTCTTATGGTTATTCTTCTTCTACGCAATACAAACGTTTGTAATTTGGAAAATAATAATAAACCAATAATAATAAACCAAAAACCTCATTGAGATACCTTAAGAAACCTCCAGGGTATCTACATAGGGTTGCAGCAAAATTGCAAAAACATTTCTGCATTTCATATAATAAAATACTTTATTAAGTGATTATTAATATTGTGAAATTCAAAGTATTTATTTGAATAGCCAATAATATAATATAGTATAATACACATTACGGACACAGCACACACTCTCGGATCGACTCTGCGTTTGTCGATTGCAGGGTTGCATGTTACAGAACTTAGCCTAAACGATATAAATCTAAGACTCAAACGATACTTATCGAATAATGCTTTTGGACTCCACTAGTGATGCATACTGTTCCTACATTTATACCCTAGTTGCATATAGAGGATATCCTCACTTCACAGGCTGCTACCCTGTAATTATTTATTCATTGACACACTCTGTCTAGTGAATCTGTTGCCTTTTTGGCTTCTATTATTTGCCTTATTTTGCTGCTGACCTTAATTTATTGCCACAAAGAATGTTTACACACACAGACACACACAAGCAGAGGGAGTGCCCCATTTCCATTTGTAGTGTAAGGCATTCACAGATCCCACAGCAGCAACCACAAAATGAATACGCAACATTTGAATGCGTAATTTATGCGTAAATAAATTTCATATATTCTGCCATGATTTAAAATACTTTTTTGTCTATTTCAACTGTTCACAAATCGATTTACTGTAAAATTAAATCAAACTTACGTTTGCTATTTGGTTAACTGCGCTTACTAATTACAGGGTATCTTCTGTTTGCCGTTATGAGTATGCAGATACCGATAGATAACGGAAACATGCTAAAAAAGCGAAACATTTTGATCACTTTGTGGTGGAGCTTCACCATTATTTGCATCTCCGTTTCCTGTTATATCTGCGACTTACATAGATAATTTCGAAATCGAAACTAATTATGCACAAAGTCGGACGATTTCGTAATCCAAATGCGAGTATGTTAAGCTCTGACATGCTTTAGATAAGCCGCGATTATAAATTTCTTTATTTAATCCATGATCACATTGATTTCTCGTAGCTCGGAATTATTCCAGGCAAGCCTGCCCTGCATGTGGCATGTGTAAGCCCTGATATGATTGATGGTGAGCAAGGTTAGTGGGAAGCACACATACATACATAGGTACCTTCTAGCATCTCAGACACTCTCTGCAGACAGGGGGGAAGACTGCTTACCACAAATAACTTGTTCAATCTTCGGTAAACATTGAGCAATCTGACAATATCGATTCAAGGCGGACGCTTCGATTAGAGCCGAGTAATGATGATTGCATAATAATGCCAAGATAATGCGATGAGTGTTGCAGGGCAGAGGGAGAGAGGGGGCAACTTCGAGTGAAGAGTATTTGCATTTGGCACCGATTCGAATTTGTTCATCTTCGGCCCAATCTTCCAACAGTCACTCGCAGTTTATCGCCGCGTCAAAGCAAACAAGACACGAAAAAAAAGTTGCAGAGAAGTGCAAGCAAGACTGTCAGATACCCTGTAAAGCGTGCAAGCGAAGGTCTTAATTAAATTTGAAATTGAATATTTCTTCTCTTAACAGTTTGACACACCTGAATATGCATGTGAATATAGCCCTTTGAGGCGTGTACAGGGTACAACGACAGCAGCTAAATACATAATGAGACCGTAAAGATGCAGCGCCAGTGTCCCCGTCAACTTGGGCACGAGAGTCCCATAGCACGTATGCAAACACACAGAGGAAGAGAAAGAAGGAGAGAGAGAGAGAGAGAGAGAGTGGTAGATGGTGATAAGGGAGGGAGAGGGGCAGAGCACACTTGGCTCTTGGAAAGCCCATTCAGGTAACGCTGCTTTCGCTCCGCTTGGGTCTATACAAAATAGTCGTCGCTTTTATTGACTTCCGTGTTTTGAGATCGTTATGAAATTTTAAGGTTACATTTATAGCACGCCAAATCGATGGGTTAGTCACAGCTCAAGGCTATAGAAAAGCAAATACGTTAGGCTTGTTATGTCTAAAAGAAATTTGTCAGCAAAGTACGAACTAACTAAAGTTGAAATAAGAATACTCTGTCATTTTGCAGTAATCACAACAATTTGCAGTAATCAAATAAGAAATTATCTTGAATTCACATAGCTATGGTATTTTTGCAGAAGAGTCTCCAAACCAAAACAAGTTAAAAAAGCAACGATCGAACGCACTGAACAGTAAGATACCCTTTGTCTAGCCCTTAAATCAGTTCCTTGATTATCTGCTGCGACCATAGTCCGATCGGATAAGAAGGATAGGTGCATATTATATAGTGGAACTGATAATGCAAATCTAAGATAAATGATCGATATATGTAATGTTTTAGACAGACAGACAGATGAACAGACAGACAGACAGATGAACAGACAAATAGACAAACTGATAGTCAGACATACATACATACAGACAGACAGATGAAAATATAAACAGACAGATATATTTAAAGACAGACAGACAGACAGGCAGGCAGACATACAAAGAGATGAAGAGACAGACAAAAAGATAGACATACAGACAGATAGACAGACAGACAGATTAACATATAGACAGACAGACATATCTACAGACAGACAGACAGATGAACATACAGACATATATTCACACAGACAAACAGACAGACAGGCAGACAGACATACAAAGAGATGAAGAGACAGACAAAAAGATAGTCATACAGACAGATGGACAGACAGACATACGAGCACGACTGCTGAGTTCTGCCACGCCTTCTTCCGCCTTTTAAGTAGGATTACACATAGCCACTTAACACGTAGAGTCCGCTTAGCCAAATTAATGGGCAGCCCAACAAACCAGAGTCGAACCTCTTTCCTTTCCTCTGCCTCTTTCTATTAGTTTGCCCAGAGGGGGGTGAAGTCGGAATCACACTTGGCTTCAGGTACCAAAATTATTTGCATGAGCCAAAAGAAAGAGAGAGAGAGACAGAGAGAGAGAGAGAGAGAGAGAGAGAGAGAGAGAGAGAGAGAGAGCGAGAGGAAGCTGTGCGCGCTGTAAGTGCCGTACGCACTGTGCGTATGTACGCAGACTTTTTGCAGAGCACTGTGTGTGCAAGTGAATTGCCCAAATACAGTTGGGGCTGTAGTTGAGTTTGCGCCGCGGGCAGCTACGGCCTCGTCGGGGCGCAACAAACAAATGATGATTACAAAGGGAACAGTGAGGGGAGTTGGGAACTGTGAAATAGGGGAATGCGAGAATGGGGCGGGGCGGGGCAAGGCGGGGCACTGGCAATGGCATTTCGCAAATATTTTCGCATTTAGCCGCGTTTTGCTGCCAGCACTTTCGCCCGAAATAAACTTCGCATGTGCCTGCGATTGCTCCGCATCACGCAAACAGTTCCCATCTCCCCTCCCCTCCCTCTTCTTCTCACCTTTGCTCCCACTTCCACGCCCACGCACTCGGCAGTCAGGAGCAGCTGGTCTGGTTCCCGGGACACTTTTGCGAGCTGCTGCATCCGTGCCAGGCAAATCAACAACTTATGCTGTTTATATCAAACACAAAGCAGAACACAAAACACAAAACAAACACGCTGTACAGACAGGCAAAGGGGAAGGGGGCTGGGGGGGAGTGAAAGAGGGGGCACAGATAAAGAGAGAGAGAGAGAAAGAGGGAAGAGGGAGAGGGAGAGAGACAAACAGCCAAACGCAACACAATCAGCTGCTGCTGTCATCGACAAGTTTCTGCTGCGCTGCAGTGTCCAGTGACGCAGGTGGATCCAAGAAGGGGAACAGGAAACAGTGACTGGTAAGTTAAGGGGGGCGGGGGGTGGGCATTCACAATAGGAAACGACTGCCAGGCAGTCAAGTTGGCAGACACTTTTGTCAGAATCGTAGCTCTTGCAGCGTATTTCAAAGTGAATCATTGACAAAGTGCAGCGCGCTTGGCCCCCCGGGGAAGCTGAATGGGAAACCAAATCGGATGCGGACCCAAAGAAAACCGTCCAGGGGTGCAACTGAGCTCAAATACCGCTGAGATGCCACAGTCACCAAGGCTGCTCGACTGATTTACTGAGAGAACCTAGAGAGAGAGAGAACCTGGACTTGTTGGAGGATTCGAAAAATACCAATTAAGACATTTTTATGGATTTAATATTCTTTCTCTTATCATTATTATTATAAATATAATTTATTGTTTCTATTTAACTCCAAGCTTATATATTTTATTTAAATTAAAATTAAATTGAAAATTTAAACTGGGATAATAAAAAGAAACCGATCCAACATTTGTTGCCAAAGGATTGGGGTTAACCCAGTAAAACCCAATCAGATCGGTAATATATGGTATAATAAATTAAAATTAAATGAAGAAACTTAATACTAATTTCTCGATTTCAATCTGTTTAAATCATCGAATAGTTTTATTTTCGATATCAGAGGGCCCCTGGCAAGCGGGGGCCCTTGTGTAGTGCACAATAGTACCCACCTTGTACACACAGTACTGCACATGAGCATCGAGTTGAATCGAGTCGAACTGAAGATTTGCTTTCTTTCACTAATTTGAGAACTTGAAGCTGGTGTTACGACATGGTATCATTCAACCAAGCCACGGGTAGCACCTGCCTCAGCACGGGTAATTCTCGTCGATAATCCGGGAAGGTATTCATCGCAGCAATTGCTCAAGTGGCCAATTGAGGGCTCGCCTAATCAGCGGGTATTCAATGGATTCATGAATATGTGTCAGTGGCGGCTTAGGCGGAGAAAGTTAATTGAATGTACGCACTGTGGAGGGACAGGGGTGAAGACAGGGGAGTGGACAGGGAAGGGGCGCAGAAGGGGTAGCGGAGGCTGCGTCTGCAACCAACTGCGATTGACAGGCGCCGTGCGTGGAAGGGCGCTTATGACATAAGTCGGAAGACAGGAGCGAAGCGTGGAGTGGCACTAGAGATTAGAAGGGGATGGGGATAGGGGGAGGTGCAACAAGTGCGCAGTGTGTTAGTCGTTTGCCATTTGCTCGCCTTTATTTGCTCTGCAAAGCGATGCGGGGCAGACAGCTCTGTCGCTTCTAAGCGCGCTTTGCGCAACAAGTGAAAGTCTCCGGCGCCGCACACACTCGATGCGGCTGTCGCTGTTGACTTAGCTGTTGTTGTTGTGGCTGCTGTTGTTGTTGTTGTTCATGCTTCGAAAAATCGTTTAGCCGTTTATGAAGATGCTGCGATGAAAGGCGGAAAAGGTGACCCCAGCGGCACAGTTCACCGGTTTCCGCTTGCGACACGGTGCGCCGAGAGCTTTGACACCTTTAAACGATTAATTTGATAATCGATGACCCCTCAAAGCAACGCATCAAAATCTTCACTCTTCCGCTCTCTTTCACTCTCTCTCTCTCTCTCTCTCTCCCTGAACACGAGCATCTCTGTCTGGCAGCCTGTGGCGGAAGCATCGCATTCCGAATGCCTAAAATGCCGGGACAGATCCTTCCCTAACTTGCCCCCGTTTCTGCCTATTCGCCCTGCCCCATTTGCCCCTTTTGTGCATGCAAATGAGATGCGAGCAACCGAATTGAAATGCAAAGTGTCGGACAGGCAGACGTACGGCAGGAAGGATTGCCGGGCGAGACATGACAAAATATTTGTGTGAAAATACTTGCAAACTACGAATAATCTGTACACACTCCTTGCCACACATGCTTGTATATATGTATACATAAACTTTTGTCAGTGCCCGCATAGAACTTCAGAAACTTTACACTTTGCAGGCACTGAAATCTACAGACACTGATTCACGTTTGATATATCTATATAGGGTTTTCAATTTAAAGACAGTGTAAATGTGAATGTAGGGAAATGTACTGCAACCTTGTAGATCTATTATATTCCCTACTGTGTTTGTATCTCCCTCATCTCTATTTGATACATCTATATAGGGTTTTCAATTTAAAGACAGTGTAAATGTGAATGTAGGGAAATGTACTGCAACCTTGTAGATCTATTATATTCCCTACTGTGCTTCTATTTCCCCATCCAGTCTACTTATTCGAAGGATATTAACCTCTAAAAGGTGCTTGCTAGTACCGGATGAACTGTACTATAAGTACGTATTCAAAACTCTCGTGCTGTAACTCGCAGGTGCCCTGTGAGGATTGTCACTGGGTCCTGCTTAGCTTCATTATATGCTTAAGCCTACCGAGGTTGTGGCTAACCTAATTGGGACTTTGATTGCCACAAGCCTGATCTTCTGATCTTAGGTCTTCCCTGATAGTGTTTCTGTTTATACCGTTAATCGGCTGGAGCCCAATCTTTGTACACTCTGCTTCTGCTTTCGCTAGTGTATCAGCATTCTCGTTCCCCGGTTTGCTGGTATGTCCAAGTATTCATCACACAGTGAGGCCACTGTTCTTCCCTTGTTTGTCGAGGTAACTAGTTTATCTGGTGTTCTTTATGAGAGTCTGACAGAATAGGGACTTCCTCCCTTAGGTGATTGCCGTTTAAGGTTCATATCCACGCATCTCGCTAAACACTTATGACAAAACTGATCGAAAAAATTCAATTATTATTATTTTATTGGAATCAACTTACCTGCTTAAATGCAAATAGTTTAAATTCACTAATTTCAAGAGTGAGACAAAGGCCGCAGTAAATCTTAACTTGGTACTACAAGTTTCACAACAATACGATTGTTCCTTTGACAACTACTATATGTAGATTATAAGTATGATTATGATGATTACGATGATATTTGGATACAATTTTATAGTCATAAGCATTTCTTCTTACTTGTGATGAGTTTTCCCGTTTGGTTGATAGTTTCTATGTGTTGTAAATAGGTTAAGCTAGGAATAACATACGTATTACATGCATAACATACATAAATAAGCTGTAAGTAACACAAACTGTTAATAGCATAAGCTGTGAATAACTTAACATAGTTAAAGCATTATCATCGACAATAAAGAGCATTCTGTATTTCTTTTAAGACTTGGACCTTGACACTCTCTGTGATAATCGCGAATCATCTTGATCCAACAGATTGCAGTGAGGCAAAAGAGATGTGGATAGACAAACAAAGACGATTCCTTGTCGTGACTCTGAGTGAACAGTGGTACAAACTCACAGTCTGCAATGAAAAACAATTTTCAATTTTCTTGACTGTCGCAATTATTGCCAAGGGGGAGGCAGAGGGAAAGGGAAAGGGTATAAGAGAAGAAGAACTTGTCTTTAGAATTTCAATTGTGGAATCAAATTCAAATACAAATTTCAGTGAAAATGCAAAGACGAAGAAGAAGAAGAAGTAGAGAATGAGAAGAAGCAGGAGCAGGAGGAGGAAAATATCGTTAACTGATTAGCGTAAAAAAACCGTTTAAATAGAATGCGAGCAGCGCCTGGGAGGTGCCTGATAAGCCGCGCCTGCCGATAAGCGCATTTAATTAGCATTAATTACGACGCAGGCGGCTGCTGACTGCGGCGCTGACGTCAACGTCGTGGCAGCCAAATTGGCATTGTGAAAGCGCGTGGCAAGCCGGGGCAAGGCGACGCTTGTGGCAATTGGGCGCGCAATCAATGAGTGCGCTCTTTCTGGAGCACTTCGCCATGACAAATTGCAAATCGCGACGCCGCCAGAAGCGGATGCAGAGCAGCAGCAGTGGCAGCAACGTCAAGTGTCATAGAGAGACAGAGAATGAAGGACGGCAAGAAGAAAGCGGATTGCGCAATATTTGCGTCATCCCATCAAGCGCGACGCCAATCGAGAGAGAAAGGGAGACAGAGAGTTGGGGAAAGAGGGGGGAGAGTCTGCGGCTGGACCCGCATAATTGCTGCTACACCTGAATTTGGGGCCCTGCAGCCGAACTGAGCCAAACCGAAATGTGGGCGAGGCCTACGCGCCGCAGCCGCCAAGACGAAGACGCGGACAGCGACGCTGACTGCGACGGCAGCGTCTCAACACATTGGAATGCAATTTCACTTCTTTAAATATTTTCTCAATTGTTGTGCGTTGCGCCTTGCCTTGTCATTCGCCTTGTGCCTCGCCTGGCGACGCCGACAGCGACGCCAACAGCGACAGCGACGGCGATAGTGTTAAATATCTTTTTGGCACGCAGCTTACGCAGCATGCACACGCACACAGAGGAAGAGAAAGGGTGCAGAGGGGAGACAGTGAGAGACATGCAACAGTAAAATACGTCTATGTGTGTTTATGTATTGTAATTATGCGATTTTATTTAATTAACTAGAGAAGCCTTTATGCGTACCTGTATCTGTATAATATGTACAATATATTGTAGTATGTATAGTATAGTATGTATGTATGATGTATGCGTGTTTCACAAATAGAAACTATACTTAAATTTAGTATAAATAATATATATTTATTAATAAAAGTATTAATAAAAAATACAATTATAAAAATAACTACGGACTGAATAACGAGGAAGAAAGAAGATTCTATACCCTTGCAGGTTCTTAGCTCCTCCGATTGTTCCAATACTATCTATATATAACGGTGCAGAATTGAATGATATTGTGTACGATATATTCAATATTATGTCTCACTTGGATTGGCACTGATAAGTAAAGTTATTTCTAAAATTAGAACTGCTCTTCATACAAAAATCTTCATTGCCGCCGATTGTTTCTATGTTAACTATATGTTAAAGCGATTCGATTTTGATGAAATTTTATATGCATATTATATATATCGACCAAATTAAATGTAGTAAATTGCAATGCAATATCTTGACAACAGACAGACGGACGGACAGACGGACAGACGGACGGACAGATGGACAGACAGACGGACGTACAGACAGACATAGTTAGTTCGATTCCCATGGTGGTTTATAGGGTCGTTGCAAACATCTAGCCAACATGAATACACCCTCTTGCAAGGGTACAGTAAGTTTCAATTCAACTAAATTGAAATAAATGAGCTTAATTATTATATAAAATATTTAAAGAATGTTTTTACTCCCTGTATAAATATACAAATATACTAAACGTTAGTACGTATTGCGCAATACATTGAATTAAATACATTTATTTTATATGTTAATGTTATGTAATAACTTCAAACAATAATCGCAAATTAATGGCTGTGCATTTTGTTAAGCTAATAAACTCACCTGCCATTAATTTGATCTTATATTTCTCAGAGGGAAATGTGTATGATTATAATATTATATTATAATACTGCAATCATTTAAATAGCGTTTTATATTTAACTTATGAGCACGTGCTTACAAATGTTATATCATCGTACATACAAACCAACCTCCATAGCAACTCTCATCTGCAATGACTCACCAAAATTCAGGGCAATAACGCGATTGCAATAAACATATGTATAGTATGTACACCTGTATAATGCCCGCATAAGAGAATTCGAAATGAATGCAACGTTTTAATGGAAAATTTTCAGTCGGGAAATCAATTTGGCGTTCGTAACTATTATGATATAATAGAGGAGACAATTACGAAGTTGTGAATGAAGAATGAAGTCGTGAATGAAGAATGGAAGAGAAGAGAAAGAGATCGAAAGATGGCATACCCTGTAAGCTGCAGAGTGGACTATTAAAGTACTACAAATAAAACCGATTCTTAGCAAAACAAATTTCTTAAAAAAATACGCAATTATGTTTATCAAATAGATTGGAGTAACGAATAGTTCTGTTTATTCTTACTATATTATAACTAATTCTTACAATAATTATATATAATATTTAACTATTGTATATTATATAATATATATATAGTATATATAGATACATATAAAAGATGTTATCTTTTTGCATAAACACAGCTCCGAAGTTTGAATTAAACACGTTCAGCTTTCTTTAAAACAAGGTTTCCACATCACAATTGAAAGTGCCTACATCTAAGTAGCTGACATGCAACATGAAGGGGCAGCTTATATACTATATATGTATATATATATATACTATACTTATATACTATATATGTATATATAGCATAGGTTCCATCACACACCACGCTTGGAGCCTTCATTATGCACGCTGTCTTCGGTCAGTCGCTGTCCGCATCTTTGAAAACGAAAGTGGCCTCTGCCTTTGCCTCAGCCTCTGAGACAGAGACACTCGGAGTGAGGAAGTAAAAGCGCAAAAAATTGCGACGAAATCCTACAGAAAGCGAGAGAGAAAAAGCAACAACAGCAACAACAACAACAACAAAGGCACCTGGAACAGATGAGACCGAAATATGGCCAAAAGGTGCTTAAGCTGCTACTGCAGTTGTTGTTAACGGGTTGGTTGGCCGCTGCAGCGATCGAGCTCGGTCGCTCGGTCGGTTGGTCACATGCCGATGAGGCTGCCACCTGGTCAAGTGGCACAGAGCACCCGCAGCAGGAAGTGCCCCACGGTTGGGGCAGCTGACGTGCGGCAAGGCGGGGTAAAGCGGGGCGTATTAAGTCACCTGGTCGACAAAACTGGCTGAGTATGTAACCAGCCCGCAGCCAGGCCAGGCCAGGCCAGGCTTGGCGCCGTTGCCAAATCGCAGTGCCATTTGAAGAAGGATGAGGGAGACAGAGGGAGGGACAGAGACGGAGAGAGAGAAAGAGAGAAGGAGAGAGAGAGGGCTGCTAGTGACTTGCAGCGTTTTAGTTTTCGAAAACAAATGCACACGAGATCAAAACAAATTTGACAATCCGTAACTGGAGGCAAATATTGACGCGCCGCTTAGGGCTCTACCCAAAAATTGGTGGCAAAGCCAACCAGTTTACATACCTGTTACCCATAGGGTAGAAGGGTGTTATAGCTTCGTACCAAAGAAGAGTGTATCTAGCAAAGCATATGCATTCTGTTTGTATGAGCATCTAAGAGGTTATTAATTAATTAACATAAAAGGTATTTAGGAAATACTCTAAGGGAGTAGGGTAGAAGGGTGTTGTAGTTTTCTACCAAACGAAGGTGTATCTACCAAAATATATGCATTCTGTTCGTATGAACACCTAGATCTGAGAGACCCTAACAGATAGGGCTACTAAATTTGGCAGCAATTGATATTGTTGTTGTCCACAGATAATGCTAGTTGTAGAATTCTGCCACGCCCTGTCTTGCCCATTTAAGCTGAAAAAACATTTATTGCAAAGATGTACACTATTTATCACAATCTGATAGGTATATCAGAGTCAGGCACAGCAGACTTTAGATTTTCTACTAGTTTCATTGTTTGTTTTTGGGAAGATTCGGAAGAGAGGCTGCACACAACAAAGTATTTGTTGCCCAAGGCTGGGGCTGTCCCTGTGGGGGGGGGTCGGAGGGGCGTGTCTGATAAGAGAAATGGCCAACAAGAAATGCAAATGAAAGCGAAATCGAAGCACGCAAATGCGGCCAGCGGCAGCAAGAGAAAAACTTGCTTTGCGGCACAAGGCAACCCAACTTGAATGCGACACGTCACGACACTCCGCATGTTGCTTGTTGCGCTGCAGTCAGATGACTTAACCAGGCGGTGCGCGCCAGCGCAGGCTGCTGATGGATTCATGTCGAAACCTCGCAACCGTCTTCGAGTGCTCGCAATGCCCGGGCAGGTGTGTTTGCCGATCAGTTAACGAATGATAATCACCGTTAAGCAGCCGACGTCGAAATCCATTCGAAAGTACGGCCCCAAGACCTTGCCAACCTTCCCCCCAGGGGGAAAGGTATTAACAGCAATATTTATATTAAATTAAAGCAATCTTATTGAGTGATTTGCACAATCTTTCCGCTTGTTTAGCTCTCAATACTCAGTGTTATATAGCTTGCTGACTTACAGCTAAACAAGCACGGAAGCTACAGTAGAGCGTGCTCGATATGTAATTAACCGGCTGTCCACAGCTCTTAAAATCACTACCCTATATCATTTTTTTTTTAAGAACCTGTTAATTATCTGCTCGCAAGCACACTGCAGTAATCATTTTGAAGATGATAGGAATTGTGAAAACTAAGAATTGTAGTTACTCTTGCAAATAGATTTTAATTTATGCACAGGAACGGAAGGCGTGCAATATTAATATATATTGTCACCAAATTTGGTAGACCTAGCTAGCTCTCATAGTTTCTGAGATTTTGGTTTTCATGGGGACGAACACATCGAGAGGCGGACGTGGCTATGTGGACTGAACTTTGTGGGCTCCTTCTGCCAGTTAGATACATTTCGGTTGGCTTAAAGTTATAATACCCTTTCACCCCATGGATATCAGGCATAAACAGCGGAATTATACTAAAACATCACATGTCCATTTCACTATAAAGCTATATACAGCTGGCGGAGGATTTGGAGGGTTGCGAAGCATAGCAAGTCCACTTTTCCGCTATATTGATGCAGGATGTATTTATTTTATATCTTGTGGAAATTATCTATTTTATCAATATTAAAACATATACACTTGGCCCTTACTTAAATGGAACTCTCTGAGCAACTCGGTCTACTCAACTCTCTCTCTCTCTCTCTTCCACTCTGAAACTTAGCCTTTTCCCTCCAACACGTTCTTAGATAATAATGTCTTGGATTTAATGACATGATGTCCGATGCTGTGGAAGAATTGTTTCCCTTAGAAGGTGTTGCATAAGCTCACAACTTAAAATTATACTTGGGGAATGAAGATCAGTTTATTGAAGGTTGCTTGTTTAGTTTCATTCATATATTTTATTATTAGGCGAAAGGTGCCAAAACCAGAAGGGAAAACAACGTCCACATGCCGAAGGTTCTACAATACATCCTTGCCGGTCCTTATATCCTCTGATCGTTTCATTACTAGTGATATATTATTATAATATGGTATATATATATAATTAATGGTGCAGAATTGTAAGTCTTACTTCGCTTGAACACTGATAAGTTAAGTTATTTCTAAAATTGAAACAAAAACCTTCAAAAACCTACAAAAACCAAACAAACGATTTTGATGAAATATTAAATTTTGTACTAATATGGTGTACTAAATGAGAATGATTAACGAGGGATAAGTTAAAAAGTGAACTGTTGTCTGCGTTGTTTATAATTGAAATCAGATAAAATAAAGCCTGCATGATCAGTTTCGATAATTAAACTTGTTGCACATGAAGTATTAATGAAATTGGGTTATTTGACAACTGCTATTAATAGTTAGTATAGGAAATGATGGGAATAAAGGATGAAAGTAATAGATTTCTTTCCCAATTTCGAATGTCTGAATATCTCTTGAATATGCACGACGAATTTCGCGTGTTGTCGCTAATTGAATGAGCACACTATATCAACTATATCATTAACTATGCCATAATGAAACTGGGTTAGCAAATTAAGTGGATGCAAAACGATGTGAAGATGGGAAAGCAAGTGCAGGTCGGATTAAGAGGCCCAGGGGATGCCTGCTGCTTTGGTATTCTGGCGGCGCATGCCTGGGGATTACATGTCCACGATGCTAGGTGACTCGTAACCGTATCGGAAATCTGCCTCGGCTTTTGTTATCTGGGATCGGGAGACGGAGAGGAAGAGGGAGTTGCAGGCAATTTGCATGCGGAGTGTGGCAAGCGCAGCAAGGTCTGTGTGAAAATGTTGCAAAACTGGTCGCGTACCCGAGACGCCCCGCTCTCTCTGCCATCTCTCTCCCACACTCTCGCGTGGTCTCGCTCTCGCTTTCCGTCCCTTCAGCGAGCACCTTGTGCGCGCTCTGCCAGCGACGTCGACTGCGACTGCGACTGCGACTGCGACGTCAGCGTCGTCGTTGTCTTTATTTATTTTTGTTTTTTTTTTTACGTTTACAAAATTTCTTCACTTTCGGTTTCGGGTTTTCGACTCTATTGCGGCGGCTGCGCAGCCGCCGAGGCAACGGCGCCGACGATGACGACGACGACGACGACGACGGCGATGACGACGCCGGCTATTACCTATATGAGCTGGCGTTATCATCTGAGCGGCAGCATTTTCAATCCGAGAGTGACAAGCAACGGACGCCAAACCGTGCCGTACGATCCGCACGATCCGTTGCCAAAATATCCGTGATCCGCGTCTTCTCTTCTTCTTCGCCTTTTTTTTTTTGATTTATCTTCGTCGCGTCCTCGCGGAACTAACTGTGCATCGATATCGAGAATAACCGATAAGCCTATCGATCGGCAAAGCGCAACTGCCTATCGTTGTTATTGTTCTTGTTTTTTTTTCCTGTGCCACGAAAATCGAAGCAAAAGCATCGACTAACACAAGAGTTAATTTGCCGCAACTGGAACTGGAATTATTGCAGAGCAGCCGACATGGTAAAGATTCCCCCTCCTATTCCAGGCACATTGCACTCCCCTTGCTACTTCTGTCTGGGGCGAATTCATTGCAAGGATTACGCAGCGAATGAGGCGAAAGCCAAACACAACCGCGACAAATATTTCAATTTAAAATTCATTGTTGTGGTGTGAGCAGGGGTGGAGAAGGGGATGGGGGAACTTTAAGAGCAGCTGGCGGAAGTTTTTTGTAATTAGGATCGGATTAGAGCAGAGGGGGTGGGGGGCGAAGCAAGGGAGTGTCAAAGCGAAAAAGAAAGCGCCGCTGCGCTGAAGTTCGCCGCAGTCGCAGACGATGACGCGGATGACGGCGAAAATGACTTAAATGACGATGATGTGCAAATGCGAATGAAAGTAACTAGACACACACACATTTCTGTGTGTGTGTGTGTGTGTTCTGCCTGCGTCGATGGAGCAGAGCAAGAGAAATAAAGAGCGCGAATCAGTTGAATAGAACAAAGTCAACTCTCTTTGCCGCATTCCTCTTACTCCCTCATCCTTCTGCACTGCTTGCTCACCTTGCCAGTGACCTCAAAATGACCTACGGAACGAATTAATTGATGAGGGGCTCTGCACAAGTGAGAATTGATGGGGGGGATTGCCAAAATATCCAGATTATTCATTACGATAAAGTGGACCAGCAAATGCAAACCAGGAATGCCTCAAGACTTTGCCTTTTGGGGGCCAACATAATTAATTTATGATCGAAATTGATTCATAAATAATTCGCATTTTCCGACTGCCTTCCCACTGTGCCTGTGTGTGTGTTTGTGTGTTTGTTTGTTTGTTTGTTTGTTTGTGTGCGTGTCTCTTTTCTTTTGCCCGTGTACTGTTCTAGGTTAGGTTTGTGCCGTTGTTATTGCTGCTGTTATTGTTGTTGTTGCTGTTGTTGTTGCTGCTGCTGCGAGGCAAGTTTAATTAACGCAGATTACGATTCTTGTTTTTGAGCGAATGTTTGACAGCAGCAGCGCAGTAGCAGAGCAGCAGTAGCAAGAGCAGCTGTGTCCGGGCAATCAAGGCGAAGATATGCGAATGCCAATTGGAATGAGCAAGGCAGGGCAAGGCGAAGAGAGCGCATAGACTATCCCTCTCTCATTCACACACACAGGCACTGGCCGGCAATCCTTTTGGCTTGACTTGGCCCCTCAATCAACACACACACACACACGCAGGCAAATTGGTTCTTCACTTGGATCGTGAGTAAGGCGAGGCAAAGAGAGCGCATAGATTGCACTCTCTCTCTCTCACAGTAGAAGTGACCGGCAATCCTTTCGGCACACACGCACGTATGTACACATGCACACACATGCATCGTTCCTTTGTTCGCTCATTCGTTCAGTTGTTCGTTCATTTGTTCAGCTCAATTCAGTTCATTTGTTCATCTTCGAACGGTTTTCTCAACGAGAGTGAAAGTTCGCAGTTTGCTGCTGCCTCTGCCTCTGCCTGTGCCTTTGATGCTGTTGTTGTTGTTGTTGTTGTTGTTGCTGTTTACTGCTCATTTGTTTGGATTGCTGCTGCTGCTGTTGTTGTTGTTGCTGTTGCTGTTGCTGTTGCTGTTGTTTTGTCAATTGTTTAGCATCAATAACAAATATTTGTCGGCTATGCTAATGAACAGAAATCGAACGAAAGCTGCCCAAAGTAACAACCCGAGTCAACAACAACAACAACAACAACAACAACAACAACAACAACAACGACAACGACAACGCACAAGGCGCAGGTGAAGTCTCCGTCTCTGCCAAGGCGGTCATCTATTTTGTTTATACTCTGTCAATCAATATCAATATGAATACAGATGCGAATGCCCAATAGAGCATGAATGCATTCAAAACGGCATATTAATCATTCATGAAAGTAATGAGTACTTACACTCTTCGGTGTACTGAGTGTGAATGAATGACGTGTTTTTACCTGCTGCCTTGTAAATTACTGTGCTCATTCATTTGACAGTGAGTGCAGTATTTTCGAGTATTGTGTTTTAGTGACACCTACAATATTGTCAATGTATACAAATACCATACATGTATGTTTGCCTTGATAAAACAAATATGTGAGACTTATTTCCACACACTTTACTGTAAAACACTTATAATTTTTCTTTAATTTCCTTCCATTTCCTTCATTGTCCACGTGAATTAACTCATTTCATAGTATTTTGTAGTGTAATCACTCACTTTTTGTTGTACTTTGTGATATCAAGTGAAAAGTGTACACTTTTTGTTTGTCAGTGAGTACCGAATACAAGTATAAGACTAGTATAAAACTGGTAATGCAGCTCTAAACTCAGCAGGGGTACAGCAGATCTCAGTACAATTGCCCCTGTTCAATGATGTGTGTATGTTAATATTAATGAGTACAGTACAAAATGAGTACAGTACAGAATTGTATATCAAGGGAACTTGAAATGAATGCATTCATGCAGGCCTTTATTGCCTATGCTGATCCGAATCTATGTACATACACTCACTCCCCACCTCCCTCCTCTGCACGCAGTCTCTATCGACCGACTGACTCATTGACTCACTCACAAAAACAATTGTGTTAGTTACTGCGATGCCGCAGTCGACGTCGACGTTGCCGTTGACTGCGCCAGCATGCGGGTCACTTCACACGCTTCACACATACACAATGACCGCCCCCTTTCCCTTCCTCTGTCTGTCTGTCTGTCTGTCTATCTCCCTCTCTCTGCCACTCTCCACTCTCTCACGTTCGTTGCACAGTTTTAATTGTTTGCCATTTCTTGTATAATGTATTTTCATTATTCGCGGCGTAATTTCACCGCCTGCATTTGTGACACCTACTCATCCTCACGGCAGCTCAGCGCAGCGCAGCGACGCAGCCAGCGGCAGAGACATCAACTGCGACGGCAACGTCGACGGTGACTTTGTTATTGTTGCTTGCCTAGCGGGAAGTGAAAGTTTTCGGACGTATCATTTCTTCGTGTTGCTTTTATTGTTGTGCCTTCTTCTTCGTCTTCTTCTTCGCCTTCTTCTTCTTCTCCATCTGCGGCCACTTTGGGCGCTTATGACATTTAAAAGCTGGCCAAATTGTTGTTCGTTTTGCTCATTGTTATTTACCCTCCTTCCCCGCCCCACACCCCTCTTCAGTTCTTCACTTGTGATTGAGGTTGATGTATTCAATGCGCGCTGCTCATCATCAACGACCATCGATGCTGCTGGCTGATTGCCCATCGGGCAGTGTCTTACGCAATTGGAGAAAGGGGAACGTGTATGTGACTGTGTGTGTGTGTGTGTGTGAATGAGAGAGTGAGTTACAGTTTGGACATTGCACAATATCTCACGCGCTCATCTCTAGCAAGTTCGGCATTCCACATTCCCTCTTCCACATTCCACATTCCAGCTTCCCACTCTCCCTCTCTTTAGTTCGCTCTTACACTGACTGCAAGCAAAAGTTTACATGTATCTGCGGCGCAAAGGCAAAGTTTGCTAATAAATTTGATGGTTATTATAGACAAGTTGTTAACCTGTCAGAGAATACCCCCTTCTATCACTCTACCCCTCTCTCTCTCTCTCTCTCTCTCTCTCTCTGTGTGTGTGTTTGATACCTGTGCACATACAAATGTGGACTAGTGTATTTAAATTGCTCTGCGCCCGTCTAATCGTCTCTGCCGCGGTCGATTCGCGGCCTGTTTTCGGAATTCGAAATGAGTGATAGTAAGAGGAGATGGAGTGTGTGTGGTGGGGGGTGGGGGGGAGAGAAACAAGGAGAGAATGAGAGGTAGCAGGAGGGACAGGAGGAGGGTGAAAAGGCAGCGTACGAATTTCGCTTGTAAAACAAAAACCAATTAAACGTCGCTTGCCCCACGATGATGACTGCGTTTATTTCGCTTACCTTACCATTCTCCCCCTCCACCGTCCACGACCTCCTTCTGGCACTCTTCTCACCTATCTGGCATTTTGTTTTGTTTGGTTTTGTTTGGTTTGTTTTTATTTTTTAATTTCCCCCGCATTATTGATGATGAGGCGAGCGTGCCGCGACGTCAATCAGCGCGATTACGCTACGTAACAAGCGAAACGTTACGTTACGTTACGTTACGTTACGTTACGAGCTACGACATCAATTACGTTTTAATTAGAGCACAATACGCGCCTGTCTGCCTGTCTGTGTGTGTGTGTGTGTAAGTGTGACCACATGCTAATGAGCGATATTGAGGCAGAGCGAGTGGAAGGGGGACAACAACTTGTCCAACTTGCTGCCAACGCTGCCTCTGCCTCTGCCGACTGCGACTACGGCCCACCTCGGCGACCGCAGCGAGGTTCGCCTGACAGGCGACAGAGGTCGCCAGCTGGCAGCGCGGTTTCAAGTTGAATGTCAATCGTATTGCATGGATCTTATTAAATGGTTAAGTCTGTGTGTGAGTGTGTAAGTGTTCATATTATGCGAATCGATTCTTGCGCATATCCGATAATATCGATATGAAGTCAATCAGCACTCGATTATATGTACCTATCACTCAGTTTGTCTCTGTCACTCATGTCTCATATTGATCCTATCCCACCATAGCTTAAATGATCAATATCTTCTCATCTTATGATCTCGTAATACTAATGGAGACAATTATCCGCTTTATCTCATCTCACATCGTCAGAAGCATCTGCTGAGAGCTCCATTATTAGTCCAGTTTAGCTATAATTAACACATCTAAGCTCATTTCATTATATTAGGGTGACCACATTTTGCTTATATAATCAATATCTCTTGAGTTTATTTCACTTACTTCTCTTACTTACCCTCTTTCTATTTCTTTCTCCCTCTCTCTCTTTCGCTCTCTCTTTCTATTCCCTTTCTGTCTCTCTCTCCCTCCTCTCTCCTCTATCCACTCTCCACACTTGCTCCTTGGTCACTCTAGATGCTACTACGGCTGAGTCTGCTGGCGACGCTCTGCTTCTGCGCCGCACAGGCTGTGCTCAACGGAAAGGACGTTAAGCGTCGCGAGGCGGGCTTCGACAGCTATGGTCCCCCACCACGACCCGCACCACAGTACGGTCCACCACCGCCGCAGCACCACACGCCGCATCGCGAGTACGGCGTGCCCCAGCAGATACCCTTCCGCGAGTATGGTCCCCCTGCGCTGAAATATGGTCCGCCCAAGCTGAACTTCCTGAATGGAGGCGGCGGCGGTGGCTCATCATCTTCGAGTGGTTTGCACGAGCAAATCAAGACGCACTTTGGCGTGCCGAAGCCTTACTACGGTCCACCTCACATCCAGCACAAGCCGGCACCACAGTACGGTCCTCCACCACCGAAGCCGGCCCCACAATACGGTCCACCTCCACCAGCTCAGTACGGTCCACCACCACCAGCAGGACCTCCACCACATCCTCAGCCCCAGTACGGTCCTCCTCCACCGCAGCCCGCACCACAGTATGGTCCACCTCCACCCCAGTACGGTCCTCCACCACCACTGAAGCTGCAGCATCGCCCCGCACCGCAGTACGGACCACCTAAGCCACAGTTCGTTGGACCACCACCACAGCCACTGCCAGCACCGCATCCGGCACCGTTGTTCAAGCCCGCCCATCAACCCGCCACCTCGTATGGTCCACCTGCTTCCGGACCCTTGAACCTGCCACCCAAGCCTGTGTACGATATACCTCCCAACTACGGTCCACCACCACTGCCCGTCAACCTGCCCGGCCCCGGACCCGGTCCCACGTTCAATCGTCTGCCCGAGACCACCATCATCCTAAGCGGACATGGAGGACAACAACAGTTGCCGAGCGGGCCCGGAGGTGGTCCCGTTAAGCAGGTGCAGATCCAGATCGATGCCTCGGGACATACACACAGCGTGAGCGGTTCCCAGGCCCCGTTCCACACCGCCTGCGATGGCTGGAAGCCAATACCGGCTCCAGTGGGTGCCTACGTTGAGCAGAACCACATCGAGACGCAGGGCGGCTACAGCAGCGTCAACCAGGGCCACAATCAGGTGCAGATTCAAACGCAGGCTCACAACTTTGGCACACAGTACAGCGTGGGTGGTGCAAGTGGTGGAGCAGGTGTCTCCGCATCGGGCGGAGGCGGTAGCAGCATCGTGGAAGGACTCTCGGACGAGCAACTGGTTGCAGTGGCCTTGCAGGGTGATGTGCAGGGCAACGTGATCACCGGACCCGGCGGCGATGGCCAACTCAACTCGATTGACTCCGAGGCGCTACAGGTGAGTGTCGCATATTCCTCGCAGGATGTCCGGATGGAATTAACTGATAACGCTTCTCATTTCGCAGCTCACGTTGGGCGCCATTGATGACTCCTATTCGAAACCGCCGTCGGATTCGTTTGCTCCCGGCTCAGTGCATGCCCAGAAGTATCACAGCGGTCCCGGTGGTGCACTGCCTCCACCCCCACCACCGCCACAGTTTGCACCCAGGCCCAACTATGGAGCACCACCGCCGCCACCACCACCACACTTTGCCGCGCTGACCAGTAGCCACGGCCAATCGCAGTCGCAGTCGCAGAGCCACGCCCAGTCTCACTCCAATGTCAATGTGCAGTACGGTCCACCTGCTGGTGGCAACCCACAGCCCTACCCCCCAGCACGGCGCCGGGCAGCCCAACAAACCCGTTGCCTACCGCCCTCCCGTGCCCGCCGGTCTGCTGGAATCCATTGGCGCCACCGTGCAGCACTTGGATCAGTTTGGCGTGAAGCCACCCCAACAGCCACCTACCTATATACCCCCTGCCGCTCACGAGATCGCACTGAGTGGCCCGCCACCACCACCACCACCAGCAGCTCACTTCGGAGGCCCTCCTCCACCTCTGCCCCAGCAGATAGTGCAGCAGCAGCTGCCGCAGTCACAGCCAGGTCCTTCCTTTGGCCACCAGAAGCCACTGCAGCTGCAGCAGTATGGCCCACCAGGACCCCCACCACCACAACCTCATTACCAGCCCGCACCACCCTCGCAGCAGTACCTGCCACCGCCCGCCATCTACCTGCAGCAGCAGCAACAGCAACAGCAGCATGCGGAGAACTCCTACAGTGCCTCCCAGTACACGCAGCAGTTCGTGCAGTCCCAGGGACTGCCGCTGTCACAGCAGGCGCCGCGCTTCAATCAGCTGCCACAGCCACAGACGGTGGTGGTGCACGATTGTGGTCATGGACCCAACCTAGTCAGCAGCACAGGCTACCAGGTGCAACAGCAGCAGCAGCAGCAGCAGCAACAGCAACAGCAACAGCAGTTCCAACAGCAGCAGTTGCAGCACTTCGGCAGCGTGTCGGCAAGCTCTGCTGGAGCATACAACGCCATCGCGCAGAGCATACCCGTCGCGGAGCAACACACACAGTTCCTCACTGGACCCGCCGATAGCTACGGCCCACCGCCATCTGGCAACGACATCGACTTCGATCACTCCGGCTACGCCTCACAGAAGTCGGCAGTGGCCGCGTTGCCGGACGGTACCGACCCGCAGCAACTGCCCGGCTTGGATGGCCTGGACGTGATCTCGGCACAGAAGTCGCAGAGCATTCAGCTGGATCCGAACTCGGATCAACCGGCCAAGAACTTCCAGGTGCAGTTTGGCAGCTCATTGAGTGGCAATGCCGGCGGTGCTGGCGGTGCAGGAGGTGTTGGTGGTGTTAATGTGCTGGAACAGGGTGCCAATCATGAGGAGATTCTGTCACAGGGTCTCCTGCAGTCCATTCTCACAGCCATAGAGCAGCCACAGTCGACGGCGGCGGGTTTGCCACAGAACCACAAGGCGCAGAGTCGCTCAGACGAGCAGCATCACGAGGAGCAGCACGAAGAGCAAGAGCAGGAGGAAGATGAGGAGGGCGACCACGAGCACGGTGCCTCCAATCGCGTCGAAGTGCGTGTTCTGCCCGATGCCGAGGCGCACGAGGAGGAGTTGCGCGCCATCGTCAAGGAGCTGGAGCCCATTGTCGCCGCCGAGGTCGAGGAGAAGGCCAAGAACTAAGCTCAGTCACTACATACATATAGACGCTATGTAGCCATCACCCATGATCCACGGTACCACCGACCATGTCCAAGTCCATCTCCATGTCCATGTCGATAGTCCCCGTGGCCCATTCGCATCGCTTTTTTTTATTTATTGCTCCATCGCATACCCCAATATCGTATCTTATATCGTATCGTATTCACAACCAGCCCAGCTCAGTCCACGACCAGCTCCGCGGACCCATTGCCATTCGGACCGGACGGAAGACGGAAGCAAAGACCCAACTCAAACAGAAGCTACGCGAAGAGCGCGAGTCGTGCGAGGCGGGTGCTAAGCTAAACGAAATAACGACAAAAAGAACACCATAAAACTATGTTAAATAAATAATTTATTTATGTTTATTACGATTATATATTATCCGAACGTCTTTCACTTTTCAATTAAGTTGACTGATTCGATTTCCGAGCTCACTTCGTTGCTTGGGGCTGAACCATTGTGGTGTAGGGTGGCCACCGTCTCATCCCTTGTGAAAGGTTGGGCTGAGGCAGGAAAAGTACATAACCAATATATTGGCTTTTAGAAGAACCGGCTTGATCTACAGGAGGGACCTTAATCTCCTTGTCGGCTACCTCAATTGCGAACTATCCCATAGCCATCTCCGGACACAGAATGCAGATTCTGCAGAGATTATTTGGGAACCGTTTCTTCCGTCCTTCGCAGATCATAATATCATTCCTCGACAGAGGATCTGTTAGTCTGCATTGGGGAAACAGGGCTGCCTTTTGTCAATAAATACGAAAATGGATTGTCTTCTAATGCATTGTCTTCTAATACTCTCTTAAATTTAATACTAAGGAAACAGTTGCAGTTTCCTGCATTTTTCAAACTAAATATAATCATTTATTGTCAGTATTGCTGGATGCGTAGCCTTTGTCAATGTATAATAAAGAAAACTGTAGCCTGTTGCAGTTAGATAGGGTATGAAATAAATTCCTAATTGAAATAAAGTCGCGAACTAAAAGGTTCTTATACATGAGAATCGTGAGCTCTATTATTATATTCCACACTCAATGGATTCAATGACATTTGTAGTGTTCCGGGAAAAAAAGGTCGTCACAGGTGTCAGTCAAATTTGATGAACAGTTGATAATTGATTGAGCAAATTAAATCAAATCGAATGTTGAGTGAGCAATTTATTATTGACAGTGGAAATATATCAATTATGTTAGCTGGAAACGTACAGACATGTGCATACGTGCACAGCTCAAGGTCAAAGGGCGGCGCACAGGCAAATGCAATTCTCATTTACCTGCATTAAGATACTTATCATGCAATTCTTCGGAAAAGAAGGAGAACAATAATTAACATTAACAGGAAAGTCACAGTTCAGTGTGCTTGACTTTGGTATAACCACAAAAATCAAATTAAATAAATCGCGGGGAAGTCGAACCCAGTCCCAGTTAGAGTCTGATCCACTGCAAAACTCTGGAGTGCAAATAAATAATTGCTATATAAAAAGCTATTCTCAGCTGGTCTGCCAGGACAGCCCTGTTCATTTTTTGTTGTCTAGCATGAAAACATCTCTAAATGTTACCGTCCGGAAATGTATCCCGCCTTGATTGCTTAAACAAAACTTATTTAAGATATAAATTTCATAAAATTATTCTTAATTTGTATACAAATTGTTATCCCGGTCTTTCGATTCGGTTTTCAATCATAAAATGAAACATATCCAACTATGAAATATTACTGAAACATTGCTTTATATTGCCATATTTTGATTAGGCACATCAACATATAAATAACTATTAGAACATTATCGATAGACCATGACACATTACATTTATTTGAAAATGCATAAAATTTTAGTTTTTTTTTTTATCAAAAATCTATTTTTCTGTTTTTTTGTCATTTTATCCATTTTTCTCTCCATTTGTGTCCGTTTTTTTTATCGTAATCAGTACTTTTGATTCCCGTTTTGTGTTACAATTGCATTTGCAATATGTATTTTACAGATTTTATAAAGATGAGCAATAATAAAACATATTGTCAATAAATTTTCTACTCCATCCTCTTGTTGTGTCTGGGATTTTGGTATTTAAAGAAGAGGAAGACAGACGGACATAAGGATAAGGCTACATTAACTCGACTGTTTAAGCTTATTTTGAATACCTTGACATGCTTAGTGGGTCGGAGACTTTTCCTTCTGCCTATTACATACATTTTTGGATGGCATAGAGTTTAAATATAATGGATACAAATGAAATTAAATAAATTCAATAAAATTAGAGACTGAAACACCAAAAATAAGCTCACTACATGTCCGGCATTAGTTTGTGCAACACCAGGAAGGCACCTTCTCAAAATTAAAGAGATTCGCTCAATCAGTCAAGGTTAAATCTTAGATTTCGTAAAGAACATTGAACTGATAATGTAGCTCTAAGCTTAATACCTTATAGGAGTATCTTAAAAGACGCAACACAAATCCCCCTTTTCAATAATAAATATATAATATTCGTATATGGTTTATTCTTCTTATTCTTAAATATATCCCGAATAGTTGAAAGGCAGCAAGAAAATACAACTTACTTATATTTATTGGCATGTTCTTTTCTTCTTGTCTTCTTGTCTCGAGTGGGTGGAAGGGCTGACATACTCTACTATACATATACTATGTTATTGTGTCTGAAACTATTTATAGCAGGCATAAACATGCGTAAATTTGTTAGCACATTCTCCGTGAGTTTTGCATTCGCTGATGAAACTGTTACCCTACTCCCCATTAATAGTTTGCTGCCAAGTTTGTTTTGTGCTTTGCGAATCTTTTGCCTGATTTGGCATTTTCCATTGAGTTTCGTTTGCTGCGTCGAGTGAGTCGCAGGGGATTAGGGAGTGGGGAGTAGGGAGAAGGGAGAAGGATGAGGGGTTGGCCTGACCTGAACTTTTTGGCGAACAGAGTCCGCCTGGAGCTGTCTAGCTGTGCCTCGATCCCCTGGCTGATCCCCAGTACACCAAACAGACAGAGAGAGAGAGAGAGAGAGAGTGAGAGGGGAAAGCAGAGCGAGGCGGAAATAATAAAAGACATAAAATTAATTAAATTAGGCATAAACAAAGCGAAAGGTGATTAATTAACTAGTAATTTATACCGTCCCATTCAGCAGGAACTCGCATAAAAGACGTGCCTGGACCCCGAGGGGAAGCGCAGCATTAGGTGTGCCAAGCGAGGGGCAGGACCGTGTTGAATCAAGGTACGTGCAGTGGGGGGGGAATGGAGGGTTTTGCTTGTGCAATTCGACCATAAATGGGTTGTAAATTTAACGTGGCTCTCTAGGGAGAGACTTCCTCTCCCTCTCTCTCTCTGACTGAGGGTACATTTTGTTCCTTATTTCATTATTGCTCATTCATTATTATTTCGCTGCTTAGTGGGGTCTTCTGTCCCCTTCGCTTCACCAATAAACCGCCCTCCCCTCCCCACCCCACCGCCCTTCTATCTGCTTCTGTCTTTGATTTGGCCACGCTGGCCACGCTGTGACTACTGTTTCTGTCGAGACTGTGGACAGCGTCGTGGAGGCGTCGGCGTTGGCTTTTCCATTCACTGTGCTCGCTTTTAATTAATTTCGAGTGGCAAAAACAGTTGAAATGAGCAGTGCCCTCAAGGCAGAGAGACGGAGAAGGAGGGGGGAGGAGGGAAAACGAACGAACACTGTTGCAGTTGTTGCAGTTGCAGTTGCAGATGCCGTTCCAGTCGAGTGCAATGTCAGCCATACGCCCTGTGTGACCCCATAGTCTGCAGCTGCCCCAGGTCTGTCCCTTTATTCCCCTCCCCCCTTTCTGAATTAATAAGTCGAACTGGCAATGCCTTTGAACGCAGGCATCATAATTCGAGGGCTTCATAACTCGGACTCCGACTCCGACTCGGACTCGGACTCGAAGTCCAATTCAGCAAAGGCAACGAGAAGCACCAAGTTGGAAAACAACGGGACAACGTGCAATCATATTGCCTTACATACGTACGGAAGGACCAAAAGAGATGGGGAGAGAGAGACAGAGAGAGAGAGAGTGAGAATGAATGAGAGAGAGAGGGTAAAGAATACAGATAACGAGCTGTTTGAGTTGCTTGGGGCCTTAAACCTGTCGCCCTTTAAGACTAACTATAATAGCCTCGTCCAGCCTATCGATAGTACTAAACTCTTCACTCACGACTCACCAATTACGACTCACGACTCACGAGCTGCAATTAATATGAAAATGTGCGCATCAAAGTAGACTTGTCGATAAATTTGCACTTACTTTAATCAACTTTTGCGGCTTGTCGCACTTCCTTCACAAACTCTGCACAGCAATATCCCTCTCTCTCTCCCTATCTCCATGTGTCTCTGTCCCTCACTCTGCGCACTACCAGTTAACGAAAAAAGCACGGTTTTTTGACCAACAATTGCCCAAAGGAATTTTATTACTGGTCATTTGCATGCGAATGTTGATTCAAACAATTGAGAACATTGCCGCTGTGCAGCGGGCATGCCCGACTGCGTAATGCCCTATACCCAGCACAGCTGTACTATTCTGTTATGATTATTTACAGGGTACTCATGGGGTGCTTGCAAATAAAAAATTGTGAAACGTCGACTCGGTCATAAAAAAGGGTATGGGTAGTTGCACTCGCGCGAAATGTGTTTGATTTGAGTCTGACACCCTACTCGCTGGCCTAAGGTGCTGCACAATCCTCATGTAGCTTGTAACAGTACTTAGTCTAATCTGATTGGGGTTTTCTGGATTTCTCCCAAACCTCTGCAACATGTGGCACAAAAAAAGAAAGAGAGGAGAAGAAGAAAGCTGGTAGATTCATATAAGACAAATATATAAAGTTAGGGTATCAGATAGTCATGCTATGCAGCTAGTATCAAGTTGATTCCTTAAGGAGTTTATCTCATGTGATAGCGAGTAAGTCAACGTCCAACTTTGTTAGGGTATTGCATAGTCTGTTTCACAAAATGTTTTATTTTTTATTACATTTTTAGACCCATATCCGGTTAGGGTATTCACCGTTCGAGAGCGTGGCTCGAGTGGGAAGCGCGTTTCCATTTTATTTACATTACCGAACTGCGCGTTGGTCAATCAACCAATCTTTTTTTGACACTTAACGCGGCTGTCCATGAGCGCGTGTATTGGTGCTGGTGTTGGTGTTGGTGTTGGGCTTAACTGTTTACCCAATGCATTTCCCGTTCAATCTGCTGAACGCCATCAGCATCCTGCGAGGCGTGGCCCATCGCCAACGCCCCCCGCCCACACCTCACTTATGTAGTTGAGGTCGTTACGAAGCAAACCTCGCGATACGACGTGATGCGCCGTGGCTTTTAATGCATTTTCGTTTATTCTGCGGCATTTTCACAATTTGCTGCCTACTTTAAGGAGTCCACTCCGCACAGTGGGACAACTGCCAAAATGACATTGCATCCCAGTCGTTCTAGGGGTGTCGATAAGCCATACATAAACTACTTATTCGACTACTCCCTACATGGGTAGTTACCCTATTCAACCTTTAGTAAGCGAACACCGAACCACTAAGCGTCAAACGAAATAAAACGCCTACTCGTCGTAATTTTTTTGTGTACGCTTTCTGAATCATATTTTCGTTAAGCAATATTTAAGCAACTCACCCGACTACTCCCTACATGGGTAGTTACCCTATTTACCCTAAGGTAAGCGAACGCCGAACCACCTAAGTATCAACTTAGTTGAACGCCTACTTTTAGTCGCTTTTTTCGTGTTCAATTTCTCAATATTTTTTCGATAATGTTCATTTTTGTCTTGGTTGGCTTTGACAATTACAAAAACAATTGTCATGCTGAAATTGTTTTGCTTTGTTAATGATAACATAATTTTAGACAAATGTTAAGAATTCATCTGTATTGCCAATTGGAAATTATTTTGGCTAATCTATTCTGAAGAAATGTGATGATTTCTTTAGCCAATTAATAGGCGAATTGAAAAAAAAAACATAAGCTGGAAATAAGACCGACGAAAAGTGTATCAAAATGAAACTTAGAGCCAAAGATTGTGATAACCCCGCCAGAGCTATCAAAACTGAAAGTGGGAAGTTATTAACAGACGATGACTTCAAAAATAGAAAATATGGATAATCCGGCTGTTTCGAACGACAGACGTTGGATGGCGCTGACGATATATCACACACAGCACACACCTCCTCTGGCAGCGCCATCTGCCGGCAGTGTATAACTTCTTGCTGAATTTTAAAATAAAAAACACAATATTTAATATATAAATCATTATTTTAATGCATTTTATCTATGGGTATTCTTTCCACATACCTATTCATGGGTATATAGATAAGTACTCTAGTCATGGGTACTCTTCTTACCTACCCATTCAGGGGTAACTTCTTACGTACTCTTTTTTGTAGGTACTTCTTTCACTAGCCCATTCATGGGTACCTACATAAGTACTCCAATCATGGGTACCCTTTTCTCTACTTACTGGTAAACGATGTGGTGGCGATTGACCCTATTTGCGGACATTTCATACAAAACACGAAATGAAAAAATACATTGCCTAGGGTGTGTAAAGTAAGTAGGGGTAGTGCCTTATTAAGTACTTATTTCACTAGCTACGAACTAGTCGCCAGAACTATAGAGATACTTATTGAATCTAATTCAAGATTGATTTCGGCTGAATAAACTTTTTTTTTTTTTTAATTTTCTTTTTTTATCTTTTTTTAATTTTTTTACGGGGAAATCCATAAACCCCTTTGTGTCCTTGTCATCTATTAATGCTGAATAAACTCAAGATCTCTATTGTGTTTTGATTTCCCGTTGCATAAGTTTGTGCTGTGAATTTAAATTGCAACATTTGTATAGCATAAGTTGGGGCTGCAGGGAAAAAGCGTATCTTAGCAATAGCTTTAATTATCCTAAGTAGTCTTGGAGAAGTAACAACCATAGGATGCTCATTAGGTTATAGAAATATATATAGTCTGATCCCTAATGAAATAAATAAATAAATAAAAAAGCAATAGCTGATCTGATATAAGAACCTGCAAGGGTCTCGTTTTCTCAATTTGTTATTACAAACTAAAGCCGCTAATGTACCTGGTTTTTTATGCAGTTAACTGACTAGTTGCATTCCCCTGCCCGCCTCACTTGCTGGCCCATGTCATCGCTTGACTTTGCGAAGCTTTAATTAACGCGCCATATTCAGTCTGCAATTCGACGCCTTGCCCCACTGTGCGCAGTGCGTCCTGTGCGTTATGTCGTCAACGCATTCAGCTTGTTTGCACTGGTCACGCAAAATGCGACGCCCCTAATTGCAGTTAATTAATGCCGCAAAATGAGCCAGATGAAGGGCAAGGAGGTGGGGCATAAGCTACGTGCGAGGAAGAGAGAGAAGCTGGAAAAAGAAGAGAGAGAGAGAGAGAGAGAGAGAGAGAGAGAGAGAGAGCAGATGGGAGCACGCTCGAAGTTGTGGGATAAGGAACATACAGACACGTATACAAATACACAATTTTCCACTTTGTACTAATCAAGAACTCATTATCCTTCATTATGCTTTTCAAGGCGCTGCTCTATCGCAACTGCCTGCCCTGCCCACCCCTCCCCATGCAATGCAGGGCGAGCAATAGGCAGCGAATAATCATTCATGTGGTGCCACTGCTGTTTCTGCTATTCACATTTTTAACAATTCGACGAAGCCAACACACTCCCTCAGGCACCGCAGGATACCACAGCCCACGGTGGAGACTTGGTCGCCAGTGAAGGTGGGTTAAGAGAGGGGGACGGGAAAGGTAAGGGGGGTAATTTAAAGTACGTCAGGGAACATGTCACACTCACATACATACAGTGAACTGAAGTAGTTAAATCTGTCTAAGAAAGTCACAAAATGTTAAAGAACATTCTTCAGTGCTAACTTGCCGACTACTTAATACCCTATAAAAGCTTAAGGGGATGCTTAAACGAAAGCGTTAGTGTTCTTGGATCAATTTATGGCAAACCTACTTATATAAGTTTTATATACTACATAACATGCAACATACACAGCACGACCTTGTTGTATTTTTAAAGGTCAATTAGTTTAGTTCTGCATTTGCAAAATCGTAAGTACAGTAGCTTTTCCTTAAAGGCACTGACATGAGCCTATGGGGATCTGGTAACATACTTAATTTGTTAGTGACACTTTATTTTAATATTCATTTGCATAGATATTAATCTATTTGTGTTATCGATATCCTTTTAATATCCTTTTTTTTATCGGAATATTATTATACTTCGATCGCCATCAGACACATCAAATGTACAGCTTACTCACCTTTAAAATGTATAAACTTGATCTTAATAAATATCGAAACTCTTAAAAACTCAGGAGTCATAACTATGAACTGCCTGGATAACTGGCAGTCGAGTATGCTGTCTCCGACTGTGGCCATTTTGATGTTTCTCCTGTATTGCACATCGCGTGCCACTGTGCACGAAGTCAATGCGCTTTTAATGATCGCATTTAAGGCAAATGGCTGACGCCTGGAACAGACGACAGAGAGACGACAAGGACGACAAGGACGACAAGGACAACGGCGACTGAGGCGACACAGACGCTGTGCTGAGACAAATGAAAAGGCGCTAATAAAGTGCACTTGTCGTTGCAACAACAACAAGAATAGGGACAGAAACAAGAACAAGAACTAGAACAGTGGCAGCAACTTATGTTCGACGGTCAGCTACGAGATTGCAGCAACAGCGACGTTAGCAGCGACTGCGACGCTTTGGCTGCTTATGCTCACTCTGCGCCTCTAACAAGGACATCGCGTCGCGCCGCATCGCATCGCATCCCGTTGGCAAAGCGCAACAAGAAAAACGTTTCTAATTTCAGTCTGTCGCGCATAAATTATTGGCAGCAAAGGACTCGAAACTAGCATAGTGGGCGACAGAGCTCAAGCCCTTCTTCGCACTACACAGCAAAAAAAAATCTGTATTCAAAAAAAATGTATGAATAAGTTTATAATATTTGTATTATAATATTGTAAAATACTACATATGTACAAAGTATATTCACTAATATGTATATAGTATATATGTATAAGTTTATTTTATGAATAAGTATATAATACATTTATTATTTTATATTATATTATAAATACAAAGAAGCACGAAAGCTACAGTCCTGTGATATACCCACTTTAACAAAACGGATAATTAAATATATAACTTTTATTTTTAGCGTATTTTGTGTTGCATACTTTAGAGAGCGGCTTGGAATTCAGTAGCTCTTAAAGTTATTTCTTGAATAACTTCTATGTTAATTATCCGATGGCAACTAAATTTCCAGAAATCAGTTGGGCGTTGATTGTTATTGTGTTAACCAAAAATGAAATGTCCTACATTAAAATTTTGCTTCGAAATCGGCTTTTATCGACTTACGGGGGTGGAGGTGGTGAAATTCTAAAACAAACTTGATCTGCGTGCACTAATAAGACAGATTGACACCATATTTGATAGCTCTAGCTATAAAAATCTCTGAATTCTAGGGTTCCGAACGAACGGATAGAATTATCAATATATATCTACAAATATACATTCAGTTAAGTAAGTGGATATATTCTGCTTTTAAGTAAGTAGATATCTTGTGCTTTTATGTTTATAATAGCAATATTGGAAAGTATAAATAAAATAAAATAAAATAAATAAATAAGTATCTTGAACAAATTAACTTTATCTATTCTTTCGTTTGGGTATCAAATTAACGGAGTTATCATTTCATAGTGGAACACTTTTAATTGGAAGTGATAAACATATAAGTTTTATATATACATATATTACTCATACATATATATGTTCCTATATAACTTAGATTTATAGTGTTCATTGTAAGAAACGAAATGTATACATGGAACGGACTTATGCAAAACTTCTTTCTGGAGTCTTGCCCTTGTCTTAAGACTGCCATTGCTGGCAGTTGTAAGTGTTTCCTTTTTTTTCCTGTGCAGCCATATCCTTTCGTGCCGCTCGTGCTGCTCTGTCTGCTCTGCCGTGCCTGCCCTGCTGTCGTAACTGTAACCTGTTAAAATTATTGTTATTGCTGCGAGTGTTTGTTAAAATTTCGCAATTAAGTTTCAATCCTGGCAGCCAAAGCGTCCATTACAAAACGTTTAGTTGGCCATTTGGCGAACTCTGTTGCCAGCGTTCTTCTACTCCCAAGGGGTAGCCCCCTCCCCCTTCCTTCTCCCCCTCTCCCACACATCACCACAAAGTAAGAAAGGGGGGCAACCCTTCGCCTGTTCCAGATACACAGAATTTCTCATGCATTTATTCATTTCATTTTGTTTAAGTGACCTTTTTGGCTGCCTGAAGGCAGCGCGTGACCTTAGCCCACACACAAGCGGACCACCCCTCCCACCACACACACACACGCGCAGGTGACTATTTTGTAGGCATGGGCGTGGCAGGTGGCTGTTTAATGACTGCACGTAGTCGCATGTCGCATGTGGCATGTGTGAAGTATCCGCAGAGTGCGAGAGAGTTTGTCTATGAGTTCGCTTTGTATGCGTCGCACAGTTCATTAAATGCGCATATAATTTGTGTGTGTGTGCCCCGCGACGAACTTTGAACCCGCTTTTAATTGCCCGCCTAGCGCCCTGTTGACTGCCGCCTGCCGCCTGCCTGCGCTGCCTTAGCACCATCAGCAAATAACTTGGCTGTCTAAATTTTAATTAACTGTACAATAGCTGTAATCCATTAAATCCGTTAGATTTAGTGCATGCTCGCCTTATGCATTTAATTCTCTCCTCCTTCCCTGCAAAATAAGCTAAAAAACAGCTTGAAGTTTGTTCTCAAGTTTGAGTTAGGATTAGCGGGGAGAAACTCAACTGGTACAGGGAGTGACTCATATCAAAGTTATAATGATATGAATAATGAAAGTTAAATATCAACTAGGCCCAGGCAGATATTAACTCGCCACCAATTAGCGCGGCTCAAAGCTGCAGAGTAAGTGAGGGAGAGTTGAAGAGGCCTTTGCAATGTATAGTTATCAGAGCCCAATGAATCATCTTACTATGGTATTATAAAGGGTCATTTTCTAGCTATTATCTTTTTTGGTATAACTGGTTTAAACAGCTGATGCATGTTTCGTATTTTGTATCACTGTTAAGCATCTTCAGTTTGGTCTATAATTTAACCATGAATCGTGGTACAAACAAACAACGCTTGCAAATTATTGAATTTTTGTATCAAAATGCGTTCTCTGTTAAGAAAGTTCATCGCGCGCTTCTTCCATTTTATGGTAAGTTTAATCGACCCACTGAAGCGGCTATTCGGGCTATTGTGCCTAAATAGCGCATCAAATTTACATTGTTGGAAATTAAACCAACAACACGGTTAAGTAGAGTGGAAACTGAAGAATATATCGCAGCTGTATCGGAAATGGACGGCTGGTGGCATCATTGGACCGTTCTTCTGCAAAGAGGATGCGAATAGTAACATAACTGTGAATGGTGAGCGCTACCGTGAGATGATATCAAACTTTTTCTTTCTCAAAAGGCAAGAGCTTGACTTGCATGATATGTGGTTCGAACAAGACGGTGCCACATGCCACACTGCACGCGTAACAATGAACTTATTGAGAGGCGTTTTCGGTGAACATTTTATTTCACTTTTGGCAGCGGTCAATTAGTCGCCTGTAGAGTATTTTTTGTGATTTTTTATATTAAATCAAATGTCTAAACAAAGAGTATGCCGAAATTGGACTAAGCGGGTGGACCATTTGAGGCGCAGTAACGGTCAACATTTGCATGAAATAATCTTCAAACATTAAATTATATGGACCGTACTATCGATTCATTTGAATTTCATGTGTTGTTTTTTGAAAACCTTTTTTATAGCTTTTAAAAAATCACCCTTTACATGTTGAAGTTAAGCCGATTAAAATCCAGGGGAAAGGTTGCGTAATATAGAGGAATTAGCTGAAGTATCTCCTTTCACTTAAACGGACAAAAGTGAATACATTGGCGTAGACCGTAATCTGCTAAGTTGCTGACGGACTTGAGGTGGCGCCAGTGTTGGGCAGTGCAGGTACAAACTTGCACAATTTTACTAGCTGTCAGTGTTGGACAGTGCAGGGACAGACTTATGCAATATAACTAGCTGCCAAAACTTTTAGAGAGTATAACAATGTTGGCCAGGAGTTTGAAACGCACCTTCGGGGACATCTTCGGTCTCTATAAGGTATATATATTCTGGATCAGTCACAACAGAGCAGTCAAACTAGCCATGTCCATCTGCCCGATCGTGATTGCAGATCAACAACAGAACGGGATTCAATTGCAATGGAAGACTTCACTTCCGCTTGATACCTTGATAAGGTGATTGTCGTTTTAGTCGATTCTTTCATTAGCAATGTTTAAATCTACTTTACAACAATAACGTACCTTGAACGCATCAAGTTCATCAAACTGATTATCCGGAGTATGCAATGTGGCGACTTGTGTAGGACGTGTATGCCATTCTTTTTTTCACCCGAATAACTTAAGAAGTTACTTTAAAACTAAGTTGGAAGCTTGAATATAGTACACATGTTAGTAAAGATTCACTCGTAACTGATAAATGTATAACTTTAGAGGTTTTAAGTGGCATTAACTCATCTACTGCTGCTCAATTGTAGTCAAACATCAGCTTAACTGTTACAGGCAAACCAATTCCAAAAGATCAAATCTTCTTTCTTTCAAATCTGCACAAAGCTATAGTGAATCAGGTGACTTCAATAAATTTCGTAGAATAGGTTTATAATTGTTGTACCTTCAATATCTTTGCTAAGTAATCGAATCGAAACATAACTTTACTAATTCATGTGGCATACAAAACTGAAAACACAGCAGGCGTTATATTAGAAACAGTATGTTATGGGCTGTGAACCCCTTGCCTGGTTAACGTAGTAGAACTTTTACAAATACATGTTCGTAGAATACTACTATGAAATATTTCATTGGTAGCCTTATCTTCCCTTGGTAGCCTTATCTTCTTAGCTCTTGCTTCTCTCTCCCTTCTCGTTGGTCATTTGGCAATTCGCTTGCTGTACAATTGCATAACTATCGCAGCTGGTGTCCAGTGGGGCTACATCTTAACGCGTTATTCTTGGGAACAGGTGGGACAAATGCTTATTACGCCTTCTAATTGCCGTAGAGTGGAGGGCGTGGCAGGGCGAACAGTCGCAGCTAGAAATTTATAGGCAGCTTGGTGAATAAGCAAATAATCCCCTTATAATTATCAGCAAACAAAGGCAAGAAATGAAAAGCACTCCACATTGACAACAACAACAACAACAACATCAAGAAGAGCAACAGCAACAATAATCGGGAAAAGAAGAACAAGGACAAGAGCAAGAGCAACATTGAGAGGAGGATGGGCAGGAGAAGGGGCAGCCGGAAGGGGAGCAAGGATAACCGACAGGCCGCCAAGTGGTTAATGTTTAGCAAATTATTAAATTTTTGGCCGAAACTAGTCGGGCATGAGCTCAAGAGGCTGGCGGACTGGGAGTGGGAGAGGGCGCTGTTTGAAGGGGGGCGTGCCGCTAGGCCATAAAAAGATTAAGCAAGCAAGGGGCGTGTTAATTTATGGCCAACAAATATGCTCGGCAAACGTTCAACTGAGGCCGCGACCAAAGAACTCGACAAGGGGCACAAAACGCCAAGGCCAAGTGCTGTGGCCAGGTGCAAGTGGTAGGGGTAGTGGCTGGTGGGTGGGTGGTTGGATAGAGGAGAGTGCTAAGGGTGGCTTGAAGGCGGGGGATGGCGCCACGATGAAGCGATGAGGTTGAACTCGCTTAGGTTCGCTTAAAAAGTTGTAAAATTTGTTAAAATACTTGGACGGCGCTAAAAGAGGACGCAATACACACAGGCCTACATACCACACACACACACACACACACACACACACACACACACACACACACACACACACACACACACACACACACACACACACGAAGGCACAAGCACACACACACCAGGACACAGAAATACCAACGAAAACGTGCAAAAAATTAAACAAGCGTAAAAAATATAAAAAGCAACGACAAATGGGTCGACAACAAGGCGTGGTAAGTTAAGGGGATGACGCGGATGGTGGAAAGGGGGGGCAGTATAGGCTGGGCTATGTCGAAGGCAACCATAAGCAGCACAAAGAACAGGTGCGCACTGCACTTGGCCATTAGTTGAGGCCGGCCAATAAAGATGGGTACAAAAATGAATGAAGGCCCCGAATAGATCCTTGGACAGGGAGACAGTTTGTCAGCAGATTATCTGAAGGGCAGACAGATAGTTAAGGAAAGGTTGTTCCTGGCCCAAAACTGTTATGTGCGTGAAGATGACAAGACGACACAAATAAAACTTTGGGAGGAGAAGATTAAAGATGAGGTGCAATTTGGTTGAACCACAAGATGGAAAGAAGAAGGCACTACGGAATGGAGTCGAGGTAAGCATTGTAACCGGATACCTTGACAAGGTTACAAATGGTAACCAAACGAACTCTACAGTCGGGCACGCCCGCCAGTAACATACTCAACACTCAGATTTGAAAAACCAATAAAAATACACTTGAGGTAACTGAAGATAAAGTCGTCTACCTCCAATATCTTGCTGACTGTAACACACATGTGAAGGCACGCCTGCAAAAACTAAAGCATACCACAAGGGGCAAGCAGTGCTGCTGCTCTAAACTTTGTGACTTGAATAACTTCAGTGTTTATTGTCCAATTTGATTGAAATTCGGAAGAAATGTAGATTTTTTAGTCAGGAAAGTACAGTGTATCTTCTATAGGTCGCTTTCAAAACAAATTAAAAAATTAAATAATTGATTTGCAGGGGCAGTGGGCGTTGCATACTAAATTTAGAGTATAATTGATGTGCGCATGGTAAATAGAAACATTTATGCCAAATTTGGTGGCTCTAGCTTTTATAATAGCTGAGATCAGCGAATTCATCCAGACGGACAAAGAGGTACACAATAGACAGACATGTCTAAATTGACTCGTCCAGGAATCCTGATCAAGAATTTTCCATGGTCGAAAGAGTAAAAAAAAGAGGAATCTTGTTAGATTCAAACAAGATGCTGATTATTGTGTGGAAGTCTTGACAGTTTCAAAGGAACTTGAAAGTTTCGCAGCATTAATCTGAATTTTATGTATATCTCTGATTCCACAAAGATATTCATACGATATATCATCGGAATAGCATGACAGCCTTTGTAGTTTGCAATTTATTTGGAGTTTCCAATAGAGACATTGTACGTACTCCCCTGAGACATGGCATCGGCTGTGGATGCTTAAAGTGCTGTGTGAAATGAAAATGAATCAAAATATTTACTCAGTAAACATACTGAACAATTTAAAGATATTTTATATGCTATGGTACTATAATGTATATTAATTATTGCACAGCACAATGGCCGAACAATTGGGACTGTGTATACCTCGGAAAGCCGTGCACGTCGCAGTGTTGGGGCCCGGGCAGGCCTTCGGGCCTTCACACAATGGAAGCGCTGAATGAGAAACTGATTAAACTGAAAAACAATAATGCCCAACTAATTAAGTTAAATGTGGAAAACATTGGCTGTGAAACAACGTGTTGTCTGGTTCATTATGTCCACACGCATTAACATAAATCTCCCTGCCAGGGATGCATGCCGAGGGATGGAGTGGGCGTGGTAGGGCGAGGCGAAGGACACAAAATGAGGTTCCGTGTCGATCACGATTGTGTACAGTCAATGTGCGGTATTTTATATATTAATCAATTTAAAGCTATAGTAGTTAAACCTACTAGATGGGTAATCTTACTTGGCCAGATACCCTGGAATATGTAAAAGCAACTGAGAAAGGCTTAAAGCATGTTAGGTTTAATGTAAGCTAACCTAATAATGATCATTTGATCTGTGATCTTAAGTGCATAACAAAGTGCAAACATACTTTCTCTTGGTCTATAAAATGTAGGCCAGCAGCAAAGCATACCCTTTCAGCCAGCGAACAGGGTATAAGCACACAAATGTAAACGCATCTGACACAGCAATTTCAATCATATAAAACATTCAACAATGATGACGACGAAACTGCTCCCACAGAGAAGACACTGGGGAGAGAGACGGCACTTCCGCAAGCCAGAAAGAACCAGAAGCGGCAGCAGCAGGGCCAGAAACTGAATCTGAATCCCCGAAAGAAAATCACAATCGGATTCGGAATCTGTATCCGAGGCAAAAGGCAAGAGATAAGTAATTAAGGCGGCCACGCGAATTAAATATTAATTGCAATAAATCAAAATAAAGTGCAGCATAATTATGTAAATGGGCGACAGGCTTTCGCTTCAGCTGGCGAATGGGTGTCGGGCGTTGTTGACTGAAGAATTTCTGTTAACATTAAGTCGCATTTGCTAATTATCTTTGTGTGTATCACAAAATCGAACAACATTTGTGCCAGTTGGATTCCGGAAATAAAATATTAATTGAATAACTCGCAAGAATTCCAGCCTGAAATTAATTATTATTAATGCTGAAACTAGAAAACAAAAGTATTGCTTTTGAGCGCAGTATACCCTGGAAAATATAAAAAAATATGTCTTCACATATAATAAATAAAATATGAAAGAAAATAAATTAAATTTTTTTAGGGGTATTTAAAGAAGTATTTCCTATTAAATATCACTCGGATGTACGTACTTAACTGGGATAAGGGGAAAAAAATATACATATATAAACGACAAAAAATGAAAAAAAAAAAAAAAATTATATAAGAAAAACGAAATTAATAAAATAAAAAAAAATTTAAATAAAATAAGAGAAAAAAATTAATTAAAACAAGTTAGTATTAGTTGTGCTCGATTTATCCCATCGATTTATTTATCGCCCCCACTTGAAAACTTCACTGATTATTTTGGTAAGTTTTCGTATTTTATTATGGATTTTTCAGACATCTGCGGATATACATACATATGTAGTTCTTCTGTGTGTTCACAAATACTTTTAGTTTAGTTTAAATTTGAATTGCTACCGATCGACAGTGCTTATGCGATCTACAAACTGTGATCGGAATTTTCTTTTTCTTTTTCTTATTTTCTTCTTTTCCGTTTCCGTTTCGCGTGTCTTATCTAACCACATTAAAATTGTTCGCCTCGTACGCTTTCGTTTTTTTTTATTTATTTTTTTTTTTCGTTTTTAAACATACATCATATTTACTTTAAAAACCATTTTGTCCATTTCGTTTTTTTTTCTACTTTGTTTCAAGTTTGTTTTGTGTATTTTGTCTTTAATTAATTCTACAAAAAAATAGGGTCAACACAGTTTTAATTACGGCTTACAGTTTAAATATTTATGACTGCTTTACTCAATTATACTGTATGTATATATATATAGTATATATGTATATATATACTTTATATGTATCTATAGTTTTTAGCTTCCGCAACATGGACTTTATTTTCACCTTATTGATAAAAACATGAAAATTTGTGTGTCATATAATTTATTGATTTTCCTCTTGGTTATGCTGAATTTAATTCAATTGTTCTATAAACATTTAAATATTTATTTTCTTCACCGCCCCCCGCATGCATACACACACATCAGTATATGTATGTATGTACGTCCCTCTGGTTTACCCTTTCGTTTTCTCACTTCGCCATTCTCGTTTCCTTTAATGTTTTAATCAAAATGTGATTCCGATTCTAAACCGGAACAGGAGATCAGGTTCAGTAGATCTGTTCGGTCTAGTTCCGTTTTCGAATCGATGTTATTGTTCAAATAAAAACTTGTTCTCGATCATATGTTTTGTATTGTTATTAATTTTCACTCCATTTGACTGAATTATATGAACCAATTTCCAGAAAACTGAACTGGACGTGTTGGTAAGTTTGACAACGGGTTGGAGAGTTCGTGTGGGTGATACAGGATGTTCCTCTGGGTGGAGAGACCTGTTCTAGTTTGGTACATTAAGATTTACATATACATACATCGAGTAGATACATACACTTATATATATGTATTTCAATTCATGTGTGTGAGTTGAGATTTGTGTGGGTGTGTGTGTGCCGTGGCCGTTCAAGGGGAAGTGCTGGGGAAGTGTACTATATGTAGTACGATAGCTCTCAATACATCGATGCTTTTTGGTCTTTGGTTTTACCTCTGCATTTGGTTTCTGTTTGTTTTGTTTTTTCTGTTTTTGTATTTTTGTTTTATTGAATAAATTTGCAATTTGCTAAACGTCATCACATTTATAAAATATATTCTTGGGATTTAAATATCTGCTATTCGTTTTGTTTCCTTCTTATCAAATGCTTATTTATGCATTCGCCATATATCGTATTTATGAATTTCCATAAATTTAAGTTATCTATAGAGAGTATTCGGTATATTTAGTTCTGTTCTTGTGCTAAGAGCGAAAATGTATTAGACAGAGATTGAGAAAGACATAGTGATAGTGAAAGCGAAAGCGAGAGCGAGGGCGAGGAAAGGGATCGAGGAATGGGATTTCAAACAGAAAGCAAACATTGGTTTCTTGGCGCTGGAATGGTCTGGGTTGGACCCAGCTTGGGGTGGGACTATCCATCGTATTATTAGCTTTGCCAATTTCTATTGGTTAACACTTAAAAGAGCTTGCCTAAGCGCAAAGATGGAAGGGCACCTCTTCCGGGCGAGTGCTAAGATTCACAGAGAAAGAGATAGAGAGATAAATGGAGAAGCGAAATAGAGAGTAAAGTGAGTGTGTGATTAAGTGAGAGAATGTGTGTGTGTAAGAGAGAGAGAGACAGACACTTACTTAGGTAACTATGAATATTAGCTTTAAGTTTGGTTATTCTCTTCTTGCTTATCGTAGACGTACAACAACAAGCTTGTAATTTGGTTTTCACTTCACTTACAGTCTAAGTAGATACAGGGTATTCCCCGCACACATGCTCTAAACACATGTACGCACTACATTCATATGCAGAGAGTATCTCTATACTCCGTTTGCGCTTGGAGTCAAAAAAAAAAAAAACATTCAACAGTCACTTAGCTAGATATATATATTTACACGTGTGTAGATCGCCCTTCTTTGGACGATATATGTATGTATGTATGTATTCATCTGTATGTATGTAAAATCGGGCTGATCAAGCTGATCGGGCTCTGCATGCTTTTCCTGACAGCACGTTATACGCAGTACTGAAAACGTATCTTGTCTTGTACACACTACCTCATGCAGTCGCACATGAATATGTATATGTATTTGTATGTGTATGTCTATGTAAATATGTATGTGTGTCTGTCTGCCCCAACGATAACTCGATTGGCTGTGTTTCACTTACGTTTTCCTATAGTCTTGAGCTTATATATTAGACATTACGATGACACATAAAAAAAACACTGACTCCCCATGGGATCTGCCATTATGTAGTAGGTTAGACATCTATAGCTTATCTTGTACTAGAGAAAGTTTCTGTATGCTTGCGTGCTGCCGTTAGTTGCCTGCTCGACCGATATCGGAGCACATATACATACGTATACATATACATACATATGTATGTACCAATCCAATATGAAGCAAGAACTCACACCAATTACGATCGACATTTACTTTAATGAAAGTGACGTTAGTAGTGATATTTACATCTGTATCTGTATCTGTACCTGTATCTGTATCTGTATCTGTATCTGTATCTGTATCTGTATCTGTATCTGTATCTGTATCTGTATCTGTATCTGTATCTGTATCTGTATCTGTATCTGTATCTGTATCTGTATCTGTATCTGTATCTGTATCTGTATCTGTATCTGTATCTGTATCTGTATCTGTACCTGTATCTGTATCTGTATCTGTATCTGTATCTGTATCTGTATCTGTATCTGTATCTGTATCTGTATCTGTATCTGTATCTGTATCTGTATCTGTATCTGTATCTGTATCTGTATCTGTATCTGTATCTGTATCTGTATCTGTATCTGTATCTGTATCTGTATCTGTATCTGTATCTGTATCTGTATCTGTATCTGTATCTGTATCTGTATCTGTATCTGTATCTGTATCTGTATCTGTATCTGTATCTGTATCTGTATCTGTATCTGTATCTGTATCTGTATCTGTATCTGTATCTGTATCTGTATCTGTATCTGTATCTGTATCTGTATCTGTATCTGTATCTGTATCTGTATCTGTATCTGTATCTGTATCTGTATCTGTATCTGTATCTGTATCTGTATCTGTATCTGTATCTGTATCTGTAGCTGTATCTGTATCTGTATCTGTATCTGTATCTGTATCTGTATCTGTATCTGTATCTGTATCTGTATCTGTATCTGTATCTGTATCTGTATCTGTATCTGTATCTGTATCTGTATCTGTATCTGTATCTGTATCTGTATCTGTATCTGTATCTGTATCTGTATCTGTATCTGTATCTGTATCTGTATCTGTATCTGTATCTGTATCTGTATCTGTATCTGTATCTGTATCTGTATCTGTATCTGTGATGTTCATTCTGCCTGCAGCATTCCATTCAATAGGAATTCAGCGCATTTTCATGTCGACGCTTCTACTCAGCCATAGATTTATTAGAAAATTGATAAAAGTGTGGCCTGTCCTGGCGCAAACTGACTACTTAATTTAGTGATAACGAGATCGAGCGCTGAGTTAGAGTTAAAATCATGAACCTATATGGATACATTAAGTGCTTGCAACGGAAGTTGAACTTAACCGAATATGCGAAGATGAACTTAGAAAATGTTGCCTAGAGCGTGTATCTCGATTCCTGGCAGCTATGTGGCGGACAGCGTCATTCTGTTCCTCACTCGGCTCTGGGGCAGTCGATTGCGCTCGCGGCTCTCTGTTCGTTGTATGCGGCTAGTTGCGGTTTCATCTCCACATCCAGTTCCAGTTTCAGTTGCAAATGCAGTAGTTGTTGTTGTAGTGGTGGCTGCAGCAGTTACTGGGATAGCGGACGACAGATAGTTGACTGATAGACGTGATGGCGGCTTCAGCAGGAGCAGAATGGCACACGTAAGCAGCAGCATCGGGAGTAGCGCCGGCGCCTGCAGTGACGCCGAGTTTCCATGGTGCATTGCTGCTGGATGTTCTCCTGCAAAATTACAGATTCAGTTTCAGTTTCAGTTTCAGCTTTGGTTTCAATAAGCACAGCAAGAAGGCGCACACAATTGGGTGCAAAAGAGATAAAGAGCAAGATGTACATGAGAATATATGCAGAAAGATAGATGGATAGAGACAAAAGTCGAGGGGAAGCGAAGACAAAATGCAGATCGAAAGGGAAAATCCGAAATCTTTATTGCCTATTTACTTAATTGCCGGCAATAATGAGGCCAACTCTGGCTAAAAAAAGGGATAACAAATGCGCTATCAACTGTCAATTGATAGATCTCAGCATACCCTCTGAATTCAGTCAAATCACTTGATAAGCGTGTACAACTTTAATGAAAACTTGTCAAATTTGTAGAGTGCAAACGGCGCAAATAATTGACGCATTTATTATTCAGCAATCTGCGAAATCTCTCTGTGACATATGTATGTCACGCTGCTGACATATGTATTGTTGCACAAGTGTCAAGGGCAATAGAAATGAAAACAAACAGGAAGTTTATTCAATATGGAATGAACAATTAACAAAAAAAAAATAAAAAATAAAATATTTGACACTTAATACCCTCGCAGGGGTATATTAACCTTGGGCAGAAGTGTGCAACAACTTGGGAGATATCTGCGACGCTATAAAGTATGTATATATATATATATATATATATATATATATGCATGTTGTAAAGTCGGTCGAGATCGGTAGTATTGTATGGTAGCCATACAACCTGCCGAATTTTAATTAATTTTGAAAGTAATGCAACCATAGTATAAATATATTATTATTATTATATTACATGTAATATCTGTTACATGTAAATTATATCGTATGATATGCATATGTATAAGATACATACCATATAATCGGAACAATCAACCGAAATGCTGGTTTTTATATGAAGAACAGTATTCTTTTTTGAAATAACATAATTTAATGGTGTCAAACTTCTATGGTAAGCTTTTATACTTCTCGCCTTCATTAAAGTCGCACAACTATAACCTATACCTTTTATAGGAGCAATCTGTTTGAAATAAGTATTTCCATAATAAATATTTTGAATATTTAAAATTAGTTACATGAATACATGAACAATAGTTTAGGAGGAGTATAGGAATAATCGGAGGAGGTGCAAGCCGACACCTGCAAGAGTATAAAACCTTTGCCATGCCAAAGAAAGTCTTTTTTTCTGGTTTGACATATTTTGTATAGTTTACAGTTTGTATTTTAATTGATGCTAGGAGTTTTTATAAAAAGTATTATGGGCAGCTTGAAATGTTTGATGAAATGTGAGTGAAGTGCGACAGCAGAGAGACAGAGAGCAGTTAGCAAATGACAGTTTATATATGTCACACAATCTGCCAGATGAGATAAGATCAAACAACTCAGCTTGGAAAGCACTGTTTACTGGGTATGCGAAAAGAGAAACGTTGTATTTAAAACTGCGCCAACTATGCAGCAACAAAGGAGGGAGGCAGAGGAGAGGAGGATAATGCGAATGGCAGATTGAGAGCCATAAATTTTGGGCACGAAACGCGCGTAAGAAGAAGAAGTCGCCGAAGCTGTTTTAATTATCGTGCATAGCTCGTTTTTATGACTTGCCATGAGCAATGAGTGCGAGCGGGACTCACGGACTCAGGAAGAGGAAGAGAGGGGATACTGAGAGAGGGGGCGAGGCTGATTGGGAGACAACGGCATATCAAGTTGCTCGCATCGTAGGTATTATCAACCTGCGAGAAGAAACGTTGTATGGCACCAACTTTTACATACACTTTCATATGGAAGAACCGTGCCACGCATGCCACAGCCACAACAACGACCGCTAGGTGGCGCACAAGTTGTTGCTCAAATAACTTTTTTGCTTAACATCTGTTCATAATGAAAGTTTACGTTCGGATTTACAGCGTGTGCCCCGAAGCAATTCGTAGGACAGAAGTTGTGAAATATTCATGAAATTAAAACGAACTCTTTATGCAGAAGGGGTAACAAGTATCTATGCATGTTAACCACTGCAATCTATAGATCTGATGCATATGTAGCTTACAGTTGGGAGTCAAAAGAGCTTCCCTTAAGCAACTCTGAAATTAATTACTCTGCCCCACTTTGAACTCGACAGATTCGAGTTGAAGTTGATTTTTGAACTTCTGAATCGTTTGAGTATTTGTCATTTCTTTCTTTACGTGCACTATTTCATTTTGCATAGTCTGTTTCTCCCTCTCTTTCTATCTATCTCAGTCTCTCCCTCTGTGTCTCGCTAGTCATATTTTGTGCGCCTCCAGCTGCTGGACTGAGGTCCACTTGGACCCGAGCAGACCAGACGAAGCGAACTAATTACCGACGGGCAGCCTAGTATGATGGACGACTGGTGGAGAGAAGAGGAGAGGGTGGGGGGTCGGAGAGGGGTTTAGTTCAGTTAATACGGTTTGACATAATTAAGCGACGCAGCCGAGGACGTCGTCGATGTCGTAGCCGGCAATGATGCCCGACCAAGGCCAGTCGCCAGTTTCATCAGGCATTTCACTTATGACTGCTACGCCTGGAGTCCAAGTATTGCCACCCCTTTGCCTCCCACTCACCTTCCCCTGCCATCCCCCAGTCTGCCTGGTCCCAGTGCGTTAAAAAGCAAGCGGCAGCAATTGCAGATAAAAGCACCATAGGAGCTATGCTTAATTGGATTGGCGCAAGTGGACTGACGCAGCTCGACTTCTTCTATGTACATATGTATCTCTGTGTGTGTGTGTGTGTGTGTGTGTCTTGTGTACACAGCTGACACAAGTACATCAGCTTAGACAGCGCTGCTACAGCGGTTCAATTAGGAAAGCCGACTTTGATGTGGCAACTCTCGAAGTCAAGTTTAGTGTATCCAGGTGTAATGATCGCATTAAGCGGCTAACCACATCAAAAACAAAGGACAATACGCATAGCAGAGCAGAGTGAAGTAGAGAAGAGTACAATAAAGCAGAGCAAGGCAGAGCAGAGCACAGTTCAAGAGAGAAGAGCAGAGTAGACTCGGTAATTAGAACTACGGGAAAGTAACATTTTTGGGAATTTCAAATAGTTTAGTTTTGCTCCGAGAGGTTGCCAGGCAAAAACTATTCTTGCAGAATTTTCAATGCAAGCTAAGTTTTTTCAACATAAGCATTAGTAATAAAGAACATACAATAGCCTGCATATATCAGATGACAATTATTTTCAGTCGGTTTTATTTAGTTTTCGGCTTGCTTTCTCTATGAGGAAAACACTTAATTTACCATACATACACATATAGTATGTTCACTTTATTCTTGTTTTTGGTTAAATGTATTCTATGATTTTTTAAAGCTCCTTTAATGACTGCTTAAAGAGAATAAATCAGTGACATGCTGAGACACTGCAGATAAGAAAATGTCTGAAAGACTTAACGAAATAGGTAAGGTAATTTTATACAAACTAGGTCCGTCCTTTTGCCACTTTTTCAAGATAACACAAGTAAATTTACTACATCAGATATTTTCAATGTGTAAAATAGCCAGAAGGAGGCGTGGCAAACCTCTTAATGGACGTTCCTGTATACCATATACAGATCAAGTTTATTTCAATTGTTGGATGCCACGCCTTGGGCCCTACAAATTAATAATGTATTCCAGATTTTGACACTGAGCTCATTATTGTGATCGGACAATAGAAACAGATCTTATTCAAGTTACCTATGCGCCCTTAGTACAGAGACTAAAAGAACTAGAACCACAACATTTTCTAACAATACCCACATGGAATGTAAGCGGCTAAATGCGTTTTAAAAATTTTGCCACACCCTTTTTCTGTAGAACAATAAAAACTTCTTTAAAGCTGTATTACAGTTGCAATATTAACGCAGCAACCACAAATCTATGACGCACATGACAAATACTTAATCATTTCTTAAGATGTGTACAATAATAAGGAAAACATTAACGATTTCAATCTTCAACCTTAGCAACCTTAGGAACTTTAGGAACCTTAGCAACCTTATCAAGCTTATCTTAGCAACTTATTAAGCTGAACAGCCTTATCAACCTTAGCAACCTTAGCAACTTTATCAACCTTAGGAGCCTTAGCAACCCTATCAAACTAAGCAACCCTATCAACCTTAGCCACCTTATCAGCCTTATCTTAGCAACGTATCAACCTGAACAGCATGATCAACCTTAGCAACCTAAGTAACCAATATTTGCATATGTAGAATGGTCACAATGGAATTAAGTCAAGCAGGACCTTTGTGCTGCATTGGATAAGTGGTTATCTTCGTAGACTATTCTAGTAGTCCTGGGTTTAATTCCCACATATGTACAACAATCTGCAAAGTTGAAAATGTTATTATTTGAATTTTTTAAACATGCTGTGTCTTCCTGGAGGGTCTTCTTTGAGTTGTATGCTACTAACGCACTCTCGATGGGAGTATCCGTACTTCTTATCAAATAAACTACTTAGAATTGTGCCAAAAAGCTCCTCCCCGCAGGAGGAGTAGTCTTCGCCGCCTCAAGCTCTTCTCACTGTTCTCACTCCCCTCCTCTTCGGCCTGGCCGAAATGCTGAGCGCAAACAACTTGTGTTAATTAGTTAAGTTTCAGCAGTTGTTCCACTTAACAAGTTCATGTTGTTGTTGCTCTTCTTATAGTTGCTGTCGCTCTTGCTGGCACTACGTTAGTTGTTGTTGTTGTTGCTATTTTCGATGTTGCTGTTGTTCTTGCTATTGCTGTTGTTATTATTTTAGTCTAATTCCATGGTGTATTTGTTGTAGCGTGCCGCTTACACGCCAAAGTCATTTGCGCTCAAGTTGTTAAACTTTTTGCTTTGTAAGCGCTTTTTTCCGGCCTCAGCGGAAGTGGAGAGTGGAGTGTAGAGTGGCATGGAGTGGAGTGGATAAGAGGAGGAGAGGCGGAGAGCATTCACAGATTCGGCGACGCAGAGATGAAGTGCGACGAGGCACAAAGGAAAGCGTCAAACTGCCGAATGGCTGCGGCATAAGCGAGCCAAAACTTGCGAAAATGTTGATGCTCAAAGTTTTTCCCAACTAATTTTCTACGACTTTGGCAAATGTGTGAATACGTGTGTGTGTATGTGTGTGATGTATGTGTGCGCACAGCAATTGGCCTACACTGTGTCACAAAGTTGTGTAACTGACTAAAACGCATATGATTGCTATAATTGAAACGAAAGCAGACTGTGCAGAGCAAAGGAAGAAGAAGGAATTGGGGGACAAAAGAGAAGACAGAAGGTAAGAGATGAAGAAAGTGAGAAGGCTGGGGACACAAAACAATAGACAAGAGGTAAGATTAACGACAGAGAAGCACTTTGAAGGACTGAAGACTCATCAAAAGGCAGTGAAGGAATGTCTGAGGATAGAAAACTGGGAAGAGAATGCAAGGTAAAGGGAAAAAGGTAAACAACTGAAATAATATCAGAAAACAGTACTGCAATCTCTGCGGCCAGAAGAATTGGAAGAAAGACAATGTAAAGGAAAGAAGATAAAAGAGATTGAAGAGGGGGAGGATAAATCAAGACCGAGCAGAGCAGACAGAGTTAATGAACTTAAGTGAACAGATCTTTAATCTTTAATCATATCAGAAGATAGTGAAGAGATATCTCTGAGAGCAGAAGACTGAGAAGAGAAAACAATGATAGAAGGTAGACAAATTAAAGTCAATGTAACTGAAAGAAGGTAGATAGATTAAAGAGATTGAAGAGGAGAGAATAAAAGACAGAGGATACAAGTCTAGAAAAAAAATCTTGCAAATAATATAAACCTAACGAACAAAGTAAAGAAGGTGATATGCAGATATCTGAAGAGAAAGAATGTATCACTGGGACATAAAGAGAGTTTAAATTTACTGTAAGAACACTTAGTTGGAATAAATTAGCAATCTAAATTCCGTGGAGTATTTGTAATTTTGGTAAATACACCAGCCTCATTAGGGTCTGGTCGCAGTCTGGCTTCAACTGAGCGGGAAGATTGAACTGTTATTTTATTGGCTCACATAAATATTGTTTTTGGCTGACAATCCTCGACCTGGTGGCTTAGTGTAAGTACATTAACATTCGGAGAGGGGGCGCTGTGGAAAATATATTTTGCGCATTGCGCATACGCCTTGTTGTCCGCTAATTTCTGGTCAGACTTTGTGTCGAACTGGAAGTCACAGTCGACGCCAATGTGGAGTCGCTGGACTCAGCTCTCAGCTCTCAACTCACAGAACTTGCAGCTCGCAGCTCGTGGACCACAAACAAGTTGTCGTCAATCACTGGGGCGCTCGTCTGTCAAATAAAGCTAAACAAGCTTAGTTGGCTTTTGGACGCCGCACATTTGTCTTGCAAGCCAGGCCTGGCCTGGCTTGGCGCAATTCGCCCGGATCTCGCCTGCTCGGCTGCTGAGGGCTGTAAAGCTTTAGTTTGGTCTGGCTGGTGGAAACAACGAGCGTTTTGCATACCGGGCTACTCACCATCGACGATGTGCACGCGCACCGACGTCGGATTGGCATTGGATGGCGAACATGTATAGAGTCCAGAGTCCTGCTGTATGGCCTTCTGCACCAGCAGCCGGCTGGTGGTCAGCACACCTTTCTCGGTGACTAATGATATGCCGCCGCGAGGTGAATCGAAATTTATGACCTGAAATGAATAATACAGCCAGCGTTAGAGAAATGTAAACAAACAGCAAATAGCTTAGTGCCAGTAGTAGTCAGTACCAGTGAGGCACCACCCCCCTCCCCCTGCACCCTCTTTCCTCTGTCCGTCCTTGGCATTCCCTAATCCCCATTCCCTGCCCAGCTCAGAGTCCATGCCGTAGTGGCTGCAACTTTTTTTGGGTGCTCCTCCCGACGATACACAACATTTTTTTCCGCTCTGCGCCAACGTACATCCCCACGAACATGTTAGTTACATTTTTATTAATGATAGTATTTTAGTGGGTGACTCCTTCTTGCCGCTACCCTGTAACCTCTCAGTTGAGAGTTCCACTATCACTACCATGTAACTTTGTATGTATCCCAAGTAAAAGTAGTTTCATATGCACAGAAGACCTTCTAGGACCTTCATACAATCTCATCTGCTTGCCACTGCCTTGTAACTGAGAAGGTATCTCAAGTGAAAGTAGTTAAATGTGCACAGAGAACCTTCTTGGGACCTTTATACAATCTCATCTGCTTGCCACTACACTGTAATAGAAATGTCTTGAGTTAAAGTAAGTACACATTATGAGAAAACCTTCTCGGTACCTTCTAATAATCTCATCTATCCAGATGGGTATCTGTCCGTTGAGCACATACTTCATCTGTCTTCTGCGAATGCTTCAATAGTTTTAAGTATTTAGTATTCTGGTAACTAGGAAGGTATCTCAACTGAAACCTACATAGGCAGAGAGAACCTTCTTGGGACCTTCATACAACCATACAATTAAATATCTACCGTACTGGATATCTGTCCGTTAAGCAACGCACTCTGTTTCTCTTCTATCCCCCTTGACATTTGCGCTTACATTCAAATTATTAAAGACTCTAAACGGGAATTTTTTATAATTTTGGTTCGTTTACCTTTGCGAAAAAGCCCCCGACTGTAATTGGACATTTAATTTCTATTTACTTAGTCAATTTCTCTGACAACATAATTCATCTACCGTGTGGGAGGTGAGCTTTATTTTTGTCTTATGAGGTCTACACTATAGATTAAATAAGGTAGATTAGTTAGTGCATCTACAATGGAAAGATATTATGTGGTTGAGACCTCGGGATGGTTGGAGTATTGCAGTGCTTAATTTGGAGGAACTTCATAGCTTTTACTCATCTTAAGTAACCTGGCGAGCCCATAAGAGCTGAATTAATAGTGACCATGGCCACAAACGGGTACTAGGCTATCCCTTATGCTTCTATAAAAAAAAAAAAAAAAAAAGTATTTAAATATGTAAACATTGCGGAATATTGAATACAGGACAAGAACAAGGCAGAGCTAACTACTTTTGGCAAAGCCTTTGTCAGAGTTTAGGAAATGCAGTAAACTTCTTAGAATCGCTTAAGTTTCCTTTAGAAGAACTACAAACTCCGTGATAAATCGTTTATACCCGAGCTTATTCGCCTGTGTTTTGACAGGTTTACCTTAGACTCGGAACGTGGCATGTGGATATGTGGGTCATATGCAAATAATAATCGTAAAAACGTAAGAAGCCAGAGAAGACCCTTGTCAAACGTAATTATATATTTTAGTGTAGGAGGGGGCCTTCTCGATGCGACTGTATGACTTATCTAATCACCCCTGGCCAGGAGCACGTGCTCATGTCACATGGTCTGAGTGTGTGGCCCCTAGGGCATACTTAGAGGGAGAGGAGGAGAGGGATTGTAAACTCACCTGACGATTGTGCGACCAAACGACGGTGGGTGGCGGTTCCGGTGCGAATTTCACAATGCAAGTCAAATTGATGGTGGATCCTTTGTTGATGTGCAGCTCGGGGCCTCCGACGACCTCAGTGATGGGCTCTGCGAAAGGGAGCGAAAGAGAGAGATGTAGAAATGCTAAACGATCGTAAAAAGCTAATGCCATGTGGTATGTGGCAAGAACATTAATTTATACGGGTGAAGGGTGCATCAACTCAATTTGCACATTTGGCAATCATAAAAAACATTTCTTGTTTGCCTGAAATATACTTGAGGTTAGGTTCGAATGCAGACAGTACAAAAAGAATATTCGTAGGATTTCTTGAAATTGAGAAATCCTTGGGTAAACTCAAGTTCAATGAGCGAAAAAATCTTAAGAAATACCTTCACAGAATTCTCATTTGTTCTGCCAGACATGCGAGAGGAACTAGTTCCTAACTAGAGTCCATTGGCCCCACTGAAGCTCATTGCAATAAAGAAATACTTCATCTCATCAACGCTAATTGAATTGGATTCTCTTGCCTTATGTGCCATGCACAGTAAATGGAAGTCAGCGTGGAAATTCATTATTAACTATGCGAATAAATTTGTTGTCTTTTAAATTCATTAGCCTAACTGGCTCAAATGAATTCACAAATTTTCAATAACAATGCTTAATTTACTACGTTTCGTGGGTGCGTCGGGCACAGCAGAAGGATTCTACAAACCCTCCACAACTCGAAATTTAAAGTAAACCGCAAAAACGTTTAATTTATTGATCCGAAACTTGAGCAGCCTCTTGCCGTAAGCTGCTCCTGTCACAGGCAAAGCCAGCATGGAGATGGAGTTGTAGATGAAAAGGCAACTGGAAGGGGTGTCGGTGCTGAGGGGGACTCTGCCAGTCCCAGTGCAAAACAAAAGCCAAAAAGCAACGAAGCCACAGCATAAGCCAAAAATTCTGCGTGTGATAGTCTGGCACACACACAGATAAACACACACACAGATACTCACACGCATGCGGTGAATTAATATTAAACAAGTATTACGCATACAAGACGTGGGACCAACTGAAAACCATCAAACGCGCTTTTATTGTGCGTAAAGTGAGAGTTTGTGTGTGTGGCATTCTGTGTGTGTGTGTGCCAGTGTGTGTGTGTGAGAGTATGCCGTGTGATTGTGTCTTATGGCATGCATCAGGTTTATTATTTATGCCGTTCATGCGGCACCGTGCGCCAAACCGAAAAATTCACGATTCCGCTCAGCAAATATCCGCATTCATATTTGGTTTTAGTCATTCCACCTATGCCCACTCCCTTCCATCTTTCCAGCCCCCCTCCTCCCGCTCTTCTGCTTCCTGCCCACTGTCCAATTCTTGCTCAGCCATGCACACTGGTCCACATTCCATTTTTTGTGTTATAAAATACAATTTTGATTACAGCGAGCTGCCACTTTCCCAGTCGAATCAGATAGATATAGCGTATAGCTACCATATATACTATAATCAATATTTTATACATTTTCAAGATATTGCAACCAAACACACCACAACCTCTTGTAGCCAACCCGATATTCATGTTCTTTAATGAACGAAATGTTGTGGCATTATGTATTTCACTTATGATAAATATCGTAAGACTCTCACAACGAGTCTTGCTTATTTCTTATTAATATATCATATTTAAGAATCTCGAGACGCTTCAACACATTTGTTTGAAATATGCTGTTCATTTTTGATCAAAATTGGTCAACTATATCTCATATTAATTCAACAAAAAACCTAAGTATAAAACTTCCTGTTATTTTTATCATTTGCCGACCCCTGTGGATAAGTCGTCTGAGACACCTGACTTACAGTTATAACTAAGAAGATATATTGTACATATAGATGTTCCACATTTCTGTAGACTTACACTTCAGCTTAGTTAGCTCTACTCATAGATAATCTTATTTGCCTAGGTTTTATTAGTTTAAGACCTAAGGAAAACCTTTAATAGACAAGGCAGAAACCACTTATATTCCAAGAAGTTATTTATATCTTGAAAAATATGGAAAGAAAAGAATAAAGAGAAGATAGAAAATTTTATACAAAAAAATGAGTTACTAGACCCAGTGTGCTCTGTGAAGTAATTTACGAGGTGCATTGATGGGCTCGACCTAAATTGAGCACCCTCTTTTGTTGCTGAGATCATTCTTCTTCCTTCTTTCACTCCTTCTCTGCTTCCTCCACTCTACTGATTATCTATGGTGATATTTGTTTTTCGCCGCTTATCAACTCAATTACCAGCTAAACCTGGCAAATATCTACCGGGCAGGTACGTGACCGCACTGTGAATGCGATTCCAAATGGGAAATTCGATTCGATGCGATTCGTTTCGTTTCGATTCACCGAGCGACTGATTAATCTGCTTAACTTTGCTGTTAGCTAGCAAATAAACGACACTTTCAAATGAGTTATGATCACCTTGCCAGCTCCGCACATTCGAGAAAGAGAAATAGAGTATCGTAGGGATCCAGCGTAGTATAGAAACTGTAATAATGAAAAGTTGCCTCGCACAATCTTTTTCCCATTCAAAGTGAATCCCAAAGTCATCAAGTTTGGTATCGTAATTCTTGTTCAAAGTCATCTCACTCTGAAGTTTAAGCGTGTCCAGATAAACAGCTACATAAGGTACAGTCATAAAATGCTGTATGAGCGCACAGGGTATCTGCTGTGCCGGTGCTGGTCTCGCATTTGTTTCCTTTTATACGCCTGGTCAATCGTAATGCCGGCATTAGAGTTCACATTTCGCAACTTTTATACGTCGTCATGTCGCGGCAGTCAATTGTGATTTATGGTCGCCTCTTGTGCGAAAGGGAAGCCCCGAGACCAATCTCGCTCTTCAAATGGAAATCGAGCCATGCCGAGGGCGGCAGGCGGGGCTGAGGGACCTTTGTCGTTCGAACTAATGTAAATTGAACAATAAATTGTAATAAAATTCAAATAAAATCTCGTTGACCCGCAACCCGCGTGCCCCTTCAAGTGGGCAATTTGGTTGCTGTGTGCAAGTTGAAATCTATTAGGCCAGAGAGCCATCTGCCTTCTGCCCCCTTCCTCCTCTTGCCAACTGTTTTCTAGCATATATATTTAAATAATGTGCGACACTTTCCGATCTCGCATTTTCACTTCATTATGTCAAGTTCTCGTAAACTCGCGTGAAAATAGTATGATATTGCTGTGGCAGAAATAAAAGTTATCCAACACACACTCATACACTCACACATACACAGATATACACACATATACAGGCATACAGACAAACATGCGTGTATTTGGGCTGCACACGTGCTGCGTACTCGCAGAGACGTCAATAAGGAAAGGGTTACACGCCCATAAACCTTTATGCGTTTTCAATTGAATTGCCTCGCTCTCTCACTCTCTCTCTCTCTCGCTCACACACACTCTCTGTCTCGCTCACCCATTATTGTACGCATTAACATGTATTGCCTGTTGTCGCTATTGACTTAGTTGAAGACACTTTTTATTGTACCGCCAACCCAGACAAGAGTCCCATTAGGCCAGTTCAAAGCGAAGTATTTGGGAAACTTTAACTACAACTTGTGTGGGCGTGTGTACTTGTGTTTGTGTGTGTGTGGAAAGGGAGGGGGGACTTTTGTTGAACATTTGACTGAGATCGATGCAAATGGCTTGGCAGATAGAGCGGGTGTGTAGAAAGTATGGCAAAGAAAGTTGCACTCTGAATACTATATTAATATGATTGTGGGAATACTAATTGAAATGTTTATTGTCATAATTTGTTTCTAAACAACATAAGTAATAATTCATTTAATTGAAACTAAGGAAAAACTATAATCAAAGAGATCTAATTTATTATTCTTCTTTCTTTTACACACAAATCAAAAAAACAGTTCAAAGTAAACTATCAATTAATAAAAGATAAAACAAGCATCAAAGCTACACAACCTGACCAGAACGATTGCTTTAAAATATGTCACTTTTATGTTTTGTGAATTTTGTGTTGCATACTTTCAGGGAGCGTCTTCGAAATCAGTTCATTTAAATTATTTCTTAAATAACATCTATGTTAATTATGCGATCGAAACCAAATTTTCAGAAATTATTTCGGCATTGATAATTATTTTGTTTATCAAAAATGAACTATCCTGCATTAAAATTACACTTAGAACTAGGATTTTATCGATTTACAATATCGGAAAGGGGCGTAGTTCGAAAACAAACTTTATCTACGGGCAGTAATAACACATATTGACACCAAATTTGTCCTAGCTATTATAGTCTTTGAGATATACGTTTTCATACAGACGGACAGACAGACAGACGGACAGATGGACAGACGGACAGATGGACAGACAGACAGACAGACAGAAATACGGACAGACAGAAATGTTAAAATATCCTTGTACCCTAGAGGTAGCGGTACCAACGATATTGGATCGTTGTTCCACTGCTACTATCAGGACTGTAGCTGGGCGTGTACGTGATGTACGGTTCACAAGGGCTCCCTAATGCCAGGGGTGTTGAGTCTGCCACACCTTATTATGCCTGCTTCAAGCAACTTATTAGTCCTTCAACACCATTCCACGTACAATGGGGCAAGAATAATTGACTGGATTGGGAATATTATCAATCGACAATAAGACGGACTTGAAATAGGGATCTCTCAAAACTATTGATGATGTTGCCAATATGATACCAAAAAGAGTAATAGATTTTTATGGGAGCTTATATACATTCTAATAACATACAATAGGGGCCCCTTAGAAGTGTTGCACCAGGGCCCATATAACCAGCTTCTATCCCATTCCTACATGAATGTCATGTGAACTAGTTGAAGTTTCCTGAGGCAGGCTACTTGCCATCCCATCAAACTTCTTCTGATAAACTCTGTCATTAACTTGTACCCGGCTGGACAACAATTACGTATCTGCTTCTCCACAGTTGCCCATCGTTTGTGAAATTTCGATGAACAACTTTTCGATACGCTGCAGAGGAAGGCCGAGAAATTGCCTGAAATTACATGACCCTCCTCGGGGCTACAGTGGGTCGCCCTCTCTGCCCTCCTCTCCCTCTGTATCTCCCTCTTTCTCTCTGCCTGCCTCAGCTCAGCCCTTTTCCATTTCCTCTGGCGTTCCCCCACTCCTGCTTTGCACCGGGCCAGGCCGCCGACCATGTCGTTACCATTTACATTGCTCATCAACGTCGCGAGAGCGCTGACAAATGCTGAAAACTTACTTTGTGTGTGTGTGTGTGTGTGTGTGTGTGTGTGTGATGTGCAAGACACATGTAAATATGTGTGTTTGTGTGTGTGTGTGAACACAGCAGTGGAAACAGTTTCCATTTCCCAGACGCAACCGACATGCAAACAACGACTGCAAAATGTGCTTATACGTGATTTCAAGCATGCCACGCCCAGCTCCCATTGCCACGGCCCTCGCCTTCTCACTCCCCACTGCCGCCCGCCTGCCAAACGTCTGAGCAAAGTGTTGAAAGTGGAATTATGTGTGTTTGTGTAGACATTATAATAATGGTTTGGTTAATGTTTATAGTCTGTTCCATGCAAGCGTGCAGCTGTTCGTCCTGCTTGACAGCATCTCTACGTGTGCGAGTGAATGTGTGTGTGTGTGTGCTTGTGTGTATGTGTGTGTGTTTGTGTGTGTGTGTATGAGGAGTGAGTGCATGCATAAATGTACATAGTCTGTTTGGATTACAAGTCAAATATGGCGACTGTGTGAAGCATAAACAACTTAGCATTATTTATTTTGATACCCTTACCACAGGGTGTTTCAAGTGTGCGTGTGTACCTAGCTCAGTTACGCTAAGCTGCCTACCTTCTGTCCTGTAACTGTGTAGGGTATCAAGGAGTGGCGACATGACGCACCGACGCTTGCTAATGCAGCCGCAGCAGGCTCATGAGCTGCAGCGAGGCCTACGCGGTGCCTGATCCGCCTAACGCCGCTTTGGACATACCTAAGAGAGGGGGGAGAGGAGGGGGCAGTGGGGAGTGGCCCATTCGGAGCGTGCACAACGGTAATTTATGAGCCGAGTCATCAGCGAGAGAGCAGAGCCAAGCAGGCCAAGCCGGCAGCCCGACACCTTGAGCTAAAAGCCACCGCCGAGAGTGGGAACATGAAGAAGGGAAGATGACGAGGCGTAGGTAAAGCAGAAGGAAAGAAAGGGAAGGGCGGGGTGGGGAAGGTAGGGGAGGGGGAGGGGATGGAAGGGAGACTATATGGGTTGTCAACGCTGTCGGTCTGTGAAAAGCCATAAAGTGCAAATGGAGCCCAGGGGAATCGTCAAACAGCAAAAAGCTGCCATAAAACGACACAAACATGTTGGCAAAATCAACACGCCGAAGCGAGGTGTCTACACACACATGCACAACATGCTACTCAGACACACATACACAGACAGTCAGACAGACAGACAGCAAAGAAGTGGGAGAGGCAACCGGAAATAGATACGCCATCAAGTGGTCACCAGCTTTCTTCTGCTCAGATTGAATGTGCGAGCAAACATCGAAGTAGTTGCCAAACCTTGCACGTACGCAAAGCTATTAAAAGCCTTTCCCCCCTTCGCCCTTCCCCCTTGACTCCCTTCCTCCCACTGTGTGGAAATGAGAGTAGTCTGGCAGAGGAGCGAGGCGAGCACTCGCAGAGCAACCGCAGGTTAATTGATCCGCCACTCACCCACAATGCTCAAGAAAACGGAGTGGCCAATGGGCGGAGTAGTCGAGATCTGGCACTCGTAAATGCCCGAATCCTTGCGCTGGGCATAGCGTATGCGAAGGGTCCAGTCCTCGGCATGCGGCGAGTGCATCGCCTCGAAGCGTTGATCCGACGTGTACGTGTAGCGACCCACGGTCAGCAGATGAATGTCCCGATGCCGCACCCAGGAGACCTGCAACGACAAGCAAAGAGTAAACCAAATGAAACGAGAGTCTTACTTATGTTAGATTGCATCATAAACAACCTGAAGGCGCACAAATATTTAGGTTGACCTCATTCTACTTATTAGGGGGGCTTACCACACAGTTTCATGTTCGTTTCCAATTTGGAACTCAGAGCAACCAGACGAAACAGTCAAAGGAAGGAGATAAAGATTTCCACACCCTTTGCAAAAGTGCAGCAAGGGGTATGCTCAGTTTTGAATATATAAGATGAAAGGAGTGATGATATAGAGACCTTAATCGTCATCAATAACCATGGCCTTAGCTATTGGCAGATCTTCAGTTGTTAAATATGAGCTTTGTATATGTATTGAGGTTAAAGACGCTCAGTTATTCATTTTATATGTTTAGATATCTTATGATTTAAGTATTTCAACTTGCAATAGCAACACCAAATGTACAGATATTCAAATACTAAAAAGTAGTGAGGGAGGCAGCTCTACCCAACTACGTATTAAGCTAAAATACTTAATGGAGTTTGTCAGCTGCCCTTATTACGTTCTATGTATTATTCAGTTTTTGTTTAGAATATTAGTATTATATAAACCTTCTAAATATATTTGTAAGTATCAGAATGAATAAGAATCTGTTACAGCTAATTACTTATGTATGTACAGTAAAGCTAGATAATCATGGATGTTACATCAATAAACATCGAAACACCTTAGCAAACATCGATGTTTCTCCAGCTCTATTGTACAGCTTGTTGGTTAATTAGTATAATTAGTTAGTTAGTATAGTTTGTAGCTATAGTTTGTCTAAAGAATAAATAGCAAGAAGACTTCGCAGAGACTTGAACAAAGTGATCTCCTTGATGAAAGTAACTATTCATAGTTTCCCATTCATAGTTACCTGTTTACCAACACAATCAGTATGCAGGGTAATCAACAGTCTAGAAGACACTTCTGCTTGGTAAACACACACTGAGTACAACTGCTTACAGGGTATGTGTAATTCCACCACACTCAGGGCAAGCACTTTGGATACGTTTGTACTTTGCTTTTCTTATTTGTGCAAAACTCTCACGTTGTTCGAAGGTGTACATCACATTTAACTGCGCCATACTAATTACCTCACGCACATCCTCTTCTCCGCACTCCGCACCCCTTCTGCACCGACAGTTATCATTGCAACGCGTCATGTCTAGCAGCAAGCTTACCTGCCACAGGCGAGCAGCAGCTATCAGCGCGGTAAGTGCCGGCTCCGCGCTTGAAATTATTTGCGCTCATTTTCATGCTCTTTGAATTTTATTGTAACAGCCCTGGCCCCCTTCACCTTCCCCTCCACCTGGCCCCCTCTGCAGCAACTCTTCTAATTAAGAGTCGTAATTACTCTTCGCTTAGCTTTAAGGATTGCCCCGTTCTGCTCGTGCTTGGCTTGTGCCCACTACCCACAAGTTCTTGCATGCGACGTGACCATAAGAGGCGTCTGCGCTCTTCTACTCTTCAGATAATGAGGTGGTTCAGATTTCCTTTAGTTTTCTATAAATCTACAATTAGATGGTGGTCTACCTTAATATTCTAATTTCCAACAGCATTTATTCCCATACTCTACAGTTTTTATAAAGTATATTACGTATACGCAGAGTGGAACAGAGTTTCGCTGTGATAAGTACTAAATGGCATTTACATGTGTAGCAGAAGGCGTGGCAAGCGTTGTTCTTTGTAATCACGTGAATAATTAAAGAGTCAGTAGAAAGCAAGCTCGCTGCTCATTTGGCTTCAATTACAATCGATGGCAAAATATTTCATTCTCAAATTTCCTCCATCCTTTTCTCTTTATTCTGCTTTTATTTGAGATTGTTTTACACTTTTTTTATACTCTGTAATTACGGCTGCCCCTAACCAGCAATTAGATAATTACAACAACATTATTAGTAAATTAATTTGAATTTAGCGCAGCCTTTTCGAATGACAACAAAGGGAATAGAAGAAAGCAGTGAGTAGGTAGAGAGAGATAGAGAGAGATAGTAAGGGAAGCATCCTCAGCAGAGAAGGGAGGGTGGGCTGAGAAAGGTGGAAATGTCGCAGCTTTTATCTGGTGGCACACAGCAAGTGGCGCATTTTCCTTGTCGCCTTTCTTGGCTGCAAGCCAAATTATTTGGCTTGATTTATTTATAGCTGTTTTCGTCGCTCAAGTCTGCAGAGTGTTCTTAGTCGAAGGATTATTAGCAAGGCTCCAATAATAGAGAACTTTCCTATCAACTCTATTAAAGGAATTGCCTGGAAATGCCGTCGACAGAGTGTAAATATGTACAGAACATATGTATATAGATATATACATATATATATATATATATATATATATATATCTGAACAGTTCGACCTGTTAAATGATGTTCGACTTGATCGGAATTAGTGAAGTGGGCACCTTGAGTGCCTGTGACTCTCCTTCAATTCAACTCAAACACCTGTTCAATTCACAGGGTATCTCTTGATACAGCACACTCAACTCTGCTATGTTTATATTCCCATTAAATTGTTGTTGTTGTTGTTGCTTGGTGCTGCCACTAGCTGCACTCTGCACTATAATCCAAATACAAAGTTTCACGCAGCGTCAACAAAGTTTACCACAGAATAAAGAGAATTGCAGAAACTCAAATTGCACCGAAGGGTAACCAAAACAAAGAAGCAGCCCAGAGACAGAGACAGAGACAGAGGGAGATATAGAGAGAGAGCTAGTAAACAAATAAGAAAGTACGACTAGGCCCCATGCGACATGCTCGTATGACAACACTTTTATATAGGGTATATGGAAGGTACTGAAACTAGGAGAGAACTCGAAGTGACTGAAAAGGTAGTTCTTCTTTAAAGATCCTGTCTCTTAAGTGGGGGTATTCAGGCACATATATGTTTAATTTTTATTCTCTTTCAAAAGTTCAATACTTTCTTTATTTATTTCTAAGTTTTTTCTTCTAAAAGGGGTGTTGGTTCACCTTACTGAATAAGCAATGAGATTAGCTTAGGTCGTCTGCACTCCAATCAAATTAATTGTCTGGGTATTGAATTATATGTTTTGAGAAAACCTTTGCATACTCTTTGCTAGCAGGATACCCTCAATTGAGAGCACAGATATACTGGGAATATCATGATCAATGAAGTCGATAGCACAACGGAAAGATAGGGTATAGAAGTAACATGCTTCACGACCTCTGGGACAAGTTGAAACTGCGAGGAGCTGACGGGGGAATCGAGCCAGAAGCCAATTATTGGCAGAGTCGGAGGCAGACTGTGCCTCACTGTGTGTGTGTGTGTGTATGTGCCAAAGCGCATTAGCGTGTGTGTGAGTGTGTAGCGTGGCCAAAAAGTAAAAACTTGGACTGGCATCTTATCTGTGGCTCGACGACGCCTCAGTACACAGCCAGCTCCACCCTCCTCACAACCTTTCTCTTCCTTGCTCATTCACCCCCCACCCAGCACGCCCTTCCCTTACTTTCTCTCTATCTCTCTCTCTCTATCTTTCATTTCTCTCAGCTTGATGTCGCCCTGTACGATTTTCATTTGTTTATTCACTGGAATTTTTCTTGGCTCGCCTCGGCCTAATCAGGTCACATCCGCAGCTTGAGCTCGAGCCAGGCTCACCCTGTAGCGTGGCTGATCGAGTTGAATGTGGTTAATGAAAACCGCTTTGACTGCAAGTGTTTTACACTGTTCACCACGGGACTTGCGGGACTTGCAGGTAGTCAGTCCATGGCTCGAGCAGAACATCAGTTTCAGCTGCCTTTGTTTCGTTTCACTTTCGTTTCACTTTCGGCTCAATTGGCAGCAACTTTTATCACTTCTCACTTGCTTTTACTCTTCCTCCTTCTTGCTTTTCTCTCTCTCTCTGTCTATCTTTCTGTCTTCCGTTCGGCCCGGCAAAGTGGTTATTTATTCTCATACAGTTGCTCTGTTTTATCCATGTTGTGCATCGCTTTGCCAAGTGGAAAAAAGCCACTTCCGACACTTACAGCGACACCTACGAGGCAGCCACGCCCCCCTCTCAGAGTGTATTTTACTTAAGGTTTTTTTCGCTTTCTTCTTTCTGGTTTCCTAATTTACTCGCCAGTGCTGCCTTTTGTCACAAAACTACGTTGCCAAGTCAAGTCAAACGTGGCTAAGGCGCTCGCTCGGGCAGCCATTTAAGCCAGAAAGTAAACCAATTGTTAGTTTTAATGGAATTTATTGGGTAAATATTTGTTAAGCACAAGAAATTGCTTGTGAACATTTGTTGGCCTTCGCTTGATTTAAGATTAAAAGTTTTTCAACAGCCTCCCCCACCCCACTCCCTCACTCATCGCACTCCTTATACGCTTGTTTCTTCTCCCCTGTTGGTACGTGTAGCTGGTGCCCAGTGCAGCCTGTACCCAATTGGCAAACGAAGGCTGCCTCGAGCCTCTGAAATGCCAATTAAGTAGCTGCTCGAACGAGATTATTACTTTCGAGTTTCCCTTCCACTGACACCCTCCTCCCCCCCGCCGGTACACACCGACACGTCTCCGCTAGAGCCCACGCAGTGCTCGACAATGTTTACATTACTTCTTGATCCTTGACGAGGGTGGCCTACGGGGTGTGGGCTGCTCCCCTCCAACATACTTGTAAATAGTTCGTCTGTCAGTGCCACTGTCTCTCTCTATGTGTGTGTGTGTCTGTGTGTGTGGAAGGGACTTGGGAACTGGGAACTGGGAAACCTCAGACAAGTTTATTGCCGACGCCAGCAGCAATGACAAAGCTTTGTTATGCATCTTTTATTTGGGTCAATGATATATGCCTGATTGCGACTAAGCAAGCCTGTGGGAAGGGGGTGTTGAGAATGTAGGGGGGCGCCAGCTACTTAGTTATGGCAGGCGGAGTCAATGTTAGTTCCTACCCAGTTGAAACTCCTGGGAAATATATCAGGTGGCACACCAAGGATTTTTGAGGATTTGCACCCCAAAGTGCCTCACTATCGATGGGTAGAGAGGGGGGACTGTGGGAGGGGGACTACTCATATAGGATATCATACCATCAAAGTTATGAGCCCCAATTTGTCAGCGCATGTCCTTGTCGTTACGTCATTAGAATCTTTATAAGCAGTTGATATAAAAAGTTTGGGTTGCGGTTGTGCTTAGGTCTTTAGAAACTGCTAAGGAAAGAATGGACAGCAAGCCGAAGTTGACAGATATTTAAGTACTTGTTCAATAGAGTCTCCCATATCAATGACAATGATGCTCATGATGACGTTGACTTGAATAACTTCTGTGCTCATTGTCCCATCAAAAAGAGATAGGTGCCTATTACATTTGGACATAGCTGAACGTTGATACTTGAATACATAGCTAAATTACTAAACCTAATGTCAAGTAGAGTAGAGTACGTACATATATATGTAGAGTATTCAGTAAGGCACCTTTGTGCCAAATTTGATGTCTATGACATTGATAGTGGCTAAGATCAAGACGTTTATACAGACGAACAAAGTTGACTCGACTTGGTTATTGAGGCAGATCAAGTATAGTTATTCTGTGTGGAGCCTTTCTATCTTTTATTGAGAAAGAACTGGCCCTACAAGAGGCAGTTAGGTTTACCACCGGGACCGAATGTTCATCGAATTCTAACTACCATATGTTGGGGACCCTTAAGTAACATACCATGACGGGGCCCTGATACCCTTTCGACAGTTCGAGAACTGCACAATGTAACTATCCCCTATTCCGAGCATCGATATCTTAATATCTTGGTCGATATCCCAACGAAATAATAGGATTATTATGGTATACTATGTAGAATAAGTTCTCTCTCATTCGATGCAGCACGAACTTGGTTCGCTTTAGACCGCACCTGGGCACCTGCATTGTTATCAATTAGAAGCTGCTTGCTATGCCGCGGCACGTGCTCAACTTATTGGGCAAAAGTAATTACGACTCGAATTCCGCACGGTCTCGCGAACACGAACATGAACATGAAAACGATTTGGATTTCATGCGGAATTAGTTCGACGCGGTAATCAAAAACGAGAACGAAGCGAGAGAAGGCGAGACGCCGATAGTGTTATTTACTTGTGACTTGAACTCCCGTCGAACTGAACTCCTCGTCACCGAGGGATCGCTCCATATATTTCAATACATCTGTCTCTTTTCATCTTCTTTTCTCTCTGCTCCCCTCTTTCTCTCTATCTCGTTCGCTTTGTAGCTTCATTGAAATGTACCCTGCTGCTTCGGCACAGCCCATTCCCAGTTCCCAGTTCCCTATTCCCAATTCACTGTTGCTTGTACCCAACTTTTACTCTCTCTCTCTCTCTCTCTATCCCTCCCTCTCCTTTCCGACCATGCCACGCACATTCTTCTGGCGGCCCTGCAGCGCTCCTCAGTGTCAGTTGTTGTCCTGTCAAAGGAGCCATCACTTTGCTCCATTGTTCGGGCCTCCACAGACGACAAGCATCGCAAGGAGACAAGGAGGAGGAGGATGTGACAGAGTAGAGGTATGAAGCATGGGGGAGGCAACTACGATTATATCGAGCCCTCTTTCGGGCTCTCTCTCTCTCTGGGCGGGCTCAACTTCGCATTTGTTCCACTTATTCCACTTATTCCACTTCAACGCTTCGTTAAGAGCAAACTTTGGCTCTAATGTTCTTCGGCGACTTTCTTTTCTACAGCTACAGCTGCCCCAGCTCAGCTCCTCGGCTGCTTCACTATTGTTGATGCTCCTGCTGCTGCTGCTGCTGCTGCTTCTTGTCCAGCAAGTGTGGCACAGCTTAACATGGTTGATCTGGCTTCGGTCTTAGTGCTTCACGTTTTTCTTTAAAAGTTATTCTTGCCAATTGCTGAGGGAGAGACTGACAGCGGGAGACAGAGAGAGAGAGAGAAAGTGACAGAGAGGAAGCGAGGGAGTGCCTGGGACAGAACACGTTCCACGTGAAGCCTATCAAGTCTTAGCACAGCATGGACCAAGGACACAACTCCGGCTGAATGACAACGAGCCCACAAAGGCAGCAGACAAGCTTCTCCTGCTTCAACGACGACGACGACGACGACGACGACGACGACGACGACGACCTTGTGTGCGTGGGTAGCCCCGCGTACGTGTTTCGTTTAATATTTGCCAGTGCGCCCATGTCCAGCTCACGCTACGTCTCCGTCTCCGACTTGGTCTCTGGATCCAAAGCAGAGCAAACCAAAGCGAACTGAGCTGAGCGCTGTTTAGATTAGCCAACATGACATTAAAGAGCACCCCATGGCGGCAACATCGCACAAAGTTTGCACAAAGCGAGCGACAAGCGACACGGCAAGAAGCAGTATGGAAAGGGGTGAAAGGAGGGAGGAGGGAGTAGGGAGACAAGCAGCAAAGTTGTCGCTGGCAGCGACAAACGGAAATCACCTGAAAGGAGTCGCCCATCTCCAACATCTTCGTCTCCGTCTCCACCCTCCCCCACCCCGAGCGGGTAACTGCTTCAGCTCTGCTCGTCCAACTCTGACAATACGCCCCCAAAGTATCATGTCAATGGAACGGACACCGGCAACAGGAGTGCAACAAATGCTCGTCGTGTGCTCAACTTTTATGGCACTTTTTTGAAATGTTGTGCGGTTGTCGCGGGCCAGGACGGGGCAAGGAGGGCGCGGGATGAGGGACAGCATCAAGCGGAAGTGAGGGAACAGCAACGGGCATTGTTGGGTTTTTAGTTTCAACACGGCAGCAATTTATGTTTATACAATTTTTCGTAAATGTTTTATGACGGCGGCCGCATTAAACTGCGCAGCTGACGTCGACGTCGACGTCGACGATGATTGTGACTGCGAGTGCAAGACAAGTCGGAGCCGGAGCTGGAGCCGGGAACAACTGTCGCTGACAAGCTTGTGTAATTTATGATTTATGCCATCGCAATGACAGTTGGCAGCGTCAGTTGGCAGTGTAATTGGCGGACGGATGGGCGATCATACACAGACACACTCCTGCCACACCTTCCACTCCCACTCCCACTCCCACGCCCTCTCGCCTCCTCTCATTCCACGCATACACACTGCATTATTTATTAATAATTAAAATTACAGCTATTGCGGTGACATGCGATGACTTCTGGCGGCTTGATCCGATTGAGAAGCCCGCCAGGGAGGGCAGCAACAGAGGCAGGTACTGAGGCTGGTGCAGGGACAGCAGGAGGGGCGAGACTGGAGCCGGACAAAGGGCAGGGCGCAGTTCCAGTTGCCCATACCGTGATTGCCTTAACCCTGTGCGCCTGCTTTTCTTTTGGAATTTTTCATGTTTTCCTTCCTTTGTTTTCGCATATTCCCCTCGACTTCCCTGCTAACCATTTGACGTCTACAGTGTCACTAATGAAGCAGAAGTTTCGGTTTTATATATTTACGAAAAACTGGAAAGCCCCTCAAGTGTAAGTAAATTTGAAAAGGGTTTGCGCCGCCGGCCCTTGGATTGGGTCCGAACCGCACCAGACCGGACCTGGCTCCGTAATCCAAGTCGCTGCACAGATACGGAGCCCAACGCAGGCTGCCCAACCACAAATCCATTAAAACTATTCACATGGTCGAGGCGTGGGCGTAGGGGGCGTGGCAGTCGTAGTTGGAGTGTTTCTGATTGAAGGCGTTAGCGTTCCTGAGTGTGCTTGTGTGCGTGTGAAAACTTGTTCAGTGTGTGTGTGCGTGTGTGTGTGTGCTGGTAAATGTTTGTTTGGGTTTTAGGCCTTGGTTTTCCTCGGTCCGCTTGTTGTTACTGTTGATTAATAAGGCAATAAATAAGGCCTAAGAGAGGACTCAACGAACCCGGAAGGACCCATCTATATATACAGATATGTACATATGTATATAGGAAAGCTAATCAGTACAGGACTGAGAACTCTACTGATTTTAGTAAAACCATCGTTTACTTTAGTAGACTGCGAGTCTAATCAACTTAAGCTGACTCTACCTTAGCCAACCTTACCTTACCTTACTTTACTTTTCAATACCCTACTCTATCTTACTTCACCTTACTTTCCTTACTCTATCCTACGTTACCATACACTACATGACTCTTTCTTTGCCTACCTTACTCCATACATTTCCCTACTCTGCCTTACTCTTACTAACTTAACATTACTTTACCTTACTAAATTTTACTCTACCTTACACTACTTTACTCAGACTTACTCTACCTAACCTAACTTTACATTATTCTTCATGACTCTACACTACCTTACACAACATCAGTATACCAAACTCTACCCTACACTAACTTTCTCTACCTTCCTCTGACTTAATTTACCTTAGACCATCTTACCCTGCTTTACTTTATTTTACTTAGCCTTACTTAACCTTACTTAACCTCACTCAACCTTAATCCACCTTACACTACCTTACTTTTCATCACTCTACATTTCTCTACTTCAAATTGCCTTATTCTACCTTACTGTACATTACTCTACACTACCTTCCTTTACATTACTCTACCTTACTTTACATTACTCTTCATGACTCTACACTACCTTACTTACTTACTCTTACTCTAGCTAACTCTGACTTACATTAATTTACTTGACTCTTCCTTATTCTACCTAACTCTACCATACACTACATTACCCTACTTTACTATAAATTGATTTACATTACTTTTCTTACTCTGCCCTACTTTATATTTATACGCCTAAATTTTTCTACACTACTCAACTTTAAGGTACTCTCCTCTACTCTACCTTACACTACCTTACCCTGCTTTACTCTGCCTTAATCTACCTGTCCATATGGACGGGAACTAACTGATAGTTGCAATCACCAGTTCAAAGTTCGCTCAAGGAACTATTCATGTAACATAATGTTCAACTTCTCTTAGCTCTATGTGATATGTGAGCCTTGCTGGGTGGTTTTTAATTTCAGCGGGCAGCTGAGTTGACTTAATAAAATAGGACCTTTATGGATTTCACTTTAGCACATTCTCATTTTTCAAATGCCAGACGTGCTTATGTTACACAGCGCCGCAGGCAGCATAGTGCGTGAGGGCAGCACGGAAAGAGAAGACAGGTTACGCTAGTTCGGTTCAACCCACTGGGATCCCATGACTTGTTAGCATAAGTACGTACTACGTATAAGTAAAAGCATCTAAATATTCGAATTAAAGAAAAGAAAACAAGCAACAAAGATTCACATACACATTCACATTTGCTTCTCCTGCCTTGCCTTGCATTGCATTGGCTTGGCTTGGCTCGCTATCGTTTATCTTCGTCAATGCTTTTTGATTTACGTGCTCGGTGATTGTTTTGCCAGTTCCCATTTCCACGCTCGTTTTCATTGGTACCTTTGCCTGCCCCCATTCCGCAACCCCAAACTAAAGTGCCAAGTCAAAGGCTGCGGGCGAGGCCACCCAGGAATTTAAATAGAATTTCCTCGATGCGTACTTCGTCGTTACGGACTTCTTCTCGGCTTCATATACCCTGCACATATTGCAAATGCTTTAATGTTAGGCGTATGCGTTCGCACACGCAGTTGCACATACAATAGATTTCGGTTTTATCTGTACAGTCTTGGCTCTGCTTTCTCGAACCGTTGACCTCAGGAAGCGAAAGTGTAAAAGACAGCAAGTCTTCAATAAAGACACTTGTGTGTCATGCGAATAAGTAAATCTTTCAGAAATTGGATGATCTTTATCTTCGTACCGTGAACAACCACGATTTCTACTCCAGTTAGGGCTTGCCATGACCATCTACAGGGTAGCTTCACTGTCGAGTGCCTTAAGCTTTGACTTTCCCTACTTGTTTTTAAACAAAAATTGTTTTACGTGCTTCGTGTTAACAGCGTGTTGCAGATACGAGTGGGGGGCGTGGGCTGGTGAAGCAGGGGGGTGGGGTCAGAGGTGGCGTGGCATGGTGGCAGGCAGAGACAGCGAGCAGCGAAGGGTGGCGGAAGTTGTACGACCGTGCTTATTATTATTTCATACCGCTGCCCTTTTTGGTTGTAGTTATTGCTGTTGCTGTTGTCGACGTTGTTGTTGTCGATGTCGATGTTGCTGTTGCCGTTGTTGTTGTTTGGTAGGCAATTTTATTCAATTTCGTTATGAATATTTCGCGCCGCAAGCAATCGGCTGGCAACAGTTGGCAAGGTGAAAGGCTGGGCAGGCAGGAGGCGTAGGGGGTCGGTAAGCCCACCGTCTGGCATCGTTAGCAGAGCCATTTGGCCAAACGGTAAGCCAAAAAGCGGTTATCCAACGGTACCCCCAACACCCCCTTGCCTCTCCCGAGTCCTGTGTGTATCATTAGCAAAGCGTTACGAATCAAACATCGGCCATTTCGGGCAGTTTATTCCCGGCCATAAATTATTAGCTGAAATATGAGCAGCATCTTTGCTTGATGTGCTTCTTATGCTAATTCACCCCCCCCCACCCACCCTTCTCTTGCCAGTGACGTATGCATGTACAATGGGCCACCGTGGAATAGGTGGGAAGGAGTGCGCACAACATAAAAAATGCAAACCCCCCTCCCCTCTCTTGCATTTCATTATTCTTCGATTCAACGAGTGAGGCCGGGGCACGGCACAGAGGGGATTGATAGGAGTCTGAAGGATTATAATGCGTAGCAGAGTCGAGAAGCAACATGCAAATGTGTCATGCCACCTCTCACCCCATTTTGATTGAACAATACCTGTGCGAAAGAGAGAGAACGAGAGACAGAGTTCAATTGGTAAGCGGCACAAGTATTTTACCGTTACACGTTACACACGTGCACTCCTCCATATATCACTTGGTGTTATACATTACACGCCTGGCAACGGTCTATTGCTGCTGTTGTTGTTATTGCCATAGAAATTTAACTTTGACAGGGAAAGCTAATGGGAAAGCAAATAGAACAGCGATTGGCTGTGGAAAATACGTTCAATATTTGCTTGACAATGCTTGAATGGAACACAGCAGAGACTTCCCTGAGCTCATACAACATGTCTCGAATCCGGGAGTTATTGTGCGATAGTTAGCAGCACTTGAGCATTATTTCATAATTATTAACTTCACCATCAAGTTATGAGGAATTCACTTTACCTTTACTCTCTTTATATAAACCAAACAAAAGGTTTTAATTGCAATGGAAAGACTGTATGCAGGTATTCACAAAGCAACCCTGGGGCAACCACGGAGCAACTCTGGCTCGGGTTTTATTGCAATTATCTGTACATATATCACGGCGCATCATTATTTTGCTGAGCACGGTTAGTAATATTAGGGAAGCTGTGGCTTAACCTGCCAGCAAAGTCAACGTTGAAAAATTGACAGCTGACACAAAGGCAGCTGTTGTTATTGTTCTCCTCTCACCTCTCTTTACCCCACCTGCGATACATTTCATGGTAACTTCAGCTTTAAATTCCTTGGCATTTTTTTTTTTTGTCGTATTTTGAGCATCTTCTTCCCGCTCGGTTCTATGTCAAAGCATTTCGTGAAGCGCATAGCGAAAAATATTAAACATTATTTTGATTGATTTGCTTTTCGGCGGTCCCACATGTGCCCTTGGTTTTCCATCATTTTTCGATTTATACGCAACGTTGCCTTCTTATTATCATACCCTATAGAGGGTATATTCTTTTTTAGCTAGAAGTCTGAAATGTACCTAAGGCGACATGTGTCTCCACATATGTTATAGAAGAGTGAAACTAGTCATGTCTGCCTGTTCGTCCGACTCTCCGTGAGTCTCTTTCAACGCAAACTAGTCCCTCAGTTCTAAAACTACATTCAGTCATGCTTATTATTATTACTCACTGACTCGTTAAAAATAATTTGAAACGAGATCCGAATTGAATCAATTTATCGTATAACTGTCATACAATCTATTGGCCGTGTCCTTTTTCAAGATATTGTGGTTTTTGATGAAAACTACAATAGTATTCTTCTTCTTTGAAATAACTCAAGTTATCAGTACCTATTTGAATTAAACGATACCCAACAAACACTTGTATCATTTATTAAAGCCTGACAACTATAGCTTTTATGGGTACAGAGAGTGAGAGATAACATAATTGAAGAAAAGTATAGTAGTGTCCATGGATAAGAGTTACTTTATAAAGAATAACAAAGATTATAAAATGTAGCATCATGATATAGTAACAAGTAAAGGAACAATCAGAGGAAATGAAGCCAAAAACGGCTGTTTTTTCTCGATTTTTCTTTGTTGTTGCGACTTTCTCGATGGCAATTACGAGGCTTGAAGGCTTCACTTGGATATTATGGGCATTGCTTGTATTTGCACGCGTAATATGCTCCAACAGCAGCGACGGCATAGACGCCTTCCACCGCTTCCCCCGACTGTGCAAAGCAGCCTTATTAAATACATGTTGATTATTTTGAATAGCGTTTTTTAATGAGCAATCAGCATGAGACAAAGGGGCGAGAGGGGGAGCGATGAGAGGTGGAGAGGGTGATCCTGCCTACGCCTGCATATTAAAATGAATTTAATGAATGCACTCACAATTCCCTTTAGTGTACAAAGCGAATGCCAACCAAACACAGACGCCGTTGCTGACGCCAAAGCAGGCATGAGGGGTGTGGTGGGAGGAGTGGGTGGTGTGGGGAGGATGTAGGTTGAAAGGGGGCGAAACATTTTTGTAACTTTTGGCCCACAGTTTTCTTCTATCGTCGTTTCTTTCACTTTTGAGAGTTGCTTTTAGTGACTGTCTCTAGTTGCCTTACCCACCACCCCCTTCCCCCCGGTTTCCTCCTTCTGTCACAGCAAACAACTACACAGCGCGACAAAAGTGCATGGGCGTGGCAGTTGCCGGGCCGGGAGTTGGCCAGGGCAAAGTCAGAAATTTAAAATAAATATCTTGAATTTCCTCCGTATTCGTTCCCCGAAGGCAGCAGCAAAAGTTGCCGAAAACTTGGACTCGAATTGGAGCTGGGTCTGGCACTGGAACTGGTGTCAAGATGGGATGCTGTAGCTGTATCTGTATCTGTATCTGTATCTGTATCTGTATCTGTATCTGTACCTGTATCTGGAGTTGAAGTTGGGGGTTTAGCTGGAGCTGAGTCTGTCTGCCCACATGAAATCATCGGAATCGCTTACAAAAATCCGGCACAAACAGGCGCCTACACACGTGTGTAGGACTTGTCCCACTGTGTACAATGCACTGGCATGGGTACATGTGTACCTACACGAGTGTACACACCTGTCACCGTACCACTCCCCTTCCACCCCAGGCAAACCTGCCATCAGTCTCTCTGTGTGTGTGCGTTGGCGAAAGTGAAAAAGGCAGCAGCGCAAAACGGCGTAGGGTGCTCGACTATCCCGTTACCCGTTACCCGTTGCTCGACTACCCTAGGCACTCTCTGTGCAAGCCACTGGACTGTTTGACAAAATAAAAGCACAGCTTGAACCAAGTCTGGCAAAAACATTGTCAGAGCGAAGCGGCTCACACGCCAAATTGCATTTTCAATTGGTTGCGGGGCGGAGACGAGAACGAGGCGCGACGCCATGTGAGGTATGTCCCCACACACACACACACACACACATTGACACACACAGAGATAGAGACTGAGAGGGAGAGATACAAGCTGAACTGGACTGCAATTTTATTTCAATCGGCCGCAACGTGTTCATCTTGCTCGTCATCTCCGGCGCCATCGTCGCCTCTGTCTCGTAATTGCTCTTGGGCATTGGCAATCCAATTGATGCAACCGCTTCAATTACATACTAATGAAGTGCATGCACTGCGATTCCAACCACACCCCCCTCAGTACTCACTCCCCCTGTCCATGCCTTCACACCTTGCCCGTTCTTACCTTACCTTCTGTATGACAAGCTTCATTCATGCGGTCGCCCACAAAGGCGGCATATCTGCATAACCACAAATGGCAACCGTACCGCAGGTCGCAATCCCATTCAATCGCAACCCCAGCCTAACCCCTAATCCCAGACCCCCCTGCACCCATTTGGCTTGTGAGCGTATTCTTAATAAGCTTCGATTAGGATGATTTGCCACCACTGGAAGGCTTCGACCTCGACCGCAGTGAGATGAGACCTTCACTACCAGCACGATGCATCATTATGTTTAGGTGCGTCATTGTTCTTCCTTGATGACCCAGTTGACCCATCTTGACCAGCGTCATATGTGGCTTACAAAGTTGTCTTAAAGGATGGAGGGTTGTTTCGACTCGCTGATGCCCTAACTTGAAACAGAAGCCTTAGCTACCCATATAGATTAAGTACAGAAGGGCAGTCTTTCTCTTCATTGAGGACCCAAAGGTTCCTTTTCTTGTATATATAACTTCATCATTGGGTTGCTTGCAGGGTAGAGTTACCTATGAATAAAGGAGACACAGGGAGACAGGGTGTTGGCTGTCTGCCTCTTCTTTGAGTTCCCATAAGGTCACTTCTTTGTGGTATATTACTTAATCATTGGGTACAGGGTATTTATGGCCTGGCAATTGCACAAACATTGCCTTCATTGTCACCTGTATCGTTTCGCAGATCCGAATAGCTGCGGTTCTTTTTGGCCAAGCTATATCAAAGCGATTTGGGGTCGATTGCCTCCGGTTGAGTTCGCATTTAGATTTGGAACTGCCAACTGGCACTCGCAAAGAAATTGGCCCCAGTCTTTTACGACTCTTTGCGCGCAAATGCGACTCCATTCGAGCGTTGCACACACACTTTACGGCCCCGTTTATTGTTTCGCTCGACGTAAAATTGTCGTCAACGACGAGGGACAGAAGACTGGAGACTGAAGACAGGAAAGAGGAGAAAAGCGAATGGAGACAGTAGATTCGGGACTTGAGACGAGCTACTTGAGACGGGCGCAAAGTGCAAATCGCTGTTTTAGTTGAACTACTTAATACACACACTAGCTACACACCTCCAACTCCCCCTCTTCCCCCTTGCCACCTTGTTGGTCGCACAATCCCAGTCGCATTCGCATACCGTGGCGCAGTTAATTGTAATTCATGAACTTGCAGCTGGTGAGTAATTAGGCGTCTGGGGTATTATAAATGGCAAACTGCGGGCCGTGTGATTAATTATCCTTCAGCAAGGAGTCCGCTTCGATGGACGCTGCTTAACACCAATAAATATGAGACGGCCTCAGGTAACATTGTGCAGCTTAATTAGTATGTGCCGCAAGGGTGTTTTTGCCAGCGAGTAGACGCACCTAATACCCTGTTGAAAGTCTCAAGTCAAGAGATAATGAAGAGCCTAGATCTCCGATTAGTTTCCTTGTCAGTTTGAAAATCCACAGAGACTCCTTATCTAGAGTAGCCTGAGAGCAGTACATAGTTGAGACCTTTAACCCTAACACCTACTTCACAGTCCAATCGCCAAAGACCTCTGTGCAAATCACGAGCTTGCCTTTTACGACTCTGTGCTTCTCCATTGCGGTCAAAGTGTTTGCGAGTCAATCACAAGAGTCGAAACACGTGAGAGAACTTCACGCTAAATTCTTTAGTCATTCTCCTTGGCTGGGAGCGATGACAGTGCCCAATTGGTGTGCTAAGTCATTACCTGTTACACCTTCGAGTAAACTGAAGTATTGTACCTAACCCAAAGGCCAAAGTCATCTTCCCCGAAGTCTTGAGTCTTGAGAGACTAGAGAGAAGGAACAATTAACCCGATCAGCTTGAGTTCTTATTTCAAGACTAGCACAAGCCGATGTGGCCAGACAAAGTAAAGATGTCTTGGCTTACGTATATTATACTATGCTAGGAAAGGCTTTGGCCTTTTAAGGCCATTGCAAATCTGGTACAGGGTTGCGAGGGGTGCGAAAATATAAAATGCAGGTCGGAATGCCACTCACCTAATAAGTCACGAGAGCATGGAAAATATACTATATAGAAAGTTTTTACTCAAACATTTGACTGCAAGGGGTGGCACGTCTATGAGAGAGCTGCGTTTTAATACCTTCTTGTCACTAATGCGCTATGCTGTTCTGGAACTAGTTTAATGCCCCGTAGTGCGTGACTGTTAAGTCTTGTTAGTATGAGGTTTATGGGGCTAGAGGGGCGAAGAGAGAGGAGAACATTATGCATAGTTTTGTTTACAGGGTATTTGCATGGTGCAGCTGTTGGGCAGCCTGCTCGGCCTATTGTTTTTTATGCCATGCAGAAAGTTAAAAGTTTAATTTGCTAATTGTTTAACAGCAGCAGCAACAACAGCAGCAGTAACAACAGCAACAGCAACAACAGTAACTCAAGTACTCCAACTGAGCGTAATGCGACTGCATTTTCATTATGAAAAGTGGGCAGACAAAACGATTTCGAGATGCCGAGCGAGGGAGATAGACAGATGCTTTGGCTCTCGGGCTTACAAGTTTGGGCCGGCAAAGCGACAAAGCGACAGTGCGACAGCGCAAGCGACAGCTGCCGTCAGCAAGTGAACTGTGCTCCCCCCCCCCCTACTTGGAGGGCCTTGTTGCACTTTGCGCGCAGAAGTCCCCTTCCGATCCAGCACCCCCCCACTGGCGGCCGCTTGTTTGCAGCTGCCGTCGCTCGTCAGGTCAGGCGTAACGCATTTTGACAAGTTTCCGCTCGCGCTGAACAAGTTATGCATTTTTTACACTTCTGCTCGGGGCGCACTTTAAAATAATTTAGCAAAAACTTCCGGCCAGTTGGCAGCACCAGCACCAGCACCACCAGCAGCAGCACCAGCACCAGCACCAGCAGCAGCATCAGCACCAGGACGAGCGCCATCATTCAGTTGGTTCGTTACTCACCGTGCGATTTCCGAGATTCTTAACGCGACAGGTCATCTTCACCGTCTTGCCCACGAGGCCTGTTATGTTGCTTGGGATGCTCGTGTCAAAGGTGGGACCTCCTGTGCCCGGCGTGGGCAGATCCTGCAAGAAGTCTGTGAAGAAACGCTTCGAAGCGCCCTCCGAGCTGCCTGCAAGTGGGAAGAAACAGAGAGAGAGAGAGGAAGTGAGTTAACATAGTTATGGCAGGTACTGGGGCATCCGGTGAGGATGCAAGATCTTGGAGCTGACTGCATAAATTGAGTTAGTGCAGCTTAGGTGCAGCATACGGGAAGTGGGAATACAAATGCATTAGATTTGCAAATATATTTATGGTAAATGCATTGCAGCTTAGCTTGGTGAATCCGTATAATGATTTAATACTATCCCAACTATTTATATAATATGCTATATACAGCTGGATGTACAATACAACTGTCAATGCATATACCAAACAAATGTACCAGTCCGAAGTTCTAAGAACAATAGTAGACACACCCTTTAATATACTTAATCTGTGCTTCATCATGACCTCAGACCATCTCTTAATTTGTCTGGAGCATCAGGTGAATGCACTTGCTCTCTATCTACTTGAGAACACCCATCAACGGTGAAGATTTAAGGCTTCCAACAATCCGGTTTCTTTAGGCATTGTATTGCATTATTGTAACCTAACTCCATTGTTAAATGCTTAAAAACAAGTTATTGTTCTCTTTTAAACAGATTCTTGATAAAGACTTCTTGACTGATATAAAAAAAGAACCAACACTTACTATCTTTAGGTCTACCTATAACACAGCGCGCAGTCCCTGACATGCTCCTAAGACATTGCCAACATTCCCGCATACTGCGCACATACCTAACAACTTAAGACATACTATGTATATGTGTGTGTGTTTGTGTGTGAGTGTGTGTGTGTTTAACCCCGACCTAACCCCGACTTGAGCGCATATTGGCTGCGTGAGAGTACTATAAAGGCACTTGCTCGAATCGAGAAATATATTGGGCAAATTTTAAAAGCAAAAGAAATATAGCAGTGAACGAGCCTCGTAGGGCACACTGACATGACACATTGCGCACTTGAGTGCCTCAAGAGGCGGCAAGGACAAAAGGACGAAGTACAATGAGTACACGGAAGGAAGGAGGAGGAGGAAGGAGGGGTGGGGAGAGAGAGGAACGTCAGGCAATTGACAAGTTAACTACGTCATTGAATTGCCCAAAAAATTCTCACATAGCGCGTAGACAAGCAGGAGAATGATGATGTGAGTGAAGAGGGATAGCGAGAGGAAGGTGCTGAGAGAGAGGGAGAGAGAGAGAGGTATAGAGAGAGAGGGAGAAGCAAGCAGTCATATATGTAAGCCACAAAGTCAGAAGACAAAGGACAAGACATGGAAATGTTGCGCATGATGCTGCAAATATTTGTGTTTAATAAAAAAATTATGAACTTCAATTACGCAAAGGAGACCACGATAATGAAGAAAACTTGGAAAACATGCCTGTCCCTCTCCCTCTCGCTTTCTGTGTATGACCTTACGTGTGTGTGTGTGTGTGTGTGTGTGGCATAAAACACTGAACAAATAGCTGGGTGTCAGTTGGCGCATGATGGTCTTGTGTGTTTGCATAACATAATTCGCGCAAGTTATAAAACCCAAGTGGGGGAAATGGCACACCGTGTGTGTGTGTGTGTGAGTGTGTGAGTGGGAGCACGTGAATTGTGGCCATAAATCAGCTGACGACAGCAATGAAATGCGAGGCTGCACCTTCAATTGGCTCTCTCAGCCGGTGCATCATCATCATCATCATCATCATCATCATCATCATCATCATCATCATCATCATCGCAGGGCCACCTTGGGTTGTTAAAAACCCTCCCCAACGAAGCGCTTACATCAATTATGCATTGAGTCATAACCTATAAAAATGCTTTCCAAATTCGCTCAGAATTCCTGTCGAAATTCAAGATGAAATATTAAATTGAAATTGCAACAATCTGCCTGCATTTCATCATATCGAAGGAATTTAAATCTCTCTTAATCCAGCAGATTCATTTGAATTTCAACTGAAATCAGAAACAAGCACGAAAGCTACAGTCGAGTGGGCTCGAAATGATTTATTAAATATTAAAATGAATTTTAAATATATTTTGTAATTTGTATTGCATACACTGCAGGGCTCGGGGACCGATAAACAAATTTCTTAAATAACTCCCATGTTAATTATGCGTTCGTAATTAAATTTGCAGCAAAAATTTAGACTATGATGATTAATGTGTTAAAAATATACTGTCTACCACTAAAAGCTAGGTAAAAATACAGTTTTTATTCATTTACGGGGGCGGAAGAGGGCATGACGAGATTGTAAAATATGTTGATCTAATCTACGTGCACTATTTAGATATATTGGTTGTCCTATCGTTTATAATCTCTCAGATATAGGCTGTCAGACAGACAAACTATTGATGCTGATTTAGAATTTATATACTTTGTGCGGTCTTCATTTTCATTTTCCAGTTATAATATCCTTCTACCCTATAGGAAGCGGCTATAACAAAGTTATAATACCCTTCTTCTTCATGAACATCGAGTATAATAAAGACTGGATGCTAATTTGTAGATGCTGTCCAGCGACTCTTTAAGTTCCAAGCGATTTAATTGATCACAAAGATGCACTTCATGGCTGCGGATAATTATGCTGTCGCTTCCGCGCACCACCCCTCGTCCCCACTACCCCCACTCCAACACCACACTCTGGGTTTTTCACTCCAGCACTCTCTTTTTCATCCGCCCACTTGAAATGAAAATAGAATCTGCTGCAGTTGCTGCTGCAGATGCAAAATGCCATTTTGGCAAATGTGGCCGTAGTGCAATCTCACTGTCTCCCTCAGCCTCTCCCTCTGGCTCTGGCCCTGGCCCTGGCTCACTGCATCCCTCTCGCTCTGGCCATGCCACAATTTAAATGCCGTTTAACACATTGCGATGCCATCGCCAGTTTTCTGCCATTTTGTTTCCTCTCTCAAATTGTTTGCGCCCTCGAGCTGGAAAAAGTCGAACACGTGAGCGCGCTCCCTCTTTCCACTTGCCACTTTCCATTTGCCACCTGGCGCACTATTTCCGGGGCAAGCACTTTGCCGAGCTATGATATTTTGTTTAACGGAACAAAGGGCCGTCCGTGCCTCTGGCAAAGGCAAAGGAAAAACCTTGGACTGATTTGCCGATTTAGCTTTGAACGCAAATGGGGCAAATCAACGTAAATTGTGAAAAATATAATACTAGAAAAGCGGAAAATAGAAGAATTCATTTTTGGTTGAGAAATTCGTTGGCTTTGCGCTTCGTTGCGCCTGAGAATTTAGCATGGAACTAATGTTCCTCTGCTGCCAACTGTAGGGGAGCGGGCGTCATATGATTTACTGTCGGGCTCAAGAGCACACGCAGCAAACAACAGCAGCAGCAGACAACGAAATGGTCACAGCTGAGATGGCAACGGACGATGCTCCTCATCGAGATAGGGCGGTTCACAAATCTGTAAATTTATCTGCATAAAACATTCGCTTAATGTCAACAGGTTTTTGTTTCTGCTTTCTAAATGACCAATTGGGCCCATTTCACATTTATTTGTGGCTGCAATTTAATTTAAATATTTAAAAAATAATCACTTTGATGAGCGTTGAAACGCGCTCTATTTGCGAGTAATTACTGCATAATATTGTATAAATAAACAAAACAGCCAAGAGTAGTAAAGCGGCGGCAATAAATAATACGAGTATATCTTTTAATTATTTTCGCAGCTCGCAACTCGATAATCGCGACAAAAAACTGAAATATTGCAAAAAATGTGAATTTCTTTTGTGTAATGCAAATTTTTCCCATTAATCCACAGTGCAATGCGGTGTGCTTAGGTTGTGAGAGCATTGGTATCCATAATCAGGGCCGTAGCGGCAGTCCCAAAGGCTCTTGTGCAAAACTCCTTGGGCCCCCTTTCTCAATTGCCTTGCTTTAAAATAAGTTTATTCCTTCAAATATTTATTAACTTAAAACATTTCACAAAGTGAAGAAAGCTAATAATACTTCAATACTACTTCCATTTCTCAAAGTGAAGAAAAGCAAATACTACTTCCTTTAAGCGGGGCGCCCTTGTGCACCGCATACCCTCGACACAGCTAGCTACGGGCCTGTCCATAATTGAGCGCAAGCTCTCTCTTTATTTTCTGTGTTCATTTAAACTGATATAGGATTAGTTCCAAGTGCTCCTACAGCTGTGATCTATAGTACACGGCCGAGGAACAGCACAAGCATGAGACAGACCCTTAAATCAGATCGAGATGGAGCAGTGACGTCGATAATCAGTTCAATAATGACATCTCACCATGGTCCTCACTATTCAAATAAACTAAAATTGTCTCCAATGCTAAATTATTATTATAAGAGCAGCGATAAAAAGCTATTTATGTTTAATTATCTAAATATAAAGTTGATATATATATATTGGGTAATAAAAAGTACCACACACGTATTGCCTGTCCATGAGTTTTTTGTAGATATTTTCTGCGGGCCACAAACTATTTTCCTTTTATTTTCATCCCGGGTGGCAGAGAAGACCCTTACTGCAGTCTGGTTAGTCTTTACCTTGGGGGCGAAAGACATAACCTTGAAAATAAAGCTGCTTTAAATAAACTAATTGCGATCTATATTGGGAATGCTTTTGAAGGAATTTCAAGAAAGTGTGCTGCAGCAGAGGAAAAAAGAAACACGGCGAGCACAGAAATCTTGACAAGTCCGGCTTGTCCTTTTCCAGTTATAGCAGAGCTGTCAGCTTAGCCTTTTTTCGTCTAGCAGAAATCTTGTTTAAGGTGCAACAAGATAATTTGTATAATACACAAATCGCTGTCCCGAGTTTCCGGAAAGAATCATTGAAACATTATCGATAGAGAATGAGAAACTACACAAACTTCCAAATTGATGAAATTTTAGACTATTTGTTTAACAAAAAGGACTATTCAACATCTCTCCTATCTTATCTCTCCTTGTTCCATGAGAAGCAACTGGCAACCTTGAGTTACAGGGTATTCTTGTATTGCATACACGCCTCCATGCATTTTTTTACTTGTTTAAACTTGGCCAACAGTCGCCTGCGCAAGTTCGCCTTGGCCAATATTTGAGCTCGCCGAACGGGAGCGTGAACTGGAACGAGACAAGTAGTGGCGTAGAGTGTAGAGGGGGCGGGGTGCAAACGGCATGATGCGGGGGGCTGGCTGCGGCTCGGTGGCGTCTCAATTGCCAGCTGGCGGCCACTTAAATTGAGTTGGCAAAGTTGTTGGGTCGCATAATCAAAGCCAACAACTGACTGCCAACGGATTTCAATCTAAGTTTTAAGCATGTGTGCACGCCCAACTGTGAGTGCATGTGTGTGCGAGTGTGTGTGAGTGTGTCGCATGTGTATGTGCTACATGCGTGAGATGCTTCTTATCAGCTGTCTTTTTGGCAACGATAACCAAGGCTGCGGCAAGGGGGGGAGAGACACAGAAGGGAAGAGAGAGGGAGAGAAGGAGATAAAGAGAGAGTTTCTGCTCTTTCAGAGCAGCTCGTGCGTCATAAATAAGTTTTCGATGCCAGTTTGGCCGATTTCAGCCGGAAAGTATGCAAATAAAATTGTCAATGATGTCGACTTGTTATTGGCAACTGACCGACTTGAGTGGCATATTGACACGGACTTCCGTCGCGCAGATTCCAATTATCATGGCATACATAGCAAATACAGACACTCACACACACACACACACACACACACACCTACCGCATTAGCATTAGCAATAGACCATAAGATACGGAATTGACCTGCAGCATTTTTGCAGAATATACATATATTCAAAGTGCCACAGCAAAGCGAAGGGAAGTACACAGAATTATTCAGTAATATTTAGAGAGATGCTGTGCGGGGCAGGGAGGCAGGAGGCATGTGTGCCTGGCAGATACATATCTTCTAGTCGAGCACCCCGAGTAAAGCGATAACCTGCTGGCAGTGACTAAACCTTTCAGACATTCAATGTGTGTATAAATTGACGATATGTCTGAATCGGATTATGTAGCCTCAGTCAGCGCACACACACACACACACACAGACACACACACACACTTGGTGGAAAACTTTTCACTCGCCTTATCTGTATTTGCGTCTAGTAATAGGTATTATATAAAGTTAATCGCATGATACGCTAATAAATTGTATCGGAAGCGAAGAAGAAAACGGAAAGCGAGTGAAGTAAAAGTGACAGTTGCAAGGGGTAGGCAGGGTACTAAGAGTTTTCCTATCGAAAGTTGCCAAATGGCAATCCGTAATGACTCAAGTATTTCCTGTTCTTCACAAGAGAATGCAAATTTGAAAGCCCCTAAAATACTCTGGCTCAATGGAGCTAAAGGTTGCAACTGCGATATATCTTAGGCGACCTATTTACCCTGTCTCTTGGATAACTTTTGGTGCTGCGGCTAAGGATATTTCGAATACCAAATACTGAGGCTTGTGTAAACTAAAGATTGCGATATCCAGAAGTCGTAGGTGAGCTTAGACGATCTGATTTGATTGTTGATATAATGGGGTATATGAAAGGTTGCTGTCAACTGACAGCAAGTTCACTTATCCAGTTGAAGACAGTCTGTGTCCATATCTGGTCTTTAAATTGAGATTATAAGCAGATAAAACGACTTAAAACTGACAAATTTCACGATGAGTTCAGCGACTCGAGCAAGGGAGGAGGGTCGAGCGAAATATATGCAAAATGCGTAAGCGTTTTAAGCCCAATTGATTCATTATCTGACAAGTTTCCCGGACTTATTTGAATAGATAAGGCTTTTTCCGCTGGCGACTTACATGTGCCATAAAAATGCGAAAAAAGAAAACAATTCACGGATAGGGACGTCTGTGCGAATACTTCTGGTAGACACTTTCTGCCACCACCCGAACATGGTTCTGTCTTTCTGTCTGTCTGCCTCTATGTCCTATCCCCTCCTGTCCCCTCCTGTCTCGTCCTGTCGCCGCGCATAGATTTTCAATTTTTGTGACGTTCATTTTATATAATTTACTGAGTTGGCAATTTTTTTGTCGGTCTCCTCTCGCTTTTTTCTGCGCACACGGTCCTCGATAATGCCGTCTGAAATTGAACTCATTTGCATACATGCGTATAATATATTTTGTTGACTCCTCCCCCCACTTCCACAGGGGGACCAGTTGGTCAAAAAAAGTGAAAAGTGAAAAGCGAAACCGAAACTGGAAATCGAAAAGGGGAAAGCTCCGCAGCTTGCCTAATGGCCAAGGCAGCCAATCAACCAAGAACACATTTATAAAAAGCAAACAGTCACTGTCTTAGGGCCCATTCCCTCTCCCCCCTCCCCCCTTCGTTTCCTCACCATTACACTCCTTCCCGCTTTACGTTGTCGATGAGTTCCGAGCATTTGAATGCCAAATGAGTTTTGTGCCAAGTTCAGCAATTTTACATTTTCAATTGGCCCTTTTTCATAATTTCTCTAAAAGTTATTTTCGTCGCTTCTCTCTTTTTTTCCACTGTAGTTGGTTGCGGTGGCTGCTGCAATTTGGGTGATGACTGTCGTCATAGCGTGTGGATGCCACATTAGTCAGGGCCATTGGCAACAGGGCACAGCCAGGGCCAGGCACAAAATATAATTTGCGTGCGGAAGGAGCTTTTCATGAGACTTGCTTGGTGACTTTGGACTGCATTGCAAGTGATGGAAGCCCACTGAGAAAGAAATATGCGACAAGTAAAGGTTGCAGATTCCGCTCTAGGGACTCTGAATGTGGAAGTTGTTGCATGGATTCTCAGACTCAATTGGAATAAAGGTAAGATGAAAGAAGGGAAGACTGCTGAGCTCAATAGCAGATCACTCAGTGAACTCTCAATGATATATGGCTTATCTTTCAATCAATACAATACAATTTTTTTTTTTTTTTTTTATTTAATTAGTTTATAGTCGGACTAAGGTCAGTCGACTGTTTAAAAGTAAAGAAAAAAATACAATTAATAGTTATAATTAATAATTTTAAGTTAAAAGTAAAATCTTAACTGTGAGAAAAGAAATAAAAAGAAATTAATTGAATTGAGTTTACATTGGGATAAAAAAATGAAAGAGCCGATCCAACATTTGTTGCAGAGGATTGGGGAAAACCCAGAAAAACCCAATCAGATCAGGAGAGTTAGTGTTAGTAAGCAAAACCTAATCAAAATAGCGATTAGAATGTTCAAACATGCAGTTAGTTAAAAAGTACTACTGTTACTAGAAAGAAGATAAGTATATATTAAACTAGTTACTAGAAAGGTGAGTAAGGATTTGTACTTTTAAGCAAGATACAGAATTATTGTTGTTGTTAGCGATAATGTAATATAGTTTATTATAGTCCGAACATAGTACCCTGAAAGGCTCATGCAGGGCATAGTTCGAACTACAATTGGAAAGTTTTAGAGGAAGATAATTACGGGTGATTCTACCAGGGACAGAGAAGTGTAGTCGACTAAGCAAGTCGTTACTATCTATGTCCCCTTGTATAAGGTTATAAATAAATACCACACCAAGCATAGTTCTACGATTGGCTAGGGAAGGCAGATTTAGTAACAAAAGTCTACTAGGATAGGAAGGAAGTCTTGAATTTACGTCCCAGTTAAGGCCTCGCAAGGCAAAAATTAAAAGTTTTTCTGTACGGATTCAATGCGATCCTTGTGAACTGTGTACTGAGGACTCCAGACACATGATCCGTACTCTAGAATTGGACGAACAAGCGAGGTGAAAAGAGTCTTAGTTAGGTAAGGATCGTCAAACTCCTTAGACCATCTCTTAATAAAGCCGAGCACACCCATAGCTTTATTAACCATTGATGATATATGTTCGCAAAACTTGAGTTTGCGGTCCAAACGGACACCTAGATCATCAACCAGGGAAATTCTTTCCAAGGTACAACCACAAAGAGAGTAAGATACGTACTTTGGACAGGCTCGTGAGAATGTCATCAGCTTGCATTTGGAGCTGTTCAGATTAAGGAGATTTGCACGACACCAAGAATAGAAACAATTTAAGTCAGATTGAAGGCGTAAATGACAGGAGTCGTCTCTAAATTGAAAACAGAGCTTGACATCATCAGCATACATGAGAGTACGGGAATTAAGTATGACCGTTGGAAGGTCATTGATGAAAAGTGTAAAAAGCAGGGGACCTAAATGGCTTCCCTGAGGAACACCAGATGTGGCATGAACGGCGTAAGAAAGATTATTCTTAAAGAGGACTCGTTGGGTTCTGTCATCCAAATAGCTCACAATCCAACTAAGAAGTTTTGGTGAGAAACCGAGAAGATTCAGTTTATGTGCAAGAAGAGAATGGTTGACTGAGTCAAATGCCTTACTGAAATCAGTATAAATGACATCGGTTTGAAGATTTTTCTGAAATCCTTTTACCACAAAGGATGTCAGCTCAAGCAAATTTGTCGTGGTAGAACGACGTTTTACGAATCCGTGTTGAAAAGGGGATATAACGGATCTGCTAAAATGTTGCAAGTGAGGAGTTATAACATTCTCGAAGAATTTAGGTATAGCCGATAATTTAGAGATACCTCTATAATTACTTGCATCAGACTTACTGCCTTTTTTGAATAAAGGTATAATAAATGATTCCTTCCATATGGAAGGAAAGGAGGCGGTGTCTAAGGACAGCGAAAATAATTTGAGCAATGGCTTACATAAGGAATTGGCACAATATCTAAGTACACAGGCGGGGATACCATCGGGACCTGGTGAAAAGACTGGTTTAACTAAGCTAAGATCCTTAAAAAGTGAACTTTCGTTCAGTAACGGTGTGAAGATGCCATTTGAACTGGGTACACTATATGGATAAGAATGAATGCTTGGCGTAGAAGAAGAATAAGTTGTTTGAAAAAACTTAGCAAACATATCGGCCATGGCCTGATCTGTGTCCGCCTCAGCGTTATCAAACGAAAGTTTAGAAGGAAAGACCGCTGACCTACGCTTCATGTTAACAAAACTATAAAACTTTTTAGGATTCTGAAAAAACTGAAACCTACATCTGGTCAAATAGTTTTTATAACATTTCGCGTTCAGCACGGTAAAATTTGCCCGAGCAGATAGGTAGCGGGAGAAGACAAGCGGTGCATTTCTTTGCTTATATTTCTTGAATAAGCTGCTCTTTAAGTTTTTTAAGCGAGACAGCTCTTTTGTAAACCAAGGGGGTTTGCTTGAGCATAACGGATAGGATAACGGAACACAGATATCAAGAACAGAGTTTAGGGTGTTATAAAAGATATTAGTTGCAACTGACATATCAGTTGATGCATAAAAATCAGACCAATCACAATGTGAAATTAAAAAATTTAGAGTTTCAAAGTCTGCTTTCTTAAAGCAGCGCACGCGATTACACGGCCTTTCACTTTTATTCACAATACTAATACCCAAGTCGAAATTCACTTCGAAAGTAGGATGATAAGGATCTTCCGGTAGGGAAAGGGGTTGTACCCTGTCTACAATCACCTTGGAAGGATCAGAGGTGAAACATAAATCAAGCAATCTGTTCAGGGAGTTTTCGACATGATTGACCTGCGACAAAGACATGTCAAACAAACCGTCAAATAGGTCATGTTGCCGGGAAGGCAAAAGGAAGTTTCCTTCAGCACTAGATATCCAATTACATTCTGGGATATTAAAGTCGCCCAGGACTATGAAGTGATCTCTGTCTGATAGCAGGTGAAAAAAAAGTCTTAATTGCAGACAAGTGTTGCAAGTAGACTGATAATTCCGATGACGGCGGAATATAGGAGCAGGTTATATACAAGAAAAAACCGGGAAAGTGTAGTTTTACACAAATAAGTTCAATGTTAAATTGAAACTCCGGTTGTAAAAGGTCCGACTCAATGTTGGAGTCTACTGCAATCAGTACTCCACCACCCCGTCGGTCAGGTCGATCAAGCCTGTATGTTGTATACCTATCTGGAAAGACTTCAGAGCTTAGAATCTCTGGTTTTAACCAGGTTTCGGTAAAAGCAATAATTTGGGAAGAAAAGGCAAGACTATTAAGATAAAGACTAGAGATTTTACTACAGAGACCTCTAACATTTTGATAGGATAGATTTAAAGAAGAAAGTTTTTTTGTAGGACCCCTAACATTTTCGGAGGCAATTCATGTGCAATTAAGTGGTTCATGCAATACCAGAGAGCTAAGGTTGCATAACGTACGACTTGAGGTCGCGAGAAGAAGACGCGAGCATGCAGGAAGATGGAAGAATACGATAGTATAAATATAGGTATAGATATGATAGTATAGCTGTAATAAATATATATATATATATTTTTAGGCAAAGGAGTGCAATAAGGAATGTAAAGAATTAAAAGTTTTAAAGTGTAGAGCAATACCCGAAACGGTTGGTGGTAAGGTTAGTGGTGGGGCCACACTGTCACTGGCACCTTGAATCAGGCTATTTATTGAGACTACACCAAGAAGGGTTCTACGGTTAGCTAAGGTAGTCAAATTAAGTAATTAAAGCAACTGGTATAGGAAGAAGTCTCACATTAACATTCCATTTAAAGCCTTGCAGAGTAAAAATTTAAAAGTTCTTTTTTGCAGATTCAGCGAGGTCCTTGTGAACTGTGTCCTGAGAAAAGCAAGCGCCTAATCCGTACTTATGGAACCTTATGTATTTCAATATAAGAATAAGAGCTGCGAATTGTGGGGTGAAATGCCAGAACACATACTCAGAGTATGTGCGTACGAGATGTGCAATACCAAGAAGGCACCTTCTCGAATTCAATGACATTAAAGGTCAATCAATCCCAGAATAATCTAGGATTTCATGGAAACACTGGACAGGGGTACAATAGATCTTCTAAGTCGCAGTACAGAACCCCCTTTTCAATGACTACAATATACAAAATAAAATAAGATTTATTTCAGCTAGTACCTGACCACGCCCACTTGGCGCCCTGCCGCATTGTCGAGTATCTTTTGTGGCTTTGAATATGCTCTGCGCTTCGTTTTGGACCTTGGCAACAGTTAATTTGCGACATCCACCGAAGAATAGATCAACTGCTTTGTCGTTTGTGCCTACCTCTCTCTCCTTCTTCCCCCTTCCCCCTTCCACACTCGAGCCACTGTCAACTGGCGCTTTGGTTGCAAGCGACGGCGGCAATTTGCTTTGTGCCTGAAGCCTTCTCAACCGGCAACGACGACAGCAGCAACACTGGCAACGACAGCAACACAGTTAGTTGTTGCTTAATGAACGCCAGCGATGAGTTGCCATTTTCATTTACCCCCCCCTTCCCCTTTGCTGCCCCTTGCTCACTGTTCCCTTTTCGGCTTTTATATTGACAAACGCCTCTGGCTGAAGGGGCGTGGCAACAGAACAGCGTACAAATTGTTGCAGCAGCTGTTGCTGTTGCCAGTGTCGCTGTTGCTGCTGTTGCCACTGTTGCTGCTGTTGCTACTGTAGTTGCTGCTGCTGCTCCTGCTGCTGCTGTTGCTGTTGCTGTCAGTGACAGATACTCGTTCTGGCACGCCCACAACGCATGCGCAAGAAGCTAATCAGCGCCTGTAGCGCAGCAACGGCAGCAATTGCCCATCAAAAGCAGCTGCCCGTCCATGGCACGCCCAATTGCCGCTCCAAGCCAGGCTACCGCTTCCCCTTCCTCTTCTCCTTCCCCTCCCTCTCACCATACCTCTGCTGGGACCTCCCTCACCGTGCTTAACTACCCGTTGTGGTGTCTGATTTTCAATTTCAATTCAAACGACAAATGGGCTCGGTTCGCTAGTTGCTTCTGCTGCCAGTTCCACATCCACATCCACATCCACATCCACATCCACTTCCCCTTTCACTTCCCCTTCTACTTCCACTTGCACTTCCCCTTCCTCTTCCCCTTCCCGTTGCAGTTGCACATCCTCATCCTCTTTTAGTGCCCCTGCCCCTGCCCCTGCCCCTGGCCCAGTCGCAGTTCCTGCTGCTGCTAGGCCAGCTCGTTTATCATGATGTATCCTCGACTCCCTCTGCCCCGTGCTTCATGCAGCTCCGTCGCATATTGCTGACCGCAGCATACAGCGGAATTTATGCTTAGTGCTTCATAGTGCAGGCATAACCCTCCTCCCCCATCTTTCGTCTACTTCTGCCCTTGCCCCTCCTTGCATCGCTTTGTCAGTTTACTCTACCTCTCTCTCTCTCCCTCACTCTCTCTCTCTCTCTCTATCTCTCTTGGACAACGGCCTGGCCGGACTTGCGTACATTTTTGATTCCAATTTTTTTCATTTGCCTGCCAGTTGGTCGTCCGTGTGTCCGTGTGGCCGTCCGCCCCTCCTGCCGTCCGCTTGACTCTCTTTTCCCGCATGTCATGTCAGCGTTGTCATTGTTGTCAGTGTCATAGCAGCAGCTGCTGCCCCTCGCCAACTCCCATTCCAGCCCGACCGGTGGCTTTGCGGCCGCCATCGTCATCGTCATGGTCATCGCAGTCATCATCATCATCTTGCACACGCTCACGCTCATCCTCCACAACCGCCACACCCTTCACACCATCTACTGCTCTCCATACCCCTCTCCACTGTCTTCTCAACCTCCTCCATCCTCCTGCCATCGTCGTTCTGCTTGTCATTAGATTTATGTCATTGTTCAGCCAAGTGCGTCGACTACGTAGTTGCAACTATTGTGCCATATTTACTCTGCCAGCACCCGCTGCAACATGTTGAGCTGCCACGCCTACTGCGCCCCCATTTCTCTGCCACCCATGTCGCGTGGCGTGCCTAAATGGGCAATGCGCTGTGGGCTCTGTTCGTCTGGTTCGCCTCGTCGTTCGCCTGTTCGCTCCAGCAATGTCGCATTGTGTTGGCTTCACGTGCGCGCATCTAAACTGACATTCCAATTATTCTTATCGCATCAGGTCTTCTCCTGCCTCCCATCTCCCACCTTCCACCTCCCACATTCATCCTTTCGTTATAACCCCCTCGCCAAAGCACTGCACTGAGCTGAGTCCCGCATCAGACCTTGAAATCCTACGCTCTATTATAAATGGCACAGCGTCTTTTCATTTAAACCGACTCACTTACTCAGCCTTCCTCCTCCACCTTCTCTCCCTCCTGCACCTTCTCTCCCCACTCCCCACACCGCTTCCCTGTCTCCTCTCTGCCTGTCTGCCTGAGCTGTCTCTGGGAACTGCTCTCGTAAGTCCATTTCGCGGCTTTGCTGGCATCTTTCATATTTCGCCATTTCTCAGCGCGAACTGTTTAACTCGTTAGCCGTTTCAGCGTCAAATGATGCGCCTTTCTGGCTGCGACTGGCTGCGACTGGATGGCACTGGATGGCACTGCAAGAGTACACTGACTGCCGGCACTTGATGTGTGCTGCTGCTTGATTTATGTTACCCCATGGACTGCACTCCCAACTGGTTGAGAAAGCGCTTAAGTAGCCCCAGATACATGTGATAACTGCCTCTGCACGGTTAGATGAGAACCTAAGTCACATATGCATCTGGTATTAGCATTTGAGGGAGTCGTTGAGATCTAATCAAACCTCATTTTTGATTGTACTATTTACCGATAATTCTGGTCAATCAATAAACTGTTTAACTTATCCCTTACCTTACAGACAGACAGAGAGACAGACAGACACACATACAGACAGACAGATAGACTGGCAGACATGCGCTTAATCGACTCAGCTAGTGATATTCATCAAGTATACCCTCTCAAATCGAGAAAGTGATCTCTGATCTCCATTAGATCCCTAGATCAGTAAATCTATATGTAGATAAGACTGAAATCGATAAATCTACAATAGATGCTGACTGTCAACAACTCAAACTATCAAATGAAACTTAAGCCTTAATTATAAGTACTGTCGGCAATGGAGAATCGAGTATCGACAATCGAGAAGTGGCAATCGGCAATCAGCTTTGGTCTGCGCGCATCAGATGTGTTAATAGCTTCACTAATACCGGAGGCCACTTATTGATCCCTGACAGAAGCGTCTACAGCGGCAGCGTCTCAACCTAAGCTGACGTTAATCAGGAAAGCAATTTTTCGTCGGTTGACATTTTATTGATTGCCGGCAGTCAGGTTGCACATTAACTTGGCCCGGCAACGGAGGCCACTGCGGCTGGGCCCCGCTCGAGGCCATTAAGACACGGCCAGACCAGAGGGGGGACGGAGGCTTGCAGGGTAAAGACCTTATAATGAGTGGGTTGTGTGGCTGCCAAAGGACGACAGCCTGATTTGCCTGATTGGCCCGGGGAGCGTTATGTTTTTCGGGCGCAGCTTGAATCAAAATGAGACTCTGACGGAATCGAAATCGGAGTTAGGTATTGAACTTAAATGTGTTTTGTGAAGACACGCACCTGCTGCTGCTGCTGCTGATGCTGTTTGATTTTCTGCTCAATTTGCAATGCGCTTCAAAGTTGACGTACCCTATATTGCAATACCTTTAAAGTAAACAACCCCCGCCCCGCCCCCCTCTCTATTCCCCCTCGGTAATCAAAGCACGCTTTCGGATTGTTATTTTAAATTTTCAGTTCATAAACTAGATGGACGAGTGGATGATATAAAACAATTGAAGCCCAGCCAGGCCAGGCCAGGCCAGGGCAGAACGAACCGCAACCGCAGGCACCCGCTCAGCTTCAGCTTCAGTTTTAGGTTCACTTCAGCTTCAGCTTTGGTTTTAGCTACAATTTCTGCTGCTGCTGCTGTTCTGCTGCTGTTGCTGCAGCCTTAGCCAGGTTCAACCTCAGCCGCGCATGCCAACGAAATTGTTTTTTACGTGCCGCGAATGCAAAAGGATGAGAGTAGCCCGTTGCCCTTGGACCGTGCCCCGTTGCTCGTTGCCGCAATTGCTCCGGCGGCAACTTTCTGGCCTTTCAGCAATTTCAAATCTCCCCAATGAAGCGTGGCTGCACCGTTATTGACTTGTGTAGTTGCTGTAATCCCCAAGCCCCATTACAGCGCACCCTGCAGTTCCCCAATGATTACGCAAACCGCGTTACCCATTTCAACTGCATGAGATTTGCGTAGAGCGGCTCAACTGTCTGCGAGTGTGGGCGAGAGCGAGAAAGGGCGAAAAGGGAAAGGGAGACAGCGCGACTTACCTGCCAGTAGAATTAGCATGCCCAACAGCGTGAGCCAATTTGACGACATTTTCACAACGAATCTGTATCTATGCGTATCTCGAGGAACTTGTTTTGCTCTGCTCTCTGCTTCCTTCTTCTGCTTCTCCTTCTTCTTCTCCTTCTTCTTCTGGTTTCTTAGCTGAGCCTGCAAAGATAAGTGAAGAGCGCCGTGACAAAGTGTTGATTAGATAATGTCGCCATAATTGTCAACATTTAAGTTCGCAACTTGTGGAACCTTCTTGACTTTTAAATGCAGTTCAAAGTTTATTTTGTTATCGATAAGAATTAGAATTATATATTATTTGAGATACTGTACTCGTTTTTTAAGATGTGTATAACACTTTTGTTACTTACGGTATGCCTTTCTTCCTTGTCATGCTTGCAACCCATAGAATATAAGAGCATAAGGGTTTGTAACAGGCGGAGAACCATGCCTGTGTGTAGTTCATACCAATAACCTTGTTCATTGATAGTAATAAGTTAGTCAGCCGTTTACACTTTTCTGTCTTGCTTATCACCAACTCCTCCTAACTGTTAATGGAACTATGCCCAGCATCAGCCATTCAGGATATTGTGTTCAGACTACAACCAATTCAACTGCACTATTGCTAACACAAACTCCGTCTTAATTTTTCTTAACACTTCTTAAAAAACTATGATAAATCACATCGAAAGAACTGTCCTATTTCTCATCTAACAACAAGTTCTTGTTTGTTTGCAACATGAATGAATAATATTAATTTAATATGTTGCAAGGACAGAACCTTATACAATTGTATCTACAACACTGTCAAACATTAAAAGCTAATTGTGTAGGTTCTCTGTTTATGACGAACATGATGATCAAATAATAAACATCGATTTTGTAGATTGGCCCCTTGGATGCATTCATGCAGACCTCTATTAGCTAAAAGGCAGCCTGCATTTTTGAGCAGAGTTCGCAGTTGACTAGATCGACAACTGCAGTCGCTTTCTATGGGGTGCTTGGCCTACACTCCGCGTTCGAGTACATATAAAACAGAATTTGGTCATTTTTTTTGAGAGATTGCTTCAGTTGTTTTGGAGTATGCAAACAGTGAAGGAGAACAGCCTAAAAAGCACGTCGCCCCGTGCGGCAACCCCCACAGCAAATTGCAATTAAACTCAGCCCCGACCTCAACAAACAGGCAAACAGGCAAACTTCATAACCATGAAACAAAGAGCAACAAGAAGAAGAAACAAATTTAAAAAAAAACCCAGCTAAACAAATGGAAAAACAGCGAAACAGAAAGAGAGAGAGAGAGAGGAAGAGAGAGAGGGGAAAACAAACAAATAAACTGGCAAACCGACAAGTCCGACAAACCGCAAAAGCGAACACAAATAAAATTGTTGCATGGAGGTAACTAAAACCAAAGCCCGACATAAAAATACACTAAGGCAAATTGGTTTGTTAACAGGACAATGGAAACATTAACAGCAGCAGCGACAACAGCAACAACTGCGAAAAGGGGGCACTCTGAGGAGGGCAGTGAAATTATTTAATAGAAATTAAAAATCTGCTGCATCAAAATAACACAATATTATGAACTGAGCATACACTGCAAATCCCCATCCAGCCCGGCGACAGTGCGAGCCACAATCCAAGCCACACTTCACACCTCGCCACGCCCCCTTTGCAGTGCACTGCGCCCCCTTTTGGTGTGTAGTGAAAGTTGCAGGTTGCGCATAGTTTTTGCTCATTACACGGTTTGATTTCATTTAGCCTGGCATGGCCGAGTCTAGGGGAGCCCGTAAACTAGATGAGATAATAAGCTGCAAAGCTGAAAGCCACTGGGAGCAGACTGGCGTAGTCGCAAAAGCCCCTGCCAGCCGCCCTGTCTCCCTCCCTGTATCTCTGCCTGCCTGCCTGCCTGCCTGCCTGCCTGCCTGTCTGTCTGTCCGTCCGCCTGCCTGTCCGGGTGCAGCTGGCAATGTCCTTGCGCTGCCTAATTGGCCGGCGAACAGCAGCAGCAGCAGAAGCAGTAGCTGCAAGATGCAAATGAGGGTCGGCCAAAAGGCAGTTGACAAATCAAATGCTAATATAGGATAACCCACGACCCCGATGACCCCGACCACTCTCAGCACTCTCAGCTGAAATACTTTTTGCGAGCGTCGAGAGTCGAGAGACCTTCGCAGCTTGAATTATACAAATTCCCCTGCACAGCGAATCAGAATTGATAGCCCCAAGCAGTGAGCCCCCAAAGAAGATCATAGACTACTACGGAGTGGTAGCTTAATCTTCTTGATTATGTTGCATTGCTGGGATTAACGGAGTTCATGAAAGAGAACAGTGGAAAGAAGCCAGAAAGGACAAAGGAGAGACAGGTAAGCAATGAGGTTAGAGAGTTAGAACAGCCAGACTACATAGGAAAGGTAGATTGAAGACAGTTAGAATGGAGTTATGCTCAGAGTGAGGATAGACTTTAATCTAAATAGTCCAAATAGAGTTCTGTTTAAAGAGAATATGCATTGAATACAGTAAGAATAGAATTCTGCACAGAAAGAGAAGATAGATTGAAGACAATCCAAATATAGTACAGTTCAGAGAGAAGATTAATTAAAGTCTCTCAGCTGACAGAAGACTTAAGGAAAAAGAGAACTAAACAAGTATAGAACAGAAAGATATCATGTGCCCCATATTACCATAAGTATCTTGAGTAACTTTACTGTTAAGAATCAGATCAGATTGCAATTTGTAGAATAAGCTCAAACAGTTTTCATCTTTGTTTTTTAATATATATGTATCGAACGATTGAAAATTGAATATAATCTCTATTTGCGTTTCGTATTCAACAGCAATTATGCCAAATGTGGTGTGGGTAACCTTTAAGATAGCTTCGACCATAGCTTCGACAAACTGACAAAAGATACATTTCTAGGCATATCTATTAATACAGACATATACTTTCCCTTGTATATATAAAATAGAATACATATATAGAATAAATTATAGAATATATATAGAATATATTATATTATAAACACAGGAGGTTAGCCTGTCAGAGTTACAAACTGTTTTAAAGGGTATTTGGCAGTCAGTCTAGTTACAACATTGGCCCAGTCAGAACCACTTTGAAAAGTGAAATCATAAACATCCTTTCTCGACACAGTCTAGCTCCGGACAAGGGGACCGATGGGAATGACTGAGGGGGATGGGTGCGAGGGGTACGCGAGACGACAATTAATGTTCAATCTGGGGAAATGCACGCAACGCGACGCGCCCGAAGATCTCCCGTGGAGTTGGCAAGTCTTTTGGCTGGCACGGAAAAGGGTTAATCCGCCACGAGCTCATTTAATCACGACTAATTGAATGCGTTGTGAGCAATCGGTGCTAACTTTGCCACTAAGTGGCAACATGCGAATGCGGTGTGTGCGGAAAAGAAAAACAAAAAGAGAGGCACGAACAGCAACAGCAACAGCAACAACAACAACAGCAACGGTAACAAGAACAAAACCCAAACTGACCATAAAATATTGCCGCCACATCTCCATGGAAAATTGATACGCTCCCACTCTAACTCTCTCTCTCCCTCTCCCGCTGTCTCGCGAAGTCATTGAGGGTCTGGGGAGATGCGGGCAAAAGTTTTAAACATTCACCTCTCCGCGCCTGCACCGCCCCGCCTCGCCCTGCCCCGCTCCACCACAACTCGCTTTGGGTGCGAACATTGAAATTAGATTAAAACGTTGGGGCAAATATAAAATGGCCGCCTGTTTGGATTGCGGATTGTGGGTTGACAGCAGCCTCCAGAATGAATTTCATTTAAACAAAGTCGGCCGCAAAACTTTAAGCGCCACAGTGGGTCGAAAGTGCTGAGACCAGGGCGACAACAAGTCAACTTTTTGCATGTGGATAGCTCTGAGTAATAAATTGAGCTGATATTTTTTTGAATTTCATGTGTATCAGAATATCGATAATTATCTTCTTCTTTAAGTGCATTGAAATGTTATATTTGTGCACATTATTATTTATTAACGAGAATTCCAAACACTACAAGTGTTGCTACTTATATTTTAAAGTGTTGGTCAGAATGGGCAAACAAGCTTTGATAATTCAAATTACTATTACTTATACAATACGTTTACAATAAATCAATATGAATATTATTATATTATTAGCAATACTAATAAATCGAACTCGATATATCGAATCAAATGATATATTTATATATGAAGAAGCATATCTAAATTATATATTTTTGGCCTAGACTCTTCTCACACTGATTTTATATAAACTAGTTGAGCATAGGTACCTATGTATTCCTATTAGTCAAGCAGAGTCGCACACTTCAAACTGCACTTAATTTATCAAATATCAACATCAAAATATCAAAAAATATCTTGATATTTTGACAAAATAAATATCACATTTAAAATATATATTTCATTTACCGATATTCTGATATTTATAGCAGTACTTTTCCGGTTAGATGATAAGCTAAGAATTATCTAAAAATACTCATATTACACAAGTAGGTCGCCCAACCATATACATGATATTTATAATATATTTTGTACAACCCTATTCAACTCTGGCAATCATAAAGTATTTCAAATACATTTCTCTACTCTGTCACACTTCAAAGCTGCTTAAGTTGAATAGGGATCATCTTGTTAGGTTCTTAGCTTTCTCTCAGTCTGTTCAAAGTCTAGAAAGTAGATCAGGTTTGCAAGTACTCTCGTGCTCACTCGCATTGTTTGTGCGACTCATTTAGGTAATGCATATTTTCATATATCCGATAATTGTTTACATCTAAATTTTTAAGCTTTAAGTTATGAGCCAAGCCAATGAGTGCACTTCCCTCAAATCCTTTGCCAATTTACAATTTCAACTGCAATTTGGCGTCAACTTAAGCAAGTCAAGGTATCGTGCGAGCCTCCAGATACACACAGACATATGTATGTACATACACATACATATGCACCTGTATGCATGTATACGAATACGTATTTATAAATATTTGATTGTAAGCGGCTTTGCACCACGGCTCCTGGTGGCGTGTGAACGTGAATGAGCTTCGTGGCATGAAGATGGCATGACGAGGGATGGAGAGAGGTAGGGGGTAGGCGACGGAAGGCGCGACGACTCGAGCGGTGCCATTTATCATGCGAGTCCCAAGAGAGTACTCAAGGCAATGAAATTAAAAGCTGAATTGTTATTTTTGCCATTACTTTCAGTGGCAATGAGAAAAAGTAGCTCCCTCTCCCGCTCCCCCGCTCCCTCCCCCTCTCCCTTCCTGCTGCCTTTGTGCTCTTTCCTCGTCATCTAATCCACGTTCGTGGAGCACTCGCACAGGACTCGACGACTTGAGCGCACAAATGCAATGATTGGCATTTATGGCTGGGAGTGTTCCCTCCCCCTCTCCTGCCCCCTAGACCCCTCTTCCCTTCCACACACAGCTCTATACTCTGTACTCCCAATGTGAGTTATGGTGGCCAGTTCGGTTGACGTTGCGCTTGGACATGGCTTTTAATTCGGCCTGCGGCTCCTGCTCCCTGCCTCGTCGCCCGTGGCCTGCGGTCTGTTTAATGTGCCGATGCTAACAACGCGCTTAATTAATTAAGCGCGCCATTTGGCCACAAGCCACGAGCGAATAAAATTTTAATGGCAAAATATTTACAGGATAATTTGAAGTGTTCTGAAAGCGGGGACAGCCCTGCCCCGCCCCCTGCAACCCTTTCAGAGGGAGAAATATTGAATTACACGTTGCAAGCGAAGCGACGCGACGTCTTGGCGCGTATCTGTCGAGCTCATCACACATGTGTGTGTGTGTGTGTGTGGGGAGGATATTAAAAAAACATTAAAATCACATTTTTAATAGATTATACCCGCGCAGTGCAGGACAGTTGGGTGGGTGGGGGTATGAATTATATGATCACCTTCTGCAAGTCGAAAAGGGAAATTCTATAGCCTAAAGCTTGGAAGGGGGGTGCGGTGCAGAAGGGGGGTGGGCTTGAAGTGGCATGTGCATGCAGGCAAGACAAACAATTACACAATCAATCAATGGCTGAGCCAACTGGCAGCCAATCGAAGCGCAACGAGGCGTATACGTAACATGACCGGGTGCAGGGCAAAATTGCGCAGATAAGCACAGCGAACTTAATTGAAATCAATACAAACTGCAATCTAATTCGTCTGCAAGCGAAAACACCTCCCCTCCCCCCTTTCCCCTTTCCCCCTTCCCGCTCCATCCAGCCATGCCCTCCTGCAATACATGTGACTCATAACACATTGAAGCAAGCCCCCTTCCCGGCCCCGTCCTCCGCTCCGTCTCCCGCATGTCGAATCATCAATGTTTCTGCTTATGCATTTGTGTATGAGCCACACACACACACATACACACACACACACACACGAGCGCAGCTCTGTGTGATTGCCTTGTTGTGTGCCAAGACGCCAGAAGTTTATGATTACACTCCAGGCATCAGAAGCAGAGCAGGCAAGGGCGAAGGCGGAGGCGGGGCCAGGGAGCACAAGGTCGTGCTGCAGGCAGCACTTGAGCAACTTCCAAAGTGGGTTACAGACAATGCAACAACAACAAGTCGCAAAAGGAGGAGGAGAAGAAGGTTGTTCGAATATCGAACTATTGCTGCACTTATTGAGATACTTCACTTAAATGCTTTCCTGCTGCCTTGCCTCAGCTTGTGGTGCAGCTTGTTTATAAACACCACAACGCCCTGCTTATGCCTTGCATATTACAAAATACCAATAGACTTAAGCCGAGATCAAGCGGTTGTTCCTCCAGAGACTGAAAGGCGTCTTATCGTACTTATGTGTTAAGTCAAGGCAGGTTCATCTCGAATCGAGTTGTCTCTCAACTGCACGGCATCCAATTAATGATGAAGCAGCCCCGAGAATGCTAACATGGCTGGAATTATGTAAACTCCTCTTTATTCTAGATATATCGTATAGATATATTTAAGAGATTTGATTATAATTCAGAAAGCTTCGACTGCCTTTTGAGCTTCAAATTGTCGGGTCAGCAAAGCCTTATCCTTTATAATTTGTCTCTTTACATACGTTTACCATGCGCATCCTAGCAAACAGATTCTCTATTGATTTTCCCTATGGGAGCACTATTTGCCTCCACTGTAGAAGTACAAAGTGGCAAAGCCTGCACAAACAAAGCAGCCAAGCGGCATGAAGCGCGCAGCAGGCTTCTCATGATGAGAAAGGAGTGAGGAGGAAGGTGGGGAAGGGAGCGGTGCTGCTTGCATCCCTTTGTCTTTATATAGATCAAGTGAGGGGGTTCTCGAGCCGAATTTGTTTGTTTCAGCTGATTGGAGACTCGACATTCTGGAAGCCAAATCATCTTTTCATCTCAGGCAACAAAGCGCAGAGTCTTTTCTTTATTGTTCCAATTGACCACAAACGATATACATCGCTGTGTGTGTGTGTGTGTGCAGGTAACTGTATATGGAGTTGCAAGCAGCTTGCAACCAGAGTTCAACATCCACACCTACACGCACACGCACACAAACACACACACACACCAACAAACACACCCAGACCTCGACCCACACACAAGTACTCACATTATGGCATTCAAATTGTAATCATTTGGTGCTTTTCTCATTTTCCCGTTACAATTTCCACAAATGTGCCGCAAAGCTGGCAGACAATTTCACTCAGCTGTCTGCAGTTATGTTGGTAAACTGCTGCATCGATGTATTGTGTGTGTGTGTGTGTGTGTGTGAGTCTGTGTGTAATGCTTGTTCTATCCCTGCATCCGATGTTATTCAGTGCTCAGCAGTGGCAGGCTCACTTTAAGCCCGACAAGTGGCTGACAAGCAGCTGCATTTTGCAAGCAGTTCGCCAGTTTAATTGATTGACTGACTGCCTGAGTGACTGACAAACTGACTGTCTGGCTGACCGAATGATTGACTGACTGGCTGGTTGACCGAGACTTCGCTTGATTGATGGAGCGACCGCGCTGAGCAGATAAGTGACAAAGTTGTATTGCTTAATGAATTATCAATTCAAGTAATTCGTTAATTCGATTGGGAGGAGAGTGATGTGGTAAGGAAAACTTATCGATAGTCGATAAATGGATAGTTGTGTTAATTGTAAAACCATCTAGGAAAAGATACAGCATTAGAACTGTCTACCTTATCGGGATGTCAATCTTATGTACACAGAAGAACTATATGTATATTTCCCCTTAACTAGCAAGTTATAGCAAGATAGGTTATATGACAGCTATACGTTATATTGGTCGGATCCGTACCGATTTGTTTACAGTGTGCAGCAATACGAAGAGAGAGAGAGAGAGAGAGAGAGACTGATGGCGACACACAGACAGACAGACAAGGCTGGATAAGCACGACTTCTATGCTGATTAAGAATATATAATACTTATGTTATGTAGTTATAGTTATAATTAGGTATAGGTAAATACTATACTATACCTTAAAGGGTCGAAGATGTAGATTCTGAGTTGCATTGAAAACTAAGCTACATAATATATATATACAAAAGACAAATATGACTACCTATCATATATGTAGCTGTCTATACCTTCAACTTATTTGGCAAGTGGTTAATCTGCCTGTTAGTCACTAACTGAATGTGTAATGAACTTGGACAACGAATAGTTCTCATCAAAATATAAATACACAGATGATGAGCACACCTAAGGTATGTCTTGCTGGTCGATTCCAAGTTGCTTAAAGTCTACTCTGTGACTTCAGCTTAGAGTTGATCAAGAATGAACACTCGCAACGCACTACAGTATAGTACAGTATAGCAGCGTACTTTGGCTGAGCCATTCTCACAGTACGAGCCATTTTTAAATACGTATTAAACCCCGTTTTATGTGCACAGGGAGGCATAAACAATGCCCCGTTGTATGCGTCGCACTCGCCTTGAAATGGCACTACAAGTGGGTAATGCGAGAGACGTCAAATACGACAATGGAGGCAGTTAACAAAGACGCCGCTGCATACGATGTGCATAAGTGTGTGTGAGTGTGTGTGAGTGTGTGTATGTGAATAGAGACACACACACACACACAGAGAGATACCTCAACAGTCTTTGGATTGGCACTCGAGAATCTGCAAGTCTATGCAGCCAGAAAAGAAGGAAGAATTATTTTGTCTTTTCACAGAAAACGACGAAGAAGAAGAAGTGAAAGAGGCGAGAGAAATTAAAAGCGGTTGCTGAAATGAACAAATTTTGAATTAAACAGGAAGTGAAAAATTGCTAGCAATTTATCAAAAAACGGAAAATAGTCGTAGCAAATAGAAACCTGTGCTTGACAAGTCCAGCAAAAGAAAGACAATGGAAATGCCTATAATAAAATCGATTATAAAACGAATAAATACCAATGGGAAATGTGGAGGAAAGAGAAAGAAACTCAACTCAAGCTTAAAAGGAAAAAACAATACATAAATTGTCGATAGAAATGTAGAGCGTTGATCACATCCCTAATGTATCGACAACTCGATTGGAATTGGCAGCAAAGAAAGACAAGAGAAATGCCTATAATAAAATCGATTAAAATACAAATAGTGATAGATAATGTGATATGATAAAGAAGTAACTCAACTCAAGTTTAAAAAGGAAATAAAAAAGAGAAAAAATACATTAATTGTGGATAGAAACGTAGAACGTGAATCACATCCCCAAATGTATCGATTACTCGATTGAAAATGGAAGAAAAGAGAGTTAATTGATATCTGTTATATACCTCTGTTATAGTAGATTATAATTCGAATAAATAGCGATGCGAAATGTGGATGGAAAAGAAAGGAACTCAACACAAGTTTGAAAGGAAATAGAAAAAACAAGACATAAATTATCGATAGAAACGTAGAACATTGATCACATTCCTGAAGTATCGATAATTGTCAGCAAACACTGTGCAGTTATGCATCACAGTGCGTATGCAGGCAACCGCGTGATTGTGTGTGAGTGTGCTTATGCAAATTGCTGCTGCTTTTCAGCCGTATCCCCGACACCCTCCTCTCCTCCACCCCTCCCCATCACATCCCTTCATTCCACCCTCCTGTCTGTGTGCATGCATAAAATGCCATTTGTGCAAATGATGAAACCAGGCTTAATGCGAAAATCAAAGCAGAAGTTACAAAAATGCTAACACCGCGTGCATCGAGGACCCGCTACCGTTTCGCCCTTTCGCCGCTTCGCCGTGCGGCGAGTTGCGCCAGTAAAGGACACAAGCTTTTGTGAACCACAATAAACTATCTTTTATTGCCGTGTCAGAGGAGTTTGAGGACGACCAGATGCCTGCATGCCGCTGCCCCTCTGTGTCTATCTGTTTCTGTGTATGTGTGTGAAGGCGACAGGCAATAAGACAGAGACAGAGAGAGAGGGAGAGAGGAAGAGAGAGAGAGAATAGAAAGCAGGGGTGCTGTGGGGAGGAGAGCATTGCGAGGTTGATGGCGCTGCAAAAGGTGCTACCAAGTAGTTTGCGTCCGTTCGCTGCGTTGTCGACCGCATAAAAGTTTTTCAATTAAGTGCCATGCCCTACTTTGGACTTTGTGCGAGAGCTCTCACACACATACATACCCACACACACACACACACACAAAAAAATACAAACTCGCAGAGGGAATGGCGCACTGACTATCGCCAAATACATCGCACGACACTGTTCCCCGGCTGAGCCGGCGTAGCGGGAAGAGTTCACTTCTTCTGCTCTCTATGCCCCGCCCTATTATTCTATTCTCTGCTCTTTTTATGCATGCACACATAAATATACACACACACACACAGACTCGCACACACAGACATATCTATGCAGCGGTTTGTATTGAAATACGTCGCAGAAATGCGAAAAATTTGCAACTTCAGTTTAATATTCCACACGTGAGAGGCAGAGAGAGAGAGAGAGAGAGAGAGAGACACCCAACGGAAGTGTGAAAATGCGAATGACGGCGGCGAAGAAGGCAAGGGGGCAGAGACGCTGAGAGGGAGGAGCTGCACCCGAATGGGGGTCAAATCTCGTTCACTGTGTGTGATTCCTGTCGACGCAGCGCAGCAGAGTTTTTATTAAATACGCACAACATGCACATCGCATTCTTATTCCAGCTAAATAGCAAGGTGAATATCTGCTGAATATGTGGAGAGCACACAGTGAATACTCGTTGAACAGCAAGCAAACAATATGTGAATAACTACAGTGCGACAACAACGGCCAACAAGCAACAAGCAACATGCTCTGCCCGGGGCAACATCGTGGGTGCAATGCCATCTGCCAAGGGCGGTGGCGGGGGGAAGGTGGGAAGGGGACAAAGGTTAGTTAAAAATTTGCAAAGTGTGACAATCACATAAGGTAATAAAACAAGTATTCTACACAGAATTAGTACAGATTCTGTACTAAAGAAATAAGTGGATAAAAACGATGTAAAGTTCAAAATGAAAACTTTATTGTCGCATTTTTGCGAAAGTAGAAAGTAAAGAAAAGTACCTAGATGTCACTTTTAAGCAAAATAGAGATTTAAATGCAAAACTGATAGAAAACATTTTTTTTACATTCCTACGATATATTTACAGAAGCAATTGAATTTTAATTTTACTGTATTTAATTGTGATTTTATCTGTTCTCGCCAAATTATCTAATGTTCATGCAAACATGTTAAGCCTTTCAGAGAATACTACGTTCTTGCAGGAGGTATATAGAATGCTGCACCTTAAAAGAGATCCCCGATCTTATAAGGAACATATATTCAGTATCAGCATCAACAGTTATCCATAATACAATACAAATCGAATATGTCGAGTGGTTATATTTATTATAGCTGTTCCCCTGCAAAGATATTATATCTTATGGTTGCCTAAGGTAACCTTTATTCACCTTATTCTTCATTTATTAAGTTGAAGCAAATATACGACTTATTTCGCTAGTTCCACAAATTCTCAGCTAATCTTAAATCCTGTGACCTCGTACCCACGTACAGAAACTTCGCTGTATTGAAACAGGATACACTTTAAACAGTATACGACATACTAGGTATGGTAAACGATTTCATTCGAGTCGTGTCGCTGACTTCAAGTGAAATTCGAGGAACCAACGTTGATTGTAGCCCTAGGAAAACGTGGAAGTGGTAGATGAAATTACAATCAACTCCAACTTTGTTCGAGTCACCTTCAACTCTCAATGAAAAGTTAAAAATTAAACTACCATGGCATATGTAGCATAAGTTTTGGACACATTTACCCCACAAGGCTGCCAAATGGCATTTGTCTGTTTTCTTTGTCGTGCAGCTGACTTAATCCCCTCTTTCAATTCTGTTCTTTCTTTCAATGCGTTGAAATTTGTAAAGTGAAAGAGCCCGTGGGTTCTTGTAGAGAAGGAGGCGAGAGGGCGGTGCGGTCGGGGCAGCTAATTGTGCGAAAGTGTTGCGTTTAATCAGACACGAAGCCAACCCGTCTCCAGCAGCGATGGGGTAATCTCATATGCTATTGTTTTGCACTTCAAAGAAAACCCCAATCAATTAGAGCACCGTTTTCTTTGTGGCAAATCTCGGGTTCTATTTCAAGCACTCCATAGCAATGAATACGCTGGGATAGGATTAAAAAGTGTTTCCCAATCAATTAGCAAATAGCAGTAAACTACATGAAACATACTCCCTCTCACTCTGACTCTCCCTCGCTCTTTCTCCCCCTCTATCTCTGGTTCAAGTGCAATAAAAATATATAAAAGAAAAAAAACACAGTGGGATACCCTTCGACCTATGTTTCGGTGTAGTTTAACTTGTTCAATACACATATACATATGTACATATGATAAGTTTCAAATTATTCTCGACAGATGGCGCTCGCGCTCATTCCGCCTTCCTTGTTAACTGACACATCAACTTAATTTTCTGAAATAACTTCTGTGTTTATTGTTCGATCGGATTGAAAGATAGTTATTATAGCAAGCTAACTATTTGTTGTAGTCAGAAAGTTATGTCTTTTATATGTCGCTTACAAATTGACGCCAAATTTTGTGTCTTTAGATTTTGTAATAGCTGAGATATGTGTGGTCAGACGGAGTAGGAATATATATACTTTATGGGGTCTCTCACGTCTCCTTCTGCCTGTTACATACATTTAAACAAAGTTAATATACCATTTTTTGACTATTTTCAATGGTCGTTGGCTATAAAAATGATTACCATGGGAATAACTTGATCTTTAATGTCTATCTACATTTATTTGTCAAAGAAAATTTCCATGAATTTACATATTGTTATCAGTTCTTAAATACCCGGGCACTATCTGAGTGTTTCTGGGATATTTTCTGCAACCTTTCAACATTAAAGAAAACAAATTCCAACTTGTTTGTCTCTCAGCTTTAACCCGACCCGACCACGCCTTCCTGCCATGCGATGCACGGCGTGATCAAATTATAATATACCTCTTAGTGGCACTAAACAAGGCTGCCTACTCACCCACAAGAAGTGCTACAAATGGGTGTGGAACTTTGTTTGGCTTTTATAGGCTTAGAGATTGACAGAGAGACGGACAGACGTGCTGACGAACTTTGGGATACTCATTAGTATGGGCGTAGGGTATACGAAGGAGCAAACACACATGCACACACACGCACACACAGCAGTAGTTTTAATGAAGTTGCCTTGTTTCGTTACAACTAGCTTCCATACCTCCCCCTCCCTCACTTTCTTCCCTCGCCGTCTTCCGACTTGCAGACTGCGTCTTCCCATTTGGCAGCATCCACAAACATTCGTCTGGAGCTTGGCCCAGTGCGTTGGTTGTTAGCTTTGCTTCCTCTTCCTCTTCCTCCTCTCCCTCTCCCGCCCTCTCTCTCTCTCTTTCTCTCCTGGTCTTTGGCCACAGTCGTTTAGCTTTGTCATTTACATATTTGATGTATACACATGAATGTGTGTGTGCGTGCTCTCTGCTTGTGTGCCTGCTCTGTGTGTGTGTGCGTGTATTTGTGTATGTGTGTGCCTGCTCTGTGTGTGTGTGTGTGTGTGTGTGTGTTTTAGTTCCCAGTTTGCTGTATTTAATTTGGCCAACGCTTAGAACTTCAATCAACAAACATAACGTGCACGCATTTTGTGGGTTTTCTTCCTCGTTTCCCTTGCACACACAGCCACCAATAACAACAACATAGCAATAGCAATAGCAACAACAACAACAGCAGCAGCAGCAGAAGCAACAGCAAAAACAACACTAACTTCTACTACACTTCGACTAGACCAACAGCCACAATCAACTTCAATAACTTACACACACACACACAGGCCCACAGCAAGTGTATCGTGTGGGGGCCAAGGCGAAGCGAGGCAGGGGGCGTGCCCTGCCCTCTGGCTTGCATATGTTTATACAAGTTGCCAGCCTGGGACGCAGATTGAGCGCAGGGCAAAGTTCGAGCCAGCTGCAACGTCGGCAGCGACAGAGGACTTGATTTAAATCGAGACATGCGAAAATTATTGTCAGTAAGCAAAAAAGTCGTTTGGCCAAGACTTCAAGTGCTTATCACACAAACACACACACACACAGATATGCAGACACATACAGGCACACACAGACTGGCACACACAGACTGGCACACACAGCCAGCCAGACAGGCACCTGCAAAGTGGTCAATGAGCAACGCATTACGAACATGTTTGATTTTCCAATTTAACTCGAGCAGCAGCAGCTTGAACTACCCGGCTGCCCGACTGCCAGATACCCCCGACCTCAAGCACAGTTTACTACATAAATAGTTTCAAACGACCCAAGAACAACAAGCCCTCTCGATATTTGTGTTGTAACTGAAGCATAAATCAATTTCGGCAAACACCTTTGGAAAATTGCACAAAATATGAATATCATATGAGTGTTTGTGAGTACACCTATCTTTGTGTGTGTATGTGTGTGTGTCTGTGTCTGTATGTACTGTTGTTGTCCCCGCCTTTGCCCCTGCCTCTCATTCTGGCCACGCCAAAAATCCATTCAGCAAACTAAGCAAAACCAATTTGAGGTAAAAACCTCAATGGAGCGAACACTCGACGGGCTTAGGGCACCCACACCCACTCACATACACACACACACACTCCACACACACACACACAGCTCTAACACATATTCATACATATGTATACTACACACAATCAGTTGCTTGTGCTTGCCCTGCATCGACACATCCCCATTGATTATGATGGCAGCGCGGGCTTTTAAGTATTTCATCAAGTCGCAACTGCCGCAATCGATTGTCGATTCTCGATTGTCGATCTTAAATGCAAATTCGATTCAGCCTGCACAAAGTGGAATAATAAACAATCGCAAGTCGCGAAGATGATTTCGTTAAGCCCTGCGCATCTCTCCGTCGTGTCGTGTCTGCCTTTTGTCTCTGCAGGTCACTACTCACGTAATTCCCAAGGAATTTTAAATGTTTCTGGCTTAAAGGTCTTCAGATTGCGGGCATGTAGCGTTTTAATACGGTATTCTGAATATATATCATACATAATACACATATGCACAGATATATTTATATGGAAATTATTGATCAGTTACCATAGAAGAATTAATCTATTTTAAAGTTTTCATGGAAGCTATTCGGGATACTTTTGGAGACATGGTAATCAAGCTTACACAATCTTAGATTTATTATATTTTTAGTCTTGTCAAATTTGTGTAATATTTCTGGGGGCTACACAACAAGACGATTTTGACCATCATTTGACCATTTTCAATGGTCGGGCATATAACAACAAGTTTATGCAAATGTATGTAACAGCCAGAAGGAGGCGTTACCGACCCCAAAAAGTAAATATATTCTTATTCAGGATCACTAGCATAGTCATTTTAGACATATCTCTCTGTCTGTTTGTCTATCCGTCTCTTCGCCTATCTCATAAAAGACACAGATCGCAGCTATAGAAATAGCTAGAGTCACCAAACTTGGCATAAAGGTTTCTGTATACTATGCGAAGAACAAGATTATTTCAAATTTTGGGTACCATGCCTATGTCCCCCCCCAAATCTATAATTACATTTTTTAATTCGATTTGTAAGCGACACATAAAAGACACAACTTTCTGAAAATATTATTTACCTAGCTGACCATATTATCTACCTTTCCTTTAAATTTCAATACGATTGGACAATAACCACAGAAGTTATTCAGGTCACATGACTTTTCAAAGTAGCGCTGTCTGCCCCTGCTGGTATGCTTTAGTTTTTTTCACGCGTGCCTGCACAGTAAGAAAGCAATAGGTCGCAGAAGACTTTGTCTTTACGTATTCTAAGTGTGTTTGTAATGGTTTTTCAAGGCTGGGTAAAGGGTATCTTACTGTTGGGCCGACTTTAGCGTTCGCCTAGTACCGTTTGGTAGTTAAACCTTTGAGAGGGTGACCTGGTAAGAGTTGCCTATTTTAATTATTCAATACAATATTTTATATATATATATATTTTCTATATTTATATATATGTATGTGTTTTACACACAGATATGTCTACAGTCTGGAAGGAATATAATATTTGCGGGGGGCGGGGCTTACTAAAATCTTACAATTTGTGAGGATAACCTATGGAGCGTGGAAAGAAAAGGGGTCTGGAAGGAAGGGCGGCGGGAGGGGGACTGAGAGTGGGTGTGGCAGACGCAGCTAGATCATTATCTTGCGGTATATTTGGCGAACCCTCACGTAGCGTTCAGGTTGCTTGTGTTTTGCGTTTGGTATTGAAACCTGATTTCGAAAGCTGCGTCACGTCAAAAGCCAATTGGCTTATAGTAAAATTATGTGTGTGAGTGTGTGTATATGCGCGTGTGTGTGTGTGAGTGTGTGTATGTGGATGTGTGCACGTGTATGTTGATTTTCGGTATGCTTACTTTTCCGCACACGCACGTTCGCCAGATTGAGTCAAGTTGACCTTAAATTGGGCCGCCTTGAAATGCACCAATTGCTGTCATGCTGTGTGAGCGAGGGGCTGAGGGGCGTGGCAAGGAATCAGGCAACACATGAATTAAGCCAACAACTGTTTGCCACGCATACACACACACACACACACACACATAGGCATGTCACCTGTCACGTATTGCATTTGGCCAGCTGCCTTCTACGACAAGCTTCCAGAATTGCGTCGAGTTTCTTGTGGAAAGTGAAAATACTCGTAAAATTCGAGTACATTAACAAAACTCGGCCTTGGGGTATTGCATAAGTACTGCAAGTCTCCGGCCACACTCGACGTGGGTGGAAACAAAATTGATTTGATGTCGAAATCAAATTGAGAGTGTCGTGACCTTGGCAACATAAAGGAAAATAAATACTGTCGAATAATATAATTGGAAAGGATTGAATAGAGTAAGAATATGCTTAAGGATACGATAGTATAGGATAGAATACAGTAGAAAAGGAGAGTTTAACACAGAGAAGAAAAGTATGGAATGTTATCAGAAAGGATTTGAAAAGATAGTATGACATAGAAAATAGATAGAATAAGAGTGTGTATAATAAAGACGATAAGTATAAACAAGCATTGAAGCTACAGACAAGTGTGATCTATTGGGATAAACCTGCTACCCACCTGACCAAAAAGATTAAGCGTATTTTGTATTGCATACTTTGTAGGCAATTACCCCTTTCAATTATTTCTTAAATAACTTCCATGTTTTTTATCCGATCGCAACTATATTTGCATATATCAATTGGACGGCGATAATTATAGTATTTACCAAAGATGTCTAGCCTTAAAATTACTTGCAATCAGGTTTTTATCTATATACTGGGGCGAAAGGGGCGCAATAATAAGACATATATTCACCAAATATGGTAGCATAGCTCTAATAGTCTCTGAGATCTAGATGGCTGTTAATGCTTATCAAGAATATATACTTTGTGCCTGTTACATACATTTTTAGTTGACCCAAAGTCATGATACCCTTCTATCCTATCGGGTATTAAATATGATCAAATGGGACAAATTTCAATCACTTATAATCACAATTAATGCCTCAATGGCAACAATCACAATGAAGATACAACTCAATTCGCAGATCTGCAGTATAAACTCGGGCAAGAAAACTTGAACAACTTGCTTTCCCCTCACTAGACATAATCAGTGCGCCACTGTTGTTGTCCACTGTCCGAGCTAATGGGATATTTATCTGAGATGAGTCTCGTATTAGCTGAGTTCTACTTCGATTATCGCTGTTATTCCATTAAGCAGAAGACTGAGCAACAAATCAAACGTTGTTTAGCTTCACATCCGAATGCGATAAGCTCTCTACTTCCTTCTCTCTCTCTCTCTCTCTCTCTCTCTCATCTTCATCTCATTCTCTCTCCTGCTCAAGCCTAGGCTCGTTTCTGCTGACCTCAACAACGGGAGAGGTTGGCAGCTGTAGAAGAGTTCAGTGTGTAGTTAGCAAATCTGGTATGTGGTATATACTATATACTATGACTTCAATCAATTTTCAGCCCTTCGCAGGAGTAGGATATTTAGGATGCTCATTCCGCGGGCTGCCAATTTAATAAAGTCGTCAAAAACGCGCAGGCCGCAAACAGAAATACAAACACAAACACACAACACAATCTCGTAAAAAATAATGAATGACATAGCGATGGTTGACGATGATGATGATGATGATGACGATGGTGTTATTCTGGAATCAGTTATGGCTGTTATTATTATTGCCGTGGCCATTCAGGCTATTTTTCAATTAAGAACGCGGAACATTCCTAAATGAAAATCGAAATCAAATCGAAGCCGACCAAATGTGCTCATCAGCGGATTCTGCTTGCCACGAAACACTTAAATGTGTGTGTGTGTGTGTGTGTGTGAGTACCATCAATTAGCTGCTGCTAGGCAAATATAGCCTTAAGGGAGAGAGCAAGAGAGAGATAGAAAGAGAGAGCGGTGGCTGATTTGCGGTCTGGGAAAATTGTGTCTCAGCGCGCATTTGCGACTCGCCACCGCCCTCGGGGCCACAGAGAAGTGACAGCACAAGTGACATTTCAATAATTTCGCTGTCAGTCGAACAACAGACAGACGGACAGTCGCACAGAGAGGAGTGGGGGCGGAAGGAGGAGTTAATAGTGAGGGGCGGCAGGCGAGAAACTGCTGAGCTCGGCAGAAGACAGTTAAGCCCCCAAATGGTTGGCAAATGGCGACTTTGTTTTTATTGCCTCAGCGGCAGCCATAAAAAATAGTCCCAGCTATTTTGGCGTACCAACTAAATAGATTTCCTCCTTACCCTCAAATTTAAACTTGGTCCTAGAAAGTTTTCGCCAATCGGATGTTTTTTTATGCGATTTCACTTGCAGAGTTGGAAGAGTCTCTGCATGAGTAATAATTATGTTAATTACTGTTAATCTTGCTTTAACCTTACCGAGGGTACATTCATTTTGGCCTGAAGCTCTCAATGCATCTCAGAAGACATCTTCAACCTTATTATTTAAGTATATTTATTCGACATCAGCATCAAAAGGGCAGTCGAACTAACCAGGTCTGTCTGTCCGTTCGTCTGCCCGCTCGTCTGTCTGTCTGTCCGTCTATTGCAACGCAAGTTAGTCTCTTATCTTTAGGATTATCGTGATGAAGCTTTCCACACATGCTTCATATTTCTGCAACCTGTATATAAGGCAGAACGAGCCGGATAGGACCGATATATCGTATAGCTGTCATACAAATTATCGGCTGATTTTTGATACTTGTCAAGATATTGTAACCAAATGTACTATATACTTTTTCTATATACATATTTATTATGCATGTTTCTTATGTTTTTGTATGAAGACCAGATTTTAGACATTCAATTTAATATTTTCAATTTTTTTAAATTCTGCACCATCACTCGCAAAGCAACGATTGGAGAGTATAAGAACTTAAAGGCGTATAGAACCTTGGGCATGCTGAAGTTAGCCTCTCTTTCTGGTCTTTTTCTATTTTATTATTGCTGTCATAGGAACAATCAGTTAGAAATAACTGTAATTAGTAAGTATCCATTAACAATATTAGATATGAACCCGAAGGAGGTCTTTCTTACTAGTTCTAGTCTGTTTCTGTTTATTGGTCATATTACATTATAGTTACATGCGATGAATTAAGTTTATAAATATATCTTAAAGAATAACGAATATTCCACAATAGTTCTAGTTAACAACTTAATTTGTTATTTTATTATTATTCGATAACCAAATAAATATTCCTTAAATTGAAAGGTTTTATTCCAAATAAATTGTTTAGAGAGAGAGAGAGGGAGAGAGAGAGAGTGAGAGAGAGACAGAGGGATGTAGTTATTATTTATGCACGGAGAGAAATTGAAGCTGGCTCGACAATGCTATCCGCAGAACCCGAAGGCAGATGACAGAAGGCTGCGCAGAGTGGGCTGAAGGTATCCGTGTATCCATGTTTAATGGATGTCGGGCAGGTAAATTTATGTCCTTCCCGACTGCCGATGATATGCAATGAGCTGGCAATGCCTCTAGGCCCCCACCTGTCGGTCTCTTCCTCTGCCTCTGTTTCTCTGCGTGTCTGTACATCTGTCTGTCTGTCTGTCTGTCTGTCTGTCTGTCTGTCTGTCTGTCTGTCTGTCTGTCTGTCAATCTGCCTGTCCGTCAGTCTGTCTGACAGCCACATGCTAATTAACCATTGAGTGGCTACGTTTTTGTATAAGCTGCGGTAAGTCTAGCGCGTGTGTGTGCGAGATAGAGAGAGAGAGAGGGGGAGAGAGAGAGAGCATAGTCGTTAAACGCATAAAATGGAAACTAATTAGAAACATCCATTACGCATGATAACACTTTAAAGAGGCCTTGTTGCAGCAGGGCAGCAGAGCAGCAGGCGAACAAAATGCAAACTGATGCGAGTTGATGCGAACGGATGCGAACTGATGCAAATGGCATTGAATGGAATGATCTTAAATGAAATGCAGGTGTAACTGAGTGCCGACAGACCTTGCTGATGAGTTTTCAAACTGGGTCATTAGCTAAACCGAATCCAAGCCGAAACTCACCGAAATCTGATTGAATTCAAGCTGGTCGAATTTCATAAAACTGTTTTGGCATCTGCACTGGGCTCTTAGGCCATAATCAATGCCGATGATAAGCAGAGTGATGGGAATGATGAGTTGCAGTCGATTGTGTGGGGAACATTCCTTTCTTATGTGCAGAGCAGGCAGGCAGCAAGGCTCGATTCATGCTGAATGAGAAGACATAAGGAATCAAAGTCTGACAAGTTGATGTGAGTTGATGTGCTGTAGACAGTTCATTGCACAAAAGGCCTTCCAAGCAAGTCCAAAAAGTTGACTTGCGCAGATTTCTTTGTAATTTCTTTGACTGCTTTTCCGCTTTTCCTGCGAATTTCCATTGCGGCACCGTTCCGGATTGCGACTGTGACTGCGACTGTGACTGGTGTGGCCATATTTTAGCTTAATTAACTCGCAACTATTTAATTGGACATCACAAGTGGCCCGCTCTCGTTTTGGATTTCGTTAGTAGCCCCACTCCCCATTCCGCCCTCTTCCACTCCTGCCCCTCCTGCCCCCTCTTGGAGCCTTGGCACATTCAATGACTACAAATTGCGGTCATCAGCGACGCTCGCTCGGGTGTTCGTTTGTCACGTAGCGTGCGACCAAGGAACTGGAACCAGCAGCATCCAACGGCAGACAAATGGAATGAGGGGCTGTGTAGAGGGGGTTAGCGGGGCAATGTAGAACGAGGCGTGCAAAGGAAACAAACCAGAAATCAGGCACGTATGCATCGGCAGCAAAAGCGACAGCAGAAGCGAGCTCGGCTTCGCGATTTGTATAAAATGAAAATTACGCTGACCGGCGGAGAATGCGGTAACCGAATTGAGGTCGAGAGTTGTAGGCTTGCCACGCCCTCACGCCTTCACGCCTCCATGCCGCCACTTCCCAGGTGACCTCAGCTTAAGCAGCACCTGCAGTTGGACTTGCTGCGACGAGTGCAATGGGAAACCGCTTTGCAGCTCATTATGAACATCGAGATGGGAATGTGAGTGTGAGTATATATATATGTATTGTATATATACATGTATGTGTGTGTGTTGAGTGTGTGTGTGTGTGTATGTGTGTGTGTGTGGAATGTGGCTGTCGTTGTGGACGTCAATGTGGATACTCCTGTCTCACCCGCTGTCGATGGAAACGTTCTTAATTAGTTTCTGATGTTTTGTTTCCCTGTTGTTGTTGCCTTTTTCTCATTGGTGCTGTTGTTGTTGTTGTTGTTGTTGTTGTTGTTGTTGTTGTTGTTGCTGCCTTGGCTGATGTAATTTTCTGCTTGTTATTTTCGTTTCGCTGTGTTATGCATTTTCCTCTAATTGGAATTTAATTGAAATGTTTGTCATTTGCGGCAGGCAGCCAAGCAGCAACAGGACGCTTTCCCACACGTTTTGCTGCTGTCAAATTTCAGCTGCGACTTCTTCTGCTTCTGCTTTGCCTTCTGCTTCTGCTTCAGCTTCAACTGATTTGCCTTACGTTTGTGCCACGCCCTCTCAACATTGCTGCGGTTTATTCGACTGTCTTGTCTTTCAGTTCCTGCTTTCACCTTCCCTTCTCCCTCTGTTCCTGATGTTCCCCTGCTCCACTTCTCGCAGTGCTTTGTTTATTTACTTTGCGGTTTACTTCCGCTACTGCTTTGTGCCCAACTTGATATATAAGTCTAAAAGACTTTTTGCCGTTGCCAACGCGACGTAGACTCGATATGGAAATGGCTTAAACACAGTTGCAAATGGAAACGGCGACGTGGCGTTGCCTTTAAGTAGCCTTTAAGTAAGTTCAATTGTTCGACAACATGGACAAAGGGCAAACACATACACGCTCATTTCTATGTCCGTGTGTGAGTGTGTGTGTGTACAAAAGAAAACGTCCGCCGACTGACGGCTTAACGCGACTCTTTGATTTCAAAGGAAACAGTCTCTATGAATTGTAATCATGCAAAAAAAGTCATCAATACATTTGCCCTGCCTTGACTTGTGCATACGTATACGTAATATGCATAACGAATATTTATTTCTTGTATATATATATGCTCTTTAAACAGCAAATTAATAGATATCAATTTGAAAATATATCAAACACAATTCAATCACAGAAAGAGCTTAGAAGTTACACGATTTATAGAAGTAACATATACAGTGTGGTATATAACCTATAGTATTATACGAGTGCTGCATCGATTTCAGATCTCGAGAATAAATGTTGTCAGAGATACGGAATTTGGTTGTCAAGTTGCTCGTCATCAAATGCTAACTGAGTAAGGTTTTGTATTTTGATAACTTAGAAACTTATCGCTGCTGAGTAGCAAGATAAACAAAGCGAACAATCAAATGCACAGATGTTAAACATATTTGACCACTGTCAACATGTACGATAGGGTCGCACAAGTCGCACAACATTTAATGCGTCTTCTCCTTGTGTGTGTGTGTGCCCCATTGTGCCGCTTTATTGTTGTTTAAAAACGTTTTCCCATTGCATGGACAAAAGTTATTAAAATAAATATTATGGCAGATCTCACAACAAAACAAGCAACAGCAACAGCAACAACAATAAAAATAATAATAAAAATTGGAGCACAGGTTTCATGCCCTGCGGGCAGTTGGTCAGCAGTTCTTGTTTTTGTAAGTGGAGGTTGTCATTGTTGTTGTTGTTGCTCTTGTTGCTGCTCTCGCTGTTGTTGCCAGTAAACGAATTTTCCGAAAAAGGACCCAACCAAACACAGATAGAGATAGAGGGGAGAAGGGGGAGAAGGATAGAGAGAAGCGTGGTGAAGGGAGCAGGACGAAAGGTGGAATAGCTCGAAAACGAGCAGAGCCGTAACAACGACACAAAACACAGAAACAACAAGAGTAGAAAAGACAACAACAGATATAACAACAAACAACAACAACAACAACAACAACAGCAACAACAACGAGTTCAATTGACATTTGCAAATATTCTCTAAAACAAAAATAGAAAAAATATGCGTAACCGAGGCAGATTGAACTCGCAACGTCAACGCCAACAGAGGCCGCAAGCCGCAACTCCCCGTACAGCCCTCGACCCTTGGTCGATGTCGACGTTGCCGCTCAGAAGCCTAGTGCAATTTCCTGGCCATAAACAATGGAAATCAGTTGCCCGATATGCCTGTTTTGAGGGGCCATACTCGACACAACTTGTGTAGAAAATAGTTAGTCTTCATATTTTCACTCCCTCTATAATACTCTGCGATATACTCGATACTTAACGACACTTGTCTAGCCTATATATATTGATAAATTGATATATTGATATATTGATATATTGATATATTGATATATTGATATATTGATATATTGATATATTGATATATTGATATATTGATATATTGATATATTGATATATTGATATATTGATATATTGATATATTGATATATTGATATATTGATATATTGATATATTGATATATTGATATATTGATATATTGATATATTGATATATTGATATATTGATATATTGATATATTGATATATTGATATATTGATATATTGATATATTGATATATTGATATATTGATATATTGATATATTGATATATTGATATATTGATATATTGATATATTGATATATTGATATATGGATTGTCCATGATTCGTTCTTTCTTGATAGATGTTGAAGTTAACATTCCGATAACGAGGAATTTTCTAAACTGTTATATTAGGTCTTTCGATGGTAATGCCATCCTTCAGATGGCAAATTGACCATTGTCCACAAGAAGAAGGCGGAGAAACGAACAGAGAATTGACTCGAAAATCAAAGAAACCAGGCACGCGCAGAGGGTCGTGCATCATAAGTGTGTAGAGCGCAACACACGTGCAATTTTATCAAATTTGCAGCCGGCGTTGACCACAGCTGAGGCGAATGATCATTTGACCACTTCAGTTTGTGAACTTTATGCTTTCTACACGTGTTCACTGGGCCACAGAGGGAGGCAGATGGAGAGGGGGAAAGGGGAGAGAGACCTGCTAATAATAATGATATTGTGGTATTATCATTTGGCAATTTACTTTTGGCCACATTCAAAAACCTGGCAGAGCTGCAACAAAAGCTTTGCCCAAAAACTAATTTCATCTGCGCAAATGCACTATGCACACGTGGCCAAGGGCCCAGTCCGTGAGCCGTGTGTTGCTCTTTGAGTGTACAAGAGAGAAAGAGAGAGAGAGAGAGAGAGGGGTGCAATAAAGGTGGCCAAGGGCAGAGCGGAAGTTCGGTTTGCGAAAGCCGCAATGGAAAATTTAAATGAAATTATTGCAGAATCCGCACGGACTCCGAGACGGGGCACATCACACACAGACGGGGGTTGAAATGAGGGGAGAGAGACGGCGCAAGGGGCACTGGCAAATGAAAATATTGAAACAAATATTAGTGGAGAAATCTTGCAATTTTCCAGAGCATTAAATTTCACTTTGCACATAAAAAAGACAGCGCAAGGCAGCGAAGGCAAAAGGAAATGGAAAAACGAGTTTTGCCTGCAAAATTTCGAACTCACTCAATGACTTAGACTGTGTCAAGGGCAAACAGACAGACTGAGGAGCAAACAAGGACTATTGTGGGATATGCGTCTGTTATTCGTTGAATTGTATCACTTACAGGGTATCTGTCTGTCGAGGCACACACTGCTGCCTTGCTTCGTTTGTCCTTTTGCTGCGCTTAACTAAACTGAGTGGTTTAGCTGAAGCGTTGCTGAAGTGTGCGGCAGTTTGTTAAGCTGAACGCTTGAGGCTGCTTAGTGGGAAGCCTGCCATGCTCCCACATTACTTCACCTGTCCTCTCTATCTCTGTCTCTATCTCTCTCTCTCTCTCTTTCTCTTTCTCCTGCTCTGTCTCTGATTGTCTGTGCTGTGCACTGCGTCTAGTCAATCTGCTCTGTGCGTTTTCCCACTTTGTTCTACTTACCTCAACGTAAATGTCGATGCGATGTCGAGCTCGCTGCACGTTTTGTTTTTCCCACCCTGTTTTTGCTCTGCTGTAAATGAACGGAAAACAAGTTTCAAGCACATTAGTTATGTCTCTTACGAGTATGGCAAAATATCGAAGGTAGAAATAAGATGCGAGTACATTAGTCATGCCCCATAGAGGGAGAAATCTATCCAAGCAGATCTATACAAAGTAATGCACTGTCTATATTTGTATACGGTACCTATGCTCTTCACTACACCCTCCTCACCCAGCTCTGCTGCTTAATGTAGACTGAAAAATATTCTCGAATCTCTTTAGAATTTTATTCTCGAGAAAAGAAGAACAAAGAACAAAGTACTGCGACGGCATTTGCCATACATTTTTATGAACTTTCAACTATGCATCCATAAACAAATTTATTGCTCTCAAATAGCAAACAATACCCTGGGATGAACCCATTGCCAAGTCCACTTTGTGGTTGCGTTTTTATTTAGCTTTTCTTTTGCTCAGCTTTTGTTTTTCTTGATAACAAAAGCGGGTTCAGCCAGCCAAGCATCCCATAGACCGGAAGAGTCTTGGCGAGGGCGGAGGGATGCAGAGGGCAGAAAAAGAAGACGAAGAAGCATCGCCATCCGCCTCCTTTCCATCCCTGTGAGTCAATTGCAAGAGTAAATACATTAAGGGTCCGCAACCTTTGGCCATTAATAAGGCAGAAGCTTTCGGCAATCGATAACAATCAGATTCGTCGATTGTAATTAGCAAGAAGAGGCAAGAGGACTTTGGCTCGGCTGACTAGTCATGAACATATATGGGCTATAGCTGACACACATATATCGACTCTAAGTCGCAGCTTACACAATGTTGTATCAAACGCTCTCTGACCCATCTCAAATAAAGCAGTGGGTGGGAGGGGGGTGAGTGGCGGCCGGGGAAATACCAAAAGCAAACGAAAGCAAAGCAAAGCAATCGCGCAATCTCGCAATGTATGTGGGGTGGGTGGAGTGCGGTCGGTGTAGGTCAGAGGTTGGCTAGCGTAACGGGATAATAAATTAAACTGTTTGCGTTGTGCGTGTGTGTGTGTGTGTGTGTGTGTGTGGCCAAACCAAACATAGCCAGGGATGAAAGGGAAAATGTGTCACGTGGAACGGGCGAAGTTAAAAACGATTTCTCCTTCTTCTTCTCATTCTTCTTTTTGGAGCTTAGGAACCTTTAATGCCAATTTTATGATCTATGGTCAGTTGCGTGACAGCTCGAGTCAAAAATTTATGTGCTCCTTTCTGTTCGCTCTGTCGCCGCATGTTTGCTGAGTACTTGGTGTTGCCCGCCGCCTTTGGATAGTCGCCAATAATGAACAGATTAAGGCGAACATTGTTGAGGAAAGGGTTCCACAAGCACAAGGGTTCCCCAAGTCTGGTATCTCTCCTGAAGATTGGAACAATGTTAAGCGAATTATTTTCAATTTATCTTAACTATCTCAGCTGATAGCAAGTACTCCCCCAGTTATGTCGGGGAATACTGTATCGGGCATGCGGGCCAACTTGGCAATAACTTTGCTGTTTGTTGTCGCATTGCTGGGGCTGCCCTTAAGTCGAATACTTTTTAAGCTGTTGTTCAAGCTAACGGAAAGTTTCCTAAACCAATGTCGCTCCACCCCACCTCGCCCATTCTGAGGAGGTCTTATTGCTGTAGAATCATCGGCTTTGCCTGGATTTGATTTGTGTGCGTAATGTAAATTCATTAAGCTCCGCCCAAGTCCGCGACTTATGAGTAAGGCTTCACAGCCCCTTCCTACCGCTCGTGAAGGAGGGGTTCTCGAGCCCTGGGAACCTTCTAGGAGTCTCGACCTCATAACGACTTCACCACGCAAAGCAAAAATTTATGGTCAATTCGACATGTATTTACAATGACGCAAAGTGTTCTTTATGCATGCAAAACTTGGCCCAACTTGAGTCGCCAAGTTGTACTTTTTCATCGGCTCTCGCTTAATTACCCCCATGTTCCTCCACTCCTCCTTCCTGGCACTCTCAAAGGGTTTTGTGCAAGTTGTGTAAATGAATGCAAAGTGGAAAAGTGGAAGGCAATACCGGCTCAATGGGAATGTTGTAGGGATTGTACAGTGTCTCTGGTTCACCCAATCTGCGAGTCAGATTCGACCTGTTCGCTCTTTCTCCGTCCCGGCCCGATATTAAAAGAATAATTGCTTTTCTCCGACAAATTGCACAGATAGAAAATTGCCTTTAAATTTAATCAACAATCATGCAAAGCACTAGGAGGCAGGGCGGGACGTGGCGTGTCGAGGGGATGAGCTCGAGTTAATTTATGCCTCGTTTCTTGTGACACCAATACTAACAGCGATGCCTGCCGAGGACAATGAGCAACTTAACACATGGGCACAAACACACTAACACTTACAGAGCACAAACCACAGACAAGCCTATGGCGTCGACTGAAGTAACTGCCTCAGCCTCAGCCTCAGCATCAGCTTCAGTTTCAGCATCAGCATCAGCCAGTGCCAGAGCAAGTTGACACATGCCAAACGCCTTCTTAGGCCTGCCGCAGGGCTCAGGGCTGGCTCGGTCTCCGGCTACGGGCCGAGCTCCGGCTTCAGCTTCAGGTTTAACCTCAAATCGTGAATCCCATCTTCAGCTGCTGCAAACATCTCCAAGGCAGACAGAAGACATTAAGCGGCTTCATTACCTGCAAGCCTCAAATCAGTTGCGAAAACCCCCCAAAAGACATGAAAACCGCAAACGACGACGGAACCAAACTGATTAGCTGCCACTGTGCCGGATCCGGCTGAAGGAGCTGCCTGCCCGTGCGGCAGTAGGCCTGATTGTGACGCTGAGTGTGTGGTTCTGAATGTGAGTGTGAGTTTGAGTGTGAGTGTGAGTACGACTGTGAATGTGAGTATCAGTCTGAATCTGTGGTCTCTGTCTTCTGAGTTATTGGCTTTTAACCGCCCTGCAACACACAGTCGGCATCTTATAAATAAACCCGGTCGTAACAGCCCCAGCCAAAGGGTTAGTTCTTCTCTTTTTTTCACAAGTCTCTGAATGAGGTACATGCTGCATCATTTATAAAAGTTATTCCTCAAATAATACAAACGACTGGAGACAGATACAGTCAATTTGGCGCTTTCCTTTTATCTCTTGGCAAAAAGTCGCTATTTGAACAACAAGAGTTCGAGCTTTGAAACTTGGCACTGCAACTGGGAGGTTATTACAGCTGCTACTCATTGGGTCGAAGGGTATTTAATTCTGTCTTAACCAAAATATATATGTTACAGGTAAAAGGAGGCATAGATCTCAGAGACTACCAAATTTGGTGTAAACAATTCTAATTATTGCGTGCAGATCAGGTTTGCTTTAGAATTCGGCCACGCCCCTTATTACACCCATCAATGCATAAGAAACCTAATTCCAAATGTAACTTTAATGCTAGACAGTTCATTTCACATTAAATGAATTCTGCAAATTTAGTTGGGAACGAATAATTAAGACAGAAGTTATTGAAGAAACATTTTTAGTTTCCAAGGTGCTCCAAAAAGTATGCAATATAAAATACGCTTTCACATAAGGTATTTAAGAAATTGTAAGGTACTGCATAAAAACACCTTCACAATCAGTTAACTCTACTCCCAACAAAGCAAGGCCAATCAAGTTTGTTGTGAGCATTAAGTCCCACATACACTCAACATTAAAACATGATATACCGCAGACAACTGAGTTAAAAGTAATATAAAGTATTATAGAAGTATTAATTCAATTTGCTGGGTATATTGTATTTGTCATTAACGTTACTCTGGGAGTTTCCATTCGCTCTATAGACAGTTGTCAAGACATAAATTCAATGGGAACTTTAAGGAAAGAGGCCATTAAAACAACCTGTCCCTTCTACAAGACCACATGATATGCGATATGCATCGGAGAGCATTGCCTTTGCCACACTTGGAGTCGGGTTGCAAGGAAGGCGAGTGGCAGGTTATCAGTTCCGGCAAAGTCAATTTACGGACAACACATGTCCGAGTTCGCACGACTCGATATTAATAAACACTTAAGCCGGGCTCTCAACAAGGACCTAGGCACCAAGACAATGGGCCAGTTACAACAGCAGCAGTAGCAGCAGGAACGACGACAGTGTATAAATGGCTCACACATGTGACTAAAAATGAATGACATCGTTTGCCGGGGAACAAGGGAAACAGAGAGAGAAGGCAGAGAAGGCAGCAAAGGAAGCGAAGGCAGCGAAGGCAGCGAAGGCAGCTCGTTGTCCCCAGTAGATATGATATTAAATTCGTATTTCCACGCCGCGCAGTGGACAAATAATGAGTATTTCATTAGAGGCCAAACAAAATGGCGTTCTGCTTGATAAGCTTGCGAACAGGACACACAACACGACATGCCACACACGCTCGATTTGGAAAGACTGTGCACAGACACAGTGTGGTCCACTCGCATGTAGCCCACATACTCACTCAGCCGGATGAGCAGCTTTCGTCCTGGCGACAGTCGCCATCTGCTTATCCAACCCACACTCGCTTACACAGATAGTCGGGGTGCCGCATTGTCACATAGTTAATAAAATGTCACGGCGCGATTCGGTTCTATTAATGCAATATTGAGCGAAAAGTAATACGATGCGATCAATATGGGGGAATGCCCCATTTGAAGGTCTCTCAGCCTTGGCTTCTCGTTGGCTTGGGCACTCGAGGAACTTGCTGATGATCCGCTCCAACACTTGGAAGCCTAACAAAGTGTGAGTCCTTTATTGTCATGATGTACAGTTGGACGAAAGCAGAGAGGAAGGTAACGGTACAGCAGCCCAGACAAGGTGTTTAGTGTTCAACATTCTATATTGTAATCTTCAAGTGTTGAGGAGCAGATGAAGCTAGACGGTGCGATCCTGATTCTGATTCTGATCCTGATTTCCCCCCTTGGTGGCGGTGTCTATGTCTCCGAAGAGCAACTCATCCAGATCGGAATCGCTATCGCTCCAGAAGCGCAAGCGGGCCTCTTTGCTGCTGACTGAGTCGTTCTTGCTCAAGCTCATGATATCCAGCAGCTCCTCGACCGGCACACCTTTGCGCGAATTAAAGATGGACACCAGATGCTTGGGATCATTGTCGGCAAAGATACGCGAGGCGTCCGCATTCCCGTCGCCATCACCGGCAGCATTGCCATCGGGACTGTCTTCTTCATCGTTATGGCCCCCATCAGGTTTATCCTTGTCGTCATTGTAGTTGCCATCACCATTCCCAGCCGCCTTTTGATCAGGCTGCACTGCTGGAAGACTTGTGCAACTTGTGACGGAGACACCATCGCCGTCAAGAGCGGGTTGACACGCTGCCTTCATTGCCTTGTTGCGGGCGCGACAGCGAATGCGCGGCTTCTTCTCCTTCTTCTTACTGCGCGGCAGGTTGATCAGGCACTGGGCATCCTCTATCGGCACCAGCTGCGGCAAACCCACCAACCCGCGTTCCGGCTCCGAGTCAGGAAAGATGATTTCACTTGACTCGCTGCTGATGATGTACATGTTGCTCTGAACTGAGCACTCCACCTTGGGGTAGTACATCACCTTCTGGCCGCCATCCTGCATGGATAGATGTACCTGCTGTATGCCCGTCAGCACGCTCATCGGCAGCTTCTGCAGGCTGCTCCGCAGACGATTCTCGTCGATGATCGAAGGGCGCGCGATGTGCTTGTGCTTGCGTCGCGTTGAGCCTTTGCCTCCAATGCGCACCACCTTCTCCAGTTGCTTCAGCTTCGTCGGGTTCATGCCGAAAGTACGCTGCAATCGATGTGGGGGAGGAGGCGTGTTAGCCAGCGACTGCGAGGGCTGCCTGAGCAATCCACTTACATTTAACGATTCACTGAAAGTCGGCTTGTTGCGATGCTTCCGATAGGCGACTGGGAAAAAAGTGAGACATCGCCTACTGTTATCACATTTGACAACGCCGGACTGACATCTGCCAATGCCACTTTGCTGTACTTTCAAACACTGGACGAAAGTAACGTTAGTTGTAGCTACAGAAATGGATAAGTTATCGTCGAACACAATAACAGTTCCCCAAGCTATCGAGCGATCGCTTTATTCATCTTGCATCTTCACTTGCAGACAGTTCTGCCAGCTTCGAATTCGTATACCCTTGCCAAGGGTATATTTATTTTGGGCAGGAGCTTAACCCCAAAATTTAATCAAGATCTGACCACTGACGGACTAACGATCATTATTGTCCTTTGAAATGATTTATCTCATCAGTGCCAGTCGAAGTTATTTCGTTACCGACTTGGTCTCTTTCTATTTCGTTACCGATCAGGCACCTAAGTTCTATATCTTTCGTGGGTTCAATCTGTGTATAGCAATGGGTTATTATGTCTGTTAACGAAAACATGAACAAGGCTATAAGATTGTGTACCATTATATATAACTAGTACAGGAACAATCGGGCGAGCTTGAAACTGAAACCTGCAAGGGTGTATTATCTTCCGCACGCTGAAGACAGTCTTTATTTATTGTCAAATTGAATTTGGTTCAACTCGACAAAATTGGTTCATTCTTTAATAGCACTAAAGAGAATTCACAAGCGATATCTTAATTTAATACTTATTATACTTATTTTTCATATCAGATTGATATCCAATTCAAATATATCAAAAAAATCTAGTAAATTGTTGATTTAATTAAGAGCATAACAAATCAATTACTCATTAATTTAATAAACTCTAATCAAATTACTCGCAACACTTTTTCAATGCATGTTTTTTTTTGTTTTTGCTACGACAATAATGCCAAGCAGGTGGTTGCCAATTTGTTAAAGTGTAATTAAATATGCAAGACTATAAATCAATTTATTGTATTTTGTTAATTTGTGTAACGAGTTTATTTAGCATGCGGCATAAATAAATAATTGAACATTTGAGATATGCAATGCCTATGCATGACAGTGTAAAAGCCCAAAAAGTGCTGATAACATTGAAATAAATGCAAAATAAAAAAAAAATAAATAAAATTGCCTTTGGCTTGTCGAACGTGTTATACCCGTGTTATACTGATTTAAAATATATATACTCTATATAATCGGAGAAGTCTTCTAAGATGCATTGCAAACTCCTGCCCAAAGTTAATATACCCTCTCTCAAACAGTAGCTTGGCAAAGGGGGTTGTCAATTGAAAGCTGCCTGCTACGGGAAGGCACAGAGAGAGAAGAGTGGGACACAGCATAACTGGGCAGCTGATTGCAGACTTATCGATAATGGCCTGACACATGTTGACTTCGGAGGGAAGGAGGCGGCAGTACGTGCGTATGGGCAGCACGTGCGGGGTAGGGTATTTTCAGTGCACTCGCTCAACTATTTCAATTATTTGAAATACCCAAATTGCTTTTATGGCAAAGCACTCACACCAGTCTGGGGTGTGCTCGCTTTTTGATTCACTTGGCAAACTGAAAATGAAATTTGAATGCGCCAGCCCAAAAATGTACCGTTTTATGAAATGTTCATTTGATTTTATTTGTTTTAATGCGATGTTGGCTCGTCCAAATGCGCTGCCGGCTACTTTTGCGCATTAAATGGCTTTTTCGCCTCCGCAAACAATGGAGGCAGCGCCGACAATGCGCCGCTTTAAGTGCTGCAGTCGTCAATCGCAGTCGCTGTCGCTGTCGCAGTCACAGTCGCAGTCGCGGTCGCTGCTTTCTTTGTTGCAGTCAGTTGCGTCAGAGCAGCAATCGCCCGCGGCAACCAATGCTCATTTGCCAGTGTTTGCATGTGTGTGCGAGTGTGAGTGTGTTGTGCGTAACATAAAAGCCATGCTGCCAACGGCTGCCAAAGGAGGGCGCCACGCACACACACGCAAAACTTGACGTTGCGGTTGCAAGCTTCGCTCGGAGGCAGCAAATAAAAAACACGTGAAAACAGTCGACGCTTTTAAGCACGCATTTACATGTGCACACACGCTCACAGCCACACACACACACACACACACACATGAGTGCACACACACCTAGTTACACGCACACACACACACAGAAAGAACGCACAACAATCTGGACAAGCACTGACCGCATTGCGAACTAACCCAAAAGCCTCGATGAGGTAGCGCATTGGCTTACTCGTCTCGCTTCAACACAGCAAGGCAGAGAGAGAGAGAGAAGAGAGGGAGAGAGAGAGAGCACGCTTAGATGTTTGCCAGGAGTCATGAAAAACTTTACTCCTTGTCTCTATTCCCCTCTTTATGTTATGCTGGGTATCTGCCGCACTGAGTGTCCGCAATCGTAACCTGTTCCCAATTGTTTTTTGTTCCCAGATGGATACATCTTTAATCCATTAAAAATAGAATGAACTTTTCCAAGTGCTTGACAGACAGAATGCAATAAATGCATATTTTCTGCTTGTTTTTCTACACGATTTTGTCATCGAATCAATCTCGCAAGCTGCGTCCCCATTTTGAGTGATAAAAATACTTTCTGAAATGTTAGCATTGCAAGAAACTTTAAATGTGTCCATCAGACAATGAAATATTGTATAATCAAAATAACTTGGCCGACAAACAATATGCACTGTGGCTTCAGGGCATGCCAGAACCAAATCAGATCATGGATGAATCAACGCAACAACTTGAGCTTGCTGAACGAACTCAGTTCCACTCGGTCGACAGCAATCCTCTAATATCTAAAATCGAAATCTAAATTGATGCCTATAAGCAAGCAACTTTAAGCAGTGTTCTTATTAGTCTTGGTATTGTATTCAAAGAAGAGCAAAGAAGGTGCTAAGCATGTTGAGCAATTGCCATTCAAATGAATCCCTGTGAGCTGCGATCGGCTCTTGTAAGTTATAAAAGAAAGAGTGTATAATGGTAGGGCCAGAGGGCCAACACTCTCAGGGAGTACCTGAGGTCCGAGGATGCAAGGACTGGGAACGCACACCAAGGCTTGCGGCAGTTAATGCTCCTCTTAGGCTGCCACAACCTCAATAGTTAAGGAAGCTGATTAGAACCCCAGTAGAGTCCTTACAGGGATACTTACAGGTCACCTTAGCAAACTAGAAGTACTTTCCAAGGAGCTCTGCAGATTCTGCAACTTAGAGCCCGAGACGGCAGTGCACGTACTTACAGTACGGTATTGCCAAGCACCTTCACGGGGTTAAGAAAGAAGGGAGTACAATGGATATAAACAAGGTCGCAGTACATCTCATTCCAACTGAAGTTGGCTGAAGTTGACATTACAGTCTAGCACACTCGACTCTATCTTGTTATTACTTACTATACGTTGTCCTGAAATACTCTGTGTCTTGAACTGCAGATAGGATTGTTCTGTTAGGGTATAGTACAGGATGGTGTCTGTCGTTCAGCCCCTTTAATGTGGTTTCCCTTCCTGAGTAAGTATTAACATTACATAAGTTTACACTGGGCGGGGTGTAGGACAGCCCGAATTGCTCCCTGTTTTGGTCAATATCAACATGTGGCCATCCATTACGGTAAGACACCCTCACACACAGACACCCACACAGAGAGAGGGGAGAGGAAGAGAGACAGAGAGAGAGAGGAGGGAGCTGCACATGGCTGCAGCGACGTGCGAAAAGTCAGAGCAAAATATTATCGTATACAAATATGTGCGGAGTAAGCGAACACTTTGGGCGAGACGGGGGCGGGGGATGCTGGAGAAGGTACATGAAACATAAATATCGCATTACCGATAAACGCGCGAGAAAAGGGCAACAGCGAGAGGCGAAAGAAAAACAAAAACGTGCAACAATAAATACAGATAAAGCAGCAAACAAATACATAGACACACAGACACACAGACACACAGACACGGACGGCTGTGCATGTCCGTACATGTTCGTTTTTGGCAAAAGTACCCACAGCAGAAGAGCAAAAAGAAGGGAGAGAAATGTCAGAATGGAGTGGGGAGAGGGAAGAGGGAAGAGGGAAGGCAGAGGCTGGGCGAAAGAAAACTATCTCGTTTTGAATGCAGACTTCGAAGCAGCCTAATTTAGTTTTGTTCTGTCAGACAAATAACAGAGCAAAAAAAGATCCCCCCTGCCAACACATCCCTCTACCCCATCCCCCTTGACAATTACCCACTGTAAACTGGTCCTGTGGATAAGCAGAGTGGGCCGCACCTCCTGCATTTGTTCTGCTTAAGCTCCTAATTGAATAAGTAAGCAAATTTGATTTCCCTTCACTTTATTTCTTATTCTGCTCCCTCCCCGAAAATGCAAAACAATCATCTGACCACACACACATGCGACTATACTATATGCGATACACAATAAGCCTGTAAGCCCCAGTTGTGGATCCAATTTAGTTCTGTGAGAGCAATGAAAAGTGGAGTCTGCCTTCAACTTCGTAAATTCTTTACAATCTCGAAAGGATGCTCCAGTGCAAAGCTCTTGAATTTAAGCAGAGCTTAGAGATGTTCTCATTAAAATTTGCATACAGCTTCCAGTAATAAATCTCGTCTAGAAGCCTCAAATGTACACGAAATTCATTCAGTTTTCACATAGTTTTCACAGTACATAAAGGACTGTGATGTGTCTTGGTCAATAAGGAGTGTTGAGGAACGCTGGCCACTCTGTTATTTGCCAATTTTAATAATTTGAATGTTAACTTAAAATTTGTAAATGAATCGATGCCGCTGAGAGAGATTTAGTATGAAGAGAGCATTCCATCGTGCAAGATTACGTTTGAATACAGTCCACTCATAATATCGACTCGCCGTACTCTACAATATCTTCTTTCTTATATTGGAAAGAATTCATATTAAAGTCAACAGATTAACAAGTTTTCTACAGCAGAAAATGTTATGCACTCGGAATTGAATATTATGTAAGTTAAGGATTCTCGTTTTCTATATAAGGGAAAAAGAAATCATAATATGATACTTTTACGGTTTTACACGTTTTAGTTTAGGGAAAATACACAAACATTAGATTTAACTATAGTTTTTCCATTGAGATAGCCTGCTATATACATATAGTTATAGTCTATAGTTTTAATTATTATATGCCAAGTATGTATATGCAATAATTACAAAGACATATAGTTAGTGAATACAATAATGCCTTCATCTCTACTTAAAATCATTCGGTCATATATGTATATTTATACCCTTCGATCGTTGAAAATGGTAATAAAATGGTATTCTGACTATGTGCGGATGTATGTAACAGGCAGAAGGAGGCGTAGCAGACCAAACAAAGTATATATTATATATTCTTGTTCAATATCACTTGCCGAAACAATTGAATAATGTCTGTCTGTCAGCCTTTCTGAATAAACACGTTGATCTCAACAATCATAAAAGCAAGAGACACTCAATTCGGCATAAGGATTCATGTTCACTATATACAGATCAAGTTTATTTAAAATGTTAGGTGTAACGTTCTAAATATATGTAGATAAATATAATAACACATATATAGATAAATGCTATATGCACATAATCCTCAAATCTTAATCAGATTGGATGATAAACACAGAAGTTATTTAACCTAACAATTTCTATTGTCCAGAAGAGTTTGGCGCCCTGTTTGCAATACTGAAGTATAAAGGTCTTCAAGAATTGGACAAAGGGTATCAAGCTGTTGGGCATACCCGACTGTAGCATTAATTTCGTTAAATAATTTAAACCTATTCCATATAAGAAAGGGTCTTCCCACAGTGAATATTATTACAATAGATCTGTTAGCTCAGTTGACTCAGCTTGGGAGTTGAGCAACGAAAATAATCTGCGCCCTTGTTATGTTGCAGCGTAATAAAACATGAGAAGTACTCAGACGACACTTTGCGCCTAGCAAATGTTATTAGACCCTTTCGGGGAAGAGGAGCGCGGCCTTGACCCGGGCATGGCGGGCAGGTGCAACAGCCTGACAAGCCGAACGTAAAACATTCTCCTAGACCTAGGGACTTACTCGGTGTCCACATACCCCGTACTTACTCTAAGTATGCTTGCCACAGGCATCCTGACTGTATACTATCCGATGCTGATCCGATCTGCGTCCACAGGCAAGCAGCAACTGGTCGATGGTGCAGACAGGCGGGGGGGAGGGTGGTGACAAAATACTTACAAAACTATACAAATTGGGTTTATCAGTGAAAGAGAGAGAGAGGGAGAGGGAGAGGAAGAGAGGGAAATATTTGTATGCACATAAATTGGGACACTAACCACATAGACCCTTCCTCCGCATCGCGGCCTTACAGGGTATAATTATAATGCATTTCATGTGGATGTAGAGCTAAAATGTTCGCCCGGCTTCTACACGATTGTGGTACCCCGTCACCCACCTCTCCCCCCTGCCCATGTCCCTCCCCCCTGCCCCTGCCCGAAGAACATATGCTGCCCTCAGCTAAACAATGCGCTGTCGCCTAGTCGGATGTGCTGCAGCAGCTTAAACAGGATGCTTGTTATCGTTGTATTAAATGCTACAATGTGATTCTTGTTGTCCACCCTCCACACTCCAACGCCCCCCCCCTCTTCTGCTACACCCCTTTCTGCACCATTTGTTGTTGTGCTGCTCGTTTTTGGCTGCTGTTGTTGTTGTGATTCAAACGCAATTTTAATTTTGCGCCCAGCAAGGGCCCAGCAGAGACAGAGAGAGAGAGAGACAGCTGCCTGTTGCCTGCTTTGTCTCTTTTATGGCCTTGACTGGGCTCTTTTTAGCTCTGCACAGGGGCAGGGAGCAGGGTGGTGGGAGGGGGAATTAGGGGAGGGCTGTGCAACATACCGCATTTATGTGCACATAATTTTCCAAAAATGTAAAATTCAAAATTAAAGAACAAAATTGCGCGCCAACGCCTACGATGTGTGACCAAGATCTGCGCGGGGGGAGTTTTCTTTATGAGCATATTAGAAGCACACACTCACATAAAGGCACACACATTCATCCACACACCCACATACGCACACAGACTGAGGGAAGCATAAAGATGGCGCGAGCTTTTATGCAAAGCGAACTTTTGACGCGTGCCCCGGAAAAAACATTATAAACTAATTAAGACAAATAACTTGGCAATGGGCGTGGAGCAAGGGGAAGAAGGGAGCAAGAGGGGAAGGGGTAGGCATCAGAGAGGACAGACGCAAAGATCCTGGAGGGTCGATTGTGCTGGGCCAACCAAGGCAGGCCAAGGCAGGGCAGGCTGAAGCCGTTGGCCGTAGATGATGCCGCGAGGCAACGAGGGATTCATCAACTGTCTGTGTATGTGTGTGTGCCTCTGTCCCACTCACACTCACACTCATTATTACCCCCCCTCTACCTCTCCTCCCGCCTATCTGTGCGTGTATTTAGACTGAGGTTAATTACCAAATAACCTTTGGAAAGTAATTAAGCCCGCAAGTGAAGAGAGAAAGCGCCAGCAGAGATTGAAGGACAAGCGTCGCGATTGGCCCCCGAGTCGCCACAAGGCAAAGGCGAGTACATATGTATATGCCCTCGAGATACCCATTAGTCTCGAGGGGGGACAGCGAAAATAAAACAATCACATTTCTGGGGCATATCAAGTACGCTTGATTTTAATGAGCACAGTCTGTAAACCTTAAGAATGCAACGAATTATTCCTGATCCAATTAAAAGTCGAGACTAGAATATATATACTACATATATATAGTACATACTATAATGACTTATCTGCATATATCTCAAGGCATTCAGCTACATAAATGAGATCCAGTACGTTAAAGAGAATTAAATGCGGAAAATGTATTGATTAAACAGTTCTTATGACATCCATATATAGAATATAGGTTTTTTAATTAATATCAAATGCAAACTTTATCCTAAAGACATCAAATTACACCTGTTGCAGTGTTTGAATATTAATATTTGTTTTTATACAAAAACCTTCGATTGGGTCGATCTATAGCAGTTCGACATAGTTGTAGGAATATGTATATTTATCTATATCTATCTATGCTTTACATATATTGTATATCAGAGCGGTCTGGGTTCATTTGCCTCATCAAAGAAAGTCGTCTAATATATGTATTGCAGACCTGACTGTGAAACGACAATTACTAAAATCAATATTATAATATATATATACATATATACAATATTATATTAATATTTTATTCTTCAACATAGGCTTCTTCCTAGTCAATACACTTCCAACAGCGATGCTCAAAGCCCTTTTAAAAAGCCCGGAGGATGGCTGATACCCAAGGCTAAGTCTCTTTTATGCTTTGGCTATAGAAAGAACCGAGGTCTGAAGAGCAAAGTGGAAGTATAGATACATATATCTCTATCTTTGATTCGGCGATCGTCTAGAAAGACTTATTGCATTTTGTCAAAGATTTCTTTAGTGGTCACTACAACTAGAGAAACATCGATAAATATTGGAGTTTCATATTAAAAATCTCAGCAAACATCGATGTTTGTGTTGGGAATCCTTAATTCTGCATCTCTACAGTTATAAATGTTGGGGATTTCCAGCGTCCATTTCCATTTAAATATGTGTAGACACATATTCAACGGATATTTACCAAAGGGGGAAAGCCAAGGCCGTATTGGCGCTGAGGGGTCCCTTATGCAGGGGCCCTAGTGTAATTATCTTGCTCTTAAATAGATACTTAAATACTTAATTTGGTTCAAAGGAAAAAGAAAGAAACCTTATGCTTATTACATTGAATTTGTTCTCAATTGTATACTGGCAAAATCATCAATCAGTTCTAAATATATATTCATGCAAGATCTCTTATTCACGAGTGATAATATTACCAATCAATCATTCTTGCCCATAGAAAGTTGGCAGACAGAGGATATTATGTGTTTGTGCCAGTCGAAATGTATTATAATGTATTTTACAGGCATAAGGAGACCTGCCACAGGGTGGGTATATATCTACTTTTCTGACAAACGGGGGCCCTTGTGCACCGTATACCCTGCACACGCCCAGCTACGGGCCTGGGAAGTGCTTCGGTCATATCTGCAAATAGCCGCTAATTGGCTTTAACTATCTGTTGCACAATAATGGCTTCTGCATTGGATTCTCACTGAGGCAGTTATACTCCCTCCAGCCAGCTGACCAATCGACGTGCGCTGCTCACTTGTCGCCAATAAGCCAGCCACATTGAGGTAATCCTTAAAGCGCGCTTCATAACTGAATTGCAAGGGATTTGGCCTGCAATGGCTGTGAGGATGGCTGTGGATGGGCAGGTGGAGTTGCAGTTGGAGGTTGAGGCCTTGTGGCCTTGTTGTCACCCTTGCTGCAAAAGAATAAGGAAAACTGTAGAAAACTCAGCCATCTCCATTTGCTTCAACTTCTCCTTGTCGCCCCTCTTTTTGTGGCACCCCGACCATTACTGCCTGCCACACGCAACCGCAGCCGCATTCTTATTTACCAACTCATCACCATGTCTCGCTGCGCTTATCAGCAGCAGCAGCAGCGCCGTAGACTGCGCCCCAGACGTGGAGTGGGTGTGGCAGTAAGAAGGGAGAGAGGGGCAGGGGCAGCGCGTTGGGGGCAAATATGCTCGGCAAATATGGCGGAAGGAAGCAGATTAACACGGCAACGGCAGGTAGCAATGACAACAGCGGAGATGGCAGCAGACGACGATTGCTTTGATTGTTGTTGTTGTTGTTGTTACTGTTGTTGTTGTTGTTGTTGCTGTTGTACGTACTGTTGCTGTTCGTTGTTGCTGCTGCTGTTCATTGTTGTTGTTGTTGCTTTCGATGTCATTTAATTTGCTTTTTGTTGGTATTTTGCATTGAGTCTGCTGCTTTCACTTGGCTGCGTTCCTGCCACACACACACACACACACATGCAGATGCACATTCACACTCAGCATCTCTGGCACACACACACATGCACACACACACACACACACACACACACACACACACACACATGCATATATATTATATATGTATGTTTGTCATCGATTTCGTTTTATCTGCTGCTCGCTTGCACTTCTTGTCTGTGTGTGTGTGTGTGTGTGTGTTTTGTTTCAACTGCTCTCGCCTTCAACAAAAAGAGAGAGAGAGAGACTGAGAGAGAGAGACAGAGAGAGAGAGAGAGAGAGAGCGAGAGAGTGAGAAAGAAATTCCATTTTATTCGATTTAATGGCCGCACCCGCGTCAAGGTAACCGCGATTTAATTCGAACTCATTTCCAATCACGCAGAATCACGCGAGGGTGCTGCACAGCAGACAGTCGCACAGGGGGAGAAGGGGGCGTGGCATCAAGTCGCACGCAACTGCATATTTATATCGACCATCTTTGTGTGAAGAGGGGGGGTGCGGTTGCTTGGCACACACTGCCTGCAATTATGACACCGCCACCACCGCCGCACAGTGCAACAGTGCCTGCAAAAGTTTCACAACTGCTTGGCCAGTCGGAAGTATACCAAGTTATGTGATGGCTTTCCGATTTGAAGCAAATTGCTATATGCTTTGGCGATTTGTTTGCTTATTATCTTGGCTCTGCTTTCTACATTGTAGGATATAAGCAGGACAGATATAACAATATGACGTATATATATATATTATCTATATATACATATTATATAAAGATGCATATATATTATAGATATACTGTAGATATGTTTACAACATTAGCACCTCATTGTATCGAGTTTATTTCATACTGTGCTGAGGTCTTCCTCAGCTTTGCATTCACCAAAATGTTTCATTTCATTCAGATCGAAAAATATCGGTCGAGTTTCATAATTGGTTTTATTTTTATTCATGGGAGTCTGCAACACACCATTGGATCATCTCCGACCCCATAAAGTATACAGATTCTGAATCAGACTCAGTCCGTGTGTTCGTCTGTTGCAACGCCAGTTAGTCTCTCAGTTTTAAAACTATAAAGAAGGTTAATTAAACCGATATATCGTATAGCTGGCATACAATCTTTCGTCCAATTTTTGTTGTTTTTTTTTCAAAATATTGCAACCAAATTTACTGCAAGCAATATTGTAACCAACGGACTATCTGTCATTAAACTGAGATGACTATATCAATAACTATATAGCTTAATATCGTAGGAACAATAGGATCTGTACTTCATATAAGTCGGAGTACCTAAGCATGGGATCAATTGATTGCCCTGGAGTCTTCTGCTTATGTTTAGCAGTTTAACTTGCAAACATTTTACACACGTTTTGCCCCAGTGTGCCGTATAGTCTGGGGCAGGAGCGAAGCGGCTTAGCATAATTATTAGATATGGCACACTTTCTGGTATCGCTTGCCAACGGCTTGACCAGCTGGCTGCAGTCTCAGTGGCAGCTCCAATTGAAGGCAAACAGGACAGGCAGGCAGGCAGGCAGAGAGGCAGGCAGGCAGAGAGGCAGGCAGGTAACCCGGTAAGTTGGCAATGCAATCGGTTATTAATCAAGTCGTTAACATGAGATGAAAGTGATACCCTGCAGAATGCAAGTTGCCAACAGCAATGGGTATTATCTTGCAACAGACCGTGATGGCCCCCCCTATCCCCCGTCCCCCTCTGTTGCAGCTCCCACGCGCTGCATGACGAGGGTAAGTTGCAAATTACCCGAGGCCGGCCAAGGCTTATTATTTTGTATTGAACTACGCAACGTGGCCATTGTGAGTCAACAGAATTCAATAGACTGGCAGGCAAAATCAAGCAGAGACATAAACAAACAGGCACAAACAGGCACGCACAGGCACGCACAGGCACGCACAGGCACGCACAGGCAGCGCGCATAGAGAAGAACGAAATGAAAATAATGACAGCAGGCACACACACCCACACACATTAGTGTAAGTATTGCAACAGTAAACACTTTAAGTGGCTCAATTGCACTAGTATTTTTACAGTATTATTTTCGGTACTATTTCACTAGCTCCAGAGGGAGATAGCTTTGATAATTGCAGAGATACTTGTCGACCATGCTTCCCCAACAGGCTGTAACTCTCTTAACTGCTTAACTGTTAAGTCAATCTCAGGTCACAGTCTGAGCATGTTCCCCGTCGCACACGTAGGAATCAAAGTCTTGTTTTGTTATATGTTATTATGTTAAGTGTTATGTTATTCAGTGTGACCTTAGTGGATACACTATCGCAAGTTGAAAAATTAAATAAAACAATAAAGTATTATCTCCACTGTCTCTCTCGGGTCCCTCGGCAATTAACCCCAAACACACTGACTGCAGACAGTGCCGTGCCTAGCACTGTTAACAGTTAACAGCGCTTGCAGCTGTTAGCACTTCTGTTAGTGTAGCTAGGTCTGTGCGGTTATCGATAACTCGATAGCATGTACGATGAGGAGCAGAGAAAGAATCAGTTACTGAAGAAGGTCACCCAAGTTGGTTACCTCCTGCTACCTTCTGCATCAGACTGCCGTTGATCTGGCCCAGAGCAATACACCAACACCTTCAGAGTATATGTACATATGTCCTGTAGGTGTACCTATGTTCATATCTAAAGCACCCCAATAATGAAGAGATCAAGATGACTCAGTCACTGAAGAAGAGGACCTAGGCCGTCTTTGGTTATATAGTTGGTTATTCCCTGCTTCTTCCTGCCTTGATCTGGCCCAGAGCAATGCAGCAACACCTATGGAGTACACACCTGTAGGTGTGTGTATCTTCTTCTCTAAAGCACCCCAATGACGTGAGCTGTGTCAAAGTGCCCAGGGCCGATTGGCCAAAGCTCCAATGCCGCATATTCCATAGCCACATCTAGTTTTTCGAATACTTCATGCGAAGTGCATCGAGCTTAGCAGTAATCGCACGATGAGAGAGGGAAACAGGAGTAAAAAACCTACACGCACACACACACACACACGCACACACACACTCACATAGACGCGACAAAAAATGGGGCATGCAACGGTTTTCCGCCATGGGGCTCAATTTTCAGAAATTGTCTACATTTGTATCGATTGCTTTGCTGCAGAGATCTTTGGAAAACGATTTTAGCCGATTGGTAGAAAAAAACAAATATATTCCAGTTATTCCACACTGTTTTTTTTAGCACTTTCGAACACGTGAGTGGGAATTGACTACCCTGGAGATTTGATGGGCGTTGAGTGCAAGCAAAATCGGGTCAAACCTCAACAATCCAACTACATGAGGCTTATCTTTCTTAATGCCAGCGGGAGAGTGTGTGGGGGAAGTCAGTGAAGTGCAGTCAATCAGAGTAACCTTTAACTAAGCTGGAGAGGGGATACCCTGAGGGCAAGAGGACAAAGAGTAGTTGGAATATTATGTACCTTTGATTTCATGATGTATCAGATCTGCACAGCTTAGCCCTTCTATCGTATCAAGACTACTCTATCTGCCGTCTGCCTCACCCACTCAAGGCGTTATCCATTTCAATTCTTTAAGATTCTAGCATTCTGTTCAGCTTTAAGCCTTCATATTGCACACACACACACACACACACACACACACAGACAGACAAACAACTTTGCTGGCAACTTTAGCCGAAAAGCAAAGCGCGCCACTGTGCACTGTGGGCCGCGGGGGAGATTGCCGGCTCACCCGGTCACGTTGCCGAAGGTTCTGTGCGTGATGTCGGCGGCCTTTGGCAGCTTTGGGTGGCATTGCTGCTGCCACTGCCTCGGCTGCCACTGGTGAAATTCAACTAATAAAATATTTGCGAATCGTCAACACATTTATGCGACACTTTCGCGTATTTGCAAATATCAATTTTCAAACATGGAAAATCAATGGAAAGTTAAATGCGAAACGAATGAAAAGGCTGCCTCGCTCACTCTGAAGCAATAAGTTTAGATTTGTATATATGGTATTCTATACTATAGTTTTAATACACATATCTTAAAGCTGTTTCCTGTCGAACTTTTTTGATTACAAGCAAAGTATTTTGAAATTTACTGACAGACTTACCATTCGATAAGCCCCGAGGCTGCTTTCATCAATTCATAATTTCAAATATAAACATGTACTCGTATCGCATTAAGTAACTCTGAAACAGTTGAGAAACAAGCTGTCACAACAACTGACAGACAAAGCTCTACACATACTGTACAAAATGAAATGGAGATGCAACTAATCAATATTCCCATCGTCCTTTAATGTTGAAAAACATAATAGAAATGTGAATATTGAAAAATAAATCTCACATTTCTTTGGCTGCCTTCATTTAACTAACCACAAATCAGCTGCCAAAGTTGCGCTTCAACTATTATAAATTATAAAGAAAGCAATATGCTTATCGATGCTTTCATTACTATGAATTGCCGTAAATTGTAAATCATCAACATGTCAAAGCGTCAGCACTGCCTTCTGACATACTTTCCTCACATGCATTACACACCTGAGCAATTAGAGAGCCTGCACTGGGGCAAAATACATTTTATGCAAGCACTTTGCACACATCACGAAACTCTACGAAATTGCATTAATTAGGAATGTGCCAAGGGGTGGCTGAGGGGAGTGAGTGATGCAACTCCAATCCGTACACAAATTAAGAGCTGTGACTATTTTCCCTTTTCCCAGCAGCAGCTGTGCATGGCAATAATCCGATAATAATTACACTTATCGGGTTAGTATCGATTAGTGCGGCTGATGTATTTAAAAACATGTGATAAATCCATTGAGTTGCTCTCTATTCATTGGAATCTAAATAATTACTAGATACATTTCAGAATAAAGTGCGTTTTCATCGTACAGTCTGTTGACTGCATCAGGGCTGCCTGGTCTTATATAATATATTTATATATATAAAAACCAGGATGAATACATATATATATATATATATGAATATATATATATATATATGTATTTGGATAATTTGTATAACATTATTCATCCTGGTTTTTCGGTTCGATTTTCAATCTTGAAGAGGAACTTGTCCAAGGAAAGATATTTCAGAAATATTGCTTTATTTTGCCATATTCCGATTAGACACATTTGCATTATATTAAGAACCTTTAGAACATTATCGATAGAGCATGAGAAATGATATATATTTAGAAATACAGAAAATTGTAAGGTATTTAAAATCAAAACCTATTGTCTTTTTTTCCTCTTATCTATTAGTTGTTCCCCCTTTTTTTTGTAAGGTGTAGCTGGCAACCCTAAAACGTATATATCTATATATATATATATATCTTCCTGTTCGTATAAAGATGTTGATCTCTGTCAATAGATAGAGACAGCAACTTTGGCACGAATATTTTTGAATACTTTATGCAGAATTTAAAATGTGAATGCCGTGCCTGCCACCCATGCAAATCTACAATTTGACTTTGAATGCGATTGTTCAGCAAAGAATAATATTTTGTTCTTCTGTATACACCTTTATTCATATATATACATATATATGAATTGATCTACTTATCCTATCAGAGCTAAAATCGGATCAATCTAATTGTGTAGAGTAGAGTATCTATATGTCGAGGTGCCCCTATTGTGAGCACACTCAGTTTATGTGCTGCATTTGGCACTCATTCATTGTAACTCAAACATAAATACACGGCCCTGTCGCGTTGCTTGTTGCAGCTTTTGCTTAGTGCCTGCCTCGATTTATTTCGATTGCGCAGAGAGTAGGAGAAGAGAGGGAGAGAGAGAGAGAGAAAGAGAGAGAGAGAGAGAGAAAGAAACAAGTTGAAACGAAGGAGGTTAACAACACAAAGAACAACTGTCCCGACTGGCATTCGCACAAGGTCCAAGCACACGGGCGTACACGGCGTATGATTAACGCGGGAATAAAGCGACGACGAATTCCTCGCCATGTTATGCTAAACGAGTGCCATAAAACTCGTTTAACGACATTCGAAACAGACCGAGGGAGTGAGAGACACGCAGGCCACTATCCCGAGAGAGGGAGAGAGAGATAGCCACATACATAGCCTATTTGTGTATATAGTATACAGGAATGCTGCCACATTCAAAGCTAAATCGAGCTTATTGGCCTGAGTAAGAGTACTACAAAGGCGGGCAGATTATTCAGCGAGCATACGAAAAACTTTATGAGAGAAACTTTAAAATTCTTTCAAAATCTCTTCAGATTTATGCGCGCAGAACTTTAGCGACAGAGTGGCTGGAAGGGGAAGAGGGGTGGGGCGCGGAGGGGGAGGGGAGGGTCTTGACCTAACTTTGACCCAAAAACACATACATATTCAGAGGAGATGCACTGAAACTTTAAGAGATAGAAATGCAAAGTTGTCTCTGTCTGTCGCCTGCTATTAAAAAGTTTACCCCCCTCCTCCCCCGTGTCACCCAACCCCCCTCCCTTTTGCCTGGCCTGACTTGCATCGATTGGGAATATTGATTGCAGTGGCGAATGAAGCTGAATAGCAATGGAACAAGCGACTTCGCACCTGACTTAAGTTGACTCGATGGGGGAAAGAAAGAAAGAGCACAGACTCCTGCCTTCTTCTTCTTCTTCTTCTCTCTCTCTCTCTCTCTCCTAAGTGCAGAAAACGGGCTAAATTTGATTAACAAGAAGAGAGAAGAGGGAGGGTGCAGGGCCGGGCATGACTGGTCGAACAAACACCCTGGAAACATGCCGCACACAATGTTCGCACATAATTAAGTGCCCTCAACTATGGCAGACGCAGCTGTGGCCCACAATTCCAATTCGAGTCAATCCCAAGGCCTGCACTGCCCTCTGTCGCATGTGGCATGCGGCATGTGGCATATGGCGCTGGGAACGTCCAGTTTATGACATGAGTTCCCGAAAAGAAACTGAATCTAACCCTGGACTGGCTGCTGAGCTGCTTGAGCCGTGACTTGCGCTTTGATTGGCCGCAGCAAATGAGACGGAACGGCAGCAGCCGAGCAAGCCAAGAAAAGGCACAACGGGGCAGCGATCCATGGAGAACAAATCTTGGTCTCTCACACACACACACACACACACACACACACACACAGACACTCGCACACAGGTTGGTCAGGGGGGTGGGGTGGGTTCTGCACTTTGAGTGCTCAGGTTCAGTGGAGGAAGGCTCAACGACAGCAGCGAATGCTGCATTTTGAATGCGATTCGAGCCAAGTTGAAGCTGTTTTCAGTAGTTAACGAAACGAGCCTGACAGACAGGCATCAGCTGAGCAGAGGGAGGCATTGGGGAGGGGCGTATAGGGGATAGCTAGTTCATAAAACTCAAATGTTTTTAATACTTACATGTCCAACTTTTCATAGTTGCTCTGCAAGTTGAACGATTTAGCGACTACACAGAGTAATTCGAGTTGTCTCTTCACTTTACTCTGTTGTGTGTGTGTGTGTATGTGTGTGTGTATATACACACATTACCCTGTACATTTCTATAATTAATTTAGAGTATTTCGGCTTCGTTATGCAATCTCTTTCGCTGCGCTTTCGGCACTGTTTTTCTTTTTAATAATATTCAAATAGAATGTAAACAATGTGCCAAAAAGTTAACGCAAAGTTGTCGGCGCCGCTCTAACCCCGCCTCTCCCCCTCCACCTTTCATTACCCACTCTCGCTCTCGCTCTCGCTCTCTCCCTCTCTCTCTCTATCTTGCTTTCATAGTTTTTCAGTGAAATGTTTGCATTAATTTGGTTGCTTTGGCTTTGCTTCTTGCCAGTTGCCTCGTTGCTTTCTGTTCCGTTTCGCTTCGTATTATAATATCCGGCTGCCTTCTCTGGCCAGTTTTCATTTGCTCTTGCCTCTTGTTGCCACTTGTAGCCACCCCCCTTGCCTCCTTGCCCCCTTGCCCCTTTTTCCCACACTTCTGGCCTGAAGTTGACTTTCAAACACAAACGGCTTGTCGGCTGTTTTATTAAACTTTGCACTCCGCTTTGTTTGCATTTTCCATCTCATTAACAGCATTTGTTTTGCATTTTCAACCCGTCTAAGCGAACTCCTCAACACCCTCTGCCCCCCTCTGTCCACTCTGTCCGCACTGTGCCGAAAAGGTGATCGTCTGCAATAAGACCAACAACAAATACTTGAACCACAGTCGGGTTGAAGCATTGTTTTAGAGCGGAAACATCTGTTGCTCCAAGCAAGGAAGAGGATCGGGAAGGAGTTGGCATAGTTAGGGGAGAATGTAGTAGGTATGTATATAAAGTATCTTCTATAAAGTATCTATGCTGCCTGTGCACCTATGTACATGTGTGCTTAAATGAAAGGTAAGAAGAAGAAGACTCCTAACAGGTAGATGAATCCAATAGACTATCAAAACGTTTCTTATCCTTGGCTTCATTTAAATGCACTTAACAGTGGTTAACAAACATATGTTTGACATATTCCATATATTTAATATTATAATATCATCGAAGTAACTCCCAGGAGGTATTCAGTGCCCCTCCCCCTCAACTACACCCCTGATCTACAGGCAAACCATAAACATGTAATTTTACTCAAGTTCATTTCCAAGTTTGCCTGCTTATTCCCAATTCCCTTGCCAATTCTAATGTCAAGGTAAGTACAAGTAAACACACACACACATACAGCAGTGTTTACATATGTATATGTATATGTATATATGTGTGTGTGTGTGTGTTTGTGTTTGTGTATGTGTATGTGAGTAGTACCTGAGCTTGACGCAATAGGGCATTAAATAGAAATAAAATGACAAATTATTTCCGTTTCCGGTTTGACCGCTCCGCAGGCGTCAGAGTCGACAAGTCTTGAAAACGTTTAACTGCCAGATACCCCGCAAACAGTGCCAACAAGGTAGCCACATTAGGTGGTACTTGCTACTCTCATATATAGGAATATGCCTGCTACCATTTTAAGTGTCAAGTGGACTGCGTGCATACCCCATCTGCTTGAGCTAGAGGGTATGCAGTGGCTAAGTAGGAGGCGAGCCCGGGTACTTCGTATTCGTTACCTCAGTTATACGAATATTAATGAAGGGTGTACGATAGGCCTCGCCCGGCTGTGACACGCGTTATAGATATAGAGCCCGACGGGCCGTTTCGTCTACTCCGACAGGTGTGGCAACCCCCCTCCTCACAGGATCAGAGGGGGTGGCGGAGGAGGAGGCTTACTTGAGCTGCCTGAACACACCCTGGAGCTGAGGGGGCTTCGAGTGGCATCCACTCTTTTCGTACCGCTAATTGTCAGCTCGACAATGGGTATTATCCGCTAGTTGTTCAGTTGGTAATTATTTTTAATTTGATTAGCTTGACAAACAAACGGAAATGAAAGCACGACTGAGCACATAATCGCATATACTGGGTTAATTAATGCATTTAATAATGAAATATCCAACAATAATACAATAATGACGCAGTTAATTGGATCCCGGATGGACGCGAGAATGCCCCGATGCGATTTGAGTAGCATTAAAAATTCCCCATTAATTGCGATTCGATTTCAGCTTGGGGCTTAGCCTTTTTAGAGTTAAGCCCGCTAGAAAGCTAGCTAACATAGTTAGGGGCTGAGCGTGGCAACATCGCAGAACATGTTGATGAAATGCGCCTTTCAACGCAACACGCTGCGTCCCTGGGGCATATGGAAAAGGGTAAGGGAATGCGTAGGGGAGAAGGGAGTTGCCACTCGGGCTGCGGCGGGTTTTGGGCTCGGCGCAAACTTAAAAATAGCATGCCAGACACAAATTAAGCAAATAAACTTGTCAACACACTCGACTTCATTATTGAGGCAGGGTTGGCTCTGCCCCCCACCGGACCCTCTTCTCCTCCACTCTGGGCACGCCTCGGTGCCGCACACTCGGAGTCGAACCACAAAGGCTCGAGAATAAATCCCAAAATGGCCGCCCCATATGCTTCTTTGCGGTTTACTCGACGCGTTGCGAGTTGCCCTTGTGGCTGCGACACTTTTTACAGATTGCTTTGCTGGGCAGAGTTGCCACCCACACAGTAAAGGGATGCCAGGCGCCTCTCATAATTTAGCACCTATGTCGCCGTCTCGACAGGGCTCGATAAAGACGCGCCTTTGCCTCGCCCGGATACACTTTAAATGGAAGTCTCTCTCTCTCTCTCTGCTTCCTTCTCTATCCCTCTCTCTCTCTCTCTCTCTCTCTACCCATTTACTTGTCTATGTCTGCAATTTATTCTTCTCTTTCCCCGATTGAACTCAACTCTCTATTATAGAATGAAATGCAAAGGTTTGAAGATTTTTAAAATAGGTTCACAACCTGCACCAGGAATTAAAACGCCTACTTTAATAATTCTCGTGGAGGCAAATTAAAGCTTTATGCAAATGTTTGCCAAACCCACTCTGTATGTGTAGTAGTTTATTGGATGTATCTGTCGCCCTGTCTGCCTGTTTGTCTGTCTAAGCACATAAGCCGTTGGCTGTCCAGTTGCCTTGCCAAACTCGTTTTGACCTCTTGACCAGAGACACAATAAAGTGCATAAGAATATTAACTGACCTAAGCGCAGCTTAGTCATCATCCCCGAAAAGCCGATAAAACAGATTAGCATAGGCACTGGGCTAATTGCGGGCTGCCCCTGTAGCCCCTTTGCCCCCAGTCTCTTACTCTTACTCTTACTCTTACTCTTACTCTTACTCTTACTCTTACTCTTACTCTTACTCTTACTCTTACTCTTACTCTTACTCTTACTCTTACTCTTACTCTTACTCTTACTCTTACTCTTACTCTTACTCTTACTCTTACTCTTACTCTTACTCTTACTCTTACTCTTACTCTTACTCTTACTCTTACTCTTACTCTTACTCTTACTCTTACTCTTACTCTTACTCTTACTCTTACTCTTACTCTTACTCTTACTCTTACTCTTACTCTTACTCTTACTCTTACTCTTACTCTTACTCTTACTCTTACTCTTACTCTTACTCTTACTCTTACTCTTACTCTTACTCTTACTCTTACTCTTACTCTTACTCTTACTCTTACTCTTACTCTTACTCTTACTCTTACTCTTACTCTTACTCTTACTCTTACTCTTACTCTTACTCTTACTCTTACTCTTACTCTTACTCTTACTCTTACTCTTACTCTTACTCTTACTCTTACTCTTACTCTTACTCTTACTCTTACTCTTACTCTTACTCTTACTCTTACTCTTACTCTTACTCTTACTCTTACTCTTACTCTTACTCTTACTCTTACTCTTACTCTTACTCTTACTCTTACTCTTACTCTTACTCTTACTCTTACTCTTACTCTTACTCTTACTCTTACTCTTACTCTTACTCTTACTCTTACTCTGACCCACAGAGTTAACTGGTCTTCAAGGACATAAATCACTTTGTGGTCATAAGCTGCTTAACTGCGACATTAAACCTCGACCGGCCCTATTCAATGTGCTCGTCATCGTGCTACCTTATGGTTAATTAATGTTCAATGTCCCGCGACATTCGCAAATCATTCTATGTACTTCGCCAACAGGTCGAGAAAGCGACCTTTAAAGTGTCTTGTGCCTGTCCGGGACGGCAACCTCATTAACTGTTTCCCAACAAGTAAGTTGCGAAATAGAACGTTTGCTATAATGTTGCTACAAGTTCGCTATAACTTTTTTTTGCATGAATTCTACTATAATTTTACTATATATAAAATATACAATAATTTCTCGTTTCGAAGCTGACACTAAGATGCTTTCTTTGTCCTGACGGCAACACGAAAATAATTAAGAACTGAAACAGGCTCTACTCGCTTCTCAAGTGCTCTCTGCCTTGGCCCCTTCCCCGTTCTTTTAAGACCTGACACTAAACTTGCCCAGTTCTCATTCTGCTGATGATTTATGTGGGTGCTCCAGTTTGTGCCCCAATGTGTCTGCTCCGAAACAGGCGTGACACGTTGCAGGGGATACCGTCGAGCGCACCCAGCCGTGACATACCCTCGACGGGATCCAAGGACTTTTCTTTGATAGACTTCTCGTTAATCGATTCATTAATTATTGATTTGAAAAGTGAGAACAAGAGCTCGAGAAATTTTTGACAAATCTCTTCTAAATGAACTTGGCTTGTTAGTTAAACTAAGCAACCCGCTGTATTCTTGCATGCACAGTCTCCTCTCTACCCACTCGCAGTGCACTTTCAATTGACATAAACTTCTATTATCCTGTTACCTTTGCAGAAATCAAGACTGCAAAAGTCGAAGAGGGAAAATTGCATGACAAGAATAATGGAAAAGTTTTTGTTTCGAGCGTTTCGAATTGACCAATGTATTTATAACCTTGGGAATGATTAGAAAACAAGTCAGAAAAGTTGCATTCAAGCGCACTCGAGCCACCTCTCTGTGCAACTCTAGACACTTGTACACACACACACACAGACACACACAAATACGCAGACACACCTTGCAACAAAAAAAATAAGAACTCTCTGTTTGATGCAAAATCGATCCGGGTAAAGAAAGAGAAGAGAAATTCCCAAATTTAAGAGAAAATGCAGAACGAGATGGCGTATTACTGGATTCCGATTGAAAGAGAAAGAGGAAAGAAGAGAGAAGGGGAGAGAGTAGGAGGAGTGCAGTTTCCAAGTGAATTGAAAATAGGATAACATTCGATGACGGACTATCGAAATTGAACAATAACTTTACTGTAATATAACCACTAGCCACCAAAACGATTTATTAAATGTTAAACTTGTGCTTAGTTTATTTTGTGTTGCATACTTTGCAGGAGACCTATTGGAAATCAATATCCCTTTAGAATTATTTCTTAAATAGCTACTGTGTCAATTGTCCTTGCATCAAAATAATGCTTGAAGGTTAGGTTTTAATCAATTTACGTGGGCGCAAAGGGGCGTGGATTCTTCAATTCTTTAATATAATTGATCTGCGTTCAATATTAAGAAATTGTTTCATAATCTGTTGGCAGTCCTTGCTCATGTAGACTCTGAGAGACGAACAAACGGACTTTGCTATATCGACTTGGTTGTTGATGCTGATTAAGAATATATAGTAAAATAAGATATATATAGTTGAATAAGATTCTCAGGAAATACGAACAACTTTACCCACAGTAGAACAGTTTAATACCAAGTGCACTTAGCTGAGTTGAGAGCATCACACAGGGATGACGAGTGTCCATTCCCTTCCGAAACCCTTGTAAGTTGCGCTCACTTAAGCATCAGTTCCAGGACGACTAACTGTAACTATATCTGCAATCATATTCAGATCTAAAGCCTTTGTAAGAACCCCTCGAGCGCCGAGCATGTAAGTCCTTGTCGATCAGACACTCCCCGGCGAAGAAGGTCAGCTCCGGGGAGCGGCACTCGGCTGGGCTGGGCTTGCACCTCTTTGCGCCGGAGGGTAGAACCCATTAGGATTCGTTTAGCCCGCAACAAATGATGACGCCCACATTAAACAAGCTGACAATGCGGCATATAAAGCGCTTTTGTTCCTGCTTCGGTAAATGGATGTGAGGGTCTTTGTACTCGCCCAGCAAGCGGGCGAGTGTGTGTCAGTGTGTGTGGAGCCTCTCCAAATGGGGCGTGGCCGCATGACGTGTGACAAATTTTTGCGGTTGGTAAAGCCAATAGGGAGCAACAACAACCACAACACCAACAGCAACAACAACAACAACAACAACAACTACAACAACAGCAGCGGGCCAGCGACCATGTTGAGGGGCAAATGTATAGCACGTCTGCCGTCTATGGCCGGAAAATTGTTCTACATGTCCGGAACGACGAGGTTGAAGAGAGCCAGAGAAAGAGAGAGAGAGATAGAGGGGAGGCAATGTGGCTGCGGCGGTGAAGCGGACGCTCAAAGTGGAGGCCCAGTTCACATTTTGACTTCCCCGCATTGCTTGCAGTTAAATAGAGCGGAAAAATAATTGAACCATTATCAGGCAGCGGTACTGGGAGCAGGATGCGGGAGCGGATGCAGAGACGACAACGGGCACACCTCGTTGTCGTCAGTCTGCTGATGGCTGCCTGCCGACTGTCGTGAATTGCAGTGCGAGCACATGAATAAATTTCGCCCTTGCTCCGTCTTCGGGCTCTGATTATTACAGGACATGTCCACGAATGTGCAACTCCAACAGTTCTGCTGTCCACCTCCACCTCCACCACCACCTCCACCTCCACATCCACCTCCTACTCCATATCCATCTTGAGCTTTGCCATGTTTTAATCCTCTTACATCGAGTTGGCTCGCCCGCAACAAAATAGTTGCCTCATTGTACAAATTTATTTATAAAATTTACTTTCAATTTGCATGTCGCATATGAACGTGAACGTAAATGCTCCGCTCTGCTCTTCATCAACCAGCTTCACTGAAAACTTCCAGTCATCCACCAAACAATATGCTTCACCGGCTCCCGCTGCTGTTGTGATTAAGTCCTCGCCTTGGCTCGGAGAGGAGAGCAACATGCGCGTGAATACATGCATAATGTGTATGTGTATGTGTATAGTTCCGTCCGCCCTTCCGCCTGATCTCCTGCTGTAAATTGTATGTGATTTCTGCACAGTCGGCCAAATGGCCAATTTCTTGGTATGAATTAAAGAATTTAATTAAGATAAATCTAAATTTAGATTTAACTTACGTAGTAGGAGAGAGTAACACTGTCAATTATTGAAAGAATGAAACATGAAAGAAGAACATGCAGTCAATGTAAATATTAAATGAGACGTGCACGATAAAACGATAGAAACACTGACTTTGTCGCATCTTTATTGACTATTTTTGACGGATTGATCAATATTTTGGCTAAAAATGCAACCCTGAAATTGAAAAAGAACTTTATTATGCTGTAAACTATGAGTGCTTGGCAACCATTGAAGAAATAAATCAAATTGAATTGAATTGAATTGAGCATACCAAGGCATGTAGAATCAATTCAGAAAATACATGTTCATGTTCAGTTAAGCTATGTAAATACAAAAGTAGAAAGTGTGTGTTAACAGTTAATAATAATAACATTTAATTATAATCTCTTTGAGCTTCTGGGCGAGCGTATTCCACCCATGAACTTATGGATCCACAACGGATGCAAATACACTACGTGAAAACAGAATATTGGACCAAGAGTCAGTAAATCTATAAGCTTTTTATAATAGCTAGTAGAAGTAGTAGTAGTAGTAGTATAAGTAGTAGTAGAAGTTGTAGTAGCAATATTAGTATGAAAAGTAGAAGTAGTAGTAGCAGTACTTGTAGAAGTAGTTGTAGTAGCAGTACCAGTAGTAGTAGTAGTAGAAGTATAATCAGTAGAAGTAGTATATGTTGTAGGAGTACCACTAGTAGAAGTAGTGGTATCAGTAGTAGTAGAAGTAGAAGAAGTAGTAGAAGTAGTAGTAGTAGTAGTACTAGTAGAAGTAGAAGAAGTAGTAGAAGTTGTAGAAGTAGTAGTTGTAGTAGTTGAAGAAGTGGTAGTAGTTGTGGTAGTAGTAGTAGCAGTAGTATTAGAAGTAGTAGTACTTGTAGAAGTAGCAGTAGTAGAAGTATAATCCGTAGAAGTAGTATCTGTTGTAGTAGTATCAGTAGTAGTAGTAGAAGTAGAAGAAGTATTAGTAGTAGTAGTATTGGAAATAGTGGTACTTGTAGAAGTAGTAGTAGTAGTAGCAGTACCAGTATCTGTTGTAGTAGTACCAGTAGTAGTAATAGTGGAAGTAGTATCAGTACTAGAAATATCAGTAGTAGTAGTATCTGTTGTAGTAGTAGTAGTAGTAGTAGTATCTGTTGTAGTGGTAGTAATAGTAGTAGTAGTAGTATCTGTTGTAGTAGTACCAGTAGTAGAAGTAGTATCTGTTGTAGTAGTATCAGTAGTAGTAGTAGAAGTAGAAGAAGTATTAGTAGTAGTAGTATTGGAAATAGTGGTACTTGTAGAAGTAGTAGTAGTAGTAGCAGTACCAGTATCTGTTGTAGTAGTACCAGTAGTAGTAATAGTGGAAGTAGTATCAGTACTAGAAATATCAGTAGTAGTACTATCTGTTGTAGTAGTAGTAGTAGTAGTAGTATCTGTTGTAGTGGTAGTAATAGTAGTAGTAGTAGTATCTGTTGTAGTAGTACCAGTAGTAGAAGTAGTATCTGTTGTAGTAGTATCAGTAGTAGTAGTAGAAGTAGAAGAAGTATTAGTAGTAGTAGTATTGGAAATAGTGGTACTTGTAGAAGTAGTAGTAGTAGTAGCAGTACCAGTATCTGTTGTAGTAGTACCAGTAGTAGTAATAGTGGAAGTAGTATCAGTACTAGAAATATCAGTAGTAGTACTATCTGTTGTAGTAGTAGTAGTAGTAGTAGTATCTGTTGTAGTGGTAGTAATAGTAGTAGTAGTAGTATCTGTTGTAGTAGTACCAGTAGTAGAAGTAGTATCTGTTGTAGTAGTATCAGTAGTAGTAGTAGAAGTAGAAGAAGTATTAGTAGTAGTAGTATTGGAAATAGTGGTACTTGTAGAAGTAGTAGTAGTAGTAGCAGTACCAGTATCTGTTGTAGTAGTACCAGTAGTAGTAATAGTGGAAGTAGTATCAGTACTAGAAATATCAGTAGTAGTAGTATCTGTTGTAGTAGTAGTAGTAGTAGTAGTATCTGTTGTAGTGGTAGTAATAGTAGTAGTAGTAGTATCTGTTGTAGTAGTACCAGTAGTAGAAGTAGTATCTGTTGTAGTAGTATCAGTAGTAGTAGTAGAAGTAGAAGAAGTATTAGTAGTAGTAGTATTGGAAATAGTGGTACTTGTAGAAGTAGTAGTAGTAGTAGCAGTACCAGTATCTGTTGTAGTAGTACCAGTAGTAGTAATAGTGGAAGTAGTATCAGTACTAGAAATATCAGTAGTAGTAGTATCTGTTGTAGTAGTAGTAGTAGTAGTAGTATCTGTTGTAGTGGTAGTAATAGTAGTAGTAGTAGTATCTGTTGTAGTAGTACCAGTAGTAGAAGTAGTATCTGTTGTAGTAGTATCAGTAGTAGTAGTAGAAGTAGAAGAAGTATTAGTAGTAGTAGTATTGGAAATAGTGGTACTTGTAGAAGTAGTAGTAGTAGTAGCAGTACCAGTATCTGTTGTAGTAGTACCAGTAGTAGTAATAGTGGAAGTAGTATCAGTACTAGAAATATCAGTAGTAGTAGTATCTGTTGTAGTAGTAGTAGTAGTAGTAGTAGTAGTATCTGTTGTAGTAGTACCAGTAGTAGAAGTAGTATCTGTTGTAGAAGTACGAGTAGTAGTAGTAGAACTAGTAGTAGTAGTAGTAGGAAAAGGCGCAGGGTATTTTCAAGACGGTGTCGCTGAGGCGGCACACTCTCGCGTGTTTAATCAAGTTACGCACTTTCCATGGATATTTATGCCATATAGTATGTAATATAACTGAGACAATTGCCAAAGAACAATATCGCTGGCAGCTGGCGCGGCCGCCTGCTCAGCTGGAGGTGTTCGAACTCTACAAGCTGTTTGGGGCTGTTGGCCGCGCTGTCCCTGTGAGTTGGATAAGGTCAGTTTACATAACGTTTTTCCTTCTTTTCCGCAATTCTGTCGGACAGTTTATTTATTGGATGCGTTCAGGCATGGTGAGCTACGCCTGCTGTTGCTGCTGTTTCTGCTCATGTTGTTGCTGCTGTGTTGCTGCTGTGTTGCTGCCTCATTCTGCATGCCTCCATGCGCGCTGTGGCATGTTGTTGCGTTGAGCCTCATTAAGAACACTTTGTCTGCTGTCCATTTAAACGCGCATTTCCCTCGTTCATCCCTGGCCCTGTCCCTGTCCCTGCCCACTGCGCCTTCCCTCAACCATGAAGCACGTTGCTTTCCATAAATTATTTTTAAATGCATACTTATGTGGATTTTTGCCACGCTACAACTTTTCATAATTTTTATTTACACGATGCGTCTTCTGGCCGCCAGCTGACACGGACGACATTATAACGCGGCGTTAACGTGATTTGCAAGGCGGAATCGCATCGTAAATATGGGCAGAGAGGTCAGTTTATGCCCCCTAAAGGGTATACACATGTGTTTGCGTGCCTTGTATGTGTATGCGTATGTGTGATGCCATACTTTGGGCATTGTTCGTTGTTGTCTTTATACAACTTCAAGTTCGCAGATTCGTTATGCAGGGGAAGGAGCTACAGTTGAATGGGAAAGCTCCAGTTACCAACCTGTCTGCCCAGACATTCTACCTTAACTTAGAGTATGTTTCGATTCGACATGTAAAACAAACGTGTCTTTAGTTCTTACAATAGCTGAGATCTGTGTATTCATATAGACAGACAGACAGACAGATGGATACAGAGCAAGTTAGATAGTCCTGTCTGTCGGACAGATAGACATTCAGACATGGCGACTTGGCTTGTGCTCTTTAGCAAGAGGTAATATATTTTGTATATAGAATGCTTTCTTCGGACTATAACATACATTTGCACAAAATTACAATAGTATACCCATTTTTGATTACTTTCAATGGTCGAAGAGTGTAAACTAAGAGAAGAAGAGGAAGAAATAAGTGAAAATTGTTTCCAGCATAAGCCCTATAATAATTAAAGTGATAATCTGCATTCGGATGGTGCTGCTCTCTACCCTCGACCATTACCAGCACAGGGGAAGGGGATCTTTAATGCTTTTAATTGAATTTGTTGCCTCGAAAATGGTTGGCAACCATAGGCATTAGAGAGAGTGCAGTTCGCTTTATATTCCATGCTGCTGTGAAATGCCGCAGACTCAAAGAGACATACATGCACTCACACACAGATACACACACACACACACACACAGACACACACATGCTCGCACACCGATACAGCAAGGCATTTTGCTAAATTATTTATTTTTAAATAAGGCTGAACGATGCAGCATGCACAGTGGGGCAAAGCACTCAGTTGATGGGGAAGACTGACAACTATATACATACGAAGGTGCCCAAAGAGATAACTCTCTCTGTAACATGAACCAAATAGAAGACTCTCTATTTCCATTATTCTATCGCTTTCTTCCTATTCTTCACTATTTTTCAGATATTTTCTAATTTAATGTATATTCTTTCAAAGTACAAGTACTTCTCCTCTTTCTTGATTGAACTCCCTAGTTGTTTTGAGTTCTGTTTTACATTGTGTCCATCCCGTCTCTTCAAGTGAATTTCCTTTACTTTCCCAACTTTGAGCACATCCTGACGAACCACAGCAAGTATTTTTGAGGACCCTTGTAGACAGTCAGTTTACAGTTAACTGTTAACTTTAACAAGTGCAGCAGTAGCATGTATTCGTTCGATGTATTCGTTATGGAAACTTGTTATTTTAAATCGCCTGCAAAAGGGGAGAACAGCACGAGCACATAAACGGCAGGGAATGTTCCACTTTACCCCGTAGTGCTTTGTCCTGCCAGCTCTTCGGGCTGTCCATGCTGAGGTCGCTACGAGATGAGGTGCACCTGAAATATTTAGTAGACACAGGCCACAACCTGGCAGATTCACCTGCCACATACATACCCTCACATACACTCACACAAATCCCATCCCACTCGTCCGTCTGTCCATCGATTTTCGTACGCACCTCGAGTGGAAATTGTTATAAATTTTATTTATTTATTCACAATTTGCTGTTGTTCGTTTTTATGTTGATTTCACTTATGCCACGAGCACTAGTGTGTGTGTGTGTGTGTGTGTGTGTGTCCCTCGTGAATAATGAACGGCATCCGAGTCTTAGACCACTTAATTACTTAGCAAATTCAACAGCGCGCAGCCTGCTCGCTTGAAGTTTGAATCACAGCAATTTGAGTGTGGCATTTTTCCTTGGCATTTGCCACAAATAGACGTCAGATTAAGGAACAGTTGAGAGAGAGAAAGGGAAAGAGAGAGAAATGGGGATATGCAGAGAAAGAAGAAAGAAACGTATCTTCCAAGGTACATCTGCACCTGGTTCCTTCGACAGTCACAAATAGCAAATTACTTTACAATTTTTCATAAAGGTTTTCAAGGCATTACCCCTTTAATGCTACAGATAAGCCGTTTTCTAATAAATGTTTTCTTCAAGTCTGTAGCAATTGAAAGAATTTATATTGCAGAACCAGAAATTCAAAAAACTTGCCCACGTAAAATTCTCTACTACACCAGAAACACGTCTGAATACGAGAAAAAAGATAATATCTTATATACTTGCTACGATACATCTTTTCCCATCGCAGTAATCTGTTGTAGACTGTCTTGACTGTTTTTCTCAAACAAGTCTATAAACAGTCTGTCTAGCACATCTACAAGGCAGCAGTCACACAAACACAGAAAAAAATATATATATTTATTTAGAAGACTCTGAGTCAACATAGCTCACAAATCGCCAGAACTGAACAATCGCCAAGAGAATGTCGCGCCTATCTGAGGAAATGGTTATTGCCCGCTCGAAGCAATCGAATCTGGCCTTGATAACAAAGCTCAATTGCTGGGGCAGTGAACTCGCCGATGTGAGCATACTGAAGCGCATGAATAGTGTGGAAGTCTTGTCGCTGAGTGTCAACAAGATCAGCTCGCTGGCCGCCTTTGAGGACTGCAAGAGACTGCAGGAGCTGTATTTACGCAAGAACCTGATCGAGGACATCAGAGAGATATGCTACCTGCAGAACCTGCCAGATCTAAAGTCCTTATGGCTTGAGGAGAATCCCTGCTGCATTACAGCAGGGGCCAAGTATCGCTCTATTGTGCTACGCTCACTGCCCAATCTTAAGAAACTGGACAATGTGGAGGTCACTCAGGATGAGCTTAATAATGCCATGCGTGAGGAGAGTATATCGCCGGTAGCCGAGGAAACTGCCAACGATGCGCGACTGCAGCAACAGCAGCAGCCGCAGCAGCCGCAGCAACAGCAGCAGCAGCAGCAACAGCAGCTGCAGCAACAGCAGCAGCAACAGCAGCAGCAACAGCAGCAGCAACAACAGCAGCAACAGCAACAGCAGCAACAGCAGGAACAGCAGGAACAGCAGCAACTGCAGCAACAACTGCAGCAACTGCAGCAGCAACAGCAACAGCAACGACAGCAGCAACATTCGCAGTCCAAATACAAAACCATAACCAAAGAGAAACGCACTTCCTTCCAGCAATATGATGATGCACTGGGCATCGATCAGGAGAGTCCCCATGTTGGTTATGAGGATTTGCGTGCAGCAACATTGCCGCCAGGCATAGCGACACACTCGATGAACGAATTCAATCATAATAATGAGCGACCCTCGGCTCATCCACAGTATCGTCAGAGCCAGACCGATCTAACCGAGTGGGAGGAACATCATCATCAACTGCAGTCTTCGGCGCAGGTGCATCACAGTCCCTATGGCAGTCAGACGCATTTGCCATTCCATCGTCGCACTTTGGGGCCAGAGGTTAACGGAGATCGCTACAGCTACCGCAATGCTATTGCCCGAGATAATGGAAGTGTTAATCGCAACTCCAACTTGCTGCAGGCCACATTGAGCCTAATAAAGGAACTCGACTTTGGCAGCCTTGAGGTGGTGGAGCATGCTGTGCGCTATCGCATGGATAAGTTGGCGGATGAGTGATGAAGACGTCTCCCTAATCAGCTAACACAACAACCCTTGACAACTTGACAATTGTTGCTAAAGATCCATACAAAACATACTGTTTAAGTAGATGAAACAAACAAAAACATGAGGGATATAAGGGTTGTAATAATTCTGTATATACTCTTCATATCTGTTGCAACAAACTTTGTATTCTCGCATTATTCAATTGTGTATTGTTCTCTTTATACCCGCTGTGCATATATATTTATTCTTAATCTGCATCAAGAGTCGACATTTCCAACTGGTGCCTGTAAAGTGCAGCACATCTGCTCTATCTACATCTTTATCTAACTAAAATATGTATTCAATTTGCAATCGTCTCGCCGGGTTAACGAGCTAACATCATCATCAGAAAATCGAGAGTATATTCCATTGTAATTTGCATGCGCACTTTCCATTAATTTGTAATCAATTGTAGTTCCATAAGCACTTGTGGTATATTCCTACTTGCAGGCTCTCCCTCTTCTCCCCTTGCCCCTTACTCTTTCCCCAGTACCCTCCTCTAACCCCAGAGCACACCCTGCTGGCGATGCCCTCTTGCAGGGCAAGTGGCGAGATAGCTCCAGTTCCAGCTGTTTCTATTTATATTGTTGTTGCTGTACTTGTTGTTGGTGTTACTGCAATGGCCAGTGTTGTTGTTGTTGCTCGGGTTTACACATAATTTAAATTCCACGCCAGTTTCGCATTGGTTAGCGCCAAAGTTGTTTGCCATGCGAGGCACACACGCAGACCGCCGTCAACGGCCATCTTTTTCTATGTATGTGTGCTGCCTGACTGTGTGCGCGTGTGTGTGTGCATGTGTGTGTGCGTGTGCGTGTGCGTATGTGTCTGCATGCGTGTGTCGTCGTAGCAGGACGCTATTCCGAAACTGGAACTTCAATTCAATCAATTACGCGCTAATGCACTTCAAAGCGTAGTCCATTATACAAAACAATAACAGCAAAGATAGCTGGCGGCCCAGAGCAGATGGTCAGCTAGTTCCGACTTGTAGACACCCTGTACCCTGTAGGAACCGCTTTGAAAGTAAATTAAAGTAAACTCAAAATGTAGTCACTGTAAAGTACCCAGCAAGGGCTGCCAACGGCTGAGCCTATGCATCGCAGATCCTTTCATGAGTGGAACAGTTTCTTTAGCCAAACTTTGATCCGGCTTATGATTATATATACTATATAGAATATATTGTAGTCGCAGTGAAATACATTCCTAGCAAAGGTTGCCAACTGCTGAGCTTCTGCATAGCAGATCCTTTAAAAGTGCAACAGTTGATTTAGTTCAACTTTTATTCGGTTTATGAATATATATACTATATATAGTCTAGTCGCTGTGAAATACCCAGCAAAGGTTGCAAACTGCTTAGCTACTGCATCACAGATCCTCTCATGAGAGTGACAGTTTCTTTAGCCAAACTTTGATTCGGCTAATGAATATATATCCTATATAGTCTACAAGCTATCCTTGATCTCGAACATACTTCGCGCTTAGACCGATAGTTTTTGGGGGAATAAATAGCAGCAAGTCGAATCCACGCACCGAACTGCCAAACTGAAATGCAAACAGTTCTCGGGCTTGTTGTCAGACAGATGCGATAGGTGGAGAATGTGTTGGATGGGGCAGCGGTGTGTGTGTGTGTGGGGGGGGTGTATGGTGTGGAGTTTGGAGGTTCGACAGGCACATTCTCGTTTGCGTTTCGTTTCGTTTGGCTTAGATGCGTGATATGTCTTTGTGAAGCGGCTCAAATGTCAGCAGAGACGAGAACGAATAACAAACAACGAGCGGGGTCTAACCCTTGTAACCTGTGACCTTTCGGCCTCCCTCAGACAGCGTGTGGGGCTGTGCGTGCGTGTGTGTAAACCCATTGTTTGCCTGTGTTTACAAGCGAAAGAAAAATCCATTGAATTTCAATTTAAAGCGCGCTGACAAAGGTTTGTCACGAAGCTACGCTGACGTCGACGGCGACGTCGACAGCGACATCGACGACGACCGTTTAATGAGTCAATGCGACAGGCAACCCGCTTCGACAGCAAGTGGGCGGCATTTAGGCGGGCGTGGACAACAAGGATGTCAACTGGTAGTGAAAGGCAGACCAAATCCTACACCCTCCACCCTCCACCCACCACCAGCCCCTCTCTACTTTTCGAATGTTTTCAATTCATTTCAGCAGACATTGCCGGCGATAGTCGAGTGCGAGATTAATCAATAGCAGAAGGGATGGTGATGAGCAGCGGGAGGAGGAGGGGGAGGGGGCGACAGGTGGGTAGCCGGGCAACGGTGTGCACAGGTATCGATAACATCGTTAATCGTCGTCACAACAGGAAATCAACTTTTATTGCTGCGTTTTCTGTTTTGCTCAGTTTGTTCCGCTTTTTTGTGGCAAACCAAGGAAATTGTTTATACGTAGTTGGTTGGGGGGGGGAGGTGGTTGATGGAATAACGAATCAGTTAGGCAGTTTATTTTCGATATTCATGGAGAGGGGAGTTTCGAAAATGGAGTGGAGTTATCACCTGATAAAGAACAATGCACAGTTAAATCGGTCTATCGTCTTGAATATGTTTGCATATATCCACCTAACTGCGAAAGTGCAGAATGAGGTGTAATCTGGCTCAACCTGACTGGTAAATGATGACTGCGAAAGTGCAATTTGAAAAGTTGATAGTCAGATAATGGTCGGGGTAATTGGGCAGGACAATACAATTCAACATATTTTGCCTTCAACAACAATTGCAATCATCCAATTATAATTCAAGTACTTTCCACAATTCTTATTCGTTCTTCTCCCTTTTGTCAGGCTAATATGCCCACTTTGATCCAATCAAATTCGGTTTAATAGTGTGCTCGGGTTACCTAATTACATGTAATGGCTTGCACCCCCTCTCTCCATCCATTTCTCTACCCCTCTTGCACTTTCCACCTGGCCTGCCCTAATGCATGTGGCCTTTGCAAATTGATTGGGAACAGATCTTGAAGCTTGTAAAGTGCCTGCAAAGCGATACACGAGCTGGCGTACTCGTGTTTCAGGCAGTACTGCGGCTATTGGAGTTGCCATGGGGCGGGAGGACAAGGTGCCACGGCCGGGAGGATGGTACAAGTGCCCAGAACTGAAGCTCGGGTTGATGGAACAAAACCAAAGACTCGACTTCGCCCACTCTCGCTCCTCTTCTCTCTCAGCCTCCCTGCCTAGCTCTCCCGTCTTGCTCTCGCTCCCTCAGTACTCAAGACGTTGACAAGCGAGTCCATTGTTGCCATTCCTTTACTAGTTTCTTGTGTATGTGTGTGTGTGTGTGTGTGTCCTGTCTGTTTGTCTTGTCTTCTTCCTATTGGGATTTCAAATTAACACTTGAAACGCAATGGGGCGATGCCGATAACTGAATAACTTGATGCGGCTGCGTCTGCGAAGGGGGATGGGGAATGGGGACGGCGATGGGGGGTGGGGATGGATACATGAATCCAAATCCAAATGCGGATGCAGTGCTGGAAATGCTTGTTACCAGAGACTCATCTCGTTGACTTGCCAAATGTTTGTCCAGTCCACTTCCCCAGCTCCTGCTCCCTTCACTACGCCCCTGGTGGATCTGATGCCATTAATGATCGGCAGCACAAGTCATTGTTGTGTGTGGTTGGGGAGTTGGGCAGAAGTTAGACGGGGCAGCGGGGAGGGGGAAGTGGGGTTTTCACATCGCACTTGGCCTTGCAGAGACAATCTCAGCGATGGCATTTGCTTTATATCTTCTTCTGCTGCTGCTGCTGCTTCTCGTTGTCGCTTTAAAGTATTTGGCAACACTTTGTTTGTCATAACGGACTGTCAGAGGAGGGGGGTACTGCCTGGCGGGAAGGGGGTCTGGTGTAGTTGCCGCAACGTTGTCGATTTCATTTGCGCTTCGCTTTTGCTTTTTGTTTGCGCAGCTGCCGCTCGACGTTTTTATTTATTTTATTTCTATACACACGCGTGTGTATGTGTCTGTCTGTCTGTGTGTGTGAGAGTGTGTGTATGTGTGTGTGAGTGTGCGCGAGTCAGTGTGTGTGCTCTTCCTTTTTTTTTTATTCAAATAATGATGGCGGCCAGGGGCAAGTGGAAGTTGCCATAGAGAGCACACGCCTATCGCCTGCACAACCACCTCCCTCCTCCCAGAGACCCCCTCTCTCCACCCCCCGCCATCCACCTCTCCGTCATGGTCCAACCGTCGCCTGCGGCGTGTTGACTGAAGCTATTTTATGTGTGATTGTGTTTGTCTTTGCCGCAAACGACGATGACGAGGACGACGAAGACGAAGACGACGAGACGTGTGTGGCTCAGCTTCAGCTCGAGCCGTTTATCCACGTACGACCCCGCCCCCCTCCGGCTGTCCGCCCATCAAGTTGGTCGTGTTTGTTTGTCTTATTGTTGGGCAAGTTTATTTGTCGTCATCATAGGAACGACAGCTATTGTCTCACATGAAAGCCAAAATCTTATTTGTGTGCAGGCCCATCCGGGTTCCCTGCCCTGCTCTCTGCCGTACCTCCTACCTCGCGCATACAGCACTTAACGGCGACTCAAACAAGCCATTTATAAAGACAGTTAAATGTTGCAGTTATCAACTCCCCCCTCCCCTCGCGTGCCTCACGTTCTCCCTAGCCCTACGTAAGTAATAAAGTCGCCATAATGCGAACAGTTCAGCGCGCTCAACGCTTTCCCGCATACTGTCAAACAGCGTGAATGCGTGTGGCATCAATCAAACCCGCCAATAATCAATCAATCAATCAATCAATCAATCAATCAATCAATCAATCAATCAATCAATCAATCAATCACTCAATCGAGTCAAGCGAAGCCAAGCTGCGCCACCGCGTCGCGTTTGCCTATTTTGATCGTTTGTTCTTTTTTTAAACACACGCGACTGTCTCGCTGCTCTACAATACATCTCAATACGTCTCTTTGACTCGAGATACCCATTAAAAAGCAGAGACTACTTTAAAACACAGAGCGCAATGTTTCAATGAGGAGCTCCAAATACATTGGCACCAAAAATTGTTGCCTACTTTTAAGGGCGAATAAGGAAATTGCATGAAATTTGAATAGAACGAAAGATAGCTCGCTAAATATATAGATTTGCCAGCGGATAGATAGATTGCTCCATAAATGTGTTGATAGACAGCTAAATGGAGCGAATATGTATGGGTGTAAAGGAATGGCAGCACAGGGGTATGCAAATGTACATATTATATATACATATACATATGTATATATATACATATAATGAATATGTATACATGAGTGGAATAAGATGATTCGATGGATAGCTTGATATGCAAATGCAATATTAAAGACATTTATTTCACTTAAAAACAACAATATATACATAGGTAAATATAGGTTTATATTATGTATGTTTGTATGTTCAGTTTCTGATCAGAGATCACAGCAAGCTCAATGAAGACACTGCAACTATAGCTTAATCATTCGATTCATGTAATTCATACATATATTACTATAGTATGTTTTTGTTATACTATCACATATATAACATTAATATTATAATATATTACATTCATATTATAAACATTAAATAAAACCAATTATTGTAAGCTCTGCAATTTATTCATAAATTAAAAGTAATTAATTTATTTTCGGATATTTCGCGTGATTTATTTGCACGAGTTAAGCCGCCTGTAGTCGACTTTTTTCTTTGGGGCTTCAGTTGCAGGCGTCACTGTTAATGCATTTTTCACCGCAGCAAATTGGAGGAGGGACTATTAGGATCGGGGACATTAATGTGTTTTTAATGTGCACCAAATCTCGCTCTTTCCCTCTCCCTGTCTCCCTGTCTCCCTGTCTCCCCTTTCTCTCTTTATGCCGTCTCCTTCCCTCTCAGATCGTTTAGTGCAAACAATTCGCTGGCCTGTTTCGTAAAATACATGTTTACATATGTAGGTATGTGTACGTCCGTATAAATTAATGGCGTGTATATATTATCTACAAGAATGCAAAACTTGCAATAGTTAAGAGAAAGTATACTCTGTCTTTCTTTTGTATAGTTACAACTTAAGAACTGCCAAGGGCATCTAGCGCAATCGTTGCCCCAACTCCTCAGTTAATCAAGTATATGTCATCAATAGATGAACACACATACAGACGCGCGTAGTTCACTTACATATATAGCATAGGAATCCTATTCAGGCCCCAAACACATTTCGTTTGCAACAACGTTGGCGCACTCACCCTCGCTTGCTATTGAATTTGATGCATGTAACTGAGACAGCGATGCTGGAACAATGCAGCAAGTGGACCAAACTGTCGATTGCGGCACTTGTTGATGCCACTCAAACAGCAATTGTCCCTCCCTCCTTCACACCCTATTGTGTCCTTGCCCCCGGGCAGAGATACACACACACACACACACACACACACGCGCGCGCTCAGCGCAGTGCTTTCAAGGCCAAAAGGCAAACGCTGACTGACAACATGACGAGACAGAGGCGACCCCTTACAGTCCCCCCATGCCTGCCTGCCTGCCTCCTCCTCTCGCCCGTCGCGCCTTCGGTCACTGACTTGAGAGTGAACTCAGCTTGAACTCCGACTCAGTACCCCGTGGAGCAGGCAGTGGCATCGAGTCTCGGGACTTCTGCGCCTTGACGAATATGTCAATAGCGATATTAAAAATCATTTAGATTGTAAGAACTAAGCAGCTGTGCGACGTGTGTGTATGACAGCCAGACAGGTGGGTCATTATCGACCTGATATTGTTGATGTTCCACTTGCTAACTCTGCCTCTGCCTCAGCCTCAGCCTCTGCCTCAGCCTCAGGCGTAAGTATTTTCCTTTTCTTGTTTCTCTCTTTTTGTTTGCAATTCTAAAATGAACAACATGTTTATTTCGGTGTGTGTGTGTGTGTGTGTGTGTGTGAGACTGCCATGGAAATATGGAAATTAAAATGATATTAACACGTTTTCAAACCCAGCAGGGTGTATTATTATTTCGACACAAGAATTCCAGGCAGGTGGTGAAGAACTCTACAGGGTATATTGGGTATGTGCAGTCAAAAGGAAATTGACTATAATAACCCCATGAATGTATGTACAAGCCACACAAAGTACTTTGTTTTTACAGGGTATTTACACTTCGCAATGCCTGAGTTAACTGTTTTTCTTGTTACAAGCAAAACACGGTGTGTTATGCTTTACCTGAGTACAAAATATACAAAATAGGCATAGAATGTGGCACAAAGCAAGGGCAACAAAAGCCTTTACCAATGAGATATCCTGTAGTGAGTTCTGTGAAGGATCGAACAAACTAAACTGGTAAATGAACAAAGGACTAGTTATTGCAAGCTGAACATTTCAGATGAGTGAAACAATCTTCTTCTCTTCTCTGCATGCCTCCCATCTATCTGTCTGAAATGTAACCTATTGTCTTGGTAAAGCAACCTATTGTTTGTGGTGCATTATATTAACAGATACATATATCATATATACATATACATATACATATTGCACAGCATTCTCATTCATCAATCATCGTCTGAGCAGACGCCAATAACTATTGCCAAGGAGGAATAGACCTAATGATAAACACAACATATAATGTACATATAAACTCACTTATGCATGTTATATGTTCATATTAGTTGTGTAGGTTCGTCAACCGTTATGATAAAAACAACAACGGGAAAGGGAAAGGGAACTACATCAAAGTAAATTTACATATGCATATGAAAATAATCAAAATTTAATCTAGATTATAGCTCGAAAAGCAAACATACCTTTTTGCCGGCCTTATATTCCCAGATGTACGTTACCACAATGGGCCGTGGTTGATGCTGTTGCTGTTGCTGCTGCTGATGATAGTTACATGCAGTTGGACAAATTTACTATACCCATTTGTACCTATTTGATGGGTAGATGAAGAATAAAAATTGTTTATTAAATATGCAATTGTGTAACGGGAATAGAATAAAAGCTGCGAAAGCAAACGAGCCACAATCAAAATACACACAATGCCAACTGCCAACTGCCCTTTGCCCTCACATTCAGACACACACACACACACTCACACACATACACCTACACTGACAGAAACATATAAATACAGACAAGGTTTGTGTCCACGGAGGATTGGACGCTGTTGACGCAACTGCGCCCCAAGAGGAATTTTCACACATTCGCACACACAACAAAAGGCAATCCCCGTGTGAATGGGGGTGTGTGTGTGTGGTGTTATTCTATTTCATATTTCTGCAACTAAAAATAAAAACTAAAACTAATTTTAGTGTTTAGTTTATGCCACGTGGAATGCTGCCAAAGGGCTTACAATGCGACTACAATGCGGGGCAGTGCCAGAAGTAGCTGAAGATGGCCCTAAAATATCATTCGGGCTGCAGTGGGTGCTTCATCTTTAGAGGCTTTAGAGTGTGACTATTTCTGACCAGGGCTATTGAAATTCAATTTCCGTAACCCACTAAAACGATGCAGCAACGTGAACCGGTTATGAATCAAGCTCTTTTTGCAGTTTAAACTAATCGCAAGGCTACTCGTAGTGGCATTCTATGAGAGAGGGGAAATTGGAGTGTCGTATATGAATATATACCATATATTATATAAAATACATTTGTTATAATACTTATTATTAAAATTATTATAACATGGTCAGTATTAGTTCCATTACGATTCCCATTGCCACGCCACACACACATGAAGGGGGAATCCAAGAAGCTTTATGCCTTCTTACAGCCTGCCTGATATGCTTTTTGCAGCGACTCAGTCTTGCTCTCGAGATTAAAGAGCACTCTGGCTGTATAGAAATGAAAACATGTGCTGCAAAGCTGTGCTTCTGTCGGGTACTTCAGACGCGACCCTCGCATGGCATGACACTTAAAGCGACACGCTTGTGAGGAAGAGTGCGCGTGAGAGAGAGAGGAGAGGAAATGTGCACGGACTGTTAATGAAAAAGCGCACGGAGTGTTAATTCGTTGTTGATTTAGGAGGAGTGCGGGGAATGCTCAGCAAGAGGCTGCTCCAATTGTCCGGGGTCAAGGATAAGCGAGGAGCGTTTGCGAGCAAAACTGCGAAAACGAGAGCTTGCTCGGGCAATAGAAAAACTCAAGTGAAGACAGATAACGAGAGCTCGAACCTCAATGCAAATGGCGATTGAGTACATTAAGTTTTTATTAGGGTGCTTTACTGTTACGTCGCACTTTAAGGTCCTAACTGGTCGCCAAGAGGGCAGCAGAACGGAAGGGGTCACATTGGGTGCCCTCATGGGACCTTCAAATCAACTGATAGTCCCCTCTTTCCATTGAAAAGCATCTTTGGATTGCAATTAAATCGTAGAGTCGAGTCGATTATGAATGGATTGCGAACAGCTTTACGGTTTATAGATCACTAAAATCGCTCTAATGCGATAGTATTGCATGACTATCGCCGGAACAGACAATACTGTTGTCAGTCAATCGCTGAAGCCATAGCTGCATTCATCATTGAGGCTCTTAAGCCACCTGCTGTTGCATCGCCACACCCACCAGACAATTGGCTCCATCCGATTACGTTTTGTAGCAAGCATCTTTGCCGTATCCCATTGCCCATTTTGGGCCAACTATCGCATAATTTCGATTCCGGGGCACACAACATTTCGTGCTCTCTTTAATCTGCGACAATTCGCACGGGCAAATACAAATTAAAATTGCAATGCAATGCCACACGACACTGTTGCACCAATACCATTCTCCAACCCCATTCCCCGCCATCCTTTCCTCTCTGCCACTTCGTGACCCCATCTGTCGTTCCCTCCGTTTTGACTGCTATCGTTGCCATTCTTGTTTGGGTTTGCACGCGTGTCAACTGCAAAAGGATTACGGACTATAAATAGCTGAAATTTCTATCGAAACTCAATCAAAATTAAGCAACATTAAGGGAAACCAGACGAACGCTTCAATCGGACACGACTGATAGAAGGATACCCTTCGCTTATTATTAAAAAACCATTATAAATACACTAACAATTTCAAATACAAAGTCCTCTGCAGACTATTGAGAGAGAGAAACAGACAGACAGACAGATAGACAGACAGATAGACAGACAGATAGACAGACAGATAGACAGACAGATAGACAGACAGATAGACAGACATATAGACAGACAGATAGACAGACAGATAGACAGACAGATAGACAGACAGATAGACAGACAGATAGACAGACAGATAGACAGACAGATAGACAGACAGATAGACAGACAGATAGACAGACAGATAGACAGACAGATAGACAGACAGATAGACAGACAGATAGACAGACAGATAGACAGACAGATAGACAGACAGATAGACAGACAGATAGACAGACAGATAGACAGACAGATAGACAGACAGATAGACAGACAGATAGACAGACAGATAGACAGACAGATAGACAGACAGATAGACAGACAGATAGACAGACAGATAGACAGACAGATAGACAGACAGATAGACAGACAGATAGACAGACAGATAGACAGACAGATAGACAGACAGATAGACAGACAGATAGACAGACAGATAGACAGACAGATAGACAGACAGATAGACAGACAGATAGACAGACAGATAGACAGACAGATAGACAGACAGATAGACAGACAGATAGACAGACAGATAGACAGACAGATAGACAGACAGATAGACAGATAGACAGACAGATAGACAGACAGATAGACAGACAGATAGACAGACAGATAGACAGACAGATAGACAGACAGATAGACAGACAGATAGACAGACAGATAGACAGACAGATAGACAGACAGATAGACAGACAGATAGACAGACAGATAGACAGACAGATAGACAGACAGATAGACAGACAGATAGACAGACAGATAGACAGACAGATAGACAGACAGATAGACAGACAGATAGACAGACAGATAGACAGACAGATAGACAGACAGATAGACAGACAGATAGACAGACAGATAGACAGACAGATAGACAGACAGATAGACAGACAGATAGACAGACAGATAGACAGACAGATAGACAGACAGATAGACAGACAGATAGACAGACAGATAGACAGACAGATAGACAGACAGATAGACAGACAGATAGACAGACAGATAGACAGACAGATAGACAGACAGATAGACAGACAGATAGACAGACAGATAGACAGACAGATAGACAGACAGATAGACAGACAGATAGACAGACAGATAGACAGACAGATAGACAGACAGATAGACAGATAGACAGACAGATAGACAGACAGATAGACAGACATACATCATGAGCAAGAATAGATATCCTTCTGCCTGTTACAAACATCTGCACAAAGTCAGAATACCCTTTTTGGCCATTTTCAATTGATGCACGCTGTTTATAAGTCAGAACTATCAGACCGATACATATGTATATGCATATAAAATGTCATCACTTTAGCATAAAGTTGTCTTGGGAACAATCAATCGTATTGATGGTTTTTGTATAAAGACCAGTTCTGATTTTAGAAATAACTGAACTTACCAGTGCTAATCAAAGTAAGACATTATATTCTGCATCATTATATATCACTGGTATAGGAATGATCGGTGAATATAAGAGCCTGCAAGGGTAGAGAACATTCAGCAAGCCGAAGGTTTGCCTTCGTTCACGTTTATCATAATTCAGGTTGTTCAATCGCAAAACCAAAGCAATATCTGGAATATCATCATCAACTTTAGTCTGCATTTACTTTGAAATGTGGCAAACCTAACCCCTAAACTTGATAAGGAACCAGGAGACAGGGTAGCTGGCAGAAGAGAGTATCGCTGATGCAACTCTGATTGGCATACCCCACTTATTGTTGGCGTGCATTCAGCTGGTTATGGCGTAGACTGTTCGACATTAGATAGCTGATTTGTTGGGTTATGCAGTTGGTCGGCTTACGAGTTGCCAGACTCGCTTCACGTCCGCCGCGGTGCGGTGTCTTTGCATTAGTCGCGCCAGTCGAACCTTCGCATTAGGTTGGTAATTTATTTGGGTTCTGGCTGGGGCTTCCTTTTTGGGAAACTAACTCACTCTCTCTGTCTCTATGTCTCTCTCTCTCTATGTCTCTCTCTCTCTTGCACTTGCTGTCTGTGGCACTCTCGCTCTTTAATTGGTCATATTGTACAAGCTTTTATGTATTTTAGCCAGGCAATTTGTGGTTTTCCCGTTGTTATTGTTGTTGCCAGCCATTTGGATTTAATTTGATGAGCTTTTGGATTTCACTATGTGCATATTTCGAACAAAATCCAAAGAATGGCCCACTAAAATGAAATTGAAAATTTCATGTGCAATCTGCTGGAAAGGGGAGGGGAAAGCAGGGGGTTAGCGGAAAACAGGCCGAACTCTGAACTCGGTAAATGGCGCACATTGTATGTATGTATCTACTACATGTTGCTCGCTATATAGATAGGTGTGTGTGTGTGTGTGTGTGTGATTAGCAGTGGGTCAATGCACAGACAAGTTCTCGGCTAACGGTTCAGCGTTGAACGCTTTAAGCCAGACCCCGCTAAGTACTAGACCAAGTTTCCAATGCGACGCGAGCATATTTTAATTTTAATTAAATGCGACGAAGCCAGAAAAACGCGATGACATCCTCGACGACAGAGGTAAAAAGGAAAGGAGGACAGGAAGATTGTGGGAAGGGGGGGAGTAGGTGCTAGACAGAGTGAGGGGAGGAAGCTACCGAATTACGTGACATAATTTAGAGGCAATGCCAGGCGAGGATATCCTAATGACAATTTGCCTTTGTTTACTGCGCTCGTCTGCGCCCCCCAGACAACCCCTCTTCCCCCTTGTCCCATCAACCCCTCCTACGCACTCTTACGCCTCTTCCCCCTTGCTTCCCTTACCTACTTCAGACGACAGCTATCGTTGTTGTTTGCGGCGTCGTTACTTCTTTTAACGCCACCTGAACTGAGCCATGGACGGAATGGTGTCCCTCCTCTCCCTTTGTCCCCCTCTTCACCCACACCTTCCCCTTCCCATTCCCCTTCCCCTTCCCCTGCTGCTGTGTCTGAGTTATGAGCAGCTCTGCCAGTTATGTTAAGCTCTGCAAATGGGCATTATAAATAAGCGCTGAGGCAACTCGCAATTGGAACTCCGTGCTGAGAGGTTGGGCAGAGGAGGAAAGGGAAGAGGGGAGGAGGGAGCAGCGCTACTTTGGTGTCAGACAAAAAATGGCTTTGAATTGCGCGGATGTATAAATGCTGTTATGAATATTATGGCAGGAGCATGCAGGGCACTAGGTCCATAGGCCGCAACGGGTCCACGGGGAGAGGATGCGCTGTGTGGAAGGCAGACTGTCTTCCAGGCAAACCAATCAGCCGCATTATGGTCGGAGTGGGAGTCGGTTAGGGATGGGGAGGTGGGCGAGCGTCAAGGCGTGAAATGCTCACATCGTCTGCGTGAAGCGACTGCAACCACTCGAAGCGCCGCGCCGCGCCACGCCCCGCTGCGTCTTCAGCGATACGAGGCGAGGCGACACGATGCGAAGCAACTCGGCTCAACTCGTATGGCGGACGTTAATGAAAGCGCCCGTTTCCGCTTCAGTTTGCACACTAGCACACACGCAGACACGCACAAGCACACAGTCACACACAGTCACACACACAGACACACTCTCTCTAACCCACATGCTCTTTTGTGCCTGCGCTTTTTACTGCGACTTTCATTTTCATTTTCGGCTTCGCTTTTCGGTTTTTTTCGCTTCACTCTTCTCTTTTTGTTGTTTCTGTTGTTGTTGTTGTTGTTGTTGTTTGTGCGATTGTTTTATGGGATTTTTGTTGTTTAAGATCCTATGAAAATGCAAATTAAGTTAGATGTTTACGTGTTGGTAATCAATTTCAAATGCAAATATGAGTGACTACCCCCTGGAGGTCGGGGGGCCCATAGGGGACGACGGAGGGTTGTCGCAATCAGCCAGCCCACTGGGTGTGTGCGTGTGTGTGTGTGTGTGTGTGTGTGTGTGTGTGTGTGTGTGTGTGTGTGTGTGTGTGTGTGTGTGTGTGTGTGTGTGTGTGTGTGTGTGTGTGTGTGTGTGTGTGTGTGTGTGTGTTCATTTACACCCACATATGTATGCACGTGCCTATGTAGAAGCGTATGTACTTGGAATATGCCTATATGGGAAGAGGGTTTCAGAGCACAATTTACTTAATGGATTCTTGAAGGAGAGCTAGGGTATTTGCTAGTTAGGCTTGCTTGGAGTGAGAGACACCTACAGAGGCAGAGCGAATCTGTTTCTAGCTCTCTCTCTCTGTCTCTCTGTGTTTTTCACTCTCTCTTTCTCTTTCTCTCAGTCTATTTCTCTCTCTCGTTGCCCTTAACTACATCTCTCTATCTTAAACTTCATCTATCTCTGCATCATCCATCTTTATCTCAATCGTTCTGCCTCTCTTTCTCTATTCCTAACCCCCTCTCTTATCTCTCTCTCCCCACCTGCACTAGTATTCATCGTTCAGCTTCTCCAACATCAGAACTGTCCCATCTCATATCTCTACACCCAATTAGCACTACATCAATTATAATACCCACTGAAAGGCCTTAAACCTCCCACTGAAAAGGGTCTAAACAAGAAAAACAGTATAAAATAATGCTCCCTCTCTCTCTCTCTCTCTGTCTGTCTCTTTCATTACCTTCATCTCATTTGCAGAAAGAGAGGAGCTACCCTACATTAAGGAACGAATCGCAATTGCGCTCCTTTATTCGGGGCGTTTCTCGCATGATTTGCCAAAATTTCTGCAGCATTCCCCGACCCTCTGATGCCTCCCTTCCCTACCTTACCCAACCGTCTGCCGCTAATAGAGCACTCCGACTGTTTGGATTATGTGCATATATTTATCTGTATGCGTGGTCGTATTTTTCTCTCACATTTTTAATATCCGGATCCGCGAATTGATTATACCCTGGCGTTGTCAGCTTATAAGCGAAATCGGGACGACGCGACGTCGGCGGGAAGAAGTTGGCGGCAAAGACAGCGTGAAGCTGCGGGCGGGATGCCGTGTGGGGTGTCTCCGTTGTTAGATGGTTAGGTGATTGGGTGGTAACAGCGATTGTCGGCTGTGCAATCAAGTAAATTACAAGAATTTATAACCTTGGAAGCCGACACAAGCGTGTCACATCTTTTGAGACATGGTGAGTTGGAGGGGGACCGGTAGGGGTAGCAGGAGAAGTCAAATGGGGTACCAGGAAACCGGGAAACTGGCAAGTTCGGCCACCCAGCCAAATCACATGGTTTGTGTCCAGGCATTTTGGTTTGTTTATTTGTTTGATTGCGCTTGCAAATTGCCATCGCCTCAATCATAAAATTGATTGCCACGCCCACGTCAACAAGTAGGTCTATTTATACTGGCGAGTGTGTGTGTGTGTGTGAGGTCGAGAGAGTAGGCAAATCTGGCCCTGGCGACCCCCTCCCTGCACTTAATCCGCCTGGTGTCGCAGCGAAACCATAAAACTGATGTTGTATTAAATTATTGAGTATAAATTCAAAAAAAGAAACACACAACATAACAATAATAATAAATAAATAAATAAAAAGCGAGGCCCGAAAAAAAATAAAGAGCAACCCAAGCACAAGCTGACAAAACGACACCCTCCTACCCCGCACCACCACCCCCCCATCCCTTGCCAACCACGCCCAGCATATCAAATAAATAATAAATAAATAGCAGTCGATAAAGTGTTGTGGCTGTGGTTGTAGCGCCAGGACAGGACTGGCCAGGACAGGACAGGACAGGACAGGACAGAACAGGACAGAGCAGGACAGGACAGGCCAGAACATGCCCGGACATGCCGGGACATGGCAGTACATCGTCGGGCGACAGCATAATAGAGCGATTCATTTGCAGATTTCGCCATCGCACAAACATTTTTATGTGCTGGCGACAAAAAAATAAAACGACCCCGACGCGCAGTGCAAATATTTGAATCGTGTTCAATGCCGGACTCCAACGGGTGGCATTATAAAAATGTTATTGCTTTTCATTAGGCCCGACCCCGGCCCCGGTCCCGTCGACAGTCAACCCCAGCTTAGTTCCGCTGCACACTCGGTTGCTGTTTCTGTTTTCCGTTTTTGTTTACCCAATCGCGGGCGCAACAAATGCAGTTAACCACTCCATAAACATGACTGACAAATGTGCAGCAGGAGCAGTGGGAGCAGTGGGAGCAGCAGGAGCAGTCGAGATGCGAGCTTCATTAATCAGAGACCAACCCGTAGCTCTCAACCCTCTCACCCACAGCATAACCAACTCAGTCTGCCCCATTTCTATTATAGACCAAAGGGATTTGCCATCAGACATAAATGCTGCTAATGGAAAGTGGTCGAGCAGCAGCCCAAGAAATTGGTCACTCTCAGGCTGAAGAGGGACTGTCCTTATGCGTACATACATAATACAGCTCATATAGGCACATATATATATGGTATATATTTCTGTTTGTGTTCCCTGGCCAACATTAATTCATACTCACATTTATGGCAGACATTTTTGCCAACTGTTTCTTGCGTACAAATACGTTGTTATGCCGGCATAAAGCAATACGAGAATGTTCTCGGTTCACTTGGTTCACCCCACTTTTTGCAGCTCGATGTCAACGAAGAGCACCCACACCAAGGAGAAGGCCCCAACCAGCAGTTACCCAGTAAAGAAATGTGAAGATAGGCACTTAGGCACTCAGGTGCATGAGGTAAGTAAAGATTGTGGCCCAGTTGATGGTCCTCTTTCCTGATTTACAAGCCATCTATATGCTAAGTATAATCTGATTTAATTATATAAAATCGCCTTCTACTTTTAGACAAATTAGCTGATTATTTTACAGGTCTGCCAGGAATAGCTGCTATAATTATAGGGCGTGTTTAAGGGTAGCTTACCTGATTGGACTGAACTGTTAATATTGATTATAGCCTAGTTATAAATAGACCTAAAGCTAAACAGCTAGGGGTGAATATTGCAGAAAAGCCAAAGGAAGGTGAGTCGGGCTAAATTCTCGAAGCCATAGCTGACTATTCATACGTCATATGGGTGTCCAAAAAGGTGGCTAAATATCTAGCTGAGAGTACGTTCAAGAAGTCTCTTCACAATGTCTCGCTCAGTGCTAATCACACGGTATTCTGGAGGCTTGTTCAAATGACGCTTAACCCATTGCTGTGCTGTGCTCTTAAAGTTCACTTATGGCCCTGCAGCTCTTTGGGCCGGCATTAAAGGCTGTCACCACCAAGCCCAACATGCGGTTGTGGCCGCTTCAGCTTCTTCAGCCTCTTTTGAGCGAGGTAGGCTGTGTTTTTTGCGGCTTTCTGATGAACGTAGCCTGCCAAAAGCTTTGCGGCTTTATCGCTCTACAGTTATGGTGCTTGTTCTTGCTGCTGGTGCTGCTGGTGCTGCTGCTGCTGCTGCTGCTGCTGCTCTGGCTACTGCTGTTCTTATTGTTCTTGTTGTTTTTGTTATTACCAACGATATTTTTGCAGTAGCTGTTGCCGTCATTGTCAGGGACGTCTGACAGCCGGAAGTGCCTCAGCATTCAGCACCGGACGTTTTTGCGTCCTTGCCCAACATTGGCCATTCTTTAACTGCTGCTTGTGCTTATTTTGCGTCATGGTTTTGTAACTCTGGATGCACATTTTGCCCACCGTATCAGTCCCTAAACCTAATGCCAGCTGGTATACGCAGTGCGGGACTTTTGGGGGGTACATTCAGCCAGCCTGGCAAATGGCTACGGTTATCGGGCAGATGTGTGCATAAATTAAGGGGGTACGAATTCCTGACTTAGGGCTTTTGAAGGCGGAATACCCTGGCAGACCCTAAGTTTGGGTTATTATATAGATATTGCCGATGTACTTGTGGGTAGATATGAACATAAAAAGTATATGAAAAAGGTTAAGATTCACATTAAGAATAAAGAGTACATCAGGAATGGAAAGAGGTTAAGATAATGTTGGATTAAGAGAAACATGAAAACTTGTTGAAAAATTGAGATTAAGAAAGACTGGTGGACAGAATATGAGAGCAAGAAATGGACGCCAAGTACGACGAAAGACACCGAGACGAAAGACTTGAAGTAAATGTAAGGCAGAAGTAAGAAGAGAGACATCATAAGAAGGATTGAAAGAAAGTGATACAGAGAAATTCGTATGAAAAGAAATTCTAATAAAGAAGAGGAAACAAACAGAGCTAACCCAAGTAGCGCCAAGAAAAACGAATAGGGATAGAAAAAGAAGGACAGAGAACGAACGAACGAGAAACAGCCTGCGAGCAAGAATGCAAAGTAGCTACAAAGCTTATCAGAAAGTGAGATCAAAAACAGCAAGGAGGAGAGAGAGAGATAAGATATAGAGAGAAAGAAAACTACAGTTAACTGAGAACGCTGTGGGGCTGTCCAGCCCAAATAGGTTCTTGTAGTACATGCTGAAAACGCAAAAGTTGCGGACAATGTGGCGACCGTATACTGATCGCACTCACTGGTCGACCAGCTCTGGCCGCGAGCAGTACACAAAAGCGAATGGACTTGCCAAAAATTGGAAACAGATTCAAAATCTATTTAAAAGTTATGGCCGCAAATAGTTGTAGACGCCCGACAGCAACACCCAGGACATGTGCTTGAGCTTCCGCACCATCTCTCTCTCTCTCTTGCCCGAGCACCCCATTGCCCTTCCCGTTCCGATACCTCATAGTGCCTTTTTTCTCACTCTCTCTCTCTCTTGCTCGCCCATTGTCTGTCTCTCTCAGCTGTCTTTTATTGAAAGTGGCGCTGTTGATGATGCGGGGTGACGCTGTAAAAACTTTTTGACACTTTAAAAACTTCACACACACACACATAAACACACGCACACATACAACAAGCGGCGATTATGCATGCACACACACGAGTACATACGAGTACACACAGGCATACACAGTGACACCATAGTCACATATTTGCCAAGCCTGGTTTTGAAAGTTACGTTAAATGGTTTTAAAGGTTTTGGTTTAGGTGCGCCCTCGCTGCCAACTTCTGCTCTCCAGGTCCGTCCGGGCCATTCAACGAGGGGTTGGGTGTGAGAGGACCTCGTTGTAGCCGCTTTTTGTTGCAGCATCCACAAAATTTCTGCTCTGCATTCGATTTTTTATTTGTAGCTGCTGCTGGTGCTGCTGGACTCCAGGCTGGACCGTACCGGCCCAGTCCAGTGCAGTCCACTCCAGTCGAGTTCGGTCGTTTTGTGCCCCGAGCAAGTCGCATTCTATGCTGTCATGGACATTGCACAGAGAGAGAGGGGTGCGGCTGTTGTCGTATTTGTCAGTAAGTTTGCATGCGCTGTGACCAATTTCTAAAATATTAGCCAACATGGCTGCCACGTTAAATGCTGCTGTCAAATTGTCGTCCAGCTCGTGTGGCTGCTGATTGGCCCCAGGACCAAGTTTCAATTGAACGGAAACTACAGCTTCAAAACTGACTTAACCTGAAATGGGCGCCCAACGTGGGGTGCGTGACTTGTAGGTAAACAGTAAACAAGGCGTAAGGGGAGTGCTCTACCGATGTGGCCATGATTAATATATCATTGTCGGACACGCTTTGTTGCCCCTCTTTATTTGTATATCGTTTTTCTATATGCTTAATTCATGCGACCCACGCAGACTACCTTCCTCTCTCTACGGCCTAATTGGGCCATCAAATTTGCGACACCAGTCGCCTTTCACGGTCAGTGTATCCCACTCACAACTGCCACGTCATGCTACCAAGTAAGGGCTACTTGACCCACCCTGGATACCCTGCCCCGCCGTCTACCCCTTTTTGGCACGTCTCAACAGTTTGCAGCTCAGTAAACGTTAAAAAATTAACTGTCCTAGCTTAGCGGTGTACGGAAAGCTACCGAAAACTCATAGCCCCACCAGCCCCCATTCCGTTATACTCCGCAACCATATGTGTCTGCAGGATCAACCCACCGCACCACCCACAGCCAATTAGCACACATGGGCTTTGCCTTTAGCATTTCGCATGCTGCGCATTAAATTTTCTGGGTCTACATCGTATTTGATAGCTAAAAAAGAGCGAGCCTTGATGGTATTCGCCTAATAGATACCTGGGGAAATAGAGCAAACCCAACAGTAATAGAAAAGGATTAGACGGTATCCCAAAGATGTGTTGCCACCTTATTGAATAACCACACAGTTCTCTTACATGTGTACTTCTTTCGCGGAATCGAGGCAGATATTCTATGATTCACAACCAAAAGAAGGGATCGACTTTCTACGAATGAATTGTCAGTTTTTATACCTCGGAGAAGGTATATTCATTTTGGACTTGACAGTAGGAGACCGACGAAATCCAATCCTATAAAGACCTTCTGTCCGGCTGTCTTTTGCAATGCAAACTCTCAGTTATAGAGCTATCTTTATGAAACTTGGCACCCATACTTGCTATTGCTGCACACTGCAAATAAGTCAGAGCGAACCAGATTGAGCCGATATATCGTATAGTTGATATATACATATTGTTTACTACATGTTTTTTGAAAGAGTTTAACTTATCAATCTAAATTATATATTTACCTATATATTTTGCCTATGGCTTTCAAAAAAACAAACTGTTCATGAAGATGTTCTTAAAAAAATAAATATTGTATATACGTATACATATATAAAAGTAATTAAAGCTCTTTACGAAAATATATATAAACACATCTATACCATTCTTTATAACTAGTAAAGGAACAATCGGAGTAGATTTAGCCTGCAAGGGTATAGAGCCTTCGTCATACAAAAAGTTTTCTTCCACTCTGGCTTTAATCTTTCATAATTCCATCGATTTTCATTCTATAGATCTACTAAAAAAGATTTCGGCTAAAGGAATTGAATGAAGAGGGAAATCTCTTAAACGTTATTCCAACAATTTTTCACTCTATCGAACAGAATCCTTCTGAATTCCTTGTACAGAATGGTCCGGATGAAAAGGAGAATGGGCTGTACAAACTTATCATCCCATGCATCCCCATCCCCGTCCCCAGCAAATTTACGCTGAGCGACGATAAATCAGTCGAGTCAGTCGGCACAAAGAGTTTTATACACTTGTTTGTCGATTTGCTGCCTACAATACCATTTGGACAGTCGTATAATATGCTTATTTTTCGTGATACAGGGTATAAAGGGAACGGAAAATAAAATAAACTATGCTCCAAAACACGATACAGAAAACATGACCGAAATTTTGTTTTTTTTCTCTCTCTCCAGCTCATCTCTCTCCCTCTCTTTGTCTCTCCCCCTCTTTCTCTTTTGCCCCCTGCCCGTTTAAGCGCTGACGGGGCACTTATGCATAGGATACTGCCTATACCACCTTCATACATACATACATATATCGTATACCCTCATCAGGCTTTACACCTTTGGTGAAGCCAGAAATTTAAATTTACAGCAAAAGAAAAACGGGATAGAATGAATGTTTTTCGGATTATTTTCAGAATATTTTTGGCTGAGGTGTACGAGGTGTGCGGGGAGTGCGGTGTGTCCGGCCAGCTCCAACAAATGTACGGGGTGTGGTTTTGGAAGCGCAGCCTAGAAATGTCAGAGGCTTACACGCTTCCCTGTATTTAGCTGGCCAACAGGGGTGCTGAGGGGAGGAGCGGAGGAGAGTAGGAAGGGAACTGTGGGAGATTTGGCATTTAGGGGCAAGCTTATAATCAGCCTAACAGGCGCAACAATGCCCATTAAATTCCTACCACTAGAGTACAACTTGCTGGCGACCGCCGAAACTCATTTTTATAACTGATACAACAACATCAACAGCAACAACAACAACCACAATAACAATAACCACAACAAGAACAACCACAAGAGTAACAACAACAACAAGAATAACAACAATTGTCGTAACAACGCAGGCATAAATCTGTGCGCAATGTGCCTGACGTTTGCTTGATGTATGCCTCCCTCCTGTTTTATGTTTACCTCGCTCACTCTTACTCTCTTTCTCTCCCTCTCTCTCACTCGCTTGCTTTGTTTTAACGTGTCCGTTATTTCCAACTAGACCACAATAAAATGTATATGTATTGTTTAGTTGTTTGTCGTTCGTAGAGTATTTTAATGGAGTAAGTATTTAAAACTTTAAGGCGTCCAAATTACTAGTGGCATATTGGTTGTACCCAAATGGATGTACATATAAAGCCTATTTGTACGTATATAGTATAATATAATAGACTCCTGCATAAATGCATTCAAAGCAACAAATGAATCATTCAGTCAAACTTAGTACCCTTTTTGTGTACTCACTTACAATGAATATGAGTGATTGTTGTATTTTGCTCTGACTTGTGAATTACTACACTCATTCATATGATAGTGAGTACAGTATTTGTGAGTAAATACACACTTACACAATTTACAGTCATAGTACTGTACAATACTGTCAAACGTGGTACCTATTTGAATACTATCCACGGCTGTATAACACTTACAGAATAACCGGAAAGGTTTTTATCTTCTTTATAATCATTCTTTGTTTTGGTGTACTCATTTTAAAAAGGGTCTCAATCATAGCATACTCAACAAAATTGTACACTTTTCGTTTGAATTATATTAATTATAGTATAGTAGGTAATGAGTACAGTAAGAAATGGGTACAGGACAGTACGAATTCATTCATGCAGGACCCTAAAGCAATATAACTACAACTGAAAGGCTGTACCTAGAAGGGTATATGGAAGTTTAAATTTAAATTAAACAATCGAATAGGCAGTACCTATTAGGCACCCATGGTGCACCAATAACGCAGTACCTAAGTAGTGAGTACCTTTAAGACTGTGGATGTACCGCAAGTACCTAGAAGTCAATGCCTCGATCTATCAGCCTCTAGAAATTGTTCATATGCTAATGGGATGTATTTTAGAGCAATATGTGATAAAGGTGTCTCTATAAACATAACTTTTCAGCACTACCGACAGTTGAATCTGTGTAACTGTACCTAATGGTTGAACCTTAATTATTTAGCTTTATAAATGTCACTAAATGTTGTTATTTATTTATCGATCTGTCACCAATCAAACCTGTGCAATCTGTTTTCTTTTCAATTCAAGAAACTGCAATTGAAAAAGCTTTAATTTCTTGAACCTACATTTGATTTTCAACAGTCATTTCGCCTACGCCCAAGTTCTCTCTCTCTCTCTTTCTTTGATTTTTCTCTCTTTCTTCTTCTGGGGTTTGTTTTTCCATTTTTGGCTTAAGCTTTTGGCCAATGCGTCAGTTTTACGGCTCGTAATACTTGTAATTGATTGTTAATGCCGTACTTAAAGCGGCGCCCAATGGGGACATGGGCCAGCACGTCTACCCCCTGTCCGCTTACCTTCCCTTCCTGACCACCCACTTCCCCAGCTGACCTTCACTTGAGTCGACTCAAAGGTTATGAATATCCAACTGGGGCAGTGTTGGATTGTCTGCCTCTTCTTGCCCTTGTTGATGTCGGTCTTTATTTTTCTGCATCTGTGTGTGTGTGTGTGTGTGTGTGTGTGTGTCAGTGTGTGTGTTGTACTTGTGCGTGCCTTGGCTTATTTATTATTAAATTCGGCATTGCGTGTGTGGCTGCCATGTGGACAAGGAACCACACTTTGTCCCAACTAGATTTAACTCCTCATCGCACACATAAACCAAAAGTAACGAGTAGAATTGCATGGTCGAAGTGTGGACACACTAACAGGTGGTTGCTATAACCTATATGTAATAAGGGTGTATTCGTTGGCCCTAGCAAAAATATACCCACGATCCTGAGTTGATTTGCAATTAAAGAATCGTCTTTGAAGTCTTCTTCTTCACGAGCAACGCCGCGTTGCACAGACTCGGTGTGAATGCGACAGTAGAAACTGTCATCCGCCAAATTTCTTTCAGTTTGTGTACACATACCTATGTGCATATGCATATACGCGTACATATGTATGCTTGTACGTACGTGCTCGAATGTCCCGCTCGAAGCGGGCAAGGGAAGGAAGTAATGGAATGGGGAGGAGGTTAGTCCGATTGTGGATATTCCATAAAAAAAAACAGTTAAGAAAATACAAAAAAAAAACACAAAAGGCATGAGAATCAGTTAAAAATAACAAGGGGACAAACACAACAACAAGCAGCAACAAACAAGGCCAAGGAACGTTGTGTACTTATCGCTAGCCTCAGCTCAGCCCGGCATGACCTGCCCTTCCATGGCCCACTGTGCCCTGGTGAGGTCTGAGTTGGCCTAGCATCGATATGGCCTGCATATTTCATGCGTCTGTGTGTATGTGTGTTCGTCTCTCCCTCTCTCCCTCTCTCCCTCTCTCTCTCCCTCTCTGTGTGTGTGCATAACGTCCTTAAAACGGAAACGTTAATGCTAGCAATATAATAAAAGGATAATGCAGCTGGAATTGCAGCCTCAGCAAGTACAGCCTGGACAGGACTTGTTTTCGCTCCGTCTCGGCTTGCTTCGCCTTCGCCTTCTCCTGCTCCGGCTAACCCCAACCCGCCCCTTCTGGGCTGCGCTTGACTCCGCGTTGACTTGAATCGACGGCCGCATTCCTTGGAACACAAGGAATGACAATAAACAAGAATGCCAAAAGAGGGCGGCAGATAGCACGAATTGTTGGCTGTTATTTCTGCGTTTCATTCATTTCATTCATATCTTTCGTTTCGTCTCATTCCGTCTCGTTCCGCCTTATTTCGTTTCGTTTCTTGCGTGCAGCTGACAACAAAGGATATCAATTGTAGCATGCTCTTCTGCTGAAATACACCACAACAACAACAGCAACAACATGGGCAACAATAAAAGACTATCAGCAATTTTAATTGCAACAAAAAACGGCGAAAAGATCTTGACAGCCCAACAGAAGCTCAACGCTTGTACGATGAACGTGAATTCGTGAAGTTCGTGCAATAAGTTAAGCGATGAATGTCAACAGGTGCGATAGTATTCGATAGTTTGTGTAGCAGTCTGACAACACATGTGGTTTACTCGTCATATGTTATCAGTTTTTACACAAGCTGACATGTCTAATTGTCTGTCAATCTGTTCCTACATTAGGGATATACTCTATCCTTCAGCATAACTATACTGTATTATATGGTTGCTGTGATAGTATTTAAACCATCATCAGATAGTTTGTCATACATTTAGGATCTAAAGCCGTCTTTTATAGCCTTTTATCCAACTGCTTTTTTTATAAATATGACCACATATCATGTTCTGTTTGGTTATCTTTTCTTCCCAAATACATTTTTATTCAATATGGCATTGCATATGACCACGTGCCATATACCACCTGGCTTGTCAATGTGTGGTATTATGTTATGCGAGTTTTACTTGAGAACCATTACAAAATAAATGAATAGATTAAACATCGCTGTTTCTTCAGCTCTAGTCTGTACATATTTTCGAACACGTATGTATGTCGACTCCTCATATGCTGTTAGTGCTGTTCTTTGTCGTCATATTTCATCACCACGTGCCATATGCTGCCTGACCATCTATCTACTTCTTCATATAAATATCGTGACATATCGCCATACCGATAAACAACTTATCGTTATGCGCTGACATCCAATCTAGCGAGATTTCATTACGGGATAACTCCCGAAAATGTTCACCATGCCAGACCAGCAGCAAATGCACGACTTGGGCACGCCCTTTGACCCCCTTAGTCTACTCACGAGTATGTCGTGCCACGTTCTGTGTGGGGCGCGTCAGGAAAGAAACAACACATGACAAACTAGCGAACATGTGTGCTGTAGAAACGTGTTGAAATGTGTTGCACAGGGGCGTGGGCTGTCCCACCAGCTTGTGGATGGGAAGGGACTTTGCATTCTTGACTTAACCAAATTAATTAGTCGCTGTCCGCAACACAGATAAACTCGAAAACAATTACGCCACATTGAAAGAAAACGAAATGAACAGAAATATACGATCTGATGATAGATTCACTTTAAAGTAACTAGGCCAGATGGAGATAATTAATTGTGGCTATGCCAAGAAGGAGGGACGGGGCAGCAGGAGGGAGAACCATGCGAATTAAAATAAAGATGAAATCACATGGAATGGAAAGCACAGCAAAGAGAGGAGAAGGAGAAGGGAAAGTAAACCAGGCGAATTTCTCTTTTGGCTATAAACGAAAAGTGAACTCGAATTGAAATCGAACATGGAGACGGACATGTACGGATTCAATGTGAATCCGCAGTTGAACATGATGGCGATTGCGGTTGCTGAGTGTGCTGAGTTAGAAGAGAGTGGTTCGAATAGTTGAGTAAATAGTTTGAACACTCAGGGCACCTTCCTCTGCTGGGGAGGTGGCAGGGCGCAGAATTCTCATGTTTGTATTTTCAACTGAAGATGTCTTCCCTTCCTCGCCTCCTCCTCCCCCCTTACTCCTCACCTAACCGTGCTCTTTCAAGCAGGTGAGAGAAGAACGCTAATGAATGTTAGCTAAGCTGAGCTGAACTAAACGGAACTGAACTTGGGTCAGCTTCAGCCGCGGTGGATTGCAACTCGGTCAGCTCAGGGTAGCTCGAGAGAGAGAGGTGGCATGGTGGGGCTGCTGGGGAGGGGGGGGTGGTTTAATGGGTAGCTCTTGGCGGACAGAAAAATCTCTTGAAAACAAATTACGCTGAAAAACAATCACGCATAAGTGGAATACAAATACAAACAAGTTTATTGCTTTTCCTGTTGTCCTCGCTGTCTCCACATACCAGTTAATCAGCGTGGGACTGCCCCCATCTCCCTTTCCCTCCTCGCCTCTGTGTACGGCACCCAGGCCAGCTCCGGCATCCCGGAAGGATGCAGCAAAATGGCTGTGCAGTAAAATGAATGCTTAAATGGAAGCTGTTTAAGTGCAACTGCAGCGAGAGCAGAAAAGGTAATTTATGAGCGATACCTACTACGTCGTATACGCCGTACGTCCATGCTATATATAGTATAGTATAGTAGATATAGATGGCGGGGAGTATAGCACAACAGGAGCAACAAAAACGAACATACTCCGAAGTGTGTGCACACACACAAACTCACACATACGCACACTCATGAGATTAAATGGGTAGAGCAACATATTCGAGAATTGTGAACAACATTTTGCTCTAAGCAGTTGCTTTATACATACATATGTTTATAATCTTGTTATAAAGATATTCCCTCTTTATCCACCACCAAATCGATAGTATTGCAATAATATTTTGAGTGGGTCAAAGAGCTTTTGTTGGCCAATCAAACGGAAACTCGAGACACAAATAAAATAAAGTTGCTTTTTCAGGTGAACTTGTTACGTAAAGGCCGAAAAGTTCAAGGTAGGGATCCCACAGAGTATACTAAGAATAAGCTGACAGCTTAAAAAATATATATGTGTACTAAGATCAAACTCGAACCTTTAAAAAGTAGAGAGTTATACATAATATACAAACATAATATATTCTGAAGTTATATCAAAATTTCTATTTCTACTTCGAACCTTATTTTCTTGTACTTAAATAATCTGATTATAGCACCTTATAAAGGTTACATCCCTCTGGAACAAGCACGATATATACGCTAGTCACTTTACTTATGTTTAGCGTATTTTTTATTGCATACTTTGCAGGGGTGCCTTGAAAATTATAACCTTGATTTAAGATACAATAAGTGCTAGGACTTCCAACTTTACTGACAATATGTTATAGCTTTAAAGTCATTTTAGTTTAGAATTTCGCCAGGTCCGCAGTAACAAATACGTTGAACACAGGAAATGTGTAATACAGGTATACAATAGTCGAGCATACCCGATTACTAAATGCATTCTTAGTTGCTTCTCATCTTTTTTCATAATATTTCCAATTATTTTCAAGATACATATAAGATCAAACAATGAGATTTACGTGCTGAGCTCTGTGCACATAGGTTGCATTGAAATAGGTCGTATTAGAAGAGGTTGCCTATATTATGGTGTGCCCTTAATTGTGAACATCCTGGAATACTTCTCTAGGCACTACAACAAGAATACAAATCAAATTTGTTAATATTTTTCACCTACTTGTATTCACCTATTCCATACTCAATTATCAAATTAAAGTTAAAGTTCCGCCACTGCTGCTCTTCTAGTTGATACTTAAACTCATGTTAATTTGCTTTGTATTGTTTACACATTATTAGGCGTCCTTCCTTCTCCTTTTTGCCTTCTCTCTCTCTCACACTCTACCTGTTACATGCGTTTTCCAATCGATTAACCCATTATGCCATTTGGCTGCTGCGTCTTAAATGCTGCTGAGCTGATGGAAGTCTAGTTGCATCGTTGCCATAGATTGCCAGCTGCAATTAGCAATCAGCGGAAATTGTGCCAAGCTCAGCAAAAAGGAAATACCCTGTAAAATTAGAGCATTAGACATGCAAAGCAACGTTCCATTTGCTTTTTGCGAGCTTGAAATTCGTTTTATTTTGCTTGTCTCTCTCTCGCATGGAAAACTTCTTGACATTTATCTCAGAACAAAACATATCAAGGCAAGTTCAAACTGTACTCCGCACTCTGCACTCTGCACTCTGCACTCTGCACTCGCCTGTAAGGCGGGCAGTGTGCGGTGAGGGGTGCAGTCGACGGCTGACACGAGTGATCACCGATGGCACTTGGCAAGGCGAACCTAACCGAGTCATACCGAATGCGTCCGGGCCTGCTCGACAGGAAGGGAGAGTTACAGTTATTAGCCCTGTAGCAATTTGGACATTTGAGTTAAGAACTTGAAACTCACTCGCAGCGCGTCAACGCATTTGGCACAGCACTCTGGCTCGTTTTTTGTGACACTGGAGGACACTTTCAAAGGTACCATAGAAGAGAAAAACAGACAGAGAAACAGACGAACGGCACGGAACGGATAGACATTTTACACTGTTAACAGTCGGTTAAGCCCAGCCAGAAGGTGGAGGAACAGAGATATGACTGCATATAAATGGTATTTCTTTCTATATGGCGGATAGTTTATCTTTTTAGATTGACCTAACGTAAGTAAGGCAACGAAGGAACAAAAGTGTTGCCTTCTCGCTAAAAACACAACGCGTTCGTCGTATCTGAAATTGATGACTGTGTCTGTATAATAAACTGTTTATTGCTATGTAAGAATCAGATAACTATGCAGCACAGTAATGCAGATATTCCCATTTATTTAAATGCTCTATTTTAATCGGGAACATATATTAAATATAGTTTATTTGCTTGTAAGGGAAATCCAACGAGCACGAAGAAAGTCTTCCCACTTTGTTGCTTTAGAAACATGATAAGTTTCCCCTTTGAAAAAATAATGAATATATTTCTATAATGAACTGTAAAAGTAATACAGATATTCCCACTTGTTGCAAGAGAGTACACTTGCAAAACATTGTTTATTTGCTTTTCAGTGCATTTCGATAATGTTGAATACAACGAATTCTGATTTGAACTGAAGTAGGTGTTCCCACTTATTCACTGAAAAAACAATGGTCTTCTATTGCAAATGGGAACATATATGAAACATTGTTTATTTGCTTGTAAGGGAAATATAGTCACTGCATTTCGATAACCCGCTGCTTATAATAATATTAAATACAACGAATTCTGACCTGCGATTAGCTTAGTCCAGCTAGTGATGAAGGTGTTCCCACCTTGTTGCTCAAGAAACATGACAAGTCATGTATGGAAAATTAAAGACTATATCCCTAAAATAATCTGATTTTCGATTAGCACAGTGCGGTATTATAAAGCAGGTATTCCCACCTATCGCAAATGGATTGGAACATTGTTTATTTGTTTGTCAAGGAAATATAGTCACTGCCTATAAATTCTGAATTGAAGTGCAGAAAGTGTTCCCACTTTGTCGCTTAGAAAACAAGGTAAATTTCTCTTATGAAAATGTTATACACATACACAAAGATGACACCTAATAAAGCAATAGTATACATGCTTTATTCTAATGTTAAACCTAGTAGAATAGGGTGTTCCCACATGGGAGAAGTGTCTATCATAAAGGGAAACATTGACTACATCCTTCATAGTCAGATTACCATAGATAATAAATGCACTTCCCGCACAGCACTAAGCAACTGTTCTCACTTTTTTTACAAAACGTACTCGATTGCTTACAAGTCACACTTATTTCACATGCTCAACCTCACTGAGTACCCAGTAACTTAGTCGCAACCTATTGACGTGGCGCCTCTTGCTGGCATTCGTTCATAAAGTGTGCGAAGCAATAACTTGATGCCCCATCGCAGGCGGAGGCTCGCTCGCGAATTGCCATTCATTTTTATTGTCACACTTACCTGCTGTTAGCTGCTACTTAACGCAAGGCGAGGGCAGGGGGCGGGGGTGGGCGTGGCAGGTGTGCCAGTAGTGACAGCTCTGCCAGCTCTACCTTTTGTATGGGTGTCCCAATGTCAAAGTCGAGCCGTTTACCGTTTGCTTTCTATGAATGTCTCTCTAACTCTCTGCATGTGTGTGTGTGTGTGTCTGTGTGTGAGTGTGGGGGTGTGGGGGTTGGTAGAAGTAACTGTGGAGCACTTTAATCAGCGTTACCAGCTGCCAAGACAAGCCGAACACGAAAAAGATGCTGAGTCGGTGAGCGTCTGGATAATGCAAGCAGGTGAGCCTGCCAGGCAGCCGTCGTTGGGTAAGGAGTGTGCCACGGGGTGGCAGCTGTCACTGCCTTCAGACTCTGTTACTGTTGCTGCTCTTACTGCTGCTGCTGCTGCTTGTTGTGCTTCTTATTGCTGTTGTTATTCTTGCTGCTGATTGTTGCTGCTGCTTCTGCTGCTGCTGCTTGTTGCAGACTGTCTATCAAATTTTGCACAACACTTGTAGGCTGTCTGTAGGTCATAAAATGGTTCACACACACGCACACACCCATGTATGCAGATGTGAGCATATGTATGTATGTGTGTAGGTGTCTGTGTGTGGGTGTGTGTGTGTGTTTATCTAACTGATTGACGATATCTATGCGCTGTTTTTTGCCACTTTTATGACCAGTCGAACTCAACGCATCAATACCAGTTCAACTGTCTCCCTTTCTCTCTCTGTGTGTGTGTGTGTGTGTGTGTGTGTGTGTGTGTGTGTGTTGGCCATTTTCACTTCATGGTGTATGTTGTGTGGGGCACCCCAGAATTTCGCACACTTTCCTTCAATTTGGCCCCAGCCAGCTGCCTTTTTCGGGTTTATTTCGCGTTTTGCATTTTATTGTGCCAAATTGATGGCGACTTTATTACCCAACTGGATTTTGACATAAACACAACTTTATGCATATACAAATACAAATACAAATACAAATACACATATATGTATATGCATATGTATATAGTAAAAATACAGCTGCAGAGACCCCTCTACACACACACAGCTGGGCACAGGAAAGCGCATTGAGAAGAAGCGCGAAAAGTTTTTCATTTTTCTTATGGCAAAGTAGACACGATACGGGCGCAGAATGAGATTGAATTATTGCGACATTTGGCGGTACATAGTATCTGGTATATATACAGTATATATAGTATATAAACAGTATATATAGAGTATATATATATAGTATATATGTATATATATAAGCCTATACTCTGTTCAAATTATGCCTAGTTCGAGAGGGAAAATTGAAATCACATTTACCAAGGGATACCCCTACTGCACCTCTCTCTCACTCTCTCTCTATCTCCTGCACTCCCCGTCTCTCTCTCTCTCTCTCTCTCCCAGTAAGTCTGTAAAGTTTGCAAATTAAATGCAATTGATTAGCGCCGCTTTCCCCCCTCACTTGCCTTCTTAAACTGTTCCTGGTCACAGTTGCAAATATTGGCTGAAAATTAAACAACAACGACTCATTTAGCCGGCACGTGCTGCAGGCACACACACACACACACATACACATAGACAGTGGCATGCACATGCAGTGGGAACACTTACACGTTGAGTAAATTATTATTGGGCCAGCCGCCGGCGGCGCAGTGTATGCTCTGCTGCTGCTTCTGCTGCTGCTGCTTGCCACAAATCGGGGTAACACGTTTTTTGGCTGGGGAGCAGCTCATGCACGGAGCCCGCGGCTCGGACTGTTTACATTTCACTTGTTTTGCCGTGCAGCAAGAAAAACAAAAACAAAATTCAAAAATAACAACAACACGTGAAGGCGAAGGCGTTGAGGGCGGTAGGCGGAGCACGAGACTTGGCCAAGCCACGGACAATTTGTTTGCTAATAATGGGGGTCACTGCCTAGTCACTGTTCCCCGTTCACTGTTCACTGATCACTGTTTAGCGTTCACTGTTCACTGTCACATTAAGTCAGTCACTGTCGAAGAATTCACACACAGTAGTCGCAGTCGCAGTCGCAGCGGACCAGCGTGTTGAAGCTCTGTTTATCGGGGGCAGTTAGGCGCGCGTCGCGTGGCACAAACCGTCGCCTTCGAAATCCTGAACGAAACTGAATCGGAGCAGCGCAGCGCGCAAAACTCGGCCAATGGTACGCGTGTTGTGTGTGTGTGTGTGTGTGTGTGTGTCTATGTGTGTGTATGTGTGGGTTGAATAGATGTGCTTTTCTTTGGGTTCCACAAGCACACGGAGGAAGTCCGCACGCATACGCGCACCTTTGCCACTTTGGCAGGTCGACGCCGACGTCGTCACCGTCGTCGTCTCCCTTCGTCCACAGTCCTCGTCTCCAGCAACGTTCGGCACAGCGCCGTGTGGACTCTATTCGCCTGGGCGCATGCGCCGACTGCGCCAAGTGGAATCCATGTGTGGATGCCATTCGCTCTAGAGATGTGCCACATTCCGATAGACATCGACAAGAGCGCCTCAACTAAGCACATAGCGCTGCATCTTGCACACCACCCAAGCCTCTTACACCCCCACACACCCACCCACCAGTCCACCCACACGGCTGGACACCTGCGCATCTGCGCATCTGTTCACCTGCAAATCCATTGCTGCCGCTGCTGCTGCCGCTGCTGCTGCGACTGCATTGGCTGAGCCTCTGAGGCAGTGCTGCCTGCTGCTCTGCCGACGGACAGTTTGTGAAATAATTTCTCTTTTCTAAATTAGAAACAAGCTAAGCCAATCGCAAAATTGAACTTAATTGTTGTAACACAGTTGCATAGCAGACATCTCCGAAATCTCATAAGATATAAGTGTAACCACAAATATATATACATATGTATTTGTTTTCTAGGTAGATCAGCCTTCAACAGACAACAGGCAACATGCAACATGCGAGTGGCATCAGTGTTGTGTCCTTTTCAATGCAAGAAACTAAACCAAATTGAAAGTGTTCTCAATGAAACTTCTCTGGGGCAACGAGTGTGTAGTGGGGACGTTAACTTGTATATATCTTTATATATATTATAAATACTTACAATCGTCAAAGCAAACGCGACTTGCGAAACTTATATTTTCACTTACACAAGTCTGCTCAAAATCTGAATTATGTTATCAACATGAATCTTTTAAAAAGTGGTGAATAATAAACGGTGCTTGTGAGTTTCGAGCATGTCGTTATCAGTACCTCTTTGATTCCATTTATTGTATATTTCCTAATCAGCACCAACAGGTGTGTCAAAACAGTTGCCCGTGTCGTTCTTTCCGTTTTTAAGCTTCGCCGTCGGCAAATTTCCAAACGGCTTACAGTAAAACTCAAGAGATTATTCTAAACTAATTGCGACTTCCAAATATGCCTCTTAAACATTTAGAAACTTCAAATCAATAATCAAACTATTTTGATAATATTCAATATGATGTGCAATCATTTCAAACTTATCTATTTTGAGTTACGACAATAATAATGTAATGCGGTACTCCAACACTATTTCTTTAATTTTAAAGCTATCTTGGGAATGCAGCAGGATGTTTACAACATAAATCGGAGTTTACCTGATCGAACCGATATACCGAATAACTGCCATAGAAACTATCGATCTTACATATCTTGTTTGCAACCAAACTAATAACATTATCCTTTTATTTAATGTGTGTACATAGTTTACTGTTCAAGTTTATCAAAATCAGAGAGAGAGGGAGTTAAGAGTTTTTGTCGCTAGTTTTTGTATTGTTCGCACTGCATTAATACCAATTCAACTATTCCTATATTCTTTTTTATTTCACTCAGAAAACTCAGAAAACTATTGCTATAGCTTTCATCGTCGAAAATAAAAGCAGTTTTAAAACTGAAAGAATCGTTTTTGTCTTGCAGGAGGACGTGCCTTATTCGAGTCATCTATTGATGCTGATGCAGTAAATATGTATATATATAAAAAAACGACGATCTTTGAAGGGTATAAAAAAGAATCTTTAAATTTAAATTTTCGCAAATTGTCGTACGTAGAAATTGAACTCAGGTCTAATGGTGTGCCCCTCAGTCAAGGTAGCACAATTGCATTGCTCCACTTAATTGTATTGTGACTGAACAAATAAATAATTGTATTAAAAACATTGACACAGGGCTTGAACTTGTTAAAGTGGATGCTAAGGGAATTTTCAAAATCTTTAACTTACCTTATTTACTGTCCGATCTTAATGAAATTCACAACAGAGTATTTGTTATCTGAGTAATAGCTAAGACGACAATTGTATTGTAAATTTCAGCTGTAATGCAGCATTGAAGTAGTATTTACTGATTACAAAAGGATCTTGGAAAAACTTTGAAAATTTTGAAAACTTGCAATATAAATCAGTATTGATGCAAAATTTTGATGGCTCTAGTTCTTTAACTCTCTGAGATATAGGCGCTCATACAGACAGACATGGCTTAATAATCTAAACTGTTGATGCTGATTCATAATTCATCTGTATATAAATATAGCTGGGGCTACCAAATTTGGTGACAGTATTGCACGCTGATCAAGTATATTTTAGATTTTAGCCCACCATAAATCCAAATAAAATGAATTCGAAGTGTAATTTTAAAGCTTGAAAATTCATTTTTGTTAAACACAACAACTATCAACGCTTGAACGCTTACTAAAAATTTAGTTGTGATCGGATCAATAACATAAAAATTATTAGGGAAACAGTTTATCGGAACCCCTTCCGAATGAGCTCCCCAAAGTATGCAACAAAAAATAAAGATGATAGATTTTTATAGTTTTTTACAGTGAAGGACAGACAGACACGGCTCCTACAGTCTTTTACTTAACATTTTGGCACAGATTTATAAAACCCTTATACCCTATGGGTAGTTGGTATAAAAACTTTTTTTAATTTTAAGTTAAATCTTTTTCTTTTGTTAACGTTTTTTAAATACTTATAAACCTTGTATGCGATTTTTACAAGTTTTCTATGATCAAAAATGTTTCAAAAACTCATTTATTATAGATATCCAAGTAGAGCACCTAAAATCTAAAGAACTTTGGCTGTGCAGGTGGTCTATAGTTGGTAATGAAGTTTCAAACCTGTAAACTTCTCATGTTTAGTCTTTTAAATATACTTAAGCTCGGCGCTGCTCGCAACTATACAGAATGTAAGCTTGAATATCTTCTGACTTTAGTGCCCGATTGAATTGTAATTTGAAATATAGATGCAAATGTTATTCATCTATGCATGTGTATGCCGAAGAAGGAACTTGTGTTTAAATAATAATTAATAATCGCAAGTTATTGATTTGCATGCAAACTGTAATATCAAATTGATCTGCGAACGGTATCCAGCAACCTAAATACAAAATTCGTTCGTATTGCAGTTATATAAACAAGCAGACGGACATGGGTTAATCGACTCGTATGGTCCTTATCAAGTGCATTAAACTCTAAACAAACATTTGCACAAATTTAGATAATTTTCAATAGTGAAAATGTGTAAATGTTTAAACATTCCAAATATATTAGGAATTTCCTTTCATGATAAATATTTAGAACCCTATCAATCAGTTTTATATTGACTGGAAGAGTAGAACAGAAACTGAACTTACCCGGAATGCAATTTATGTGGAATTAATAACACTGAGTTTTAAGATTACTCCGTTTTGTTTTTAAGATTAAACCGTTGATGTTTGCACTCAAAAAAAAAGACTGATTAGAGATGATTACGCCTGAACAAGAAGTAGATGTGCAAAAGACAAGCAAATAGAAGCACATAGTAATTGTGACTATAGAGAAACAGAAATACTGCCACCAGAATTTGCCAGTATAAGAAAGCCAGCGGCATCTTGAAGTGTTTATACGATAACTCTCAATAGTCTTTGCCACTCGATTAGTCTGCACAAGTCTTCCGCAGCACGGTGACTGATTGATGCCTTGCAGTGGTCGCGAGCTTAATAGCAATGATTACTGTTAGGTTACACTTGTGGCACCTGCTCTCAGCATACGATGCAACATATTTGTACATAACGTGCAGCACATACATGCACACACACTAACACAAATGCACAAATGCTTCTCCTCTTGATAAGTCCGACTGCGACTGCGGCTGCGACTGCGAGTGCATTAATCGCCACATTCTTAGTGTCATCTCTTTCGCGCGCACACACCCACACACACGAAGGGATGTGGGACGCATTGGCGTCGTGTGGCGCCTTCGTGCAAAAAGCGCTGTCAGTCGTGCCCGACTCGGCGGATCGGCAACACGTCGCACCGCAGCGCGTCGGGCAGACGCGACTGTTGACGACGTCCGACGCGTCGGTGGCACAGCGTCGTTTGCCGTTCGTCAGCATTGGCGTCGTCTCCAGCATCGGCATCGACATCGGCAGCGGCATCGGCATCGACATCGACATCGACATCGACGTCGACGTCGTTTATCTTTCGTCGTCAGTCGCTGCGATGCTGCAAGTTCAAGGGAATTTTGGGCGACGCGCGACTGACGGCGGCAGAAGAATGCGTCGCCAAAAATAAATTACACACGCGCGCACGCAACGAAAATGCATGCAAATTAAGATGGCAGCTACCGCAGCGCCCACGCAAACAGACGCCACCTAGCCCCCTTAACCCTATACCCCTGCCCATGCCACTGCCCCTACTGCCTTCGCACACATGTAAGGTAAATAGCTTCAAGTCGGGCAGTGTGTCAGTCGCGCAGCTCAGTCTCCTCATGCTGCTCCTGCTCCTGCTCCTCCTTCTTTACCCTCCTCCTCCTCCTCCTTCTCTATCCTCCTCCTTCTTCATCCTCCTCCACAGCCTGCGCTCACTTGACCAATTTTTCTCGCCTTACAAAGCTCGCTTTTGTTTTCCCTCTTTGCGCGCTGCTTTTGTTTGTTATTTTAATGTTGCTGCTTGCTGCCTCAGTCAGCGTCGCTGTCGCTGCCAGCGTCGCGCATCGCCGCTCAACATGAACTTCCAAAGATTTTCGACTGGCAGCAACGCGTTGCGAGTTGTCATTAAATAATAGCAGACTGCGCTGCGTCAAGAGCAAAAGCGGCAACTCTGTTGCATGACACCCTGCCACAGCACCTGCCCTCACCTGCCACTCCCTCCCCCCCCCCCACAGACGCAGCACCCTTGTACAGTGCTTTGCCGCGTTGCGGCATAAAAAGTGCAACAATATCAACCTATGAAAAGCGTCTACGCCGTGGGGAAACGGAGCGGGGGCAGGGGAAGGGGGCATGCTTGAAGTGCTTGTCAGTCAAGTACATAAGCAAAAGTCCCCTTTGTATATATGTATATGTATATGGTATATGGTATATATATACGATGTACATCAGTTTCGATTTGAATAGAAATTACTGCAAATGCGCAGTTAATGTTCAATTTAATAAAATAAACTGTATGTAGGCAGTCAAGGATAGAGTCCTTTCACCTGAACATAGTCCTTTGTTTTCCTCAATGTCTTGCCAACATATTCTATCTTCATACATAGGTTGCATCGACTCTTTGGTCAAAGACATTCTCACTCCTCTTCCACAACTGATTATGATTCGAGACGCCTTTGCCATGACAAATGCAAGACAGATACTGCCAGCTGTGGCAGCTCGACTAAAGCATATCCTGTAAAGCGCTGGAGTCAGTGGAGAAAATTCATTTCCGTACAGATCTAGTCAGAAAGTGAGTAAATTTAACCTTAGCAACTATCAAAGCTAGAGATGCCAAATTAAGCAATGAAATTAATGAATATAACTTGTATAATATTGTATATATGTATATAAATACATTAACATCACTAAAACTCTGTACAGATCAAGCATCAGCCGTAGCTAATAGAAGGCATCACAGCATAAATTATCAGATTTTAAAAAGATATTCAGCCAAATGGCAAGGCTCGCCTCTGCTCATAATTAATATCAAAATAGAAAGTGATTTCCTCCTAAAATGTTAAATAGAGTACTGCATGAATGCATTCAAAAGAGCAAACGAATCACTTGCTGTTAAATGAGTACAATTTGTTGTACTGTACTGCACTGTATACACTGCATGAATGTACTCAGGCTGGCCTCTAATGTTTATTGAACTGTAATTGTAGATAGACTGATTTCGTTGGCTGTGACTTCTGAATTCCTGTTTGTGTTGCTGTGTGGCCGTTTTTATCGATCTGAATCAATGTAAATATTTGTTAATTAGATATTATTAAACCGAAATGTGCATTAATTTGATTTATTTGTCGCACAAGCCACACGCAGCATCAAAAGAGAGATGGCGATGCAAATTCACAGGGGATTACTCCAGCGGATACCGTGGCAGATGCAGGTGCTGCAGACACTGCAGAAGTGCTAAGACAGGCAGAAGGAGATAGTTTAGAGGCTTTACAACTGTGTCATATATCAAACAGTTTAATTCAATTTAAATGTACAATTTATGATAATATTCATCAAATAGAAAACAAATAACCAATGCAATATTTTCGAATATTTTCCACAGACACAGACCGCAAATAAAGACAAGCTCAATCCTATCACATAACCACAAATTGCTAACCACATGTGAAAGAAACTGCTTAAGTCGAAGATGTTTAAAGGGAAACTGTAATGTTGTAAGCAATAACGAATATAGAAAACTATTCAAATGACGATTTAATAAACATTTCTCGCATACCAACTGAGAGACAAAACTGTTTCGCGAATGATGTCAAGTGCGTTACCTAGCTTAAGTAATTGCTCTATCTAAGGCATTCTTTACAATGCTAAGGACTATGAAATTAGAAATATTTGCCATGCCTCCCTCCCTTCCTCTTTCTCTCTCTCTCTCTCTCTCTCTCTCTCTCTCTCTCTCTCTCTCTCTCTCTCTCTCTCTCTCTGTGTCTCTTGCTTTCTCCTTTTCTTGTCAGAGCATTCAGATTTTGCTGGAATAAGTCGAAGATTTCTCTGTCAACTTGTTTTCTTGGCTTTTATGTTGTTCACATTGCAGCTGCTGTTGCTGTTGCTATTGTTGTTGCTGCAACAGTTGCTGCTGGTGGTGCTGTTGCTGCCATTGCTGCTGTTGGCATTGTTCTAGCCTCCTGCTTTGTCTTGGCGCAACTTCTGCAACAACGACGACGACGACGACGACGATGGCGACCGCGGCGACGCGTCGCGACGTGCCGCTGTCAGTGCGCTGTCTCCCACCTGAACGCCTCCAGTCTGCTGCTGGTTCCCCGCTCGCCCGGACCTGCCTCACTACCCTCATTGTGGGCACCCTCTGCGTCTTCATCTTGCCTCCTCCTCCTTTGCGCTGTCAATTCGATTGTTTCGCCGCGTTTTGTTTCAGTGCCGGCAAAAGACTGTGCTGTGCTTGGCGCGACGACGACGACGCTTGCTTTCAACTTAAGTGAAATAAAATACAATTTATTTGTATATTGTTTTGCTGTCGACAATTCCGCGACGTCAGCAGCGACAGCGACAGCAACAGCAACAGCAACAGCAACAGTGACTGCAACTGCGACTACGACAGAAAAGATTTGACTTGTTTAGCTCTCGTCTCGTGTCCGGCTGCTGTTTCGGACGCATTCGCCTCATTAGTGCCAAAGCTGCACCTGCACTTGCATTGTTACTCAACAGCTTCTACCCTCTGCCCTCTGTCCTCTGCCCTAAACACCTCCCCGTCCCCCTCACCCTCTGCCACCCCAGCCACGCACCTGCCTCAGCTCGACGTGACTCGAGTGCGCATTCGCTTAATTGCGTTGCCCTTTTGATGAAACTATCCAAAAATGCATATCAACCAGCCCTAAATCGCGGCAATATACAATCATATATGGTATATCCTTTTGCTGCATCTGACTACGCCTTCAATGCAGTATGCAGTCATCACATGAAGTTGAAGCAAATAAACCGAACTTGAATGTGCAGCAACAATTGCGAAGCAGTTAGCATGACAACGAAGAAGGAGACACGAAGAAAGAATGAGACAGACAGGGGTATACCCTGCAGAGGGTCTATTAATTTAAGCCAAAAGTAAGCAGACATCTCCGGCCCTCTTAAGTATATACTTATTATATATTCCGAATCAGCATCAACAGGGTAGTCGACCTAGCCTTGTCCATCTCTTCATTCGTCTGTCTTGTGCAATGCAAACGAGTCTTTCAGTTGTAAACCTACAAATGCACTCTATTAACCAGACAAAACGAGCCAAAATATAACATATAGATGCAGAAATATGGAATTTTGTATTATACGAAGTTCAGTATTCCATTTCTGAACTAATCAAAGCTATATAGTAACTGACTTATACTTTTCCATTTCATTGAAGTCGGACTACCATATCCAATAGATTTAATGCGAACGATAAGTTAGAAGTAAAGATTTGCATAAGAAGAATTATATATTGAATTATTGCTTAGAGTTATTAAAGCTATTAACCAATAGTAATACTAATATAATGTTAGCAAAATCTGTACCATATTCGCAGGAGATTGTTAACAAACCTGCAGGAGTATAAAGCCTTTGCCATGCCAAAGATAGCCTTTTTTTCTAGTAAAGAGGAAACTTCCAAAATCCTTCCTCCAAATCACACCCATTCCCATCTGTTTGCACCGTCTTTACGTCTAACCTAATGCAAAGACAGTGAAGCCTCTCTCAGCACGCTGCACGTCGCGGGTTCTGCTGGCATCAGGTGTTAATTGCCCTTTCACACTCACTGTTCATGTGGTGGAGAGACAGAGAGAGACGAAGAGTGAGACAGACTGAAAGCGAAGCAGACGAACACTACGAACGAACCTGCCCGACAGTAAGATACCCTTCTGTGTTTACGGCTTGAAATTTGCAGGAGAGTTAGTCAATATTCAGTCATTTTACGCTGAAGTCAGTCCGTTGTATCATTTATTCGTTGCTTGCAAATTGAATTATAATAATTTATTATTTATTATTATACAAACAGACAGACAGACATGCCTCATTTGACTCGTTAAGTGATCATAATGAAGAATATAGAGATGCCGTGGGAAGGAAAAGAAGAGAATGCGACTTATTGAGAAATAGAGAGAGCGAGAGAAAAGTAAAGTGATTGCGAGAGAAATAGGGGAAGATAGCTAAAGAGCGGGAGAGAGAGAGCGGGAGGGAGAGAGATAACAACGCAAGAGTGTTTATTTAAATTGTTTTGGTTGCGCGCAAATCAATCAATTTGTACATTTACAATCACATTCACAGTCGCACTCACAGTGATATTCACAAATCATTCGCCCTCGCATTCACAATTCAATTCGATTCCGATTCCAATTTAAATTGCAATGGGGAATCAATGCAATTATAAGCTGAAGCAAAAGCTGCTTACGCACTCGAAAAATCAATCACATTGCATCCCTCTCCACTCCCCCCTCCTCCCTAACACTCAGCTGCGTCTCAAGATGGCGGGCTACAACAACAACAACAACAACAACAACAACAACAACAACAACAAGAACAACAGTCAGTCAGTCAGTTCTTTATGGTAAGAACAACAGCATCTTAGATGAGCTCAAGTTAATTACGCGACCGAAGGCAACTTCATTTGATTCGCAATTGAAAAAATCAACAACAACAACTGCAACAACAACAATGGCAACAACAGCAACACCAACAACAATGACAACAACAGCAACAACAATATGCCACTCGTTGGGGCTGTTGAAAACAGCAGCAGATGCAATTGCAGCAGCATGTTTATGCCACATCCGGCAGGCAATCATAATACCAACCATATTACAAGTTCCCCACTCATACTCCCCCTCCTCCACGCCCCGCTCTTATCTGCCCGTCCCTAATAATTGTACAATAATCAAAATTCGCAAATTTATGTTTTCGAGCGTATTCGATATGCATAAAATACCAGCGCACATCTGTTTGTATATCGTGCGTGTGTGTGTGTGTGTGTGTGTGAGCGTGCATAAAACAACACCTCTAATGCCTCCCCTCCCTCCCCCTAACACGCGCAGTGAGCCGCCTGTTGAAAGCCTTGTTCAACACACTCGACGACGTGTCGCAACGCACACTGGGACAATAGCTCAAAATTGTGCCATAATTTAGGGATGTCCTGTAATAATTGTTTTTATGCCGACCTTTTTATTTTTATTTTATTTATAGTCGAACTATGGTCAGTCGACTGTTGAAAAGTATAAAACAATTAATAATCATAATTGTTTGTAAATTTTAAATTGAAATATAAAACGAAGAATTATTTTAAATTAAAGGTAAGACCTTAAATGAGAATAAAAGAAATTAATTGAAATGTATTTAACTCTTTTTAAGTGGTTTTTTTTTATTAAGAACATCCGCAGGTCTACAGAAATTGTGAAATACCTTTCCCACTAAATTCCGATCATGCCCTACACCCGTACACTCGTGTTGAGTAATGTGGTAAAAAGTGCTACCCGTGCATTTCTCTGGCTCGTACACTTTTTCTCCTGCTGCAAATATATTTGTGACAAACACGAAAGCTACATTCGAGTGTCCTCGACTGTGATATACCCGCTACACAGCTGACCAAAATGATTTCTTAAATATATAACTTCTACTGGCCATGCATTGTAGCCGACTTGCCCGACGTTTAAGGCGGACAATTCCAAAAAGACCATTTAAATGGTCTTATAAACAATCAATAGTATCTGGCAATTAAAAATGTAACTACACTAGAAACATACACTTAAGTTATTATTAATACACAGAAACTACTTATAAGTTGTCTTGGAGAAGTATCAACCTTAGATGCTCATTAGGTTATAGAAATATATGTATTCTGATCCCAAATAAAATAAATAAATATATTAAGTTTAAAGATAAAAAATAGAAAAAAAGCACAGTCGGATACATGCACGCGACAGTGGGATACCCTTCGACCTATGTTCAGGTGTAGTTTAATTTGTTAAATTCATACACATATACAAATGCGCATGCTTTTAAATTATTGCCGATAGATGGCGCTCGCGCTTTCGCTCGCCCGCCTCCCTTGTTAGCTGAAACAAGCACTTGGTTTTATGCACATACTTTCTTTAATAACTTCTGTGTTTATTGTCCGATCGGATTGAAATTTCGAGAATACGTAGATATTTTAATGAGCTTAGTATATGTTAAAGTCTGAAATTTGTATCTTGTATACAGCGCTTACAAATTGAGTTCAAAAATTAAATTATTTATTTACGGGGGCGGTGGGCGTGGCACCTAACATTTGAAATAAACTTGATCAGCTTATAGTACACAGGAGTCTTCCTGCCAAATTTGGTGACTCTAGCTTTTATAATAGCTGAGATCTGTGCGTTCACACAGACAGACGGACAGACGGACAGACAGACAGACAGACAGACAGACAGACATGGCTCAATCGACTCGGCTTGTGATCCTGAGCAAGAATATATATACTTTATGGTTTCTCCGACGCCTCCTTCTGCCTGTTACATACATTTGCACAAAGTTAGTATACCCTTTTCTGACCATTTTCAATGGTCGAAGGGTATAAAAATATATAACTTCTATCTTTTGCACATTTTGTGTTGCATACTTTGGGGAGCTCTTTAGGAAGCACCCAGTCGTTCTAGGGGTGTCGATAAGCCATACTTAAACTACTTATTCGACTACTCCCTACAAGGGTAGTTACCCTATTCAACCTTTAGTAAACGAACACCGAACCACTAAGTGTCAATCGAAATTTAATGCCTACTTTTCGTCGCTTTCTCGTGTAAGTTTAACAATATTTAAACAACCTACCCGACTACTCCCTACAAGGGTAGTTACCCTAGTCACCCTAGGGTAAGCGAACGCAGAACCACCTAAGTATCAACGAAGTTGAACGCCTACTTTTAGTCGCTTTTTTCGTGTTCAATTTCTCACTATTTTTTCGATAATGTTCATTTTTGTCTTAGTTGGCTTTGACAATTACAAAAACAATTGTCATGCTGAAATTGTTTTGCTTTGATAATAATAACATAATTTTAGACAAACGTTAAGAATTCATCTGTATTGCCAATTGGAAATTATTTTGTCTAATCTATTCTGAAGAAATGTGATGAATTTCTTAGCCAATTAAAAGGCGAATTGAAAAAAAAAACATAAGCTGGAAATAAGACCGACGAAAAGTGTATCAAAATATAACTTAGAGCCAAAGATTGTGATAACCCAGCCAAAGCTAACAAAACTGAAAGTGGGAAGTTATTAACAGACGATGACTGCAAAAATAGAAAATATGGATAATCCGGCTGTTTCGAACGACAGACGTTGGATGGCGCTGACGATATATCACACACCTCCTCTGGCAGCGCCATCTGCCGGCAGTGTATAACTTCTTGCTGAATTTTAAAATAAAAAACACAATATTTAATATATAAATCATTATTTTAATGCATTTTATCTATGGGTATTCTTTCCACATACCTATTCATGGGTATATAGATAAGTACTCTAGTCATGGGTACTCTTCTTACCTACCCATTCAGGGGTAACTTCTTACGTACTCTTTTTTGTAGGTACTTCTTTCACTAGCCCATTCATGGGTACCTACATAAGTACTCTAAACAGGAGTAGTCTATTGTAGTAGTTACATAAGTACTCCAATCATGGGTACCCTTTTCTCTACTTACTGGTAAACGATGTGAGGGCGATTGACCCTATTTGCGGACATTTCATACAAAACACGAAATGAAAAAATACATTGCTTAGGGTGTGTAAAGTAAGTAGGGGTAGTCCCTTAGTAAGTACTTATTTCACTAGCTACGAACTAGTCGCCAGAACTATAGGGCAGCTTCTCAAAACGATTTCTTAAATAACTTCTATGTGAATGATCAGATCGCAACCAGAAAACATTTGGGCGTTGATAGTTATTGTGTTCACCAAAAATAAACTGTCCTACATTACGGGAACTTAGACATATTTATTGGCAGTCTTTGCTCTTATAGTCTCTGAATCTAGATTATCACACGGACGGACACACGGACGTGGCTATATCGACTGTACTGTTGATGCTGATTAAGAATATATATACTTTGTGGGATAGACCACGCCTCCTTCTGTCTGTTACATACATTACAATACTCTTCTACCCTATGGCCTGCTATCCATAGAAGAAGGTATTAGGGTATTATATATATATATATATATATATATATATATATATATATATATATATATATATATAATACAATAAGACATCATTAGACACATGAATATACTTAGAGATACCATATACGAATATATGTAGATATATATAAGCGATATTGAATACTATATACGATATATACTCCTTTCGTTTTACCAGAAATCGGAATTCTTGAAGACCAACAAATTTCCGACAATCACTAGTAGGCGCAACAACAACTAGAGGAGCAGGGGGTGGCATAAGGGGGCAGGCATGATAGTTCCACACTCTCCGGGACAGGCGGATATGCCGTTATACCGTTGCATACGTAGAGGCGCCGGCGGCTGTAAACGTGGCATTGGTATTTAACTGCGAACGGATGTTATGGTCGGCTGAGTGACAGGCGAGGGCGTGACAGAATCGCAGAACTAAACCGACAGTAGGAATGGGGGGTGGGGGAAGAGGGGAAGAGGGTAAGAGGGGCCACAGCGTGGCGACTGGATAGGTTTCTAATTTATTGATGATTTTATCGGCGAACAATAACAAACCGCAGCAGCAACGGTAAACAAATTCTTGGCGGAAAACAGCAACAACAGCAACATCAGCAGCAACAACAACAACAAACAATAACAACAACTGCAGCCACGCTAAACAGCACAGCCAGCTGGTTAGAGAGAAGCGTTTTAAAAATTTGCGTTGATTTGTAAAACGCGTCAGGTGCGGAAATGACGCCATTTTCGGGTGCCGCGTGCGCCAGCCATTTGCAATAAATGCCAAATGCCAACGTCCTGGCAATCGTCCGGCTGGCAGGCAGAGGCACAGCCAGAGGCAGCCCTGTTATCCTGGAGCTGCAGCTGCAGCTGCACCTGAAACGTGAACTGCAGTGCTTACAAATGCAAATTGAAACATGATAATTGCTCTCGTGTGAGGGCCCCTTTGTATGTATGTTCCTACCTAGTCTGACCGTCTGTGTGTGTGTGTGTGTGTATGGGTGTGTGTGGGTGTGTGTAGAACGGGTGTTTTGCTGGTGTTGTGCTGTGTGTGTAGCGCGGATTAATTCACTCAACTGCAAAACCGCTCATTGCTGTAACATTTACGCAGCGGCGCGTTCTGCGGTCAGTTCGGGGACATCTCCCTCTCCCCCTCCCCCCTCCCTCTCGTTCTTCCCCGCACGCTCTTTCTCTCTTTCTCACTTTTGCGCCATACACTGCCGGGGCGACCCCTTTTTGAAAATGATAGCCCTGCGTAGAGAGGAGCGCACGTTCATTGCGCAATTATAAGCGCTTCGTGTAGCATTTACAAAAGCTTAGCTTAGGTTTACACCAAACTACAGGCAGGAGCAGCACCAGCAGGAGCAGGAGTTGCAGGAGCAGCAGGAGGAGCACTGCTGCAGGCAGCAGAAACAACAACATGATTGCTGAAAAGCAACTTCCCGTCAAACCCTCAAACCAGCAGCACAGCACCGACGCCAATTGATATTTTTGCTAATTGTCTGCTCTAGGCCAATGCCAAATGTGCAACGTGCAACGGCAACGTGCAATATGCACAATCGTAATTTGCAATTCGTATTGCGCCGTTCGCCGTTCGCTCTTCGCCTTTCCCCATTTCGGAATTTGCCAGTCACAGGCAGTCAGAGCCGGGGAGCCAGTCACAGCCGCCACAAACACTTGAACACACATTGCACCGTGCCATAACGTCGCCACCTTGCCAAATGAGGATTACAGCAACCGCAGAAGCGCACTTGCGAGCTGCCTTAATGCCCCAAATCCTTGACTATGCTAAATTGCACAGCATGTCTGACTTTTGATCAAACTTACCGCTAAATAGGACTGCAAACGATTCGATTTTAAATCGAGTTTATCGACTCTTTAGTCGATTCATTTCTTATACGCCTCGAGCATTTAAAGTGATCTAAAAAGGATACACTTACTTTGTACAAAAAGGCAGAAGGAGGCGTGGGAGACCGCACAAAGTATATATATTCTTGATCAGGATGCATACTCGATTAAATTGAGCCGTATCCGTCTGTCTGTCCGTTTGAACGTCGAGATGTCAGTTATTATCAAAGCCAGAGCAAGTAAATTTGGCAAGCAGATTTCTCTATGTCACCCACATATCAAGTATACTTCAAATGTCTTATAAATATAGTTAAATATAGTTAGCTGACTATAGTATCTATCTTTCCTCTAAATTTCAATGCGATCGGACAATAAACACTGAAGATATTCACATCACTTAAGTGCCCAGAGTTCAGAGCATCGCTGCCTGCGCCTGCTGGTATGCTTTAGTTTTTGCGGACATGCTTGCATATGTGTGGTACAGTGAGAAAGCAATAAATAATCTATACCTATATAAATATGTTAAAAGACTTTGCCTTTGTTTTTCAAAACTACCTAGAGTATCTTACTGTCCGCGGGCCTGACTTTAGCTTTCGGCTGTTTAATCAGTTGGCAAATAAATATGCTTCTTTAAAAATAAAAAATACCGAAGGCTATATATCCTTGCTGGTTTTGGCTTGACTCTCTTCCGATTGTTGCAATCCAAGTTTAGGTTATATTATAGTACAGAATTTTAATGTTCATATCTTCGCTTTAATTACTTTTATCGCTGGTCAGATACACTTGTTTTTTCTGCCTGATTGCTTCCATTAAACTATATGATACAGTTGTCATGCTATTTTAAATTGAACAAATATTCATAGAAAACTTCAATTGCCAATGATAAGTGGAATTATTTCGAATAAGAATTCCTGGTCTTAGTAACCCACATTCTGGCTGATTTTTCCTATGCTGGATATATGTAAATGATGCAATTTCACAAGCATATTATAGCTATAGGTAATATGTCGGACATTTGGACAGATAGGCAGAGCTAGTTCGACTCATTTGCTTATACTGATTTAGAATATGTAGATATGTTTGGAGATATCTTCAGAGCTTCATTGCAAACTTCTATTCAATATGAATATACCCTCTGCAAGGGCATTCAAAATTAAAAAAAAAAAACATCAATGTTTTCCCATTGTTATCGAACTTGATCAGGCGACAGCTGAGCGCACTAGTTGAGCCACAAAAAAAGATCTAAGCTCTCCTGTCTAGTTCCTATCTCTCTCTCTCTCTCTCTCTCTCTCTCTCTCTCTCTCTCTCTCTCTCTCTCTTTCCCTCTCGCTCAATTGAGCACAAATCTAACAACGTGCAATTTGCTGTCACACACACACACATACACGTATGCAAATTTGCACATAGTTTGCGTTCATTTTTTGAATATGTGTCACCTTTAATTACAAACTAATTTGAGCCAATGAAAATAAATGAATGCCCAATAATAGCCGCTAAACTGCAGCAATTACAACAATAGACATGTGTCTCTTCACACGCGCTTCCACTTCCTTCACATGTATTTGTGTATGTGTATGTGTGCACATACCATATATGTATATATGTATGTTCGCATGTTAATATGAGAACAAAAGCCAAAAATGTTCGTGCTGGCCGCGCTTATCAGCCCGTTACGTTATGCACGTAAGTACATACGTAACTACGTATGGTACATATGCATGTATGTATGTATTTATGTGTGTATCTATAGTGTGTCTGTCTGCCTGGCTGTGTGTGTGTGTGTGTGTGCATAGGTGTATGAATGGAAGTCTTTTCGGCACTGCCACAGGATTAAATGCTTATTTATAATATTAACATTAAAATTCCATTCATTTAAATGTTATGTGCATATGCTTGTCTCTCTGTGTCTGTGTCTGTGTCTGTGTGTGTCTGTGGCTGTGTCTGTGTGTGGCACTTGCAATGCGCCGCGATCTCAATGGACATACACAAGTATTTGCACATTCTCCCCCCATCACGCTTTCTCTCCCTCTCCCTGTCTTTCACGGCTCTTTGACGTCGAAAAAAAAGATCAATCTGGTGCAATTCCCGCTAGAAACGACTTTAAAAGGCTGCCTTCTCGACTGTCAGCTTGGCTGACTGGCACATTGTGTGTGTGTGTGGGTGTGTGAGTGGCCGTGTCTTTGGCCTTTTAGGCTGATTTCTTGCCTTGTCAGTTGGCTTTGTTGGTTTCGCATCTCAGGCTCCGCAAATGTTTGCCGCCATATGCATAAAGCAAAAGTTTGTGGGCGAAGGCGTAGACAGTAACGGAGTAAAGCAGTGTGGAAGAAGGGGAAGTGCTCACTGTGGTGTGGTGGGTAGGGGGATAAGGGCGGTCGCTTCTCTAATAAGCCGCTGCCTCCTCCTTCAGCTCAGGCACAGACGCGTTGCCGTCACCGATTCTTTGTGCTGTTTTCTGCTAATTGTTTCCACAGCCTAAGCACAGCTCCGGGTTGGGTGGCTGCCTTGGTAATTTTTAAACAAACTTTGCGACATTGCGCGCGCGCTTTTCGTTTGAAGCCGCCGCCAACGCCGGCGCTGTCGCAGACGCCGCCATCACCAACATCTTCGTAGGCAAACTAATTACATTTTCGTTTTCAATTAGAATAAAGTAACACGAGCACGGAGCGCGCACAGACAACGCCGAGCAGAGCGGAGCATGCCCAGCTGGGATCTGGCGCATTGCCGGCACAAAGGGTTGTCTGCCCTGCCCTGCCCTGCCCGGGTGCCGCACCGCCCACCGCATTGTCCGGCCTAGGCGCTGCTCCTCTCCTCCCCCAACCCTGCAGCGATTAGGAACTGCGAGTTCCGGATGCCACACCACTGCACCGGGAGCTGGAAATTAAGAAAATTGCTATTGCAAATAAACAGGCAGAACCTCCCCCCGTGCCACCACCGTGCCACCTTGGCAGAGGTTAGGCGTGGACGTGGGCGTGGCCAGGCAGCAGCGTGAAATGTGAATTGTTAAACGCGAAATGCGAAACATGTAAAAGGGCGTATTAATTTGGTAATGAGGCAAATCACCAGCAAATATTATATCAACAACGTTGCAAAGGGTGATTATAAGGATGAATATACACATGTCCATCTCCTCTTGGGGGCGAAAAGGATGGGAATCGAAGCACTACGATGCATTATGTTAAGTATATCGATACACTACAATGCGATACATTATGTTATATCCATGTATATCCATGCACTACAATACGATACATTATGTTATTAGTTCTAAGACTATTATTATTTATTACTTGGTTGGAGGCGATGTACTGCGACCTTGTAAATCTATACTTAACCAAATAGTGTAGAGTGTATAGCAACCTAACTACTACACTTAACCAATAATTAAACTAATATACAAATTTGTAACTTAACAAAATAAAAAGTGTCTAGAATTTGCAATAACTTTGAGCAAGAATTGCATCGTTGAATCGAGTAGAATATATAAATTTACTTAGGATGTTAAGAAAACAACCTATTGGTATAGGTTTTTCTGGCCTAAGAAGAAACTATACCTATGTATAAGTAAAACGTTATTTAGATCTATTATAATCTATGCACCTATGCGCATATCAAGTGCAGATTTTCTAAAGAAATCCATAATTTTTACCGGAGAAGGTGCTTGTTAATACCAGACGAACTGTTAGTGTTTATGTGATCCGGTATCTCGTCTCTCGCAGAATTTGCAGAGGTCATTCTCATTCCTATTCCTAGTTTGCTAAGGTTAGCCCACAGTGTCCTGTAGGGATCCATGCCTTAGGTATACAGCCTTAATTTTATTGTAGCCTTCCGAATTGGTTAAAGGTAAAAAGGTTGAGCAGACAGGTCCACAACAGGCTACAACGATGTACTAAGCATAAGGTGTTCTCGTTGAAATTGCCACACTATTTAATATTAATGAATAATAATAATAATAAATGAAGCAGGAATGCCCGTATAAACACACACACATTCACACGCAGAGGGTGAGATACAATTCATTAACTCCTGACAGCTGGGCAAGGCAATTGCGTTAATGATTGCACATTTTCTGATCGAGCTGCTGACGACCACAAATTGCTCTGGGCTGGACCCAGAGACGGAGCCGAAGCTAAAGCCAGAGCCCCTAAATGTATGCAATAAACTCTGTCAGGCTTCGATCTGCGAGACTCTGGGCAAGTTCAATTGTTTGCCTAATGCAATTTGCAATGCGACAGCTGCTGCTACTGCTGCTGGGTATGCTGATGCTGCTGCCCTTCCCCCCACACCCCCCTCCTGCCCACCCCTTTGTAACCAGTCAAGGTAATCAACAATCGAAATCGAAGCAGTCGTCGCCAATGTCTAATGCCAAAGTTACACTACCCCATTCTGCATATCTCCCATCTGAATCTATCGTACTGTTTCTAATCAAAACCTCAGCCACCTTCCTTATCCTTATCCGGTTCCCTCCTGCCACCTCCCGTGCCCGTGCCCGTGCCCGCTTGCCATCCACCTCTGTCCATTGGCCGTTGCGGGTTATTTGTGCGGCTGCCTCTGCTCGTTTGGGACCCTGTTGATGACGACAATTTGCATGTCAAGTCCATTAGGAGCATGTTATCATCTTTTTTGCACAGAAGCTGCCAAAAGCTGCCACGGTGATGGCCACTCCCCCTTTCTCCACCTTGGCTCCTTCTTCACTGACTGACCCCCACCTCCTTCCCCACTTCCACTCTTGCCTGCCCTTTGCCCTTTCAGTCCACTTCTACCCACATTCTTCCTGTCAGTTTCACTGCATTTTCTACTCATTTTTTGTTTCGGAATTTCCCGCTGGTTCCTTCTTTTAGCTTGTTAAAAGTTAAGCGCAATTAGTCTGTATTGACCATGCCCAAATACACACACACACACACACACACACACACACCCAACACACACCCACACACACAGTCAGCCAGCGCAAGGTGCCAGAAGTTTTAAGCATTTGGAATCAAATTGAATCGAATGCAAGCGAATGTCAAAGTTTGATGCGATTCCGATTGGGAATACTGAAATTTAATTAAAGTTCAAATATCGGGATTCGATATTCAACGAGTTTTCATGTCAAACTTATAGATGCTTTTACAAATGGAAGAATATAACTTCAAAGACTATATAGTAATAATATGAAGAGAGATTTATTATTTTCTTATTCCTTGGTTAACTGGTAATAACAATTGTTATTTATGGTTATTTCTTTTTGCAATCATTCTTACCATAAACACCTTATATGATAAGTGACATTTGGCATACAAAGTAAGAACACAGTCTTACTCTAAATACTCTAATACGCTCATCTAACTAATTATACAGTGCCGTATCAAGACCGGCACATTTATTCCACCAAGTTTTAAGATGTGGAGTAACATTTCCAATTATAATATACTCATGTACACATATGTATATATTTACATGTTGTGAATTCTATTTATGAGCCAGTTTAGAATCAACATTATCTCTAAGTAGTTATTATATTTTATATAGTAGAAAGGTTTATATATATTCCTAATCAGCAGCCAAATCGATAAAGCCATGCCCGTCTGTCTGTCTGCCTCTTAGAGACTTGAGAGTTAGAACTATGTCTTTATCTTGCACACAGATCAATTTTATTTTAAAATTTAGTCACGTCCACTTCTTTGCCGTTAATCAATGAATACCGAAATGTTGTCTCAGTACTTCCCTCTAAATGATTTCAAAAATGTTGGTTACCATCGGATAGTTCACATAGAAATTACTTAAATATTTAAGAAACCAGTTGATAGGTAGTAGAACATACTTTAAAATGAACAATAATAAAAAAAAATAAGCAGGCGTGTAGCGCATGCATCACAGTTGAGCACACTCGCCTTTAGCTTTGGTTTTTGTCTCTGATAATATAATAATAATAATAAAGAAACATAACATACTGTGAATGCAACAACTTTACGTTACTAAATACTTCTAACTTCTTCTTACTTACTTCCTACTATCTCATGTTTCGTATTTTCCTTTGCACAAGCAAATTAGATAGAACAAATGCAAAGAACTTGAGTGTTAGAATATGTCAGAACGACGTTAAGTGTCTGGCGCCGATACTGGTGCGCTTAACAAATTGGCTCAGATAATGCGCTATTAATTTGCCCAGCACTTGAAATGCAGTCCCCAATTATGCTGTACATCTTCGGGGCAGAAGTCGGCCCGGGAATGGGTAAGAAATTGCAATTGATTTGGCCGGAAAATGCTTTACTGTCAATTTCAATAAGCAGGCCAATATGTAAAGCAATTCCTTCTTTACCAGTGTGGGTGTGCGTGGTTCTATGTGTCCGTGTGTGTGCGTGTGAGTATTAATGAGAAGCTTAGAGCCGAGAGTGCTTGAAATGCTGGCAATTTTTGGTGCATTGGGGCAAACAATGCCAGATACGTTTATTTACGACTTAAAAGTTCCGTACGTAGTATACCAAGAACTCAGAAGACGAACGACAGACCTAAATAGAGTAATCAAGTAATGGGTGTGTGTGTGTGTGTGTGTGTATGTGTGTTTGTGCTTAGTTCTCAATTTGAATAGAATGCGAGTTATTCGCAATACGAGTCGAATCGGTATGCAGAACTGAGGTGAATACGTTATACGATTACGTCGTCGTCACAGCGGCAGCTCAATCTAAGTGAATGGCCCAATTGAGTTACGGCTAAACTGATTAACAAATTGTTATGTGCCTGTGTGCCTGTGTGCCTGTGTGCCTGTGTGCCTGTGCGTGTGTGTGTGTGGGATGTTGTTGTTCCACCAAGTTAAATATTGTTAATAATTTTGTCAACAATGGCATGAACTGCTGACTGCGCCCTCAGTTCCAAAGCAACGTGTAAGAACTTCTTGTAATTAATTTAAATTAGCCAAGGAGAAATATTAACTAAATGTACACATGGTTATAGATAGATTATATGTATTCATGTTAGGACTATTGAATTTTTATCCCTATTGCTGTTATAAATGAATAGAGTATAAAGCAAGAAAGAAAGACTACAGCATGCCGAAAGTTTCACATCCTTGATCTTTTGCAATAACTCAAAGAGGTTGTACATAACGAAGGAAGTGTTCATTTGCCGACTTAAGCGATCAAATCTGGCATCGGCATAAAGCTCTTTTGTAAGAGAAGTAAGCTCAATCTTGTGAACATTCTTGTCGTTTAGCGCCAATAAGATCAGCAGGCAGGAGCTGTATTTACATGTTATACCATCCACACGGATGCCAACGGGGCTGAGCAACCCGTACTTGCTACGTCAATCTCACCTGTAAACCCCTGTTATATATGAATAAGCTCTAGTTTCCATGACTTAAGATGCCAAATACTTAGTTGAGTAAGCCAATTGAAGATTGAATACAGCTTAAAATTATAATAATAACAAGAAGGTACTAACATTATGTGTGGCTACCGCTTAAGGATATCTTGGTGGTTACCTACTGTTCATGCTCGTCAGTTGATTCCCACTCGCTCAGTTGATTCGCACTCCCCTAGTTGTTTATTGAATTCGAACAACCTCAAGGCAACTCAGAGCCCAGTCTTGCTCGCACTGAACTCAGCCTGAACTATTCAGAGAAAAAAGGGTTTCGCATTTTATTGGGTTTCTCTTCGGTTTGCGACCTTTGCGATTTCTACGAATCGACAGTTTTGATTATCCCATGTCAACAGCCTCAATTAAAACGCGTTCGTGCTCCGTACCCGGAGACAGTGCAAGGAAAAAAGAAAAGATTTTCTGGCCCAGGCAGCGGTACATTGTAAGTTTATTTTTTCAGTTTTCTGTTTTTTGCTCTCTCTCTCTCTCTGTCTCTCTCTCTCTCTCTCTCTCTCTGTTGCTACTGTTGTTGTTTTTTCGCTTCTGTTGAGCCTAGTCATAAATTCAACTTTTGCCGTTTTCTGTGCGACATTTCATTAAAAATTTAGCATGGCCACCTTGTTAGGCACCTTGCACGGCACGTGGGAGAGCGGGTTTGACGTGGGACGTGGCACTTGGATAGCGGACTATAGGATGTGGCATGTGGGACATGGGATGGCCAGGGCTGTAAAGTGCGTTTGTCGGAAGGCTGCTCGTAGTTTATGGCACCCGCGCATGTAAACACGTGGCCAGGGGGCCACTTCCCGCTTCCTTTCTTCCACATTCCACTTCCCACTTGGCAGGCGGCACTACAAATTTTGCAGCAGCTTTGGGCATATATTAATAGGGCGTTTGCGGGAGAAGGCAGAGGGGGGAGAAGGAGGTTACGGAACGGGCGGTGCTATGCCAAGCTTGAGTCGCAGCTGCGTGAAATGCTCCTTCTCGTTCCGCCCATCACGCAGCATCCGCAGGCCACACGGCCAACGACAGGGTATTCCCTTTCCCAACGACGACCAAGACGACTCCTCATACATTTTTATGACTCATAGAGAGAAAGAGAGAGAGAGAGACAGACAGTAAGACAGACATAGCTACGATATGAGTATGTGTAACTGAATCTGTATCTGTGTGGACTACATACCACACATATGTATGTGCTTTTATATCTAGCTCTGTCGAAATCTCGCCGGGCACTACGCAAACTTTATCATCAACTTTAATAAGACGACGCTTTGCGACCCAGACAAACAGGCCAAGGGGGAGTGTGACGGGGAAGGACGACCCAAAACGACAAGATGAATAAACATGCCGCATAGCGAGTGGCGACTGTCCACTGGTCCACTAGACTGTCCACTTTGGACCACATTAATAATGCCTATTTACTTTATGTCGTTCATTAACGTTTGATCATCCATTACGCATTCTTATTAACATCCCATGATCGGCTCAATTGAATTGATGCGCTCAATCGCATGCGCAATTGCCCGTAAGCAGAAGCAGTAGAATAACGAGAAGAAGAAGAATTGTAAGTAGTAGAAACAGGAAGAGTAGAAGAAGTAGTAGAAGCAGTAGAAGACTTAGAAGTAGATAAGTTAATAGAAGTAGCAATTGTAGTAGAAGTTAAAGACGCAGAAGAAATGAGTTTTATTAAGGAAATAAAAAAGATTGATAAAAAGTATAATAGAAGAATTATAAAGAGTAGAAGCAAGAAGAGTAGAAGAACAATATAAAGTTGTAGGAACAGTAGAAGAAGTATAACTAGATAAATTATTTTAAAATATGAGTTGTAGAAGAAGTTATAGACGCAGAAGAAATGAATTTAATAAAGAGAAAAAAATAATCTAAATACACATTAGAAGAGTTTTAAGTAGTTCAAATAGGAAGAGTAGTATAAAAAGCAGTAGAAGACGTAGAAGGAATTGTAGTAGAAGTTATAGATGCAGAAAAAATTAAGAGAATAATAAAGAAAAGATCAAAAGTTTAAGAATGATAAGTAGAAGACATAGGAAGAGTAGAAGAAGTGTTAGAAGTTGTAAAAGCAGTAGAAGACGTACTTTAATTAATACAATTAGCAATTATTGTAGAAGTAATATACACAGAGAATAAAATATAATTAAGAAAATAAAAATGATACAATCGAAAAATAGATAAGAACCGCCTTTATTTAGTTCTGCGAAATAATAGCATTAATAACGCCTATTATATTATATATATATACATATTTTTTATATATATACATTTATTTATTATTTTATATAAATATTTTCGACATATGACTGTTATTTGTGCATAAAAGAGTAACGACTCCTTTCAAGCTAGTCTCTTCTTAATTGTAGCCCTCTAACAATGGCTCGCGAGTCAGTCCCGAGATAAAAGCCGACTGGCCTACGCACCTTTTGCTCCATTGTTTTTATCTCAACAAAAGGTGCTCTTGCCTACTGGAACTCCCATCGAGTTGTTTCAGCATGGAGTTCCCAGTGACAAAGCTAACTAAGTGTTTTCTCTACTTTTGTTTTCCCAGACACCTGTGACAGGAGTCAAGCTGCGAGACATGCATTTTTTTGAGCTCAGTCTCAGTTTTAACAATACCCCGTTGCGGCGGCTGCTGAGACCTGTGGCTTCTGCAGGCAGCTATTAAAAGGCAATAGTTCAAATAGGCACTGAGATTGAATTCTTTAATGTGTCTAAATATTTCAATTGTTCCTACTTAGTTTCTCTATCTCGAACTTTCCTAAGGGAGTTCGCTTCTATACCTTTTCAGAAAAGTTGTTCTGAACATAATGTGACGAACCATACGTGTATTTCCAAATTGTCCACTTTACCGCTATATTTCTACGGCTAATATATGTATGTTCACTCTATCAACATAGGTTTCATTAGGCAAGATTAACCTTTTCTAATCTTTTCTTCACATATAATGGTTGGATTTTAGAAAAATATGTAAACTGATGTTGTCCAAACTGCTTCGTTCTCAAATTCTTATGACATTACACCCTTCAAATGGATTAGTCCAGTCATTACTACATTTTTCCATTTATACTTGCTATATATTCTGAATCAGTAGCACCAGGGGAGTCGATCTAACCATGTCTGTCTGTCCGTCCATCCCCCTGTCTGTTTCAACGCAAACTTGTCCCTCAGTTTCAAAGCTACCTTCATAAAACTTGGCACACATGCTTCTTATTGTTGAACGCTGTAAATAAGTCGGAACGAGCCCGATCGGATATATTATATACTATACCATACGATATTATACCAAACTATACTTGACTATACTGTAACTATTACAGTATAAAATGTAGAGTATTTAACTTAGAGTCCTCTCCATATTTTATTAGAGTGTCTTTCTGGTTTTCCAGTCTTGAGTCCATGCAGAGTATTATGAAGACAATTCGATATCAATCCGCATTCGTTTTTTTGATCGATGTTGCCTTATACGATCTGCATATTCATACGTTATTAACAAACCGACCATACTATTTTATAATACCCACTGAAAATAAGGGTAACAACACGGAGAAGTGTTTGTATTGACCTCACAGTGGGAATTATGGTTTTATTGTTTTCGTCCCCGGCTGTAATAACTTAAACTAAAACTTCATCTGGTCCAAGCTCGGACGTTTAAGTAATTACATACACGGACGGTCGAACAGACGCACATACAACTCAATTACAGAACTCTGTGCGCCATGTGTATTCGATGAAGAATTTCATTTGGCTGGCAAGTCACGTGATGTGCAACAGCAGACCGCACCGAACCAAACCGGACAGGACCGGAACGGACCGGCAGAGCAGGCCAGGGCAAGGCAGGACAGGGAAGCGACTCGCCTCGCCACGCCTCGCCTTGCCTCACCCCGCCTCTCCACGCCCTGCCTTGGCTAGCTGCAGGCGTAGTAAGTATACGTAATGTTGGCCAACAGTTTGATAAACTGCGCCCAACTGAAAATAGAAGAAGGCCGCAAGACTTTTGGCAATGTCCTCTGCTCCTCCAACTTAATGCAAAGGAGCGCAAATGAAGAGAGAGCCTGTCGCTAATTTATGTATGTTATGTTGCCCCGTTACCATTCCCTCCTACCCCCCCGCCTCCTCCCCCCCACCCTTTCACTGTTGGCATCCCTTAAGCAGGTCGTCGCTTTAGTGTTTAACATGCGCTTGCTGCGGTCAAGTGTTCTCGAAGAAGGCGAGGGGTGGGAAAGGGAAGTGGGGACGGGTAAGCGTAGCATTCCATGCTTATGCACAACACATGGCACTGTGGCACCGTGGCACCATGGCACATGACATTCCCAGCGGCACGCATCGCAAGCATCAATATTCCTGGCGCTGCCATTGTCTATAGACGCGCTCGGCCACTTTCGAAGGTCACAGAAGGCGGCTATGGCGGCGGCGACTGCTGCCAAAGCGAGTTGAGGCAAATGCGCACACATAAAGACAAAGCAGGCCATACAAGTCAGTGCATGCTCACACACACACACATACACACACACACACACATACATATAAACATACATATGTATGTAGTCGAAATATTGACACGACTTGCTCCGACTCTCACCCTGACGACCCGACTAAGCGAATTGTTGCGCCTTATTGGCAGAGCAAAAGACGTGCAAAGCTGTCGCTGACGGGGAGACGGAGACAGAGACGGAGACGGTGTCAAAGTCGGTGTGCCTGATCCTTGCTCTTCTCCTGCTTCTCTCTCTAATTCTTTTTCTTCTTCTCCGCCTGCCTGCGCCCTTCTTTTTAATCTCATTTTGCCGATTTTAAAGAGGTTTGCGCCATGCCACAGCACCAGCAAATAACAACCAGCCCAGCACAACTGCCCTGTGCCCTTACTGCCTTGTTTCCTTGTCTTCCTCTTCCTCCTCCTTTTCCTTTTCCTTCTCCTCTGTTTCCAATTGCCTGAATTCGAAAATTCGAAAATTCGTTTACTTCAATAATGCCAAATAAAGGCTAAGATTATGTTGTGCGATTTATATTAAACGGCAAAGCCATATTTATGCATGTGTATGTGAGCTAGTGTGTGCATGTATACATTACACAAAGCAGGCAGCCAACACACACACATACACAATCACACACACACACACACAAAGAGAGATGGCAACTAAAGCGAAACTACCGAAATGGGGAACCGTGGTGGAGCCCGCAATACTCCCATGCGCTGGGGACGTGAAGTATGTATAAAATATTGCCGGTATTTTATATTTGGCATTGTATTTATATGCGGTATTTATATTTATACCCTGTAAGCAGCAAGTGCACATTGTTCTGCGTATGGAAAAATACTTGTATGCAAAATACCAGGAAAGAACGAAATTAACTACGCAATTTTTAATGAACATGAAGAAGTGAAAGCCACAGACCCAAAGTGGACATCATCAGGGATGCTCTTTAGATATTTTACTGATCTCCAAGATTATTTATTTTCTTATTCAAAGTCAATTCTGGTCAGTTGAGATTGAATTAAAAAAACACTAATTTAAATAAATATAGTGAAATATCATTATTTCTATACATTCTATACATTTATTTTTCTAAGATACTTTTAATATCACATTTTTGTCGTTTGTGTAAATTTCAATTGATTGATATGAAATAATAAAATAAATAAATGAATTATAAACTTTACCCTTTGATTTATTTCAAAGTACATACATTTAAAAATTAAATTTGAAAAAGTAAAATAAATATACATATAAGTTGAATACTTCTTATACTCAAAGTGGGATAATAATGAAGAGATATAACCCAGATATGCCCAATCAGATCAGGCGAGAGCGATAATTAGTAATGTGTTAGTTAGCAAAAAATGGACACATTCAAACAGAATAGGAAAGGTAATTCAAAGAAAAATGTCTAATTTCTAGATAGATAGTTTCGAATTTTAAGGTGCCAACTGAATTTGTATAAGTGAGAATGCAGTGGAAATTATTGTAGTCCAGCGCATATTTCCACCTACGATTAGAAAGAATTAGAAACAAGTATTTACAGGTTATTATACAAGGGAAAAATAAGTGTAACCCCTTAGATAAGGTTACTGTTAACAACTACACACAGGCATGGTTCTGTAGACGGCAAATTTGCTCTAGACGATATATGTATATAATAGAAGTCTACTAGAATAAGAAGGAAGTATCAAGTTTACATAAGCATAGCACAGTTCATATTTAAATCTACTCTGTTTCGGATTATTTGTAGAAAATGAATCTGCCACGCGCTTAATAATTTGGAAAACCATTTCTGATTGGACATGGTTCAGAGTTAATCTAATTAGTTTATCAGATTTCGCTGCTACTTCATCGATCTAAACTAGTCTGAGAGAGTATCTCGAAGTCAGTCAGTTTCATGCAAAGTATATGCATGTGCTTATAACAAATGTGTGTGAAGAAACATACACTAATATAGGGTATATGTACGTGTAGTGGGTGTGTATGTGTGCTCCGCATGTTTTGGCCAAATGGAAAGCGAATTGTTCACAAGTCAACCGTGCGTTTTCGCGATACATTATTACAAAGACGCGAACATTGGAATAGGTCTTGAGTAACAGTCGACTTAAACGCAACAAATGTCAGCTGGAAAGGTATTTTCATATGGTATACGAGTTTAGAATTATAAAGTCGATATCTATATTGTCATAGTATCTACATATAATATTTACATTTATGCAAAGAAAGGAAGAATATTATTTAAGCATATGAAATAAATTTGAGGAAATTTCCTAAATGTTCTAATCTTTTTTTCGATATTCATTTTATTTTATTGTAATTTCAATTTCAATTTTAATACTTAATATAATAAATATATACAAATATAATATATGTATTTTATATGCTAATTTGTATTTGAAGTGTTTACCAAAAGTTAAAAGACCGTTAGAAAAGTTTGGTTTATGTTCTCTGTTTCGATATGATCTCTATAAGGCTGCCAATGTTTGATGGTAATATAATCATTTCGAATCGCATAAGATTAACGGACGACAGACTCAGTCACCCACTTAGGTTAACTCAGTGACGAGTACAGGGTATGCGAGTGTGGCCAACCACTTGTTTAATATTGAAATCAGTCAAACTGTCAAATCCGAAAATCTCTGCTGATTGATTTTTGCATGATGAAGTATACGTGTATGTGTATGTGTACGTGAATTTGTACGTGTATGTGTATGTGTATGTGAATATATATGAATGTACCTTATATATGCATATATGTATTGAACATATTGTACGACATGGATAATTAATGCATATATAATATTATTATGCAAGCCACGACTTTCTCATTATTTATTTACTGCGTTCTCTTGTAATGCGACACTGAACCGAAATAACAACAGCAACAGTTGCTTATGCTTCAATCACAGCAGCAAGCACAACAGTTGCTAATGCCATAACAACAATAGTTGCTGATGCAACAACAGCAGCAACAAGAACTGAAACTTGGCATTAGTTTTTAATTATGCCACATCTGATTGCATTAACCCCTTGATGTGGTTATTTATGCGAGGCATAGCACAAATTCCAAGTTGCGGAATCGAATAAAAACGAAATAGAAACGAAATGGAAACGAAATGAAATGAAACAGACTGAAATTAAACAAAAACAAAATGGTAGATATTCGAGAATATGCGATGCTCAAAACCGCAAAAATGCAATTGAATACAAATCTAATAGGAGCTACACACACACACACACACAAACACATACACACACAGGGACACATACAAAGCAGCCAAGCGATGGCATAGCTTGCAAGCCCCCCCTTTCCTTGTTGCCCTCTTTGCCAACGCACCTGACCTGTCACTGCAGGCAGGCAGTCTGGCAGTGTGGCCGTCAGGCCGTCTGGCAGGCTGACTGGCTGGCTGTGTGATTTTTAATTGAAGGCACGACTTTTGGGCCTTGGCCCACAAAACGGTAGGTAGCTGCATAAATTTCATTAGTAAACTTTTAATTAGAAAATTTTCGGAATGAATTTAATTAGTGCAAATAGACAAACACGCGCGCATACGCAGCACCAACATTAATGGCAATGCAATATAATAATAACAACAAAGCATAAGCAACTACAATAACAACACCAACACCAACAACAACAATAGCTATAACAACAAAATACCACATTACTACAAAGCACGCAAACAAAGTCAAATTTAATTTAATAAAATGAAAATGAGATGCAGCAAGTAAAACACCATAACGGCAATAACAAAATCTAAAACCAAAGACCTAACACCACCCCCCACAATCCGACTGCAGCACAACTGACAGCTGACTGAAAGAGAAATAATTGAAATAATTTGGATAAACCCGAAAATATGCAACGTCTCCAACACGTAGCCGGTGTCATTCTACAATCCACGACATGTACAAACACGGTTGCCAATTATATTATATTTAAATACTACACATAAGTACATATGAATATACTATACAGATACATATACATACTCGTATAAACATATGGTAAAGTATTTGCTTGCTGTATATCAAAGGGAAATAGGCATTAAAAAGTAAGTATTTCTACTAGGACAAACTGCACTAAGTCCCTTTTCTGTCCCTCTGCCAGTCGCATCGCCTAATTAGTCCACTTGGTTATTGCATTTTACTGCAATTTGTTATACCAAACCAGAAAGAAAGGCTATCTTCGATGTGTCGAAGGTCCCATACCCTTCAATCTCCTCCGATTGTTCCTATACTCGTTACATATATAATAGTACGGAATTATAAAGATAAATATATAATATCATATAGAAAACTGTAGATGTATTACAATAAATTTGCTTGCAATATCTTGAAGGTAAAAAAATCGAGCAATAGGTTGTATGACAGCTATACGACATATCGGTCGGATCTGGCTCGTTCCAAGTGCCAAGTTGGACAGACGGACATGGCTCCTTCAACCTCTCTGTTGTTCCTGATTCTGAATATATATATACTTTTTTAAGTTCGAATATGTCTTCTAACCAAAACCTAATATACCCGCTGCAAGGGTATCAAAGCCCTAGCTGGCCAAAGGACTCGACTGGACTTGTGTGCTGTGGACCACATAGTTAAAGAGAATCACTAATTACAAAAGCACAATAATAATTACAAAACTTTTCTGCTGTCTCTGATATTATTTGAATCATCTGCTTTGCCAGTTGCCACCAGGTGTAATTTTTAAAGTCATCACACATTTCCACATCGAGTGTCATCGAGTGAAAATTTGCAGGAAATGACAATTCGGATTTACATAATATTTGACATAGATTTATATATTACCTCGAGATTTTCGGAGAGCAATGTAGTAGAGAATGTACTTACTTGTTACACCATTTTGCTTTTATTTATATAGTAATTTAAAATAATATATAATACAATACTCAATTAAACAGGTATTTGGTTTCTTAGAGTACTAATAACTAGACCTTTGATTCTATGTAATATTTATCTATAATTAATGATTTTACTTTACATTCCTTAAAGAAGTTTACAATTTTAGATGTTTTGTGTTGTGGTAATAAACTTGTTTTTAATTATCTTAAAGCGTACTTTAGTATTGAGTATTGTTATTTGCTAATTGGTACATACATGAATATTTTTAAGTGATCTACTATAATTGCTGAGGTTAAAATGTTATCATGTTATCAGGTTCATATACATATATATTATATATCGACTGTAGTTCGAGATATAACGACCTATAGCACTTATTTGACAAAGGTCGGATTTTCAAGTTGAAGTTTATGTAAATAATTGCCAGAACACAATGCACATTTAATCATTTAATGATTAATAATGATTAAAATGAGGCAAGCCGTGGCAAGTTGTGGGAATATGTTTAAAGGACATTTTAAGAGTTATACCACTTCAAATTTGACTTGCCCATTCCATGGTTTGATGTATGTATGTAACATATATATATAAATGCATCTTTATTGAAGGGAAACAATCTGTAAAGTAGATCATGGAAATTGAGATGCGAACATAAACTTCTTAATTGTTCGAGTTTGAGTCTATCACACAGAACAGTGAACACTCTGAACGTTTTCGATTTAATCCAACGTGACGGGGATACAGGCAAAATGCACACAATGAGGAAGTTGCTAGCTTCGTTAATAAACTATTAATATAAGTATTAAGTAATACATAAAATACAAACAAATATGCTGAGTATTTTGCAGCTTATGAGGAGAGTCTATGCCAGCAAAACTACCCCGAGGCCAGAAGTTGAGTAGCGTATTAAAGCGTCTCTTGGCAGGAAAGTTTTTTTTTTATTTTTATTTTTCTGCGTTTTGATTGAGAAATTGCAACGTTAGCACTGACAAAGCACAGTGGGTCGTCTCACTGGAAACACAAATAAAATGTAAATTTAATTAAACATTGGCTTTATGAGAATTTAAGACCATATTCAGCAAACTACACCACTGTGCAAACGCGTCGGGGCAAATCGTTTTTTCGTGATTAATCATTGTTTTTTTTTTTATGCAAATTATAAATTATCGGGTCGCCTCGCGACTGGAATTGCGTCTGTTGGTAATTTACTCTAGAAACTATCATTTACTTAATTTTGATTGTAGGAAAAGAGTTATTATTTTGTGATTTTCTACTCCACACGGATTCAAACAGAAGTCGCTAAGATGCTGCTCAATTTCCTCTCATTCATTTGACTAATTAAGCTATTTATTACCTTTCGATCTGTTACAAATTCACCCTAGAACTTTTGAGAGAGAGTGGTATCTCTGGGTTCTGCATTACTGCAATATAATTAAAATTCAACGTTCAATTACATTATTATTTTCCCACAATTCCCTCAAGTTATTCTGGAAACTTAGTTTGACTGGTTTCATTTCAAGCCGAGAACATTGTAAGAAAGTGTAGTGCGGGATATTCCCGAGATAATTGACTTGTTTTATTGTTTGATACGCAAAGAATAATAAAGCTACCTCTGTTACTTAATTCTGATAAGTACATATCAAGTACGATGGCAATGGACCGCAGGGTTTTTCACTCCAAACCAGACAGATAGACAGGTAATGAGAAAAGTTTAAAGTGACGAACCAAGGTTCGGATGCTTTTGCTCACGCAGTGACTTCTTGCCCAAGACGTTCAATGTGTGGCCTTGGTTTAATTAAGTTTATCCATTATTTATTTTTATTGCAGAAATCATAGTTTAGTTATTATTCTTTGTTAGCTTCATACACTCTCAATTAATTAATATTGTGTTTTGGATTTTGTAGTAAATAAGTTTTTAAACTCTTTATACACTGCACATACAAGACTTCTCTCAAATAAATTTTAATTGGATTATAAAGTATTAGATTGTAGGTTTTCTATTACTATAATGTGTAGTTATGGTATATTTAGTTCTGTGTTATGTATTTTTAAGGCCTGTAACAAGTTGCATAACTTGTAATTAGCAGTAAGTGAGCTGTTCTTACTTTTTTCCAACACATGTTTGGGTAACTTTAACTCAGCACCGTGTGAGAAGAGAGTACAGAGACAACGCAATGATTTTGTGACGTACATAGCGTGTATATACCATACATTAATTTGCTACATAAGCGCAGGGTATTCGCCCGTTGACCACTATCGACTATGCATAGCTTTGAGTTAATTAAGATAATGGACAGTGGGCATACGAATTTACTATAGACGCTGAGATTTTTCTCGTTTTCTCACTCGACTCATTCGAGATGGCAATAAACAGAACTTTATTATACTCTTTTTACACAATTTTTTAATTGGTACATCTTGGGCAGTACATCACGCTATCATTATTCTGTGGTTTTGTTAGCATATTTTGCATAATTCATAATAATTCTTTAAGTTCTTTTGTTGTTAATTTAATAATTCCCTCGCATTGTTATTTTAATTAGTCGCGATTAGCTCAGCAGCACGTTTGAGCCGATACCTTCTTCATCCAATCTCTGTTGCTGTTTTATTGTGGTATCTGTTTATAGAATGCTGTGCTAACGGCACTTTAACTCTGAAGACTCGCCGTGACGTGACGCGACGCCGCAATACAGTCTAACATGGGCAGGCAGAATGGCCAATAAATCCCCGACATGCCTACTTATCGCCATTTGCCTTGAAGCGGGCATTTTTCCCACAGCTTGCCGCTTGATTACAGCATTTACATGAAGCATCATAAAGCATGCCTGTCGCTGGGCTAGCCAACAAACCGGTTCACTAATGCACTCCACCAGTTCCGGAAGCTGCCCGAGGGCAACACTTAGACGTTCTGCACAAGAAAGCAGAGTCGTCCAGGGCTGCAATGGATGAATATACATACGAGTATCTCGTACATACATATGTATGATTGAATGAATCGAATAGAAAACCAGAGAAATCATATTCCCTAAGTCGAATCTCAAATTCTCTTCATGTGGTAAGGTCTTACGACTGTTCTTCGAAATGTAATCATTGTTTTGACACATATATATTTAGAAACCCGAGTTTGTCCTATAAGCCACAACAAATTCCGGATAGTTGAATGGCATTAACCCACTTTCATAGATAACATAATTTATGAACTAATTCAAAATCAAACAATTAAGAACGCTTCTGTCAAGTGTGCTTGACTGTTATATACCCTCTATAAACCAATTCGCCCTCTAATATTATTTCTTAAATATTTCTACGTTTATTACTCGAACACAATCAAAGTTTCAAATATCAATGAACATTCTAGTTTTGAATTTACGCATAGAATTCGATTTTATTAAAATTCACGGATCTTGATCTGAGTTCAAACTTGATAGCCGTAACTCTATTAGCCTCTGTTGGAGAGACAGACAAATGAACAGGCTACTCAACTCGGCTGATGTACTTTATCTGTTATATATACTTTATGGGTTAGGAGATGCCTACCTCACTCTGATGCACAAATATATTATAATACTCTTCCACCAAATAGGTAGCCGACGTAAATAGGTTTGTCTTATTAAAACTCTCAACACACCCAGTTAAGGCTCTGTTCCTACAATGACTGTTGTCTTTGGTTCTAAATGTGTTACAAATTTTACGCAAAACTCGATATACCTTTGCGAAAGGCATACTAGCAAACCTAATATGATGCTGCGAGGGATCATCTTTCGGACTTTCAACCCTGTTTACGGCATCGGCGTCGGCGTCGCCGTCGACTTCAACGCTGACCGTTCGCAATTCATAAAGCAAAACTAAGGTGTTGCCTGAGCTCAGTAGTCAACAGACTGTCGCGATGCTGAGATTAGCCAACAAGTGCAGTCCTGGTCTCAGCTGGTGCCACTGGCCAACTGCAGTGCTGGTGCTGATGCATCTCTACATGACGCTCTCGGCAGCCACAACGAATGTCGAGGCGACAACGGACTACTGCGCCCCATCGCTGTGTGAGATCTTTAATGGCACCCATGTACTGCAGATGAAGAACACTGCCTGCGGCAACAATGGCAGCTTTGGTGCCAACTGCGGACCGAATCCCAAGTTGCTATACATGAGCGATCGTCGCCGCCAGCTGCTGCTCGACATGCACAATCTGGTGCGCAACAAGGTCGCCAGCGGCGAGGTGCCTGGCTATAAATCTGCCAGCCAAATGCCCTTAGTCAAGTGGGATGCTGAGCTGGAGCATATGGCTGCATTGCATGCCAAACGTTGCCAGTTTGCTCACGACGAGTGCCGCAACACGCCGAAATACCCGTTGAGTGGACAGAATATCGGATACTTTTGGATCGGACGCGAGTTCAAATCGCATTCGCGACGCATGAAATCCTTTGTGATTAACTGGTTTCGCGAGTACAGGGATGCCAATCAGAGTCACATCGACAGTTTTCATCAACACTTTGAGGGGTAAGTCGAAAAGAAATCAGCTAAAGATTTTCTGACAAAATAATTACATTTTTCATTTTATTGCAGAAAGAAAATCGGTCATTTTACATTGCTGGTCGCTGATCGAGTTCATCGGGTCGGCTGTGCTGGTGTTCGGTTTCTAGAGCCCACTTCCAACAGATATCAGTTTCTGCTGACCTGCAATTATGACTACAATAACATATACAACGAGCCAATTTACCAAACAGGTCCCACAGCATCTAAATGCATCTATCGTGTCAGCGAACAGTATCCAGCTCTTTGTGATTGGCGAAATTCCGCTGATTACTCCGACGAGAGTGTTGAAGCCGACAACGCCGTGGACAACAACATACCAATTTAAGGGAAGTGGACGTATTAGCAATGTTTGTATTCAGTTCATTCCTGCTGTGTATTGCCAAGGGGAACATCAGTTTATTGTTTCAGTTGTCCACAACTACTTCGTATGACATTCAATATTATTTTGATCTTTGATTAACCTTAAATGTTTAGCATAAGATTTCATAAGATTTTTTTTTTGTTTTATATAGTATGTATACAAATTTATCAAGTTTTTTTAAATGAGCCATTTCTATTGTAGTTTAATAAAACTGATTTTCTATCAACCGCATACCACGTGCAAATTATTTGTTTAACTGTCGTTTATTAAAATAAAATTTAAAGTATAATTTGTTCAGTAAATCAAAATAATAAGATATAAACACAATGTATATCAAAAAGATTTAAATCATCAGAATCGAATCACCGTCAGAGCCTGACACCGTAGACTTCACTTCAAATATGTTGAATGGTGGCAAGGATTCCGTTGTAATGTGCGTTGTTGGCCTATGAGTAGTTGAATCAGTTGGCTCCAGTGTGGTGGCTTTGTAAGTAGTTGTGTCGGCCGGCTTCACTGTGGTTGGCGCATGAGTACTTGGTTTAGAGGTCGACTTAGTTGGCTCAGTAGGCTTCAATGTGGTTGGATGGTGAGTGCTTGGCTTAGCCGTTGACTTAGTAGGCTCTGTAGGCTTCAATGTGGTTGGCCCATGAGTGCTTGGCTTAGCAGTTGACTTAGTGGGCTCTGTAGGCTTCACAGTGGTTGGATGGTGAGTGCTTGGCTTAGCAGTTGATTTAGTAGGCTCTGTAGGCTTGGCAGTGGTTGGCTTATGAGTGCTTGGCTTAGCCGTTGACTTAGTAGGCTCTGTAGGCTTCAATGTGGTTGGCCCATGAGTGCTTGGCTTAGCAGTTGACTTAGTGGGCTCTGTAGGCTTGGCAGTGGTTGGCCCATGAGTGCTTGGCTTAGAAGACGACTTAGTGGGCTCTGTAGGCTTGGCAGTGGTTGGCTTATGAGTGCTTGGCTTAGCCGTTGACTTAGTAGGCTCTGTAGGCTTCAATGTGGTTGGCCCATGAGTGCTTGGCTTAGCAGTTGACTTAGTGGGCTCTGTAGGCTTCACAGTGGTTGGATGGTGAGTGCTTGGCTTAGCAGTTGATTTAGTAGGCTCTGTAGGCTTGGCAGTGGTTGGCTTATGAGTGCTTGGCTTAGCCGTTGACTTAGTAGGCTCTGTAGGCTTCAATGTGGTTGGCCCATGAGTGCTTGGCTTAGCAGTTGACTTAGTGGGCTCTGTAGGCTTCACAGTGGTTGGATGGTGAGTGCTTGGCTTAGAAGTCGACTTAGTGGGCTCTGTAGGCTTCACAGTGGTTGGATGGTGAGTGCTTGGCTTAGAAGTCGACTTAGTGGGCTCTGTAGGCTTGGCAGTGGTTGGCCCATGAGTGCTTGGCTTAGCAGTTGACTTAGTGGGCTCTGTAGGCTTCAATGTGGTTGGCCCATGAGTGCCTGGCTTAGCAGTTGACTTAGTGGGCTCTGTAGGCTTCACAGTGGTTGGCTTATGAGTGCTTTGCTTCGAAGTCGACTTAGTGGGCTCTGTAGGCTTCACAGTGGTTGGCTCATGAGTGCTTGGCTTAGCGGTTGACTTAGTAGGCTCTGTAGGCTTGACAGTGGTTGTCTTATGAGTGCTTGGCTTAGCGGTTGACTTAGTGGGCTCTGTAGGCTTCAATGTGGTTGGCCCATGAGTGCTTGGCTTAGCAGTTGACTTAGTGGGCTCTGTAGGCTTCACAGTAGTTGGATGGTGGGTGCTTGGCTTAGAGGTCGACTTAGTTGGTTCCGTAGGCTTGAGAGTGGTTGGCTCATGAGTGCTTGGCTTAGCGGTTGACTTAGTGGGCTCTGTAGGCTTCAATGTGGTTGGCCCATGAGTGCTTGGCTTAGCAGTTGACTTAGTGGGCTCTGTAGGCTTCACAGTGGTTGGATGGTGAGTGCTTGGCTTAGAAGTCGACTTAGTGGGCTCTGTAGGCTTGACAGTGGTTGGCTCATGAGTGCTTGGCTTAGCAGTTGACTTAGTGGGCTCTGTAGGCTTCACAGTAGTTGGATGGTGGGTGCTTGGCTTAGAGGTCGACTTAGTTGGTTCTGTAGGCTTGGCAGTGGTTGGCTCATGAGTGGTTGGCTCATGAGTGCTTGGCTTAGCGGTTGACTTAGTGGGCTCTGTAGGCTTGACAGTGGTTGGCTTATGAGTGCTTGGCTTAGCGGTTGACTTAGTGGGCTCTGTAGGCTTCAATGTGGTTGGCCCATGAGTGCTTGGCTTAGCAGTTGACTTAGTGGGCTCTGTAGGCTTCACAGTGGTTGGATGGTGAGTGCTTGGCTTAGAAGTCGACTTAGTGGGCTCTGTAGGCTTGACAGTGGTTGGCTTATGAGTGCTTGGCTTAGCAGTTGACTTAGTGGGCTCTGTAGGCTTCACAGTGGTTGGCTTATGAGTGCTTGGCTTAGCAGTTGACTTAGTGGGCTCTGTAGGCTTCACAGTGGTTGGCCCATGAGTGCTTGGCTTAGCGGTTGATTTAGTTGGCTCTGTAGGCTTCACAGTGGTTGGATGGTGAGTGCTTGGCTTAGCGGTTGACTTAGTGGGCTCTGTAGGCTTGGCAGTGGTTGGCTCATGAGTGCTTGGCTTAGCGGTTGACTTGGTGGGTTCTGTGGGCTTGACAGTGGTTGGCTCATGAGTGCTTTGTTTAGAGGTCGACTTAGTAGGCTCTGTAGGCTTCAATGTGGTTGGCCCATTAGTGCTTGGCTTAGCAGTTGATTTAGTTGGCTCTGTAGGCTTCAATGTGGTTGGCCCATGTGTGCTTGGCTTAGCAGTTGATTTAGTTGGCTCTGTAGGCTTCAATGTGGTTGGCTCATGAGTGCTTGGCTTATCAGTTGACTTAGTAGGCTCTGTAGGCTTCACAGTGGTTGGATGGTGAGTGCTTGGCTTAGCGGTTGACTTAGTGGGCTCTGTAGGCTTGGCAGTGGTTGGCTCATGAGTGCTTGGCTTAGCGGTTGACTTGGTGGGTTCTGTGGGCTTGACAGTGGTTGGCTCATGAGTGCTTTGTTTAGAGGTCGACTTAGTAGGCTCTGTAGGCTTCAATGTGGTTGGCCCATGAGTGCTTGGCTTAGCGGTTGACTTAGTGGGCTCTGTAGGCTTCAATGTGGTTGGCCCATGAGTGCTTGGCTTAGCGGTTGACTTAGTGGGTTCTGTGGGCTTGGCAGTGGTTGGCCCATGAGTGCTTGGCTTAGAAGTCGACTTAGTGGGCTCTGTAGGCTTGGCAGTGGTTGGTTTATGAGTGCTTGGCTTAGCGGTCGACTTAGTGGGCTCTGTAGGCTTCACAGTGGTTGGATGGTGGGTGCTTGGCTTAGAGGTGGACTTAGTAGGCTCTGTAGGCTTCAATGTGGTTGGCCCATGAGTGCTTGGCTTAGCAGTTGACTTAGTGGGCTCTGTAGGCTTCACAGTGGTTGGCCCATGAGTGCTTGGCTTAGCGGTCGACTTAGTGGGCTCTGTAGGTTTCACAGTGGTTGGATGGTGGGTGCTTGGCTTAGAGGTGGACTTAGTAGGCTCTGTAGGCTTCAATGTGGTTGGCCCATGAGTGCTTGGCTTAGATGTCGAATTAGTTGGCTCCGTAGGCTTGACAGTGGTTGGTCCATGAGTGCTTGGCGTAGAAGTTGACTTAGTAGGCTCTGTAGGCTTCAACGTGGTTGGCCCATGAGTGCTGGGTTTAGCAGTTGACTTAGTAGGCTCTGTAGGCTTCAACGTGGTTGGCCCATGAGTGCTTGGCTTAGCGGTCGACTTAGTGGGCTCTGTAGGCTTCACAGTGGTTGGATGGTGGGTGCTTGGCTTAGAAGTCGACTTAGTTGGCTCCGTAGGCTTGACAGTGGTTGGTCCATGAGTGCTTGGCTTAGCAGTTGACTTAGTAGGCTCTGTAGGCTTCAATGTAGTTGGCCCGTGAGTGCTTGGCTTAGAGGTCGACTTAGTTGGCTCCGTAGGCTTGACAGTGGTTGGTCCATGAGTGCTTGGCTTAGCAGTTGACTTAGTAGGCTCTGTAGGCTTCAATGTAGTTGGCCCATGAGTGCTTGGCTTAGCGGTCGACTTTGTTGGCTCTGTAGGCTTGACAGTGGTTGGTCCATGAGTGCTTGGCTTAGCAGTTGACTTAGTAGGCTCTGTAGGCTTCAACGTGGTTGGCCCATGAGTGCTTGGCTTAGCGGTCGACTTAGTGGGCTCTGTAGGTTTCACAGTGGTTGGATGGTGGGTGCTTGGCTTAGAGGTGGACTTAGTAGGCTCTGTAGGCTTCAATGTGGTTGGCCCATGAGTGCTTGGCTTAGATGTCGACTTAGTTGGCTCCGTAGGCTTGACAGTGGATGGTCCATGAGTGCTTGGCGTAGAAGTTGACTTAGTAGGCTCTGTAGGCTTCAACGTGGTTGGCCCATGAGTGCTGGGTTTAGCAGTTGACTTAGTAGGCTCTGTAGGCTTCAACGTGGTTGGCCCATGAGTGCTTGGCTTAGCGGTCGACTTAGTGGGCTCTGTAGGCTTCACAGTGGTTGGATGGTGGGTGCTTGGCTTAGAAGTCGACTTAGTTGGCTCCGTAGGCTTGACAGTGGTTGGTCCCTGAGTGCTTGGCTTAGCAGTTGACTTAGTAGGCTCTGTAGGCTTCAATGTAGTTGGCCCATGAGTGCTTGGCTTAGCGGTCGACTTTGTTGGCTCTGTAGGCTTGACAGTGGTTGGTCCATGAGTGCTTGGCTTAGCAGTTGACTTAGTAGGCTCTGTAGGCTTCAACGTGGTTGGCCCATGAGTGCTTGGCTTAGCGGTCGACTTAGTGGGCTCTGTAGGCTTGACAGTGGTTGGCCCATGAGTGCTTGGCTTAGATGTCGACTTAGTTGGCTCCGTAGGCTTGACAGTGGTTGGTCCATGAGTGCTTGGCTTAGCAGTTGACTTAGTAGGCTCTGTAGGCTTCAACGTGGTTGGCCCATAAGTGCTTGGCTTAGCGGTCGACTTAGTGGGCTCTGTAGGCTTCACAGTGGTGGGATGGTGGGTGCTTGGCTTAGAGGTCGACTTAGTTGGCTCCGTAGGCTTGACAGTGGTTGGTCCATGACTGCTTGGCTTAGAGGTCGACTTAGTTGGCTCCGTAGGCTTGACAGTGGTTGGCCCATGAGTGCTTGGCTTAGATGTCGACTTAGTTGGCTCCGTAGGCTTGACAGTGGTTGGTCCATGAGTGCTTGGCTTAGCAGTTGACTTAGTAGGCTCTGTAGGCTTCAATGTAGTTGGCCCGTGAGTGCTTGGCTTAGAGGTCGACTTAGTTGGCTCCGTAGGCTTGACAGTGGTTGGATGGTGGGTGCTTGGCTTAGAAGTCGACTTAGTTGGCTCCGTAGGCTTGACAGTGGTTGGTCCATGAGTGCTTGGCTTAGCAGTTGACTTAGTAGGCTCTGTAGGCTTCAATGTAGTTGGCCCGTGAGTGCTTGGCGTAGAGGTCGACTTAGTTGGCTCCGTAGGCTTGACAGTGGTTGGTCCATGAGTGCTTGGCTTAGCAGTTGACTTAGTAGGCTCTGTAGGCTTCAATGTAGTTGGCCCATGAGTGCTTGGCTTAGCGGTCGACTTTGTTGGCTCTGTAGGCTTGACAGTGGTTGGTCCATGAGTGCTTGGCTTAGCAGTTGACTTAGTGGGCTCTGTAGGCTTCACAGTGGTTGGATGCTGGGTGCTTGGCTTCGAAGTCGACTTAGTTGGCTCCGTAGGCTTGACAGTGGTTGGTCCATGAGTGCTTGGCTTAGCAGTTGACTTAGTAGGCTCTGTAGGCTTCAATGTAGTTGGCCCGTGAGTGCTTGGCTTAGAGGTCGACTTAGTTGGCTCCGTAGGCTTGACAGTGGTTGGTCCATGAGTGCTTGGCTTAGCAGTTGACTTAGTAGGCTCTGTAGGCTTCAATGTAGTTGGCCCATGAGTGCTTGGCTTAGCGGTCGACTTTGTTGGCTCTGTAGGCTTGACAGTGGTTGGTCCATGAGTGCTTGGCTTAGCAGTTGACTTAGTAGGCTCTGTAGGCTTCAACGTGGTTGGCCCATGAGTGGTTGGCTTAGCAGTTGACTTAGTATGCTCTGTAGGCTTCAACGTGGTTGGCCCATGAGTGCTTGGCTTAGCGGTCGACTTAGTGGGCTCTGTAGGCTTCACAGTGATGGGATGGTGGGTGCTTGGCCTAGAGGTCGACTTAGTTGGCTCCGTAGGCTTGACAGTGGTTGGTCCATGAGTGCTTGGCTTAGAGGTCGACTTAGTTGGCTCTGTAGGCTTCAACGTGGTTGGCCCATGAGTGGTTGGCTTAGCAGTTGACTTAGTATGCTCTGTAGGCTTCAACGTGGTTGGCCCATGAGTGCTTGGCTTAGCGGTCGACTTAGTGGGCTCTGTAGGCTTCACAGTGGTGGGATGGTGGGTGCTTGGCTTAGAGGTCGACTTAGTTGGCTCCGTAGGCTTGACAGTGGTTGGTCCATGAGTGCTTGGCTTAGAGGTCGACTTAGTTGGTTCTGTAGGCTTTAATGTGGTTGGCCCATGAGTGCTTGGCTTAGCAGTTGACTTAGTAGGCTCTGTAGGCTTCAACGTGGTTGGCCCATAAGTGCTTGGCGTAGCGGTCGACTTAGTGGGTTCTGTAGGCTTCACAGTGGTGGGATGGTGGGTGCTTGGCTTAGAAGTCGACTTAGTTGGCTCCGTTGGCTTCAATGTTGTTGGCCCATGAGTGCTTGGCTTAGAGGTCGACTTAGTTGGCTCCGTAGGCTTGACAGTGGTTGGTCCATGAGTGCTTGGCTTAGCAGTTGACTTAGTAGGCTCTGTAGGCTTCAACGTGGTTGGCCCATGAGTGCTTGGCTTAGCGGTCGACTTAGTGGGCTCTGTAGGCTTCAACGTGGTTGGCCCATGAGTGCTTGGCTTAGCGGTCGACTTAGTGGGCTCTGTAGGCTTCACAGTGGTTGGATGGTGAGTGCTTGGCTTAGCGGTTGACTTAGTGGGCTCTGTAGGCTTCAATGTGGTTGGCCCATGAGTGCTTGGCTTAGCGGTTGACTTAGTAGGTTCTGTGGGCTTGGCAGTGGTTGGCTCATGAGTGCTTGGCTTAGCGGTTGACTTAGTAGGTTCTGTAGGCTTGGCAGTGGTTGGCTCATGAGTGCTTGGCTTAGCGGTTGACTTAGTGGGTTCTGTGGGCTTTGCAGTGGTTGGCCCATGAGTGCTTGGCTTAGCGGTTGACTTAGTGGGTTCTGTGGGCTTGGCAGTGGTTGGTTTATGAGTGCTTGGCTTAGCGGTTGACGTAGTAGGCTCTGTAGGCTTCAATGTGGTTGGCCCATGAGTGCTTGGCTTAGCGGTTGACTTAGTAGGCTCTGTAGGCTTCAACGTGGTTGGCCCATAAGTGCTTGGCTTAGCGGTCGACTTAGTGGGCTCTGTAGGCTTCACAGTGGTGGGATGGTGGGTGCTTGGCTTAGAGGTCGACTTAGTTGGCTCCGTAGGCTTGACAGTGGTTGGTCCATGAGTGCTTGGCTTAGCAGTTGACTTAGTAGGCTGTGTAGGCTTCAATGTAGTTGGCCCATGAGTGCTTGGCTTAGCGGTTGACTTAGTGGGCTCTGTAGGCTTCAACGTGGTTGGCCCATGAGTGCTTGGCTTAGCGGTCGACTTAGTGGGCTCTGTAGGCTTCACAGTGGTTGGATGGTGAGTGCTTGGCTTAGCGGTTGACTTAGTGGGCTCTGTAGGCTTCAATGTGGTTGGCCCATGAGTGCTTGGCTTAGCGGTTGACTTAGTGGGTTCTGTGGGCTTGGCAGTGGTTGGCTCATGAGTACTTGGCTTAGCGGTTGACTTAGTGGGTTCTGTGGGCTTGGCAGTGGTTGGCTCATGAGTGCTTGGCTTAGCGGTTGACTTAGTGGGTTCTGTGGGCTTGGCAGTGGTTGGCTCATGAGTGCTTGGCTTAGCGGTTGACTTAGTGGGTTCTGTGGGCTTTGCAGTGGTTGGCCCATGAGTGCTTGGCTTAGCGGTTGACTTAGTGGGTTCTGTCGGCTTGGCAGTGGTTGGTTTATGAGTGCTTGGCTTAGCGGTCGACTTAGTGGGCTCTGTAGGCTTCACAGTGGTTGGATGGTGAGTGCTTGGCTTAGCGGTTGACTTAGTGGGCTCTGTAGGCTTCAATGTGGTTGGCCCATGAGTGCTTGGCTTAGCGGTTGACTTAGTAGGTTCTGTGGGCTTGGCAGTGGTTGGCTCATGAGTGCTTGGCTTAGCGGTTGACTTAGTGGGTTCTGTGGGCTTGGCAGTGGTTGGCTCATGAGTGCTTGGCTTAGCGGTTGACTTAGTGGGTTCTGTGGGCTTTGCAGTGGTTGGCCCATGAGTGCTTGGCTTAGCGGTTGACTTAGTGGGTTCTGTGGGCTTGGCAGTGGTTGGTTTATGAGTGCTTGGCTTAGCGGTTGACGTAGTAGGCTCTGTAGGCTTCAATGTGGTTGGCCGATGAGTGCTTGGCTTAGCGGTTGACTTAGTAGGCTCTGTAGGCTTCAACGTGGTTGGCCCATAAGTGCTTGGCTTAGCGGTCGACTTAGTGGGCTCTGTAGGCTTCACAGTGGTTGGATGGTGAGTGCTTGGCTTAGCGGTCGACTTAGTGGGCTCTGTAGGCTTCAGCGTGGTTGGCCCATGAGTGCTTGGCTTAGCGGTCGACTTAGTGGGCTCTGTAGGCTTCACAGTGGTTGGATGGTGAGTGCTTGGCTTAGCGGTTGACTTAGTGGGCTCTGTAGGCTTCAATGTGGTTGGCCCATGAGTGCTTGGCTTAGCGGTTGACTTAGTGGGTTCTGTGGGCTTGGCAGTGGTTGGCTCATGAGTGCTTGGCTTAGCGGTTGACTTAGTGGGTTCTGTGGGCTTTGCAGTGGTTGGCCCATGAGTGCTTGGCTTAGCGGTTGACTTAGTGGGTTCTGTGGGCTTGGCAGTGGTTGGTTTATGAGTGCTTGGCTTAGCGGTTGACGTAGTAGGCTCTGTAGGCTTCAATGTGGTTGGCCCATGAGTGCTTGGCTTAGCGGTTGACTTAGTAGGCTCTGTAGGCTTCAACGTGGTTGGCCCATAAGTGCTTGGCTTAGCGGTCGACTTAGTGGGCTCTGTAGGCTTCACAGTGGTGGGATGGTGGGTGCTTGGCTTAAAGGTCGACTTAGTTGGCTCCGTAGGCTTGACAGTGGTTGGTCCATGAGTGCTTGGCTTAGCAGTTGACTTAGTAGGCTCTGTAGGCTTCAATGTAGTTGGCCCATGAGTGCTTGGCTTAGCGGTTGACTTAGTGGGCTCTGTAGGCTTCAACGTGGTTGGCCCATGAGTGCTTGGCTTAGCGGTCGACTTAGTGGGCTCTGTAGGCTTCACAGTGGTTGGATGGTGAGTGCTTGGCTTAGCGGTTGACTTAGTGGGCTCTGTAGGCTTCAATGTGGTTGGCCCATGAGTGCTTGGCTTAGCGGTTGACTTAGTGGGTTCTGTGGGCTTGGCAGTGGTTGGCTCATGAGTGCTTGGCTTAGCGGTTGACTTAGTAGGTTCTGTGGGCTTGGCAGTGGTTGGCTCATGAGTGCTTGGCTTAGCGGTTGACTTAGTGGGTTCTGTGGGCTTGGCAGTGGTTGGCTCATGAGTGCTTGGCTTAGCGGTTGACTTAGTGGGTTCTGTGGGCTTTGCAGTGGTTGGCCCATGAGTGCTTGGCTTAGCGGTTGACTTAGTGGGTTCTGTGGGCTTGGCAGTGGTTGGTTTATGAGTGCTTGGCTTAGCGGTTGACGTAGTAGGCTCTGTAGGCTTCAATGTGGTTGGCCCATGAGTGCTTGGCTTAGCGGTTGACTTAGTAGGCTCTGTAGGCTTCAATGTGGTTGGCCCATGAGTGCTTGGCTTAGCGGTTGACTTAGTGGGTTCTGTAGGCTTCAATGTGGTTGGCCCATGAGTGCTTGGCTTAGCGGTTGACTTAGTGGGTTCTGTGGGCTTGGCAGTGGTTGGTTTATGAGTGCTTGGCTTAGCGGTTGACGTAGTAGGCTCTGTAGGCTTCAATGTGGTTGGCCCATGAGTGCTTGGCTTAGCGGTTGACTTAGTAGGCTCTGTAGGCTTCAATGTGGTTGGCCCATGAGTGCTTGGCTTAGCGGTTGACTTAGTGGGTTCTGTAGGCTTCAATGTGGTTGGCCCATGAGTGCTTGGCTTAGCGGTCGACTTAGTAGGCTCTGTAGGCTTGGCTGTGGTTGGCTCATGAGTGCTTGGCTTAGCGGTTGACTTAGTAGGCTCTGTAGGCTTCAATGTGGTTGGCTCGTGGGTGCTTGGCTTAGAGGTTGACGTGGTTGCCTCTGTTGTTTCCTGGGTAGTAGACTCTGTTGTCTTTAACGTTGTAGTCGTCGACGTTTCTGGTTGTGTTGATTTACTAGTTGAGTAAGTTGTCGGAACTGATGTTGTTTGTGTGGTCTTTATTGTTGTACTAATGGTTGTCTTATAGGTCGGTCTTGGAGTCGTTTCCTTTGTCGATGCGGTCTCAGGTTGACAATTATGAGGTGTGGTTGACGTTGGATGATATTTGCATGTTGTTGATGGTGGTCTTAGTGTCGTTGAACTAGTCTTATTGTTGCACGGATTACGGAAATGCAGTACGATCTCATTGGGACTCTGGCCGGGGGCAATGCGAATATGTGGTCCAAAGAGTGTAAAAGCGGCGCCTGTGGCAACTAACAGGCAAAGTATTAAAAGCTTCATGCCGGCAACGTTTTGAACTTCTTTGCAATTACTGCTATTTCGACTTTAGCTAAAGATATCCTTTACAAGTCGACCTGCGTGTGAATAGCTTGACGACACCCTGGATACTAACGTCCAGTGTGCTCAATGTTTAGTATTTAAATGGTCTTTGATGGTTCTTGAGTGTAAATGTATTGTAATAATTCGCATATTAATTTCTAAAAATAAATTACCGTATTCCAAAAACGGCGTCTTACGGATGTATACAGTACGACAGGGCACGCGCCGCTTCATCCACAAAGCTTTCCAGTCAGGCTTGCATAAGACTAAATTTATCAGAGTGCCAGGTCAGTGGCCAGCTCTATTTGTGTCGTATTGAAGGGCCGGCAGCGCACGTAGCCCTGTGAGTAAATACGACATATATAAATGAACTATTACCCACACGTGGAAAGAATTTTTTAAAAACGTTCTGCAATTTCAACGATTTTTATTACGCTTCTAAATTGTGTACTACCTTTAAGTATCTACAGGTGTAGGTGTATTTTTGTGCAGCGTTCTCAATATGTTTTCGGGTTACTCGTTTATATTCTCGATCTTGGTGAAATTACACAAGCCAGTTGCATGTGAACTGTTTTTGGCACCGGTTAAAATGAACGTGAGTGCGCGCAAAAGATACCGAGATTATTTGATCGACTTTGGGAACGTAGTATATAGTAAATGCGAGCGAGATAGGAAACATATCTTATATTGTCGAATATAATTTTTGACATTATTGTTTTTATAAGAAAGATGCTCGGCTCATGTTAACATCATGTATAATTGTATAATTTTTACCGTGCTTTTGGCAAACATCGGGTTTCTGTGTACTTATTAATTATTATATGTAAGGACATAATAGGCATCATGTTTCAAGTGTATACATATATTAACATATATTCCATTTTCATATTATAACGATAATTTTGAAGAAACTATATCTCACTGTTCCTATTCAAAGTTCTACACCATTACAATACTTATATGCTAACCGTCTGACATTTAATTTATTCATTAACTGATGACTTTGACCGCATGGAATTCCACGTATAAATTTTTACTACCCGTAACAGCTGTACATACATAAATATGTCTGCAAACCCAGCGAGTTAAGGTTATATGTATGTAACAAAGTTTATCCATCTTTAGTCTACGTTAGAAAGTATAATATATAATATATATAAGCAACAGCAAAACATAAATATATTTATATTTAGATTAGTATATTGTATGTGCCCCGGAATAGCAAATCGCTCTTAAATATTTATTTTACTATCGTATATTTCTAAATTTATATGTATATGGATCTAGTGTGATCTATCTAAGCAATATTTGCCGATATTTACATTATTCGTTATGCATGTAGGTAAAACCACGTACATATAAAAAATATTTAGGTCACCAGTTTGTTTAACTTTGTATGTAGGTTTCATTTAGAGCACTTGGCGGGATGTTGCATTCATAGACGTATGCAGAAAAGAGATTGAAGAGCGAAAATCATGCAGGGAAGTACATATAGATAAATATGACTCAATAATCAGAAAAGACAAAGCTAAAATATTTTAATGCTCAGCTGATTAGGCTCATTTCATAAAAAGAAAACTGAAGAACTAAATCAAGATTCAAAACGCATAAAGAGTATGACAGAGAAAGCCATTGATTTTAGCTATAAACAAACGTGACTAGCACCCCATTGTTTGCATTTGTAAATACGTGAACTTATTCATGTAATGAAACATGTGTTAACAAGAATGAGAATACGTTATTGGGTATCCCACGTGTTTCAATTCTGATTACACATTTCAAGAACAGATTTTTGGAATCCCTCCCTTATGTAAACTTTGATACGTACGCCTTTGGCAACATCACCTTCTACAATACGCATCGACAATGTCGACAAATATTTAAAGTGATTGATATAATCAAATACAAATGTTGAAATTCCTTATGCCCTGTTACTCAATTCACACCTCATCGTCGCTGGACTGTGTGCAGAGGACTTGCTCCTGCCACCAATCGTGCACCTCGTACACCGCATTCGCCTGGTTGTTGAACGGCAACAACTTGCCGGTGCTACCAATCAACTGGCTCATCATGGCTGAGGGACTGCTGAGAGCGCCGTGATGATGCTGATGATGATCTCCATAGCTGTGCATGGCAGCCGCAGCACCAGACGTGTTAATTGTCGGATAATGAAACTGGCCAATTTCGCTATTGAGTTGCGAGAAGAATGTGGATGATTTGTTGGGGTCCCGCTGTTTGCCCAGCTGACCCAACTGAGTGACATGTGGCAACGTAGTCATGGAGTTCTTCTTTCGCTGCTGACTGCTGATATGCAGTCGCTCTTTGTCACTCAACGTGGAACGTTGCTGGGGATCACTCGATGTGGGCGCCAAGAACTTACGGCCCGCCGAACTACCCGTCGAATCGCTCCGATTGAGTGCATAAGCACGCTTGCCCACGGCCATAACATGGCGTACACTCGTGGCATGCACTTCCGCATGGGGCAGCACAACAGCACTGCTGCTGGCATCCTTCTCATCATTCTCTGTCGAGCTAAATGTAGGCGAAAAGGCGTCACTTGTTGGCGGACAAGTTCCGGCAACGGCGCCACTTATTGTGCTAATGGCTGATTTTTCTATCAGGCCACTGGATGCCTTTTCCTCCTGCACATTCGGTCGCATCACCGGCTGCTCGTTGGTAGCACGCAGTCCGGCAATCAGTGAATTTTGTTGCTTCTGCAAGAAAGAAGAGCAAACGTTTTAAATATAGCATTGGCAAAGTTATTACAAAGACGTACGCTAGCATTCTGAGCACGTATCTTCTTCAGGCAACCCTCCAGCCAGGTACGTATTGTCATCTTCGCCACCTCCTCCTCTACCAGATACTCGAACTCCTCACGCGCCAGCAATTCCTCCAGCTGCAACGCTTTACGTATGTCAACCGAACGGTACGATAACATGCTGCAAATAAATGGTTACGATTTTAAATAAACCTTCTTTTGAAACAATGCGAAACTAACTTGATGACATCGTGAAAGGTGACATCCTCGCCGTTGTGTAGTTTGTCTAGCTCGTAGCACATGTACTTGAAGAGCAAACGATCCTTTTGCGGATCACACTCGAGGCGACCTTTCAATAGGCGCAAAATGAACTTCACCCTACGCACTGGTATGACACCACGTTGATGTATATCAACAATGTTCCAAGTGTTCTGGAAATTTCGTATATCTGCGTAAGACAACAAGGCATCCTCCTCGTTTGAGTAAAATAACGAAAAGTTCTCCATGATAATAGCTGTAACAGAAAGATCAATGTTAGGAATGTTCATTACAGACGAATATTCATCATGCCCATTACTTACCCACTAGCAGATTAAGCACAATGTACGTAATGATCACATAGAAGGTGCAAAAGTATATCAAACTTGCTGTGAAGTTACCGCAATCGGTTTCCCAATAGTTGCCACCCAGAGTGCAGTAGGGTGGCTGCACCATGCAGTCGTGCATGATTTTATTCCAATCTTCGCCAGTTACAATGCGGAATAACATCGCCACCCCAGTCACTGGTGAGCCAAAGTTTGCTCGTCGTCCAATTCCCTCGCCATATTTAACGGTACCTAAGAACGATCAACATAGATTAGAATAATCCATTTTGATAACGCAATCATCTTTGGACCCACCAAATAATATTGTGCCAGCCAATGCATAAAAGAAGACCAAAAGAAACATGCCGAATATGATGAAAAATGATTTGCAAACCGACACGCCCACCGTCAACATGAGCATTTTCAGTGTGGTATGTTTTCCCGTAATGGTGAAGAAACGCAGAATGACCACCATGAACCCAAAGAAGTACGATAAGTCATTCTAGAAGTGGTTAAGAATAGATCGGTTATAGATCAACTGCAATGCTAGACTTAGATTATATCATTGCATTCATCAAACTTACCCTCAAAATAGTCTGCAGTATTATCCAGATGACGCCGGCAACTGTTACCAGCAAATCGTATCGGTTGCGCCGCGACTGCCAGTATCCCCGAGGTGTGAAGGCAATGTTCTTCATCACCACCTCGATGACAAAAACAAAGGTTAGCACAGCGCTGACTACGACCAGGCGCTCTGTATGCACCTCCCCCTTGATCCACTGCAAAAAATGATGATGATGAGCATGAAAGTTAATCAACGTCAGTAATCTATGTAATTAAGCTGACCAACTTACCGTTATGGATAGTAACATACTGTTGATCAATACTACGACTGCGATGACCCGTTTGAAAATAATGTGCTGGGTAATGTCGTAGGTGAAGGCACGAATCTTGCGACCATCCGGACGTGGCGGCAAATGAAGTGGCTGAGCGATCTTTAGACGCTTCTTTAGGTCACACCAACGACGCTGATCGACGGTGAGCAGAGCGGTGCCCTTGTTTTCCGAGTAGTTCGCGATGACCACGCCCACGAACAGAGTTAAGCCAATCATGCAGCCCAAGAATATATAGATATGAATGTAGATGGCGTGAATCTAAAGCAAAACAAATCTAGGTGTCAGTAGGAGCAATCAAAACTGCAATATATAGTTGCATACCGGTCCGACAGCCTTGATGAGAACATCTCGCACATCTAGCCAGCCCTTGAAGGACAATACCTCAAATAGTGTCAGCATGGCATCACCAATGTTATCGAAATTGAACCGTCGTGGATTGGCCCAAACACGCGGCACCAACATGGCCGGATATGACTCATCGGGTCCCGGTGTTAGCTTCATTTTGGTAACAAAAACGCGTCGCATAAAGACGCCCACACAATCCTCCCGGCGCAATATGGTGGGATCATTGCACCGCGCCAAGCGACCTCCGTACAGCTGTACACCATAGCTGGCAAATATGAACATTAGCAGAATGAGCAGCGTGGATACCAAGAGGATCTCCTTGAAGCCACGACACAGCTCGTACACAACCTTGCGCATATGTGGCACCAGGGTAAAGATACGCAACGGTCGCACACATCGCAGTATCATCAGTAGCTGAGCAGCCGAATTGGTGGGTATGTTGTGGGGCATCCAGCAGAGGAATGAGGTAGAGACCACATAGATAAAGACATCCAGTGCAGCGGCCACATCCTTAATATATGCCTTGGGCGTAAAGAACAAGCCATCGGCGAGAATCTTCAGTGCCAGTTCCAGACTCATGAAGATAACAAAACCATATTCGGCAATCTGCAGGGTGGGATGATCCATCAAGCGATAGCTCGGCGTCTCGAACATCATCGATATGCACGAGAGCGTGGTGGCAAATATCATAACCCAATCCAAATAGGTCACCAGGCCCAGAAAGTTGCTATTGAAAGCCGGACATCAGCAATGAGATCAATATAACTTAACGAATTGATGACTTACTGCAAACTCTTGTACTGCACTTTGCGTTCCTTTCCGGTTAGGGGATCCTTGAGTCGTGCATCATATCGAGCATGCACAATCTTCTGGCAGACCTTGCGAAAGCGACTCTCACGCGGCACCAAAAACAGCGGCGTATCAAAGAACGGATGATTCTCACGCAAATCCTCCTCGCGCTGATTGCGTCGCATCTCAGCCTGCTGACGCTTCGCCTGCAGCAGCTTAATGTCCAGATCATGTGGCCTGGCCCTACCCGAATTGGCACGTGGCGCAGCCGCAATGTCTCCGTTCTCCATGAGATGCTCATAGGTCTGCTTCAGCTTGATGGATCCCGAGCGCACGCTGCGACGTATGGAGCGGGAGCCAAATCTGTGAATTGGTAGCGTACACACATCAAACGAAACATGCCACTTACGGGCAAGAGGCACTTACTTCTTCTGATCGACCCGCCAGGGCTTTGAGTGCGTGATGGTGCCTTGCGACTTGAGACCGCCCTTAGTTCCCACCACGGGTAGCATGGCTGAATCACCAAGCATAAGCCGCTGATTGTTGCTATCACTGTGAAAAAGAAAGAGAAAGAGAAGAGAAGAAAAGAGTCAGTTACATGTTTGGTAGCCATTAACTATCGTACTCCTACTCCTGTTACTTACTTGATGATGTGAGTTATGGCCAACTTGCGTAGACTGCTGCCGGCGGCTCGCACCTTGGCGGTCTTGTTCATGATGCGCACCGGCTTCTGTTTGCGAAAGACCACATTGGACTCCCAGCACTCGGACATGGGTCGCTTGCAGTTCTCCACCAGCGAGGGATCGTCTGTCTCCAGTTCGATGACAAAGTGTTTCATGAAACTCTCACGCACCTTGGGCAGCATGAAGTCATTGGGGATGCGATGCAGTATGGTCATTTGCGGTGAGTCTGGGAATTTCTCGAAAATGCGCAAACGGAACGGCAACGTCTCCTTGATTTCGGCGCTCTGTTCACGAAACTTGAGCTGCTTTAACTTCTTGATATCCTCGTCTAGCTCCAAATTGTCCAAAATGACAGCCACGAAGAGACTGAGCACGATGAGGGTGACAAACAGATGGTAGAGTATAAAATAGACGGCCACCAGTGGTGTTAAAGTTTTGCTTGTCCGTATCATTGTTTCGTCCATAACCTCAACCCATGCCTCCTGTGTGAGAATCTGGAACATGCTCATGAAGGCCTCAGGAAACGATTCGAATTTGGTGAAGTCGCAGAGAAAACAGAAAAGTTGCATCGATATGCTCGAGCTGATGATCAAGAGGCACATGGTAAATATGATAAGTGAGCCCAGTTTCTTGCCAGGTCCAAAGATTTTGTACACAAAACCCTCCAGTATTGGCGAAGCCTTAATGAGCCGCACCACGCGCAGCACTTGAAAATATGTTAACCCGGACAAATAGAATATAGGAACTATATGTAGTGTGGTGCCCGCTGCAAGGAGCAGCTCAAATTTGTGTATCGAATGCTTGTAGTAGCCACGCCAGCCGAGGCAATAGATCTTGAACAGCGTCTCCAGGTCAAGCAGGCACGTGAACACTACCTCAATGTAGTAGTACTTTTCGTAGAACACATGACGTGGTCTGCCATCGTGCTTGAACGCCATGGTCGCTGTCACAATCCCATTGGCCAGGATGACCGACATGACGAGCATGCGAAAATATGGTGATCGTAAGATCGCATGGCATGTCTCCGGTGCCAGTCCGCCATGCTTGTTATCATCGATGGTTACCAAACGCCAACCCGAATCGTTGCCGCTGAGTATCTGGGATGCTGCCGTCTTCTGTATGTGCCCACGTGCGCCCCACATCTGTTGGAACTGCACGCGTATCTCGTTGAAGGTCTCAGTAATGACAGCAATGAACACGTTCTTCACCAGCCAGGCCAGAAAGAATATCATTGTGCTGAAGTAGAAGGCAGCACGCCATGCGGGTAGCGAATCGATGGCACGATACATTATGAATACCCAACCCTCCTGCGAGGCGGCCTGATAAACGGTGAAAATACTTGTCGCAATATCCTCAAAGCCATTGAAACCGATCACGTAGCTGCTCAGGAAGTCCATTTTCATGCAGCGCATACCCGGCGAGCATTGATACCCCGAATCGGGATCCATTGAGCAGAACGTATCCGGTATTGCCAGCGAGTTGATCGTGAGTTTACTATGCACAGGGAATATAGGGTATAACATTTATACGATTTGATTATACAAGTATGTATGTAAATATACTTACGGTCTGCCCTCATCATCATACTCTGTATTGTTCATCACACAGTGATTCTTCAGCTCTCCAAAGAATTGCACACCAAGCAGTCCATACAGCGACATGAAGAACAGAAAGAAGAGCGTTACATTGTAGATTTGCTGGCTCGAACGCCTGGGGAAGGCAGATTGAGAGAGAGAGAGAGAGAGAGAGAGAGAGAGAGAGAGAAGACAGTTTAAATGGGGCAAAGGGTAGCGGTAGATGCAGCACCTACTTGAAGATCTGATTGATGCGACTCTTAGGCATACTAAATTTAAGGAAGACCCGTAGAAAACGTATCATGATAAGCGGACGCGGCGCCCGCATAATAGACAAATAGGAGAACCTGTTGGGGGGGAGTGGGGAGAGTATCCTTGTATGAATATCAAACAGTTGCAAACGCATTTAGTCTTGCTACTTACTTGGGCACAATTTCGAGCACTTCGAAGATTTGCAATATGATGGAGACCCACAGGAAGCTAACCATCGAAGCGTCGAACTGACACCAATGATCCTTCAGATAAGGCACCTCGCCCTGCAAAGTACAAGTCAATGTTGAGATTATGAGTCGTGGCAGGATCCATTACAATGATGCTGATACTCACATGCAACACGCCGCGTATGTGCATCTTGGCAATCATCTCGGCTGTGAAGAGTATCGTCACAGCCGTGTCCGAGACAAAGGTTATGTACTGCAGCGAGGGATGGCGCTCAAAGGTCTTGGGCGTGTTCAACGAAACGGAGGCCAGCGAGACCAAGGCACACAGGCGCATTAGACGCCGCACCCACAGCTTGTTCACCCACTCAATGTCGGCGCTCTCGTTGAGCGACTCCTCCGGCCCGTAGTCGGCCAGAAAGGGTTCGCCGCCCTTGAGGCTTTGCTTGCGTCCGAGCATAATCTTATTGCCGATACCAGTGGCAATGCCGAGACCAATTGGTGGTACGCCAGTAATTGCCGCACTGCCCACGGTGCTGCTGATGCCACCACAAATGCCCATGCCTGCTGAGGCAGCGCCGCCACCCAGTCCTCCAATGCCACCGAGCAGATTAAGGCCGCCGCCAACTGGACAAACTGGTGCATTGGCTCCATTATTGTGTGCATTACTGGCATTCTGGCTACCAATTCCGCCGGATGCTGCCCCCGACAATATACCAACTCCTGCAGAGCCCGCTGTTGCTGTTGATGAGCCGCCAAGCTGCAGCTGCTGCTGTTGATGGTGCTGCTGCTGCTGCTGCTGCTGCTGCTGCATCCCGAAGGCAGTGCTGCTACCGCCGCCACTGCCGCTGCCGGAGTTCACAATGGTCGTCGGACTGTTGAGAGTGCTGGTCACATCTTGCCGTGTGCCCAATCCGTTGCCAGGACTGCTTCCCGGCGATGGATTGAAATTGAAATGGCTGCCACTAACGATCTGCTGCTGCTGCTGCTGAGAGCTTCGCAGATGCGTATGTGGATGCTGATGCGACGGATGATGATGTGGATGCGTGTGCGTGTGCGTATGTGTATGCGTATGGGTATGGGGATTCGATAGCCCTGAGTGATGTGAGTGCGAGTGTGGGTGTGGGTGCTGGTGCAGCGATTGTTGCGGTGTCAAGCTGTTGCCGCTGGATGAGCTGGTGCTAGCTGTCGCTGGCGTCGTTATGCCACTGGCTGAGTGAAAGCTGCCACCGCTGACTCCCCCGCCGACGCTGCTGCTGCCACCGCCTCCGGCTCCGCCTGCCGTGCGTTTATTTCTAGCAGCTGCACCCAAGCGACGTATCTGTAACCGGTCAATCATTCAAGCAACGCATCCTGCTCCTGACTGTGCGCGGGTTTATTGTCGCTGCAAGAGGAAGGGGGGAAACACAAATACAAAATTACTCCAAGATACACAACAAAACATTTGTATGTATGTTTGGTATATTGGCACATTAGAGACCTGCATGAATATATTCGTTTTGTTTACCTTCCCCAAATATATTGTACTCTTTTTTATCACTGTACATTGATATGAATGAGTACATTAGTTGCTGTACTCAAATATTTGTACCCATTTGTTAATGAATGTTTGGTTTGCCCTTTTGAATGCATTCATGCAGTACTCTATCACATATACATATGCATACATATGTGTATGGGTGTGTGTGTGTGTGTGTTTGTGTTTGTGTGCCCGCATTAAGGTGGGACGCCAATTAGTCAAGACATTTGCCGTCAATATTTACATTGGACAGCTGCCAATGCGGAGCACAGAAGACACAGTGGCAACCCCCGAGTAGGACAAATGTACACACACATGCATACATACATATGCATGTATGTACATAAATGCATACGCACATTTGTGTGTGTATTTTCATACCTACATATGTATGTACATAATTATATATTGCACTGCAATTTTATGTATTAATTGCTCGACACACACGCACACATACACACATACATATATGTACATGTTTGTACATGGACAGCCTAGTGTGCGCGTGCGTGTGTGTGTGTGTATTCATTGATGATACTTTTGCTGCCCATACTTACTTTTCCTTTGAGGCGATTCTCGCGCGACTCTTATCACATTGCCCCATTTATGAGGCACTTCGCAACGGGACTTAACGCTTCAATCTTTAACAATGGCACACAACAACAAAAATGCGAACAAGAACAACTATGCGCGTGTATATAGTATGTGTATGTATGTTATGTATGTATGCGTACACCAGAGTGGCAACGCACACAGCAGTAGTAAATACAATTAATGAAATCGGCAACAAAGGCTACCTATGCACATAGGTATGAATGTATGCGGTATATACTACGTTTGTTTGGCCTGCTGTGTTTTGTGTGCCTGTGTGTATCGATAATTACGAGAAGAGTTCGAATTTAAAACTTAAGCCGAAGTTCGCAACAAAAGCACGCGTCGGACGGCAAACAACGTCTGACAGTTCGATTCCTACTGTCCTGCCATCCTGCCATAAAAATGACGATTCGATTCCTGCGCCTGCGCACTGGGCAACGCCAACGTAACGGGTCGATGACAAAGCAAAGTATCTGGAGGGGGTACTAGCCAGTGTTGCCAATTTAGCTATTTTCCCGTTAGATCTATTGTGTTACAATTAGCAATTGCGGGTTCGATTGTTATATAGCAGCTAGTGCACATGAGAGGTATTTTTATTTATAATTGGCGCAATTTTAGCCTTTTAATAACATCTAGTAAATTCATGTGTATTTTGTTAATATATTATGTCAATATATTGCCACACATTCATCAGCCCATTGTCAGCCCAATTGACCATTAGAGATTGATAAGAAGTTCTCAAATATAATAGATTAAATCAAAAAAATATCGTTTCAGTACTCAATATTTTTTTTTACTACTAACAAAATGTTCTGGCTATTTTTAGCTTTTTTTCAAAGGATAGCTTAGCTGTTTTATGACCGCAAAAGTTGGCAGCACTAATGCCAGCTAAGGAAGAAAGGCAACGGTAACGGCAAGACAGTTATTCCAGTGTGGCTAGTTTCGAGGCGGCAGCATAAGTTAAAAAATGGGCGGCACGGCGTCGTGCAAGAAATCCGCTGGCAGTGGCTATCCGGAGCACGATGATCCGGGATACCGCAAGTGTCAAGAGCTGAAGGCAAGTCCGGTATCGAGCTACGTTTGTCCTTTGCATAACACACACACACACACACACACACACACACACAAAAATACACACTCACACACACTTTGTCTGTCTGCAGATGGAGCGCTGGATACAGATGCACTATCAGATCAAGCAGAGGGAGCAGGCACTGGCAATTGCCCAGCACCGGGAGCTCTTCTACTGGCTAAGTGGATTCTATCTGAGCACCGTCTATGGCTGTGCCAGCTACTATCAGCGTGTCAAGCGCGCCTCAGTGCTGGCCCCACTGCTGCCGCTCACCTTCGTCATGGGCTACTACACGGATTGGGCCTATGGGAGCAAGTTGCATCGCATACAGGGTGAGTACGGCTCGATTAGCTTCGTTTTACTGTGTTTTTGCCTCATTCCGGTTTGTTGCCCGCACAGCGGAGGCAAATATGATAATGGAGCACGAACAGGAGCTGCTGCATTGGCCCGGTGGTCTGCCGACTGTGGCTGGCATTGATGAGGCACGTGTGGAAATCGAAATGGAAAAGAAAATGCATCCGCACCACATGTAGATGGCGACGCCGTTCTCATAATCATTCTCATCATCATTACGTTCATCAATTCCATGTTAGTGTAAACAACAATGCTCATTTTCATTGCTCAATCAGTCCAAACAGTGATTCATCGACACATGCACACACACACACACACACACGCACGCACGTACATACGTATATACATTCACACGTATAGCGAGTGCATGTGTTCATATGTACATACGTACAGCGGCTCTGACAGACATACATACATACGCACAAATGCTTTGCTAGTCATGTTTCGTAGAATGTTTGTATGTATGTACATTAGGACATGCTGATTTATGTATGTATTTGTATTGTAGGTATGTACATACATCAGTTTGTCACCAATGAAAATGCATAGATAGAAAAATATTTTATATTTGCATATGTATGTACATATTAGTGCTGCATAATTGTGCAAAGTACTTTTTTGTCAGAACTATCGATAATTAAAAAGTGATTCAATTACCAATAACATAGAAATTTAAAATGTGACAACAGATTGTATTTGCAAATATTTAGTATCAATAAATTTGCCAAGCTCTTTTTAACGCAGATTTAAATAGATTAGAAACCATTGTGACTAACGCAAGCCTTATCGATTATCGATTGCACAGAAATGAATTTCACTTGCGAAACCAATACGCAATACTGCTGTAACGGTTAAAGTCAGGTTTCAACACGATGCTCGAATAACTTACCCTCGTGTGGCACGTTTACTTTAGATAGTAATTAGAATTTTGTTGAATATTTCACTTAGTTTGAACGAGAACAATAATAATATTAGGCGATGAAACTGAGGGAACATAATTGTAATATTATATTATAGGTCCAAGAAAGGTGTGCAACGTGTGTTCAATTTAACGAGCCTTGTATTTAATTGTAGCCATTCAATTCGAGAGGAAATGTGTAAGTTGTGTTATGTTTTGTTTATTGCACTACATGCACATGTTAGAAAGAATGTAAATACACCAGTTTTTGCAGTTCTTTTTCGATATTTATTTATTCATTTGGCTATAATTCGAGGTAAATACACTTTCATCCGAGACACAGCTCGCATGTACGTATGTATGTACATACATATATTTAGTGTGCTTATGAATGTGTGTGTGTGTGTGTGTGTTTGTTACCAAACTGTGTTTATAAGGTTTTGGTATTAATCATTAAGTAATAACCCTTTAAGCTAAACTCTTTTACTACATAGCTTTATATAGAATATATTTCCAAGTGACTCTTCTTTATCGGCATTTCCTCCGGACTATAATATTGATATATGAATGTATGTGTAGTTATTTATCGATATACAGACAGTCAAGTAACACTTTACTCAAATGCACATGTTAATGTAATGTACATATGTGTAAAGTGTTACTTGACAGACTGTATACATATATTGTGTATGTATACAAAGCCTAGAGCATCCAAAAATACACATACATATATTGCGGCTAGTTGCCAACTCAAACTTGTTTGTATTTGTTGAAAATAGAACAGTTAACATGTCAAAATGACAGAGCTCTGCATGAATGATCTGGCAACAACTTTGTATGTTGGTACAAGATGTGTTGAAAGAAAGAAAATATAAATCTATTTGAAACTCAAACTAAAATTAGAAAAAAAGTGTATTATTCAAATAAAAGAAGACAGGAAAGGATTACTGCTGCTGTTGTTGGATGCTGATGATTCTGTTTCCTAACCTGCAACTAGAAATGCAGAGGGTCATCGCCCAGCAGGCTGTTCTCGATGAGGGCTCGAGTATCCTTCTTATAGTGCGCCTCACAGAACTCGGCAATGCGGACACATGCCTCTTCAATCATGGCAGCTGGCACCGTGAGCACAATCCGGAAATATCCAGGATATTCAAAGCAGCTCCCGGGCAGACAGAAGACACTTTGCTCGTTCACCAATTCCTGAACGAAGTGGTTATCGTCCTTAAAATCGGGAAAGCGTTCGGTACACACGCCAATCATCATGTACATAGCTCCGTGCGGCATTACCGGATTTAGTCCACGCACCTGTTTTAGTATCTTATATGCTAGTTGAGCATTGGCCTGCCAAAAGGAATGACAAATAAATGAGTACAAACAAAAGTGAATATGAATAAAAAGGAGGAAGAAAGGCTACCTTTTGGCATGCCGAAGGTTCTATACCCTTGCAGGTTCTTATCTCCTTCGATCCTTGCTATACTAGTCAGAAATTAATAATATTTATCTATTCATCGACAGCTATAGTACATATTACAACTTCAATCGTTGGACATTTATAACTTTCTTATGAAAATCTTTATTTTCCCCCGATTGTTCCTATGCAAGCTTTTGGATATAGTGGACAGACTTTAATAGATTATAATTTTTATACTGTCTTATTTTGATTGGCACTAATAAGTAAAGTTATTTCAAAAACACTACTTCATACAAAAACTCTCATTTCGATAGTTCCTATGGCAGCTATATGATATAGTGCACTGTAGAGGTGGAAATAAATCGATGTTCACTGAATCGATTTATTTTCAAAAATTCAAGGAAAAAATCGATTAAAATCTATTTAAATCGAAAATTTGAAATATAAGAAAAAAAAAACTGTTTTTTTGGCGTGAAATTATAAAAAAAAAGGTTTTTTTGGCTTGAAAAAAAGAAAAAAATATACAATATATTGAGTATATATTATATATATATATATATGATAAATTGTTATTAAACAATTACCCCGAACTAAAATTGTTCAAAAACAAATGCTTATCCGTCACACTATACACTTATCCGTCACAAAATACTAATATTTATACCACCACTAGACATGTTTACTAATTTAGTTGTCGTAATTTAATACTATTTTCAAATTTTCGATTAAATCGATTCTCAAAAAATAAATCGATGCATTGAAGAAAATTGAAAACATCGACTAATCGATTCGAGATTTAACTTCCAGCTCTAGTGCCCCGATTTTAATCGAAGTTTATGTATATTATTTAAATAGAAAAAGTTCGCGTACAGCAATACAAAGTATGTGTGCCCAGTTTACTCAAGACCGCTCTAAAACTGAGAGATTATTTCACAACAGACAGACGGACGGACTGACAAACATGGCTCGTTCGACTTCTCTGCTGATGCTGATTCAGAATATACATATATACTTTGTAGGGTCGGAGATGTCTTCTAATGTGCGTTGCAAACTTCTGCCCATAATGAATATACCCTCTGCAAGGGTATAAAGAGTGCTGGTAAGTCGCGGTGCCTTGCGAGGGTCGCACTGATCTTTCTGTTTCTGTTCAACTTACGTAGAGCACCTCGATAACTCCGTCAAAGTAGCTCTGTGGCGTCTTCGATAGTATATCAGGCAGTGCACCCTGTATGATCGTATTGGAGCCCAGGATGCGGCCACACATGTTCTTGAGCCCAGCCAGTGCGGTGCCCAGTCGTTTCTGCTGATCGTGCACAATAATCCAGCCCATTCGCCAGCCAGGCACCAAGAAGCGTTTGGTTAGTCCACCGCAAGAAAACACAGGCACCTCACGGGTCAGACTGCTGATGGCCACATGCTCCGAGCCGGGGAACACAAAGTGCTCGTAAATCTGCAGGGGAATAGAATGAATACTTTATGAGAATTCTCATTGGGGCCCATCGTTGAACAGCTTACCTCGTCGGCAATAATGGGCACATAATGACGCTCACAGATGTCCACAAGGTCCTGCAGATGCTCTCTGTCGTAGACACTGCCACATGGATTGCTCGGATTGTTGATAAGCAGTGCGGCTGTCTTCTCATCGATCAGGCCTTCCAATTGCACCAGATCGGCGCGCCATTGTTTCTCCGGTAAGAGATCGTAGTAACGCACCTCAATGTCGAGCCCTTCGACAAGTGTTCGGTACAAACAGAAGCCAGGCCGTGGCAGCAGCACATTCTGGCCCCGATCGGCCAAGGCCAAGATGCAGTATTCTAATGCTGACGAGCAGCCGCTGCAGAGGATCACATCATTCGGATCAATCACTCCCTGACGTCTCTGATGTGCACTGTACTTGGCCACCGCTTCGCGCGCCACCTCGTGTCCCTGTGTGTGTGCATATCCGTTGTATTTGCCGCTCTCCAAAGATCGCACTGTCGCCTTCATCGTTTCATCGGCGGCTTTCAGATTGCCAAAAGTAGTGGGATCGCCTGCAACATAATGACAATTTTTAAAATTAATTATTCAAATAAATGTAATCGATCATCGATTAAAGCTCAAATGACTTGCTTTCATTTAAATTTCCCTATTTACGTTCTCATGGCCAGTGCGACCAATCTGGCTAGTTTCCCGCTACATCTAGCGGTTTACAATCGACAAAATGGTTAATGGAAAGTTCGTTTCTATAAGAATAAATAAACATGCGATCTTTTCGTTTTGAGGGCCAAATTTTGGTTTTATACGAGACTTGGAAAAATGAATTTGTTTTAAGAAATTCAAGATTACGACATTAAGATGGCTCCGAAAAATGCAAGTCTTTTAGGGAAACGATTCGAAAAATAATCATTCCTCAAAGGTTATACAAATATTCGAGTCCCAAACCTACATTAAAATTAGTTCTTTAAAATATTAGGCACATAAAAGTCGTTCAAATACAATAAACTAATTTTAACCAACTTTTTAGCAAATTAACTTCACTTAAAAATTATACAAAATATAACTTTAATGGATTTCCTTTCTAAAGAATCCTCCCATATAGTCAAAGTCGTTTCGAGTGAATTTCCCGCCTAGTCTTTAGCACCGTATTTGTTAACACGGGGTGCGATAATATGTACACACATACACATATCCATATGCATATATGTACATACGAATCGTTGTACCGGCTATATTCTCGATTCGATTCTTGATCTTGTTTATCGATTCTTGAAAACAGGTGAAACTACATTTTATGCAAATGCATTGCAAACGCGCGCGCGCGCGCCTTGACGAAAACAATAACAATATGTAACAACACTGTCCAGACGTCGGATTCTATTAATTTTATACACAGTATATACATATGTATATAAGTTTATATATAAAGTGGTGGGCTCATCTAGTTAATATTGCATAAATTAATTAGAAACTCGCAGTTTGAAGGCATCACAAAAGTGCATATTTAGCTGTTTGTTTTTCAAGAAATCGACATGTATCAAGCCCTAACTACAATAGCGCCATCTGTTGATGCATTTAAGCGCATTTGTACGCACTTATAAACTGTTTACTTTGTAATATTGACCAAAATAAATGAATTCATGTCGCTCTGTTGGCCGAAACAAGTTTCGGCATTTTACGTAAAACATTTATTGAGAAAACAACACAACAAAAATATAATATATACATATGTATTCGAACATAAAAACGATATACAAATGTACATTTGTACATACATATGTATATAATGTTTGTATATAAGAGTGAGTAGTATATAAGAGTGAGCTCGAAAGCCTGGAAAAAGCAAATTGAGCCGACCAACTGGAAACAAGCATGGCTTTAACGGTATTTGCATACGTACATACATATGTATTGTATGTATGTATAAGACATGTGTTCGCACAAGCCACATTATATTGGCTTAATACATGGACACTTAGCCTTATTCGGCAATTGTTTGTAAATTGGTATTATTTGAGGTACATATGTACAAAGAATATGCATACATATGTATGTATGTATGTACATATTAACATAATTGAGTATACTGCTTGAAAACATTTAAAAAGGCAAATGTATTATTCACTAAAAATGGCTACAACTATTTGAGTACAGTTTCTATTCCTGTTCCTGTTCCTGTTCTGACAGCTATTGTACTCACTCATTTTAATGTACTGCTAAAAATGAGTACAGTATTTTTGGGGGCAATTTAAAAAAGCCTTTAAAGCTGCTACACTATAGTACTGTCAAGTAAAACATGAATGTATTCATGTAGAACTGTATTACATGAGTACACACATATCTATGAATATACAACTGTACGTCAAGTCTGTACGTCTGTCAAGTAACTCTTTACACATACAGTTTGTCAAGAAACACTTTTCATATATGTATTTACATAACATTAACATGTACATACAGTGTAAAGAGTTACTTGACTCACTGTACATTACATTAACATGTGCATTTGAGTAAAGAGTTACTTGACTATCTCTCGCATTATTTGGTATTCATTCTGATGGTCATGGAGACGATTTAGATTGTACCAAGTATGTACAATGCGATCCTAAGTGATCTAAATGGTGTTGATTACAATGAGAATCATACGAAAATACATGTATGTATGTACATACAGTCTGTCAAGTTACTCTTTACACATATGTACATTACATTAGCATGTGCATTTGAGTAAAGAGTCATGTTAATGTTATGTACATATGTACATATGTACATAGTATGTGTAAATTCTTTCTTGACATACTGTATGTATTTGACATCAAGGAGATTGAGTCTTGTTCCCCTCAGACTTACCTATGGATAGCGGTATCATGGGCTTTTGCGGATTCGGTTTGATGTTCAATGATTCGACAACATTGCGAATACGATTGTGTGTGTTCAGGGACAGTGCCGAGCCCTTCACCTGCCAGCCAGTGCGAACCTTTGCCTGGTCAAGTGTATCCGACTGCAATTGCGACTGCGAGTCCAGCTGGAGCTGGGCAACCGAATCGTTAGCGGCACCGACATCGCTGGTATCGGGGGTGGTGGTGGCTAGGTCGGTGGTGCCACTGCCACTGGAATTGCTACGGCTGTTGAGGCTGCTCTGAAACTTGTACCGTTCGTTGGCGACACTGCTGGGCATTATCACCAGGCAGGCTCGAGAGGATCAGGTGGATACACGAAAAAAAAAAGGCAAGAAAATCGCTTGCGGATCTTGCTGGTAAGTTGTGTGTGCCGCGCGGGAAACTATTGATTACTCAAATGAAGGTGAAATTTGTATCCTGTTTATCATTCCAGACTAGCATTAGAAATGAAATTTGTCGGCTTTATATCAAGTGATTATATATAGATCGATCGCTGAGCACTAAAACAACACTGATTTAGTTGGCTGATCTCTTGGGGCTTTTATCGTCTCTGGGGGCTGCGACGCTTGGTCGCTTCATTATATACATATATATATATACTGATACCAATCCGATATATTGAGGGGCGTGAATTAATATTTTGCACACTCTCACAGACACGTCGCAGAGCAAAACACGCGTCTCGTGGAGCCGAACCAAAGAACAACAACAACTACTCAAACTTCGGCTCGAACTCGGGCCTAACTCTGATTTGAATACTGGCACTGGCACTGGACACGAAAATAAGATAAATACTATATACTATATATATATACGTATGTGTGTGTGTGTGTATGTATTATGCATATAAACAATATGTAGATTCCCAAAGCCTGGCCTGACTTGGAACCAGATTTTAAGTTTTATAAACAACAACAATTTTCTGTAACATGATGAGGGAGAATACTCACACCCCCTGCCTATCCCATTCCTTCATCTGCATCGATATATGTTACATACCATATATTGACCCCTTCGAGTTGTAAACCAATCTCTGTTTATTCCATACCAAAATATTCAGCTAATCTCACTCTCTCTCTCTCTCGCTCTCTCTGTTATCAATCTTATATCCAGATTGCAAATATTCCGCAGACTGTCAGAGTCATGCATATGCATTACGCCGGGAAAAAGACTTATTACGTTGATATGACACCTGTTCACGGCGGTAAATGGCGACGTTGCGACTTTGCTGTGAGACGCGTCATAACTGCGCTACACGCGCAAAAACAAACAAGTCAACAGTTTTACGGATTTGGCTACGTAAAGACCTGGTCCAGGTCCCAGGTCCCAGTCCCACTCCCGGCTCCCGTACCCGTACCCGTACCCGTACCCGTACCCGTACCCGTACCCGTACCCGTACCCGTACCCGTACCCGTACCCGTACCCGTACACGTACCCGTACCCGTACACGTACCCGTACCCGTACACGTACCCGTACCCGTACACGTACCCGTACCCGTACCTGTTCTGGGCACGTACAAAGTTCTGGGTCTTCCGGTTTCCTTGATTAAACAGCTTCTTGTTATTCCCGCTATCATTGTTGTTGTTTTTGTTGTTGTTTTGGACTTTGCTTTCGCGAGCTGCACAACAGTTAGTTGGTGTTGTTGTTGTTGTTGTTTTGTGTCAACCTTTCCACAGCATTCACATATTAAATACGAGATACCGAGATGTCGAACAAATCGAATTCAATCTGTTCCGAATTCGCGGGCGAGCCTCCTGCTCACCCTGCGTTGCCAAACTGGTTTCCAACTTTATGCTTTGCACATTTGCATTGTGCCATCTGCCTGCCCAGACAGGTGTCTGCAGAAAGAGGTGGAAAGTGGAGAGTGGAGAGTGGAGAGAAGCATAGACTGGATAAATAAATACAGTTGCAAAGATTCCTGTTCAATCATGTTGAAGATCTGCAGCCATTGCACAGTGGGGCCAGCAGGCCGATTTATTGCAATTAAATTCAACATTTTTATATATAAATGTTGAGCAGAAGTTTGCAACGCACCTCTTTGGCCCTATAAAGCATATATATTCTGGATCAGCATCATCGCCAGGGAAGTCAATATCTGCCATATCTGTCTGTCCGTCCGTCCCTCTGTCTGTTGGAATGCAAACTAGTCTGTCAGTTTTAAAGCTACCTTCATAAAACTTGCCACACACACTTCTTATGGCTGCACGCTATAAATATGTCAGATCGGACCGATATATCGTATAGCTGCCATACAAACTATCGGCTCATTTTTATTATTTGTCAAGATATTGCAAGCAAATTTACTACATCGGACTTTTTCTATATACATACATATATTATATAATATGCATATAAAATTTCATAAAAATTGGACCACTATAACATATATCTAGCATAGGAACAATCTGCCGACATACACGTTTTTGTATGAAGAGCAGTTCTAATTTTGAAAATAAATAAACTTAACTTATCAGTGCCAATCAAAATGAGACATAATATTGAATATACATAATATCATTCAGTTCTGCACCATTATATATAATTAGTATTGGAAAAATCGGAGGAGATAAGAACCTGCAAGGGTATAGAACTTTCAGCATGGCCTTTCCTTTTGGGTTTTTAAGATATTTTTGCCAATATTTATATGGGAATCGATAGAAAACACTCCACTCATACTGGGAACACATTTTGTTTGATATTTTATGCGATATTTGTATAACCCTCGACCTTCGCTCAAATAAAGAGATTACTAACCTTATGCAAAATGTATGTAACAGATCTAGAGACTCCAAAGTTGTTATATAGGTCCCAGTATAATCTGCGCAGACGAAGTTTATTTCAAATTCTGGATGTCAGGTTCCCCGTCCACGAAAATTCATAACCAAGCAAATAAATGATATTTAAATTCGATTTGTGTGCAATGTATGCAATATGCAACTTTAACATATACGTAGCTGATCCAAATATCTACGCCTCCTCCAAATTTCAATACAATCGGAAGTTATTGAAGAAAGTATGAGCACAATATTGAAGAAAGAGTTCTGGCACCCCTCTATTTCAGATAGTATGTAACTAAACTCTGATTTTGTTACATCTTTTAAAGGGTAGAGAGTATCATACAGTTAGATTATTTTTACGGCAGCAGATGTCGAAGGGTTTGCCATTTATAGCTTTTTTCGAGTTATGACGTTTTCAGATTATATCTATTTTGAAAGGCAAGCACTGTTTTTTTTGACCTATTGAGAGAGATTGCAAGCCGATGAATAAAAAACTAAGTTCAGTATCCAAAAATAGCTAAAAATATATACAAAAATGAACTGCACCACGTTATGAAAGAGTTATTACGTGAGCTTAAAGATACAGTCGTTCGATCCAGCTGAATATCGAATATTGAATGTACTTTGGTATTTAAAACATTCAAGTATTAATTTTCATTGAACTCCATTCAATACAACGGAAGTTTTTAATTAAATTCCGATTAGCATTGTTGCTAATCATGACCAGACGAATTCTTTGGAATTGATCATGCTAGAATTAAATTGAGAAGAGAAGAAGATTTGCGGATATGATTTTATTGTCTAGACCTAAACAGAGCGAGTGCAATGACAATATGGGAATATCATATTCACGATAGTATGGTACATTACAGATCATTAATTTCTACAATCTACTCGTACATATGTATGCGATGTGCTTCAACGATCTATTGATATTGATCTATCGGCATCTTCATATAGTACATATATACATATATACATATATACAATCATCGCATTTACAAATAGTTTTCAGCTTATTTAACATTAATATAAATACTATATATGTTTAAATTAGAATACTCTGTATAAATCGAATGTAAGTAGAATTTTAGTATTACAATTTGAGCAACAAAAAAAAAAAAAAAAAAAAAAAAAGAAAGTGATAATAATTTCATGTGTTCAACGAAGCGATCGTTTGGTATACTATATAGAATTACAGCACTGATTGTAACTTAACCTACTGTGCGTATGCAGAGGGGGGTCCGGAACACGCTTACTTGCGTTTAAACATGTTACTGAGGCGTCGCTTGGGCGGCGAGTTCTGAAAATGAATAACAGAATTTGTTTTTGCAATTAGAATCGAAAATAGAAGGCAATTGAGTTTGATAACGATAGGGGGCGGAGGGGTGAGTCTTGAGAGGCACTGCCTGTGTTAGCCTATGTCTCGTTCGTGAGGGTCATCTAAGACGGTCTGTACAGTATGATAGCGAGCATTGTCACCAGCAAACCGATAATGACAAGAAACAGTCGGTTGAGGCTTGAGAAGAGCTCCCGATGGGGATCCGGCGGAGTGGGCGCTACGGGTCTTTGCATCGTTGTTATACGAATTTCCGGCAGGCGATGCGATATCTGATGATGGTGACCAAGCAAGTAAACGGTTGACGATTGCGTTGACGATGAAAAACTTCGCTGCGATTCGTTTGTGGCGGCCAGCGCCGTTGACAACGTTTTTGTCTCCTGCATCATCTGCGGCTGACGAATGTTCGGGGTTCTTGTTGCATTCGTTGTCTCACGTGAGCTGATCTCCAACTCCATGGTGAGATCTAAATCAAGCGATTGCAAATCATTGCGATTGTGCATGATGTAATTGTTGTTATTGTTCGGTTTGATCAGTGCATACGTTGCATTGCATACGGGGCCCGCAAGTGCTATCGATTGCTCCTCTTCATCTTCATCTTCCACTTCCTTTTCCTGCTTCTCCACGCTGAACTCCACCAACTCATCATCAATTTCGTCCGACAGTTGCCTGGACTGATCGAAATTTAGATGCCGCATATTTCGCCGCTTCTCTACCCATTGACCTTGCATCCTTGAATCAGTAATAACAGTAATAACACCTACAGCAGCATCAGCATCATTATCTTCATCATCATCATCTCCGGAGTCACCGTCGTCGTCGTTGTCGTCGTCCTCGTCGTCGTCGGACAGTGGCCTTGCCAAATCGAAATGAATATTTCGTATATTGCGGCGCTTGACGCGAAGCTTGCTGTTGGCAAAGATGTTGCCTTTCAAGCAATAGGTGACCCGCATATTCTTCGGGCGCTTACGTCGAGGCAACGAGCCGTGCGATTGGATGCTTAACCTACGACCCACTTGAAGATCGGCTCTGTGTGATGGCAAGTGCAATGGTGTAGTTTCATCTGGTAGTTGCTCCGCCTGAGCAACGAGCTCTGCATAGCTATCGATTATCATGCGACGATAATTGTGAAAGTAGCAGGTCCGCCTCGTGCGTGGTGTCGATGTGCACAGTGGGCTCTTCGCCGTGTGTAATTTCTGTAACTGATTATTGTTGGCTTGCCTATGCAGCAGCGCAGGTAGCTAGAAAAGGAGCAATTACTTTTGTGAATAGGTCAATTGTAGTCCCACACATACTCATACACATACACATACAGATAGCAACGAGAACACAAGGCAACGAGACGACGACAGAGGCAGGAGGCAACACAGGAGGCGACACACATTGTGGAGGCAACGGGAACGGGGCTCTACAGTGACTACAAACTTACCTCGTCGCGAGGCAACCCGGCAGCAAGTCCCAACCCACTGCTGCCCATGCTGAAGCGTGAGGCGAATAGTTTAAACCGTGCAGGCGTCTTGGCGCTGCCGTTACCCTCGAACTGTTCACGCAATATCTCACGTGGTGGCTCTGAGCTGCCAAAGGAAAGACGACCACCATTTTTACTGGGCGTCGGTGGACCTGGACGCTTATAGTGTGTACCGATTGACTTCTTTCGTGCTGCAGCTCCCGTCGTGCTCAGCAGCGCGCTCATGCTGTCATCGAGGCTATGTGGACCGTCCTACGGAGAGAAGAAAAGAGAACAAATCGATAAATCATCAAGTTAAGATTGCCAAGTTATTCAATTAAGTGTTATTAAATTCAATAGTCGTAACAACAACAGCCACAACAACAATTATAAACAGTACCTGAAGACGCACAAGACAATGAGACACAGGGAAAACGATTTGTCTAAGTATATTAAATATATATAAATTATCAACTATTTAAATGTGTAACGTAATGAACGAGGAACGAGAACGTAAAGAGAAGCTGAAAAAGAGATTTTTGCCAGTAAGTAGAAGTGAAGCAGAACCCTCTACAAGGGTATGATAGACAAGATAAAACAGCATCCACTTGACAATAGTAACTGATCGAGACATTGTACATTATATATTATTGGTTATAAAAGAGAGAGAGAGAGAGAGAGAGAGAGATGCCTTCTTCCACAATTACGCTAACAAATAACATGCACGATACGATCGGATAAACATAGAATAACTAACATTGACTGTTCTATGTTTGTGCTTACATTTATCGAACTAATTGCTTGAGTTTATAGGGGATTCTCACAGAATTTCCATATTTTGTGTCATCATGTTTTTGGTCTGTGTGTCACACATTAACCTAAATGTTATACTAATAAAGCCTTTTGCCTATAGCATCAAAGGCACCTGTTGTCATTCCTGTGACTGTCTGTCACAAACTTGTTTCAGTTGCGTTCCTTCTTCTCGTTCTTCGTCTGAACGCAACGCTGTCATAGTTGTTGTTGTTGCTGTTGTTGCTGCCTGCACCGGCAGCGTTATCCGTATTGATAATGCTTACTTTAAGATCATCGTCCTGAGTACCCAGATCATACTGTGCCGCATAGGTGCTCTTCAAATGTGGCGGCTGAAGCGAGTTGCGATAATTCAGTTCTTCCGAGCTATTAAAAACAGAAAAAGGAAACACCAGAGACAATTAATAAAGACATTATTATTAAAATTATTAATAAAATGGGGTCTCCTACAGGAGAAAAAGGTGTCGAAACGGCGTTAAAAGTAGTTCTTTTGTATCCGAAAGTTGCCTGAAAAAAGCTGTGTTTAATAGTTTCGTCGTCTTCTTAGCAGAGTCTTCTCTGTTTCTGAAGATAGACTCGTCTTAAATAGGTGATACTTCACCGTATGATGGCCACTGTGATAGCCAACATGGAGATGAAGAATCCTTCTGAAGATCAAACCAAGGGATTGTTGAGCTGTTTGGCCTGCCGCTTCTCTGCTCTGAATAGACAGCAGCAGGGATGAGACAGTGGACCACCCTATACCACAAAGAGATTGAGGCCTAAGCAACGAAGCTAGCTAGCTCTTGCGTTAGATACCAGAGTGATCAATTAGCCAGAAAAGAGTAACTATACATATATATATATATATATATATATAAAAATGGTAAACCTACGTCATATCAGTGACACGCCCTAGTTTGAGATCTGTCAGATACGTGTTGTTAAACACCTCGCCCTCCTCGTCCTCCATAGCCAGATTGCTGCCCAGATTGGCAGCAGGAGCATTGGGTCGCTTAAACGGATGTCTCTCCTCGATGACAGCGGCGGCAGCTGCAGCTGCTGCTGCTGCCTGTTCGGCCTCTTGAAGATGACGCAACTTGGTGCTGAGAATTGCGTGCTGCTTTTGTTGCTCCAGAATCTTTTCGTTGAGTCGCATAATTTGATTGGACAACTTGCGTGTATGCTCCTCATATTTGGTGTTCTGTAAGATAAGCCAGGAATGTACTTTATCGAAATTCATTTTGTTTTCACTCATACTCCAATTCAACCTTCTTCGCATCTGTTCCTTTGCCTTAACTTCTTACTTTCCCTCTCACTCTCTCTCTCTCTCTCTCTCTCATTTTCTTTCTCGTATGCATGTTTTAAAGATATAAACACATTGTAGGCTTAGCAGACTTTTTTCCTGCCTCTTCCTGCAAGTGGCAGAGAGAGAGAGAGAGAGAGGAAGTTATAAGAAATTTCACAAATTCGACTTTTTATTTTTATAATATTAATAAAATCGACGTATCTATTAATCGAAAATCATCTACAGTTTGATAAATGATATTTTAGATAGATTCATTAGTTAGTTCCCGACTCTTTATGCTAATAAACCTTCTGATTCTATATTGTCTGCTAACTATCTGAGCTATCTTTGTCACACTTACCTGAGAACTAAGTTTCTCCAATTCCGCCTTGTTGCTTGCAGCATCACGCTCCTGCTTCTCCTTCATCCGGGTGACCTCCTCCGTGTAGAGTGTGCGCTACAGTTGTCAAGACACGACGGATAGCGTGGTCGGGTTAGTGGTGAGAGTTATATTTATGATAGTCAACCAAGCACAGAGACAGTGAAACGAAAACAAATACAAATGAAAATGAAACTGATACGTTAGCCAGCCAATTCGGAATAACAGAAACAATAACATATTTTTAAATCGATTAAGACGAATTTATTTAATTATTAATTAACGTTATTAATTTACATGGGTATACGCAATACGCAATACGTAAAAAAAACATGCACAAAAATACTAGAACATAAAACGAAGTTAAATGTCAACAAAAGAAACTCGATTGGTTTCTATCTTATTCTAAAACTCAATTGGTTTGCGACTTCGCAGTATAATGTCAACATTATTGCTTATTAGTATCATATAGGCCACAGCCAGCAATATCCCCAGCACAAATAGGGGCATCAAACAGTTGAGCTCGCAGAGGCCACCAGCACGCCCTGCAGCATCTGCTGATTTTGATTGTGGTTCTGGGTCTCGATCTGGTCTACTGTGTGTTTCCTGTTCAGTTCCCCCCGGCTGACCCGACTCTATCGCTGCGTGACTTTCAGGCTTTAGGATTTCGAGTATATGAGTAGAAGTGGTGTGGTGTGGTGTGAAATTGTGAGTGACAAGTGAGAAGAGGAGGTAGGTCGGCGCAGTGGAAAGAGAAGAGGAAACAGAGAAATATTATTTAAAACACTGTATGATATATTGAATATTTAACTACTTATTCAACTTTTGCTACAATATCGTATGTATGAAGTTGGAATAGTTAACCCGCTGAGCTTGCATCTGTAACTTGATTGAAATCGGAATTGATTTTATACACAGATTGTCATAAGGAAATCTTTTCTGTGTCTTCAGCTTTTGGTCACATATTGACACTCAGACAGACAAGCAAACAGTTGAACAGAACCCAATTTGGAAAATTAAAGCGACAACAGACCACTTACAGCAACAGAACAGGGAGGAGATGATTTTAACCAAAAACTTAACAATAAATAGATTTATAACTATTTAAGAAGATTTAGAGCATTTGGAATGAAAAGATTCCTTTAGAACATAGACGTTAATAGAAAATAGGGGATATAAGAACAAAGACCAAGTGTGCTACAAAATAACAATATAGATACATAGTTATACAGGTTAATAAAGATAGCCAGGTTAGTAATAAGATTGGAACGCTACAAATACATTTATTAGATGGCCACTGAAGAGGAGATTAGTTTATAGAAGAGCAGAGCATAGGGAATGCAGCACACCAAATATGCACTCACCATCTTCGACTTCATCTTCTCCAATTTGCCTTCCATCTCGAGACGCTGATCCTTAAGCTTTTGCTCGCAACGGGCAATCTCATCCTTGGCGCCGCAATATTTGGCTCGCAGTATTTGACAATCGTGCTCCAGCTGCTGCATATTGATGCGCTCCTGTGATCCTCCATGGTTCTCCATTCGCATGCTACCTTGCAACTCTTCAAATCTAGTGCGCATTCCGGCTAGTTTCACATTGCACTCATCCAGCTCATCTTTCAGTGCCTTATTTTGCCCCTCCAGTTCGAGTGACTTATCGCATTGTGATTCCAATTGCTTGATCTTAATGTGTGCCCCATCCAGCTCGGATAGCGCCTCCGATAGCTGCCCCCGGACTGCAGGCAATTGTTGATTCTCCGCCACATTCGATGGCTGTACGTTGTTGCGTTTGATTTCGTTTTGTAGCTCAATGAGCGCATCGTTTGCCACCATCAGTTGGGCATTGAGCTCCGTCTTGAGCTTTTGCTGCTGCTGGATGTTTGAGTTGAGGCCACCAACCTCGAGTTTCAGACGCACTTTCTCCATTTCGGATTCATCAAGCTGCTGCTCGAGTTCACGCATTTTCTTCTCCATCGTTTCACGCACCTTTTCGACCTTCAGCAGGCGTTCGTGTGTTGCAACACGTTCCTTTTCCAGTAAATCAGTTTGTTCGCGTTGCTTAACCTCTGCCTGGGCGCCTTCACGCTTCATTTTGGTAATATCGGCTTGCTGATGGCCCAGCTTAATGGCCATTTGCTCCAGTCGCTTGGTAGTCGCATCCAGTTGCGTCTTGCACTTCTGCAATTCCTCATCCTTTTCAGCACTCTCTTTAGTCTTCTTTGCCCAGAGCTGTTTCTGTTCTTCCTCGCACTGCTTTGCCTTCTCCACCATCTGCTGCCGTGTTCTGTCCAACTGTTGCTGCAAATCTTTAAGCTCTTTCTGTGCTCCGCCAAGCAGCTCCTGTTGCTGTACATTGTGCCGCTTAAGCGCACTGAGCTCTGTCTCAATTTGTTCCTTCTCCATCTGCGATAGCTTCATATTGTCGGCTTCCAGCTGAACTTCACGTTTCAGCCTTTGCCGATCTTGTTGGGTGAGCCGTAACTGTTGCTCCATTTCGGCTTTAGCTGTTTCCCATCTGCAGTGTTTCTCTTCCAACATTATCAACTTCGCATTGACCGTGCTAAGCTCTTGTTGAAGAGACTTGCGCTCGTCTCTGAGCTTATCGCGCTCTTGTTCAACTACTTTAGACTGTTGCTGCAGCTGCAGTTTATCTTCCAGCATATTGGAATTATGTTCTTCCATCTGCGTGTGTTTCAGCTTGGCCATCTGTAGCTGCTCTTCGAGACGAGTGTGCGCTTGCTGCAGTTCTTGTTTGGCAAGCACCAGCTCTTGCTTTAGATCCATTTTATTACTCAGCTCTTCCGATTGCTGTCTCTGGAGTTCTGTTAGCTTCATATTGGCAGTTTGTATATTCTCTGCAAGACGCGCGTGCTCCACTTTCTGCGTATCCAGCTCTTGATTGACTAATTCAAGTCTTTGCTCCAACTGCACCTTTTCCTTTTGCTCCTCTTTATACTGCCCTTGCAGCTCTGTTAGCTGTGAATGGGCCTTTTGAAGCTCCTGCCGGATATGTTCGTGCTCCTCCTGCTGCTTGTCAAGCTGTCGCGCGCGCATGCATAGCTCTTCTTTGGCACTCTCCAATTGTTCTTCCAGCTGAATTGTATTCTCCTCCCCTCGGGACTTCTCCTCTGCCAACTGAACTAACTTCGATTTCGAAGTCTGCAGCTCCTGCCTGAGCTGTTCCTGAATTATCATCTGCTGATCAAGGTTATTGTTGATGATCTCCAAATGCGTTTTGTTCATCAACTCATTGGAACTCTCTCTTGATCGCACTGCTTCCAATTCAGCAATCTTTGAATTTGCAATCTGTAGCTCCTTCTCAAGTTGATCATTCGCTTCTTTCTGCACACTCCATTCTTGGTTTGTGCATTCCAGTTTTTGTTTCAACTGATTTTGAATCTCTTGCTCCTCGAATCGTTCCTTCTGATGCTTCTCTACCAACTGTGAAAGCTTTGAGTTAACGGACTGCAGTTGCTGCTCAAGATCAACCTGCATCAGTTTCTGTTCATCAAGCTCATTCCTGGCAATCTGCAACTCATGCTTTAGCTGCGTACTCTGCTCTTGTTCCCTGAACATTTCCTCCTTGTGATGCTCCTCCATCTGTAGTAGCTTTGAGTTCGCTCTCTGCAGCTCCAGCTCAAGTTGATCCTTTGCTTGCTTTTGCTCACTCAATTCTTGCTTGCTGCACTCCAGTTGTAGCTCCAACTGCGCTTTACTCTCCTCTTCTTTGGACTTCTCCTCTGTGTGCTGCGCAAGGTTTGAGGTTGCAATGAACAGATCCTGCTCAAGACGATCCTGTTTTAGCTTTTGCTGCTCAATCATTTCCTTGGCAACCCGCAGTTCGTGCTCCAGCTGCATCTTGCACTGCTCTTCTCTGGACTTCTCCTCCTTGTGCTGCTCTTCCAACAGTGCAAGTCTTGAGTTCGCCGACTGCAGATCGCGCTCGAGTTGATCCTTCATTTGCTCCTGCTTACTTAAGTTTTGCTTGGTACATTCTAATTGCTGCTCTAACTGGGTTTTACTCTCTTCCTCTCTAGACTTCTCCTCACTTTGCTTCACTTTTATTTGATCAAGTCTTGTCATTGCAGAGTTTAGTTCGTGTTCGATTTTCTCTTTTTCTTCTTTCTTTGTACTCAATTCTTGCTTGGTGCATTCCAGTTGCTGTTCCACTCGTGTTTTTTCCTTCTCTTCGATTTGGCACTTCTCTATTGTAGTTTGGAGCTCGTGCTCCAGATGAACTTGCTTCTCACTGGCAGATTTAAGTTGTTGCTTTAGGTTTATCTGTTCGAGATCTAAATCGTGATACTTCTGGTTGATAGCCTCAAGTTGCTTCTGCAGCTGTAGCTTCTCTTCGCTTTGTTCACTTAGCTTCTCTGCTTGTGTCTCTAGCTGTTGCTTCAGCTGGGCGACAGCCTTATCCTTCTGCTCGAACTGCACTTGGTCTAGCTTCTGCTGCTCTAGCGTGTCCTTTAGCTGCTGTTGTAGCTCTGATTGTTGCTCTGCCAGTTGCTTTGTCTTCTCAGTTTCATCTTTCAGCTGTTGCTCTAACTGAGCTTCCCTCTCTGTGGCAGCTTCGTGCAGTAATACCAACTGTGCCAGTTGCTTGCGCAATTGCTCTGAACTGTTGGTTTCAGCTTCAATTGATTGCTTAGTGTATGTACTGATGGTGTTCAGCAATTGCAAAGTAACTTTATCTTGAACAGTTAGTTGCTCTGCAGTCTCAGCTATTTTGCTGTTTAGTTCTTGAGCACTCTCCTCCATCTGAGCCAAGTTTGACTCTAATTGTCCAATACGTTGATTGTTGATTTCCAGCACACTGTGCTTTTGCGCCAATTCAACACGATGCTGTTCACGTAGATTATTGGCCAGATCCCTTTCAGCTTTGTTCCGTTCTTCCAGTAAACTTTTTTCCTTTCGCAACTGTTCCAACTCGCTAAGCAGCTGCCTAACTTTCTGCTCATTTACTTGCAACTCCAGGCGTATTTTCGAGAACATTTCTTTGTTTTCATCCTCGCGTTGCTGTGCCTGTTCTATGCTCTCCTTAAGACCGAGTTGACTCTTGGTTAGCTTCTCATTTAATTGCGTTACTTCGTTCTTCAGCTGCTGCATGTTTTCTTCAGAGATTTTAGCAGCTGCATCGCGTTCCGCTTGCAACTGCGACAATTTCTGTTGTTCTAGCTGAAAGTTAACTGACAACTTCTCCATATTGGACTCTACTAAAGACAACACTTGTGCATCCTTAGCGTCCGACGGTATCGAAAGATTATAATGCTCTGCAAGTTGAATTAGTTTCTCGCCAATGTGTGCCTTCTCCTGCACCAAATTGCCGAGTTGATCGCGCAACATTTCGTTCTCTCGCTTCTTATCGTGCAATTGTTTATCAATCACCGAGCTTGCCATATTCTCTGGAGTGACATTCACAGTGTCCGACGATTGTGAAGTGTCGAGCAAATCAAGTGTTGAGTTAAGCACTTCTCGGCCATTGTAGATCTCATCACGAGTCGCCTGCAAGCACTGTTGCAACTCTTGATTATCCCGCTGAAGACAGGCAATCTCTCTCTCCTTTTCGGTCAACGACGACGTTGTGTTCTCCAAGGAACTTTCCAAATCGCTTAATTGCTTTATGAGCGAGAGCACTGAATCCTGTGTCTCCTTGAGCTGCAAAGTAAAGTAAGAAATGGGAAACCAATAGAATAACGATTCATTTTTTACACATTAACTCAACACGTTTGGTTAAGCTATTTACTTATGTTTCATTTGTTAGTGAGTTTTTGTGTGGGGTTAGAAATTGTAAGGCAGGTACACACAGTGCATGATGAAGTGCTTTTTGAGATGTGAGTGTGTCTGAGTTACAATATGGGCAGGGGTGCTAACTACTCGCCACCAAAAGTGGACACATGATGATTCAATTAATGTTCCAGATAATTTTAAGGGTTTCTTTTGTGCTAGTTTATATCGTTTCTCTTGTATGATACTGTGGCATTTATAACTAAAATACAAATAAATTAAATTTAATTCAATATTTGCATTTCTACCTGTCTCTCCAGCCTTGCATTCGCGGCTTTAATCGCCACAATCTGCTCATTTCTCTCAGCGAGTGCAGCATCCTTGGTGTTAAGCTCAGAAGCCTGCTTCATAAGCCGCCGTTTCAACTGCAACCAGAGAAGAGGGTTATAAATGATCTTCATATGCATATTATATATTATAATAGTATTTCAGGTAACAGCAGGCGGGCAATCCGTACATCCCCGCGCCGTCTACCTGTTTACCTTTCCCTTTACATACATTGTCAAATTCATTGGGCACATAGTTCAGTTTGTTGCTGTTCTCATCGTTTTCGTTCTTCAGCGTGGCCTTCTGCAAGGCCAGCTGTTTCTTCTTGACCATGTTCTCTGTAATGAGGAAGTAAATAGACCACATTTAAGAAAGAGTCGCAATAGTAGCAACAATTTATTGTGTTTACCTCGTGTGAGCGAATTAATAAGCTGTTCATTCTCTAAAATTTGTTCTTCTAGAATAATTTTCTCATATCGCTCCGTTTCCAGTTGAGCCTGCAAATGAATTAACGATATTTGAGATATTGTAAACCAGAAAGAAATATATATAAGACTTGAACTTACACGCAATCCCCGTAACTCGCGTGTTCTCTGCTCGAGCAGCTCCGTTTTTGGTGTTGGTGGTGGACTGCTCGCCAGTGGTTTTCTCCACTCTTTTGACAGAGATGAGGTTCTCGTCGAATTCGTAGTGTCAGCCGTCTTGCTGTCCGATGGTGTTGAACTTCCGCTGTTGCTCTCGGACAACAGTTCAAGGCCATCCTCAGTACTCTTTTCTGAATCGACATTAATAATCGTCTCGCGCAAGTGATGTCGAGTCAGTTGTGGCAAATTAACGGTGGTCTGGAAAAACTCCGCTATGGCTGCTTGCACAGACTTTGGTAGTGTTGTGCAGATATTATGGAAGTACTTTCGAGGATTCTGCACGCACGTATAGTGCATGAGAAGGGTATACACATAGATGTAATCAGCTGGCACAATGCGTCCCTCATTATCCACATGCGGTTGAAAGTCCGGACAGATTTCTGCGAATGATATGCATATACAAATATGTATATGATATGTTCTAATACCGATGGATCATGCTCATACCTCTTAGAAAAATTTGCAGTGGACCAAGACTCGAAGGGGATGAGTGCTTGATCGGCAGCTCGGCCTGAGCGTGCTGTGAGTAGACGGCATAGAATCCCTCAATATCTGAGGACTCTAGTACTTCAAAGTCCTCTATAAAATGACACTCCTTTACCTGTGAAGGGCCCGTAAGGAATGTTAATTATTGTAATTGGCAGCTCTGTTTGCATTTATTCGTTTGCATCTTTTTCACATACCCATTTTACAAGTATCTCTTCCCAAACGCGAAACTCCATTATTGTTTACACATAAACATACATTAAATACAAAACAACAAACAATTAAAGTAGAATGCGCGCTTGCGCTCCTTTGATTTTAGTTTAACACAGACTGTTTTACAATGACTAAATGTCAGTAGAATATTACTTTTTCTTTACTGTATTTTACAAAGTTACCAGTTCAGTTCCACTTTAAATTTAAAATGGCGAGACTGAGACGCTATCAAAAAGAGCGCCTGCTATAAATTGCGATACAAATAAAAGCATCGAATATTTTTGTTTAACAAATACTCATTTCCATGCCAGTGTTGGAAAGCAAAGCACACGTTTAATTTGATAATCAATACTACATGAAAAATAAAGTTCAAAATATCTGGCATTCCCACATGAAAGTATCGATTATTTTTATCAAATATCGATACCTCGAATTTGGTAACATTGGCGGGTTTCCTATGAATATTCGAAGTTATTTGATTCATTATTTTATAAAAGCGGTTTAGATTTGAGCATAGCTACCAACTGCCCTACAAACGCTGAACCGACCTTAACATACAATAAAATAACAATTAATTATTATGTATGTATGTATTAATATTTATTTAAATTAGGAAGCTACAAAGTTTTACAAGTTTGTTTTTGACATATTATTTCGATATTATATTACGTAGTATTACTTTCATTGTGTTTTGCCTAAAAACGTATGCAAAGGTAGAAAGTTACTCTTAAAAACAAAAATCAAGTATGTTTCGTATCATAAAACATATCTAAGTAACCTTTGGAAAAGAGATTAGAGGCACTGCGAATAAGGAATTGGAAATGTAACTGAAATTTATGAAGAAATTGTGGAAAACAATATTCAAGAGTATCAATTTTACTAACCACAATGTATGTATATTGCATAGAAATGTACGGATTTCCTTAACGGTTAATGCAAAGGACTATATAACATATAGTATGTATTCATGAATTGGATTGCAGATTGGGTTTTCTGGGGTCTCAGGTGTGTTCTTTTGTGGCATTATAATAACTGTTTTTTTATTCTCATTTTTCATTAATATAGGAAACAATCTAGTTGCATTTCGGAATGCCTACGTAAACATTGATCTCACCTCGCACAAATGCATCATCATTATACATACATAGATTAAATAAAATTTGTCCTCCACTGTCTAGTACAAAGTTGTTACATCATTTTCGTATTCGTTTTTTGTTTGTTATTTCAAGTTTAACTTTCGATTCAATATGCATCTAAATATTAAAAGAAAAAAAATTTGTACATACACACGTACATGTAATGTGTATGAACAAATATGCACTTTTGTAATCTTATTTGCTAATAATTTGCTTAGCTATATAAGTATTATTTGCTAACAATTTGGAGTTAAAAATAAACGAAAACAAAAAACATTTTCCACACCACGCTTGGTTTGACGTTTTCTGGGCCATGAGTGCTCCCCATTTTGTTGTCATTTAGATTTCCATTTGCTAAGTAGATTTAGTTATATGAGTATTACATGTTGTTCACCATTTCATTAACAATATCGTTATTTGAATCGCTTTATAGAGTGGGTATATTATGACCTCACAATGGTGTTCGTTGCGTGTCCCAGCTTAAATGTCTATTGTCTGAGTTTTGTTTCAAATATATTTAGAATAAGTGTGAATTCTTTTTCTTAGATCAGTGAGTCGCGGGGCACTACATAAACTATAGGCCCCAATCTAGTCAAACATCTTTTCAATAAACATTTTTTCTTTTTCGTTTTTTTTTTATTCTTTCTTTGTTTTGGTTTGATTCTATTTTTTGTTTTTGTTTTTTGTATAAACGATATGTACTGCTAAAGTGCCTTAATACGTTCATATACAAGTACTATACAGATTTACATATAACCATATATAATCGATGCTCGGATACATATATACTGCAGTTCAATCTTGTTTATGTGTGTGGGATCTATTCCCACTTTAACAACTGAATCAGAAAATATCTGCAGGGGGTCGCTTTAAATTGTGAAGACTCGAGTCTGGAGACTGGCGATGGGTAGAATTTATAAAATACAATACATATATATTGTTAAATTATGCTAATATTTTCTAGAAGACTATGATGGAAAAGAACTGTTGGAACAACAGCTAAGGCATGCTATCAAATGTAAATGTTTGTATATCCTGCCATCAGGCTATACAACGTACATCAGTTTGTACAGATCAAGCTTGGTTCAAATTTCGAAAGCAAATCTTAATTCTATGTTGAAACCGAAAGAACAGCAAAAGATAGATTTCATAAATAAATCTGATTTATGTTTAATTAGATTTAAAGTATTTATAAATATACTTAGTTCTACCTATCAGTTGTGTGCCAATGAGTGATTCCAAACGTGTTCAATAACAAATTGCGTACTTTTTTCAAATTGATGAGAATCCACAGACTATTTCTAGATTTCTCTTTTAACAATAATTTTACTATATTTGACATGTATTCTTTTTGTTTTGTTCGGGAATTGAATTCATTTGTTTACTGGGTGGCAACATTTATGGGTTTTTTTTTTTTATTTTCGAGTGGAATATATTGGAACTTTCGGATTTAACATAATGGCGCACTAATTTTGTTCATTTACTGACAAACTGTTAAAAGTATTTTGCATTCTCTTTGGTTATGGAAGCGCTAGTTGAAATTTCTCGAGAAGTTCAATAATTGTACGTTTTGTCATAAGTAGTTGCTTTCTAAATCGGTGCACAACAATATATATGTATATATTATATATATATATATATGCCATATACATACGTATGCATATGTTCCGTGTAGACCAGATATAAAATACAACAAAAATTATATATATACGTATAGGATAAAGGTTTCTCCAGATATTAGTTAGAAGCACTATTCAGAAGAAGGAAAATTAAATTCTTAGTTTATCTTCGGCTTGGCGTTCAAATACTGCATTAGATTTTCGCGCGGCGCCTGCACAATCAGCATGTATTGCGATGGAAAGTCCCATATGATAGTGAAATGAAACAGCATATTGGCAATGGCGATCAAATACTCAAAGAATGCAAACCAACTGAAGGCTGTAAAGGAAAAAAAGAAATTACAATTCATATATAGCATATATGTACATATTACAAATGACATCATATACAGTTAATCAAGTAACTCTTTACACTTATGTACATTTTAATGTTATGTACATGTGTATGTGCAAAGTGTTTCTTGACATACTGTCTCCTGTCTCTTACCCAGATCGTGACAATAGAAACGATGCTTGGCGAAGAAAAAGAGCAAGCCGACTGTGCTCAGAATGGAGACTGCGAAGAGTATTTTCTTCCATTTGATAGATTGACGCTGCTGTGCAGTGAGCGTCTGGCGATCATTCAATATAGCGTTTAGTTTAATTGTAGCCAGCATATAACATAGCGAACAAACCATAAACGTTATAAAGATTCTCTCGTGAACAGCTGCAAGTAGATGGAGTTACAACAGAACATTCAATTCATTCTCAAATCAAACTTACGATAATTCTCGCGATTCGATATATAGGTAACACCGCCTAGCGAAGCAATCTCGATACAGTTAAGCACCAATATTAGATTAATTAGCCAACCCGTTTTCGCCACCAACGATGGGGCATGACGCGCTAGTTGAGCACGATAATAGTTCTTGTAGACAAAGGCAATGGGTATGCGCGGTCCGATGTGCAGTGCAATGCTGAAACGCCAGAAATAACGCTGCGGACTGACGCCAGTAATTGCACTTATTGATGGTACAATATTATACACCTGCAATCGAAGGAAACAGAGTGAGAGAGAGACATAAGCGATAACGCTGATAGCGAGGAAAGTCGAGTATAGAGGCTTACCCGACAATGGGTTTCGTGAACATCGTCGTACTGGAAGGCGTAGGCGGTCACAAAGCATGTGAATAGCGTCACCAGGGGCAGGAGTGCTGTCACTATACAGATTTCATGAAAGCTAGCCAGATAGTATATGGAGACAGGCTGATCTTGTTGTTGTGGTTGCTGCTGCTTCTGCTGCTGATGCTCTTCTTGTTGCAAAAGCTGTTGCTTTGAGCTAATCGTTGTTTGTTGTTCATCTTGTGGCTGTTGCTTCTCCTCACTTCCGGTATACTAAGAAAGTACAAATGAAGAGTCCAAAAAATAGTTAAGAATCAGCTAAAGTAATATAACGGTATGAATAATGCAGTATTCGATTACAAATGATATTCCTATGGGAACACTGGGCGCTTACCTCGCTAGGATGTTAGGTGCACAACAACAAAAAGCTCTAAAATAAAAAGAATAAAAGAAATATAAATAAATATAATCAAATAAAATAAAAATTATAAACATATAACAATCTTAACGTGATATGTATGTATGCGTTAATTTGGAGATGTAAACAATAAACAAATTAAAACATGAAATCTATTTTATTTACATACAAAGATGCATAAATAAATGTAATGTATAGAACAATATTTTTCAAAGTACATATATTAATTGACAGAAGTTTGCATAGCACATGGGAACATATACACCTTCAACCCTAGGGGATTCTTATAATAGAGAGTACCTGAAACTTTAAAAGGTATCATACAGTTTGAGAAGTTCTTGAATATGCGTGCTTATTTCAAGTTTTGTATTACTTATTAAAAGAGATGCCTGGTTGCAATTATTTAGCATATAATATTAGCATAATGGCCACATTCCTGTTTTCTACAAAACGTTAACATGAAACTAAGCTTTCCATAATCTGTAGATGACTTCAACATATCAACCTAACTGGGGGAATAGCGAAAGAAGTTCCACCTATACGCCAAACAAATAAGCCAATGTGGTTACTTTGACTATAGACTTTTACAAAGACTGCGTAGGTTTTTAGCGGTGAATAATTCTTAGTAGTGACCAAATTAAATTGATGAAATTTAATTAATATTTCAAACAAACTTTAAAATAGCTTTATAGTCAGCTCGTTGTAGTAAATGTAGAAGACTGTACCTATTATTTTAAACATGCGTGTATATGTATACTCGAGATCAGCATGAAAACATTTTTTTTTAGATTTATTATAGCCGAAATACAGAAAAATGTTATAAAACTCTGTACTATTTATTATTGATAACTAGTATAGAAATATTCAAAGGGGAGTCTAGCCAAAACCTGGGTGAAAAACATTGGGTAATTATTTCGTTATAAGCTCAAGTTTATTCAGTAAATTTGCTAATCTGCGAAAACAATAAACACAATAAAATTTATGTATAATGGAAAATATCTTCAATTGCTTGAATTGCATTTAGTTCATATTTAAATATATAGCCTAAATCAATTGAAATTGAACACACAATAAAATCGGTACATTAAAAGGCTAAAAAGTAATGTTTACCTTGAAAATAAATTGTATCTGCTTTACAGGGCATTTCGTAATTGAATTTACACAATTGCAATTGTGTAGTTCGCCCATTTTAATTAGTGTTCTCCTCTAAATTTCTGTTAATTTTGTATACACATTGTGATTTTCTGGAGAATCAAAATTGACCTTGAACAATTTACGTATTCAGCTGTATATATGTATGTATAATATATGTATATACAAACAGTATACAGTAAATGGGTTACGTTTACTAAAGGGGCATCTATTAATAGCTGCTTTATAATAGGCATAAATTAAGTGAAGCAATTTGTTGTTGTACATTGACAAAGAGTTCTTCCGCTTGAACGCAAATTTGGCGGAAAATGTCCGATTTATTTACAATTAAAATGGGAAAAACAAAAATTGACGGGGCATGCAGCAAGGATTAATACTAAAAATAGAGGCTTGCCGAACTGCGTGGGATGTGAAAAAGGATGGAAATAACGGAGGATGTACATGATGTTGGAAGGGTGAAGTAGTTGACGTAGGCGAATGGTGTGCAGACGGAGGGCTAGGCAGAGGGGTGCAGAGGTGTAACAATGACTGTTTGACCCTGACGTAATCAAGAGGCAACTGCACGAATGTGACAAAGTAAATTAGCTCAAAATTAATGAGAATTTCTCTTCAAGGTGTCAGAAATGAAATTGAATGAATGTTTTGTGGAAAAGATCAAATCAGAACCGAAATCAGAGCACGTTGGTAATCAAAAGGCAAGCGTTACCGTTACTCACGCGCAAGAAACATGCCAAAACGGAGAGAGAGAGAGAGGACAGAGCGAGGTGAGGCGATACGAAGTGATATGCGAGGCAAGGCGAGAGCAGCAGAACAGCGTAATATGGGGAACAAATACAAGGACAATTGTATAGAATAGAATAGGAAGGGAAAAAAGGGAAGGCAGATGCAGATGCAGCTGCAGAACCAAAAGTAAAAGAAAAGAAGCTGAAATAAGGCTAAAGCCGCCAATGAGCTTAATTTAAAGCAAATGGTAAACAAAATCTAGGGGCTAATGACAAATGCAACTGTCTCACTCGCACCCACACACACACACAAATGCATACGTGCATGTTAAAACCAGCATCATTTTTTGTTATTATTTGTTTGCATATATTAGTTAGTAAGGACATTTTTTCCCCCTTTCATTTAATTAATCTTGAAGCGAGGTTTTTTATAATCCTACTTGAGCATAATATTCCCAAATATAGTTATTTTTAAATATATAAAACTGAAAAGGAACAACCTAATAGAAATTACATAAATTTATCTAGAGTTCCCCTAGAGACAACTTAAAAATAAAATTATTTTATTTTTCACTTATCTATTATTTAAGTAAAATTGTTATAACTGATTTTATACACAATAAAAATAAAAAAAAATCAAGAGAGAATCAGGAACACGCAACACGCACGTAAAACGGGGGCGGAAAGAGGTCAAAGTGGCAGGGACACACAAGTGGGCGGCATGCGCAGCAGTGTACTCAACAGTGTTGCCAGCTCAGCTTTTTCCCCGTTAAATTCAGCTTCATTCTATCTAGCTCATTTTTAGTACCGAAAACTCCATACATTCAGCTTTTTTTTTGCAACTCCAAACAGTTTAGCCTTTTTGTACTAATCTAACTTTCCCCTGCTCAAAAATTATAGCAACCCTGGTAAGGCGGCCAGGCGAGCAGGGGTTGGGGTTGGTGTTGGCATGGTTTCTGAACGACCTGGAGAGCTGCGGAAAATTACAATGGCCAAAAAACACAGAAAAAAACAGAAAAAATGGGCTGGCATAATAACAAATTGCCCAGTTCGTGACGTCTGCATTGATGGCCGCGCGTAGGTGTTGGGAAATGTAAGCGGGATGAGGGACCTGAGTCAATAAGCCTGCGCTGACATTTCAGTTATATAATACCTAGATTATAGCCAAAACAACTGCTACTTGCAATAAACTTAACGGAAAATGATAGCCTTAAAGAAAATTGATAAGTTCTACGGACACGGACACACAGACACGCGCAGGCGAAAAATGTATATATATGTACACACAAAACACACACACACAAAATACTTACCGCTGGACCGCTGGAGTCACCACGTTCGCCGCTATTGTTGGGGGAATGAGAAGATACGGCTGCTGTAGCTGCCTCTGCCGCTGCCCCCGTCGCCATTGACGTTGTCGCGTCGCTATCTACTGCTTCCGCTGGGGATCCTGCTGCTGATGTTGTTGCCGCTGACGTTGTTGTAGTTAATTTTTGCATTATTAACGACGGCGTTGATGCTTTTTAGCATAATTTGTACGCCACGCTTCTGCCGTAGTTTGTATGCACCGCGCGCGCGCTTCTCATGCAACTGTTTTCAATCAAAGTGATTTTGCATTTTCACTTTTCATTTTCTTCGCGCATACTTTAGCTTTTCTGTTATTAGACTGTTAACGCTCTGTTACGCTCTAACATTATCCTCTTTCGTCATTTTCCTTTCCAACTCCTTCCCCGCACTGTTAGAAGAGGTGCAAAAACATCGATGAAACATCACAATGTTTTCTAAATTCAAATTTAAATCATCGGTGTTTGTTTGATGTTTTAAGATTAAATCAATGGGGAGATTGCAGTTTCCGAAGCGCTGAGAAATAATAAAAAATAATAAGTAAAACTCTTTTATTTCGGGCATACTTTACGAGATAAAGCCGCCGATAAGTTTCGATTTTCCACACAAATTCTCAGCTTAAGTGACTAGTGTGACCAGCTTTCAAAAAGGAAAATCTTCCATATTTTAATGCATGACTGTGGTCTACTGTGTTTAGTTACAGTTGGCATTTTAAATAAGACAACAGACTTATTGCTCTTTTAATTTGCTTACAAACACCAACAATATATTGAATACTCTGGCCCATAACATATCCAACTGTTCATTTATATCTATTATTATATATCAAAATCTCCAAAAGATATCTTTATAGCTTAATGCGTGCAAATTAATTTTATTTTATTACTGGGTGCGGATGCGACCCAATTCCAAAATAATCTGCGTGTAATAAGAAAACATACATAGTTCACCAAATTTGGTAGCCCTTATAATCTTAGAGAGCTAGCTTATCATACAAACAGGTAGGCAGACTATGACTATGTCCAAGCAGCTATTGACGCTGACACAGAATATTTATACTTTCTCTGATTTTTCTTTTCCTAATAGTTACATACATCATTGTTTTGCACAAAGTTAATATACTCTTTTAAATGCCCCTTTCAAAAGCAAAATTGCCAGCCTACACAGCTGATTGACAGTGTGACCTTAGGCATTCATTTTTACGTTTTCAAAATATGGAATATTCAACATTTTTTAGCCTGGTCCTACTGGTCAGATTGGCTTTTCGAGTTCTATCAGAATCATCGAAACCACACCACTATAGTTGGAAAACCACCGATGTTTACCTACATCGATGTATCGAAGTTTTTCAGAGCGCAAGCTATTTATTTATATTTAATATAAGGCGGAGGTTGCAGTTTCCGAGGCGCCAAGATATGTAATTGGTCCTTACAGATCTCGACGAGGTTAGACGGAAAGAATAAGTAAACATTTTTTAATTTCAGCTTAGCTTACCAAAATAAACCAACAAAAAAATCGTAAACAGTGAGATCAAAGTCATGCAGCTATGCAAGGTAAAAATGTGTGCGATTTTGCTTTTCGAACCTTGGTCAAACTAGTCATATCAGCTGGCAGATTTTATAGAACATCATAATTAATCGGATGCTATATATTCTAAACTAGGTTGAAAATGGAATAATGTACCTTTCTATAAGGATCAATCGTCAAATCTTGGTGCCACAGAAACAGTAATCATACCAAAAAATGTGTTTTTATGGTATTTTTCTGGTATTTTTTTAAATTCAAAAAGTATATTCTAGTATATTTTCAAGAGCGACTCGGTATATTTTATGGTTATAGGTGCGGTCACTCTGGAAACGAGACAACTCTAATACTTAATAAACATATTTGGCTATTACTCAGAAAACAAATAGTCACCGTTTCTTCATAGCTTAATTGCAAAATGTGCGCGCCAATCAAAAATATAACAAGTGCGTCTGCTCATTAAGATATTGTTATAATAAAGTATCGAACAGAAGAAAATCAATTCGCAACATCCGTGCCGCTGCTCTGCCCGCCACCGCCACCATCGTCGCGCCGCCGTCATAAAACGCACAAGCCAAACGGAAAATCGATCGATATCAGTTACTAAAACATTTATGCCCAAGTAGTAAATATAAGTTTAAAAAGTGTAATTATTATTTTTTATTGTTTCATGATTGGCAAGAGGTCTTGAATGAGAGCACTGCATGCGTGCCTAAGGTCCAATCTTGTCGCCGGGTGTGAGGTGTGAGAAGAGAAGAAAATCGAAGAGAGGAACGAAAAAATTAGCAAGGCATATTTAAAAATATATGTATATGTTATACACAAATACTGCACACATATTCGCGTTAATATGTATGTACATTGATTTCAATAAAATTCGCAAATATTAATGAATTTGTTGTTGCCGCATGCCAAGGAAACTTTTGTGTATAAAAATAAACCAAACAAATCGACGCCGCCGTCGCCGCAGCTAGCAACAAGAGAGAAACATCACAAGAATCAGCCGCCGACGTCGCAGCTCTGCATCAGTTTGGCAAAGAGCGAGGGAGCGAGAGCATCACTTGAGCATCCGCCACCTCCCCCCTGGCAATAGCACTCTTACTCTTTGGGCGTCATCGATATATTCATTCGATATACGTTGTGTTTACGGAGGAGTGGGCGAAAGACAAGACACACCCTGTATTCAAACAACACAACACAAATTAAGTACAATAAAATATAGAAAGGAGAGGCCGGCACTAAGTCCCTCTGGCACCCTCCTGCCGCAGAACTAAGAGTTACGTGTGCCCGTTTTTCTGGCACCTTATCGCCCGCACCAACAACAACAACAACAAACATCAGCGATTATTGACCGACCGTGGGGACAGACCGCTCCTGCAGAACAACGCCATTGACATTGCCATTGCCGCCGACAGTTCCTCTTCCTTGTTCACGCAAGCCACGGCCATTAGTGTTTTCAGTGACCAACAAGCATGGTAAGTGTGAGCGGGGCACGCGGCAAGAGGGAGAGCTTTCTAACGGACCTGCACCTGCACCTGCGTGTATGCCATTAGCATTGGGACTTTTCGTAGTTTGTCTTTGCTCATCATTCGCTCTGCATAAGTATGTATGTATGTGAATGTGTATGTGACTTTTAGAGTACTGCATGAATGCATTCAAAAGGTCAAGTGATTCATTCATTTAAAAATGGTTAATATTTTTTGATTATAGTTGTTAATGAATGTGACTGAATGTTGTAGCTTTGCAAGTTTTGCCGTTCAGTACACAATGAGTACAGTAGTTTTGGGTATTTACTGTACAGTCTATTTAGTATTCAGTTCATAGTTGTACAGTGAGTAATTGAGAATAAATGGAAACTAGATTGATCAAAATTCAAATTGATTTCATGCTATAGTTCCGGCGTCTTCAATGCGCCTATTTTGTTTTGTACACTTGTTAGACAGTCAAAAAAAAAAAAACACTCAACTGCTAATTTTTTCGGTTTACACTGTACAAAGAATTCATAAAAACAGTGTAAAATTTTTACTGTCACTCACTTTCAGTAAGAACACTACGATTATTGAACACATTTTATTTTATGTATAGCACTGTCAAGTTAAAAATGATTGTATTCATGCAGAACTCTAGTGTGAACATATTTTTATGACTTGAGATGGGATTCTGAATAATTGTAATTAGTGTGACGGCACAAACCACACACGCAAGAGGGGTGATAACGAGGAGGAGGAGGAGGATGAGGGATTGTGGAGGCAGTGCTTGGGCACATTAATTCTTTCTAAACCTGCTCTATTAGTCCTTAATTAAAACTGACTTTGAGAATATTTAAGTTGAATCGATAACTGTTGCGCACTTACTTTATCAAGTAGTCGATAGTCGGTGTTCTCTTTTAATCGATAATCAAAGCTCACAAGGACACACAGACAATGTCTGATTGCTTTATAAATTATATTTGTTGTTGGTGCTTACTATGTTGCATACGATTTATTTGTGAGCCTAATTAACGTACTTTCATTGTGCACGCGATGACGCTTATCTAGCCACACACACACAGGCATCCAATGTCCATTATTGGTGTGTGTGTGTGTTATATATCTGCGGGTGTGTTATGTACGCACGGATTGTGTGTATGCGTATACATATGTGCGGGTGTATGTGTGTGTTTGCACAACCCAGTGCGATAAGCAGGGTCTTGTACTCGGTAAATTTACCCGAACCGCATTGCCAACGCGTGACAAAGCCAAAACGACAACAACAATCGGAATGTCCAATAACACAATTGCAGTTGATATTCAATTTATTTTTCTTATGCTTTATTAGTCATAGCAACGCTAATGTAGGTCTTGTTATTGTTCGTTCTATTGACGGTCTCCTCTTGACACCTTCTTCTGCTTCTTCTCAGTATATCTTCTCAAGGGATTGAGGTTAACCCCATGATGGCTCCACCTAATTAAGAGGAGTTCCTCAGTCAGTCTAGCCTACGCTCTGTTACGCACATGAGAACTGGGAGTATGTGCGTAACAGAGCGTAGGCTAGACTGCTATCATATACCCTACTATATTGTCCAGACTGTGAATAGGAAATGTCCTATAAAGTCGAATTATCTTCATTACAAAGAATAAGATCATGGTCGCTAGTATATCTATGTATGTGTATTTTGTGGCATTTAAGCAACAATCGATGCACAATTGAATTAAAACTAGGAATACGTACTACTTTGTCGAGTAATCAAAGAAATGCTTGATCGGTCGGTCGGTGGCAGCGTTTGTGTTTTACTCTTTGATAACATATTTAATTTATTATTTTGATTGTGATACTCGCACACACAAACATGGCTGCGCTGCTGCTGTGTGCATGTGTGCATACAATGCGCCCGCAGTCCGTTTACTCATGCTCTCGCACACACACACACACATGCTCAACACCAGGTCCGTCGCGAGGCGTGTGCAGGGTGTGCGGTGCACAAGGGCCCACGGCAGTCGAAGTATTTCTATTGCATTTATTTGTATAAATCAATTACTTTAGTTAAATAAATTATATTTCCATATGCTGGAAAATATAAAGAATCTGACCTCATGGTTAACTTGTAAGCAATACAAGATGAGTTACAAAGTTATTCGACCTCATTTTTAAAGTTTGTTTAACAAATCGATCTTATATTAACATATTCTGCTGGGCAATTGCTTTCTCTAATAAGGAAATTTAAACTGTTATAAAAAGTTCAAAAACCTTTGATTATTTTGCCAATTTGAAAGCTAGAAAAAAGTATATGTAATCAATTTTATATGTTCTTAATGTTGTATACGATTTCTATTCTAAATACATAGGTAGTACCTAGTGTTGGGTAATCCTAGTTCAATTTGAGGAATAAGTTCGTTCGTTCGTTTAAAATCAATGAACTAGGTCGTTCATTTAGTTCAATCGTTCATTTTTTAAACTTGCTTAAAGGCGCTTCAAAATTTATTTCATACAATGCTGTCATTGAAAATTAATATTATTTATTCAATTTATGTCAAAAACACTTATACATAATAATAATAAGAAATAATAAAGAGTTTACATATTATATTGAACTAAGTGAACTAAATTGATCTAACGAACTATATTGAACTATAAAGACAGACCTAGTTCGTTCGTTCAGTTTGGTGAATAGTTCAATTTAATTCGTTCGTTCACGAACGACACAACGCTAATAGGTACATACTTTTGACTTGTATTTGAGCACGTTAACTACAGTAGGGGCACCCGATAAGGCCCCTCGAGAGCATCGCTACGGCCCTGCTTAATACAGAGTATGACAAACACTTAGTGCTACCGCACTCTCACTTCGTATCACACTCGCACGCGCACTCGGCATTTTGTGGCGCTCTCTCTTCGTCCACGTCTCAGTGTAACGGCTGCCTTCGAGGTTCGAACTTCCAAGCTACCTTGCAGCCAAACGAACGAATCAAATAAATAAAATTTGAACGACGGCAAGCGCGCGCGAATTAAAAAAGTTAACGAAAAGACGGGCAGCAACAACAAGAATGGATTGTTAGCAGCAGCAGCAACAGCCAGTGTTGGTAAACAAAACGGACAAGAAATTTGAGCATCGACTCCTCACACTCCACTACACCTTCGTCTCCTCGTACACACATATACAATATATCGCACGGGGTTGACGAAATCATCATGTGCACGTTGAACGTTGGTCTCGATTTCAATTACATTTCACACACATTTACCAAATGGACTTTGTGTACCTACTACCTGCAAGTACACCCATTTATAGTATATATATTTGTACATGCCTTATACATATACATATATATATATATCGGCTTTATGATCGCCGTTTTGGCTTACGAGCGCTTCTCGTTTAATTGCCCGTCCTGCTGTTAATTGCGCTCTCAGTGCGAGGTCAGGGAAGGTAGCGAGGGGGGGAGGTTCGGAATTCCATAAACCAAATCAGTTACAATTCGCTTATGCAATGGCCTTTCCGTACTAACTCAAGTCCTTAGCTATAGAGTACTTAATAAAAAGAGCAGCTATCTCGACCATGTAACCCGCCAACGTTCTCCATTCTCGCTGTAGTATATCATTTTTTGTTGTGCAAAACTCGAGTGAAAAATAACAAAAAAACATTGTAAACAATAAAACAATAAGAGAACGCGAAACTTGTTCAGTATGCACAGCACTCCACAGTGTATAGCATGTATATGGGGTATATATATATAGCAGGTCATATACTAACTAATACACCTACACACTATATGTAGCTAGAAATCTTAAGTAATCTCTCGAGCGAGCGTGTTATCGCAACTCTTGAGTTAACCGTTAACGCGTTACCCGTCAAGGCAACTAAACGAACATTGTTCATTGAGAAATTGTTCATGCTTTCCACGAAACTCAAATATCAGATTCACATCTGACAGGATCTCCTCTACCTATATACCTATATATATATATATATATATATATATATATATGGAATGATTAATTTCACCATATCTGAAGGCCAATAAATTCATAAATGATTGGGACCGCACCCGACAACAAATGGAATTGTACAGAGCTATAAAGTCAGCATTATAAACGATCCATGAGTGAAACTAGCACGCGTTGCGATAACTAAAGTTTGATATGGAATTCAATATGAACTCGAACTGTATATACAATCATTCAAGTTAGCTTAATAACTGCTTTTGCACGGTATGCGATTAGTCGAGCTTCTCTCTCAGTCTGACTGCTGCTTCTATTATAATTATCATAATAATTGATATTACCGCGTACCGCGTTGTTGTTGATGGCGATGCACTAATGCAAAGTTCATTGTTGAATTTATTGCACATTGTCTGATTATACACGAATATATATGTATATATATACATATATTATATATTTATGTATGTATGAATATATACAATACAAAGCTTTGCTTATCGCACAAATGATTCAGGTTCATTACGCCCCTTTTGACTGCGAGTCACCCCACATAAATACGGCGCCCAAGTGATTCGAGGGGCGAGAGACGGGTCTGTGTGAAATTTCCACACAGTTATCTGGCCGGAACTAACGACGAGCCTTGAGTCTGCGACGCATCATCTGAATCATCATTGTCAAGAAATGCGAATGCGAATGTGATTTGATAAGCAAACACACAGACACACACATAAGTACACTGCACTACATATTTATGGCTGTGTACATTTATATAATGTGTGTTTGATACGCCTTTCAAGAAAGAGCCTCTCAACGTCACCAAATTAATCAGCATTTTATAAATATACACAAGCAGTTATTCAACTGTGTATGTGTGAGCATGGGTTCTTTAAAGTACATGTTGCTTGCCTTATCAACATGCTCTCTCTCTCTCTCTCTCCCTCTCCCAAGTTTATATTTATGAACACCCTCTTAATCTTGGTCGGTTCGTGCCCAATGAATTCAGCAAGTAATCGCAATCGTTTTGGTCGTGGGAAGTTGCGTGGTAGTCGAAGGGGAGACGTGTAGGGGTGGGGCAGGGTTAATTGAGTTGCCCTGTGCCAAACTATAATTGATTGGGACTGCATATATCGTAAATATATTGTACATGTACGGGCTTATGTATAGTGTACTGAAGTACAAAATCGCTGACGTTAGACAATCGTCAATTGCGATAGATATCGGCAGAGTATTAAATAAATACGTACACATATACATACAGATATATGTATATAAACATACATATTAGCAGTATTTGTATATCGCAATATATACGTGTATATATTGGGGCAACCTATGGTTATGGAGCGACAATTAATGTGCCCGACTTAGATCATTATGTAGCGCAAAAGTCAATATGCAATGGCATTAAGTGGAATCAGCAAGTCTAGGTTTCTCCATTTTCCTGCGAAATGAGTCAATTGTTGTGGCCCCAAAAAGAAAAAGTACCCTGCCCCGGGGGAAATGCGTATGCGGGGGTCTTATCGTGACAGAAACAAATCTTGGGAAATTTGAACTCGAAATGGACTTAAATAGACATTAAAACAGATTGCCCACCGACGCACCGTCGATAACTTTGGTTAGTCACAGAATTACTATATAGTATAGTGTTAATGTTGTGGAATTAAATAACGAATGTTATTTAATTTACATATACATATATTTCACTTAATTCTACAGTTGTACATTTAATCTGAGTAATAGAACTGGAAGTTAAATCGATTCTCGAATGCATTAATCAATGTTTTCAATTTTCTCCGATGCATCGATCTAATTTTTGTTAATCGATTTGAAATTACGACAACTTAATAAGTACGACATGTTTGGGGTGGTACTAAATTTAAGTATTTTAGGTATAGTGCGACGGAAAAGCATTTGTTTGTAAAGAATTGTGAGTTGGATAATTGTTAAATAACAATATGAGGTCTTTATTATATTGACAATTTGTTTTCTTTAATTTCAAGCCCAAAAAACCGTTTGATTTAAATCGATTTGAATTGATTTTTTCCTTGAATTTTTGAAAATAAATCGATTCAGTAAACATCGATTTATTTCCACCTCTAGTGTGTTTTAGCTCGATTGCAGCTGGCCTATCATCGACGTAATTATCGATTGGCGGCACTTGTTCGCGATGTATCGTGACTGCCACAATATACAATATATAAAAAGTTATATCTAGTTTTTGTCATAATGTTTAAAGAGTCAGCGACATATTGGCCTCGTTAATCAAATTGTCTAGCGAGCGTTAGGGGAACTTTAGTCATTAAGGGGTATATGGATCGATTTGCATAAGTGTCGATAGTTTTCTTACAGAAAACTGAAAGATCAGCTCTTAAAGTATATGATAGAATCACTTAAGTAAATGACTGTGAATACTTAAAGATCACGTTTTTAATTCCAACTTAACCTAACCATCGAACGGGTAGAGACGGGTGTTCCCCGCATTTCAAGTATGCGAGGGTTAATTCAATTAATTGAGCGGCGACTGACTAATTACCCAAAAAGCTGGCACGGCATACTCTCATTTACATTAATACCCATACATAGATACATATTGTCTATGGTACCTATATATCATCATATATATATATATGTATTTTGTTTTGATATTCAAACGCCAGTCTGGGCAAATTGATGCAATTAGAATCAGATCGATGCCGTTTGAACTCTTCGAACTATTCGGGGGAAATTGTCCTAGACCCGCATGTAAATTGAAATCTATTGCCAGCAGTGGTGCCACTGTGTGCACATTCCATCCCATTCTGGGTGCAAACAACAACAGCAACAATAGTGAAATAATACAACAAAATAACCAGAAAGAAAAACCTACATGCGGCATGCCGAAGGTCTTATACCCTTGCAGGTTGGGGCTTTTATCTCTTTCGATTGATTATATGCATTGAATAAATATCATGACATTGTTTATATTAAATATTCATTAATAGCTAGAATAACTGCAATTGCTGAATATATACAATATTTGTTAATGAAAGTCATCATTTTTGAATGAAAGTTTTCCGATTTGATAATGAGAGTAAAAAAAACTATATAAAACTTAATATGTAACCTAAGTGAGGCATAGAAAAACTGTTATTTCAGCAGATTGATCCTATGACAGCTATATGATTTTTATGAAATTTAAAAATCACATCCTTACCTATAAAACGGACTATGTACTAAGTTAGCTTGCTGGCAATATCTTCAAAGAAACAAGACGAAGGTCGAAGAGTATAATAACAAATTGATCGATAGGTTGTATGACAATTATATGTACGATATATGGGTACATTATATTGACATCTATACAGCGAGCATCAATAGTATGTGTATGTGATGATAGATATGTAGCTGCAAACTAAGAGACAGACAGACGTACATCGCTTTTATGATGCTGATTCAGAATATATGTATGGGGTTGACCAAAAAGAAACCGTTGATCATATGATCATACCATATATGGTTGAATGTGATATATTTATCTTCTCTCCAATCTCACGCTTAGTTACACATGACGATCCGATTGCATTAAAGTCTTTATACCGTCATCATCAACTGCTATTGGCTTCTCTTTGAGTGAAAAATCTCCCAAACGGAATTTGACAAAGCAACTTTGACACTGTGTTTCTTTTAAGGGTTTGTCACCATACACATCACGTAACTTTTTAGCAACCTGAGCTGCATTTTTCCTTTATAAAAAAAATAAAGTAAAAATAAAATATGGCGAAAATGCTCCTTTGTGGGCTCTATATTAAAATTGCCGCCAAACAAACAAATATAAACAAAACTACGCGCGTTTTTTTCTAAAGCAAGCTAAAAGTGCCAGCTGACAACTGACAAAAGATAGAATGCAATAACAGAGTCATAAGCCGTTCAAAAAAATGGTCAACAAATTGTATGCAAAATCACCGGGGTTTCTTTTCGGTCAACCCAATATATACATAGATACTTTATAGGTTCGGCAAAGTCTGCTGTTATTGGGGCAATTACCTGACGGGTGAGAATATTATATATTAAACGGCTCTGACGATGTCTTGACGGTGGAACACAGCCTTAGCTCCTACCGTCATTAAATAGTTGTCAAAACACTTAAGATTAACTCAAATTAGCGCGTCTGCTGCGTCGTTACGTTTTTACAAAAAGACCGTGATCAGAGATGGGCAAACAATAAAATCGAATTGCTATCGATAACTTATTCAAATAGTTTTAACGATGATTAAGCAATATTTTTGATGCGTTCCGCAACATCTGCTAAGGTAGACCAAAATAGAGAAGCCCTCAGCAAGAGAGAGTATAAAAAAAACTGTTGATGGTCAGTTTGAGGTGCCTAAGCAACTTGGTTATGGGTTGATACGCACGCGATGCCTGCGATAAACAACGCCCACAAACAATACACACAGTGAGCTGAGTGCTAAGTGAGAGAGAGAGAGGGAGCAACTGAAGGAGAGGGAAGTTAGAGGGGGTCTGCGTGATTTTGTGCTTCACACATGGCACAGTTGTAAATTCAGTAATAAAACTAAACAAAGCCCGTTTTCTCTCTCTCTCTCTCTTTCTCTACGGAGACTGAAACAATGTTTTGTTAGTAAGTTTGCCTGGTTAGTTAGTTAGTCGTAGTACTTTGGAGCAAGCCAAACAAGTATCGAAGCGTGGAGAGGGAGTGGGGAGTGGTAAGAGTTGCGTCTAGTCTAAGCCAGGCAAGCGACAAAGACGATAACAGAGAGTGTGTCGTCTTACACTATGTATATCTTTGCGGGAAGTGGGGAGGGGGAGGGGGGCTGGGAGTGTTTGCTCTGCTACTCATTTGCTTATCTTACTGTCTGGTCTTCGTCATATGGCCCTAATTGAATTGTCTCTTCTGCCTTGCGTATATTACAGAAATGACTGCCTTATCGCTGACGAACCCCAAGAAGAACACGACGAAGGCGAAGAAGACGACGACGATATCCAGTCTAAGTGAATCCTCAGCAGCAACCACCAAGGAGAATAGTTGAAGAAGAGAAGAGAGTTGTTGCAAGGAAACGAATTAAATCAAGAGAGAAATCTCTCTCTTAAATATAAACAAACAAACTGTCAGATACGCAGATAGAAGCCGCAATCTAAACTAAACTAAACTAAACAAAAATACAAAGACAAAAATACATTGCGAACATCCGTTAAACAAGAAGCACACGAACAAAGCGCAAAAGTAGAAGCAAACAAAACGCAAGAGCTGAGAGGGGGAGGGGCTACTCCACCTCCTTTTGGCGCATCACACACGAAAAGTAAACAATAAAAGTAGGCAGAGTAGAGTGTAAACGAGGCGAGGCACGGCGCATACAGTGTGCACTCAATATGATGAACTCGACAACGAAACATCTGCTGCACTGCACGCTCCTCTTCACTGTGATAATCGTATGCGAAGTATTTTCCGGTGGCATCAAAATCGATGAGAACTCATTCACCCTGGTCGATCCATGGGCCGAATATGGTCAGATTGCAACCGTTCTATTATATCTACTGCGATTCCTTACGCTGCTAACGCTGCCGCAGGTGCTCTTCAATTTCTGCGGCCTTGTCTTCTACAATGCCTTTCCCGAGAAGGTTGTCCTCAAGGGCAGCCCCCTCTTGGCGCCATTCATCTGCATTCGCGTTGTCACACGCGGTGATTTTCCCGATCTGGTCAAGATGAATGTTCTGCGAAACATTAATACGTGTTTGGACACGGGTCTGGAGAATTTTCTCATCGAAGTTGTGACCGACAAGGCTGTGCATTTGGCCCAGCATCGTCGGATTCGTGAAATTGTTGTGCCCAAGGAGTATAAAACACGTACCGGGGCCCTCTTCAAGTCCCGTGCCCTGCAATATTGTCTTGAGGATACTGTGAATGTGCTCAACGACAACGATTGGATTGTGCATCTGGACGAGGAGACTCTGCTCACCGAGAACTGTGTGCGGGGCATCATCAACTTCGTGCTCGATGGCAAACATCCCTTCGGGCAGGGCCTCATCACGTATGCCAACGAGAATGTTGTCAACTGGTTGACCACACTGGCGGATAGCTTTCGCGTCTCCGATGACATGGGCAAACTGCGGCTGCAGTTCAAGCTCTTTCACAAGCCCCTCTTCAGCTGGAAGGGCAGCTATGTGGTCACTCAGGTAAGAGAGAAGATTTCTTTTCTATTTGCATCCTTTCTAATCAAGGTCTCTCTCTCTCTCTCTCTCTCTTTAGGTTGGCGCTGAGCGTTCCGTAAGCTTCGATAATGGGATTGATGGTTCCGTGGCGGAGGATTGCTTCTTTGCCATGCGTGCATTCAGCCAGGGCTACACATTCAATTTCATTGAGGGTGAAATGTATGAGAAGTCACCGTTCACGCTATTGGATCTGCTGCAGCAGCGCAAGCGTTGGCTCCAGGGTATCCTGCTGGTGGTGCACTCAAAGATGATACCCTTTAAGCACAAGCTGCTGCTGGGCATCAGCGTCTATTCGTGGGTAACGATGCCTCTATCCACATCGAACATTATATTCGCCGGCCTCTATCCGATCCCCTGCCCCAATCTGGTTGACTTTGTATGCGCCTTCATTGCGGCCATTAATATCTATATGTATGTGTTCGGTGTCATCAAGTCCTTCTCGCTGTACCGCTTCGGTCTGCTCAAGTTTCTGGCGTGCGTGCTGGGCGCCGTTTGCACGATACCCGTCAATGTCGTCATCGAGAATGTTGCTGTCATTTGGGGTCTGGTTGGCAAGAAACACAAGTTCTATGTGGTGCAGAAGGATGTACGCGTGCTGGAGACGGTCTAAGTGGCACACAATACACTACACACAAACACACACACACACACACTCAAACTCACACAAGTCAAGTTAAAATACTAAACGAAACAAAACGTAATCGCACAATTAGTTGGAACCCAGGAGAGCAGCAACAACTTCATCATCATTGTCATCGTCTTCTGATCTTCGTTATTTGTAAGCATAAGTTTCACGCACACACAAACACACTCACAACTGCACACGCGCACACTAGAGTACCGCATGAATGCATTCAAAATGGTGTACAGTTTTTAGTTTTGCCAGTTTTGATTGTACAGTACAAAATGAGTACAGTAGTTTTGGCTGTATGTTATTTACTGTTTTGTGTCTGTTTAGTGTACAGTTCATTAAGTGTTCAGTTCAGTGAACTATTGAGAGCATATGGCAACTAGATTGAACAAAATGTCATTTCATGCTATTCTTCTTGCGCCTTCAAAGCGCCTACGTTGTTTTGTTTTTCAAATCCATGTCTACGCTCCTCTCTGGAATATGTGTACACTTGTTAGACAGTTAAAAACACTGTACTCCTTATATAAAATATATAATATAATATAATATAATATATATAATATATTATAATATATATAATATAATATAATATATATAATATAATATAATATTATAATACAGTGTTATATCTTTTACTGTCACTCACTTTCAGTAAGAATACTACAATAGTGTACAGTACATAGTGTACAAATAGTGTACAGTATGCAATGAGTACAATATTTTTTGGGGCATTTCACACTTGTACAGTACTTTAAAGTACAAAATGAATGTATTCATGCAGTACTCTAACGCACATATGTACGCACACCCAGCACATTGTATTTGTTGTTTCGCTTTAAAACAACCTATTGGGCCAACAAAGTGCTAGAACAAATAGATGAACTTCTTTGCATACATTGTATGTATGCAGTACACACACACACACACACACACACACACACACATACGCTTGCAGAAATGCAAATCACAAGTAAACAAATGGAAAAAACTTACAATATCAAACTCTCCATTAAGTGTAATTTTTTGAATAGTCATTAAAAAGGAGCGAGGCGTAGATGAAGAATGAGAAGAAGAAGGAGAAGGAGAAGAGAAGTAGGAGAGCCATCAACTGTAGTGTTGATAAGCGCTATATATTTATATTGTATGTACTATATATTGTGTAGAACTATTATTATTATTATATTATATTATAATTATTACTACTATTATTATTATTTAACGTTAATCTGTGTACATTAATGGTATTGTAAATTGATAAACTGTTGAAATATCATTCACACCAAAATACCAAGCAACAGCAACAATAACAAAACAAAAACAACAACATGTTCAAGATGAGACACCATGCTAACCTTAGACTTTTCATGTACTTACATACATACATATGTATTCTATTTTCTATTCTAATTACGGCCCCAATTCATGCCTGCAGGCTGTAAACTCACCCACTCTCTCACGCACAGACACGCACACCTCGACATACACACACCACACTTATAACAAAAAAAAAAAAGAAGCAACAACTATATCGAGAACAACGACAACTAGAAACCCAAAAAAAAGGAGCAGCAACTGCTCTTTATTTGCTAAACATTATTTTTCGTATTTATTACGCACACACACACACGCACACGCACACGCACGCACAAAAGCAAGAAGCTAAGTCAAATTAGAAGCGCTCAAAATTGGCTATTTTAGTAGAGCACACACACACACAAGCGCACGGTGTGAATGATAAGATAGAAATCGTGTTTTTAAGATCTGTTCTGGGTCGCGGCCTGTCAAATTTTGCGTTCATTTATTAACTTATGTACTTATATACTGCATATGTGTATATACACCTATTTTTTTTTTTTTTTTTTATATGTTACTGTTATTGGTGCTTTGAGACTTGTATGTTTACAGTCAGCTACCCACATACACACACACCGACACACACACATAAACAAACACACATCCTTCACCCCCCAACACGCTCGCCCAAAGAACAACAACAACGAGAAGAGCCCAAAGCCGCCGCCAAAAGCGAGTCGCGATCCTCAAAAACAGTCAAACACAAACAAATGCACACACACACACACAATCCACACTCACATAAAAACTGTTTGCAAATGAAAAAAAAGAACCAAATACAAAACGATAATAAAATGAGCAACAAAATATATACATAATGACAAACAAAAATCAGTTTATTTTCAAATTGGGAGATTAACTTAATATAGGAGAATCGTGGTAGGTTGACATTGTTTGCCATCATTGCTTAAAACTAACGGGGATTTATCAGTCTTAATCTAAACATAATAATTACAGTTAAAGTCTATGAAACACAAACATAAACGTTTCATTTGAGTTCTATATCTACTTTTAATACATATGGAACTTTGAAGTTTCGATTCGCTGGCGATTTACATTTCTTGTCCCTTTCTTGTTGCCATCTCTTTCGTTATTGTGTACAGAAAGAGAGGGCAATACTCTAAATTGGCTACAGTAGACTCCAAGATCTGGCCTGGCGTTGGTGGTATTGATTAAAAATATCTAAAATAACTTGTTTGTCTGTTATTCAAAGAACTTCTCCTTGGATGAAGGTGTGTTAAAATCGAGACGCGAGTGTCTGAAAGAAAGGGAAAGAAAATCGAATCTAAAGATACTTTCATGGGCATCAACTGGCGAGAGAGATCTTTGGCATACCTTGGCATCTTGAATTGCGGGCTTCCAAAAGGCTCAGGCATTTTGGTGTGATCCTTTGCACTGTTCTCCTGCGACGTCTCCTTTATCTCGTTCATTTTCAAACTTGAGTTTTCCTTATCATCAGGATTCGTTATATTTTTCGGATTGCTGCAGTTACCCTTGCACGTGCAACTAGGGCTGCAATTGCGATTTAGCTGGAAGCAAGAACAGCGTTTCGTGTCACACTTTCTGCGGCATTTGCAGCGTTTTTTCGATTCTGTGGCCGCCGTATCCAACGGGGAGTGAAGTTCGCTGTGGCTGTTATTGCTCGTTGCGCTTAAGTTCGGGTTGACACTGCTCTCTGACATTTCCGTCAATGTACTGTTCGTTGATGTATTTGGCTTCTGAGCAAGAAAAAAAAAGGTTAGAAAAGTAAGGGGAGCAGGTATTTAATACCCTTGCAGAGGATATATTCATTTTGGCCAGGACTTTGCATAGCTACTTAGGAGAGATCTTCTACAAGTGGGGATTTGAACGTGTGATTACAATTGTTTTTTTTTTTGTAATAACTTCACTTATCAGTGGCAATCATAGTTCAATTCAGTTACATCGGACGACTATATACTAACGATTTTGTTTAGAAACAAGTAAAGATTTTCCTAAAGCGGTTTAGAAATGTTCAACGAGTGGAGTTATTATAACTGAAAATGACTACCTTCAACATTATTCAATTCTTCAACATTATAGAGGAGATAAGAGCCTGCAAGGGTATAAAATCTTCAGCATGCCGAAGGTAGCCTTTCTGGTTTTTGGAATGCAACGCACCTTGCGAATTTTGCGAATCTTTGGCTTCCAGTCAGGATCAATGCCCGAGGTGTCCTCAATATCGCTTCCAGCCGAGCTTATATTCTCTATAATATCATCTTCCGTATCAGGAGATAATGTAGACAAGTATTTCTTTGACTGCTTTTTGCTCGCCAGCTCGCTTGCGCCTGCGAGAGTCCTTGTCTGGTCAAGTTCTTCAAATGACTTGTCATTTTTGCCGCGTAATAAGAGGGCAACCTTCTCCTCATAAGCACGTTGTTGTTTAACCATCATCTCCTCGTATTTACATTTTGTCTGCTGCATCTTTTGGACCAGCTGCTCGCGCTGCTGCAGTACTTCATTTAGCTGGCTACGCTGATCGTCTTGCTGCATTTTCTGTTCCATTACGCCGTGCGCCTGCTCCCGCCTCTGTTGTATCAGAGTTTTGAGCAGCTGTTTATTGATAACACGCGATTCCCCGATGCTCTGCACATTCTCGGCTAGCGCACGCATGCGGCTATCCAGGTCGTTGGAACACATCTTCTGCTGCAGATCGGCTATTTGAGCATTGCGCATTTCAAGATCCTCCTCGAGACTGGCTAGTAGCTTTGCCTGTTCTTCACTTGGCTGAGCCTGTTGCTGCTCTTTGATCTCATTGCAATGAGCGTTGATCACGGCTCGATCTTCCATCAACTGCTCCAAGCTATGTTCGGCATCGATCAGGGATAATATCACTTCCACTTCGCGATCTACTAACGCATCCAGTTTTCCTGTGCCAGTTTGGTCTTTGGCAAAACGATTTCGTTGCGCCTGCGCAACTCTTTGCCGTTCCAATGCATCTTTTAAACTGCAAACGAGAAAAAGTAAACAACATGAGTCGGTGATCAAATGATCGATGGTCCATGGTCCTCAATGGTCTGTCATAGAGCATTAGCTTACCGTTTGTTAGCGGCCATCGCGTCCTCGCACTTGCGTTTCAGTACTAGACGCTGTTTGGCGTGCAGCGTTTCCTTTCGCGCCATTTCGCTTTGCATCTTTCGATCCTTGCTCTTCAGTTGCGTTACCTCCTTCTCGCGCAACATTTTCCATTGACGGAAACGTTCGGATTCGCCGTGCATTGCCCGAATCAACTTCACCTTGGACTCTTTCATGGCGCGTATTTCGGAGCTAAGATTTTGAATTTTTTCCCGCTCCTTTTCGCGAATCTTTAGCATACTGGCTTGCTGTTGTATCTTGCGTTTTAAGTCAACCAGTTCCTGCTCGAGTAGATTCAATCGCTTGCGACGTTCCTCGGCTAACTTGGCGGAGGCATCCTTTTGCTTGCTGGTCCGCAGCAGCTCTAAAAGGTCAGCGCGTTCCGATTCTAGTTGTTGGATCTTTTGCTCGGATTGCTTGTACCTTACATCTCCGTCATCTTCCCCAAATTTGCTAAAGTTGCACGTGACACGATCGTGCAGTTCCTGCTTTAAATTCAGTTGGTGATTGATTTGTCGCAATTCAACGTTTAACTTAAGCTGCTTCATCGTGTGCTCCTCGGTTCGCGACTGTAACAGCTCGTACGTCTCGTCGCATGCGTTGCTCGATTCGTCGGTGACAGCAGTTCGGCCCTGCAGAGTATTTTCAGTTTGCACAAGATCCTCTTCGACGAGCGCTATCATCTGTGTTAGATCTTCCACCTGCTGGTTCCACTGTGTTACCTCTTGATCTATGGGACCTGATTCTGTTGCTGGCGAAGTTAGTTTAGCTTTTAACTCAAGCAAATGGCCCTTGAGGTTTTCATGGTGCCCCTCCAAAATGTGGAATCGCATTTGATTTTCAGCCGAATCAGTAAGCGCTTGATGCAGCTCCTGTTGCAGTCTGCGATTCTTCTCTAGCAGCTGCTGCACTTGCTCACTTGTTTGTGTTGTGGTTGCTTGTGGCAGCGTCAGTGGGGTACCTCCATTTGTGGTGCCTCTATTGGCTAACAACTCCATGCGTAGCTTTTGTATAATGTCTTTAAGCATCATCACTTCAGCAGCATGGGGATCCACATTGACAACTGGCTTGTTCTTTATTTGAAGCGCTCTATCCGCATATCGCAACGTGCTGAGTGTCTCGTTCACATTGTAGTCGGCGGGACTAACACAGGCGATCATCAATGTAATTGAATTGCCGCCAAGCGAGTCCTGTAGCAGGCGGGTCAGCTTAGACTGCCGGTAGGGTATGTAGCTGGCTGCTTGGCCAGCTAAAATAAAGAACGAATTGAATTAATTAAAATTAAGTTAGTTTAGATTATAATTAACAATATTTAAGTACTCTTTAAATTAAAAAATACAACAACTAATTCGTATATTTAAAGTTTTAAGTGCAGTTCGATAAGGAGTTCTCTTTACAGGAATAGTATAATTTTAAAATAGATACTGAGTTAGTAAGCTACAATGGAATAGACTTATTTGTAGTCCGAACACAGTACTCTGAAGGGAATAGTTTGAACTACAATTAGGAAGTATTAGTGGAAAGTAGTTACGGATGATTCTACCAGGGACAGAGAAGTGTAAGTGGCCTGAGCAATTCTTAATTATTGGTGTCACCTTAAGGAAGATTAGTTATGATTAAGTAGAAAAGGCATATAAAGTAACAAAAGTATGCTAAAATAGTGATTCTATTTGATAAAGCACTTACAGCCCAGGACATTGATAACGTTGCCCAACGCCAGCAAACCCTTGTTGATGTTCACTCCTTCCTTGAACCGATCACCACTGGCGAGCGTTTTTGAGCACCGCTCAGAGCCAGCAAGATCAACTAAATTGAATTTAGACGTAGTGACGGATTTTCTGACGGATTAGATAATGGAAAAGGAAATGTTGAAGAGATTGTCTTCATGCGGATCGGATGAAAACACTTACTTGCCATTTTTCATTGTTGCGATTACAGTTATTGTGAATATAGCGTGAGACCGCGATGATGTCTCATTCATTGCAGTTGCGCCAACGGCACGCCCAGCGGAGCCACGAAGAAGTTCATCGAGTACATGTTTGGCATTTGTCACTTCCACCTCGGTGAGACCCGGCATGACAATGCGATTCTTATCCTCGCGTATATCGACAGTGCTTGCCTCACGTTTGTTGTTCGAGAATAGATCAAAGAACTGCTCCTGATAGAGCTCCACAAAAGAGCAGGTGATCTTGAAATGACATTGTTCCCCCATGCCAGCCGTCTCGTGGAATATTTCGTGGACAGCCCGAGGTATTACGCCGGCATTTTCGTCCATGACACCATCGAATGCTGTTCCCATGGTATAAGTCTTGCCGGACCCAGTCTGGCCATAGGCAAGTATCGTCACGTTGTATCCTTCAAGCAGTTTTCCTATTTTGCTTCGCACGCAACTCTCGTATATATCCTGCTGGGTATCTGTGCTGTCGAACACGTAGTTGTACGTGAACGAGTCACTTTGATTGACGCTCACCTGTGGAACGCCGTCGGCAGTGCGTTGCACGGAAATGCGGCAGCCCCGCTCCACCTCAGATTTCACAAGTGGGCGCACTCGCAATGCTACAGTCATGGAATCCGACATTATTATACTCTAAATGGGTGCACACAAAAGCATTAATTATTTTATTTTTATTCGATTTGTTTTTCTTCTTGTAACTGTAAACAACAACTGATACAAACGCCATTTTTAAAGCTTACCTTTGGATTTAAGTAGCACAAGGAATATGTTGAATAAAATAACACTAATGAACACAACACTCGAAAAACAACAATTTGCTTATAATATAATAAAAAACGAAATTAACACAATTAAATAAAAAACGAAGCCGCTTATCGTTGTCGGCGTCTAAAATGTTTGAAAAATTGTGGGAATCTATAACTTGCATCCCTGCGTTTTAATAAGTTTCAGTGTGTACACACTCGTTTACAAATAATTAATGGAGGAGTTTGCTGTTTCCAGGCCAAAAAATTGACGATTGATCTATGTACATATCACTCTGCGATTTGAGACGAAAATGTTAAATATAATTTATTATTTTATTTTCTAATTAGATATATCATCCGATAAGTCTCGATTTTACATAAAATTTTGCAGATGAAATTACCAGTGTGACCACGTTTCGAAAAGTTGAATCAACCGTTTGTCCTCACAGAGAAACATGACTATGGTCTTACTGTGTTTGTTTACAGTTTACGTTTAAAATTTGAAAACGCTACATTTTCTAAATTTTTCGCTTCATCGCTTAATTTTTTTTATATTGGTCGTCTTCGATTTATAATGAATTTCGGTGAGGTGGAGAATTATTTTGACAGAATCTTCTGGTTTTATTTTTGTTTAAATTGTTACGGACTGTTTTCTCTTCAGGGCTGTGCAGGCTGGCTTCTAAATATCTAATACAAGTAACAAACACTCTAGGCTGACCCACGTGGACCTAACATAAAAAAGCTATCACAATATCACTAAATCTTAAATGATTAACGGTACATACATATACAATATCAATAAATTAATTTATACATATGGACACTAAGCAAAGAGACCTCAAACAGATGTCTCAACATGTGGCGTGCAACGAGTCTCAACATGTTGAGTCTGTATATGAGTGTAAGAGTAAGAAGGAAATAGGCGCCAGCAAACTTTGCTTTTGATATTGTTTGTGTTTATTGATTATGTTTATTATTATTAACTGGGCGAAGGGTGCCTAACTGTCATGCACACTCGACAGTTGCATTCGTCACTTGTTGTTTCTCATACTTTCTCAATTTTTGTCTGCAATTAAATTGCAACTCAGAACAGTATTCAGGATCTCTAAGAATTTATATAAAACTATGTTCTGCTGACCTCCGGCAGGGGATCATTGTCTAAACGAGGCGAGAAGTGCACTTTGATACCATCGCGAGAGCGCAGCACCATCTGCGCCTGCAGCACCAGGGGGGTGGGGCCAATTCGCTGAGCTGGAGACGAAAGGCGCGCACAATGCGCACCGTTAGCAGCTTCATCAGCAGCAGCGAGTACTTGCGCCCGATGCAGACATGCGGTCCGCCTGAGAACGGAATGTAGCTGTAGGCGGTGGGGGGCAACGTCTCGCCTTGCTGGTGCAGCCAACGTTCGGGTCGCAGCTCGTACGGATCGGAAAAGTACTCGGAGTCATGTGCCAGGCCATACATATTGATCCACAATGTAACGCCCGCGCAGTAGCGTCGTCCGCCAATTGTCGTCGGCCGTGTCGTCTGGCGGCCCGTGCTCGGCACAATCGTATAAAGACGCAGCACCTCCTTGAGCAGCGCGTCCAGGTAGACAAGCCGATTAAGCGCATCCCAATCATCGGCGTCTTCGGGAGACAGCTCCGCGAGCTCGGCATGCAGACGCGCCTGGACTGGCGGATGTGCAGCAAGAGCATACAGAACAAAGCTCATAGCCGCTGTGGTGGTGTCCACACCCTGCAACCGGAGTCGATTCAAAGATAATCAAATTATAATTTAATTTAAACTAAATTACAATATAATAAAATTAATTTTAAAAGTAAATAAAAAAATAGAAAAAAGCCACAGTCGCGCTGCACGCGACAGTGGGATACCCTTCGACCTACGTTGCTATGTATGTACACATACACATACGCACATGCATTTAAGTTATTGCCGACAGATGGCGCTCGCGCTTTGCGCTCGCCCGCCTCCCTTGTTAGCTGATGCAAGCACTTGGCTTTATGCACATACTTTCTTAAATAACTTCTGTGTTTATTGTCCGATCGGATTGCAATTTCGAGAATACGTAGATATTTTAATGAGCTTAGTATATGTTAAAGTCAGAAAGTTGTATCTTTTATACAGCGCTTACAAATTGAGTTCAAACATTAAATTATTGATTTGCGGGGGCGGTGGGCGTGGCACCTAACATTCGAAATAAACTTGATCAGCTTATAGTACACAGGAGTCTTTCTGCCAAATTTGGTAACTCTAGCTTTTATAATAGCTGAGATCTGTGCGTTCACACAGCCAGACGGACAGATGGACAGACAGACAGACATGGCTCAATCGACTCGCCTGTTACATACATTCGCACAAAGTTAGTATACCCTTTTTTGACCATTTTTAATGGTCGAAGGGTATAAACATTTAGAAAGGTAAAATATAATAAGAACAATATCTTTACATTTACATTCATACTTTTATATTATCTGGGATAATAATGCACTAGCCGATCCAACATTTGTTGCAGCAATGTAGGGAAAGCTCAGAAAACCCAAAAAAGATCGGGAATGTTAGTAAGAAATTAAAATCGCAAATGAATTCTACAAGCATAAAGTTAGAAAGAGGAATACTAGAAAAAACGAGACAGTGGGATACCCTTCGACCTATGTTCCGTTGTATAACATACATACATACATACACGTATGTATGCACATGCTTGCAGAATATTCCCGCCTGCGTCCCTTGTTAGCTGACACATGCACTTGTTGGTGTGTCATACCTTCTGGAATAACTTCTGTGTTTATTGTCCGATTGGATTTAAACTTTGAGGATACGTAGATAATTCATGCAGCTTAGTATATGTTTAAGTTTGAAAGTTATATCTTTTATATCTCGCTTACAAATTGGATTGAAAAATGCAATTCTTGATTTACGGGGGCGGTGGGCATGGCACCTAACATTTGAAATAAACTTGATCTGCGCCTAGTACCTGGAACCTTCATGCCAAGTTTGGTGTCCTTAGCTTTTATAATAGCTGAGATATGTGTGTTGACACAGACAGAGAGGCATTCAGATATGGCTCAAGAATATATGTATATACTTTATGGGGTCTGCCACGCCTCCTTCTGCCTGTTACATACATTTGCACAAAGTTAGTGTAGGGTATAAAAAGAGTAGAATAAGTGGTTAGGACTGGCTCGTGTCATCAGCTTGCATTTGGAGCTGTTTAACGTGGCACACGCAGACACAGACAAGTTCACACTCACCGCAAAGACAAAGGTGTTGACCTCGTCGCGTATTTGCTGCCTGCTCTGCTTGGCCAGTAGCAGTAGATCCAACAGCATTCTTGGCCTGCGCTGTTCCTCCTCTTCCTCTTTCTCCTTTAGCTTCTCCTGCTCCTGCTCAGCCTGCAACTGCATCGCACGCTGTTCGATAACCTGCTCCATTGACGTGTGAATCACTTCGAGCTGCGCGCGCAGCTCGCGCCACAGCCCAGTGCGCTGGAAGATAATGTCGGAGGCGAGCAAAGGATTGATCATGCGCTTGAATAGCAGCTCCCCGCTCCGATGGAAGGCCGCCACAATGGGCGAGTGCTCCTGCAGCTGTGTGTGCAGCTGGTAGCCCATGGAAGTGTCTGCAAGAGATTCGAGTTAAGCGTAGCTAGATAGCACCACGCCACGATTCATCAGCCCCCCTCCGCTCACCCACAATCGCATCCAACAAGCAGGCGAACAGATGATCCGTCACCTCAATGCAGGCACCGCGCGACTGCTGCAGCCTTGCCACGAGTTGATCCGCATGCCGAGCGACCGCGGGCGCAAAGCTGCGCAGCAGTGGCAACTGAAACGCCGGCGTCATTAGGCGACGCTGCGTGGCCCAGTGGCGACCATGACTAATAAGCAGCCCATTCCCAATGAGTGGCGATAGCTGCTGGAAGGTGTCCGCCTTCAGTAGCGACGGATCATGTAGCGCTTGCCGGGATTCCTCGGCGGAGTGTAAGAACACCCAGAGCACGGGCCCCAGCCAGAGACGGTAGGTTGCACCGAAGCGTTCACGCAGTTCTGTAAATACCAAAAAGATGACTGCAACAACAGACATGCTGGCCAACCCCACTCGCCACCCTCGGCATCCATACTCCTTCACACAAACAGGACTCACACTCTGGCTTAAGTTTGCCAATCATCTGCGCGTTGCCCAGCAACGGCAAAGCCCAGGGACCGGGCAGACTGATGCCAAGCAGCAGCAGCTGCCGCTTGCTCCACAGCGCCAGCAAAAGGGCACATCCCAGTAGCAGCCACAAGAGCGCCATCTGCCGTCTGTCTGCCTGGATTGTCTATAGTCGATTGTAGATGGAACCTTCGGCTAAGCGGGCCTGATTGAAAATGGAATTTCAATTTCAATTGATATTGCCAGTGGAATTGTACAAGTATGTACATACATACATATGTATACATATGTATGTATGTATGAAACTACGCGTCCAATCAGTTTCTGATTGCTGCTAATCTGCTTGCGATATTGAATCCAATATCGATGTGGGTTGCAGCAGTCAGTGCGAATTAAAGTACAACACAATTGCGCTCTCAACGTGCTGCGCAGCGTGATCAAACTTGTTCAATCTCTCTGTCTCTCTCTCTTCACTCTCTTCAAGGTCAGTCTCTTCAAAGGTAATTTACGCATATCGATTGCAATTCATTTTGCTCGTTGGCCCTGCGCAACCCTACAGTAAATTGTGCCGTTACGGCAGTTTAGCAATAAAACCTCTATGAGTAAATCCTCTCTGTGTCTGACTTAAGGTCAAACATTGGGAGTGTTGGATTAGTGTGCGATATTCCGTATGCATACACGCACACATTGATACGATCACACAGCGCAAAGTATTGCATCCGTGATCATCGTTTCGCTGTCGTTGTACGACTGACCGATCAGTGCTACCAGGTCAGCTTTTTTTCTGTCAAATCTGATTATTTCAAAGTCCAGCAGCGTGACAAATTTAAAATTCGTTCTATCTACCTTTTTTCAAATACCGTAAACTCCATACAATCAGCTTTTTTTGGAACTCCATACAATTTAGCTTTTTTTTAATATAATTTGGCTTTCTTCGCCCACAAATTCTGGCAACACTGATGCCGCTTTGCGCTGCTTGGGGGTTGCTTACGAGTAAAATCAGCTGTTTGAGCACTTTATACCATATGTTCGATGGAAAACACTCATATCACTAAGCAATGAACACATAGAGACCTCGAACAGCGTCAGAGCTGTTTGAGGCTGATTTTTCGAACCTGTCACCCCAGAGAAGAAGCAGAACAGAAGCATTGAGAATAAACGCTCGACCGGGGCAGCTCGAGTGCATCAAAACTGCTTTAGTCGCACAACGACAGCGGAATGATAAGTATGCGCGTACTTCTTTGCGCTGTGCGATCGTTTCCATGTGTGCGTGTATGTATGCAAAAGCTCGCATATGAATGTATGCGTTGCTTGTGAAGTTTGACAACATGCAAAGGCTTCGGCCGGCGCGCTGGCAGCCTGACTCTCAACATGTTGACTCTCATCATGTTGGGTCTCAACATGTTGACTCTCAACAGTTCACTCTCAACATGTTGGGTCTCAACACGTTGCATCAAAAGTGTTGCATCGAGCATGTTGTATCAAACATGTTGCATGTTTAGACTCAACACCTGATACAAATGTTGACTCAACGTGTTGTGCGTGTAACATGTGTCTGAACATGTTTGAAGGAGCATTGGGCCTGAACATGTGGCGTGCAACATGTTGGGTCTCAACATGTATCTCAACTGTTGAGCCTTAACTGTTGACTCTCAACATGTTGGGTCTCAACAATTGACTCTCAACATGAGTTGCGTCTTTTGATGCAATGAGCTTGTACTGAGAGCCGAATATGCAGCCGCCCTAGTCGAGCGTGCAGCCGATCGGCTGGATCGAAAAAACCAGGTGAAACAACTTCAACGCTGTTTGAAGTCTCTATGTGTTTACTATATTGCTTAGTGCAATTATCATCTTTATTTTGGAGAGTTGTAGATCTGCATTTGCATATTTATCGATGTTTTATCGAACCGGCAAATTCAAATTATAAATCACAGTGAGAGTTGACACTGATGTACATGTAACCAAGCTCATTTCACAGAATTTAATGTCAACTGTCAGTATACAAGTGGACTTACGGGTTCCATGCTTTAATTATCAGTCATTGGATTATTTTACACTTTTGTTGTTTGTACTTTACTCGTTTCTATATAAAGTCTTCAATTAGTGTTTGTTATTCGAGCAACCCGTGCAATTTGTGGATGAAACGCAACAGAACGCAATGGCGACTCAGGTATGTATGGTGGATCACATGCCATCACAGCCACCAGTCACTCAACGGAACTTCCTGCGCGAGAACAAGCTGCTGGTGCGCCGCTCAACACTCTCACGCCGCGAACTGGAGGTAGAGAGTAATCGATGCCGATGCTGGCCACGGACTCTTCCACGAGCCCCAAGATATGAAGTATCCACAAAATCATCGCTGACGCGTCACCATGCAGCGCAGCTGGATATGCAGTGTCACAGCACGAACAGGCAGCACTCTGAGAAGCAAATACAGACGGAGGACATCAACGACGAGCAGTTCCTCACCGCGGCACTGCTAAAGTGCACAGAGCACGTGCACAGCGGTGCACAGGGCTCGCAGGCGCAGTTTCTGCGCGGCTGCAGCGAGGGCGATGAACCGTGTGTTCCTTATGCCAGCACCAGCTGCGATGACGCGAGTACCCATCCCCAACCCCATCCCATGCGACGCACTGCCTCCAATTTTGAGCTGGGCACGATGCCTGCACAACGCAACATCTGTCAGTTGGTGCCGTCCATTCTGCACCCTCAGCCGTGTGCTGTGCCGGGCATCGGGTCCGCATCAGGATCCGGGAGATTATTGGGGAAATCAACGAACGCAACTGCGGAGGATGAACTGAAGGAGGAGGAAGTCATTAATGGCGATTCGGATAGTTCGGACAAACCCTCGTTACATGTGCTGCAGTTGGCCATACCGGATATAACGGATGTGGAGCCAGAGCCGCAGCTGGATCAACCGCTGAGTACGCGCACCAATGTGTCATGTAGCTCTCAGAGATCGAAGCGCAGCAGCGAAATGCCGACAGTGCCCGACGGCGAGCAGACGCACCAGACGACCGAGCTGGAAAAGAAGCCGACTCCGCATGCGGATCAAGTCCTGCTGACAGAGCTTCAGCGCATATCGCTGCTTGAAGCAGCACAAGCGCGATACCGCGAACTCATCTGGCAGTACAATCGCCTGCCCCTTTCCATGGGGACCTTGCGTGTACGCAATTTGAAAGTACGGCTGGAGCAGCAACTAGACCGCATCGACAACGACCTAACGGCGCTCAACTTACCGAATGTTTACGTCAGTCGCGACCATTTGCAGCAAATCCCAAGTGTATCGTGCCAAGGACAATAATAACATAGGGTATTACCACACAATGACTACACACTTATAATTTACATTATTTGCCAATTCGCGATTCTCTCAAATAAATCTCTTCCATATATGGAAAGTGAAAACACTCTCGGACTTTTCCTTAACTTCACTGTTAAGATAACATTAATTCATATGTACAGTCTGTTAAGTAATTCGTTACACATATGTACATCACATTAACATGTGCATTTGAGTAAAGAGTTACTTGACTATCTGTATATGTCGGGGAAAGAGGTATTGGCTGACCTGCTTTCATTTCTTTTATATTTTCTCTTTAACTCAAAGAGCACAGCAAGTCGACTGCAAGATGTTTTCTAGTCCCTCTCTCCTTTACCGAACTCAACTCGACTGACTGTTCCACCGCGTGACGTCATTTCTTTTCTCTATTGTTCCTCTACCAAGTATTTCATCGGGTTCATTCAGCAACTAATTTTATCACGTTTATTCTTTTTGCATGCACGTGAACGTACTAGAACATCTGCAGGCGCCATGCTCATTCGACTTGCCATTTAAATGATGCTCTCGTTATATAACAGAATTCATTCTTCTAACATTTTACTATTTTTCAGTAAGGTTCAAACTCCAACATAGTTCTGTTACAGTTGAATTTCGTATATTCTATCTAGCCTAGCTGCGACATACATACATATATGACAAGGTACCATGCGAACCAGTTCTGTAGCCACTTTCTAACTTTTAATTCTGTCTCGCCTATCTAGTAATTGAGCTTACAATTCCTCAGATTAAATGTACAATTTTAGGATTAAGTGAAATATATAAATAAAATATCATTCGTTACTTAATTCCACAAATCCATTCAAACATTCTTTCCCCATTGTGCCTCGCACAATATGTGGGTAGCGTGTATAATTATTGTTCATTCCAAGAAGATTTCTCTCACCCCATCTATTAGAATATAATAATTATATATAATAATATGTTATGAAAACAAAAATAAATACTTTCTTTTTATATTATAACAATGTATTGATAATTGAACCGAACAGTCTTTTAAATTAGCTATAAACAAAAACAAAAAAAAGTTTTTTTTTATTATTTTACAGACGTACAATACATACAATATGTATTGATGCAATCAAATATCATATTTCTTCATACTATATGAAACAATTGTGTGTGTATATTTCGATTTACATGTCATATTAAACTTTAAATTAACATTACGAGTGGTTATCTGTATATATTACAATATTTCAAGCAGTCCAGCAACTCAATACCATATGTTTAAGTTATATTTTCTAAAGAAGAGCATTAGTAAATTACAGTAAAGATTAATTAAAAATGTTGTTGACTGCGAAAATAACTCTATCCTATTAAGAATTAAAATTACAAACATAAATTTATAACATTTTCTTGTTACAGAATACAGCAAGTTGTTGAACAGCATCGACCAGATCTCCCTTTACTTTTTAGCCTTTGGTCTGAAAGTAAAACATGTTTTAATTGTAGAAATGAAGATAACAAATTCAAAAGCATAAGCTACATATATGTATTTACAGTGTGCAACAATAAAAAGGATGTGTGCCAAGTTTCATCAAGATAGCTCTATAACTAAGTGATTAGTTTGCGTTGCAACGGACAGACAAACAAGTGACAAGATCGACTCAATTGGTTATGTTTATTTAGAATATATAGTATGTCAAGAAACATTTAACATTAACATGTACATACAGTGTAAAGAGTTACTTGACTCACTGTATGTGTAAAGAGTAACTCTTTACTTAATTGCACATGTTAATGTTATGTTCATATGTGTAAAGAGTTACTTGACAGACTGTATATACTTTATGGTGTCGGAGATGTCTTCCAAGGTGAGTTGTGAACGTTCATTTCGCTATCGTCGTTTTTAACAAGGCTGTTCATAAAAAATCGTAACTTCGTAAAGATTGTTTCAGTAAAAGCAATAGGATATACATACATAGTTGTCAGACTTTGATGAAATTAAATTAGTATACATGTGACACTGTAAAGAAATAACTTACAAGTCATTATAACTTACCTTGCGAATTGGGCTCTGGTAAACTATCACGCGGCACTAAATGCATAACAGTTGTTTTTCCTAGTGGGAGACCCAAAGCACCCAAAGTAACATTGCAATGCAAAAACCTTCCTTGGTAAATTAACCTTAAAATTTCTGCTTTGGAAACAGCTTCTTGCGACCAATCTAAAATAAATATGTCAATAGTTTAAATATATGTATGTTAATATAAGCTAATGATAAGGTAGCACTGTAACTATCGATAAGAAACGGGCACTCGATATATTGTAATCGATCGTGCACGATCGAGGATGTGCGAGCACTACAGCTAGAAACACATCGATGTTTAAATACATAGAAGTTTCGATGTTTTCAGATAAAAAACATTGATGAATCGATATATCGAAGTTTCTCAGAGCGGAAGCTGTTAATTTATATATAAAATTAATAAATCAAAACGGGAGATTGCAGTTTCCGAGGCGTCTGACGATTGATCCTTATATGTATGTAAATCTCGAGATAAGACGAAAATATTAAATACAAATTTTTTGTTTTCGGCTTAGTTAAGAAGATATAGCCTTCGAGAAGTCCTGATTTCCCATAAAAAAACGCAGTTGAGCATCAAACGTGATGTTTAAAAATTTTGATGTTTTCAAAAATTGGAAAACATCGATGTATCGATACATCGTCGATGTTCTTTCTAGCTCTACGTCAGACGAATAGAAGTAAATGAATTAAGATAAACATTATATTAGTTTTACAAATAAAAAAAAAAAGAAGAAATTGATCCCGACCGAAGCGTTATATCGTATAAAGAAACGTAATCTGCGTAATCTAAGTACAGGAACATTCATGACAAATTTGGTGTCTCTAGCTCACCGAAGACAACCCGTCTTTCACGATAGTATTTATATTAAATTAGATGAACTTACCTGTAGGCCAACTTTCAAAAACGTTTTGCGAAATTTCGCCCGCAGAGTCAGTCGGGTTAAATAAAAATTCTTTTGTTTTACCACTGACTAATATTAATCTCAAGTTAATCTGAAAATAAACAAATTTAAAAAATAGATGAAATCAAGGTCTTTGTTGAAATTGAAATAAATTTGTAAGTATGTATAAAGACATTTAAATAAGATGACTGAAATTAGTTTAAGGGATAGCAGTAAGGCATTGGTATGAAATCCTTCTTTGTTTTTAGTCTTTGTATAGGTTCTCTTTTAACTTATCTTTTATGTTAAATCAGTCTACACTTGGCCACGCCGAACTTACAAGGCGTGCAACCGGACTGCAACCTACTCTTAAATTGAATTATAATATGAAGCAAGAAAATTGAAAGTTGAAATCTCTGCAACTCATATAAATGTTATCTTACAGTCTCTAATATATAGTTGTATCGACTCGACTGTTGATTAAAAAATATATAATATGATACATTAACATTGTCGAGCCGCCGACAATATCCAGGGAATGCCTTTAACAATCATTGACCGCCGTTGCCAAATGTACATCAAACAAATGAAGGGCTCAATGATGATGTTTTATTCTATAGGGAAATAATATAGTACAGTTTGCAAGGCATTACAAGACTTTAAACTTAAATCTAGTCCCAAGTATATATACCGCAGTTTCTCTTCTCTCACTCTTGGATATCGCCAGACGAACTGATCTGACGCCCCAAGCATAGCTTAATTCTTAGTTAAATCGGTGTGACCAATTACAACAAAAACAACGATAAAAACGCATACAATACAATACAAGTTAAAATACCCTTCTACCCTATGGGTAGCGGGTATAATAACATCTGCGTTTAGCATTGTGTTGCATACTCTCAGGCTGCGCCAAGAGTAATCGGCTAAAAACAGTTTAAAATTTCTTAAATATCTATATGATTGCTATTCCAGCTTAACCAAATTCTATTCATTTTGATCTGGCCTGTGTATTTCGTGTTATAGGGTCTGAGATTTGACAGTTGTCCAGGGAATGCTTAAAAATACCAAAAAGTCGGGACCTTAATTGAAGAGCATCTTTCTCATGATGATGGTGTCATCCTTGACAGCGTCAAAAGCTGATGTTTCTTATTTTTATCATTTAGGTTTTTTTTTATAAATACATTTATTTTTGTATACCATTGTTTATTTATTTTAATAAATCAGTTACATAAAAAGGGGTACAGTAGCGGACAGAAAATCCGAAAATATAAAAAAATATTAGTCGAAAAACAAAATAAAAAACATTTTTAAACATATTTGCCTAAGTTTTAAAGCAAATATTTTAAACTTTTTGTCGATCAATAACAACAAAAGATTGTGACTTTTGGACCTTTTTTAAGAATTAAAAAATATATAAAATAGTTCAATTATAAAAAAAGGTTGGTAAAGAAATGACCAAATAAATAAAACAGTAATCCGTATATTATTTTCCATTTAAACAAAATCGGACAACTATGTTATTTCCTGATAAGTCTTAAGTAGTAAAGGTCGCTTTCTCTAAGTATTATATTACCTAATATACAAAAAAAAACATGAACATTTTAAGTTACAGATAATTTAAAATAATATTTAAACAAAGTAAAATTAAATATTACATACCACTTTGGTAGCAAGAATATCACACTATAAGCACGCAAAAAGATGCTCTTCTATGGAGGGTAAGTTGGTATTTCTCCCCGTTTATCGTTCCATTAAGAGCGCGCATTTTCAACATATTTTTAACAATCGATTGCAAGAAAACTAAACATGATATTGAAATACATTTTTTTTTTTTTTAAATTTCATTCTAATGTTTTTTATTTAACAATATAGAGGTTGAACAAGTTATCCCGACTTCGAAAAAACCTCAAACGCAAGTCTATGGGAAAATGACATGCGATTTTGTGGCAAGTTTATATATTTTTGTTTATGTATTCGTAAATAGCTATAACTTTACACAACTAGTTTCTCATTTTCTCCTAATACAATGCAACTTGGCGTCTCTTATATTTTTTATATTTGTAGTATAGCTGTGATATAAGCTATAGTCCGATTTGTATTATTTTTGCAAGATATTGCAAGCAAATTTACTACATTCAGAGTTATCTATGCCCTTTGGGATTGTCATTTTTACGATTTGTATACCTATTGACCATTGAAAATGGTCGAAAAAGATTGTAATACTATATACTTGATTGAGCCATGTCTGTTTATTTGTCTGACCAGTATGAGCACACAGACTAAACTATTACGACACAAATTTGGCATCAAGGTTCCTGTATACTATAGGCTGAGCAAGTTTATTTGAAATGTAGAGTGTCATTATTATTATTAGTAATACACCACTATCTTCATTCCCTATAAAAAATAAGACCACTAAAACATATGTAATACAAATAATCGAACGAAATGAGGATTTTTATATGAAGACCAGTATTATTTTTTCGCAATACGTCAACTCATCAACATATTATACTTACAGTAATCTTTATATGTAGAGTCAGTCAAAAATGTAAACTTTTGAAGTAGTATTAAAATATAGTATTATAAATACTACAACATAGATATTAACGAAAACATTCACAATGCTATATCTTATGTTATGTAATTAATCAAAGGACATCGAAGACATACGTGATTTTTTTGGTTTTTATTTTCTAACTCTCTGCTGAATATAATTTATTGCTATTTTTTCTCCTATTTGTTAAGAATAAGATAGTTTAACAAAAATAAAAAAAATCATTGGATTATCTGGTTTTATTTTGTTTTTCTGGATGATGAAAGTCGAGTGTCGTGAACATGCACTCACTTTTGCTCGCCACTGTATGTATGTAAGCTGCAAGGGTATAAAACCTTCAGCAAGCCAAAGGTGGCCTTTCTTTCTGGGCTTTTACTGCATTCATACTTAAAATTAACACGTGATATTAATAAGTATAGCTTATTTAATCAAGAAAACCAATAATGTTTATTTGGGCAGGGAGAAAATAGTGACGAATTTCATCATCAAAATACAATAGAATAAAAACAAAGTTGACTTACTTTATTTGACGGTATTGTTCGTGGAAATTTATGTGTTATTAAAGGAATTGCATTAATTTTATTATTTGTACAGCTGGATGATGTAGGTGCCTCTAATGACGGAGTAGGAGTACTCGAGTCCAATAGATCCGTCGAATGTGAATTATACTCGGTGTCACATTTGACATGCTCACCAGACAAATGCTTCTTTATAACAAAATGTCGCTGTTGCTGCTGATTATGCTGAGAATGGACGGCCGCTATAATAGGTGGACCTTTTATACTGGTTGTCAAGGACGCAGGGTGATTTAGCAATGAGCGCGATGTAGTAATAGATTTGCTCATGTCGGATGAACTAGCACTAAATAATTCCGACAAATCTGTAGATAATTTGTTGCACTTGTTATATGATATTTGGTTTTCACTTATTATGTTATTGGCAACTACTCCTGTATTACAAGATATTAATTTTTGTTTCGACGCTTCTGATACAGATGTTGCTTTGTATGATGAAGACGACAACATAGTGCATTTAACTTCAGATGTCACACATTGAATATATATATTTTTATTATTTATAACTGCATTTGATTATTACACAGAGCAATACTGTTTGATATTGCTTACTACATTGCATTGTTTCATCTCAAAATGTTTTTCGTTGAAACATTTTTATAATTTAACACCTCATACAAAAAATAAGCAAATAACTTTCAGCCAGAACACGACACAATAATATTGTACAATTTGTTTTAACATAGATACTGCTCACTAAAGTTTTAATAAGCTCTGTAAGTTACATATAGGAATTTAAATGTATACACGCGCAGGCACATGCGTACTTAGGTCCAAATACATACAGTATGTTAAGAAACACTTTTCACATACATATGTACATAGCATTAACATGTACATTTAAGTAAAGATATACTTGAGAGTTACCAAACTGAATATATGACAAGACATTTACATCAATTCACTTTCTTCCATTTCGTTTTTTACAATAAAAGTTATATGAATCTAATAAGTGCATTCACTTTATCAAGTTATCTTTGTTTCGCTAAAAGCTTCTTTTACTAAATGTAAATACAAGTTTACTTATGTACGTTAGGGTTGCAATGCAAACATATCGATATTAATCAAAAACATAATGTAATTTGAAATCAAAAAATTTACTGTGGAATTTATGACTGTGCAGCAGAACAACTTTACCTATTCTCTATTCTTTCATTTATTTTCCTTTCTATTCTATTTATAAAAAACGATAATTTTTTAAAACGAATTACTATTAATTTAAGATGGGTGATTTCGAAGTAATTCTGTACATTCATACGAAAACTAGGTGGATTTATAAGATTTACGATGTTTTTAAATACAGTTTTCCAGAAAAAGTGACCAGTTTGAAAATAAAATTACAAACTAATCAGCGCCAGGTAAGCAGCTGCGCCCACTGTGCCTTGGCCATTAAGGTAGAGTTGGAGATATCGATATATCCATTTTTTTTTTTTGCAAATACATAAAGTTCCACCACCAAACAGTATCGATCATTTTATTACGATATTTAGTGCTGGGAAGTCAACAATTTCGGTTGCCTAAAAAATTAGGCTGCAACGTAAGAAGACTTTCGATTTATGTCATCTGAGAACAGGCTTAGGATTTGTATGCTAAACAAAAACTGTCAAATTTGTTTATACATATACATACCATAATTTACCGTGGGCCGTAACGAAAATTAGCTTCAAAATTATTAATTTATTTAAAAATTAAATTATTAGTCGCCAGATATAAAAATATAGCGTGTGCCAAAATGAAAAAATTTTTTTAATAAAATAGAACACACCGTTTTTTTTTTTCTTTTGATTATAATTTTGTTTTTTTTTAACAGAGAGATAGCGTTATTATTGGAATGTCGGGTCGATGTCCATCTGATCAGTAAGAAATACAGATCTCAATTATATTGAAAGCTTGTGACACCGCATTGGGCATGAAGGTTCCTATATACTACGCACATCAAGTTTATTTCAAATATTGGGTGCCACGCCCACTGCCCAGCAAGTCAATAATTTTATTTTTCAATTTCATTTCTAAGCGAAGTATTTAATACACAATTTTTTGCCTATATACAATATAATATCAATACCTCCTCTAAATATATGTATGAATGTATATCTGATCAGACAATAAACAAAGAAGTTTTTAAAGTCACTTTAGTGCCCCAAGTTCTGAGCAGCGCAAGCCTGTGTCAGCGTGACGAAAGAAGACTTTATCGTTGGAATTGCAATTGTATTTGTTGATAATAAACTATTTATTTCCTTAATGAACTTGTGCTTCGTGCACTTCCTTTCTTTTTTACATTTTATGAGCAAGTGGACAATTAACTTTATTATGTGATTTAACATTACATTATGCTTTACCAGAACAGCTGATTTACTCTTATGCTAATTAACATTACAGATCAAGACATACACATTTATTCCAACAGTATTTGTAATAGTTTTTCAAAACTTGAAGAAGGGTATTGTCGGCCGTTTTGAATCAAAAACCTTCTAATTGTCCTGCTTTTTATCCATTTTTAAAATATAATATACCGTCTGTACTGTCAGTAGATGGTCCGGTGTCTCGGGCTCTTACTCGCAAAATCAGCCGTGCTTATTATTCACTATTCCAAGTTTGCCAATGTATGTCGTGACTCTGTAAGTATCCCTACGCAAGCCAGGTATTCATTCCGAGATCTTTGTCTCCTCTAATCTCAAGTACTCCCTGATTGGCACTGCCTCTATTATTATACATTCAGCTTCCGCTTACTTCTTAAAAAAAACAGCTTTCTTTGATTTGTTTATTATTGTATTATCAATATATATATATTTACATATATATATAAGGATTATGTTTATAAAAAAAAACTAGGTGTACTTGCAATTGCATTAGATATTTGAATGTATATGTTTTTAATTTTGTACATACGCTCTAAAACTACATGTAAAGTTTGGAATATCAACTTATGAACGCACATTTTTTACATATCATTTGTAGCACTCTTCTTACATTAGTTGATATTTTATTGTTGTTTTATACTAAAGTTGTAATGGTTTTTTTTTTGTCAGAAAGGTGTGCTAAAATAAAGCCCCGAATCGGGGGCTACTTGTAATCTCTATAAAAACCTAGGTGGAGAGGAATTTAATGCGCCTAAAGGAGGAGGCTGTGGAGCGGGTGATTGTTGACCCGGTTGCAAAATATCAAATGGCGAATTTGAGCGCTGCAGTATGTGATGATAGTTTCCTTGCGGCAGTTGATGCTAGAAATAATAATACAATTGCAATAAGATTATTAATTTATGTTTGACATTGAAATGTTCTCACCTGTAAGTTGCGTAAATTGATCACACCCGCAGCACTACTGATTATATGTGGAGTTGGACCATCTCCTAAATCAAGTTGTAAACTTTCTGGCATATCAGTATTACTACTAATGGCACGACTACTGAGACTACCAGCTCCTCCACCTCCACCTCCTCCGGCATTGAGATGAAGCTGGCCTAATGATGCAGTTGCCATTGCCACATCAGGCATCATGTCAGACAAATGTCCATTCCCAGAGTCTAACCCACAGGCACCACCACCACCACCATCACCTCCCCTGTCAACGATCAATGCATTGTTGTGAGGAAATCGAAAATCACCCTCAGTAATTAGTGCTGGTAGTTCGTTACGATGATGTACTGATGCTGAGATTCGTGCATAGCTTGATTGGAAGTCTGAACCAGAACTAGCTGCCAAAAGAGTTGCTACACCAAGTAAACCGCTAGGTTGCTGTCTTGGGAAGGTTAAGTTTCGACTGTATCCCAATTGTACCCCATCTGTACCGCATGCAGAAGACGAGGAGGATGCCATAGATGAAGTCGATATAAATGTGGCAGCAGCAGATGCCGCAGTCCTAGCACTGTCCGCAGCAGCTGGAGATGGTGGAGGACTTTGATCTTCATCTTCTAAAAGACATTCATCAGGTTGGGCTGTCAATACATCGTTACATTCGTCCTTATCTCTACTACTACCGCCTTGGTTTATTATCGAGGAGCTCTCTAATAGATCAGACACTTCATCTGGTAGGTTAAACTCTCTGACGACACGAAGACGAATTTGCCTATCAATTTCATGTTTTGAGGAAAGTGGCAGCAGTAGCGCCCTTTGACACATTGGGGATTGGCGAAGCTTATGCTCACGCTTACGCATTGCCATAAGCGTATGATTATCTGGTGGTGGTATGGTTGTAGGATTACATTTTTTATGCTCATAACTTCTAATGCCACAAGAAACACCAGCGGTAAAACCACCATGCGAAGCAGCATTCATACGCGATACCATATAAAGAGTATCCGGAATGTCGGAAAACTGTCGCGATCTGCGCATACGCATTAGCTCAACTTGATGATGCGATGAAGCCATGCGATCTTCAAGTAGAGCTTTGACCTCTTCAAAATACGGCATGAACAGGCGGGGCCGTACAAACAGACGTTGGTTTTTTCCACCACGAACCCATGCGTTTACACGCAAATTTTCACGTTCGTCACCAATCATATGAGACGGTGGAGTGCTAACCAGACCACGGCGAATCGCTTGACAGAGTACATCACTGTTTGGAGGTAAAACGTGATCCATTCTTACCAATGGTAAGAGCTCTGAAAGTATTTCGCGTAATTCAACATCACTTAAATCACGTTTCTTAACCCCCTTTCGTGCTACAGAGTGAGCAGTGTGTGATAATAGATTTGGCTCTCGGTCTTCCATACGACGAATAAGCTCTTGTTCACCCCATTTAAGGACAGCTTGTAGGACCTCTAATTCGGATGCTTGTAGGAAATTACTTTCCAAGACATGCACAAGTTGCGCCTTATCCAACTGACAGAGAACTGGTGAAGCGCTTACTGCAGCAAACTCTTCGCGTAAGTACTGACAGGCTTGTCGAAATATCCATGCGGATCCATACGGTTGACATCCCCACTTTAAAACTATTGATAATGTATCAAGGGACAACCACTCAAGTATTAAGTCTTCACACCCCTGTGCTAAAATGTCAAGTTCTAGAAACCGGCCAATTTGGTATAATTCCATGGCTTCCTCAAGTGTTGTTGGCCTAACACGACCAGTGTTTGTCAATGCGTGTACCTCACCTAGTGACCCGGCAGAACTACCAGTTCCAGCACCTCGAAGTATCAACGATAAATCTACTGTATCTAGGTATATTGCGTGGAGCAATACTCGTGCATATCTTTTTTGGTATTACGGTTTCATCAAGTACTATACGTGTGGGCACATGAATTGAGCGCTCTACATACTCATCAATATTACGTGTACGGCGGGCAATTAGATTACGAAAGAAAGGAGATCGCGCGCTTAATATAGCTTTATGACACGGAAGTTCAAGCTTCGGCCGAAACCCGTACTCGGAATTACTTGAGTCCTGACGCAAATAGTCATTTGTTCCTTCCACAGTAAATACTAATGCAGCATCAGCGTAATCACCAGTTTCCAACAAATAACGTAAGTCATGTTCAAGTGGGTTTGGCGTACCAAAGTCCTCCCCTAGTTGACGCAGCAAGTTAATATTTATGGTCGGATCATGCGGGCAAAGATCACCCGTATACAAATAACGCAGCAATGAGGAAAATATTTGTACATCGATTGGCGACGATGGCAGCTCAAGACAAATGCGAGCGCCAAAGCCTGGACATCCAGAAAGTAATTCACGAAAATATGAACAACGTGACGATAATATGGAACGATGCACCGGGAATATGGATCCACGGAATACGAGGTCGCAGTCAGTACACAGGTTTAAATCATAAAGAGCAGCCAGATCTTGTTTGTATGTTGTTGCAGGAGGACGTGCCAATTCCGCTTGTACCTATACAATAAATCAAGTGTTAATATTTTGATATACATATATTAGGGAATATCGATTAAATTACCGATAAATCCCTTAAAGCCGCCAATGCTTCAAATTCTTCACAGAGTGCTGCCAACTCAAGGGGTGCCCAGTCAGATACAAATTCCCGTAGAACGCGTGCGTGATCACACGCTTTTGACGAACGTCGCCGACGTATAAACTTACGCTTAAGCGTGGCAAATCCAGTTACGCGCTTTCGTCGTTGATCGCGGTGATAGTGAGTTCCGCTATAAGGAGCATTCACGGCAAGGCCTCCTCCACTGCTTCCGCTTGTCCCTGATGAGCCCAAATTTGCATTTGTCAACGGTTGGAAAATAGATGCGTTTCCGCTGGCGCTCTCGCTATGAGTTCGTCCGCCATCTGCAGCTATGGCCATTGGAAAGCCACTATTTGAAGTATTTGCCCCCATTACCTTTCACCAGTTAGCGGATCAAATATTAACAGAATTATTACTCTGTGATTTTCCTCACATATAAATGAAGCGAAACAACATTATTATTTAGTAGTGCTGTGTTTCCTTCACTTTAGTAATTGTTAATGCATCCATGTAACTACTGCAAAAGAAAATAACCAAAAAAATAATAAAATTAATAGAGTTTTTAGAATATAGATATATAAATAGATATAAGTATATTTTAAAGCAATTAGCCTTGAAAATAGTTGCTAAAACATAATTCCACTACGGTTAATTAAGCATGCTCGGCTTTATAAAGAGATAGTCTAAGGAGTTTGAAGGTCCCATATTAACAAAGACCTTTCACGCTTTACTTCTTCGTCCAATTCTTGAGTACGTTTCATGCGCTCGGAATTCTTAATATTTAGTTCATAGGAACTGCATAGAGTCCGTGCGAGGAACTGAAATTCAAGACTTCCTTTCTATTTTAGAAGACTTTTGTTACTTGATTTGCCATGTCTAGTCAAACGTAGAACCATGCTTGGTGTAGTATTTATTAATAACCTTATGCAAGGGGACATAGATAGTGACGATTTACTAAACCAGTTACAGTTCTCTGTCCCTGGTAGAATCACCCGAAACTACTTTACACTGTCACTTTCTAATTGTAGTTTGGACTACAATAAATTATATTCCAATTTTCTGGCACTAACTCTGTATCTATCCAAAAATTTCTAATACGTACCCCTATATATATGGTATATCGATACAATCAGGCTTGCTCCAACTTATTTACAGCGTTCAGAAATACGAAGCAAGTGTGTCTATCTCAACAATATATCTCTAAAACTAAAAGAGAATAGGAATGGTATGGAATACATGGCTAGAACGACACTCTTGTTGATGCTTATTCAGAATACATACACTTTAAATGGTATTCTGGCACAACCCTACGTACTCCTTATACATAAAAAAACTCAATTTGCAGGTAGACCTTTTCTGGACATATCAATAAAATAACTTACGTGAGAAACGTTTTTCGACGTTTGAAGTGTAGAGTAGTGTAATTAAAATTCATGTTTAATAACAACGTTTTCAGTATCTGTGAATGTACAAAACAAAATGTTACTAAATTAACATAAAAGAGAGATAACAAATTAAATTAGAATTCAATAGAATAATCCCCTTTAATCAAATAAACAATTATGAAATACGGGAAAAGGTTACGTTGAGATGCGGAAAGCATCCATAAAATTGTCTTTGGTGACCATCATTCGTAATGAACCTAAGGATTACCACGACGTGTGTCGGCTCAAACCAATCAGAGATGTTTTTAGGATCATATCTACTAGTAAGGATAGCTGAATTCTGTACTAAAAGTTCAGATATAAAATGGTAAAAATTCGGATGGTGAAAATAAATGTTTTATTCCACAGTCCCTCGTGCGGACGGGAGGAGGGGCCAGCAATATGTTTTCAGGCCATGAATTCAAATAAAAAGTCAGGGTTTTAGCGTAACAGGTAGAAGGAAACATCTGCAACTCTATAAACTTAATATATTCAGATTCAGCATCAACAGTCGAATCGTGGGTATAACAGTGTCTCAAAGTTTTTCTTAAATTTGCCAACGTTTTGCGCCTCTGTTAAAAAGTAAAAACTCTTTAAAAGCTACACTACAAAGTTATACAGTAATCTTTGGAAATTATACGTATTTTAATATATTATAGCTTTTATAGGAACAAGAAGAAATTATAAATAAAGGTTTTTATAAAAGCTGTTAACAAATACATAAATCATGAGTTACATTTCTTTGGCTAATATGGGAACAATCGGAGGAGATTTATGCCAAAACGTGCAACGGTATTGAGGGCATTCGGTATGACGTAGGTAAAAAACACTAATCTCACTTGTTTTATACACTAATCCAGGTTTTATGCATACATTTTATAATATTGTCCAAACTAACTATTGATATATTCCTTAGGATAAGAGGTTAACGAAAGGATAATAAACCTGTCACAAGTTTTTGTCTGAACTTGTCCTTAAATAGAGCTCAAGTAAATTAACCAGCCATAGATATATGGTTAGTTTATTTATTTAATAATTTTTTTATTTTTATCATATGTCCATCAAAAATATGAATTATATTGGCATATAATGCTGTACCTGAAATTAATTTTGATGTATTTTGACAACTAATGAATGAATCTATCAATTGAAACTAAAAGGACAACTTATTTAAGTACAGTTTTTTTTACTTTTTTAAAATCGGTGAACTTCGAATTCGGTCTTTTAAACCATGGAACCGCTTTCCTTAACGGTAATGTGGAAAGTTGTCTGCGATATACATGTACATATCCTCCCAGTTTTTAATAAGATTAACAAACCAGAAAGAAAGAATTTCTTATCTCTTCCGATGGTTTCTATACTGGTTATATATAATCGTACAGAATCGAATGACATTGTTCATGTAAAGCTGTGATATTCCCGATACCCTGCTGAACAAAACGATTTAATAAATATACAACTTCTATTTTGAGCGTATTTTGTGTTGCATACTATAGGGAGCGGGCTAAAATCAGTATTTCATAAAATTATTTCTTAAATAACTTCTATATTAATTATCAGATCGCAACCACATCAGAAATCGTCTGTTCTTATCAATTTACGGATGTGGGTGCAATAATAACACATATTGACACCAAATTTGGTAGCCCTAGCTATTAAAGTCCCTGAGGTTTTCATGCGGACGGACATGACTATATCGACTCGGCTGTTGATGCTGATTAAGAATACATATACTTTACATACATTTTCGGTTGGCACACATTATAAGAGACAGACGGACAAATGGATATCGCTAGTTGGACTCCTCTGTTGATGGCGATTCAGAATATATGCAGTGTATAGGGTCGCAGATATCTCCTAAGGTGAGTTGCTAACTCCTGGCCAAAATGAATATACCCTCTGCAAGAGTATAATAATTACAAAACTCTTACATGTTAACGATCATTCATAACTGCAAGTGAATTATAGAGTGTGTACAAGTGTCACCACCCTCAATTTAAAGTGAAAAGTCTTGTTTTTCTACTAATTGTCACAGTTTTCACACTTGTTATTTTGTTAATAACTATACAAGTACATATTTAAGATTTCAGAATATGAAACAGTGAAACAACAATAAATACATCGATATACTGAAATACCAGATTTTACGTTGCATTTTAAGAGGAGCCTGTATTCATGATAATTACCGAATAACCATTAAGAAACTGTCCTATACACACGCACAGATAACCTTGACCCACATTTGATATTTGCCTGCTGGTGCCCTGGACAATTTATTTTTAATTTTACAATAGTTTCCTGTATACATGCATTTTTAGGTATGTATGTATGTATGTACATATCCATATGTATATATAAACATTTATTTCAACGTGTCCTATTACGTTCGTATACATGAAATAAATCAATTTTTACATGTATGCGTTACATTATTATTTGTTGTTAATGTGCATAATGTGCATTATGTAAATGATAATTAATTTACTCAATTTGTAATACTTATAGGTATGTATATGAATAAAACATATTCAGAAAAGGTAGCACAAACATATGTACATACATATGTGTGTACATACATAGATACGAATGAGGGCACAAGCTGCTATACCAGTCTTTTATAAATTATTAACTTACGAGTTTAATAATATTCGTTTGTTGCTGTTTAAAAAGTTGACCTCTGTGTCCGAAAGATAAAACTGCTAATAAACATTTTTTCCGTAAAGTGATCTTAGTAGTTGACACAACACATTACACAAGAATATTGTTTTACAAATGATGAAAGTCTTGACTTGCAAATTCGGCTAAGACCTAACATATTTTAATAAAATTCAAAATTATTACAATTTATATTTATATTTAGATCAAGTAATATTTTCACCGTATCAATGTAGAAACTAGCGATACAAAAAACATCGACATATCGAATCACTAAAATATATAGAGCTGGTAAAACACTGATAATAAAAATTGTTTTATACATGTTGAAGTATTAGACACTATATCGATATTTATTTTAGATACATCGATAACTTTGAGATTGTTGGGTCAACCAATTTGTTGAATAAAGTTTTACATAGAAAAGTAGTTAGCTCAACATTTATTAAAATAGAAATAATAAGATAAGACAAAGACAACAAATAACGTTTCGATAGGCTGCTTGACAATAAGAGAAATATATGTATATATATTTTTTTTCTGCTTTCGTAGACCAATTATGTTTATTGGAAATAGTTAGAACATTTAAAAATAAACAATATGTACAATTTTTATAACATAATTAAAAACCATTATTTATTTTGATAAAATCGATATTTTATAATATCGTAGTTCAGTACAATTAGTTTCACCCCTTTTGATATTTTACAAGTTCCTGCTATTCGATTTCAAAAGATTTAATCGATTCATTCTGCCCAAACAAAAATTTGATTCTTTCGTGGCGAATCTTATATAATCTTAATAGTAATAATAATACTGGCATATTTCAATCAAAAACTTTATTTTAAACAATTAAGATTATTTTGCATACGTTCCAATGTTCTAATATTTGGCTTACGAGATAGAGCATCCGATAGATTTCGATTTTACATACAGTCTGTCAAGTAACACTTTACACATACATATGTACATAACATTAACATGTACATTTGAATAAAGAGATACTTGACTATCTGTACATGCATGCATGGCTCACTGTGTTTGTTTACAGTTTGCGTTTGAAATTTGATAACGCTTTATTTGCAAGTTTTTAGAGAATGTTATCCTATAGATTTTTGGCCAACTTCTCCGAGTATTTTGAGCTATTGTCTTGCTGGAGTCTATATTTTTGCCTAATTCATTTTTTTCGGGCTGTATGTTTTCAACTACTTACCGTAATTATTGTTTAGGTATTTTCTTTCTGTCTGAAAGGGTATAAAACCCATATGTGTCCGAAGAAAATCGGTGACGCAAGCAGCTATTTTACCTATTCCTAAAGTATACATACATATGTAATGTGCGTCTTAGGGTCGGAGATGTCTCCCAAGGTGCGTTACAAACATCTGGCCCTCCGCAAGGGTATAATAACAGAATATATTTCGGTTATGGTTTTATTGGAAATTAGCTATTTTTTTAAGTTAAGTTAAGACAATTCAAAAAATGTATTATTTGTGCATATATATTTTTTTTTTTCAGTAAAACCATTTTCTTGTTTCTTGCTATAATAAATGATAATGATAATGAAATGATCCATTTAAGGTATTACATCATTCTTTCAATAAAGTCAACGTCGGTCATAAATCTTTTAAAATTGCGCTCTTCGCATTTTTAAGCTTATCAAGCCGTTTAAGTAAATGGTTATTTGCAGTTTCTGCTTCTTCCAGACGTTCCATGATTTCTCTGTGCTGTGAAAGACAAAACGAATAAAACATTTACAAATTAATTCACAGAAATTGAAAAGACAATGAGGTTGATAATTGGTCACTCATGGCAAAACTTATATTTGTTTGTATATGCATAATATTTGTATCCCCTTTGACAATTGACAACTGCCAAAAAGGGTATCCTAACTCTAAAATACCTTTCGACTATTACACTTGTAACTGCCAACATATAATTCTGTACAAACTTTATTTAAAAATTAAATGGTATATAATAGGGAGTTGTTTGGATACCAATATGCTATATTCGAATATTGAATCGAGTTGATTTAATGGCAAGCCTAAGTTTGATTGAGTTTGTGCTCTCATATAATTTAGTTTCTTTATTTAATTAATATCGACTATAACCATATAAGAAATAAGTACACAACTTTAGGACGTTAATAATTGAATTTAGTGATTTAGTTAAATAGAGTGCCAAACGAGTGGCAAAAATTGGTAAACAATTTTTGCGATATTTAAATAAATTAAATAACATTTATGCCTAATGAGATTCGATGTGCTTCCCATAAATTGAAACACAGAGAAGTACATATTATAGACGACCATATCCATCAATTCTGGTTCTTCTTTTTATATTAAAAAATAGAAAGACACAGTTAAGTCATCACTGCTACTTTTTGACACTACCACGGCTACTTATTACATTTGGACAAACTAAGTATACCCTTATTTGACTATTATTAAATGTAATAAAGCTCAAAAATATAATCCAATAGAAGCCAATACATTTAAAACAACACACACCTCACGTTGCAGCTTACGCCTTTCCACTTTAAGTTCTGCCTCTGCTTTCTCTGCTGCTTCTGCCGTGCTTTTGTACCGTATTACTTGCGTCTCCGATCGTGCCAAACTTGCTTGGAGACTAGCGATTTCCTGCTCAGACTTTTGCAGTTTGTATTTATAATCTGATATGGTTTTATTGGCTTCTCCTAGAAATCAAAATTCTTAAGTTAAAAAGATTTAATTAAAATAAAAATAAAATTGTTTACTTACTTTGTATCTCATAATCATCGTCCGACCCCCACGAGCCGTTGAGTGACATACCTCTGCCAAGCCTTCCCTCAGTTTTATATAAATTTAACTCTTCCTGAAGTTTCTGCACTTCCATTAAAAGACTCTGTTTTTCTTCAGTAAATTTCTTAAGTCTTACATCTGAAAAAACGAATTGTAAAATTGTAAATTCATCTCTGTATTAAAACACGATTTCTTATGGAATAGTTACCAAGTGAGCCTTGCACGGTCGCCAAAATATTAGAGTTTTCAATACTGACTAAAGCCCGTTTGGCATCACTCCCATCACTATTTTCAATGGCAACTATAACTAGACCTTGCTCAGCAATTAGCGCATCCCGTTCGTTTAATTGACCTTGCAGCAAATTCAACTCGAGCGTTGTGCGGTCCAAGTTACGTTTAAGGGCATTACAATCTCGAAACTTATTTTTAAGCTCACGCTGAAGTTGAGCGAAAGACTCTTGAATTGTTTCATTTTTATCTTTAAGTAGTTTAACTTCGTATGTTTGTGATGATCGGTCATTGTCAAGCTGTGCATTTGTTATCATTGCCTTTCGAAAGCGTTCCTCAACTTCCTATAATAAAAATTATTATATATATAATTAGAAAGAATCGATTCGTCGAAACTTTCTTTAATGTATTTAATATATTGCATGAATTTTAAATTTAATTTGACCAACCGTTCCTGTATGCAGTTTTCCGACTTAAACAAATCTACAAACACAAAACAACAAAACAAAAATCGTTCAAAAGAAAAACTCGACTGTTGACGGTAATGAAGAATATATACAAATATATATATGTATTTACATACATACATATATTGTGAGCCTAGGGACACAAACTTCAAAAATCATTACAAAATAAATTAATTGCCTGCCGCTATATTTATTTAACCCAGAAGACTGCACCCACCTTAGGATACATCTCCGATCCTATATATGTATGTGTATATATTTACTTTTATTTAGAGCAAAGTAGTCTCTCAGATTTATAGCTAACATATAATATGTATCTCGATGAAACTCGCCACACTTGCTGCTTATTGCTGCACGCCGTAAATAGGTCGGAGATGCATCGAACCCATATATCGTAAAGCTGCCCAAAAAACATATATAAGTACTCTATAAGGTCGGAGATGATTCCTAAAAAGCGTTGCAAGCTTCTGGGAAAAAGTAATGTACCTTCTGCTAGGTTATACAAAAATATAAAATTATACCAATATTCAAAATAGAAAAATATATTGTAATATTATAAGAAAGTATATAGTTTATATACAGTCATTTTTACTATTGTAGCTCAATTTGCTTCGTGGCAACACATTTATTTAGTAAAATATAATATTAAAATACCTCAGTAAAATGACTAAATGTGCTTTGATTTTAATTTGGTATGATCAACTGGTATTAATTAAATTTTTAAATTAATTTAATAAAAAAGAATGTAAAATGTATCCATAGGAAATATGTATATATATATATATTTTTAAAATTCATCTTACGTAGCAAAACATTATTTTTTCATTAAAAAAAACATTAATTTTAAATCTTTTAATATCAAATTAGGTTCCCCCTTGTGTAATTAAAATAGACCTAAATGACACGGCAAGTATTTTGTTTTGTATGTTCAAAAATATTTGATGAAAATATGCCTAATAGATCCTCTTTAGGATTTTATCCGGGCTAAGAGCAAGTAAAGTCTTAATGCAAATGGAATAATATGCAATTGGAACAGCTCAACATATTGTTGGTTATGCTTATGTTTGTTAAAAGTCTGTCCTCAAATATTTGTGCTGACCATCAGACCCATGCAAATTTAAATATCCTTTATAGCTCAATATAACCGATATAGACATTTTTGAGGCATTAAGTGAGGCGTGGTTTGGGCAGTTTCTTTTCATATTTAAAGTTTAATTCCAATCGCAAAACTTGCTGTACACGTAGAGTAACAGATAACATGATTAATGTGTCGTTTTGTAGGTTTGTCCCTACAAGATAAAGGGACACTATGCTTACACACAGCGTACAGATCAGGATTTGCTATGGTATTGCGATGGTAATGCACTTAAACGGCAATTTTTTGAACATTTATCCTTTCTGCATGCATGGTTTTGATAATAACCTGTTCATAATGCGAAGGGTTAGTTCGTCAAGGCATTTTAGTCTTCAAAAAATGTATTTTATTGGAATATTCTTACGTTTCTTTTTAACTTATATGTATTCAATTTATTGCCTCTTCTGAACTTGAGAGCCAAAGGATGTCATATATAGAATTGAATACAATAAATAAAATACTTATAAACAGATATCAGCGCGGCAAAGATGTGGATAAACAAATATTAACTTATATCCTACAACAATATTTTATCCTTACATAATGTCATAAAATAAAAAAATGAATTTACTTAAATCTTTTAAAAAACATACCTTAAGCTCATGTTTGATGTCGCGCAAACTTCGGCCTTCTTCTTCTAAGGAATCTTCGCTGCTGCGACGCGAAGCTGCCGAACGTGTTAAGCTTGTAATACCTCCATGGGCTAGACGTGTGGGATGTGATGGTACCGTGTCGGTAATAATGCCACCACTAGTACTTTGCATGTCAAACGCGCGATCAGCGTTTTGCTCCTGTTCTTTTTGCTGCCTGTCCAGTTCTCGCATACGAATTTCACGAGCTTCCGCCCGAGCTTGACGACGAGCTGCAAGCCGCGCTTCAGCCTACATAGGGAAAATTTAAGTTTTTTCTTCTTTTTTTTTTTGTAATAATAAAAAATGTTGTATAATTGTATATCTGCTGTGCTAGTTTGTCTTTTATAAAAATTAGATGGATTCTTTTTGTACCCTTGCAGAGGGTAAGACCGTAACTAGGCCGGAATTAATATTATAATTAGTTAAAGGGAGTCTCCCACAGAAGAAGAAAGTGCGGTACTGCGACCAGAGTCGGTCATTTGTATCTGATCGCGTGGGCGATCACAGACACACTCACCGTTTGCGGTATTAAATTTTCAGAATATAACTATAACCTTTATATCTCATACATGCATTGACATATTGACATACCTCCTTAGTTATTTGATTGAGAGCATTATCTTCAGCGTTAACACATACATTGTTCCGTCTTCGACCAGTAGAACTAGTGATATCCATATCATTAAGAGTTAGGATAAATTTTATATTTTATATATATATTGTATTGCAACCTAATCTGACTGCATGATAGGCATATATTTCAATTTTTTTGTAAAATTAAAACAATGTCCAATCCAATCTAGAAAGAAATATACACACATGTTTAATAACATTTTATACACTTAGTAAAAATATTGAGTGATGAGTATGAATGGATACAACATACAAATATACATACATATGTATGCCACTCAACGAATATGCATACATATGTATGTATGTGTGGAATATTTACGTTAATATTATACTTTTTTCATGATTAACTGGCAATAAGTCTTGCGTAATAATGCATTAAGAAAATGTAAGCGCCAGTATAATAGCGGTTAATATAAAAGTATAAAATCGATTGACCACAAAAAAAATAAATTACCATTTAAGATATTTATCCACAGCAATTTCACAGAACATATGAAGTAGTGCTGTCAATCCATCGATGGAACCATCGATACTAACGAAGTAGTGTAATCAGCAGCTATCGATGACTTTTTGAATCATCGATGGTTTTTATTACATTAGCCCGTTTCAGATGAAATAATTTATTTTATGCGACCGGGGCTCTTTTTTCGCATGGTCTCAGTGAGACCGTTTTTAATAATGATATTATGCCAGAATTTAGTGAAAATTTAAAAAATATTATATGACCACCATACCGTTTTTCTAGACTATATATATATATTTTTTAAATTAACTAATTTCTGACTTAAGGATATGTTGCATTTATTAAAATCTAGATCCGATAACTACAAATCAAACTCAAGTAACATCAATAAAGCGATTGTCTTATTTCAAATTTTTTATTTTAAAGTATTATAAAAATTTATATATTCACAATTTTATATTCGTATTAAATGTTTTTGGTATATTTGGTAGATTTGGCAAATAGAATCTATCGGCGCGGTTATGCCACTTCCCAAGTCATAATATCGATATGTCTATGTACTATCGCCTTCACTATTTGGACATCAACTATTCTACAATTTCCAAGCAGTTTAATATAAAGTGCAAACGTCAAGATTAGTGATCGTAAACCTTAAGTATGACTTCCGAATTGACTAACGAGTTTAAAAGGCTTCAAAATTTGGTTAGTACTCACATAAATTAATGATTGAATTTAAAACTTATAAGATGTCTTTTATTTATTTCTGACTACCCAGGAGCGCGTGGCAAAAGAACTCAATGCAAAAATGGAATATTCGCAACTTGGAAATTTTACCACTTTTGATGAATATGATAATGCTTTAATCCAGCTTCAACTAAGAAATACAAAACTAAAGCATCGTCTCTCCGTTATCAAGCAAGTACGTTCAAGATTGTATTTACAGTATAATGTATTTAGCTGCCTCGACACTTTTGTTATTTATATCCAGTAAATGTCTAGAAGTATGAAAATAGTTTCATATGTCAGCTCAATCTAAAATAAATAAATTTCTTTCTTTAAGTCCTCGGTCATTATCTATATGTATATACATATGTGTAAAGAGTAACTCTTTACTCAAATGTACATGTTAATGTAATGTATGTACATATGTATGTGTAAAGAGTTACTTGACAGACTGTATATCACAGTAAGCTGTGCCATCTAGGAAACCACGTTGTAGAATAACTTGAACGGGCCATTTCAAAGCCTATATATTACAACATAGGGCAGAAAAAAAGCATAAAGAGCCAAATTATAAGACATGAGGAACTAATTGTCACCGTTATTGGTTTAATGAGGCCATCATTAACACATTGCTGTTTTTAGTCGATAGCCAGAAAACAAAGAAAGCTTTTTCATCTTGAAAACATTGTTTAAAATATACTCGCCCCGTTCTTTTGAACTATCCACAGACTTGAAACGATCCGATGCAAGTTGGGTATGTCAACTAATAGATTTGACTGATTGATATCTCATACTAAACCAGTACGAAATGCAACAGTTGCGCGGCACGCGACAGTGGGATACCCTTCGACCCATGTTCTGGTGTAGTTTAATTTTTTAAATTCATACACATATACATAGGCACATGCTTTAAAATTATTCCCGACAGATGGCGCTCGCGCTCGCGCGCCTCCCTTGTTAGCTGTCACAAGCACTTGGTTTTATGCTCATACTTTCTTAAATAACTTCTGTATTTATTTTCCGATCGGCTTGGAGAATTTGGAGAATACGTAGATATTTCATTCAGCTTAGTATATGTTAAAGTCAGAAAGATGTATCTTTTATACAGCGCTTACAAATGAAGTTCAAAAACTAAATTATTAATTTGCGGGGGCGGTGGGCGTGGCACCCAACATTTGAAATAAACTTGATCTGCGCCTGGTACACAGAAACCTTCATGCCAAATTGGTGTCTGTAGCTTTTATAATAGCTGAGATCTGTGTGTTCATCTGGTCATCCATACATCCGGACAGACAGACATGGGTCAATCGACTCGGCTTGTGATCCTCAGAAAGAATGTGTATACTTTATGGGGTCTGCCACGCCTCCTTCTGCCTGTTACATACATTTGCACAAAGTTAGTGTACCATTTTCAATGACTTAATGAGTGCTTCGGATCTACCATCAACTGCGTACTTATAAAATGAATGTATTGTATAAAAAATATTAAAATTAACTTAATTGAAGTTCTCGAGGCAGATAAAGCTATTTATACTTGATTTATATATAAATAAAATGTCATAAATTAACTACAAATATCCTTTTTATAGTCGATTGTTGATGAAGGAGCATCAAATTTTGAAATTAACTTCGGAGATAGCCTTTCAATAACAGAGCACTTGGAAAAGGTTTTTATTCAAGCTATTGGTATAGCTTATCCAGCATACTCTGATATTCCTGTTGTTATTGCACCTGTAAATGCATCATCGAAGTTTGGTGATTACCAGTGTAATAATGCCATGGGCTTAGCCAAAAAACTGAAAGAAAATGGTGAAAATATATCACCACGCGAAATTGCTGTGAAAATACAAAGATCCTGTCCTGATTCCCATGTAATAGAAAAGATAGAAGTGGCACCCGCTGGTTTTGTCAACATTTTTCTCAGCAAGTAATAATTTTAACGGCAATACAAATTATTCCGAATTATTTTTACATATAATCCACAGAAAATATGCCGTATCCGCAATAACAAATTGGCTGCGTAATGGCATTAAACCACCAAAAGTGACCAGAAAACGTGTTTTAGTTGACTTCTCCTCTCCCAATATTGCAAAACAAATGCATGTTGGTCATTTACGTTCAACTATCATTGGCGAGTCAATCTGTCGCCTTCTTGAGTTTCTTCAGCACGACGTTCTTCGCATTAATCATTTAGGCGATTGGGGCACTCAATTCGGTATGCTGATTGCGCATTTGGAAGATTCTTTTCCTAATTTTGTAAACGAATGCCCCCCAATTGGAGATTTACAGGAATTTTACAAAGAATCAAAAAAGCGGTGAGTTAACATTATAGTTTCAGTTTATTATTGAAAATAGGAATCTGTTCTGCGACCTTCAAGATTTATTAAGCTTAGAGCACTATTATCAGTCCAGTGTTTCTTATGAATAATGAATGATTCGTAATTTCTGCTTACTGTGAACCTTTGCAAAACCTACAATTCAAACTACTAGACACACTGAAGTGTATATGAAAGACAGAGACAGGGGACCCTGCATTCTAAGTTTTCAATACCCTTCGACCATTAATGTATGCAAATGTATGTAACAGGCAGAAAAAGACGTGGGAGACCCCATGAAGTATATATATTCTTGCTCAGGATCACTAGCCGAGTCGATTGAGCTATGTCCGTCTGTCTGTCCGGATGTCCGTCTGACCCAATGAACACACAATGATGAACACACAGATCTCAGCTATTATAAATGCTGGAGACAACAAATTTGGAATGAAGGTTTCTATATACTCGGCGCAGATCAAGTTTATTTCAAATGTTGGATGCCACCGCCACCGCAAATCACTAATTTAGTTTTTAAACTCGTCGTATGCGTGTATGCGTCGTAAAAAATATATAGCTTTCTAACTTTAACATATACTAAGCTAAAAGTTATATCTACTTATTCTCGCAATTTCAATCAGATCGAACTATAAACACAGAAGTTATTCAAGAAAGTACGAGCATAACACTAACTGCATGTGTCAGTTAACACGGGAGGCAGACGAGCTCGAAGCGTGAGCGCCATCTATCGAGAATAATTTTAAAGTATGTTCATATGAATATGTGTATGAATTAAACAAAATAAATTACACCGAAACATAAGTCGAAGGGTATCCCACTGTCGCGTGCCGTTCGACTGTTGCTCTCGTTGTATTTAGCATTGTTTATGGAGAGAGCTGTAGTCGTCCTGTCTCCCTCGTAGAATACAAAAACAATTGACTAGAGCAGTAGTTATTATAAACGATAATGATCTAAAAGTCTCATGCTCTATTTGTTTTTCAACATAACATATTTAATTATTAAACAAATTTCATTTCAGTTTTGATGCGGATGAAGCTTTTTAAAAAGCGTGCTTATAACTGCGTTGTTACTCTTCAAAGTGGAGAACCAAAATCTATTAAGGCATGGCAACTAATTTGTGATGTTTCGCGAAATGAATTTAAGAGAATTTATGACCGATTGGATGTTTCCATAATAGAACGTGGTGAATCCTTCTATCAGTCTCGAATGCTGTCTGTTGTTGAATTCCTACAAAAGAATGGTTATTTGCAACTAGACGATGGCCGTCAAATAATGTGGCCGAACAGTGAAAAGAATGGAATTCCACTGACAATTGTTAAATCTGATGGTGGATTCACGTATGATACTTCCGATATAACAGCCATAAAACAAAGAATTGAGGAAGAACTTGTCAACTGGATAATTTATGTTGTGGACGCTGGTCAAAGTACCCACTTTCATTCGATATTTGCAGCAGCTGAGCATTGCGGTATTGTAAATCGAAAGAACACCGTATTGACCATGTGCAATTTGGTGTTGTTTTAGGTGAAGATGGCAAAAAGTTTAAGACACGTTCGGGTGATACAGTTAAATTGTCGGATCTTTTGGACGAAGGACTAAAGCATGCTTTGAATCAGTTACAGAAAAGGGGACGTGATCAAGTATTAACACCACAGGAGTTGATCGATGCCCAAGAAGCGGTCGCGTACGGTTGTATTAAATATGCAGATTTGTGTCACAATCGTATTAGCGATTATGTGTTCTCTTTTGATAAAATGCTTGATGATCGTGGAAACACTGCCGTTTACTTGTTATACACATACACACGCATTTGTTCAATTGCTCGCAATTCAGGCGAAAATTTCAGCAATTTGAATGAGATTCTAAAGAAAAATAACATATTACTGGATCACGAAAAAGAATGGAAACTTGCTAAAACTCTCTTGAAGTTCAATGACATTATAATAAAGTGTTCAAGCACCTTATTTCTTCATTTCCTTTGCGAATTTTGTTATGAAGTGTGCACTGTCTTTACTGAATTTTATGACAGTTGTTATTGTATTGAGAAGAACAAAGCTGGTCAAATAATCAAAATTAATCACAGCAGGATATTACTTTGTGAGGCAACATCAGCGGTCTTGCTAAAATGCTTTTATATTTTGGGCTTAAAAACTGTTGCTAAAATTTAAATTTTCTATTACTATGAGTTCAATAAAATAAAAAAAAAAATATATATATATATATATTTATATATAAATCTTATGCATTTTTAATATTTATCCTCGCACAGCCTTAAACTTTTGTTCGAGGACTTGATATTGTAACAAATTGCACTAACAGTGGGCACTATTCACCCGTTTTCTGATATACTCACTGTAGGTAGCATTTGACATATTTGCTAAACTTCGGAAATGCAATTATTCTGTATCAGGATCAACAGAGTAGTCGAACTAGCCCACTTCATGTGTTCGTAAATCCGTCCGCAAACTAGTCTCATTATAAACTTGCAGAAAATATATTAATTTTGTTTAGGAGTCTGCAACGCACCAATAAAGTATATATATTCTGAATCAGCATTGCCTGGGAAGTCGATCTAGCGATGTCTGTGTGCAGCAAAGCAAACTAGTAACTTTTAGTTTATGAACTATCTTGATGAAACTTGGCTGCACGCTGAGGTCTGCACGATGTATGTAGACATCGGTGTTTACCATCATTTTTACAAAAATATGTTTTCCTTCTCTATATGAGCTTTGTCACTCTCTCTCGCTCTGTCTCACGCTTTCTTCTTACCTCTTCGAAGCGTGTATTCGGAAGCACAGCAATGAAATGATTTAAGGAGTTGCAAAACACGATGGTTGTACTGCAATCATTGCAACTTAGTCTTTATATTCTGTAAAGTTTTCTGTTCCTACAGCGCCGCAAACAATATAGAGCCAGGGGTTGGATCAGCCGCCAAATTTATTAAATTTCACTCTTTGTTCAATTATAAATTAATTATATTTTATTATTTATAATATTTAAGTCAACTACTTACAGTTGACATTTAATAGATAAATAAACATTGTTTATGTGTTCATGAAGATGTTTAGGAACTCTAATTGCTGTAGACATTCATTTTTTTTAATGAATATTTTCATTTTTGACTGATTATTCGCATTAAGGTTAAAGGATATAGTTGTCCGAATTTATTTTTTGTTATAGGGCGATCATATTATTTAAATTGTAAATAGTTTAAATATTTATATCTCAGTCTTTTACAACAACATTTCAAATAAAACAAACTCAATTTCAATAAACTGTTTAAGTATATTTAGTACATGTTTTATTTTGTATCTTAGTGCTATAACAACAACAACAAAAAAACCATCTCTTTTAACATGTTAATATTTATATTTGGTCGTGGTCGTCATTATTATTTTTTAACTCAAGTATTTGCAGTCCACAACCATAAATGAGTAAGAATTTATTTTCATAAAGAACCATTCCTTTGATATCAGAAATACAAGTGAAAGCAATGCGATTACTTTGATAAGTTTTTAAATTAGTCTTAAAGATTTGCTTGTCCATACTGCACGTGTAAGCAACAAGTTCTGTTTGGTTCCCATCACTTTGTTGTGATTTTAGAATTATCGCATTTATTTGCGCATTATGATGCCTTGTCAGTTCCGTAATTTCTTTTAATCTCATATCTGACAAGTTAATAATTGAATGCTTTATGCTCTCATCATCGCCACCAGATAAAACGTGTAAATAGTCACCTTCGATTGAAGCATCAAATGAATTAATGCCTGCATCGTGTAATTGGTGTTGAAACCTTTGCAAACTAAGATCATTTTCGTAGCCATAAACTATACCATTAGTCGTTGTAACAAGCAATAAGTTAATATTGTGAATATATTTCAACTGAAGAGGGCAACGTTTGATATCAACGATTCGCAGTACATTTAGATTTAAAGGATTATCGTGATGCCAGCGGAGCAAAAGAATTTTGCCATCACCACTAGCTAAATATAAGTTAAATTCAGTTTCCGTTAACTGCAACACATTGATAGCCATGAGGCGAGCATCAAGTAAATTGTTTTGGTCGTGGACACTCGATCGTATCGTGTGTGAGCATAGCTCACTGACGATAGGACCATTAGGTTCAAATTTATTGATACACAGCTGAGCTCGGCCACCGACGGAAAATATAAGCCAATAACTTCCATGACAACCAGTTATTGGGTGGACTTGCAGGTGTCGTACAGTTGAAATGTGCGTATGAAGTTCATTATTCGAATGATTACCCAAAAAGGGACTTATTTTAATAATATTATCATCACCAGCTGACACAATATATAGTGGCTGAGCATCGTTGAGAGGACTTATTAATTCGATAATATTGCAAACTCTTTTGTGCCAATTATTTTTTAATAAAATCCCCGAATGTCTATTTAGAAGTTCGCTATGTACAAAAATATCCTTTCTCTTAAAATATATAACATTTAGCTCTTCAGAACTTAATTGATAATCCCAGCATCGATGTCCACCACCGCATTGCATCTGCAAGATGACGTCATCTTGACGAGACCAAGCTATTAGATGATCGCCATTGAAACCTATCAATATATCCAAAGTTGGTAATGCTTCTACCCAAGCAAGGGGAACACTTTCGCGTCGCAATATTTTTAACTGTTCATCATCATAACTTAAGCTTAATATTTTTATAGTAGACTCATGTCCAGCACTCAGTATATGTGCATAATATTCATCACTTTTCACCAATTTTAAAATATTAGAGCCCATTTTGCCGTGTAGACACTTCAGCGTATACTTATGTTGAAATGTTGATGATTCTTTCCGAGTGTAGAGCATAGCATTTCCATTACGACTACTTAATACCAAATATTTAGATGATATCAATAGTGCAGCAGTTATCCAGGATTCACGAACATTACTGATTTGTATTGTGTCCTCGATTTCGACTTGTGTCCCATTTAATAGAAGACATTTACCAAAATCATTTGATATCAGAAATCGACCATCGTCTAGGAAATGAAATGATTTAATTATACCGTTGAGCATTTGCCCGTCATAGAATTTGTCCAAGTAGTCAGTATCAGCATTATATCTGAAAAGTGTCAGTCTTTCAAATCCACAAGTTGCAACGATTCCATCCTGAACAGCCAAGACTGTACAATTGTAAACAGGAAAATCAGTTACACTTTTCCACGACTCTGTTTCAATTTTCTTTGATATTTTCATATAGAACATACGATTTTTGTTACTTAACCCAACAATAGTGGTGTCATTAAGATATTTTATCCTGTTTACATATTCGTTTGGCGAATCTATTGCTTGTAATTTTGTTACTTTTGATTGTTTTCTTTTTAAGATTTGATCTAAACTATAAGCAAGTATGTTTCCTGCTGCACATGTACTATATAGAGTTGATGAAACAGAATCAAAACCCAGACGCCAAATCGGAGCGCCAAACTGTTGACGTCGTTTGAATAACATTTCACCTGAGAAACTCCAGATACAAATATTTGAATCTTCTCCTCCACTTATGACAAACACTTCATTCCCTAAAATAGAAATAAATTTCAATAGTTAGTAATCGTTTTAAAGTACAATAATATATGGACCGAAAAGAAATCGGTGATTTTGCATACAATATTTTGACAATTTTTTTGAACGGCTTATGACTCTGTTCTTACATTTCATCTTTTGTCACTTATCAGCTGGCCTTTTAGCTTGCATTAGAAAAAAGTGCGCTTAATTTTGTTTATATTTGTTTGTTTGGCAGCAATTTTAATATGGTGCCCACAAAGGAGCATTTTCGTCATATTTTACCGTAAAGGAAAAATGCAGCTCAGGTTGCTAAAAAGTTACGTGATGTGTATTGTGACAAAGCCTTAAAAGAAGCACAGTGTCAACGTTGGTTTGTCAAATTTCGTTAGGGAGATTTTTCACTCAAAGAGAAGCCACGTGCAGGTCGGCCAAGTGCAGTTGATGATGACGTTATCAAGGTTTTAATCGAATCGGATCGTCATTTAACTGAGCGTGAGATTGGAGAGAAGTTAAATATACCACAATCAACCATACATGATCATATGATCACCGGTTTCTTTTCGGTCAACCCAATATATAGAAGATTCTCACCATACTCCACAATAATAGCACTCATGACGCGAGCAGTGTGTCCAAAGCAGCTGAACATTGGTGTTATTGATGTTTCATTCCAGTTGCAATCTTTTGTTGAGCTACTTTCTAGTTGCCAGAACTTCAAGGAACGGTCGTCGGACGTTGATACTAACAATTTAGCAGAAAAGCTAATGTCAATAGAAAATATAACGCCGTTATGGGCTTTGAGACGCAAACGAAGTGGGTACTTCTTTGTGAATGTAGTTGAATTCGAATTAGGATCAGGATCTTGTGGTTGCCATATAAGAATTTCGCCAAAACCATTTCCGCTTATCACAATAAGCTCGTTATATCGGTTGCCGCATAATGTTGTATGGTATAGCATGGAATAGTCGGAGCAACAAGCGAATTCCAATATGCTGCAATTTCCAAATTCGAACTTTTCATCTTCATCATACTGTAACAGGAGAAGTGCACTATGTGCCATGTGTAATACAAATTGACAATTCTTTTCGTCCTTTAAGAAAATAGCTGCATTTATCCAGTCCTTCGTCTCACCTTCATAGACCAATTGAAATCTTTCCAGTTGTGTAGTATCATATTTAAACAAAGAGAATTCATTTTCGCTATATAGCAACAGAAGCCGAGTTGACGACACATATTCATGGCTTAATGCAAAACCAAGAACCTTTTTATTCCGCAAGCCTTCTGGCAATTTTACTCTTGATTTATTGGTGATAAGAAACGATTGATTACCGACAGCTGTAAAAATAAAATGAAGCAAGCAGAATGAAAGAAACGTGGGTAAATGTAAATACAATATAATTCTTTTTTTTTAATTTCGTGCTAGCTAATAATCTAATTCTGACGAGAGCTGAGTTAGTAAGTTAAGAAAATATTTACTGAAATAACTGCCAAATAATTCCTTAACCTTAATTCATGATAAGTCAAGCACTATTCTTTCGGTCTGTCTTAATCAGACAAAAAATGTAGCCCCATGATATCCCAACACAGTATGTCAAGAAACTCTTTACACAAATGTACATTACATTAACATGTGTATTTGAGTAAAGTGTTACTTGACTGTCTGTATGTATGTGTAAAGAGTTACTTGACTAACTGTATATGCATCTAAGAGTGAGAAAGCAATAGCCGGCAGAAGACTTTGTTGTTGGGAATTGTTAGTTTGTTTGCAACTGTTGATCGACTGTTAGTATCCCTACTTGTTACACTGTTACAAAATAAATAAACACAAACAGTTTCATACAGCATTTGTTCACAAAATACTTCACTGATCAACCCACTGCCACCGGATTATGCATTATGGGGATAAAAACACATGGATTTATCAACTATTTTTTATTTTTGAATCACATTAAATCTTCACAAAAGCCGCGATTCAAGATAATTACCAAAAATCGATACCTACCAGCAAATATAGAATTTGTCGAAGTACATAATGCTAAGGCGTCAGTAAACAAAGCTTGTCCTCCAAACATATTTCTACAACAAACAGACACACAATTTAAATGCACATTAACAGCTGTTTGATTAACATATCCTAGAGATGGGCCAAAGTTGGGCTGTCAAAATATCGATGGAACAATCGATAATATCAATATGGAACAATTGGAGCAGTAAAACCACTAAGCAATGAACATATAGAGTACTCAAACAGCGAAAAGTACTTTTTGGGCAAAAATTGACTTTGACCGGGGGGTCATAATAATCCGAAGACCACTGGGCAAGTACTTTTCGCTGTTTGAGTACTCTATATGTTCATTGCTTAGTGGTTATGAACACTGCTCACTTGTTTTGATCACTGAACAGCTCCCTCTTGTTCACTCACTCATAAACAACACAACTCTAGATGGGTTACTAGTAACACTTGTTACGATTATGCTACGTACATATTTCATGAAAATAAATACGTAAAATAATAATAAAATTGATCCAAAAATTAAATTGTAATTAAATTACAAATTTTAAAGCAAGACCGCTCGTATTTAGTGTATACAACAATAATTACAACTCATAAATTTGTTGTAATCAGACTGTTCGGCCTCCCCTGTTGATCCTGCTTTAGAATATTATTTAATATCCAGTAAATACAGTCTGTCAAGTAACTCTTTACACATATGTACATCACATTAACATGTCCATTTGAGTAGAGTTTCTTGACAGACTGTATGTACAAACTTGTCCTTACACAGCAGCCCTACCATCTCACCACGCCTGTCTAACGAGGAGCCACTCAGCAATCTCACACCAGCCAAATGCCCTTTTCTTACCCGGCACCCTCTTCATTCAACAATATACTGAGTCAGCGTATCTCTTTCTATGTTGCTTACTTAAACAACTTTGCAGTTAAGATTTTAGCCACTTATTTAATGGAAAATCAAAGTTCCCGCATACGCAGCATATCATGAGCGCTGACCCATCCCAAGATGGGATCGGTCTTATTTGAAAGCGAAGAGTGATCCAAACAACTCGAATAAGAAAAGTCCTATATATTCTAAATCGTGTCAGTCTTTAATCTTTAAAAACATGACACGTAAATTCGTGCACTAACTGTTGGTCGTGGTAAAATACTCCGTGACAGACACTGGATTAACCTGACAATCGTCATCTGATTCAGGTAACTTAAAAAGGTGTACATTAACTTTCCCCCAAGTAGTCATATAGTAGTAGTTCCTCGGCCTAAGCTCTGCCGACACACGTACGAGTGTGATTGCATGTTCGAGTGACTTCGGCATTGCTCATCGGGAATAAGTACGGATAAGTTGAGTTATTCCAAAATATATTAGTTTTTAATGGTGTTATAGGTTGTAAGCAAACTATACGATACTGAGATGCCATTTAGACAGACGGCGAAGGCAAGTTCGGCTCCACTGTTGATGCTGATTCAAAAAACATACACTATGGAGACCTGCATTCATAAATCATTCCCTTTTTCTTAGTACAGTTTTTAATGAATGTTGTAGTTTTGCATGCTAGTGTACTTATTCATTTCAATGTTGCCACTTGTGCAACAGTACTGTACACTAAAAAAAAGAATGTATTCATGCAGGTCTCTATTACACCATATATATGGTCGGCAATGTCTTATACTGAAATAAGTATTTTATTTTGTACTTCCATTCTCTAATAAACTCCGCTTGTATTGCTCTTCGGTGACCATGACGCCATTCATCTCTACAAATCGTGCATGAATTCCTCTCGCAATAAAACGTTTACTAGCTGCAATGTCCAATCGTGGGGCAGTTTTCGCATCTATTATCTCCTTGTCACGAGCAAGCATCTCTTTTGCTCTTCCCAAGTCATGTAAAATATAGTGCTGCGAAAAGATATACTGGTTTTTAGAGGTAAACATTAAAACGATGAACATTGTTATTACCTTCGACAAATCACATCCCTGCAGTTTTAAAAACATCCAAAACAATGTGCTGTTAGCGTAAGCCAAATATGTGTCTAGTTTTATTTGCTCATCAATTAACAAATTTGTATTATCACGTGCTTTCACTGCATATTTCAGGTCCTCTTCCAATATATCTAGGCTTGTCGAAAAGTTTTTTTAAAATATATGATATTTGATCACTTTCCAGCACTCCATTAAAATTTGCAGTCTCTTCCATATTTCCGTTTGAATTATTTAACCCAATCATTATTTTTGCATTTCCAAACTATAATTTATATAAAAACAAAACAAAGTGAATGCAATTTCCAAGAGCTGTCTGCTAGAGGTGCAGAAACATCGATGATTTTATATTTTCAATTGATCGATGTTTTTACTATTATTTCTATCGATAATTACCGATATTGATATGTTCAACTCTCGATAATATCAAGTAATCACCAGAAAAATTAATATTTAAATAAATAAAAATGTATATATCATATACACGATAATTTTTATGTAATAGCGACCCAAGGGAAGAGAAAAATATTTGACCTTAACCCTTAACCAAGCAGCGCATTTGTACATTTTCTGTAATATCAAAAAAAATTATATTTTCAACTTCACTAATTTGTTGTTTAAATTTAACAAGCAAACAAGTGTTTTCTCTATGTTATTCAAAATAGTTACGGTGAAATCAGACTTTTAATATTATAACTAGATAGACTATCGAAAGTTAAACAATCATTCATACGCATTGCATTAGTAACTTAAAAGCCAGTCCGATAATTTGTAGTCTGTAAATTAACCAATTTCTTGATTTTCTGCTGGAATTATACCACAACATCAAATTAAGACGAACTAGACGACAGTAAAGACTCTTCTCCCAGCTTTGATAAGTCGAGACATATTTCAAAGACAAAGTCGTCTCCCACCTATTGCTTCCTCACTCTCATACACATAGCTTGAGTACGCGCACACAGGCTTGAGTAGGAAGTGCGCTCTTTGGAACTTTAAGCACTAAGGTGATTACTTTTTGTGTTTTCTGTCCGATTGGATTGCAATTTGAAGATGTAGGGCTATCAGGTCAGCCTATTAATTTTAATAATCGCAAATAATGACATAATTCATATCGCAATTATTCGATTTGATTTTCAATAATAAAAAGGAACATGTCCAAGGAACACATTTTTCAGAAATATCGGTTCTGGCCATATTTTGTTAAGACACTGTTTCGATATATGAGACCCCATATGAAAATTATAGAGCATGTAGATAACACAAATTTATAAATACATGAAATTTAAGCCTTCAATATATATTTACGTGGCACGTAACATTTTTAAAATATCTGCACATAGTATACGAATCAGGCAGAACACGGCGTGGGAAATTCCACAAACAATATATATTCTGGATCACTAGCCGAGTCGATTGCGCCATTTCGGCTCAAATCAGATCAAGTTTATTTCAAATGTCAAGTGCAATTTTTCAGTTCGATTTGTAATAAAATTTGTTATTATTAGTGTTTCTAAAATGATTTTAAAAACTGGACGACTATTGATCCATTTATTTTTAATCACAAATAACTGTTGGTCGATCGTTTACACTTAAACAATAGAATTTTTACACTAAAACAACGGAATTTTAAATTAAGATACTAATACATATATATAAATCTAAGTCGTATTCCAATTCTACTACACAAGTTTTTAAAAATTCAAAATAAAATAATTTGAATATCTAAGAAATTGCGTTATGTACAATACATTTTATTTAAAAGTTTTCATTTCAAGAGCATTCCGAAAGTGATGAAAATTTCTCCTTTTTTATCGAAATCAAATTGACGCTATCTAACACTTTCAAAAATTCCAATTCATTTTTTCAGTGTTCACACTTGATTATTGTGGTGGATGTTTATTATCGGACAACAACACTGTTGTTCATCTGTGTTGACATACGCATGCATATATGTATGTATGAAGTTTTATTTTAATCATTTGTTTCTTATTAAACACATAAATATCACCCTACCATAATTTTGTATTCCGTTAAATTTCATCTGATATTGTTACCATAAAATGTTCAAAAGTTAGGGTTAGTACAATATGTATAAAACATTTGCACTGAACGTGCGCACACATATGTATGTAAAAGAATTACATGTTTATATATTATAAGAGAGGGTTAAGATGTACTCTTTTATGAAATATAATTTCATATTTAATAGTTTTTTTCTGTGGCTTACACAACATTACAATTACTTACAAATGTAGTTAATTATGCTCATACATACACATGTACGGATGTACTTACATATGTATGTGCATTTTCAGAGGCGTTTGTATGTATGCACGTACAGTGCATTTACATACATATAATCTACATATGCACATATGTATATGAATCAAATCAAAAAGATGCAAAGGCATATACATATGTATGTACATAATTACATTCATACATTAATACCGATGGTAAATCTCTAATAATGACTACAAATAATACACAGTATGATCATTTTATGTTTAAATAATATATCAAAAATTTCTTTTTGATGAGGTGCAGTATTATTTGCGATGTTTTCACATGTACATTTGGATGCTGAAAATTAACTCTATTTTTTTAGCTCTCATTCTATTCTCTCACAATAGGTCAAAAGGTCGCCATAAATTTTTCATGTACCGAGATTGACTTTTCTTCTATTACCCTTCTTATTTATAATCCGACTTCGATCATTTTTTTCCCATGCATTGACTTTATGAAATAAATAAGGTGGTCTTGTCGTCAAAAGCAAGTCCTTATTTAGTATAGTGAGTGACCACCACTATCAATCACCAAACAAGAGAGTGCACAGTGGGCCAGGAAACGAATGTGGCGGAACTTAATTAAACTTTTTAATTTGAAAATTTATCCAACATTCTAATGGGAATCGGAAGAAAACACTTCACTGATACTGGAAACACATTTTGTTTGGTTTTTATGCGATTATTTAGGCGCTGTGAGGATTTAAAGCAGTGGTGCCCACAGCCGGCAGGCAGTGCCTCTGTCCAAGCTCTGCCGTCACACGTACGAGTGTTAACACATTCGTGTGTTAATACATTCGTTCAGTGCAAAGCAAGAAAACGTAACAGACTTCGTGCTTGCTTGCACAAGCACACAAACGCAACTGTATGGGTGGGCACAACTGCTTTAAAGTGAGCACTTGGTGCTAAATGCTAAATTACACAAAGTTAATCCCGAATTTAATGCCGACGTAAAAATCCGAACTTTATTGTAATTTTGGATTTTTTCAAAAGTTTAATATATGTGGTATATAAACAAATTATTATTTTACTCGTTTCGAGTTGAAGTTATGAACGATTTCACCTCTTCGGAATATTCACAAATTTTTACTTTCGTAGAATTTTACGTTTATTTTTTGCAAAGTTCCAAAACGGGAAGATTGTATGTCTATTATTTGTTGGACAATATTTGTTTGTGTTGGAAGTTATTAGTAAAATTTTGATAGATCGTATATTTGGCCCAGTGTGCATCATGTGTCAGTGTGATTACCTTATTCATTGAATTTTCCATGCGGTATTTATCACTATATTTGTATTTTATTTTTCTTTCAAAAATCAAGTTAAAAGTAAGTACACAGTTACATATATTTAGGAAATGCACCACAACCCATTTTAGCCAGGGATATACTAGGTGCGGTTTTTTTTCATGAAGAAAAATTCAATTTTCAGGAGTATCTAAAAAATGTAAACAATTAACTATTGATCCGATTCTATACATTTTTTAATCATTGCTTATTTTGGTGATTGTCCGATCAATGTGAAAAAGTGATGGTCGAACTGGCCGAGATCTTTAGAATAATGGGGGAAAAAGATTTTAACCCGATGGATAATAATAATATTAGGTCCGCAACTAAGTTCTTGCTGTTTTTTTTGTTCTTTTGAAAATTCAACTTTATTATAAAAAAAAATATTAAAAATTGTTATTCCAAGTATTTCCCATCGCTAGACACAACTTTTTCCCATCCTTCTGGCAAACCTGGAATACCTTGAAGGTAAAAGTGTTCTATGGTCAATTGTCTTTGTCGAAATGTGGCATGTACCTAACAGGCAGAAGGAGACATCTGCTATCCAATAAACTCAAGTAACGCTTTACACAAATGTACATTACATTAACATGTGCATTTGAGTAAAGCGTTACTTGACTATCTGTTTATATTAATATTTATATGTAAAGGATTTGAATTCCTTAAGTACCTACTCATACAAGTTCTAGTTCGACGGCAGACACACCTATGTATGTGTATACCCTTGCAGAGGGTATATTAATTTTGGTCATGAGTTTGGAACGCACCAAAGGGGATAAGAATATCGACCAGGTCAGCCTTTTTCTGGATCTGTCGTTTTAAATTATCGTTTAGCCATAAAAATTCTCTAAATCTTACTGTTAAATCGAATACAAATATTTTATTTTGATTGGCGGGGGCGTGGCAACCAAAATTGTAAAAAAACTTTACAGCTCTAGCTTTTATGGTATAGCAGCTGAGATCTCGACAATCAAACGGAAGTGAAAAACAATAACAGTATGTCGTTCCGACTGTTACTTTTTTTCTCTCTAGTCAATCGGTTTTTTTGCCCGATTAAACTTGGCACAGTGCTGCATGCTTTAAATTAGTAAGAATGAGCCGGATCGGAATGATTTATCGTTATTCATCGATCGACAAATACTTTTCCATTTTATTAAAATTATATACAACTATTGTATATCACAAAGCTTTTATAAGAACAATCAGTTAGAAATAAATAAGAAGAATTTTACACGTCCAGGTGTTATTATAGCTGTCAATGAATGCATACAATATTATCAAAGCATACAATATATATATCAAAGCTTGACTATATAACCGACTAGTTGAAAGTGATATCTGTTAAGTGGTGGCCCTCAGCTGTCACCACCATAACTTTATTTTTTCCCAGTTCTATAAAACGTCGTCCAAACGAAAAGGTGAGATGAGATCACGGGAGCGTGTGACCAGTCTAAATCTCCACTTTTCAATTATAATTGGTGCGGGAACATCCGGCACTGAAAATCCATTGCTAAGCAATAGCGTTTTTACTCGTCATAGCAGTTAAAAATCGGACAGCGGCATATGTAGATAATTATAAATAACAGCGGGAACTACAAAAGAAAACACCCTGTACAGCGCATAATTGAGTACATTTTGAGGAATTGAATTTGAAATGTTTGCTTAATTTTTTAAATTGTAAAGATATACAATATTATTGGAATAAAATAAAGTTTGATTTACTTTTTAGGTGCTTCAAAATGTAGGTAATATTTTAAAAATGTACCAAAAGGTTCTTTGGCAACTATAAGATGTATCGTTCCGATCTGCCTTGTTTCGACTTACGTGTTTACAAGCATGTGTGCCAAGTGTAAAGAGTTACTTGACAGACTGTATATACCTTATAGGGTCGGAGATGGTGCATTGTATCTTGTGGCCAACATTTATCTACCCCCTGCAAGGGTATAAACACAGACGTGAAGCTGTTAACACAATACGCCATGCGTATTGGTCCAGGAGACCATGGTGTAGTCTGTTAAAAAACTGTAAAACCCTTAAATGTCCCCCAATAGCGGTTGAATTCTGATCTGGGCGATATATGTTTTAACAAGTATTTTTACCTTCTTAACCCGAATCCCAAGTCAACATTTAAGTAGCACATTTAAGTTTCGACTTAACCTCAAAACAACTCGTATTCTGGTACAAGAATTTTCTTGTCCAGTCAAGCATCTCAACATCAGCACTCGCCATTACTTTTGATAGGATTTACTGAAAGAATACGGAATGAATAACTGCAAGCCAGCAGCTTTACCTTTAGAAGAAGGTAGTGATCCCATTGGCTGGAAATCGGAAATATAACTAAGCATGGCAACACAGACTCTGAACACATTATCAGCAATATGCAAGGAGGCTTCAATTTTGTGCAGGCTTATCATTTAAGCTAAGCTAATACAGAGTTGCGCTACAGAGAAAACCCTCTACAGTAGTAAATGGTATACCCGGTGGTCACCTATCTACTCTCGTAATTCGTGGTGTGGACTGGAAACCTTTTGTGCTGTAGGGTTGTCCATGCATGGTAAAATTTTGGCTGATGGGGATGACCCAAAGCCACAGGCTATGCAGACCAGGAATGCGGCAAGCCAAGGAGCCCTCCAATCTCTTAGCAAAAAATAAGTTTGCTCTCCAGGAGGTATCGGCATCTTATTGTTGGCTACCTCAGGGGCCATCACACAATGTACTAACACACACACAATGATGCAGACTAGGGTTGTGGCAGGCCAAGGAGCCCACCAATTCCTTGGCTAAGCAAAGAATTAGTTTGCATTCCAGGAGGGATATTCATCTCACGGTAAACTATCACTTAGTTGAGATCGTTGAGTGTAGACTCTGCAAAGAAGACGACGACATTCTCTGCAACTGTCTAGCCTTGGTATGGATGAGGAGGAAACATCTGCACATGAATTCCGCAGGTCGTTAACTCGTCTACGAAGATTTTGCTCTGTTTCATTAGAGAAGCAGTAAAGCTTTTGTCTGGCTGGGGGGGAATTTCAAATACAATTTTACTATAATTATTACTTTCTTCATAAAATATGTTAGTTTTAAGTCAACTGCTCTTAGTTGACGTTAAATAAATAAATAAATTTAAAGTAAACATGCTTATATACTTTTACCAATAGTTATTAAAATAATGTAATTCAATATAATTAAGAGTAATCTACCCTTTTTTTGACCGACAAGGGTATAAGAGTTGTTTTTAAATTTTTACCGCAGCAGACCATTCCCTGAAATTGGTCATATTTGTTACTTCAAAATCCTGGTACATATCCCCCTCATACTCTTACAATACTTACTTACATATGTATGGTATTCATGTTTTATGTGTTAAATTAAAATATATAAAATTTTATTTCATTCGCAGGAAATATATAATTTACGAACTGTCAGCAAATGTATGTTTTTCGCCTTTTCACAAAAAAGGTTTAATTCAAAGCAATTTTTAAGTATTGAAAAATTAATAATAACTCATAAAAAAATTCAATATGCGCGACGTTTGGAATTACACAATTCTTATACTTTTATACAACATATCTGAAAACACTTACCTTGCGACTGGCGGTGGTCCTGCAGATTCAAAAATAAGTTCAAATCGGTATAATACACATCCCCAACAACAGCAGGAAAAAATAGTTGATGACCCACTATGTCTAAATACAAAAGCTGAGCTTGCTGCGCCAGCAGTAACATTTTCTGCACCTGAGATGGCTTTACATATAGCGTCAACTCAATCTCAGACAGATGCAGCAGATGGGGCAGAAAACTCATTACAACATGATCACCAGGTTCATAAAAGTTCGTACAACTTGTTAAGCGAAGCTATGTCGCAGGCAGTCAGCCATGAATTTAGTAAGTAAAATTCTGATTTTCTAACCTTATTATAATAGATTAAATTAAAATCAATTAAATTAAATTGAATTTAAATTCAAACAAATTAAAATGTTGTCAACTTATACTTTACGCCTAATTATTTTAAATTGACTTTTTAAATAATTCTTTGTAACAATATCCTTTCTAATTCAGTTGACTATATTTAGTTGACTTTAAATTAAATTAAATAAACAAATTAAATGAAATAAAAACCTTCATAATAAATCACATATCTTAAGATATTCAAACACTTTCGCTTATATTCTGAATCAGCATCAACAGAGATGCCAAAATAACCATTCAGTTAAGAATACACTCATTTTAATGAAATGCTTAACGTATATTTTCTTTACTGTAATTCGGTAATAGATATTAATATGAAAAAATGTTTGGATGCTTGTTTAGATAAGTAATATTGCAGCTATAGGATATATAGGACCTATCCGATTATCTAAATGTAATAAATTCATTGTTTGAGAATTTGAAAGTTTCATTACATTGATGATAACATAGAGATTTCAAATTGATCACCTAATTAAATTGAAAATATTTAATTCAACTGCTTTAGGTAGTTCTTCTTTAAGTACTTCGACTAATGGCCATTGCAATTCCGAAGATTTTGACTGTTTAAATGAAAATGTGCAAGATCGACTAGGAATGGAAGCAATAGCTAGTCTTCATCGTCAGTTGGATGATGACGATAACGGAAATATCGACTTAAGCGAATCCGATGATGTAAGAAACTATTGGTTTAAATTAAAAGCATTATAATCTAAATCAATTTTTTGTTTTGTAGTTTCTTCGGGAGGAACTTAAATATGATTCTGGTTATGAGAAACGTCAAAGGGCGTTCCATTTTAATGATGACATGCATATTTCCGTTAAAGAACTATGGGATGCTTGGTTGCGCTCTGAGGTGCACAACTGGACAATTGAACAAACGACCGATTGGTTGGCGCAGTCAGTGCAATTACCACAGTATGTCGATCTCTTCAAGGTGCACAAAGTAACTGGCGCTGCATTGCCACGGTAAGATGTTTTGTATACACACAAACGGTTTCATATTTAATATTTTATGGACGTATCAAATTTTCATCAAGTAATGACAAACCGACCAAGCTCGAAACGTATAATCTGCATTAAAACTATCTAGTTTGACTTGCAAGAGTGACAGGAAATGGTAACAGAATATCACATAATTTGCTCGTATACAAGTAGGGGAGTTACCATTGACTAAAGAAATAGCTCCCCTGGGCAACAGCATGTAGCGGACTAGAAAGAAAATTTATAAATAGAATTCTTTGAGCTCAGAATCCAACAATGAAGTTTTTGTGCAACAATAGAGAAAAGCAAGAATTGGAGTTGAAACATTCTTGAAGACTTTACCCAAAACCCCACAAAAACCACTATAATTGTTTGAGTCGATATCGGTTTGCTAGGAGACTTCGCGATATCGATTGTCAGATAGGGTATTGCGGCAGGGTCATAGCCGAAAATTACAAAACCCAATGATAAGGCAAACTCACGGCACCCGGTGTGACTGAGATCCTTTGGCTGCCGCTTGCAGATTGGTCAGGGTGTAATGCTTATATAGGTGAAGCTTCTGAAGGAATCCGCGACACAACACGATTCATTATTTCTTCTGCTTCTCTGTATTCTTCGACACTCAAATGGACAGCTTGGTCGCTGAAGGTTGCTCACAAAGACTTTCATCGTTTGCGAGATAAAAAAATCCGCTGACTGTTATTGACTTACATATGCTGGTTGAAAAAATTCATAAATTGTAAGTGTCTTTGTAATCATACAAAATTTTGCTGTTGAGCTCGACCGTAGCTTTCGTTTCTTGTTAAAATGAAGTCTAAGTTCAGATTTTATGGTTTTCTCCATTTTATAATGGATTATTATCTGCCTATTGTTTGCTTTAACTAATGGAGCCCTTGTCAACCTGAATAATCACACGTGACAGACGCTTAGTTCATGAAGGATCTGTTTAACATCTTTTTTGAACTGCTCTGTGTACGATTGTGATCTGCACTGATTATCATATTTCGCAGTGTATACGCTAGGATACTTGTTTAATGTACGCCCTTATGGCGGCTCAATTGTCTGTCATTTTTGCGTTTTCTTCAACTAGTATGCAAATTGTGTTATTATATTATTGCAGGTATAGATAGATCCTGCAGATCTTCTTATATTTCTACTTCGGAGTAACTTAACGAGTGTTCAATACTTCAATACTAACTATTGGAGTGTTTTGTTCGACAAGAGATTTCAAATCGGAATAATCGAGAATTGAGGGATTTACTATGTTGGATATAGCCAGCGTAATGGGGAGAATTAAATTTTGAATTTCTGTAAGCATTACTCTATTTCTTGCTAGTAGTGCTTCATATAGGTGTAGGATGTCCACCAAATTCGTTTTAAAGGCTGTGCCTTTGTTATCTTAACTCCTAGCAATCCTGTGGTGTACCTCGAGGACGAACAACAAAGTTTTCAGATGGTCTGTAACAACCTCTAGTTACTTGCGCATATGCGCGATTGGGGAAAGGATTCGGGCAATTTTTCTGTTTTCTTTACCATGTTAGCGAACTCTGAAAGGTGGAATTTAGACACAAAGTGAGACTACGGTGCTCGGGCTTTACTAGTGGGAAACCTACTTGAGGTTGTCCTTATGGACCACCCTCCCCTTAATGAGTACAGACGTTCCCAGGTCTGCTTGCAGTTTTTGTTCCGTGCACAACGGGGTCAGTTTGTTACCTAACCCCATGTTGTTTTTGAATTGCCACTTGCGATGCTGTCTTGCTGGGCTTTTACTAATCTTGTCTTGAAGTCTAGGCAGCGTTCGTTGGACCCTGAGGGAACAACCTCAATTGGTCTCACGAGTGACTGAGTGCTAGGTTTTCTTATACTCCACCGCTGCCCTCAAGATTAGCTCTATTGTGTCATTGATTTTCTTGTTCAACTTTAGGCATTTGTCCATTTCTGCCAAGGTGCTGTAAAACCGTTCTACCTGGGCATTTGACGAGCTATGAAGCGGAGGCGCATTCACAATGTCAATGCCGTAGTTGTTTTTGAGCATTGATTATATTGATTATATTGATTATATATTATACCTTAGGTGATGGTTTAGGAGTTAAACGCGGGCTTATTGTCGTGTGGTATGCACTCCTTCTTCGATTCCGGCTGTTGATAGGTGTTTCTGCTGTCTCTGGTGGTTTACAGGTTCCCTTGTAGAATGGATTCCATACTCCCTCGCAGTCTGCTGGGGACGATTTCTTCAGTTTTGGTATGTTAACTCTGGATGGCGGTAAGGTTATATTAGTTCCGTTGTTTATTATTGTTTTTATATGTGAGTGAGTTGTTGTATGGGGTTTTTGTTTATTCTGCCTTATTAATTGTTGCAGATGGTCGAGCTCTGACTGCAATTTCTGAGCAGTCAACCAGGCGGGTGGTGGTGTATTTGTGAATAATAGCCACTTTATGTGGGCTATTCTTTTAGTTGCTTTTGTTTTAACACCTCCGCGCTTACCCATAACACATGCACTCTACCACTCAGTGTCTTTATTGTTGCCGCTATCCAGTCAATAGATGGTTTGCAAATTCCCTCGCAGAATGGTTTCGATACTCCCACGTAGTCTGGTCTGGTATGCACTCCCTCTTTGGCTTCGGCAGATCTTTTCTTTGATATTTGCCGTATTTTTTATTTAACTGTTTTGATATGCATTTACTCAACGTCTGAGAGTATTGCAGTCGCTTCTTCGACAGCTTTTCTTATGCTGTCATCCATGTATTATATATTTATTTATTTATTTTATTATTATTATATATTTATTTATTTATTTTATTATTATTATTTATTTATTTATTTTTTTTTTACCACTTCACAATGCACTATATGTGTTGTCCTCTTGGACTTTTTGTCACTGTCGCCATGTGCATCCCACGTAGATAGGTGAACACAAGTTCCTCGATTCGATTCACGGTCGCCATATAATAATATAAGTCGCGGTATTTGGTTTAAGGAACGATTGGACATCAGTCCACGTTCACTGTTCTTTATTCAATGATGTTCGCTTAAATTTCTATGAGCTATGGAGCTATGCGGAGTAGCCGGCAAAGCATCTACATATGTATAACTTATATGTATGTATATGTATAGGAGACGACTGTCATATGCATACATAAAGGAAGCCTGGTCGCGCATGTGCTGACGCTGCATTTGTTACAGTGCCGGCACTTGAACGGCGGATCGGCATTCTTGCCTTATAGTAATTCGATCATGATAAACATTGCAACAAAGTGTGCACCGAATGTATGTATGTTATATATATTTATATATGTATACCACAGTTGTTAATCGAAGCACCCGACAGTAACAGCCATATTTTTGTATTATTATTTTAATAGTTAAAAATCTAATAAACTTATAGATTGGCGGTTAACAACCTTCATTATGTAAGCAACGTGCTTGGCATTAAAGATCCGATACATAAACAAAAAATTTCACTTAAAGCTATGGATGTCGTTCTCTTTGGACCACCTCGAGGTAAGCGATCATCGCATGTTAATATTTTCTTAAATAAAACCTTGTATTCCATCCGAATTTAAAAATCGATTTATAGAAACTGGAACGCGTTGGAAAGATTACATACTTGTTACGCTATTGTTGAGTGCAATAATTGGGTGTTGGTATGCTTACCAACAAAATAAAAATGCCAAGCGACACTTGCGTCGTATGGCCCAGGATATGGAAGGATTGCAAAGGGCAGAGCAAAGTCTGCAAGAGATGCAAAAGGTATGAGTGATCAATAAATATAATGTAATAAATGCAGAAGGTTAATTAATATAAATAGAAATAAGCAATGCACTTTGGCAGTCATATTTAGCCCTATAAAGTATTTATTCTAGATTTCGAATCAGCAGCAACAGGAGAACTTACTATATCCGTCTGTCCGTATCCCCGATAACGTTGATCTCAGCGATTATTAAAGCTATCTATATCCAACCCATAAAATTCAAAATTTGGTGTCCCTAGCTTTTTTAATAGCTGAGATCTTGACGTTCAAACGGACGGACTCAGACGGATATATCTAAATTGATTACTCTATTGATATTGAGAAAAATTGTATGTTATACATTGTGATACATTCTGCCAGATACATTAACACAATGGTTTTATATAATTTTGTATCATAAAATACTAATTGATGAACTTGAACATTATAACAAAAATGAATGCAATAAACTATTTTAAATTATAGGAACTAGAGTTGGCCCGAATGGAACAAGAGAACGTTGCTACTGAAAAAATGGACCTCGAACGTCGCCTGAAAGAAGTGCCTTCTTTAAGTTCTTCTAGCTCAGACCTGGAAGTGCAACAATTAAAAAAAGAAATTGAAATGCTCCGAAATGAATTGACGCGGGCTGAATTTGAGTTGGTTGACAATTGTTGGGCACCACCTCAACAATTGCAGTCGTGGCTCCAATATACGTATGAGTTAGAAAGTAAAAATCATCAGAAGAAACGCGTTTCTGCTGAGAAACAACTTCAAACAGCGCGCGAAGCATGTGAAAAATTGCGCAAAAAACGATCTAGTTTAGTTGGTGCTTTTGTATCTACGCATGGTAAAAGTATTGATGACGTCGATCGTTCAATTGTTGAAGCGCGCAACGCTCTTGGAGAAGTAACAAATGAACTTCAAGAAAGACTTCATCGATGGAAGCAAATAGAAACTTGCTTGGGAATGAACATTGTCAACAATAATGGATTACCTTATTTGGAGAACGTTCTTTACAATCGTAATGGCGCAACATCTGGCAGCACTGGTGGTGTCGGTTCGACAAGAGGTTCTAGGGGTGGGTATTATAACATATACATATATTATAATACCGTTACAGAGGGTAAATCAATTTTGATCACAAGTTATTAACGCAATGAAGGAGTCATTTACTACCCCACAAACAATCTGAATCAATTGTGTCTCTCTGTATGAGAGTCCTGCATGAACACATTTATTTTGTGCTTGTCAGTACAATACAAGTGTTTACTGCAGTGGTGCCCACCCATACAGTTGCCATGTCCCTCTGTCTCTCTGTCCGTCCGTTTGAACATCGAGATCTCAGCTATTATATAAGCTAAAAACACCAAATTTGGCATGAAGGCTCATTGCGCACGCAAACTGATAACTTGAGGTAATTTTTGCCATTATGTAGGAAACTACCTAAGTCACAACATTCTGCTTTGGCGATATAAGCACATACATATGTATGTATCTTCCAAATTACAATTTATGTCATCGGACTATAAACACAAAAGTTATTATTATTATATATATTATTCTAAAACTCACAAAGAATTATAACCTTTGGCATGCCGAAAGTATTTTTTAAGATTTATATCAAATTGATTATAAATAAATATAATAATTATAATAATTTACAGCACGCATTACAAGTAGCACTGATGATTTGGATGACGAATCAGTACAAGGTAAGATCAACTTTGAGAATTTTGCTCTGCTTGCTGCTGAGTAACAATGTTGCGTTTAAATGGAATAAGGTAACACAGGAAACGTCAACATATTTGACCCCATAAGTGATTGACAGCCGGACATCTTTGAATTATATATACTATATCTTCATAACTATTACTGATTAAATAAAATTATATTGAAAATTTGAAATTTTCGGAAACAGAAGAATATTTCAATAATAAATTAATTTTATATGATAAAGCAATATACATATATTTACTATAAATAAACTTTATAAATATGTTCGAAAGTATATTTTCATACATACGTACATATTTTACGATAAGCACGGCCGGAATTATGAATTTCATTAATCGTGAAAAGTTGTCAATATGTAATCAAAAAATTATGTTTGTATATATTTGTATGTATGTCTTTATTGATACTATCAAGGATGTTAAATATTTATTTTAAATTAATTATTCAAATCTAGCAACGGAAACTTTTGAACATACCCGTCATGGCTACACACAATGATAATAAAATGGATAATTTGTTTCATCCAATCTGTAAAATGTCAATTTTTCTATATTTATTTACTATACTATGTTAAAATAAAAAAAAATACTTTACTGTAAAGAATTTGTAAAAAAAAATTGCAAAGTATTTATAATTAAATTTTTGTTCTGTTCCTAATTTTTATTTTATTCAAATGTAACTTTGAAAGGCTTATTTTAAACAGGCGGGAAGAACAGCACAGTCAGTTATTGTAACGGACTTAACTTAGACGATTCTGTACAGTACAGTACTTCACCCAAAGAAAGCCACCCAATACGGCGTAGGTTTCTTTGAGGCTCACAGCGAATTTCTGATGTTCCAGCACTATTTGTTTACCATCGTGAATCGACAAATAGATGGTGCTAAATCCCGCATAACGCCTTCCACCGGGGTGACAACAGTGTTGATGCGGCAGCGTGTGTTAACTTATATAACTTATTCCGTTATTAAGAAATTGAAAATTCATTAAACTGTAAGTACAATAAATGTAAGTCCGGCATCGCTCGAGGTCAAAATATGCGTATTTTACTTTTTGAAACCTGGCCACACTGATCTCCTTAATTACGTTTAAAATTCAAAAATTGTATTATCTTATATTTTTGACATACCTCGTTAAGTTTTATAAGGATCAGTCGTCAGATCTCGGCGTATAGGAATACGCAATCAATCGTGAGTCCCCTCCGCTCTTTGATATGTTGTATGTATTTACTTTATGGGAACATGCCTACTAAGCTGCTTTGCATTTTTTTGTAAAAAATTATAATAATTAAAAATTAATATAATACTTTATGAGTATTATGTTTGTACGGCTTCTATTCAAATTGATTTTAATCAAAAAACAGGAAAAATCGATATTGTAAACATTAAATCGAATCCATCTCTACCAGGTTGTATATGTTATCGCTATCGATGCGGTCACAGTGCTTCTGCTCTGATCGGTACTCACATTGTATATTAAGTATGCAAAATGTTTAAAAAAACGTTTAAATTCTATAAAAGGAAGAATCCATCCCCTGACCTTCACGATGTTATTGACTTTGATTTGTATGAATGCAGTAATACACAGCAAAGTTGGTACAATGTGAGTACATACATACATATGTATGCATGTTTGTATTGTGTTAGAAAATTTAAACATGTACTTGTACATTTGTACTTGCAAATATTCGCATGTGGTAATACCATAGTTGGTGAAACCTGTGAATGTCTCTGATATTAATACAGATTTGTCAGTGCCGGTCGGCCTGCATCCGCAACATATGTGGCGGTGTTATAAACTCGACAGCCATCCTGGACTTGTGATTATACGCAATGCATTTACAGTGAGCGGACAACGTTATTGGATTACTCGCTGCCTTCGGGATTATCCGAAAGAACCAAATGTTGTTAATCTAAACAGAACTTTATTCACTGATGCTGCTATATGTGATTGGTGGAGAGAGTTGCATCAATGCACTGACCTTAATGAGAGCGATCGTCTTAAATCTGCAATGCGTTGGACTACACTGGGTTATCATCATAATTGGGATACAAAAGTCTACAATGAGACAATGCGCACCGAATTTCCATACGACTTAAAAAATATGTGTCAATTCTTTGCCTGTGCCCTCGGTTTCTCGCATTTTATCCCGCAAGCAGCTATAGTAAATTACTATCCAATGGGCACTAATTTGTCGGGTCATACGGATCATTCGGAGCTTAACCTGAACGCTCCACTGTTCTCGTTTAGGTATATTGCCGTTAATTGTATAAAAGATCGGATTTTCCGAAAATGTACTTTTTATACCTTTCGACCATTGTTGAAAATTGACTTTTTTCTTTGTATCATACGCTTAGCAATATTATTATTATTACAAATCAATAAAATTTTTCGATTTGATTTGTAAGCGACGTATAAAATATAATAAATAATATATATATAGTCAACTTAATGCTTAATATTGCATGCCCCTGTATACTGTTATGTACAGTATGTCAAGTAACTCTACACAAATGTACATTACATTTACATGTGCATTTGAGAAAAGTGTTTCTTGACATACTGTATGTATGTATGTATACGTGAAAGCAGAAAGTTGTTACTTAGTTTAGGTACATGTAGTACACAAAAACTGTATAAAAAGTTAATTTTCGGAAAAGGTGCTCGTGCTCTTCTAACCCAGAACCTTATTTCATAATTTATATGCATATTTTATTTTTTATTATACAGTTTCGGACAAACTGCTATATTTCTTATAGGTGGTAAGACGCTAGATCAGGAGCCTTCAGCGATATTTCTTCGTAGTGGAGATGTTTTGATTATGTCACAGGAAACGCGTCTTTGTTATCATGCTGTTCCACGCATTATAAAGGAAACTTGCAAGATGTCAGCTTATGAATATAACGAATGTAACGAACACATTGATGCTCATGTGTGCACGGAAAATAGCTTTATGGATTTAGAATTATACGACCAAGTTGACGACGAGGTTTTTTGGGCACCTTTTAGCCATTATGTGAAAGATGCCCGAATAAACATAAATATTCGCCATGTTCTGCCTGCTGGAGTTTCTCAAATTAAATAATGACCTAATAGGCTTCTTCTGAATCACCAAAAAACTAGAAAGGTATGCAGGTTTTCAGTTGCTGTTATTACAAATAATATTACAATCAATATGATGTACGATGACGTTTTATAAAAAGTTAATTTTTTTTTTAAATCCAGAGGACATTATGATTTGTGGGGTACCAGGAAATTAACACTGTTTTTTTATTTTCAGGATTTTACAAAATATAAAGTATTTCTAACAAAAAATCTACTTATATATTTATAAAATGAGAAGGCTCCCTTCGGCACACCATTTTATACAATTGCAGGTTTTGGCTGCAGATCTCCTCCGATTGTTCCTATAGCATTTATATGATTTATGACATGATTCAAGTATTTGTTAACAGCTTTAATAACTCAAATCGTTGGATATATACAGTATGTTTATCTCTGAAATGTAAAGTAAAATCATATAGATATAGCAGTCCAATTTAACAGAACGTTATAAGATTCCAAAGCTGGTTTTGGTCAAAATCGAAAGTTGGATTTTGGGCCTGACGTAACAGAACAGGTAACTGTTCGGTTAAAACCTGTCTGACTATTTCCTCAATTTCTGCCACTACTTCCTTCTATATTTCTATTCTGTTGGAAAGCTTCTTGCCTTTGCGTTAGTCCAATTTGTTGTTGGTTAGATATTGTTGCGATTTCTTCTATGTTTGTTCACTTACTTCTCATATTCTTCACTTAGTTTTATATTGTTCACTTATCACTAGCTTATATTAGTTAGATTGATGTGGCTGCTCTCCTGGTGGCCCGGATATCTTCCTGTTCGGCTTCTACATGGGATGCTGCGACTCACACTGGAGGCGGTGCCAAGCTGATCGGGGGAAGAGTGAATGTGGTAACTCCTCCCGCCCTGGATTGAAGTGACGGCCAGATCGAAGGAAGAAGTGGAACGAAATCTTCAGGGAGGTAAACACTGCAGTTCTCCTTTTTATAACCATATCTGTTATAATGATATCGCTGCGCCTCCGTAGTTAAATCTTTTTATGGTGAGACTACAGTCTTTATAAGTAATCATGGCGTTCCCTGTTACTTGAAATGGTTCCAAGCAATTTGACTCTACGATATTCGTGTCTGGACTCCGTTTAACACCAGTATGTTTCCTTTTTCAGGTTCCGTGATTAGTTCCTGCTTGCCGAGTTCTATCGCATCACAGGCTGCCATAGATTGGAGGCATCTCTCTTCTCCATTGAAAGGCTCTTCTGTCTTAGATTTACAAATGTATTTTTTGTTACTTTGTTACACTTCCCTTGTACCGATTTTACAACATTTTTGTTAAATAAAATATTGATTTGAAATTCGCAAGTAATTAAGAGTATTCGGATAACATGAGCAAGCTTATAATTTTGGTCCTCAAACATAGGTATTTTAATATAAAATATAACGTTTGTTTTATTTATAAATGTATCCATCTCTAGTGATATATTGTATATCTAAGTACATATGTATATGGGAGAATTTTTAACATAAACATAGATGTTCAAAAGGGCTTGCAACAATCTTTTGACCGCTGCTTCAACACTCGGCCGGATGGTTCGTTGTGTTGCCTAACATTGTTGCTTTGCAACATGCTGTTGGTTGCTGCGTCTACCGGATTGATTTGGCCGGATGTGTAGTCGCGTTGTTGGCTGGCCTAGTTGTTCTCTCACCAGATCTTTGCCCAGAACCCGGTTAATGGCGCGGAGGCTTAGGTAACTAGGGCGCGGCAGTGTATGTAAACTTATAAAACTTCTATGTTTACTTCTTTTATAACTTAACTCTTATGTAAATGATCTGAGCGCAACCAAATTTGCAGAAATCATTTGATAGGTGATAGGTTTTGTGTTTACCAATTACCAAAATGAACAGTCTAGTATTAAAATTTCATACGGAAGCAGAATGGGCGTGGCCAAAATCTAAAATAAACTTGATCTGCGTGCAATACCTAGACATTTTTTCGTAGTCTATCTTGCCTCTGAGATCTAGATTTTCATACAGACGGACGGACAGATAATGATGATGATCCTCATTTAGAACATATATATTTTGTGGGGTCTGCCACGCCTCCTTCTGCCTGTTGCACACATTTTAGGTTGGCACAAAGTTATTACACCTTTCTAACCTATGGGCAGCGGGTTTAAAAATTGTCCGTTCTTCTGCCTTATGCAACGCAAACTAGTCTCTCAGTTTTAAAGCTATCTTGATCAACTTTGGACACATGCTTCTTTTTGCTGCACGTTGTAAATAAGTCGGAACGAGCTGAATCGGACCGATATATCATATAGCTTGAGATATGTTTCACGAAGTAGCCAATTTTATTCGAAGACACGTTTCAGCTCGGTAACAAAATCCTTTCCCCACCAAGTCGCAGTCTTAAACTAATCCCAGATTAATGCATACATATTATTATACTAGTGTAGTGTAACTTGGAAGCTTATTATTTCGTCTTTGTCCATAGCGTCCTCATCACAAGCCAACGCAAAAATGAATGCACAGAATGTATATACCGTCTGTTGCAACGCAAACTAGTCACACTGGCTGTAAATTACTCGGAATGAAACGTTATATCGTATTAGCTGCCATTAAACTTATCTGTCGATTTGTGTAAGTTTTCATGATATCACGGCGGTAAATTTTATTAAAATCCGACTTATATGCATAAACTGCCATAGGAATAATCTGCGGAAATACGTGACTGCTGATAATAAGTCAAAAAATGTTTGGAAAACTTAACAGTGATTATAATTGGTATATGTGTTAACTGTTTGCTAATACAATTATTATTGAATTAAGTACAGTTAAAAAAGTGGTTATAATCCTCTGCTGTTGATACTGATGTACGCCTATATTAGTATACCAAGACGTTACGACTATACTATTTATACAATATATATTAATAATCCCACCAAGGAATGACTGATTAACGGCTTCAACATTAAAAAGTGTTTTTATGTTTTATTTTTAGCAGCGGTATAGCGCGTTTATTCATAATACGTAACTATGTACAAACCTTTTTTTAAACTAATTTCCAAGCGACATTGATTAATATTGTCAAACATTTATATGTAATTTTACTTGTAAAACTGTTGAAGTTAAATCAAATATATTTAATATTACTGTGAAAAAACATTATTCGTACATAATTGAATTCCTTTGTTTAATAATCAGTCTATTTTTCTTTTTCCCCCAAGTTATTTCTTTTTTTTTATTTATTATACATATTAGGTTTTGGATTTACACCAAAAATTATTAAGCATTTTATTTTTCTTAAATTTACGCTTACGAATTTGTTATACTCTATTTGTAACTTTTAATAGGGCTTTCTAGTTTGCATGGTAAAAAGCTTTTAAAGTTAAAAAATATAATGATTTCTATTTATTATTTTATTCACCTACACGCATTATATATACACATATTGCAATGTTAATGCTTGAGGCGGTTCAGTCGGCTGAAATCGGTCTAATAATTTAAAATATATACCGATATTGGCAAGCATTTTAACGTTATTAAAATTTGATTTCGTGCAATTCCTTTGGTGCTTGAGCTTGCATTTTGCACGTTTGCGAGAGATTTGACATAGTTAGAATTTTTTGTTTTTGATACTGGTAGTGTTGCTGTTGTTGATACCGAGTATTATAACTATCACCTAATAATTGTGACTTTTCAACGCCAACATATAATATCTGCATTTTGTTGCGATGTTCTTCAAATATGGCTTCCATTTGTATCATGCACTGCTGTAGTTGATCCTGTCAATTAATATTAATAGTAAAAGTTCAATTAATTCAATTATTTCTATCAAAAAATAGTTACTAATGAGACAAACCTGTCCTACACTTGTTAGATCAGTTAGAAGATTTAACAGAAACTGTATGTTATGCCCAGTACATAAGTCCCATTTAAGCCCACTCATTGCAGCGGCAATGCTTGATGCCGCTATTGTGCTCGCTGAATACTTGGTAAACTTATGCTCTGCGGAATAAAAAATCATTTTGTATAATGCATATTAAGAACATCAATTATATATTGTATTTTCTTACCTTTTGCCGCTAGTGATATGAATGCTTGAGCGTGATGACGTATTTTTTCGATGTTAAAATCAGAAAAATGTTTACTTCTAATAGGTAGACGTGGTAACAATAGTTCTAGAAAATCTAGAGGCGTCACTCTTGATAGATCCCAACCGAGATGGCTCAAAACGTACAGTTCCCATTTCTGAAAATAATAAATATTTATTTAAATTTTTTTAGTAACAAAAAAATGTAATAATCTCAGTAAAAATAAGTAAGTAGTTTACAAAAGCGAAAGTCGAGCGCAAGATTTAACTAACTACTTCCAATTTTGGAAGCTAGTTACGAATTAGTCAACTAACTCAATAAAATCGAAAAGTAAATTAGTCACCTAATGAGTATTAAAATCAGACACATCTTCTGCATGCCGAAGCTTTCATACCCTTTCAGAATGTACAGTTATTATAATCTAACCCTTACATATCGCATTCTATTATTTTTAACCTTTATTCACCATTCAGGTCGCACTCGACCTAGTCAAAATCATAGTAGTCAGAAGAACCTATAAAGTATATATCTACACAGTTGCGTGGAAGAGTAAGTACCGGTTTTCAACTAAGTATTACTTTTTGTGGCGCCTAAAAAATGTATCTAATTTATCTGAGTAAATTTATTTCATTTTGTTTTTATTTTATTCCTTAAATGAAAACAATACATAATCAAAACAAATCAAAAAACTCGCAAAAATTTGTTTTGAGAATACAATTTTAAAATTTGGAATATATTCCACAATATTTTGAAAAAGTTCCTGTTTAATATATATCCGCTCCTACTGAATCTACACCCACATATCCTGGTCACGTTTTGTGAAGTCATTTTATAAATTGACCAAAGATTCAGATCGGACACTATGCTGATCACTTCCTCAATTTAAATGTTAGGTTTTCAATCTATTCTATTGTGATTTTAAGTGTTTTCTTCTTTGTGTACATCGGTGAAGACTTATACCTACTTGTTATTATGGTATAACAACTTCGGCAAGTTTTTTGTTTTTCTTATACATCCGTTTGTTTTATCCCGTTAATCCTGTTATAGTTATAAGTATGTAACTAACCATATATGAAAATTAGTGAATTATACTTACTATCAAATCGTCTTTGTTTATACTATTATCCGTATAGAATACAAGAAGCTCTGCGGATAATGCGTTGCAACTAGGCTCACGTAGCTTGGAAGCTAGTAACAAACAAGCAGCTGCTAAAATTTGAAGATGAGTTTTTCGCACTGACTTTTTCGACAAAAAGCGATCCAAATAGTTCAATGCCAGTAGAACAACTTCTTCTTGACATTTTTCCTCTGTACACAACTGAAATAAGAAATAAAAGACATACATAAATATATTTATTCTTGCATCAAACCGTATGGTTAATATTGTTGTTATATATATATTATACAATAAGAATCAGCCTTTTAAGTTTTAACATACAAATAAATTATAATTTCGAAACTCACGACAAAGTTGCAAAATTACGGCATTTAGATTTCTAAAGATTTTCATTTTTTGACATTTTCTCCTTTAAGTTACCCTCCAAAAAAATAATCAGCGGTCTGCTCCTACCTACAAACGCATTTAATGAAAATATCTGTCCGCCAAGCGGGCACAAAAATTTAGCTGCAGAGCAGACGACACACGCATAGCGTAAGCGAGCGCAAGTGAGGGCCGAGCGTGCACGAATTTGAGCGTAATGCACTCGTGTGTTGGTCGAGAGTGCAAAAATGAAAGCGGAACTTCTAAACGAGAGAGTAAAATTGCAATTTCGATCAAATCAGTCGCTGAGCCGACTTCACTGAGGCAGGACTGCAAAAATTTATTGAAATCGCAAGTTTTTTTTCAGTGTATTGCACACAATGAAACGTTTGCTTGTATTAGTTGTGCCTGCCTCTGATATAACTACATTCTATATACCCCTGTCTCCAAATTGCAATCAAATCGGATAATAAGCACAGAATTTTCTGGACAGTCGCAGTAAAAGTGCTTGATATTTTCGTTGCTTCTTTGCAGAGTCTACACTCAACGAAGAAATACATACGGATCTCAACTAGGGGATAGTTCACCGTGTGATGGACTGAGAGTTAGCCAACAAAGAGATGGATATCCCTCCTGGAATGCAAACTAATAATTTGCTTAGCCAAGGAATTGGTGGGTCCCATGGCCTGCCACATCCCTAGTCTAATGAGACAGTGGACCCCATCTAGCACATACACATTCAAGACCAAGAAATAAGGCACATTTTCCTGCCCTCGCTAGCTCGTCCGCCACCTAATTGCCTTGAATACCAGAGTGACCAGGTTGTTCCCAGGAAGGAGTGACTTTATTCCGTGAGTATATGCAGTTTCATCAATCTGTCAAAAAAAACGTGGGACTTACCTCCATCATCCATTCCGCAACAATTTTTCGCATTGGGGGCGTAATATCCTTTTTGAACAGTTTTGAAATATGTGTCGACAATACTCTGTTTTTCTTCACATTTAAGTGCATTTTCTAAGCAGCGATCTGTTTTGAATATAGGATCTGTAACTGCCAAATGTGCCTTTACAAATTTTAAATGTATGTTTGCTGCTCCAGTTGAATTTGTTGCCGATGTTAGAGTAATTTTTGTTTTTTGTTGTGGTTGTTGTTGATCTAAAGGTTGATAATTGCCAGACTTTGCCCTTTGTAACTGTTTTGATGTGTTTGTTGAACACACAGAAGTAAAAACATACATCAGTTTACTCATGTTTCCATCGACGGGAACAGTTGATGAGCATTCCAAGTCACCACCATGGTCAGTAGTGATTGATTGATTTATTGAGGATGCTGAACAGCACGACGAGGAACAGCTGTTGCGCTTGCAGTTTATATTGTTGTATTGAATTGTAGTGTTTTCTGCGATGGGCGTTTGTTTTTTATATGTATATAAAGACTGTTCGGAATCAGTAAGCACGCTTTCTGAACAAAGTAAATCCATGTTTTAAACACGAAAGATACTTGTTTGTTATATAAAGTGTCTAAAAGCAAAGTTTAAACACACTTTTATGCATTAAAGTCTCTTTTATTTCAACAATAATCCAGTCTTTATCACAAATTCATACTTTTTTAATTATATTTAGTCCACGACATTAGATTAGTTCGTATTGCGAGCACTATAAAACTATTTATTTCCTTTTGAATGCGATTTTTTTTATATACTATAAGTTTTTGAACCTTTTTTAATTAAAACTTCCTAGTAAATATGTATGTACATACATATGTGTACATACTTTATGTGAATGTCAAATTTCTTTGTATGTACAAACTACGCTTCACAATGGCATTAAATAATTAAAAACATCACTAGCACTTTTGGAAATACAACATTTTGTTAGCATTAATTTATTATTTCTTGTGATTTCTACAAGTACGGCATAAGAAAAAAAAATTACATATACTGAATAAACACTGCGAAAATATTATGGATTGCCGGCGGAAGTATGTATATATACATACATACATACATATGTATCTGCACACAACATTTTGAAATATTGATTTGTATGCAAACTGGTTCCGTCGCTAAAAAGATGAATATCTAGTCGTTCAATTGAACGACGGAATTCTGTTACCCGGAACAAAGAAATTTAATAGTTTGCTCACATGAATTTACGTGCTAAACAAAGTAATGACACCATATTTTATTATCTTTCGAATAAGGAAAATCAGTCATATTTTTATTTATTAAATTATAATTTGTATCTACAGAAGTAGATTTTGCGGCTGTACAACATTGACCAAAAATGTCTCTATATACATCAATATTTATGGATATTATATTATGGACATGTCACTGAAAGTCATATTTATTAGACAATTCAGTATGGTATTTTTATACTATTTTCGCCAGGAAACTTGCCCGATCCAAAAAGTATATATTCATATAATGAAAGACCATGTGTCTGTCCGTCCATCTGTATGCTGCAACGCAAACTCAGTTTTTTAGCTGTCTTGATAAGAATTGGCACATACAAACTTCCAATTGATGCACTCTGTAAATAAGATGGCACGAGCAAAATCAACCCGATATATCGTATAACTTATATAAAACAAATAGTCAGATTTTTGCCATTTTTACGACATATCAAATTTTGAATTTTTTTATATTAGACATTTTCCGTATAAATAATATGCTTGTATAATTTAATCAATATCGGACGACTATAACATATAGCTGTCATAGAAACAATCGGGCCAAATGTGTTTTTGGTGGTAGGACTGTCTATTATCCCTGTGTGGCTCAGACACGGCTTGGTTATTTTTGCGGTTAAAAGGAATCAATCTCCCATTTAAATATACAGATTGGCAGTATGCCGAGTCAATGCAAGGTAAAAATCATGGTGGTCACACTACCTTTTTTGTGGAACTGTTCCGCAGGAATAATCAGCCGGAGCCGTGTGAGCTAAAAATTATAAATTTTAAAAAATTCCTTTACGTAGAATTTATCTAATCGACCTAAAAAAATATTTAATTATTCACATTCACTTTGAGCTTAATGTCTAATTATGTGAATTTTGCGAACGCTGAATTGAACGTCAAATATATGTTTGATTAAAATATGTTTAGAATCTTTTGAAATTACTTGTAAATACTCTTATTTTACTACGCTATGTATATAAACATATGGATAAAACTATTTAAATGATCAAGCATGTTGATATTCAATATGTATTTATTAATATTTAAGAATCTGTCCAATCAAAATCAAGCACTTTAAGCAATGATTCCCGAATATTTTCCGTGTTGATGTTGATTTTAAAGAAGTGAAAACTGATTAAAACTTGTTTAGCCGAGAATTATCCATGCTTTACTATTTACTACTTATTTTTATATATATATTAAAAACTTAACTTTTATTTAACTTCAATAAAATCAATGTTTTTAATGCGCAAATCTTATACCATAGCTTATAAAAAAAAACGACTATGGTTTTGATGTTATTAGCTATTTTTGTAAAAGGGAATACCGCTACGAAATATTTTTTGATATGTAAATATTTTCAAGTATTAGTTCCTCGATAACAAAATTATCGTCCCTGTGTTATGGCTAAATGCAATTTTTAATAATTTAAGTGCAGTTTTTTGTGCAGTTCTATTTATAATTATAAACGGTGAAGCCTGCGATGCTACTGCTCTACTAAAGAGCTCCAACGTTTTCACAATAATACATTTAAGATATTGATAGTTTTTTTGAAGACAATAACAAAAACCAATCGGATTACATTACAAATTATGGTATAAACTTTTATTTACATCTTTATACATACATGCGCAGTAGGGGTATTTCAACGGATATATGTGTATACATATGTATGCATGAGCATTCATATGTTCGAATGCTGCTAAATTTGATTAACTGAAGTCACTTACACTAATGTGTTAAGGGCTTATGTATCGCAATTACCAAATTATGGTGGTCATCAAATGCTTATTTTAAATGATGTTTTTATTAATAACATTCATCGAACATATAGATTGTAGTTTGTATATCTGTACATGTGTTAAGCACACGGCGGAATAATATCAACATTATATTTATGAACCTACCAGAGAAGTCCAACCTGTGCGTTTTAATTCATTCGAAGATATTTTAACCTTGCAAGTTTTCGCTTTTACCTTTTGTATTTGTTTACAGTTATAATAACTCTAATCGCTAGACATCTACAGGTTTTAAAACCCTTGCAGAGGGCATATTAATATTGGCGAGAAGTTTGCAACGCACCTTAGGAGACATCTCCGACCCAACAGAAAGCATCAACAGAAGAGCCATGTCCGTCTGCCTGTTGCACCTAAGCATACATGACTTTTATTATACAACCTATTGGCCAATTTCTGTAATATCAAAAAAAAAAAATCATCATAATCTGACCACCCTAACATGTAGTTGCCGTAGTAATAATCAGCCGATATAAGAGTATTTGGTGTGAAGACCTCTATTGTTTTTCGAAAAAACTTCATTTCCTTCAAATCAGACAACTATGTATATCATATGGGTCTCGGAAATATAGATTTTCATAAAAAAGCTATTTATGTATGTACATATGTCCAGTGATTAGAGTTATTATAGCAATGAATAAAAACGATATATTATTCAATTCCGCATCTCCTTGCATTAGGTTATTTATAAAATTACACCATGCTTGGTTCTCCGGTTACCTGAGGAAGGAAAATTATGTGACTAAAGTCTACTAGTATAAGGAAGAAGAATTGAGTTGATAAGGTCTCGCATGGCAAAAATTAAATAATGATTTTAGAATAGATTCGATGCGGTCCTTATGAACTGTGATTTGACGACACTAAACGTATGATCCATACTCAAGAATTGAACAAAGAAGTACAGTACAGAGGGTCTTTGTTAAATAAGGATCGGAAAACCCCTTAGACCATGTCCATTTTAAGTAAAGATATTCAGCAATGCTTGACAAATTGTATTATTTATTTATATTTTGAACAGGAGATCCAACAACTAGAAATACTTTGCAAACAACTGTATGAAGCCACTGATACAAGTATTCGTGCTGACGCTGAGAAGAGGCTTGTAACGTTTGTGAATAGCCCTGACGCCTTACCCAAATGTCAATTACTTTTAGACCGAGCTGACTCAAGTTACGCACAATTACTTGCCGCATCTACCCTTACAAAACTAATACAGGGAATAACTTTGGGTCAGCGGATTGACATACGCAGCTATGCGCTTAACTACTTAGCTACTAGACCCAACCTACAGCACTTTGTCGTTCAAGCTCTTGTTACTCTATTAGCAAAAATCACAAAATATGGTTGGTTCGATTCATACAAAGGTGATCTAATCTTTCAAAACTTGCTTGAGGATGTTAAAAAGTTTTTACAGGTATGATTGTGTGTGTTTTAAAAGACGAATACAAACTATATTATTTTTATGTGTTTTTAGGGCTCTGTTGAACATTGCACAATCGGCGTACAGATTCTGTCTCAGCTGGTATCAGAAATGAATTCAATTGTGGAATTAGATGCGCACTTATCGTTTTCGAAAAACCGAAAAATAGCAACATCTTACCGAGATCAACAGCTATATGATACATTTTTGCTATCATGTTCACTTTTAATTACCGCACGAGATAACAGCAAAACCCTAAACTTCTTAGATGAACCGCAACAGGCGTAAGTGAAACAAACCTAGTTTAATAATATAATGATAACATTGTGTTACCCCCTAAAACTGCATAGTAATAGTTGTAGACTATACTAACTTAAAACTCTCAAAATCTTTGGTACTGACCTAAAAAATTGAATTGAGCTAAAAAAAAGAAGAATGAAGTCAAAACATGATTTCGCCAGTTGACATTGTTGACACCAGGGGAGTCAATCTAGCTATGTCTGTCTGTCCGTCCGTCTGTTGCAACGCAAACTAATCTCTCTGTTGTAGAGCTAACTTGATGAAATTTACTGCACGCTGTAAATAAGTCGGAACGAGCCGGATCGGACCGATACGTTATTTCGTATAGCATACATACAATTTATCGGACGTTTTTCGTTCTTTGTCACTATGCCATAAACATCTTAATTAATGAAGTGTCTTGGGCATGGATAATTAGCTACGCCTTTTACATTATAAGGATTTGCCCTTATACCCTTGTGTTATATAACGAGCCCGAGAAATTATACTTTAGTTTGCAAGCCATCACACTTATTTAATTAGCATTTGATGTTATTTGCATTTAATTAGGTTAAGATTTTTGCATTGTTTCTGTCTTCGGTCTGTGTAAATGTAACAAATTCTACCTACATACATATGGGTTCTCTAAGAATGTCGTCAAGATCGCCTTGAAATATTGAAGGTGTGTTTTTTAATCCAAAGGGAATAAATTCATATTTTCCCTTATTTATTTATAATGCAGTTTGCCGATATTACTTTCTTTTAGAAGAATTTGATGGAACTCGCTCTTAAGGTCTTAAAGAGGGTTATAGAAAGAATTTAACTATTGAGTTAGGGTCTTCAAATAGTTTAGCTAGTATATAGTGAGCTACCTGAATGTTGTCTTCTACAGAGACAGCGTTGGAAGAATTTTCATTTGGTACTGGATTAGGAACTAATTTAGATTGAATATAATTTCTGTTTGATCTGGTGTCTTATATAATCTTAAATATATTTTCTCACTCACCTTACATTCGTAGTATGGAAGAGATGAGTCTGTTTTGTTCCTAACATTAATTAGATTTCTCTACCCATATGGTAATAGGGTATAATAACATTGTGCCAACTGCCAACATTGTGCATACCGAATGTATTTTTCTGTTTTGAGTGTGAATTAATTTGGTTATATATATGTACATCTGTTACACGGGTCTGCATAATTATTTAGAGGAAAGCATTTTTTATTAAATATGTACATATGTGGCTTTATAAAATGTACCAGTTTTGGTTGTTGGGAATTTAATTTGAAGATTGTATTTGCAAAATGTTAAACAGAAGAACAAGTGGTTTATTTTATGCCTTTGTCAACTACAACAGTCATAAATTTTTCTTATACAGATTGATATCACAAGTGCTTCGTCTTACAAAAAACTGTTTGAGCTTTGATTTTATTGGAAGCTCCACAGATGAGTCTGCCGATGATATGAATAATGTACAGGTTTGTAAGTCTAAAGATTATATAATTACAATTATTGAAATTTATATTTATGCTTGCAGATTCCGACCGCATGGCGCCCAGCGTTTCTTGATTCCAATACACTAAAATTGTTTTTTGATTTATATCAAATACTACCAAATGGCTTAGCTAGTTATTCACTATCGTGCCTAGTACAAATTACATCTGTACGTCGATCATTGTTTAGCAATTCAGAACGTACTAAATTTCTTACTCACCTCATTGAAGGAGTCAAAAATATACTCACAAATTTGCACGTAAGTTTTTATCTGTTCTTTTAACTTTATATATTTATTTAAATTTAATTTGACATTAGGGCCTTAGTGATCCAGATAATTACCATGAGTTTTGTCGTTTGCTAGCTCGACTGAAGTCCAATTATCAGCTGGGTGAACTTATTGCTGTTCCTTGTTACCCAGAAGCTATAGATTTGATTGCAAAATTTACTGTTCAATCGTTGCACGTGAGTATTTATTTTGAGATGTATTCAAGTTAAAAATTAACTGATAGTTTTGTTCATAGATGTGGCTATTTGCTCCAAATAGTGTGCACTATTTACTAACACTATGGCAGCGTATGGTCGCTTCAGTGCCATATGTTAAATCGCCGGATCCGCATTTACTCGGGACATATACACCTGAAGTAATAAAAGCATATATTGAATCACGTCTAGATGCTGTACCCTTAATTGTTCGTGATAACATGGAGGATCCATTAGATGATCTTTGCATGGTCCAACAACAACTTGAACAGCTATCTGTAATTGAACGGTGTGAATACAATAAAACCTGTAATCTTTTGGTACAGCATTTTGATCAAAAAGCCCATGAGTATGAGAACCTCGTGCAGACACCTAACTCAAGCGCTATAGATATCACAGTGCACGAGTTGCAATTAACTTGGTTAGTTTATATAATTGGCTCAGCTATTGTCGGAAGGCTTTCTGTAACTACAAGCGACGAACATGATAATATGGATGCAGAACTTGTCATTCGTGTCTTGCAACTAATGAGCTTGACTGACTCACGTCTACCACAGACTGGCTGTGAGAAGCTGGAATTAGCAATTCTAAGCTTTTTAGATCAGGTCCGTAAGATGCATAGTAGTGACCAGGCGCAAAAGGCAACTGTATACAAACGACTTAGTGAAGTGTTTGGTCTAAATGATGAGCAAATGCTATTGAGTTTTATTAACCGTAAAATGTATGTATTTTGACTTTTTGTAAAGATTTTTGCAAGTCACGAAATTTTGTATTTTTTTTCAGAATAACTAATTTAAAATTTTGGGGACGTTCTGAACAAATAATTACAAAAACATTAATGTTGCTGTCTGATCTCTCTGTACACTTTAACTCTGTGCGAAAATTGGCTCGTTTAGAGGAGGTACAGTTCATGTTGACACATCATACTAGTGAACATTTTCCATTTCTCGGTACAAGCTCGTCACTTAACGAAATGCGATGCCGAACCATGTTTTATACTTCACTAAGTCGCTTATTAATGTTTGACTTGGGAGAGGATGAAGAGCGTTTCTATAATTTTTTAACACCACTTACAAGTAAGTTAATAGTGGCGAAATAATTCCAAACTTGTATCGATTTTCTTTTTATTTATAGATCAATTTGAGTCACTTGGAAGCGTCTTAATGGACACCAAATGTTTTCCTAACGATGAAGTTAAGAAAGCCATTATTGGCTTGGCGCGAGATTTACGTGGCCTTGCATTGCCTTTAAATGCACGTATTCAATATACCATGCTGTTTGAATGGCTGTACGTACATTAAATAATACAAACATAAGTATAAATCTTTTTTAACAAACCAATTAAAAAACTCTTGCTAGGCTAAATTGCATTATGATAATAATAATTGATACGTGATAATTGTATACAAACTGGGAATAGAGAGTAATGCGCTCTGCAGATTCTGCCAGTTGAACCCCGAGACACCGGAGCACGTACAGACAGTATGTCTAGTATTGGCTCCTGAAAGTATTGGCGTCGTAAGGCAACCACTTTCTTTACAAGTTAACTAGATATGATAAGAACAACCGGACTGGATAGGGAGCTCTAAGCTGGGTAGGGGGTACATAAGTTCTACAAGCTCGCAGTACATCCTCACCACAACAAATATATACAATAATTGTATAAAAAAAGTAGGTGCGACGTTGAATTCGAACGTGTTTGAGCAGACAAATACTAAAAAAAAATTTAAAATCTTTAATATCTTGCTTATTTATTGTCCAATCCAAATACAATTTGCACAAGACGTCCGCACTATAATTTACTTTAATTAATTGTAATATATACAAGTATTTTTTCCAAATTTTCTTGAACTGGGAATTAGGCAGTTATACAGACGGACAGACAGATATTTATGAACATATCGAATCAGCTGTTGTTGCTGGTAAAGAATGCATATACTTCATAAGGTTGGAAATATCTCCTATGCCGCCTTTCCAAGGGTATAAAAATTGCAAAAAAAATATATCGTATAACTTTCGCATGTACAACCGTTTGAAAACTACTACCAAAATATTTATGTTCCTCTAATTGACTGCGCGGGTATAAATCCTTCGGTATGTCGAAGATAATCTCTCTTGTTTTTAAACGAAATTTGTATTAAGTTCCCAGAAGTCTTTTCTAAAAAGTTAATTTATTTATTAACCGTCTATATATCTAACCGTCTTATATTTCTCTTTTACAGCTATTACACTGATTATTTACCTATTCTACTGCGCGCTGTAGAATTGTGGGCACATGATCCTGCCGTCACAACGCCAGTTTTGAAATTATTTGCTGAGCTAGTACATTGCCGAACCCAACGATTAGCTGGAAATGTCTCCAGCCCTATGGGCATACTGCTTTTTCGTGAAGCATCAAGACTTATATGTATTTATGGAAATCGTATCTTACACTTAGAAGTTTCTAATGATCAACTTTACCCAATGAAGCTTAAAGGAATATCAATATGTTTTTTAATTTTAAAAAATGCACTTGGGGGAAATTATGTCAACTGTGGAGTTTTTAAATTATACGGAGACAATACATTACACAATGTTCTTGATATAATCGCAAAGCTGATTCTTTCTATACGTCAATCCGATTTATTAGTAAGTGGCTTGCAATTAAAAAGGAGTATAAAAATGTTAGTTCAATTAAAATGTATATTTAATAGGAATACCCAAAATTGGCATCGGCTTATTACAATTTACTTAACTGTCTATCTCAAGACCATGTTACATATCTGGCTGCATTGGAACCACGTGCGTTTGTCTACGTTTTAGAAAGCTTGACGAAGGGATTAGCTGCCTTAGGTATGTATATAAAGTATGAGCACTCAATAATTTGCAATAATATAAAATTCATTTTTAATTTTTTAGATTCAGCTATATACATTAGCTGTTGTACCATATTGGATAGTATTGTTTCCTACATTTTTAAGCAACTACAACTGAAAGGTATAACGAACAAACATAAATTTACGTATAGTCCATAACTCGCAGTTTTCTTTACAGTTTCTACATTCCCAAATAAAAAGCTAAGAAGTTTAACTCGGGAGAATTCACAATTTCTAAAGGTAAATAATTTTATTAACTGGCTAAGCCTTGTGCAGTTAAATAATAGTTACAGTTTAAAAATAAGCCCACTGTGCCGCCCAACTTAATTGGTTTTATTGTTTATCCCTGTAAAATCTTTAACAAACTTGCCGAAACTCATATATTTCCATTATATTGTATTTCCAGGTAGTTGAATTAAATTCTGAAATACTACAAAACATGATGTCCTCTTTGTTGAACAATGTGTTGGCAGAAGATTGTCGAAACCAGTGGTCAATGTCACGTCCATTATTAGTTCTTATACTTTTATACGAAGACTATTATCGGTAATATTGTCTTTTTTTCTAATTTAATGATGTATTTTTAAAGATAATGTTTTATTTGCATTCTAGCTCATTAAAGGAGAATATAATTCGTGGACAACCCGTCGAAAAACAACAGACAATGGCTCAATGGTTCGAAGATTTGATGCTTGGTATAGAGCGAAATGTGTCCAGTAAAAATAAGGAGAAGTAAGAAAATCTTGTGATTGTAGATATATGTGGCTAAGATCACTTTTAAGTTGTTGCACATCAAATTATTCATTTTATCTGCGCTTGTCTGATGTTGTTTAAGTTATATTTCTTGTTAGAGATACAGATTAATAACTTATTTGCTCTATCAGACTTCACTTTGGGGAATAGGTTCTTTAAGTATTCGTCAATCCATTTGCGGGTGCGGTAGACAAGGAATGGCAAATTTTAAATAAACTTAATCTGCGTATGGTATATACATGGAGTTTATTCTAACTTTAGAAGCCTACGCAAATCGTTAATTTGCGATTATTAAGTAAATTGTTTGATTCACAACTTTTTGCTTCGACATATATATATGTAGATGAATATATATAATACCTTTTTATGGATAATGAAACTATAATAATTGATAGTTAAATACTAACTTCCTTAAACCTTCGACATACTTGCAGGTTTACTCAAAATCTTTCAACTTTTCGGCGGGATGTAGTAAATTTACCAAAATCTACAACTTACTCGGCAGGTATGTAAATTTTCCTGTTTGGAGTTATATGGACAAAACGTTGTCCATATGTGTTGCCTTGATCCAGTTGGAGAGTTGGCAACAAAGCGATGAGAATTTATAATTGTTTTTTTATTATGAGGATCGTTGTGCTCTCTTTAAAATTAAAATCAATCTTATAACTAAAGATTGATCTTATTATGAACCCTAAAAAGTTATGGCGACCAGCTGACAGAGCGCTTGACAGAATGACGGTGGGCTGCTGTTGTCGTGGTTACCCAAAAGTGCTGACTTTGCAGCATGTGCAAGGAATCTTGTTACGCTTGCAAAGCTACAGCTATGTAACAATGCAAGCATAACGGTGGATATGAGCCGAGTGATCGGTGGATATGTTTACGTTGCAAATATGTGCCCTTGGTTACTAGTTAACTTTTATATATAATATATTAAGTAGTTTTTAAAAATCAAGTAAATAAAATTGTTGTCGAGAATACTTGATTCATAGTTAACGGAGTAATAAACAACCTATATTAACCATGGGTTAATTTTTTTTATTGTTGTAATTTATCATTGCAGATAATACTTGCCAGGTCTACACAGAAACGATATACTCCATATCAGTCTGAATGTTGGAAATTTTTTATTTAATCTACTAAGACTACCTGTGTACAAGCTGTCATAACTCAACATATTTTATAAAGTACGATTTATATTCTCTTTTCTAAGTAATAACTTGATTAAAATAAAACCAGTTTTGAAAAACTATTACAAATATACTTATTCACACATTTGCAGGCAAATTTTGTTTTTTAGGATTAAAATTTAGAGAGTTGATATTTCTATATAATGCTATCTATTGTAGTATATGTCGAAGTCAGAAAATATCTTTAATATAATATTTCGCTTTCGAATTTATAAATTAAATTATTAATTGAGGTGGACGCTGGGCGTGACATCCAACATTTGAAATAAACTTTAGCAACCCGGGGTATATACATTCATAACCAATTTGGAGTTCTTAATTTTTAAAATAACAGATGTCAATGTTTAAACTAAGAGACAGACGGACACAGAATATATTTACTTTCTGTGGTCTGCCATGCTTCCTTCTGTTACATACATTTGCACAAAATAAGTATACCCTTTTTTTACCAGTTCAATGGTCGAAGGGTATAATTACACACATATTCGAATTTCTACGGAAGTATCGTATGTAGAAAAAGATAAGTTTACAGAAGAAGCTTTTTTAAGTGAACCAGATTATATGTATTTGTAATGGGTACTAACCCTCTAGTACGGCTGGCGGTAGTCGTTGTACTTTCGTCAACGCATCGTTGGCGTATTTACGGCGATGCCTCGTGTCAAACGATTGAGTGCGAATGCTGAACAGAGTGACAGAGAGAGACGGACGCTCAAATTTGTTTTCTGTTACATAGCGTGTGCAAGGAATAGAAACGGAATTTAAAAAAGGGGTATAGTAATCTTCGAACACCCTAACTGCAAAATATTTCACAGCATACCAGTGAAATGCATTGCAATGCTCACATATTAATATATTGTAGTTGCTATGAGTGACTGAAATAAATACATATTCCTTAGTTTGGTGAAGCAAATTCGTAAAGAAAAAAAATTGTTCTGTAAAATTCGTTCCACATTGGGAAAGGTATACAAGCGTCGCGAAAAAAGAGTGTGTGACGCTTGCCAAGTGCAAAGAGAAAAGAAATTGAAACAAAAAATGCATGTTCTAATCGGCGATTATGTTTATGTCTTTTGTGTCTTTGCTTTGTTTTGGCTTGCAATTTTTGGCACTCGTCACATAAACGAGTGAAAATTGAAGCAGTGAGCAGCTACATTAAAACGAGTTGCGTAATACATCATAATTATTATTATTATTATTATTGTTATTTAAAATATAAATTAAAATTGTTGGAGAACGGCAAATGCGGCGATTGAAAGCGGCAGAGAGGAAGCGCCTGCAACAATTGTTGGGCAACGAAAATCAGGCAGAGCTGATGAAAAAAGTGCGCGCGCCCGAAATGGAGTCGCCTATTGTAAGTATAAATGAAATGCAAGACGCCACGGACTTTGACATACCGGACATTATTTCTAATGAGGAGAATATTAGTTTGATTGACAAGTTGCGTAATTGGTTTTTAAAATATAAGCCGAGACGCGATTGCGCCATTGACCTTATTAGGATTTTACGGGGTGAACATTTGAATGTCGGTGGTTTTTACAAGTTTGTCTGTAATGTGAAACCGACAATATCCTACATTAGTGGTGGCTCATATTTAAATGTGGGCCTGAAAAATCAACTTATTAAATTGAATGCAGGAATAAAATTGCCAAGCAGCTTGAGCTTAGATATTAATATTGATGGATTACCATTATTCAAAAGCTCTAAGAATCAATTGTGGCCAATTTTAATCCGTTTGAATAATGTTAGAGATGTACCAATTTTTCCGGTCGGTGTTTTTCTATGGAAAAGTAAGCCGGGAATTTGTATTGAGTTTCTTGGCGACTTTTGCTCAGAGTTGTCCGACGTTGTAAAAAGCGGTTTAATAGTGGACGGACATAATATTTCGGTTCAACTTCGGGCTATTGTGTGTGATGCGCCTGCTAGAGCTTATATAGGTGGTACTCCTGGGCATACATCTCGCCATGGGTGCGCGAAATGTACTCAGGTAGCTAAAAAAATAAATTCCACATTAACTTACAGCACACAGTCGGGGGTTTTGTTGACAGACGACGATTTCACGAATAGGCCATCCCTGGCCATCACACTAGGGAATATTTAGCGGAAAAGTCCGCCTTCGAAAAAATTAGTACCCCTAGATTGCATGCACCTAGTTGAACTAGGTGTAATGAGAAAATATTTGACTCGACTTCAAAATAATATGACTAAAAAAAATATCTGATCTCAATAAACTAAATATTTCCAACAAATTAATATCAATGCGCAGTCTTATTCCTAAAGAGTTTATACGCAAACCGCGAGCACTAAATGAACTGCCGCATTGGAAGGCTACTGAGTTCCGCCAATTTTTATTATATACTGGTATTGTCGCTTTGCATGATGAAGTTGATAATAATCAGTACTATGGTTTTCTTTTATTACACTGTGCTTATAGATTACTTTGCAATCCACAGCATCGTGATACAAACTTAGAAACTTCCCAACAAATGATAAATCTATTTGTTGAGAACTTTCGAATTATTTTCGGCGAAGACAGTGTTTCATATAATGTTCATAGTCTTCTGCATGTTAGCGAAACAGTAAAACAGATCGGAGATCCGATTGCTGGTTCCTCGTATGCATTCGAAAATTATTTGCAAGTTCTCAAAAACTCCGTCCGAAAGCCAACAAAAATTTTAGAGCAAATCAATAGGAAAATTGTTCAAGAGAAGTTCTTAGCCCCGACTATAAGTGAATTCCCTATAATAAAGGGAAACAAATGTATATTCAGAAATTTACTTTTGTCTTCGGATTGCCCTAATAAGTACTGTTATATTAAAAAAAATATCCCCATCTGCATTCAGTCTTTTTCAGAAAATTCTGATATTGTTTTCATTATTGGCTGCAAATTTAACAATATTAGCCCCTTTTTTCTCGAACCAATTAATTCGTTAAGTTTAGGGATTTATTTCGCAGATTTAAATAGTTTAGGTGAAGTTGAAGAATTTAATTTCTCTGATTTCGAATCTAAGGCTGTCGGGTTACCACACAAGGGGGGATTGTTGCTAATGCCGTTGCTCCATTGCTATGCATTTTAATAATAAAATAAAATGTATATTATAAATAATTATAATTCAAATAATAATAATAAAAATGTCGAGCTCAAAAGCGAAGCGATTTAATCCTTCTCCACTGAGTATGTAACATACAAATTATTAAATTAATAACTATACATTGAGTAAGTAAATCAAAAAAAAATTTCTTTATTTTACAAATTGTAATTCGTTTATTCAATTACAGGAGAAAATATAGCTTGCGTTGACCGTCCCTCGACAGCGAGGGTAGAGAGCTTGGAGAAAAAAATTGACATGCAGACTGGTAATAAAAAATATTGTTCACGCATTCTAATAAAAATTAACATATTGTGCATCTTTTCAGAAATAATAAAAAGCCAACCAGCTCAATTAAAGCAGCTGGCAGATCAAATTACTGACCAAAATGCATATTTGCGGCAGCTAATAACTGAGAAGAAGTCAGAGGATGTACATAATAGTGTTTCCTCTAGAAAAAGAGGAAGATTTGATGAAGTTGGAGGAAGCGTTAGGGCCGGACACGCAAGAAATTTATGTAAGTTATACAACTGGGATAAAAAGTTATTTGTATATATATATATATATGTTCTTTTATGTTTTGTTTATTGTTTATTTTCGCAGGTGGCAGCAATGAGAGCAATAGTGGCCCCGCTGGGGATTAAAACAGGATTGCGCCGAATATTGTCTGAAAGTATCGTCATCGAGTACAATATCCACGGTGTAAAATCAAAGAAGGGGCTTATTTCAATGCCCAAATTTTACCGAGCGCTTCTTGGTGAGTTTTTAAAAAAGAAACATTGTTAACAGCAATATTTTTTTATAATATTCCAGACTCCATTCCGGGCTCTACTGGTGGCAACGCGGAGGACGAACTCCGAATCGCCCTAATTGCGCAAAAAAAGAATTAAAAAAAAAGGCTTTTAAGCGCAAGGCGGAGGGAAAGGAAGCAAATTCAAATTAGATATTTTTATTATTATTATTATTTTTATTATTTATTATATTATTATTTTTTGTTACGAAGATTATTTTTATTATTTTAATATTATTATTAGTCTATTTTTATTTATAATATTATTTTCATTATTTAATAAAAGTACGCTTAATTTTAATATAAACATTTAATAACGAGAAATTTTAATTTTTTTTAAATCAGTCAAACGGGGGACAAGAATGTCCACTTTCTGCACGCCTCGGCGGCTATATAACGTCCCTTTTATAAACGGCAAAGCGGCAATAGAAGGGTCGATAACGTCCCTTCTATGAACGCCTCGGCGGCAGTCGAGTGTCGCTTTTGCACGTATTGAGCGGACATCGCCTAACAAAATACGGTTGTAAAACGCATTGAGTGATAGTCTAGCGAGCGTCGACGACAGTCACAAAATCGTCGACGATGGGTCGTAGCGTAGACGATGGGTCGGTCGGCCGTACTAGAGGGAAGTTTGTTCGCTTTTTTTTTTCAAAAAAGGCATACAGGCACCGATTTAATCGTCAAAACCCATTACATGAAGATGATTGAGGGTCATCTGGGTCATTCTTCAAAGTTTTCGAGTGATCCTAATCAAATTCTTCAGGTAGTCTGCTGCGAAGCGTGTCTTCGAGGTCCAAATTTCCGTTTTTGAACTTCGGAAACCATTGTTACCAGTTGCATATATTATATAACGAGAGGCTTCAGCTTTTCTAACAATTTTGCATTCAAATTTTAATTTTGCTAAAAGTGCATACGATACTTTCGAGCAAACAGATAAGGATTTTGGAGGATATTCAAAAACTTTCAATTTAAACTTAAATCTATCCCTGAATTTGTAAGACGACGCGTTGCTACAAAGATTAAAAATGTGTTTGATTACAAAAGAGACGAATAATTATAAGTGTGTTCGTTTTATTTTAAAATATAAAGTATTCATAATATTAAGAATTTTAATATTGAGCGGAATGTCGGTAGTTTACTGATCTTTCACAGCCACATATAATATATATTAACGTGCAGTCGCTTGGCCATGAAATGCTGTGACGATGACAATGAAGTATAGCAAAAGAACATAAAAGATTTATATTAATTTCCAATAACTTAGTCAAAAATTATATTTTTAAAGGAGGTGAATTGTATTCTGAATTGAATTCTTGAAGACCATCTTTTCCTGGTGCTTTTATTTTCCACGTCCTGCTTTAAATAGGCACATACTATTTTTAATACTCTGTAATTAATTATTTATTATTAAATATAACATATTAAGATTTGATTTACTTACAATGTCTTCTTTTGTTTCACGCAGACGATCATTTTCCAAACTTTCGATCACATTGTTACGCAGCTCGACAATTTGAACAAGTCGAGATATTAGAGCATCCTCCTGTACTTTATCTGAATCAGTTTTATTCCAATTAGGATGAGCCATTAAAAGTCTTATTTTGCTTTCAACATCAGCTTGCTCTTGTTCCAAACGTTCATGTCTTCGTCTGTAATAAAAATGTAAATGTATTGTCCGATCCAATTGTAATTTGGAAGATATATATTTATTTATTTAATACATAAGAATAAAGTTTTAACTTTAAAAAAATTCACTTTTTGAACCGCAAACTATGAATGTTTTAATGGGTGTGTTAAAAGCTCTTGGCCAAAATTAATATAGGGTATAAATACCCTTTTACGTATGTATATGGTATATTGCTAAAGTATATGTTTATTTATATAATATAGTATATTATTTTAATTGGTGTAGGCTACTCAAATACTTACAAATGAATAAGTTCCGTTTGTCTGCGAAATAGCTCATTTTTTTCGTTTATCACTTCAAAAAGCTGTAAAATGAGGTCATCAACTTCTTTGTTGGCTTTTTTTTGTTCGATAGGAGGCATTCTGGAAGAAGCACTTTTCCATGTGCTTAAAGGTTCCATACCTCGCAATTCCTCGTTATTTCCTTCACAACGATCTCTAATCATTCTTTCTAAAATTACGCCTTGCTTTTCTAAACCTAACTGTTGCGTTTCAATAATTTCCAACTCATGGTGTATTTCTTTTATAGAAGGACTTTTTAAAATTGTTCGAGGTGTTGAGGGTACGGCAGGAGCCGGACCCTTTCTGTGTCTCCACTGTACATGTGATGGTTTATCAAAGGTCAGAGAATCCGAATTTTGAGAGCATAAATCAAGGTTATCATTTAACACTGAAGATTTGTTTAGTAGAAGTATTTGTTCATTCGAAGAGCCATGTTGAACTGATTCATAAAGAAAAAAAACTTAATAAATTATCTGTCAAAAACATTTGTTATTAGACTTACTTTTGCATTTTATTTCTTCAATATTAGTTATTTCCATATGCGAAGATTTTGGTGGCGCCGGTGCTGGTCTCTTTTTTTGCTTGTTTACGGCTGTTTTTTTAACGTCAATAGATTCATCACCCGTTCCACGAACCTTAAAGTCCGGGGAGCTATGATAGAGGTATGTGTTGTGTGGTGAATCTTCTTTAATCTTCACAGGTACATCTAAGCAAGATGAATCGGATCTAAGAATGTAAGAAAGAAAATTATATATAAATACAATATTTGTATGAAAAAATGCTACCTTTGGCATGCCAAAGGTTTTATACCCTTGCAGGCTTTGTATGTCAGCTGTACAATATATCTGGATGATCCGGATTACAGCGTGCATGTGTGTTAAGTTTAATCAAGATAACTCTAAAACTGAGAGACTAGTCTGCGTTGCAACAGACAGCCGGACGGACAGACAGACATAGCTAGATCGACTTCCCTGGTGATGCTGATTCAGAATATATATAGTTGTAAACTTCTCGACAAATTTAATACACCCTCTGCAAGGTATACAATTTTATACAAAATTGTGATTAATTTAAAGCATTGCGGTCGTTCGAAAACAAAAAATGATTTTGACCAACTTTTTTCACTTTATGCTCTTTTAAAAATTATAGATAAATTACTTTAATTATAGGTTATCAAAATTGGTTCAACACGCATCCTTTGGAAATTAAATTAATTTATTTTTCGAAAACCGCACTTTTAAGTGTTGTTACTTATTCCTAAAGTACTTTTAGTTTATTGAGTGCCAGTTTATTGCTTGGATATAGACTATTTACAATGCTATATACTTACAGAAAATCCTTTAAAAGTGTTAGATTTCTCTTTTGGCTAACTCCAAATTGAGGCTTTTGCGATTCATCCTTCAAAACAAATTTGTTCTCATTGCATCCAGACAGGTTTTTATCCAATTCAACCTCATCGTCAGAACTATCAAAAGGATTGAGGAATGGATCTGTTTTTTGTTTATTTATTAAAGCATTCTGAGTTAGTTCCTTTTGAATATCCTCATCATTAGTGTCGCTGTTATCTGAAGAAAACGGATTTGTACTATCTTCAGAAGTTTTCGAAACAGTTTCTTTCTCATCAAATATAGGCGCAACATTTGAATTTGTACTTTCTTCGTCAACATCAATTATCCGTAATTCCAACTGTGACCTATATTTAGGTAACGATTCCTCTTGATTTGGCTGCTCTATTGTTTGATCAGTTTTATGCCCACCATTCTGAATATAAATTTCATTTGAGCTTTGATCTATTTGGTTATTTTTGGGCATGTCTACAATTTTTTCAGTTCTTTCAGTTATTGTATTAACAATTTCCATATCTGAGTTTATGGCGACTGGCTCATCACAATTAATCTTTTCCATTGAGTGCATATTGAGTTTCCCATTCATGCATATTTCAGAGCAATAAAAATCATGCGGTCCATTTTGAAAAAAGGAGTCTGGCGTCCAGCTCAATGAACAGGTTTTACATTTAAGACAAGATCTATGGAATATTTGCTTGTCAATAAAAACGCGTTCGGCTAAAAATACTGGTAATTGACATTTTTCGCAGCAGCTGTGCCTTATTCCAACTTTAACTTTATGGTCCATCTAAAGTGAAAAAAAATTATTTAAATAATTATTTACCTCATTTCCGGGATATGCAAAGGGCAACCTGCCAGTGCTTCCATAGCACCGAAGCGAAAAGACATTTACGGAATCAGTATCCGAGTCTCAGGACACAGAAAAGAACAGACCAGAACAGTGGACGCATTACAGATGGATAACTCCCATACTATATCGATCACCCCACCCACTCAGAGGTATCCATGGATCGCAATCAGGGCCGTGCTGGCCATGGTGCTATCTCTAGCAATTTAAGTATTTATCTTTCATGTAAAATGCTGTAGAAGTCAGTACATTTTACAGTTTTCATGCAAACCATTCGTTAAAGTTTAAGACCTCAACTTCGTTATACCGAAGCTTATGGAAATATAATTCTCCAATTTATTTACTTACTGCGAAGTCTTTAGTGCCATCTGTGCCTTCTTTCCCTTCAAATCGTGATGTTTTTAAATCAACATTAATTTTACGATCTGCAAAAAATAAGTTCAAAATGATTGCAAGATATTGTGGTATATATAAGTAAACCCGTAACATTATGCTGCCGCATCGTGCAATAAGTCGCTAGCGTGGGAATGCCGATCTAAGTAGTTAATCTAAGTAGCAACAGGTTGAAACGTAACGCCGCGCACGAGGCGCGTGGTCAGCGTTCTGGGTAACAGCAGCGGTGACGCCGACAGCGCAGCTGGCGGCTGAAGACTTCTTGTAGAGCTACTTTAATTTTGATAGTATAGTCTAAAACTACCTTTGAATAAATCGAGACACTCGCCGTACTGAATTGAAAGTTCTTCGTTTTAGTTAACTCAATCGGTGTTAAAAACCTAATTTATATATATATACATATACATAACATACATACAGTCGGTGCACATTGTAACACTTTGTTGCAATGTTTATCATGAGCGAAATGCGATCCGGCAAGAATACCGATCCACTCCCCAAGTGCCGGCACCGTTGCAATTGCAGTGTCAGCACTTTGGGACAGTTGTCCCCTCATAACTAAAACCACTGGCGTTAAATCTTTTGTGATATTCGGACTTACTACACACTGCAGAATATAACAAATCGGTCCATACCGTACGATCGAACGACCGTGCCAACCAAAGCAGGTCGAATAGAGTATTTAGGGTGGACGAGCCAGTCTTAGTTAAACAAACAGGGGACTTCGCGACTAGTTAACACATAAAGAAGGTCGTAGAAGTGGACTTGGGGACAACAGTATTGATTAAAGGAAGGGTGATCCACAAGGACAACCTCAGGTAGGAACGTTTAGATAATAAGCTGATGAAAAGACTATTGGCGGTGGATACAATGTGTGGCACGTGGAGTCAATCAACAAGCAATTAGCAACACAAAATAAGATAAATAGCCTCACGCACATAGTAAACAAAATCCTCAAGCTAGCCAAAACCAAGTAGATAAATTCAGAACATTTGTTCAAAACACTTTTCGGTAGAAATACAATGCTATCAACTGAGATAGGAAACCTCATCACCCTGGCGAAAGCCGAAATAGTAAACCCGACCATTTTAGATCATGCTGACCTAGAGTCCATGTTTATTAAAAAACTCACAGGCACAACTATTGCTAATTTGTTAGAAGTATCTAAAATGAAGGATCTGTTAATGAATGACAGTGTATCATAAAATATCATCATCAAGAATCATCAGCCTGATCATAAACATTCTTCTTTTAACAGCCAGAATGACATTTTTTTTAAAGAATTTAAGTTCTTCAGGAAGATAGTGATATTTGTGGGTTATGTAGTATTATAAATACAAAAAAATATTAAAAGCTGACCTATCAAAAGTCTAAGTTATTGTCGAATTTTTACCGGCCCGCAACATACGAAAAATCTCAGAAACTATTAATATGGAGTAACAAAAATGGAAATTTATATAGACCATCAACCAATTTCCTTTGCGGTTTCTGCCACCAAACGACCTAATGACTTAATTCTATTCCAAAAATTTTTACTTAAAAAAGACTTTAAACTAAATCTTTGGCAAACAAAAAAATGTGTAAATTATTCTTTACTGTCAGCTCGGAAACAATTCCGACTACTCTTGTAGGCTGTTAATGTGAATTTAAAAATAACTGGGGAGAAATAATTATTATATGGCATTGCGATCATTAAATACAAGAAATTAATGGCTTATTTCTAAGATTATACTTACTATGTGAGTTTTTTCTTTCTTGACTGAATACTTGGTAATATTGCGATAGGTATGTGAGTATAGACAATCTATCAGGAACTTCGCTGGAAACCATATCCTGTGCATCAAGAAGCGCGGGTATACCGAAATGTTTTTCAGCTGTGGTAAAGGCCAAGTCGTTATTATAAAAAATTTGGCTTTTATCCAGTCGATTAAAATCACTAAAAAATAAAAATAAAATAAAATAAGTAATACAACATAACAGAGGAATTTTTGTAAAGCTGGGAAGAATGGCTGCCTTCGGCATGACAAAGGTTAGACCCTTGCAATGTACGCCGCTTGTTCCTATGCTGTAAAAAAGTGCCTGTCCGAAAGAGCCTGATGGGACAGAAAGATATATCATCCTTTTTCTATGTATGTCAAATATCATACATCATATTGGTAACACTATAAGATTTATATAGCTAACAATCGACAAAAATGAAGCTTTCTACGCCCAGTTATATTTTTCCAAATAACTCAACTTATCAGTGCAAATCAAAAGTAAACAGTTTCCTTCTTATGCATTACAGTCGAAAAATAGCCAAAATAAATATTTTTATTTAATTTAATTTAAAGTCAACTCAATACAATCGACTGAAATTGGAAAAGATATTGATATAAAGAATTATTTAAATTAAAAATAATTAAGCGTAAAGTGTAAGTTTACAACATTTTAAGTTGTTTAAATTTAAAATTAATTTAATTTAATTGAGTTTAATTTAATTGAATTTAATTTTGATGAATTTAATTTAATTTAAATATTAGCACATAGCCGCTTAACCAGATCATAACATTTCTTTTTTGTAGGGTTGTGTAATTTTTGCACCTAGACCTACAGTAGAATACGGTTATAACGACTCCGCTTATAGCGTTAGTCCGGTTATTGTGACGGAAACTTGATGGCTTGGTTGGTCCTCATAATGCCACCAAATTTAAGCATCAAACTGACGTCCCAAAAATGTTTACAGCGTGCGTGTGCAGACCTCATACCTATATTCCATGAGATGTCCCGTTATATTTCTAGTTTTTTCTGCTTTTTTCCAATAAAATGTAATGCGTAAATTCGCCAAATGTGAGTTAATGCACTAAATGCGACTTGTGCATTACGCTCACAAAATGTCTTTAAAACGAAAATGCTTTTTAATAATAAATAAAAAAACACATAAGAAATTAAATGTTATGTTATGCTTATGAATACGCATTATACATACATATGTATACGACTTATGAAAAACCTATGTTATTAAATTAAATTTATTACATTTTTTGTTTTTGTTTTATGATAAAACATATTACGAACATGGCAACCATAAAATAAACAAAAAAAAAATTTTTTTTCCACCTTTCTGTTAGTGCGTCTTCCGGGTATAACGACGTAAAATCGTCGGTCCCTTGAAAGTTGCTGTAACCGAATTCTACTGTATATATATTCTTCTTTGCGCTAACATCTAAGCACAAGTAATATACCCTCTGGTATGTTAAATACTTGCATGTTTTTATAAATTGTTAAATGTGTATGAAGCGAACAACAAAATAACCCCTAAATAGATATTCAAATAAACTGAATTTTATATGTACTTACATTAAATCGGGACGCATTTTATGTATAAGCGCACAAAAGCCGAGTCCATCGCGCCACGAAGTTGTCATATTTTCAATTTTAACGTTATCATATCCATTGGTCAGCCGCTGACACCACAGCTCCAATGCTTTTGTTCCACGAAGCTCTGACATTTCTCTGCAAAGATAAATATTATATTATTAAATTAAAAATTATATTATATATAATATAAATTATTATATTATATATTAAACTTTTTATTTTAATGATTACAATTAGACTGTTTTTCGTTGTTAATCGAGAAAATCTATTGCTAAATGGGCAGTATGGCAGAAAGATACTCCTTGCCCACCTTTGATTAACCTTAAGAAATTCAGTAGCAGTTACCAAAGACAAAAACTTCTGCCACCTGCATACAACTTTCAGGAACTCAGGTTGCTAAAATGTTACCTGATGTGTATGGTGACAAGGCCTTAAAAAAACAGTGTTGGTTTGTCAAATTCCGTTTGGGAGATTTTTCACTCAATGACAAGCCACATTCATTTCGGCCAAGTGCAGTTGATGATGACGTTATCAAGGCATTACTTGAATCGGTTGGAGATTGGAGAGAACTTAAATATACCACAATCAACCATAGATGATCATTTGATCATACGATCACCGGTTTCTTTTCGGTCAACCCAATAGAACTGTACCCAATATCAAATCACAATGCAGAAAACACGATGCCCGCAGAAGTCTTGAGGTGACTTAGTGTATGTCGCGGACTCTAAGGTAAATATTACGTTGTTCAATTCCCGCAACCGAAGTAAAATAACTTTGTTTTTTAACTAATTTTAATTAAAAGTTTGGTAAAGGTTAAATAGCTTTTATTTTGTTGTTGCCTTTTTGTGTTAGGCGCCAGTCTGCCTGCAACACTTTGTACAGTGTCTCTGTACCGTCATAAAGTGCCACAAACTGATTCATTTGAAATGAAAGCTGAGCAAGCAAAAAAATTCTGTGTCGAGAAAAAGCGCGCTGTGGCCAACAACAAAATACATTTACATTTTTATATCTTAAAAATTCAATAACAAAAAAAAAGCGACATTATTTATATATGTATATATCAGTAAAAATCGGTGACGTAGGCAGTCATTTAACCTTTACCTAAACTTTAATTCCATAAGTAGGTTAGTGAGTATATTACAGCGGGCACGCTCGACTGTGACTTTCTTACTAGTTATTCACAGTATATAATATATTTTTACTAACCACGTATAACATATAAACTTCATATGCAAGTAGACGAAAAACTTGTATCAATAATTCCTAAACAATATCACTGCACTCGCAATTAACAAATATTATACCTTGGATCTAACCCATCATAAGATTACCTTATCTTGTATGTATGTACATATACATACATATGTCTGAATGTACTTAAATGTGTACATTCGACTAGTTTTACATGTATTGTACATACATATGTAAACAAATAGATAATAATTGTTTTGATCAATATCTTTTTTCTGTTCTAACTTGCAACACTAACTGTTTCAAATGAATATAAGCCACATACTTAATTAATTCAATTCCAAGTTTCAGTCTTGGAAAGCCACTTCTTTACAACTGTGATTTGTATGTTTGTTAATAAGAAAGTAACATGTGGATTCACTAAATATTTTCATTTAATATTCATAAACAAAGTAATTCATTTTAAATAAAAGAACGCTAAGCAATTACAAATAAATTAATTAAAATAAAAATTAAATACGTACATAAAACGTATTCAACAAGTTTCAATGTAAACAAAATGTAAATTAGAAGTGGACAAACATCGAGATATTGACGATTTTACAATTTTTTTGAGTTATCGATATTTCGAAGACTATCGATATTTTTAGCATACAACCACTAAGCATCTTAGTTATACAACTATTGTTATGGTGACCGTTAAACACATTGGTCACCTTAAAACTGGGGAATAATGTTGCTTATCTGGCGCCGTAATTACTTTACCTACCTTACTTTATCCTAATTGAATTCACCGAATTAAAAAGAATACATAAAATAAAAATATTCTAAAAAAAAGGCAAGCTTCCATCGAAATGCCGAAGGTATTTTACCCACTCAGGTTTTATTTAAAATCTTAAATTCCCCAAGAAGATGATGATTTCTCTCGGAGAGCAAACTAGTTTTGAACTTAGGCAAGGGATAGGTAAGCAACTTGTCCTGCCGCATCCTGGTCTAAATACCCAGTAGCTTTCGTTCATCATATCAGTCCCAGTTTTTACCTGTTTACACCGGCATAGTCGAGTCATAAAACAGTGATAACAACGGAATGAATGTATTGTATCCAAAAGCAACGCCGTCAAGGGACCTTTTATTTTTAGAATTGAATAAGCGATCGCAGTCTTGTTTTTTATTGCCGGGCGACCGCCTATTGCAACAAGGCATGCTTTAAAGAGAGAATTTAATTCCATACGTTTTATTCTTTCATTTATTCGTGCTCGTTAAATGTTGTCTCCTTCTTTTTCGTTATCGTCTCGCTAATGCTAAAAAGAGATGTTTCCATTAAGTATCTTTTTCTCTTTCTTTCTTTTATGCTCGTTAAATGTAATGTTGTCTCCTTCTTTTGCGTTGTCATTTTCGTTGTGCTAAACAGAGAGGGTGTAATTACGTATATCTTTCCTTTTCTCTTTTTCATGCTCGATAAATGTTATGGTCTCCTTCTTTTTCGTTGTAATTTAAAAATACAACAAAAATGTTTTACTCCCTTGCCGCTTTTGGGCCCACCGTTAGACTAGCCTATTTGTCAAACTGGGCCCCAGCCAGGCTGACTCTTGGCAGCAGTATTTCCAGAGAAGGTAGCCACCTTCGTCACGCCAAGGGCGCAGAATTGAATAGTATTGTTTATGTTCAATATCATGTCTTACTTTGATTGGCACTTTAAATAAACGATTTGATTTTTTTTTTATAAAAACTTCCAAATAAATTATTAATTTACATTTTATATACAGTAAGTCAACTAATTCTTTGCAAAAGGAAAAATGCAATGAATTTTTACGTTTAAAGTAGTTTTTTATTAACATAATTAGGGTTTTCTTAATTTTTTTTACTATATTATTAGGTAATTAATTATGAACTAATTAGCATCGACAAAAATATAAAATTCATATTTAAAGTTTTCAAAATCAAACAAAATTAAAAAAAACGGTAAAAACCAGCTGTCAATTAATTCTTTGCAAAATGCAAACATTTTTTAAACTAACAACTAACACTTACAAGTATTGCTCTAAAACTATTAATATTTGGTATGTTGACCATTGGCTTCAATTACAGCCCTAAGACGTCTGGACATCGATTTATATCATAATATTGAGGAATTTTCAACCATTCCTCTTCAATAGCCTGTATAAGCGCATTTTTGTTTGTTGGCTGTCTTTTGGCTACTTTCCTCTTCAGCAACGCCCACAAATTTTCTATGGGGTTTAAGTCAGGACTCTGGGCAGGTGTGTCGATGACTTTGGTACAATTATACAGCAGCCAGGTCCTGCAAAGCAATGATTTGTGCTTGGGGGTCATTGTCCTGGTACAGCTTGTACCTTAATTTATTTGGTATTTGAGGTTCAACAAACCCAAATTCCTTTGCACTCGTTGCTAATTCATTTTTAAAGATGTCCAAGTAGAACTCCTTTGTCATTATGTCGTTGAAAATATGCAGCCTTCCAACGCCTTTGGACGAGATACAACCCCACACCATAACAGATAGTTTGCCAAACTTGACTGTTGGTATGATATTTTTGGGCTGAAGGGCTGTATTTCTCTTTCTCCAAACTTTGCTTGGTCCATCATGATAGCACAGCATTATCTTTGTCTCGTCGCAGAAAATTACATCATCCCAGTCCGCAGCTTGATCAAAGTTGGCAACAGCAAAGCCTAGCCGTTTTTCTATATTGACCTTCGAAAGTAATGGCTTCTTTCTTGCTACATGGGATGAGTATTGGTTAGCTTTGAGAACTTTTCTTATTGTCTCATGGCTGACGTCTTTATGGCTATCATTTTTAATCATCAGAGTCATCTCCCGTAGGGTTGTTAGTGGAGCATCGTTAACGGTTCTCAATAATTTTGATTGCTCGCGCTTTGTGAGCTTCGGTGGTGTGCCCATAGTTATTATGGTGCAGCCGATTTTCTTTTTCTGCCCGGATTATGATATTTTAAATAGCTAAGCTTAATATCAAACATTTCCGACAAGTTCATAATTAATTACCTAATAATATAGTAAAAAAAAAAATAAAAAAAAACCCTAATTATGTTAATAAAAAACGACTTTAAACGTATTTAAATTCATTGCATTTTTCCTTTTGCAAAGAATTAGTTGACACACTGTATATAGGAAAAATCCAATGGAGTAAGTTTCGTTGCAATATCATGACAAATAAATAAATCTGCCGGTAGTTCATATTTCAGCTATACGGTCCGATCCGGCTCCGTCCGAATTATTTACAGCGTGCAGCAGTGCCAAATGTGCAGTGCTATGTGTGCCAAATTCAGCAAAAAAGCTCAAAAACCGACAGACCATGACAAGATCGACTCCTCTGGTGATGCTGATTCAGAATACATATAATTTATGGGATCGGAGATGTATTCTAAGGTGTGTTGCAAACACCCAACATTAATATACTCTCTGCAAGGGTTTAATAAGCTGAATTGTATGGAATTTCAATAAAAAAAGCTGATTGCATTGAGTATATCGATATTGTCCATCTGGTGGACTTCGTAAAAAGCTGATCCGGCAACACTGCCCGGCATCGGTCGAATAACTTCTTAGTGCGAAAAGAGTGTAGCCGCTAAGAACTGCACGTACCTGTCATCTGGGTTACATGTAGTTTCCTCTGTGCCCTCTGACGACTGACACCCAGAGTAGAATTTAGTTAAATTTTGAAATTATTCGGAGAAATACCTTTTAAATAAATGGATTGTATCAAATAACAATGATTTCAACAAACCAATTGTTTTCTATTTTTGCATATGTTCATATTGTTCACAATTTATGACTGTAAAACAAAAACTAAGCCAACTTATAACTATGCTATTGTAGATAGATTGTGTTGTCCTAATACGGTGATATGTATATATCATAAACATATAATATGCATTGTATCTATATCACTCATATAGTTATAACAAATTTATTTTATATGTATGTTTAGTTTAGATTTATTTTTATCTTTTCTGCATTTATCAAAAAACACTAAATCATTTTGCTGATAACTGGTAGGCTGTTATTCATTTCTGCTTTTCGAAATTTAAAGAACGCGGCATTAGGGCGAGATTCTGAAGACAAGCATATGCCTGTTCCTCCATGAATATTTGATCTTTGGTTTTGCCGCAAGCTACTCGAGCCCATTTCGGATCTAGTAGATAGTCGCTTGATACACCACCACTTAACCGATATCCGTAGGGACTATTTTCTTTTTTTGCCCTCATCAAAAAGCATATCCTGCTCACTGCATAGAGTATCCTTCATGATATTGCTTGGAGAGAAATGCGTAACTGATTGGCCAGACGTAAGAAACTTGCTCGGCGTTTCAGTTTCAAATGGTTGAACCTTCCTTCCATATTGTACTAAGTTAATGCTCCAACTGGGAAGTAATGATTTTCTCGCACGTTTGGTTACCGGTGATTGGGTATTTAGATGTTCAGTTGTGATTGCCTGATTGACTGGGTTGACCCGGGACTCGCGCTCATATTTATCACCACCATCTTTACTGAAATTTATTTCTGAATCATTCATCTGCTCCTCATTTATAATTTCCGCAAGATCTTCAACTAGACTTGATGGGCTAGATGGTACGTAAAAGCGTCCGTCATGTTTTTTGCCAATGGCAGCAAGTGCTTTTTTAAATGGTGTTGGAGTGCGTGTCCCGACTATACCTTAAAATATATTTTATTATAGGAATAATATATAAGAATAATATATAAAGTAATGTACTTACTTTTCTGTGGCGTTTCAATAGATGACGTTTCCAGTTCCTTTTTAATTTCCATTCCCACGCGATTATATGTTTTTGGGACGGGAGTGCTAGCGCGCAAATTCATATCTTCAAACGTTGTAAGACATGGCGATTTCAGGAATTGGCTCGGTGAGAAAGGTAGCGACTTAATCGGTGTTATAATTGGTGATTCAGGTAGCTTGGACTTAAATTCATTTCTCAATATAATCGAGCTACCGTAAAGGTTCATCGGCAACTCAGGATTTAGTTTGCGGGACCGTTTTAAAATGTTTGGTGTTGGTCTGCTATGTTTCTCTTCAGGATATTGTAATGTGGGGAATGATGATGGCATAGATGCAATTTTTTCCTTTCCATTTCCATTTCCTGTCCCATTAGCATCACAAGGAGTCGATGAGTTAACATCACTGCCACCAACATCTGTGGGTTTTAGGTCCTTTCCTGAAGCTTCATCATAATGAGAACCTATTATTGTAATAATTATTGTCAAATAAGTTAAATAGGTAAAACTTAAATAGTTTGAAGTCACTTACCAACACCACCAGCTTTGATCAAAGTAATCAGATGAGTGCGCGAGCTTTTTAAGTCACTCCCGGCAATTGTATTGATGGATCGACGATCAGCATCATATTTTCGACGCATTGTCGAATTCCAATGGTTTTTTATTGCATTATCTGTACGTCCTGGTAATAATTTAGCAATTTTTGCCCATTGATTACCAAGCTTAAAATGCGCGTTATATATTATTTTATCCTCCTCTTCTGTCCAAGCTGTTTTTTTAATATTCGGATTAAGGTGATTGTGCCATCGCTCGCGGCATTGCTTACCAATTCGCCCATTTAAATAACGCGCTATTAGGGTCCACTTTTTGGGACCAAAGCGTCGTACTAACTCAATTACTTTTTCATCTTCGTCTCGGGTCCAAGGGCCTTTAATGAGCTCTGGGTTTAGCACTTTTGCCCAACGTTGTTGTACTTGTTGTTCCAGTCTATCATTAAAATGTGGCCCAATTATATCCCAGCATTCACCATGCTTTTCGACCAGAGACTTTAACAATAAGTCTTCAGACTTAGACCATCGCTTTCCAAATCCATAGTTAGGATGTCCTGTTATCGTTCTTTCCTGTGATTGTGTTCGACCGGATCCATCGACTTCCATAACATTGTCTGATAGCATTGATGGCGTCGTTTCATGCTTAATTCTTTTTAATTGTTGACGTAATGGAATATGGTGGTTATCAGCATCTGAATTAAAAAATTTTATTTTTTCTTCATTAAGGGTTCGCAAATTAATAAAATTGTTTAATCTACCTTTATCAATCCCGAGAGTGCCGGACTCTTCATTTTCATGTTCGGAGTATTCCGATGCATCAGACTCTTCAGATATTGTATCTCCATCCATGTTAGAGGTGTCCTCGATAATATTGATACCTTCCATTTTGGAACTTAACTCTTGCGCTCGGAACAGAAATGAAAGACTTTGGGCAGCACTTTAGCAGGATGTGAATAGTAATAAACGTTTCCGTTGCAATATAAACACTTAAGATCACTCTGTGGGTGCGGGTGCAATGAATAGTGCGCGCAAATTTCACTAAATGAATTATTTTGAAATCTCAAATTGCAGCTTAGGCACTGCGTAAATTCTATCGGATGTCGATCAGAACGCAATAATGGGTGCGTTGCATCACTTTCGGAATGGTCCAGGGCACGCCGCTGTTCTCGATTAGTATTATTTGAACTACTCAAACTTGGCTTGTTTCGAATCTGTTCATTTTTGTAATGATGCTCATCCATTTAAGAAAATAAAAATTGTACCTTTACAGGATACATTTGTATTTGCTTCCAAATAAGAAACAAATTCATTCTCTAATGCATTACTTAAAATTGTTGGTATGTGAAATGTTCAATAATATCGAATAGCAAACATTGAAACAAAATTAAGAAAAGAAGTCGATTTTAGAAGTCTTTCTTTTTTACAAGAGATTCAATTACACGTTTGGATTCTTCGTTATTAAACATAAATAACAAAATGTAATACTACAAAGTCCAAGAGCTTAATTGCGACACACAGCGGCGTCGATTACAATCTTATCGATAACTAAGAATTCAACTATTTTGGAACGCGGAATCGGAATAGCGGATTAATGGAATTTACAAATCATTATTTTATATTTTGGTTTGTTGATTTAAATTCTACTATATATTTTGTACATATTTTAATGATATATATATATTTTATATATTTTTAATTTAGTTAATTTTTTTTTATATTGATAAAATTGTTTGTTCATATAATTTTTCATATCAACTGAGCACGTATAATAAATAAACATTTACACAACATAACCATATATCTATCTTTGATACTATTTAATTATACTTTGTCGTAGAGCTGTAAATTTTCACTTTATTGTGTACGATTATTTCAAAATATATATGAAATGAATTTAAAAATTAAATTTCGAAGCTTAATCTTATTAAATTATGTATAAATATATATTTTTTATATTAAAACATACAGATAAATTCTAGTGATATACATTTTATACAGTATTTTCAAACCGTTTTTGGTATACATATATTGCTGTTTCTATAGTTGTGTTTTAAGCCATCAATACATGCCATTTTTAGAACTCTTATATGATATTTAAGGTAAAACATGTCAAAAACGTTAACATAATAAAGCCTAAGGTGTCTTTGTTTACTCAAATAAATATATTATATTTCGTATTATATAAATATTTGTTAATCGACTGATATAGTTGACATTACATAAAAATAAATAAATAAATATGAAGCGGAAAGTTTATGTATGACAATGATGTTAAATTACAAGAACTAAATTATTTTTAGAAAAAATAATATTATTCATTAAACATGCTATTGAGAATTAAAAGTTTTTGAAATGAAACAAAATTGTTTTTTGTTCTATTACAGACATATATCCTGTAATTATCGAACTTAACCCTGGGTGTTGGGGGTGGAAAAATCGATAATTCTCATGCATGCCTGAACTACTTTTAGGTGTTGGCTGCCAATTGTAGAGTGCAAGTGAGAAGTTGTGTTGAGATTGATATACTGTGAAAAAGAGTTTTAAAATCTATGGACTATAATTGAGTTTAAATGATCTGTCAGCATAAATAAATTTTAATTGATTTTAGTCAAGTTGTTGTGTACATCATTTAACACAATATATATTAAGTGAATAACTGATAAACTAGCAGAAGCGGTCACTCAAGTGGCCAGGTGTGTGTTCACCAATAAAATATTTAAAATAGCATAATACATACATACTTACATTGTATGTACTTAGGTGTTTTCAATGTACATACATACATATGCATTGTTGAATTCATCTTTGGAATTCAACAATTCTTAATATTCCTTAAGCATATATTTTCACTATGCTCTAATAAAAATAGAACATAAAATTGCAGTATATGTTAATTCTAATTATTGTAATTTCAAATAAGATACATATTAGTATTTAAAATTGATTTTTCTTTTCTATTTCTTTCTCGCTCTATATAATTCATGGAACGGCAAATCTCGTTGGTGCGAATGGAATAAATGGTCATTATCATTTAACTGTGTTTGTCGTGCCGTTGCTTTGTGGTCACATTCGAACCTGCTTTTACTGCCGTGTATGCCAATACTTGCTACAACGAAACACTGGCTGTACTGCTTGCTCTTATTAGTTTCATTGGTATTGACAGCGGTGGTGCAAAAATTGCAATTTTGGTGTACCAAAAAAGTAGTAGAGTAACTAAGGAACGGAAGCAGCAGCACGGGTGAAAACAGGCGGACCAAACGCGTAGAAAAAGTTATTTAATCTGTAACATTTAATGTTAAATTTGCCGTTAAATGTTTCAGAAAAGAAAATATTAATCGGGAAAATCGGGAAACTAACTAAAAACAAAACCCTGTGAAAATTTAAGTGCTGATAAAAACCTCTACATGCTGTAAAAAGTACACAAAATTTATATAGGCGGCAAATTTTTGTGAGAAAATTTTATATATTAGTCAGATTTATAAAATTAACACTCTCCAATTATCCATTGCAGATTAAAAGAGCAAAAGCAGGTGCGAAGAAAAAATCGTGGCAGAGAATAAATTAGGAAAAAACCACCGTCTTGGTACTTGTAATCAAACTCAAATTTACACACACGTTGTAATCGAAAAAAAACGTAAAAAGTTATTCTAGAATAGATTGATTTAACAGCCTATTTGAGGCATGTAATTGCTTTAACAACAATAAGTTTAACTGAACTCAGCCAGCAGATCAAAACAAAGACAAAGACAAAGTGTACATAAGAAGGGAACAAAATTTAAAAGATTTAACCCAACGACAAATTGAATACGTAGAGGAGGTTAAAGGCAAGTCACTTTAATTATCAACAATCATCTATAAACGAAAATAAAAAATTGCTTGTTTAAAACGACGAAAGCCCTCATAACAAATAAACAGAAGACGCTGACGAATTCACTGCAATCAAAATAGTTTTAAACGTGAGTTTTTTAATGTTGTATTTAATCTATAATTCTTGAACTAATTTAATGTGTTTCTAGTTTTGCAATCGGAAATTTAACAAGTCGTCCATTAGTCTAGTCTCTTGTTGATAAACAAGTGCGAACCAGAGAGAGACTTATTCTATAAAAGGAACGACATTTGTACGAAGAAAAATAATAAGATGAATGAACTAGACAGCCTTAGACAAGAAGCCGAATCTCTCAAGAATGCTATTCGAGATGCAAGAAAGGCAGCATGCGACACGTCTTTATTGCAAGCTGCTGCTTCGCTGGAGCCAATTGGACGTATACAAATGCGGACGCGACGTACACTTCGTGGTCATCTCGCTAAAATCTATGCCATGCACTGGGGTAATGACTCCAGGAACCTAGTTTCAGCCTCACAGGATGGCAAATTGATCGTTTGGGACTCACATACTACGAATAAAGTGCACGCTATACCACTTCGTTCATCGTGGGTTATGACCTGTGCATACGCTCCATCAGGAAGCTACGTTGCCTGCGGTGGCCTCGATAATATGTGTTCAATCTATAACTTAAAGACACGCGAAGGCAATGTCCGTGTCTCCCGAGAGTTGCCTGGTCACGGTGGTTATCTATCATGCTGCCGTTTCCTGGACGACAATCAAATTGTGACCAGTTCAGGTGACATGTCGTGCGGCTTATGGGATATTGAAACTGGTTTGCAAATCAATTCTTTTCTTGGTCATACGGGAGATGTAATGGCCCTTTCCCTGGCACCGCAATGTAAAACATTTGTATCCGGTGCATGTGACGCGTCGGCTAAATTGTGGGATATTCGAGAATGTGTTTGTAAACAAACGTTCCCCGGTCATGAATCTGATATAAATGCGGTAACATTCTTTCCCAACGGACAAGCCTTTGCGACAGGATCTGATGATGCAACATGTCGTCTGTTTGATATCAGGGCTGATCAGGAGTTGGCAATGTATTCGCATGACAACATCATTTGTGGCATCACCTCCGTGGCGTTCTCAAAAAGTGGCCGTCTGTTATTAGCGGGTTACGATGATTTCAACTGCAATGTTTGGGACACAATGAAGGCAGAGCGCTCTGGCATTCTAGCCGGTCATGATAACCGTGTCTCATGTTTGGGGGTCACTGAAAATGGTATGGCAGTAGCAACAGGATCGTGGGACTCATTCTTACGCGTGTGGAATTAAGTGAGTAACGCAACGCGTACGTACACTACACAATGCGTAATAATGGGTGGGGTAGGGTCAACGTGTCGGTGGCGGTGGTTGCGCGCAGTCAGCGGGTAGCAGCAGCGACAATAACAACAGCAGCAACAAAAACAACAACAACATCCTCTCAATATAATTATTATAGATACACATGTTGAACCAATATCATTTTTGTGTGCTCTGGTGTCAATGGTTCCTTGTTACTGTTGTTAGGCTAAAAAAAATAAAAAAAAAACAGGGGCAGAGAGAGAGTATGTTTTAAACGCTTTAGCAGCAGCGATAATGAGGATGATAAAGCGTTGGCGTTGACTGCAACGTAGACCACACAGTAAAAACAAGAACTTTATATACAAATTATTTATATTGCTATATACTTATTATACTTATACAACAAAACCAAAACCAAAACACACACAGACATACATTGAACACACACACACAACTAGACATACACACATACATACAAGTATATTATTAGTGTAAAAGAAATGTTCGAAGCAGAGAACCTAAGATGATGATCTGTCTGATCTGATAGTCAGTTCTTTAGTCAGAATGTCGGTAAAAACAAAAACAAAAGCTACAGTTTAAACGTACGTAAAGTTAGTTCAAATATATATGTATACACAACATATATATACATTTGTACATGTACATATATATTTGTGTGTATATATATAAATACATATATTTAAATGTATACACACACATATATATATATATAGCAGGCACGATCGCTACGATATAGTGAAAATAAATCGAATGTGCACACAATGTTGACAACTTTGATAGCACGAATTGAAAAATGATTCTGCTGATTAGACATGTATGTGTATGTGTATGTGTATGAGTACCGAGTCTAATTTGTCAGATACATCCGAAAAAATTCAAATTCTTAAATGACTTCATATATATATACATACACGACAGAAAGAAAGAGTTGGTCTTAATGAAAAGTCAAATAAAATTAAAGCATTTACAAAAGAAAATCACATAGAAAATAAAATAAAAGAAATATGAAAAAAATATTGCGTAAATTACAAAATTTAATGTAATGATGATGAAGAAATGAAGAAAATCAGTAAACAATACACTTTATAAAACATTTTCTTATAACGTTTAAGTCCTTAATTTATATACAAAACAAGAATGATTTAAATAACATACTTATTAGTGAAGAAAAACAAAAACTATTTACATATATATAATTGACGGCCATATAAGCTACAACAATAAATGGAATAAAAATTAACTTTAACACCTAAAAAACAAAACAAATTTATAAATGTTTAACGAAATCTTAACATTTAGACTAACTGATCGATCGTTAAAGTACAACAACACACTCAAAAATGCATAACAAAAGTAGAAAAAAGAAAAACGTGTATGAACATTTAGACCTCGTGACCGGCACATAATAACTTTTTTTTTTGTCCATTGTTACAGGCTAAGAGAGTAAGAGTATTTGCGAGAGAGTTCTTTTCTTAAACATTTCTCCACTTTCACAAGTGTGAATGAAAATGGGTGCATTTGAATGTGCTATTTGGTTATTGCTTAACCATAAGACACACACACACACACTTATGAGCTTCTACAAATTCCAATTGTATTTGGTTTTGAAATTCTTGGCGAACCCAATTAGTGAACCCTCATAATAAGACGCTCAACAAAATAATACAATAGATAAATACTACGTTATGGACAGAGAGCACAACACTTTTATACTTATTAAACATCAACACATAACACATGTATTTATTTTTGAGTTTAGCAGCGGGACACATGGATACATACGTTAGAAAATGAAGATGAATTGTAAAGAACGAACTGGTCCTCTCAAGTATTAACGTTAAAGAAAAGTTGAGCTCATTAAATAATAATCATTAAAAAAAGAACAACAGCAAACAGCAAAAGCAACAGCAGAAGTAAAAAATGGATTCCTATTAATAAAACATAACATGACGTTAACTTGATATAGTTATTGCAATCTGGCTGACAGTTATTTCTAAATTTCGTCTGATGGAAACTCATTTATTGAAACACATCACAATTGCGCTGTGTACGCAGCAAGCAAATCATTTAAATAAATAAATAGAGAGACTTTAGTTAATCTTTATTGCGATTATTTAAAGTTTGTGAATTGGTCTCATCCTTTTATATATTCATGAACGCATTTTAAGTTGATATAACATATATAAAATAAAAAAATAATACAAAAAGGCAAGATGATTAATGTGTTAGTAATACGGAGGATAACATTTGATAATGCATCAAAAAACAAACAATTTAATAACACTTGGAAAACCGAATATAATGCTAAACGATAAAGTTACTCTCCCTTAAATGTTTTCTGGTTATAAACACGTAACTAGAAGCAATCATTCAAATTATGTTAATTTCCGAATCTTATACATATTTATATGTTTATATGTAAATTTTAATCTATATACAATACATACATGCAATGCATTCTTACTTATGTTTATATGTATATGCCACACAATATCACATACGCATACGTACAAAATATTGTATTATTATGATTTCTTATGTACAATTTATACCTAAATCAAAAGTAATAAATAAAATTAATGTCTGTAATTAGCTGAATTCATCAACAAAAAAAGTAACCCAATAACAAAATGCTTATGGTATTTATCAATAAACAAATAGATAACGAAATGACAAATACATGTTCATGTTCAAATTGCATTCAAAACTACTCAACAAATACATTTCTCTTAAATATGTATTGCTGCTTCCCCGTTGATGTTGATTCGACTCCGTTCGATCTTTGCTTTTGCATAATGAATAATGACCTTTAACATTCATTATGTGAACGTGAACGGGGTGGTCAGATTTGTGTCGCTAATTGATTTACTAAAGATAGTATGTCATTGAGAGATCTAGTGAGGTATAAAGAAAAATAAATGGAAAACCTAAACCTAACCTAAACACAATAACAAGTTCACTTGTGTATCGTAGCTTAAACCTAACTTACGGCTCAGTATTTATAATCGGGATAATAAATTCAGAATTAATTCACAGTGCTTGCTTTTGCCCTAGTCCTGTAGCTGATCCGAGAACAGAAAGAAAGGTTTTTTTTGGCATATCACCTCCGATCGTTGCAATGCTAGATATACATACTTATAAAGGGTGATTTTTTAGCTATTATCTTTTTGGAAACACTGGTTTAAACAGCTGACAAACGTTTCGTGTTTTTTATAACTGTCAAACATCTTCGTTTGGTCTATATTTTAACCGTGCATCGTCTTAAAAACGAACAACGCTTGAAAATTATTTTATTATCAAAATGCTCGCTTCTTCCATTTTATGGTCAGTTTTTCTTTCAAAAATGCAAGAGCTTGACTTGCATGACATGTGGTTTCCACAACACGGTGCCACATGCAACACAGCACGCGTAACAATGGACTTATTGAGAGGCGAGTTCGGTAAACATTTTATTTCATGTCCGGGACCGGTCAATTGTGCCGCCAAGATCATGCGATTTAACGCCTTTAGACTATTTTTTGTGGGGCTATGTTAAATCTAATGTCTATACAGACAAACCCGCTTCAATTGACGCATTGGAGGACAACATTGAAGCATTTATTCGTGAGATACCGGCCGAAATGTTGAAAAGAGTAAATTGCATGAAATAATCTTCAAACATTAATTATATTAACCGTACTATCGATCCAAATAAAGATTTCATGCATTTTCTCTAAATTGTATGTTGTTTTTTTTTTTTTGAAAACTTTCCTATCCTTAAAAAACACTTTTATAATGGTGCAGTATATAATAAAATTGTATGTACTTATTGATAGCCAATCGCTGGACATATTTAATTCATCTATACAGCTGTCCGATTTTACTGTAATGGAAATATTATACGTTGTTTAGTGACTGAATATGATTGGAGCTGAGAAGTTAAGTTATTTCGAAAAACAATTTAGGATTCATGGCAAAAACTTTTACATTCGCCGATTATTATTATATAGTGGCGCTATTTTGACATGTTAACATATACATACATATACAACGAGACACATGCACTTGGAGTTATGCTCATACTTTCTTAAATAATTTCTGTGTTGCGGTGGGCGCGGCATTCAACATTTAAAATAAATTGGATCTGCGCAGAGGAACCTCCATTCCAAATTGGGTGTCTCTAGCGTTTATAATAGCTGAGATCTGTGTGTTCACACAGTTCGCTCTCTACGATTGATCTTTATCTCCTTGTTGGCTACCTCAGTGACAATCACACGGTTAACTAAATACTTACCACCTAGTTAACAGGCTTCTCTCTTTAGATACAGAGTGTAGATTAGTGGTGCATAGGAAGTGCCTCTGCCCAAGCTCTGCCGGCACACGTACGATTGTAAGAACGCTCGTGTGACTTCGGCTTTGCTGTTCGGGCTTTCGTTCGTTGCAAGAAAAGAAAACGTAAAGGACTTTGCTTGCTTACTGCAAACATTACACAAACGCAATTTTAGAAATGCAAGTGTATGCAAAGAAGACGACGAATCTACCAAGCACATTCTCTGCAACAGCCCTGGTATGGATAAGGAGGACACAGCAGCAGATCTTCGAATCCTCGACGAAGCATCTGCCATGTTTTATAAGGGAGCAAATCACTATTCGTCAGGCTAGCCCATCTCTTTGACTCTTTGTACCTTATAATACAAATAATAACAGCCCGTGGTGAGTAAGTAAGTCAACTCCGATGATAGCCGACTCTGACTCTACGTTGGCAAGGTTAAATATTAAAACGATCGTTCCATAAGTGCTAAGAAAGCAACTTAAAGTTATCCTTCCTTACTAAACCCGATTCGAGCCAAATAAGATTTAACTATCATTAGCTGCCTGAACTATAGATAGGTCAATCCACGAAGAGAACGAAACTTGGTGTGATAAAGCATGTGTGTGGATAATTTTATAGCTGCCCTTGCAGCTTGGGTACTATCATGCGAATCATTTGAGTCACTCGAATCATTCAAGTCATTCGGTGAACTCTCAACTTAAGCACCCGCTGTACTTAATGTGGGAGATAGGACAGCAGTGACGTCTTGAGTGACGCATCCTTCTGCAAGCAATTTCCAGGTTCAGCTCCGAGCGGGCTATAGGACATGGTAAGTCGACTTAAGATGGCCGCCTTCAACTAACTGCTCATATTTGTTGGTCTCCGGTGTATTTATTAGAGCCTCAGTGCATTTGAACATACTGCCTATGTACAGTGCACTCAATAGCTGATAATAGTATTGTGTATATACAATATGAATTGTTAGGAACAATATAATCATATATATATATATATGCATATGTAACCAGAAATAATAATCAAATAATGTACTCTTATAGTTTGTCTATTTATTCCCTTTTCAATGTGCACGCACTCGTCGTCTAGAAGCAACTGCCTTCCACTACAGCGTTGCAAAGTGAACGCAGGCAGAAAAGACAAATTCCTTAATTCTGGAACTGTCCCGTTATCCAAATTTTATGCTACAGTCATCTCATTCTAGCATTAGCATATTAATGATGCTTTTGCATATGTCCAGATATGGTCATGTTTAATGCATACTCATGTATACAATTATGTTCATTAATATATGGACATTTACAACAAATAGTGCTTATAATTGGATACAATGCCTTAGCATTATAATTGAAGATTGAGTTTACAGAAACCATAAACGCATGTTTCCATGTTATTTCGAAACAAATCAAACCCTCATACCGGATAAAGAAATTTTATATGCATATATGTATTTTATATAGAAAAAGTTCGATGTAGTCAATCTAAATATACCCTATACAAAGGTATTAAAAGTATTGCTGCCGTCCAAGAGAGCTGCAACGAGTCACTTATTCGTTCATCCTTAAGTACTGACTCAGACTGTAGCTGATTCTATGCATCTGATTCATGTACCCGAAACGAATTGTCGTTTTCAACTCTGCTCAGATGACAAACAATTTTCAAACCACTAGCTACCAGCACATACTTGAATTGCCTATAACCGTTCGCTATTGCAAACGGTGTTCAAAATGAATCATACGTATGTATGATTCGTTCAGTGCAAAGCAAGAAAACGTAACAGACTTCGTGCTACTGGCTATTAAGACCCCGGGAATGCGGCAGGCTTAGGAGTAGCTCACTACCTTATAAATATGCGTATATCTTCGGAAACAGCGTGTAGACTCTGCAGAGAAGACGACGAAACTATTTGGCACATTCTGTGCGAATTCCAGTGAGGAGGAATCATCTGCACATGGATACCGCATCCTGCGCAGATCATCAACTCCTCGACGATGGATTTGTTGTGTTTCATTAGGGAAGCAGAACAGCTTTTGTTAGGCTAAGGAGGGGGATTCTCAGATACAAAAGACCTTTTTTGAACCTTTCTTTTCCTGTGGGAGATCCCTTTTTACTAATAATAATACAAATATTATATATAGATTGATACTCGTGTTGGCGACATTAGTTGTTTTGTTTGAGCTCGAGACGGCAACAACTAGTTACATAATAATATACTATATATTGTTCCCATAAAAATATACTTGTTCATAATTAAAAAGACACTTGCATTCCCAGTTTATAGCAATGTTTCTATTTTTGCCCATTTTTTTCAGATTTACGAGTATAAACATCACCGGCATACGTGAAAATTGCATATTGCAAATCACAAAATGCACGCGATTGGAATGGCATGGTATATGCTACAGATAACAGCATTTGTATTATGAATTATTAGCGTATTTTATTTTTATACGTACATTTGTATGTGTTTATATATAAATATTTATGTGTATGTATGCGTGTATGTATGTACATCTGAGAAACTATTTGAGCACGAATTAATTTCGTGTTCATTTAATTTATTTAAATATATAAATAATACAAATGCACTTAATTTATGTATGCAAATCTAAATATATATTATTTAAGCTAATAGGTATTCGGTGTGTCTATTAGTTTTAAGTCTTATTTATTTATGTATTTACGAGTATGTATGTATCTGTGTGTGTGTATCGCTGCGGGTAGACGTAAGTGGGAAGCTGTTTGTTGCAAAACTTTATGACTCGCATAAAAATCTCGAAGAAAAATGAAGATGAACCTTTTATTTTGTAAAGCTTTATTTTCACCCTACCTGTTTTAGTATATATATATATATGTATATCTTGACCTTTCCACAATTCAATATTATTAATAAATATTTCCTTACATTCTTTTTATATTACAAAAGCGTTACGCTAACTGTGTTGGTGTTGTTGTCTGAGGCTTAGGAGAAGAGGATAGAGGGGGTAGGGTAGGGTAAATAAATGAAATACATACATATTTATATTGACATAGCGTTGGAAGTGCTTGAAATTTTAAAAATTTCTAATAATTTAAAAAGCTTTTTGTATTTTATTTGTAGTAAATTATCATCGACTTGGAGTTACTGGCGGAGCTATACCTATGACATTACCAGAAATAGTACTGTGAGTTACACCTGACCCAGGCGTACTCACTACTATGCCCATTGTGTTGTGATCAGGTTCTTTTTTTGAAATTATTGACGGATGACTTAAAGGATCGACTGCTATCATATGTTGTACTGTCATGCCAATTGTAGGTGCTGGTGGCCCCCCCTGGTATCTTTCCAATTGCAATTGTAGGCATCTGTGCTTGTGACTGTGACTGTGAGGGCGGTGGTACACTGGATGGAGCAATAACACTAACGCCCGGAGGCGGTTGCATTCGAAGATGTGTAGGAGGAGGACCCAAAGGACCAATTGATGGCGGCGGTATAGGACTTGGTTCTTTACCTCGCAAATGAGCTGCTGACTGTACCGCATACATGTTTAAAGCTTTTTGTCGTTCTTCGGCCTCATGTCGATATGCAGCATCCATAATTGTGTTGTACCGCATCATTGAATGCGATGAATAGGGATCACGATATGGATCGATTCCCCACGTTGGTGGCCCAGGCGGTCCAAAATGTGTAAGTGGTCCACCAACACCTAAGGTTGCTGGCATTATGTTTCGGGAAAGATGTGATGATTGTGGAGGTAAACCATGCGGTGGCCCATGTCGGCCTGCCACAATGAAATTAGCATGATGATGGGCTGCCGCTACAGCTGCATTTGTCTGTACTGCGACCAACGAAGAGGGATGATAACGTGGATCTGCAACAGCAGCAGCTACGGACGATGCACGCATAAGAATCACATCTTGATCGTCTTTGCTGCGCGGATGTTCTTCCTTGATTCGCATCTCCGTAATATGTTCACCAACAACGCTACGGTGTGGGGAACGATCTCGTGGCGCCGATGTGGATGCTGCAGCCGATGCATGTTTATTACTTTCATTGATACGTTGTTGCTGCAGCAATCTCTCACGTTCCATTCGATGCAAATCACGTTGTTCACGATCTTTACGTTCACGTTCTCGCTCTCGCTCACGCTCTCGCTCGCGCTCCTGTTGCTCACGTTTTAATTTCTCTTCTTTTTCTTTTCGTTCGCGCTCTTCACGTTCTCTTTGTCTTTGTCGATCGCGTTCTCGCTCTCGCTCACGTTCTCGTATCTCACGTTCTCGTTCCTCGGCCTCACGACGTGCGTTTTCAATACCTGCATCGGCTTTTAAGGGCCAACTTGGTCCACCCGGAACTGTAGAATGATATGCTACAGAACGAGGTATAGAACTATTCCTAAAAAGAAAATCAAAAAAAAAATTATAGCATAGTTATGTATTCGGAATGAGTTAAAGGGGATGTTCTTTTAGGTAGACTTAAAAAAAAAATTACAAATTAAATATTTTTATAAAATTCACGATGGCGACTTCAATGAGAACGCTTTCGAAAAAAAGGTCTATGCGCAAAACAGCAGACAGACTTTAGCCTTTTGTTGTGCACCGGGGTGCAAAATTTTGATTATAACTGAAAAGTTATAAAACCTAAATTTGCAAAGAACTTCGAATGAAGTTGATCGGATCAGTAGATCGGGACCTAGTCTGGTTCCATGTTCAAAGTGTTTAGAATGTATGCAATTTGCGTTGGACGATGTGAAGTCAAGACGCTGAAAACCTGTTCATCGGATTAAAATATCCTTTTGTTCTTAAAGAACCTTCCCTTAACATTGAAATTAAATATTTACGAAATTGTTTTGGTCCAGTGGACAGAGGATATATAAAAGTCGAACACGTTCGGCTGTTGTAGCTAACGTGCTTGTTTTCTGTTAAATAGTTTTATTAATAACTTACCTCCATGCATCTAAATGTCCACCCAATGAAATATCCCGTCCAAAGTGAGTTAGACCGGCAAAACCAAACTGACTAACATACCTGCCAAATGGGGAAACCGATGTGCCTGTTGTTCGATTATACATTAACAATAGCTTCGGAACACTTATATTGATCGATAAACTCACCAATATGACTAGGTGGTGCCCCAATAAAACTTGCAGACAGGGGTGATGTTTCAAATGGGGACCTAGCGTACGTCGAAGCTGACGCCAGTTCAGGCCCAGAGCGATTAATTGCATGCGGTGATGTTGAACTCAATGTAAGCACTGGAGATGACTTAACACCCATTGCTATCGCTGATCCGCTTGGCGTCACCACATTACCGCTACTTACTGAAGATGGAATATTGCTTGGCGTTATGCCAACGCAACTAACTGCAGTTCCGCTGCTGGTATTTACAATGCCGCTGCCGTTAGAGTTTGTGCTTCCTGAGTTGACGCTGATACTGTTGCTATGATTCGTACATACACCAGAAGCGGTACACGCAGGTTTTTCCGAATTTTGCTTATTTTGATGGTAGTAAATTTCCCACGCAATTCGCACATGCATTGCATTCCAACGTCCAGTTTTCTGATTAAGAAATATATAAATGTTTTATATGTGTGTTAATTTAATAATGGGATATGTAACGCGACCTAACCGATCTATTGTACCCCTGATCTCCTTTATAAGTACAGTTCACCTTATGAATTCTTCTTATGAATTTTTCCTGGGGTGATTTATCTCTACAGTTTCGAGTTTCTACATTTCATACAGGCTAGCGCCGGATATATTGCGATTATAAAATGAGTGAGCCAATAAGGTGAATAATTATTGAATATTTGCATTTATTTAGGAAGCCCCGCATCATAAAGATATTATTAAAAATGTGAGTTTTATTAATAATTTATTAATTATTATTAGTCAAAACACACTTAAAAAGTTCAAATTTTATTTAAAAAAAAAAAAAACAAAACCGCCGGTACCACTGTGTAATATAGTGTAAAAGATGCCTGCTGGCAATTTTGCGGGAAATGTTTATTTCAGTCTTTAAGGGCTATTCAAACGAAAATTGAGAATTGGAAGAAAAGCCGAAAAAGTTCTACCTACAAATTGTGCAAAACTATGTAACTATATATCTTTGTAGTTGGATACTGGTGGGCGCTCTCTAATGCATCTTTTGTAACTAGGCTACCTAACTAAATCGATTTGTGTTGGTCGATTTTTATTTTTTCGAAAGCGTATTATAGTTAGATGATGTTTAAAAATGTCGTATTACATTTTGAATTAATAGATACGTTGCATTTTTAACAAGTGTCTCATAGTTTGCATTTGTTAGCTTTCGATCAAATTTAAGAGTACTTCAAATGTGATTACCCGGCCATAGAATATCTTACCTTAGGAGCAAATGAGGTCAAGTGGTTGGGTGGCATAAATGGAGTTGGCCCACCTAATCCGGCATGCAAAAGCCCCGCAGGACTGTATCCTGTATAGCCTGGAGGCAGCCCAATGCCTGCTCGGTAAAATTGCGGATCTACAGCAGCAATTTTTGGAATGTCTTTAAATAGAGGTGGTGCAAAAAGTTGTGCTGATGTGGGTGGCGTTGGCGGCAAAACAGTGTTGGCAGCTGACATCGGTGCCGTTTGCATAGCTTGCGGATGTTGATGCAAGTGAGTATGCTGATGTTGATGATGGTGTAGGTCTTGACGCATATATGCTGACGATGCTGACGTTGGTGGTGGAGGAGGAGGCTGTGATAATCCAGATCGATCTAAAAAACGACTGTCTAGCTCACGTCGCAATAAGTCTGCCTGATCAGCTGAAAATTTTATAAAAAATACATTCTTTAAACTGAAAAATTCAATTGTGTTTCCAAGAGTTCATACTTTTGCTTGGCTGAAAGAGAGATTCTGCTGAAAACGGATGAGATGTGGGAGCACTTGCTACAGTTGATACGGAGGATTGTGTATTAGGCACTGCGCTGATCGATGACGTCGTTGTTGTCGCTGTAGTCATTGTGGGATTAACAGCCGACGTATGTGACACCATAGGCAAATTACAAACTGTGTTGCTGCTTATTGTCGAATTAGGAGTATGTGGACCACTAGATGAATGCGCCGGTGTTGATGGTGTTGCAAAAAATGTTGATTGATAATTTGCAACAGAATTATGTCCACTGGCAACTGTGGCATGTGTTGCGTGTCCTGATATTTCATTAACTCTATTAATTCTTCCAGTAGTTGCACCAGGGTTTGGATTAATTGTTGAGGGCGATTGTCTTATGTTGCCGCTCGACACCATGGGCACTGATGATGTACTCGTCATCGTCGCTGTTGGCACTGAAGGGCTGAAGAAATAAAATGCAACACATTAAACAAACGGAAACTAATAATATGCAAGAATATATATCATACTTTAGCCATAACCCCGTCTTTGCAGAATAAGAGGTAACATTAGGCCCGGAAACAGTTAAAACTGAATGTGCCCCTGATGATAATGTGGTTGATGCTGAAGAAGAAACGCTGCTATATGGTGTAGTTGGTGTAACGTTACTAAATGGCGACCCTAGTGTTATCGACTGTGGTCTACCGGACATCGATGTGGTATTGCCTTGACGCGCTGTTGTTATACTGTTTAATAAGTAAATAAAAAATTGTTTAATCGTTTTCAAAACAAACAGCAATACTGTCAGATATATATATGAATATTTAAGTTTCAGAAACCATTTCGACGGTGATCATTAAAATGCTAAAAATATTTGTGAGTCGCATCCGTTTTTTGCTGCTCACTAACAAAACTAATCGTTTGCTTATATTAGTTTTGCCCACTCTGCTTTTTTATAACCTATACAGAGTTTATATTAATGTTTGCCAGACAATTTGCAAAGCACCTTAGGGAGACATCTCCAAGGCAAGGGTGTAAATATAATATATAGATATAAAACTATTTCAATTGAGATGAAGTTTAATATCGAGCTATTTTTTGCAGACTCATTGTGATTTTAAACAAAGCTTGAGGGTCTGTTAAACGTTCGTTTTCAAGGAATGAATTCAAAGTTCAAAAAGTGATCACAGAAATTTACGGTCTGTAGTTACTTTCCCGAAATACTTGTTGACAGATTGTTTTCGATGCGAACCTTGATTTAATATAAAGTATAGCAATCTCATACGACAGTTAAATTAGAGCTTTTTAATTAATTCTTCGATCTCGAATTTGTATACAAATATCTATAAAAAAAAAAAAACTGACCTAATTGGGTATAACAAGAGAAGAAAATATTAACTCATATTTTGTTTACCTGTAACTTGCGTCACGATCTCGGCCAGGGCTTTCGCTTTTCGGCGAAAGGACTTTTTGAATCACAGATGATGCAGATGATACAGATGTTGGAATTGAAGATGATGATGGCATGGCTGTTGTTAAATGTTGTTGGACAGACACGAGTGATGAATTGCTAGTTCCTCCCATAGTAGAAGTAGCACTGCAACGTAACAGTGGCTGCGTTGGCGGTGTAAATTGTGGGTATGAATTAAGCAGTTGAGGAAGATGTGAGGAATATCCAGTTTGCGTTATCATTTGCATTGGTGTGGCTGGTATCAATTGCGGCGTTGATGCTATTGAAGTGACGGCAGGAGCCATCAGTGGTGCCGTTGTTATAGCACTCCCCGTGGTTGAAACACCAAAAGCACCTGCAGTGTAAACTGATAAATGATGTGGGTGAGTCGAGTTTAAAAGAGGCACAGTCGTTGACGTTATCGTAGACACGGTTCCTGAAGTCTGTGCTGTATTATTATTACTGCTGATCACATAGCCTAGTGGTGTAACTGGTCGCAATCCTGAAATACCACTGATATTGTGCTGTTGTGATGTAATAGCACTTGTTACTACTGGTGCTTTTAAGGATGACGTTGCTGGTGACTCGCGACTATTTCGTGCATCCAAGCGATGAGGCGAAGACGATTTGTTTGGAGCTACTAATGGTAATACCGATTGCAAATATTGTCCATGTGTAATGCTATTATAAGGTGTATATAAAGAGTAGTTAGCATATGGTGTACGGTATGGCGTTGCTTGTATTAGCATAGGCAGTCCAGACCCCAAATGTGGTATTGGTGGAGCTCCATTATGAAAGACCAATGACGCGCCCGCAGATCCAACTAAACCGCTTCCTGTGCTAAACGTAGTTTTTGATATAGCGGAAGCAGTAGATGATGCAATGGAATTGGTCATTGTATTGGCGACTAGTGGCACCTTGCTAGCTGAATGTGGTGAATAACGCGATAAAACGGCTGATGTCGGACAAGTAACCGGTGGATAACCAGTGAGAAATCCATTCGCAACCGGAGTAGTGGGTGTAGATAATAAGGTAGTTGTGTTTTTTTGCTGCGATTCTACGGAAACTGATGTACATTCCTCTCCTCCTCCCACAATTGTGCTCTCATTTGTTTTTAGGTGGGTTCCATGTAAAACGGAGGACGTTCGATCATTTAACGAACTGCCATGTAATGTATTAGCGAGCGGCGTAACAGGCGTGATAGGAGAACCAACCATAGTGACAACTGGTGGCTTTAGTGTTTGAGCTTCCACACAGTGCGATGTAGCTAACTTTGTACTCAATACGTTTCCTTGAGAATTTACAGAGGTTGTAACTTCAAGTCCACATTGCTCAGCTGATAATATTGGATGGGAATCACAACTTACAGAGAGACTGACGTTAGTTTTCTGTAACAGTAGTGAAGTTTATTAATTAGTAGCCATGTTTAGAGACAAGAACCATATAAATTCTTACTTTATTTATATATATTTTAATTAAAACCTAATTGGAAATATTTAAAACAACTTATAATAATATTGCACATTGGAAATAGAGCAGAATCTTCCAGATGACGTACTTTAAGCTAAACACAACTAATTTTTAATAAATAAAACAGAAAAAAAAATAAATTTGGTTTGAATTTGCTTTAACTTTAGTTGGTGTCTATAATTAAAACTGTTGGAATGGAATTTATACAAAGTATGCCAAATTGTATAAATAAAATATATTTAAGGAATATATAAAAGAAGTTTGAATTGGAAATTTCTTTTTTAAATCAAGTACTTTATAGGAGGCGCCGCAACATGTAGTACATTCTGGCCTGTGCCCTGTTATCCACGATACTGTATATACAAGCACTAGTGTTATTTTTAGTTTTATGAACAATTATAGTGACTTATTAGCTCATACCCTATAAACTAATGCGATGCATTATTAATTAAACATTAGAGATACCCCAAATACATGATGGCACTGAGACAAAAAGTCTTGTTGATGTTTTTAAAATGTTCTTTAAAGTGCAAGGGGAATAATAAGAATTATTTTTGATTTTTATTTTAAAAGGAGTTGCAAAATAAAAGTTTGTAACATAATTGATAGCATGGTATGATACAACTTTTGGTTTTCTTGAAAAATGTTTAAGATTATCCATTCATAATGAGGATGTAGCCATATGTAGCCCATAAGTTTTTTGCGCTCTCTGATACAAAATGTCCTTCACAAACTTTATTTTCGCAAAAGTTATATATTTGTTGTAAATTTGCAATACTTACTTGTGGAGCGGGAGGTTCATTTTGATTAGTGACAAGCTTATCTGACCCAAACATGACCGGTTGGCTATCGATATTATCTAAGCCAGAAGCCGTTGACGTAACTGTTGTTGAGACACTCACAGATGATTGCTTAATAGCTGAAGGGCCGTTGCTTAAATTGTCATTGGCAACCTTAGGAGACCCAATCGATCTTGTGCAATTCAAAAGATTCGAAATAGAGCCAACTTCTGGCGTAGGAGAAATCATCTCACTGTCGCTCACAGAAGAGCACTCCTTTCGAATCGTGTGCAGTTGTAGATATCCTACGGAATTGTGTGTGCTTGTATGTTGTCCACGTGATTCGTTGAAAACATGGGAAGGCGCAGTTGAGGGAAAAACAAATGTTTTCAGAATATCCGAATGCTAAAAGAAAAAAACATTGTTTAATAAAAATAAATCAATTGTTGTCTTTTATGATTGACATTTTTTTTTCTGTTGATTATGAATATTTATGTATATATATTTATATCTCCAGTTGTTATAGTTGCTGAGATCAGCACGTACGTCCAGACAGACAGACAGACATGACTTATTCGATTTGCCATATAGTTAGCTGACTATAATATTTATCTTTCCTTCAATTTTCAATCCGATCGATCAATAAGCACAGAAGTTATTTAAGAAAGTATAAGCAGCATAACACCAAGATTTTGTGTCAGTTAACAAAGGATCTGATAATCTGTCAAGCAAAATTTGAAAGCATGTACATATGTTTATATATGTGTATGAATCAAAAAAATAAAACTAAGCCGGAACATAGTTCGAGGGGTCTCCTACTGTCGAGTGCGCTCGACTCTTGCTCTCGTTTTGCTCTACAAAAAAGCTGTAAAGCTCTAGAGGATGCCTCAAAATTTAAAGTTCTACACCATTATTCAGGAGAGGTAGCCCGCCGCGAAATCCTTGACCAGTCCGAGCAGCTGGAAAGCCATTACAAATGATTTTTAGCATTTAATTATAACAATTATGTTTCTTGACTCATTTGCATCAATGTACAATTTGTTAAAGATTTTTGATCCCTTCCTATTGGGCATTTACCAAGCTAAAAACGTTAGTCTCAGACAGATTTCCCAGTACCCAGATAAAACTGTTATATCATACATAATTATCTATATTTCCCTCTCTCTTTATCTCATACATTTGAATTTATCACTTTTACCTAAAATAAACTACATTCTGCCAGCTTCAAAAATGTTTACATAAATGTATACAATACAATATACAATTAAATGAAACTCACCTTATTTTCGCCATTAGCTTTATCACACTGCAATTTTGGACATGATTATAAATAAATAAATTACAAATAGAACAAATACATACGATAGTAGTTTCCTTGTGGTTGCTGCTGCCATGATCTAAAATCTGTTTAAAATAATAAGTAAATAAATATATATATATATATATTTCTTATTAGCTGTATATTAACACGTTGTATTTTAAACTCACATCAGCATCAGTTTCATTCAAATCATTCATTTCTTTTTTGACAAGAATGCTAGCTCCAACGACCTGCGCTGAGCCATGGGCAAAGTCTTGAATTTCCAACTTCAGGCCCGCTGAGACTGCTGTTGTTGTTGTCGTAACCATATCGCTTTCGTTCGTCTCTAAGGTATTTATTTTCTGTGGGGTACATCACAAATGAGAATAAGTTTATTTCGTTTCATCAAAATAGTTAACACTCACTTTGATTTTTGGACATGAAGAAGCCGATAGTAAAACACTTAAATGATTGTTTACTACGGCGGTTTCAGTTGATTGTGCACCCTTAATGTTAATATATTCCGTAACGTTATGTGGTTGGTTAGCAGCATTGACAGTGAGGTGTTTGGATTTATTATCGGTACCACCGGCACCACATCCGCTATTACTTAAACTACTAAGATCAACTTGTGTAACAACAGATGTAGGCGGCGTTGGCGTTGGTCTCGTAATGTCTGGCATAATGTTTTCACTTTCATTAGCTCGCAAACAGACAGTGTCAGTGTTGACAGACTCTGTGCTAGACATTATCGCATTACTGCCATTGGGAACAGAAGATTCTGTATGCTTTGATTGGCCATTAGGGTTAACATGTTGTTTACTAATGATTTGATTTTGATTCGAATTGCTATCAAGGCTAACGACGCCTACTTTACTTCTATTACTAGCATTCTCCGTTATCATCTGGTCCTGTTGCTGCCGATATTGATCCGTTGTCCACGTCACATCAACTTCTGATTCAGGAGCAGCCGTACACATGCTCACTAGCGGTACCGAATATACAGTACTACTACTATTGTTGTTGTTGTTGTTATTTGACGTAGTATTGTTGCTGCTGCTATTGCTATTATTTGTTGTCAAAATTGTCCCTCCAATGCCAACGGCGACTGTGCGATGTTGTTGATTGTGATTGATTTCTTTTAGATTATTATTGCTTACAACAGACAAACTGCAGAGGTTGCTTGCACGAAGCTGATGTGGTTGATTGCTATCCATAATCTTTGGCATTTTCATTTCCTCTATGCTGTACGTACATGTCAGTTCCTCAAGGGCCGAAAGACGTTTCTCTTTTCGTTTCTGTCCCAATTTTATAGCAAACTAAAAAAAACAAGAATATTGAGAAAAACGAAATAATAATGTGTGTGTTAAGTTAAGTAATAAATTGAAAGCTTCTCAGACAAACTTACCTCTAGATCTTCATAAGTTTTGAACTCTAATATGGCGAATCCATCAATAATCTCCTCTTCAAGAACTGGCGATCTTGGTAGCTTTCGTCGAACTGGAGGTGGAGGTCTTGGAGGAGGCTTATCGCGCGGAAGGAGCAGTGTCGATGACGATGAAGTTGAAAGGAGATCTTCATCCAGAGACTCGCCTTCGCTATCACTGGGGGTGGCCATAAGACCGGAGTTACATTCTGGTGAATGTGGTGGATTTAATAGCAACGATGCAATGCTATCCGTTGGTGGTAGCAAATTGTTACTCCCATTGCTACTGCTGGTAAAGTTACCATTCGAATTATTGCTATCTTCTCCCATACTTCCCGCACTATTAAGATGATACAACATGCCGTTGCCAGGACCTAATACACTATTGCTTCCTAATAGTATCGCAGGTACAGCAGCGGCTCCAACAATACAATTGTTATTACCACTAGCATTCACTGCCGCAGTCACCACAGCACTAGGACTAGCACCCACACCCACACCCACACCAGCTCCAGATCCAGATCCTCCAATAATAGAGCCACTCAATGAACTCGAATTGCAACGATTATCACGCTCAGCCTGCAGACGTTGAGCACGTTCACGTCGACGTTTTTGCTGTCGTTGTTGTTTTGTGTTTAAACTAATTTGCGAATTACTTGAGGAGGTATTACTGTACTGTATGTGACCATTTGTTGTTGCCACCAATAGGTTTTGAACTGGTGGACACGCCGCTGAAGATGCCACTGGAGGTGTTGTCGAGTGATCCGTATTTGTATTCGCAATAACGTTTGTTGTTGATTGTGTTGCTGCAACAATTGAAAGTTCTGTGTCCGAGTCAAAATCACTTGCACATGGTGCTGATAGTACTGTTGTTGTTGTTTCTAATGAAGTGTTGTTGTTTTGTGGTAGAGCTGGTGGCGGCGTTGACGTTGACCTGATGCTGATGCTTGAAGATGTAAATGGTTGTGGTTGTGGTGCTGGCAGTAAACAACTCAATAAAGCTTCATCAGAGTTAGCAGGGTTAGCACTACTACTTAAATTAGGCGTCGTCGTTGGTGGAGGCAGATTTAAGGCCGCGACTGCAGTATTTGCTATCGTTGTTGTTGTAAGAGTTGGTGTGACCACAGTAACGTTAAATAACATACCCGTTTCATTCTTGTTTTTATTATTCTCTTGTTGATTTCGATTTTGATTGGCACTCAATGTAGCTTCTGGTTCGCTAGCAGTATCTAATATATGTTCCTGTTGCGTTAGACGACCACGAGACGACGACTCTTGTAAAACGCTGCAACCTGCATGCGATTTTAACTCTGGTGTTGCAGTTGCATTTGTGTTATCCATGTCAATGGCATGTATATATATGTATATATATATATAATGCTGCCTGCTGCTCTTTTTGATTACGTTGTTGTTGTTGTTGTATGTGTGAACTCTTCTACAATATACTAATATTAAAAATGTTTTTACAACGTCTGCCAAGGAAACAGTAATCCTCCGTATAGAAATTATCCATGTGAACGTCCATTAGATTTGTTGAAGACCGTGAAGACCGAGATGCTTCTCCTTGCCCAGTGGTCTCTTATTGTACTTGTGTTAACGGCTGACGAAACAGAAATTAAAACTTGAATTGAAACTTCAGCGAATAACGAACGATTACAATGCCTCATCCAGACATCTTCTTCTTAAGAGTTTCTTTAAAATGTAAAAATCGATGTAGAGCTTTGTTGCTAATAAATTTACCGTTTGTGTGTAGCTGAAGAAAGCTATTATTACATATTTCATACGAGCACATTGTTGGAAACAATATAGAAATTACAGTCTCACTTGTTTAATGTTTTTATTTATAAACATTATGCACGATTTAGCACAAGATTTATTTCGTACGGATAACCAGCGTATTTATGTACATATAAATATGTGTATGTTGTATGTATATACGAATAACTTTAAATCAGAGTCCCCTTCCCTATACGAAAACATCTTTTACACTAAAGGTTACATATTATTTACTAAGCAAAACAGAAATAAAATATGTTTCGAGATTTACACGATTTTTCATTATTAAACATTGTTTTTTATTTTAATAACATTTGTTTTTAAATGTATTGGTATTGCTGGTTCACATTGTGTACATAGATACATGTGTATATATGTATAAGAGTCCATAAGTATACATAATACAGATTTTCACTACTTCAATCTGTTTTCAAATGTTGCTGTGTTCGTTCATGTTTTTAATTTGTGAACTCTTCAACATTTATTATATCAATATTTATATTTTTATACACACACACACATATATAAATATACACATATAAAAAATATATTTGTATATATATTGCAAATTTTCTTTATGTTCTGCAGTGTCGGCTAAGAGAGCGCTCGCGCGCTACTTATATGCATGTATGTACGCAAATGGAATATGTTGTATACAAGAGTATGTTGTATTCTAGTATCAATAGCCATCTCGCTTGCACTTTTCTTTAAAGTGCAGTCAACATCATTCCCTACGTGTTGTGTACGCAGCAACAGCTACACCGACGCTAGCAGCCGTAAATATCGCGACATATATACATGTTGGATTTCATAAATAATCTTCTCACTTTTTAAACAAAGAAACAACAAATTCCCACTCTCGCATTTTCAAAATCTTTCGTTGTCATAAAATGTTGAATACTTCTTAAAAACCAACGATCTAAAATCTTTCGACCACAAAATCGAGCACGAAAACAGTGAAGCAAAAATATCGATTTTTGTTTTGTGTAGCAAGGTACTTCCTCAGACCAAATTTATCGGTACCATCACTAACAAAAATATTGAAACGTTGTAAAAGAAACAATATAATAAAATATAAATAAAAAAATTATAAATATAACAATAATAAATAGAATAGCCGCAATGACAACAATAAAATAAATATTTTAAAATCAAAAGGCTTTTTATGCCTATGGCTAAAAATTATACTTTCTTAATTCTTAAAGGGAAAATCATTTTTAAAATTCGAAAAAACTTAATTTTTTTTTTGCGAACATTCAGATCTATATAATTGTTAAATATATGTGCAAAAGGATATTTCAATCCAATGCATAGTAGGCCCTTTTTTGTGCACAAAGGTTTTTGTAAACTTCCATCTTGAATTTATTAAAAATACAATTTTTTTTAAGTCTCTTTAAAGAACAGTGCAACCTGCATGGACAAGTTCTCCAACTTTGTGAGGGAACGTTTAATTAAATTTGGTTCATATAAGAGATGGGCCCGGCCCGGAACTTTTTTAAAGGGGGCCCGGCCCGGCCTAAACCAGACTTGAATTTTTGAGGCCGATATCGATTAAAACATCATTAAATTTCTTGCTTTCAATCACGCCGGGCCTTCCGGGCTTTTACCCCTAGGCCCGGGTCCCGACGGTAAAAGGCCTGGTAGCTGGTTTTAGGCTCCGGGCCTAAAATTGTCCAGGCCCCGCCCGGAGGCTCGGGACCCGGCCCGACCCGCGCCCATCTCTAGTTCATATACCCGTGATCTAATTTAGGGACATACCGGTAGAAAAAGATTTCACTTTTATTTATTATTTATATAATATTTTGCACTAATTTTTATAACGCTTGCAAATATATTCCTATTTTTGATGGTAGTTCACCTGAGATGCGATTTATCGGTGCCCGAAACCTTGTCTTCCTTCTCCTTCAAGGCTTTTATTGAATGTTTTATCTTCGAGTACAGTTTAAAAAGTGTTGTCCACGCTTTGGGATTCAGTAAATTTGCAATATATATCTACCATAATAATAATAATCGGAGCATGTTTCGCATTGTTTAACTGTACTTGGTTGAGCGATTGTACCTTTGAGCACAGAGCTGTTAATTTGGTAATGTACAATAGCTCGACAGCTTTTCTAACCGCTTTCGTTAAGGAAGTACTCTTCTGTGTTGCCGTATTCGCAAGATATAGTGCTGCATGCTCCAGATGATCGACCATCTAGTCGATCAGAAACACATAATGTTGCTTGCTGTGCATCTCTTTGGCCAGTTTATTAACCTTAAGCCAACCAAAAATGTTTTTAATTTCTTGATCAGCAGCAAAAACCGAATCGATATTTCCATGTTCGTACGTACGTCTGTCTGTCTGTCCATCTGCCCGTTTTATTGATAACCCAGATCAGGGAGACTACTTCTAAGAGCTAGAGCTATCAAATTTGACGACGATATCATTGCCAATATATTATATTATTGCTTGCAAATCACGTTTATTTAGGAATTTCTTGAAGCCCCTTCCGCCCTATTTGGTTGAAAAGGGACAACACAGCATGCGCTAAACATTGAATGTTATGGAAATCAATTTAACATTGAATGTTATGTTAACATTGAATGGATAACAGCCGAGCACATTCAACTGTAGCTTTCAATCTTGTTGCAGTAAATAATTCAGATTGAGCCGTATCAGACCAACAGAACCTACCTACGGACTTTCGACAATCTTTAACCTATATATATTAGCTGTATATAATAAGAACATTTTATTAATATGGGACACCCAATTATAGTTTTTAAAAAACAATCATTTTATAATGAAGATTATTATAAAATCATGCGTTTGGTTTTGATTCACAAGGATCGCATTAAATCATTGCAAAAGTACTTTTCTTCTTCTTTACCTTCCTTAGCTAACCGTATAACTATACGTGGTGAAGTTTTTGCGAACAACCTAATTCAAGGGGACATAAAGAGTGTTGACCTGGTTAGCCTTTGAACCTTGGTTAAACCTTTCAGTCCCTTGTTTTTCCTCGGAAAACCTGTCGCTATTTCCTCTCTTCCATCTGCATGCTCGCTTTTTTTCTTTTCGATTTTCACGGGTTTTCTCTTCTTCTATTATTAGCGACATTCCCCCTGATCGGTCGGACATGCCTCATACTTACTGTTTCCTAATAATCAAAAACAATTATCTCTCCTGATCTGACTGGGGTTTCCCCAATTCTCTGCAATAAATGTGGGATCAGTTTATTGTTGTTTATCCCAGAATAAATCAAATTTAAAATCTTGATTTATCATGAATTTAGGTGAACGAATTATTTGGCTATTGTCTTTATTGAGCCCTTGCTGAATCCAGTTCATTCCTTCACAATTGTAACAGACAAGAGCTTTTATTTCAGAATGTAAAGGTATCATATGTTATTATTATACCTTTACAGAAAGTATTTTTATTCTGATCAGAAGATAGCAATGGACCTTAGGAGAAAAAATACATATGTGTATACAGAGGGACCATATCGATAACATTGAAGTGAAATGTGTGGATTGAATCAGAGGCTTATCAACTGTTCAATGCAATCCACACATTTCACTTTAATGTTATCGATATGGCAACTTTTAACACTTTTTGAGTGTACATTTTATCGATGTTCGTAAGGGAACTTTCTACAAAAATTTTCCTCGGCCATATATTTCATAATGTAAATAATTGATTTAAATGTTTGTGTCAATGTGAAGACGTTATTTGAGTCCCACCACCGAAAAGTATCGATAGTTTTATTATGATATTAAGAATGCTGAGAAATCAACGAATTTTGGTTAGTACGAATAATTTATTATATATTTCTGCATTTATTGAAAGTGGAAATTAACGTTTGTATTTCTATGAGGGGTTAATTTTGATATAATTCAGATTTACGTAAAATACATACAAAAAAATCAAACAGAGAGGGATCGGCTAATTTTTGACTATCCTAAATTATATATAAATATTTTTTATTTTTTTCTTAACTTTCTGAATGTTTAAATTTATTTTTATATAAGTTTGATTTTATTGCAATTTTATCTTTGAGTCGACACAATTAAGTCGACTTTAAAAAAAATATTATTATTAAAAATATAAATACATGTTGTAATATACTGAGTCACTATTAGTAAATTCTCCGGTACTTTAAAATACTTACATCTGGTAACAGGTGGGTAATATCGGCACATCACTACTAAGGAGAACAACAAAGAAAAAACGCAGTTTAATAGTAAGTGCACCTCTTGATGGGCAACGCGTATAGAAGATATGAAAACGGATAGACGGTGCAGTCCCGTAATGGTGCTGGAATAGAGGCAAATTTTTATTTAGAACTTGAATAAATAAAAACGAAAAATCTAGCCGTTGACCAAAGCAGCGTTAACATCGTCAGCAGGAGGGAAAATATCCCAGTTCCCAGAAATAAACGCATAAGATTTTGGCTGCGGCGGTTTCAGAATAAAACGCCAAAGAAAAACCACCGCAGCCCACACAATATTGGCAGCATGCAGTAACGAAATGTTTATGGATATGGTAGGTATAGTGTGGTTACTTTAATTAAAGGTTTAATACTCGTGGACATTATATACATTAGTATGTATCATCATGGTGTATTATATGTGGTGAGATAGTAGTCACCACGTTTGTACTATCAAAACAACAACATATGTATGTTTGTCCTTCATATGTTTGTATATGTAAATACAAGCCTACGTATGTTGGTACAATCAAAACAACAACATATGTACATACACATGTAAATACAAATCTACATGTGTTGGTACTTTATTTATACATTTATATAAAGTTAGACGCTTTAAATAAATAGTATTTGTATATTTTTTAATAAATCAGTATGTACAGTAATGTTTACAGTACATGGTTGGATCAGCTTAAATTCAACAGAACGTATGAAATGGTGAGGAAATAAGGAATAAAAAGAAAGTACAAACTATTGTTTACTTATTTACAATGATCAAACATTCAGCTAACACAAGATACTTCAGCCTGAAATATGCTAGTGTATAGCCGTAAGGGTTCATCTTGGACCTGCCAAAAAATAACAAATATTGATCGATAGGCAGGCTGTATGACAGCTATACGATTTATCGGTCCGATCTGGCTCGTTCCGACTGCGAGCGTAGTTTGCGTTGCAAAAGGCAGAAGGACGGACAGACATACATTGCTAGATTAACTCTTCTGTTTATGCTGATTCTGGATATATTGTATATACTTTATAGAGGCGGAGATGTCTCCTAAAAGAAATAACTAATCTTTAAATTTTTTTTATCAAATATGGTGTTTATATTTGTTTATTAAATATTATCTCTAATATGGTTTTTAATTATAATCTTATATTTATATATCTTTCTTTTTATAAAAGGTCTACATCCTAACCTCGGTTTAAGACGCCAGGGTATCGTCCAATTACCAACTCTAAGTTTAGCTGCCATCTCAAGGATTTTAATCACAACAATCAGCGTAACGTAAAACGTCTTGTGGCAAAAAGAGGCTTTTGGGATTGTATTTAAGTCAGTTAACGGAGCAAAGAAAATACTATCTGTAATAACGATATACGCTTTTAAAGTGATTCTAATATCAAAGGTATGGATGTGTGTCATCATCAAATATTATTTCATCATATCATGAAAACCTTTCAGGGTATATTCTAATTTTTGCCTAAAGTTTTATAACCTTTGACCAGTAATTATTATCAAAAAAAAAGGTATTCTATGTTTGTGACACGCATAAGTACTAAAGAAAAGAGATCAAGACACTGTACTGATGGTTCTTTCATTCCTTTTGCATTCCTACCATGCAAACATGAAGAACTTGTGCAGAATTTCCATTATAAAATAATAAGGTATTTAAAAATTGCAATTAAAATATTTATTTGTATTCAATGTAATACGAAATTTGGCTACACTGCTATACGAATGCATTCAAAAGGGAAAAGGAATCATTCATTAAAAAATAATGTCTATTTTTATTATAGTTTTTAATGAATGTGAATAAGGCAGTTTTGCTTGTTTTGACAGCTAGTGTACTTATTTATTTCAATGTTGTACAGTAAAAAATGAGTACAGCAAACTGTCTGTGTGCTCGTTTGTTCGTATGTCCGTCCTTAAGTTTTCTGCTATCTTGATGATGATAAATCGGATATATATTAGTATATAGTATAAAGGGTCGGATATGTCTCATAAGGTGCATTGCAAACTTCTGGCTGAAATGAATATACCATCTGCAAGGATATATGTATTTACAAAAGCAAACTATATTAACAAGTTTTTCCAAACTAATTTTATTTTTCAGACCTCATTGCTTTGTACTTCGTGATAATAAGGGCACCGAAAAAAAACATTTGTCGGGTGCCGAAAAACCTAGCGCCGCCACTGTAATCAAAAACAAACATATTCATCTTTAATACCTGAAATGTTAAAAAACACTCGTTTAAATGAACTCGTTATAGTCCCCGAATACGTCCCTTGATTTAGTGCGATTTTATGTGACTGAAATAGCTTTTGCTCTTGGTAAGTAAACTAAAATACGTTTAGTAATCGAACAAATTAAAAACAATATCTATTTATCTATTTTAGATCTTTTATATAGTGCAGGCTCAATTGTATCGAGATGCTAAGCCTGAGCACATTCTGATAACGCAACATTTTCAAATACCGATTTTGGGCTAAGCAAGTAGCAAAAGATTGGTGCCAAAACTCGTACTATACACTATAGTGGTACGTTAAAATAAAGGGCTTGATGTAATATACATATATATATATATATTTAATATAATATATATATATAAAAGCTAATCTAACCTAGAGTATACAAAATCGGTTTACAAAACGTATCTTAAAACAGGGCAGACACTATACACTACACTTGTATTTGAAAATTGAAAAGAGGAAGTCCGATAGTTAAGCTGATAGTTTAGGTTATATATATATATATATATATATACATATATATATATATACATACATATATATATTGATTGATGGTATAAATAGCATATAGATTGAAAATTAATTACAGAAAAGGAAGTAAAAAGTAAACACAAAATACGTTGCAACAAAGCCAAAGAAACAATTCTATGCGTACTACTTAATCAAATAATAAATTAGAATGAATGCACGCTCTCAAGTATTTGACCTTACCATGGAAGGTCGACAGGTGGACGAAGCGGTGGCCAGTATCTTTCACACAGTGCTATTTCATCGTTGTTTGGGCAAATATATGTATACGGGAGATGCTCAATATTCCATTGGCACAGTGGGGTATTCAGACGTTGACTGTGACTTTATTGACTTTACCTACGTTTGCTGCACTTCGGATAGCCTCACTCGCAAGGTGAAACGTGCTGTTAACGTGTTTAGTGAGAAATTACGATCAAATGAGAGCTGTGGTTCTGGTCAGATTAGTCTGGAGTTCTTTCAAAAGAAGAAAAACCGCTGGCCATTTCCTCAAGAGTCCATTCCCTGGGAAGTGTGGACGGTTCATGTAGATTTAATAAAGCACGAAAATGAAGATGAGCGTCAACTGTGCCGTGAAAATGTTTCAGATCTTCTAGCTGAGAAGGTTATATATATAACAGAATTAATGAACCGACACGACTATGTGCCTAAAACTCCAAGCCAAAGTGAGCTGGATCTTATATTCGACACATCATTCCCTGACGTACAGCCATATTTGTTTAAATTCGATTATTCCACCTCAGGATCGACAGCACCCTCAATGGGAAATGCTGTGAAAAAGATAATTAAAGAGACCCTTGCTATGTAACTTTCCTTGGCTTTCCTTTGAGTGAAAAAAATTGACCGGCATCAATTAATTATTTTTTTATGTACTATAATCATAAATGTATGTTAGACAATACAATTAATCCGATAAATATATAGAATAGTATATAGAATAACAAAATATATAATAATATAATACTAAAAATGTTTTATTGAAGGTTTATCAATGGGGGCACCCACACCTATGGGCATGACTGAGCAAAGTCCCCGATGTGAAGTGTTGTAAATAAAAATAAATTTTGACTTCGAATCAGGTTAAGAATTTCAAAATACATGTTGCATGATCAGATCAGGAGTCTTTATTTATGGGGCATATTCAAAAGTCTCATTAATTTTAAGGTTAAGTCGAAGTGCAAAGGAACTAAAATACATTTAATTACATATGTCGCATATCCAAATCAAAACACCTATTTTGTAATAGTTACAAAGCTCTAGTGATTACTTCGTTATTTTTAAGTTTAAAATAAATTCCTTACATCCTTCGTTAATAAAACCTGTCAAAAAGGTTCAAAATTTGTGGGAGCTAGAGTTGTAAAACGATCTTTGAGAGTATGGAAAATATCGATAGTTTTTCCACCGGCCAGCTCTACTAATCCGCTTTACCTTATTCAAAATGCTTTGGAATGAAAATTCGTATTAATTACGTACTGAACATATGGATAACAATTAATGGAATTTATTTATGATTTAAAAATTTAAAAATTTGCAAAATTTAAACTGGAATATCGTAGGTATATTCATTGTTTTCCAAAATATTTTTTTGTTAATCTACAAAGCTGGTTTGCAGCCAAATAAGAGGACCTTCCAAACATTTAAATTACGCTTGCAATTCCATTCTTATCGATTTCTTGGGGCGACAAAGGGAATAGCAAAATTTTAAAATAAATTTGATTTGACTGCAATAATATGCCATACATATATGGGATTTTAATATACATACATATACATACATGTGTGCATACATACATATGTATGTATATATATGTAAGATTAGTGTACATCTTACAAAAAGAAGAAAGACTACTCGAGATGATCTTTTTTTTTAAATTTTATCCTATCGATTATTTTTCAACAGTTTTAACGTAATAATACGATATTTTTAATACGATATTTTTACAATACCCCACTCCCAAAAAGCAGTCCTAAGGCGCGCAACTTTAAACATTATTATTGCTCGGATCGAATTGCAAATTAGGACAATATTCTAGACAGTTATAAATTTACAAGGACAATATTCTAAATTCGATTAATCAGAGTCGTGAAACCCATCTAACCCTTAAGCAGATGTTTAAATGATGCATAATTTGAGCATGCGCGGAACTTGCTTTAAGTTTTTGTGGAACACTAAATGTCTAATGGAAGCATAATAAAACGTTTTGTTTCTAACTGAAGCAGTTATTATAAAACAAACAAAATATACGTCCCAGGGGTGGACCATGTGCGAATTTGATATTTTATATTCTGTAAATTCGTGCTTGTGAAGTACAATAAGTTGATGTGACAAAAAGTTACCAATGGAAAGAAATTTGGGTTCATCGGCACAATTGAGAATACAGTGACAACACAAAATATATATAGTACATATTTGTTAAATATGGCGTTAGCGCACACGTTTTTGGGTACATGGGAGGTAAGTTTCTCATTAAGCTCATAAAAAAAAACAAATAGTTTTATAATAATTATTTTTAGATAGTTTCCTGTACTTTTGAAGGAAAGTGTGAACTATCTGGACTAGAGGGGTAAGTCTTGATAAAGAGAAATACATGTACCTATTATATACAGTATGTCAAGAAACACTTTTCACATACATACATATAACACATAACATTAACATGTTCAATTGAGTAAAGAGTTACTCTTTACACATACAGTGAGTCAAGTAACTCTTTACACTGTATGTACATGTTAATGTTATGTACATATGTGTAGTGTTTCTTGACATACTGTATGTATGTATACTCTAGCTCAGGATTAACAGAAGAGTTGTACTAGCTCTGTCCGTGTGTCCGTGTATCAATGTATTATTAATTAAGATATTGCAACCAACAAAAAAAATTAAATGAGCATTGAAAGTAACGCATAAAAGGGTATGCAAGGGTATAAATCTTTCGGCAAACTCAAGGTATTTTTCAAATACCATTCGAACATTAAAAAGGGTATTCCCACTTTTGGGCAAATGTTTGTAACAGCAGTAGGCGGCGTGACAGCTCCAATAAAGTAGATACATATATATTCTTGATCAGGCTCACAAACTGACACGACTCACCAACTACAAGAGCTGGAGACACTAAACTTGGCATAGAGGTTCCTGTATACTGTACGCTGATCAGATTTTTATATGCCACGCCCACTGCGACAACTAACTGCTCTATATACAGTTAGCCAAGAAACTCTTTACACATATGTACATGTTATTGTTATGTACATCTGTGTAAAGTGTTCCTTGACTAACTGTATACATATTCAGAGTTTAGAGTCGCGACGCTCTAGTATTGCGCGCGTGGCTGGTGCTAATGCATTTGTAACAGTTTATCAAATTAGGTCGAAGGGTATAAAACGGTCGGCCGAGCTCGACCGTAGCTATCGCCTTATTTTTTGTTAAAGATTTTGTACAGACACTTTATATATTGAATAGACTGTTGTTTGTGTACACTAATAAGGCTTTCTATTCGCGCAGCATCAAATTTCGTCTCGACGACACCAGCGACATTACTTGGTATAATGATCTGGTTAGCCCACTACCAGAAATAAAAGACTGCAGCTCTTGCTGTGACTCAGCAAGTGTTTTATTTAGTTGTGAAACATTTGATGTTCATGAGACAAATCCCCGACTAATCTTTGGTGCCTTTGCTGGGCACAGCATTGAGTTCAGTGTGAGTAGTTTATTAGTATGACCTATTGTTCCATAAATAATATTGTTTATTATATAAAAACCTTTAGACCAATACGTTAAATCCGACTGATACACTAGTGCTTAGCTGCGAAAACTGGTATTCAGTTCAATGTAAGAGACTTCTAGATGATCAGGCGGCAGGCCAAGAAAGACAATTTAGTTTTATTGAACCTTTGTTAGAGACGTACTTTAGTGATGTTGTGGTTAAAAGTGCCTGCGGCTTGGATTATGCCTTACACGCCTCTATTCTACGTCTTAGCGGATTTGAGTGCAGCATGTGTACCAACACGAGTGCAACGATTTCAACGTCTAAGCCAAGCCAAAATTCTTCACAAATTGCATCGGATTTGTCTCATCAAAGTCCTATACAAATATCTGTAGCTGCTACTGACACTGCAGATGGAGATGGAGATGGAGATGGAGACCGACAACCGAAATTGTTACCATATTTAAATCTCTCTCCGATATATCTTCAACCATCATCGGATTTTCAGTTATTACCTGCATCGGAAGAAAGCGGTCTGGGTGCTCTGCGTTCACATCACTTTAGCAATAGCTTCAATTGCCTTAGCAACGGCAACACACAGAACATCAATGAGAGAGCTCCTGTTGAAATCAGTATGGGGGGCCTGCTTGATGTGGAGGGCGGTGGCATGCGCCGATTTACAACTACCTCGAACTCTGACTCACATTTGGAAACGTCTCAAGTGCATTGCAAAAACATATTCAATTTTTGCCAAGATTTGATGGTTCAACCTGTGTCATCGATACCGTTGTCCAGTGGCTTAGTTGGTGGACTCACAGCGTGCAATACAAGACGACCGCCACTATCGCCATATCGTGCCCGCAGCCCCTCGCCATTTCTCAGTTCAATGGACACACCGCCAACATCACCGTTAACGCCAATCGCGGTACTTTATAATCTACCAACGTTTTTGATGAGCCCTATTTTGCACTGGCTGTATACGGAATCATTGCTGCCCGACCTGAGCGAGGATATCTGTGTACAATTAATTAATTTCTCTGAAACCCAACCTTCCCTAATGAAGCTGGTAGAACCTACACGCAAGTACCTGAAATTACTGCGCCTTAAAAATGTAAGTTTTTAAGATTACTTGTTCTAACTATCAAAGCAAGTACTAATCTATAAAATTATTATTTTAAGTTGTTGTTGACGTTATAATGGACTTACACAGCATACTCAACAGAGTCATTGAACGGTTAGATCCAACCAATATATCCCGCAATCCTGCGCATCTTTATGCAACGTTTCAGGATGCGTCACGAGAATGTGCAATAGGTAATAAAAAAAAGCCTGCACGATTAAAAAAAAATATTTACTGCAGCTTTGCGAATATCATATGTTAGATATACCAGGTGTACCAGATATACCATACATGTACAGTTAGTCAAAAAAAACTTTACACAGGTGTACATGTTAATGTACAGTGTTTCTTGACTAACTGTACATTTTTCCATTCTTGTACTACTATTTTTACTCAACTTCTCAGTGCTGCAACTTATAATATATCGCGTTACATTAACGATAACTATCGTAACTACGATACCACACTACATATGTATACATTTCTTTCTTTTAAATTGACATTTGTTTCTGACTGTTCCTATAAAAGCTATAGGATATACCACAAACCTATCCCATTTTCTTTGATTGACACTGATAAGTTGATTGACGCCAAAAAGCAATACATGTCATTCCAAAAACCCTAATTTTTGGTCGATTTGTGAGCGTTACAGCAAAATGGGCAAAATGGAGATTTTTTCTCTTGTGTTTAGCTTATCTACTTCTTGTTTGCTGATAATGAATAAAACAAAATAACATTGCTTGAATAAAATTTTTATTCCGTGTCTAGGCTGTGCAAAGGTGTTGCAATTTTGTAACATATTCATTAAGGATGCCACGCACCTGGCGCGAGTTCAAAAGAATGAAATTGTCAAATATGTGCGCACTCGCATTCCCATCTTTATGACGCAAACCCAACAACTCTTACACAATGTATTAAGTGTTTTTGTGGGTCTGAACAACGATGAGAAAGCAGAATTAGTCAACTTCCTTGTACCTAAGGTAAACAACTTAATAAAATACTATTTTTTTTTACCTAATTTTTTATATAAATTCCAATATTTATTAGATTGAATCAAACTTATTGATTTTCACCACCGTTGTAGAGGAAATCAAGAACTCATTAGAAACGTTGTGCAAGGTAAGCGAGTGAGAGCCAAAATTGGTATATAGAAATAAAGCTTGCTCATTCATACATACATATATATAGAATCTAAGTATTTAGTTGGTATATTCTGGTTGGCGGAATTATATAAGTACATTTGTTAAGCTTTGGCTTAAAAAATCATTGTTTTTTTTGGAAGTTAAATCGATTCTCGAATCGATTAATCGATGTTTTCAATATTCTCCGATGCATCGATTTAATTTTTAAGAATCGATTTAATCGAAATTTTGAAAATTTTACTAAATAACTGCAACTAAATAAGTAAACATGTCTAGTGGTGGTATACAATTTTAGGTTTTTAGGTATAGTGCGAAGGATAAGCATTTGTTTTTGAAGAACTTTGAGTTGGGGGTTATATCGTATATTTTTTTTCTTTAATACCAAGCCAAAAACACGTTTTTTTTTCTATAATTTCAAGCCAAAAAACAGTATTTTTTCTTATATTTCAAATCACGATCAAGAATTTATATACATACTAACTTTGTGGGGGCAGAGAAGCCTCCTTTTGCCTATTACATCGATTTTCACTTGACGCATTACTAAAGTACCCTTCCGGATATAAACATAAGTAGTCGTAGTTGTTCTTGTTTAAATGTATTTCCTTAAATAATTAAATTGATTTTCTATTGTCTAATTCTTGACCAGGACTTGAAGTGTTCTCATTTGGAGAAAAATGTGCAGCAAAAACGAACAGATGATACCCTAGACATTCAGCAATATGTTAACGAAGGCGTATTATCACCTCGTCCTCGTCGTGGACCACCCATCGGTCTAACACTGTACGATAATCAAACAGAGCAGCCACAGAGTTCTGCCGAAAACGATCTCAAGTTTGTGCTTTACATGTATGAAGTTCGCAAGATGCGAGATATTTACGGACGAATCTCCGAGGCGCTTGATATCATCAAGAGGAAAAAGTAAATATTGTGTTAATCAAAATTCAATCTTTGCAACTACATATACAATATATTTTTTTTTCTTTCTTTTTAGAATCACATTTTGTGAAATGGACTTTCTTAGTAAACGCAGTACAATTAATCAAAACCTTGATCAACTTATAGTAGATGTACCCGCATACATTTTAATGCTGGAGAGCCTTTCGGACCGTTTAAATGACAAATTAGGCTGGAAGGAGTTTAAATTCTGCTTCAAATTAGCTACTAGTCAAATCGTAAGATGTTTGGCACTTATCAAATTTTTGCAGCTATGATAATGGTCAACAGGGTAGAAGAAGCCGTGGCAGTACATATATATATGTAGATATATATATATATATATTTAATATATAGTTTCTCGATCGATTTTAGTCTGTTTGTCTGTCTGTTTGAACGTTGAAATCTCAGCTATTATAAAAACTATAGACAACAATTTAATGAAGTTTATTTCAAATTTTATATGCCACGCCCACCGCCCTCGCAATCTAGTAAATTGGGATTATCAAGCAAGTATTTAAGTCACAACTTTCTGCTTCAACATTGATACAGATGAATACTAGGAAGGAATATTAGGAAGAGAGAATAAGAAGAATGAATGCTTGCTCGAATGAAGCTTTGCTGTCTGGTTTGCAGATATGTTTAGGTTATATGTTTAAAAAAGAACTCGACACCTGTCCCCTGTTCTGTTTGCCTGTCGAAGGCAAACTAGCTGATTAGCACTGTACCGTTGACATGTGTGTCGATTGTCAATAAATATCTATTACTGCCTGGGTCGATCGTTAAGAACCATTTTATATATTTACAGAACGCTGTTATTGTTAAATTATTGGATCATAAGTCAGCATTGTCCTGTGCTATCGATCAAATATGTAAACTTGTACAAAAGCAAGAATTTTCAAAGTCTTTAATAGAGCTTGGGCTATTGGAAACTACGAATTACCTAGAACATAATATCAGGATAGCTGACCATGAAAATAATCTAGACCTCAATCTAACCGGCGTGGAATCATTATCTGTAAAGACTAAGGATTATTACGACTACAACAATGTGAAGGTATTTAAAAACATATAGATCAAAATAATGAGTTCATGCACATCTTTATCGAGAACTATATTGTACAATATTTTATCAATTCCTGTGTACAGCTCAACCTTACAAGGCATTTATGTGAGCCGCCTTTAGCAGCAAACAGTAATTTATCAAAGAATGCTTTACGTTTACTGCATTCGGCACAACTTGCGGATATGGAATTCGAGGTTCACACATATGCGTCATCGACTGAAAAGGGAGGAGATACATATGCCCATATGGAAACAATCAATGTAGGACCACAGACAGTGGGCCAGAAAGTGCATTTCTTTAAGGCACATCGTGTTATTGTTTCTGCTCGATGCGAGTGGTTTAAAAAAGCGCTGATGTCTGGAATGCAAGAGTCCATCAACAGAAAGGTCATCATAACTGACACAACACCAGTAATCTTTCGGAGGTTGCTTTTATATATTTATGGTGCCCCCATAGACAGAACAGTTGGAGCTGAGCAAATATGTGAACTGATGCTGTTAGCTGATCGATTTTCTATTGATGACTTAAAGGTTTTTTTAACTGAATACCTTTTGTTTTTTTTTATGACTGTTTAGGGGAAGGTTCTTTATTCAAATTCGAAACAATTGTATTTTTGTTTTGTAAAAAATCAAAGCTATATATTGATAGAATATGTTTACAATTCTAGGGCAATAAAAGTAATTTATTTATAAATTTTAAGTGCAATTAAAATCAATTCGAACTTCTATTACGCACATTATTTTGTAACCTGAAAAGAATCTTCCTTTAAACTACATTTTAGCCCAAGCTTAATGTTGTAATTGTTTTTTTTGAAGGAACTATGTGAAAATACTTTGAATTCGTTGATTGATGAGGATTCTGTATTATGTCTGCTGGGCATTGCCGATCGCTATGTTGCCACTGTTCTTAAATCAAACTGCCTTTCATTTCTTTCGCAACACTCGGAGTTGACAAAGTCTGATATGTTTAAGGAATTGCCACCAAATTTGCAGGTGACCTCCAATATTGAACTGATATTCATAAATTGTTTCTAACATCCTTTATTACAGCTGGAAGTCATGGACTTAGTCCATTGGTTTGGACGCGTGCCTGAGCCATGGAACGATCGAAGTTTCAAGCCACGTTGTAATTCGCGACACAGTCTAAAGAGCCCGTCTAAGCCTCGTTCACGGTCTCGTAAATCATCACCTTCTTATATTTGACGCTGACAACGCATTTTTATACCCACTAGTCATAAAATAAAATGGTATTATAACTTCGTGCCTGCCAAAAATGTATCTGATAGGCAGAAAAGGGAATCTCCGACCTCACAAAGTATATATATTCTTGATCAAGTTATGTATTGTATGTCTGTCATTCCGTGTGATAACATATCTCACAACTATATCTAACTATATCTCACAAATCACAAATTTAATGGCAATGTGATTATTGTTGCACCCACTTTGGCCCTCGTAAATCCAATTTCAATCGTTTAGACTAAAACATTCGTTTTTGTTTTATACAATAATTATTACATTCACAATTTCATGAAATCACTGCGCGATTGAATAATAGTAAAGTTATATAAATAATAATTATTGTGTGCGAAGGAGGGTGGCAATTATAAATACATCAATCGAGAACATTCAAAATTAGTTCCTTGTAAACAAGAAATCAATAATTAAGGGCATTGGTATTATTCTTCTATTCAAAATGATCAAAATGGTCAAAAAGGATATACATACTTTGTGAAAATGTAAGTAACAGGCAGAAGGAGGCGTGTCAGACCCCACAAAATACTCGTATATATACAATTTGTCAAGTATTCGCATTTTGCAAAAGGAAAAGTGTAAATACATATATTAATATTAAATAGTTTATAATGCATTCTAATTCATAATACTATAAATACTAATATAGTAGCAAAAATGTGAAAATAATGTTATTTTCGTATATTCTTGATTACCTTAGGAGACATTTTCAAACCCATAAAGTACATATATTCTGAATCAGCAGCAACAGGGGAATTGAATTAGGCACAATCTGCCGACATGAGAGTCGTAACATATGTGGCCAGTATTCTCTTTCAAAATAACTAAACTTGTCTGTTAGGTCAAAAGTATTTAGAGCATGACGAACTATCTTTTTTTGTTTTATTGTAAGCCTTATGACTATTACAGTTCAAATGATATCTAAGCATTTGGTTAATAAACATATAAGTTAATTAAGAAATCATTTTAATGAGTACCATTTCCAAGGCGCCTGCTGCAATGGAAGATGGCTGTTGTCCATATCTACAAATTTTCAATCCAACTACAGAAGGATCCAGGTTCTTCAAAATCGAGTTGTCGACAGAAAACTCCCCCCAATACGTGCGCGGATTTACTCAGCACAGCGATCTAAATATTTCCGCTCTGGTAGGCATACAAACAGATACACGGACAGACTGCTCAGCCAGCGCAGCTTCCTTGCATTGTGCTTGCATCCAGCCAGACTGCTTAGGCGCTTGTCTGACCAATTTAAGGGAAGTTTTTTATTTTGTTTCGAAGAAATTTAGCATCTGATCCCTAAAGGAATAAATAAAAATAAATGAATCCAGTTAAGTAACATCTCTGCTGCATATTTTTTGTCAAATCTGTGAAGTCAACAAAACTACGGCATATTTTAAGGCAGATCACGCACCGCTACAAAGCCCCGCTATTATCCGACTAGTGTATTTCATGAAGATACGTTTCTGAAATTGGCAAGGTTTGCCAGACAAGTTTGACTTCGGATTTTGAAGGTAAGAACATATAGAACCAAATCGCTTGACCAGATTTTATGGTTATATATATATACTATACTCAGACGTGAAGGCTAATTTAAACTTCGGAATCGGGGTTAGAAGATCAAAATACTTCTTAACACATATAAAAATCGGGACCCCATATTTGTTGGAGAACATTCAAAGGGTTTTCAGTTCTTTAAGGTTTCGGGTAAAGTTCTTTAAAATTATTAAACCTATAAAAACTGAAAGAAAAACCCAGAAAAAATTTAAGAATGCTGGAAAACTCGTTTTTTTATATTGACTTTGGCAATCTGTTGGTAAGTAACTATTGGTCAGCACTTTGTACCGGTTCACATTTTTAAGGTTTGATAATTAACATATCTTTAATTCGTAATTTAAATCATTCGATTACCTCATCTTGTTCAATAGTTATAATTTTTGCAAGCTCAAATGGGAAAACTATCGATAGTTGGCTTATTCGATATTTTTAGCCAATATATTCAATACTTCGGGATAGTGCTTATAGCACAAGAAGGAAAACTATTCGAGATGATCCTGTTTTACATTTTATCTTATCGATTATTTTGCAGCAGTTTTAAGTTAATACGATATTATTACAGTCAACAGCTGACTTCAACAAGTCACTTTCATTTATAAAAGAGTAAGCTCAAATATTTTGGTTTTGAATATTTGAGTTCGGATACGCAACATATCAGGGTATTTTATATTTTAAAGAATGATTTGGATCGAAAAATTACAAGTTTTTATGGGTCAAAATATGTAGGTCTAGAAGTAGGCGACTGCCTTAATTACGTGAGCACAATTGTATGTATAGTATGTATGTACTACATATGAGTAAACCGAATTCGAAAAGATACTATATGAATTCCACCCACCTAACCTGAGAATTGAAAGAAAATCCTATGCATCACGTATGGACATATCTAAGCGTGTGTAAGTATACATGTGCAAATGTACTTACATGCACACATAGATGCGCATGCTTTACAATTGAGGACTATAATGATATGCCATACATGCACAAATGCACATTAGCATGCCTAATAACCACCATGTACGAATATACATACATACATACATGCAAATACTAGGCACAAATACACAATACTATGTACATACATTTCTAAGTAGATGTGTATTTATGTATGTATGCTGATCCAGGGTAGACACGGAAAATATTCTGGCCATAAAGCTAAGCAAAAAGTTGGCAAGAGAGGTCAAGAGATAACATAACGGGAAGTCAGTGCGTCGGCGCGACGTAACAACAACTGAAACAACAGGCACTTTCATTCATACCATCGAAACAGCTGCTTATTTACAGAGGTGCTCCCATTTTGTTTGTTACCCTCTCTCCCTTCACTTTTGTTCGCTCTCTTTTAGCGCTCTCTCTCTCTCCCGAAAAGCTCACAGGGTTGGCTGGCCTTTTTGGCATTTTCCCATATTGAGCATTTTCTCTGTTTTTCACCATATATGTATGTTTGTATATGCACATACTATATATGTACATTAGAGTACTGCATGAATGCATTCAAATTGGCAACTGAATCACTGATTCCATTTATTGAGAACAGTTTTTGATGAATGTGAACAAATAATGTAGATTTATGTGTTTTGACAGTCATTGATCAATTTTGTACAGAAAAAAAAAACAGTACAGTGTTTGTGGGTGCAGGTAATTTTTTTTCTGTTGAGTATTTTCAGTGTTCAGTAAAATCACCACAATTTCATTTTATGAGTTGTCAAAACAAAGCGTACAGTAAATAACGAGTTCAGTATGTTAATATACTTGTAGAGTTATGAATATTCCTAAATAAATAATAATATAGTACTATCAGGTACAAAATGAATATATTCATGCAGGACTCTAATGTACATACATATACGTACACACATACCTACGTATCACGTATGCGCAATGTTGTATAGAAACAGAAAGCTATAGACGCATTTGCAAACATACATACATACATATAAGATATCATGTACATACATACATATTGAGAAAGAGAGTAGTGCTTTTTCACATTTTCCAGTTGTGGACTCAGGCTCTGAGTGTCGTTTGTGGTGGACGTTCCTGTCGTGTGCGCGTTGTTTGGTCGTGCTGTCGGCATGTTAACCATAAATAACCAAAAATAACCAAAAATAAAAAAATGAACCAAATATTACTGTCTTTCAATTAAAAGTGAAATAATTTCAAGAATATGTCTTAACAGTTTACATGTAAATTTTAACGGTAGATGTTATGTGAAAATGTTGAAATAACGTGATGCGCAATTGTGGAAAAGATTTAATTTTTTGTCTGTGATTGCTTAAAATCGTTATATGTATATTATAATATACATTTGTATGTATGCATGTATATGTATACAGTAATAAATATACATACAAATAAGAAAATAAATACATACATACATACCTTCGCGCATATAATGTGCAAAAATTTATCGGATGATAAAGTTTACAAAAGTCAAAGTCCGCAAAGCCAATGCTAACGATGGAAAATTAAGGAAACAAGTTGGAAAAAAGGTACGAAATGATAAAACACTACATACATATGTATGTATGTACAAATTTATATGCCTGCGAGTGGGTACACGTATGTATGTATGTATGTATATATACAAATATATATGTATGTACATATGTATATGTATATACACAGACAGTCAAGTAACACTTTACTCAAATGCTCATGATAATGTAATGTACATTTCTGTAAAGCATACATATACATACACATGCTTATATTTCTATACATGCATATACATATACATATGTATGCATAAATGTGGATTTCTAAATTGAAAGTATTTTGGTGATTTGCAATTGGTATTACATATTTATGAATGTGTTTATATTAAATTTATAATGTATGAATGTATTTTTGTATTTATGAATGTATTTATATGTACATTGTATATTTGTAACTTATGCACATTAATAAGCCCATGTATGTATGTATGTACACACTTCGTGCAATTGTATTGGCGATTTCTGATTAAATTTTAGCTAAGGTATACACTGACATCAAGGTCAACAGAAATATTTTTTAATTTTATGTACATATGTATGTACATACATACAAATATACGTACATATACTTTAATTTTCTTCCATAATGAATTGTTAAAGTTCAATACATGGCTAAGTGTGCCCTGTATACTTTAAATGCCTAACATACATATATTAAAATTACATTATTTGGTAAAAGAATGTATTAACCTATTAACGTAATGGCTAGTCAAAATGATGCGCGATTTTACACCCTTGCAGGGGGTTTATTAATGTTGGCCAAAAGTTTGCAACGCACCTTTGGAGACATCTACGAGCCTATAAAGTATATACAGTATGTTGAGAAACACTACAAATACATACATATGTACATAACATTAACATGTACATATGTTATGAGAGTTACTTGACTCACTGTACATGCATCATATTCCTAATCAGCATCAACAGAGGAGTCAAACTCTGTAGCTCTGTCCGTCTATCCGTCCGTCTATTGCAATGCAACCAAGTCTCTTAGTTCTATCTTGATTAAACTCGACACATTGCCGCATGTTGAAAATGTGTTGGAATGAGCCGGATCAGACTGATATGAAGTATAGCTATCATATACCCTATCGGTCGATTATTATCATCCAACCCATTATAACCAAATTAAACATCATTATGCATATAATTTCTTTAAATTGAACCACGATAACATATAGCTGTATAGTCATAGGAACATCGGTCTTAATGAGAGTTTTTGTATGTACACCAGTATTTTTTTTGAAATAGTAAAGTTTTTCATTAAAAGTTGTCATGAATATATACTTTATTACATATAAACTTGTTTACATTTATTGTAATATGAAATTATAGATGGAGAAATTGTACATGCATTCTTCCATTAGAGCTGGAAAGAACATCGACGATGTATCGATACATTGATGTTTTCCAAATTTTGAAAACATCAAAGTTTTTAAACATCGATGTTCGATGTTCAGCTTAATGAATTAAAATAATATTTGGTTATAATTTGTAGTTTTCTTAACTTCAATAGTTTTTGGCGGAACTGTAAGCTTCTGAAGTGACAACATGGTTGCAATGCTGAGTTCAGGCCCTTATACAACACTGCCCGAGGGGCCTATTACCTTCCTTAAGAGTCTCAGACTATTAAACTGTTATAAATAGCATGTTTTTTTAGTATGTATGTTCATAAAATAAGTATATTTACTAAATTATTCGACTCTTCTCGATTTCATATTGGCAAAAGCTTTGATGAAATCTATACTGCAGGTTATTTACTAACAATATTGACATGATAGGATATGATCCAAGTAATATTTTTTACTCCAAAGATTTTTCTTTTACTTTTGTTTTGAAACTTATCGGACGACTGTGAAAGGTCAAGAGTACTAAGGCGATTTGAACAACTTCTCTGTTGTCCGATCGTATTGAAATTTGAAGCAAAGGTAGATATTGTAGTTAGCTATATACATATAAAAATTAGAACGTTATAAATTATATGCGACATATTTAAATCAAGTTGAAAAATTAAATTATTGATTTGCGGGGGGCGTTAGGCGTGGCACCCAACATTTGACATAAACATGATCTGCGTGGATTGGAACCTTCATGGCAAATTAACATCATACATTACATACTTTATGCGACCATTGAAGTTATCCTGTGCAATAAAAAACATGCATTACACATTATACACATAGCGCTAGAGATGTCTCCTAAACTGCGTTTTATACTTCTATCCAAAATGTATACAGTATGTTAAGAAACACTTTACACATATGTATGTACATAGCATTAACATGCACATTTGAGTAAAGAGTTACTTGACTATCTGTATCTTCCGCAAGGGTATATGTACATACGCATGTATATGCGGACATGCATTGAGGCTGACTTTATATAGTCTACTTTCCTGTGTGAACGCATAATGTTGGTGATTTTTATCAGGCTCTAGCTCTGCTAGGACACATAGTACAAAAACGACGTCATGCGTTCGGGAAGTTTCGGCCAGAGCGTTCGATGAAAGTGGTGTGTCGCTGTCGACATTCATACGTTATGTACACAGCAGACCAATGCTGCAAAACTTTTTAATGTACACTGCCAAAAATGTTTAACAAGTTCTAAGAAGCTGAATATTCATAGAGCCATATATAGTCCGTCTGTCTGTCTGTCCGTTCGTATGAAAACATTGATCTCAGAGTCTATAAGACCTAAGGCTACCAAATTTGGTGTCAATATGTGTTATTATTGCTGTGGTATCGTAGTTACGATAGTTATCGATCAGTTTATAAATGTATCGTAATATTATATATTATAAGTTGCAACACTGAAAACCTAAGTAAGAAAAGTAGTACAAGAATGGAAGAATGAATGTACAATTTCACCATCTATAATTTGATGTTATAATAAAAGTAAACAGGTTTATTCGTAATAATTGCACGCACATTTTAGATTTTGGCCACGCCCTCTACCGCCCCCTTAAATTGAAAATAATTGAAATCGAAGCGAAATTAAGGACGGTTAATTTTTGATAAACACAATAAGTTTAAACAGCCAAATTATATCTGAAAATTAAGATGGAATTTATTTAGGAAATTCTAAATAATTACTGATTTTGAAGCCTCTCCCTAAAAGTATGCAACAAAAACTATGCAAAACATAGAAGTTATATATTGAAGAAATCGTTTTGGTCATGATGAAATTATACTAGATGGTGTTGCCGGTAGAGGTGGAAATAAATCGATGTTGATGCTGAATCGATTTAATTTCAAAAATTCAAGGAAAAAATCGTTTCAAATCGCTTTAAACCGAAATTTGAAATATAAGAAAAAAACTGTTTTTTGGCTTGAAATTAAAGAACAAAATATACAATATAATGAAGATCTCATATTGTTATTAAACAATTACCCCGAACTCAAAACTCTACCCACTATACCCAAAACACTAAAATTGTATACCACCACTAGACATGTTTACTTATTTAATTGTAAACAATGTTCTTCCTTATACATTTTACTCTTTGTCTATAAAAGTTAAAAAGTATCGAGCTCATTATCGATAAGATATCTTTCTTGACAAGAAAGCAGCGCGTGAAGAATAATAACTTCTTTTAATTTTATAATAAACCCCAATATCCAAATAAAGTCTACAATATTACCCTTCACACTAGTAACCAATTTTCTTTTTTAATTTTTATATTACTTTATTTATTAATTGAGTTCACATGCATTCCGATGGTTTTATACCCATTGCAGGTTTTGGCGTCAATCTCTACCGATTGTTTCTATACTGTTTATTTATTTATGATTAATACTATAATTATAGGTTAGCTTATTACTTAGTATTACATATAAACTGGTTTTTTATTGTAATATGAAATTTTAGATGGAGAAATTGTACATACATTCTTTTATTCTTGTAGTACTTTTCTTACTCAGCATTTTACTGCAGCAAATTATAATATATCGCGTTACATTTATGAACTAATCGATAACTATCGTAATTACGATAGCACACTTAGCTTTAGCAGCAGAAGGCTGCAACTGGATATGCATGATTTTGTTAGTTTTCTCATTTCTTTATTTGTTTGTAATTATTGTATATCTATGTATATGTACAAAGGTATATTGTAAATTGGTCTATGGAGAGTAAATGGTTATTATTACTTACTCTTAACACGAGAGGGATTGTCGGTTTTCCTTGAAGACGTGGTAGCTATTAAGTTAACGGGGATTTATTGCTTGGTACTATGATTAAGTTTCGGTTATGTTGGGCTCCGGTTTTGTTCGGTGTATGTTTTATAAGTATTCTAATATGTCTTATACTTTTACGTTTACCGAAGATAGCTTTTTTATTATAAGAATAGGGGAGTTATACTTTATAATATAAAGGAAAGCCATTTATTTCTTACTAACATTAATCTCTGTTCTATTTTTTTACAGAAAAAGTTGTAATGTCCAAAAACACGATGGAGTTTGGGTAGCAGGACCCAAATTTCTATTATGTACGCACGGACTAGCAAGCTTTTTGCCGTTAATTGTCATGACAATATAAACACTATACACATATATATGCAATATATATATATAATATTTATTATATATATATTTAATTAAATATATATATGATTCAATAATAATTATTGCCAGAGATATACATACAATATAAAGGTGATTGCAGTAAGTTTTTCAAATACTTGCACTCACAAGGAATAGAGGAATCTCGGACATGGAGCCGTCCAGTGGGCTGCCACAAGATATAGATCAACAGTCGCTTTTCTGTAATTCATCTGCACTTATTGCTATAACATCGCCTCCAAGTCCGTCAGCCCTATGTGTGTCACAAAATCAATCGCTTAAGGAAGAGCCTGTTACACAATTGTCACCATGTGTCAAACCGAATACACTGAACTTGCAGTCCCAAGTTGCATTACAAACATCAACGCAGCTGTGTCCACCGGTACAAAGCAACAACAACCAAGTATTATCAGGAACAGCAGCAAGTAGCAGCGGCATTTGCAATGCAAATTATGGAAGCAGTCCCGCATTGGCCTCCACCGCCACTGCAATCTCTGCTACTACACAGGCAGCGACCGCCTTTAGTGGCAGTTCAGTGGGGCATCATAATTTACAGCAGCATCATCGCCTGCATACAGTGGGTGCACCTGTCCTAGGACACCAAAACCAGCATTCTCAAAATGCAGCATCAACCAGTAACAGTGCAAGCTTTCCTGCTGGAGGCGGTAGTCAACAGACTCAGCCGCAAGCTATTGAGAAGCTCTCCCGTCCGATGGCCTTTGATAAGGTGAGTTACTGATATAATATAAATAATATATTTAATATATATATATATATATATATACATATATTATAGTTTCCGATTTTGATGAAATTTAATTAGCATATTATTTATATCGAAATTGGGAGATATTGTGCAAAATAACTGAATTAGTGATCTTCAAATGATGTTATTTGCACGGACCCAACGTTTCGCGCCGACTTCCTTAGGAGGCTATTGCTACAATCTTTCTCAGATATCTTTAGAACTCCTCCGATCTTCTTTCATCCATCTGGAGGGAATAATTTATAATTCCGTTACCTAAAGAGTAAGAGTAGCATGTCGAATGCAACTAATTATAGAGACAGCTTTAAAGTAAATTGTTGGCTATACCCAAATTCTTCATGAATCTCTTAACTCCTCACTTCCAACATTTTCTAGATTTCTAGATAAATTTTCTGGAACTGGTATCCTTTGTTGTTAAGAGTTTTCTGGTTAATCTTCAAACTCACGAACACTATACTGAGTTACTGATTTAAGTAAAGCATTTGACACAGTTTATCATTCCCTTTTTGTTTATTTACTGGACCTTTTGGCTACTTTTCACATTTTTTTCGGTAGTAGGTCCTTGTGCTATCTGTGCGCTGCTTTTATTCATTGGAGGACAGAGCTAGGTCGACTTATCTGCTTATCCTGACTCCGAATATTTGTAATATTTAATACATTTGTGGTAGATATCTCCTAAGGTGTGTTGCAAACTTCTGATCAAGATAATATACCCCCCTGCATGAGTATTATAACTGAAGCCATTCATTAGTAAATATATCAATAATGAAATTGTAGGCTCAAAATGAATATTACATAATTTCGGGTCCACTGAATATTCTTCGATAACCTTCAAATATCACTTTAAAACCAGTAAGAAAGCAACAGTCGCGCAGCACGCGACAGTGGGATACCCTTTCACCTATGTTCCTATTTATGTAGAAATATACATATGCACATACTTTGAAATTATAGTCTCCCTTGTTAGCTGACACAAGCACTTGGTTTTATGCTCATACTTTCTTAAATAACTTCTGTGTTTATTGACCTATCGGATTTCAATTTCGGGAATACGTAGATATTTCATTCAGTTTATTATATGTTAAAGTCAGAAAGTTGTATCTTTTATACAGCGCTTATAAATTGAGTTCAAAAATGAAATTATTAATTTGCGGGGGCGGTGGGCGTGGCATCCAACATTTGAAATAAACTTGATCTGCGCCGGCTACACAAAAATGTTCATGCCAAATTTGGTAACTCTAGCTCTTATAATAGCTGAGATCTGTGTATTCATTTGGTCATCCGGACATCCAGACAGACAGACATGGCTCAATCGACTCGGCTAGTGATCCCGAGCAAGAATATATGTATATACTTTATGGGGTCTGCCACGCCTCCTTCTGCCTGTTACATACATTTGCACAAAGTTAGTATACCCTTTTTTGACCATTTTCAATGCACTATGGGCAAAAAGCCCAAAATTTTTGCATAAAGTCCAATTTTAATGTTAGACATTCAAATTTGGCACACATATGTAAAGAATTATTATAGAATTTCGGAATTTTTTTTTAATATAACCACGCCTTTAATCTATCCGCCCACATTACCGTAGCCGTGCGTGCGTCGGTCTGTGTGGGATAATCGCCAAAAGTATTTCTAGTCGATGTAGACTTGACAAAAAATGTGTTTATTGTAATTGTAAAATAATATATAAAAAGTAAACTATATCGGACTATTATATCATATAGCTGGCATATAAACGATAGTAAAATTTTGCATTTTTTTAACTTTATTTGTTTTGTAAATTCGAGGAAAACTCAAAAATAATCATAACATCGAAATATATTGTTTTGGATTAGTTCTTCAAGGCATATTTTGTCAATTGACTAGTTCTCATATGCTTCAGTATTTTGCAGTATTTTTGTTTTGTGTATTTTTTTGTTTCATTTCTTCTTATTTATTGAATCTGCTCAGTTTATGAGAGTATTTTTTATAGTGCTTGTTCCTTGCTTCTGAAGCATTTTCTCCTAAACATCCAACTGGGACCAACTGGGTAGTTTATAAAAATTTCACCTTTTTTTTAATTTCATCAACGACTGATTTGCAGATGCTGCTCATATTACTTTTTTCAATCATCCATTTTGTTAATTTGAACTTATCGCGGCCATTGCTCCCCCAAACCTGCAGCAGCGTAAAATGTCGAAACTGATATTCGGCTGCAACATGTCATTTTTTTCAAAAAGGGGCCAAAACGGGCAAAAGATATTATTACCACCATAATCTATACACTTTTACCGAAAATAAACCAATTTTAGTAGAACGCTCCTACAGGCGCCAAAAAGTTATACTCCACGGAACACAATTAAATATGTTCGATTTTAGCTGCAAAAACACATCAACAACATTGGAAATACACGACGAAATATACAGACACATAAAAACTAACATAAAACATTGAACATAAATATCTGTACAATTATTTTCCATATTAACAAATTATTTTCACTTTAACGAAACAGCCAGAATTTGAGCGCCAAATTAATCAATATTTACGGTTGCATTTCAATCAGTCGATCATGCAGTTAATCAGCAGACTTTGTTAGCGCGGCAATTGTAAACCGTGAGCTTTAAAATTATTCATATTTAGAAAACACATTAAATTTTGTGTTTTAAAACTATGAAAAAAAGACTTTCTGCAAAAATTTCGAGCTTTTTGCCTATAGTGCAATGGTCGAAGGGTATAAAAAGAGAATAAATATGTTTATTGTAGCTTTCGTACTTGTTTTTGATAATCTTTAATGATAGAATGGTATAAAAGGATTATCTTTCGCAAAAGCCGCTAACCTCGATAATTACGAAACAACAAGAAGGTTTTCAAATAACATTGACATTGACAACATTGACATTAACAATAAGTTGAAGAGTTTCGTTTACAAAATTATCATTTTCAGATGGAAGTTCTGGTGCGTGAGATGCAGGATCAGGAGCATGGAGTGCCTGTCCGTCAACAGAAAATGTTTCTTACGTCAATACCATATGCGTTTATGGGTAACTGAGGTTTCCTTTTATTAAATTGAAAGCCATAAACAGGCTTTTACACATTTTTATTGCAGGATATGATCTTATTGAATGGTTGATGGACCGGTTACAAATCGAAGAGTCTGAAGCATTAAGCATTGCCAATCAACTATGTCTACATGGATATTTTTTTCCCGTTAATGATTCGAAGACGTTAACGGTGAAGGATGACTCCTCTCTTTATCGCTTTCAAACACCATATTATTGGCCATGGCAACACAAAGCTCCAGACAATGTTGAATACGCTATTTATTTAGCAAAACGATCACTGCGTAACAAACAACGTCATGCATTGGAAGACTATGAGGCGGAGGCTCTGGCTTCACTTCATAAGAATCTTAAAGGAAAATGGGATTTCATTTCAATGCAGGCTGAGGAACAGGTTCGTTTGGCGAAAGAGCGTAAGAAAGGCGATAAGATTGTTGGTGATTCGCAAGAGCGAGCCTATTGGCGAGTTCATCGACCACCTCTAGGCCAATTTACTCCACTCGAACCGTGCCCAGTACCGTCTCGGGATAGACAGGGTCTTAAACCTAATAAAAAGAAGACTGTCGACGACGTTCAAAGAGAAGTAGACTATCTTGGCAAGTCTCTGAATCGAACACGCATGAAAATGTCACTTGCCTGTAAATCTCTCGTTTGTTACTCAGAGACATTCTGCGAGTACGATTTTTTCCTACAGCCTGCTCTACCCTCCAACCCTTGGGTAACTGAAGACATTACTTTTTGGCAATTGAATAACACATTTGTTGATATTCCTACTGAGAAACGTGTAAGACGTTGGGCTATTTCAATCGAAGAGCTTGTATCGGATCCTACAGGATTACAGGAGTTTACAAATTTTTTGGAAAAAGAATATTCTCACGAAAATATACGTTTTTGGATTGCCGTCAATCATCTCCGTCGTTCCGCGCATTCGCAGGTAGCACACAAAGTAAACGAAATATTTGAGTAAGTATTATAATAGATTTTAAGCATAATGTATGGTATATTTTTTTAATTGAATATCTAAATTACAGAGAGTTCCTTAAGCCCGGCGCACCATGTGAAATAAACATTGACGGAAAGACAATGGAGTGTGTTCTGAAGGGTTTAAAAAACCCAACACGATTTACTTTCGATTCCGCCTCGGAGCATATATATATGTTGCTACTGAAAAAAGATTGTTACCCACGATTCGTTCGCTCAGAGCACTATAAACGTCTGGTCGAGAGCGGAATTCAGCCTTCGCACAAGAAACGATTTTTTAATTTTGGTGGTGTTAGTGGAGCTAAAAAGAAAATGACAGCTGCCCTGTCAAGTCAACCTATTCTTAGTGATCTATCGAAAGGCTCAATTGGTGCTGCTGCTGGCACAGGCTCCAATATGCAGACACCGAATCAAGGAAATCTTTCACGACGCCGTGGCAGTGATCGTAGTCTAACAGGTTCGGCTCATGAATTAGCCGTAATTGGAGTTAACAAAGATGTTGGATCCAAAGTTCCTCACTCTCACTCCCAAAATAACCTAAGCGAGATTCCCTACAGGTGACTTACTTACTTAATTACTAAATAGGGTGTATTTCACATACACATATCCAATTAAATCCTGAAAAAAACCTATCTTCGGCATGCCGAAGGTTTTATAACTTTGCATCATTTGTCATCAATCTTATGCAATTATTTGAATACTAGCTATATATAAGATTGTAGATGTGTATACCTTTGTGGTAAACAAGAGTTTTGGTTGATGCTTTATGGAATCACATGCAATGGATGGTGTTTGATACTTAAGATTTATTCTGATTTAATGTAATGTAATGTTTCGATAGTTAACTTTAAACCATTTTAGTTTAAAAAGTTACGCAGCGGCATGTGTTGTGTGCTTGACAGTTAACTATCGAAAGAGGAAGATTTAACGATGATTAAAAGGATATCGATAAATTAAACCGATATATTAAAATAAGTGTGATAGGCAAATTGAGGGGGTTGCCAGATCTCCATACCTTAACTCTACACAAATTTACATTACATTAACATGTGCATTTGAGTAAAGTGTTACTTCACTGTCTGTATGAACATATCAGGTCAGAATCATTATCCGAATCGATTGTTTACTTATCTTCTAAATTTGAATCCATTTGGAGTCGATCGTTCTGACATCGCTTCGTTTCTGGGAGTTGTTTGGACTTTGCAATAGTTTTTTTAAAATTGCTCAACGATGTGCACTCAATTGTAGGCTTCTTTAATTGTTTATTTACTAATTTATGAGAGACTGACAAATCTGACAAAATTCCCTCTTAAAATCCCACTCAAGGAATAGACTATACGATGAACAGTTCTAAGATGCCTTTCAAAATATATGTCATAAGCTATTTCTTGTGATAATGAATAAAAAATATATATTGTACGAGCATGCCGAAAGTCCCATACCCTTGCAGTTTCTTATACCCTCTGATCGTTCCTATATTAGCGATATATAATGGTGCAAAATATTATGTCTCACTTTGACTGGCAGTGATAAGTTACGTTATTTCTAAAACTTAAACTGGTCTTCATAAAAAACCCTGTATTTCGGCCGATTGTTCCTATGGCATCTATATGTTATAGTGGTCCGATTTTGATGAAACTTTATTCGCATATTATATATATATAGAAACAGTCCGATGTAGCAACTTATATACAGCGTGCATGTGTACCATGTTTCATCAAAATAACTTTCAAACTAAGCGACTAGGACAGGGCTAGTTAACGGACAGGGCTAGTTCAATTCCTCTGTTGATGCTAATGCAGAATATATGTATATACTGCAAACCCCTGACCAACCCTGACCCTTTGCAAAGGTATAATAACATTAGAGAAGCAATCGAAAACGTAATTTATTTACTTACTAAATGCAGCAGTCGAAAGTTGTTATTAGTTAATAATAATATGTAATTAGAGGCTTCTGTTTAGGAATGAAGTATAAAAATGTAATAATAAATTTGTAATACAATTACTTTTACTACACACAGAGAAGCGTCTAACACGAAGTTACCACAGTTGGAGACAACTGCAGAGAGCTCATCAGTTGTAGCCAGTGCTATATGTCCTTGGGATGAGCCGGGTACAATAGAAACATCAACATCATCAACCGCAGCAGTGCCGCAGCCAAAATTATCTGTTTATTCCTGGGAGCGTAAAAGTAGAGCATCAAATGCACCATTAACATCGTCTTCATCAGATACAGATAATATCTCGGCTCGGCCCTTAACTTCAGAGCAGGAGAAGGTTAACGCCAGAGAAGATACACAACAGAAAACCAGGTTAAAAATTATATTTAGGCTTTTTAAGAATAATTCAATTACGTTTTTTTACAGCACTTGTATGGAAATTAGTGAGGTACCAGATCGTATTCAGCGCAATTTGGGGATTCGACACCAGAACACAGTTGATAGTGGAGAGACTGGAAAAAAGCGATTAATACCCAATCCAATTGAACAGCGTCGTGCCTCCGTGTCCTACTCGTCCAGGTAACACATTGATAATAGAAAGTTGCACGACAGTCGGATAATTGTCATAGTATAATAAATATACTCTTCAAGCGTATATAACATACAATATATATTATGTACATATATACAATTTGTCACTCACCAGAAATTAACTTTATTTCGCAGTCCCTGGGAGCATCAGTTCACAGTTGCCAATTGCCCATCCACAACTACAACAACGCCTTTCGTAAACACGAATCGTTTAACATCGGAGTCCCGAAATGAAGGCAGCAAAAGTTCCATCAATAAAGACGAACGAGCTTATGTTGAAGACAAAGCTAAGCTGGAGGATAATCTTCAAAAATTGTCGATGTCGCAAAAGAAACCAGAAGTATCTGAGATTGAGGTACAAATATTAGCAACATCAGCTTCAACACCAACCATAGTCGAGAGCACGCTGAAAGAGAGTGGTGTACCAGCCTTTGTAGTACCATTAATCCAAAGCCAAAGCTCATCGACCACTGCGCCGCCCGCTGTTCAACTTTGTGAAGAGAGAGAAAGTCCTACTTCCAGCGAGACTGTTGGCATGGGTGCAATAAAAGCTACAGTTGATAGAGAATCGAACGATTCTCCTATGGAGATAAAAGAAGTGCAAATAGAACTGATAAACCCTCATACTTGTACGAGCAGTGGTATGCAGATTCGACTTATGTCTACCAGTAAAGTGGGGCAGCTTAAGATTGTAGAAAACAATGCCGATCCGTGTAGTAGCAAAGATCTTCAAGGTGAGTTGGATACTGCAATCGTAGTTAATGGTGTCTCTAACATGCCAATTAGTTGCAGATACTGCGTTGGAGGTGGAGGAGGGACATGGACTTGAAAACATTGAGGCAGAGCTATCGCCGACTACCGATGAGTACCAGGAGGGAATGCATTTTGGGGATGCCAGTAAGGATGCCGTCTATGATTACGATATTATAGATTCCAAAAGGAATAAATCCTATGTACCGCCAGCGCCAACACCAGCACCTTCAATGGCTCCACTCGCTGTATTAGATGTCGATACAGTGGACGATGACCTCTTTGATGAATCGATTACAGTTCAAATTGTAACTCCATCTGTAAGCAAAGATGAGGAACGCCGGCGACGAAAGAAACGCAATTCGGAGGGGAAAAAAATCAATTCACTAGATGATAAGGACAAAGGGAATGAGAAAGCCGGTACCTCAGCGCAAACAAATACTAACGAAGTGGAACACAATGCTATATGCCCGTGGGAAGATGAGTAAGTTATTGTATTTTTCCCAACGGATCTCGTTACAATTTCACTAATAAACCAATTCCCATTTCCATATTCTGTAGGAACGTGAGCACCAGTGACGGAACTTTTGTTAAGACATATGCTACGTTAGGGTACTTATGAATAAAGCAGAATATTTTAAAATTAGTGGCTAATAATTTGCTAAGGAAGAAGGCATCAAAACAAATTTGCGTACTTATTCATAGGTACATTGTATATGAGAAACTTCCTTATCATATTATTCCTCCTATCGTTATAAATGTAATAAAATACATAAACTTGCATGTCATTTATGTAATAGGATAATCCGGTATGCAAACATACATAGTTACTTTACAAATAATTATGTTTATCGTTATTCAGTGTACATACATATACATATGTTTATCGACGCATTTGCGAAAGTATCGTACATATACATATGTCGAACAACTACATATATTATATTACAGAAGAGTCTTTTACAAGTTTCTTTTGTGTGGTAACGGTAACTGGCTAGAATATGTGCTTTTGTTAAAACGCGACGTAATCTCTCTTTATATAATTCCATGCAACATATTTCGAAATAGTGAGAAATAAGAATAAATTCTGCTAAAATTCATTTACAATTACACTGTGCGACAATTTACAGGGTATCAAAAGTTTATGCAATTCTGCGACTTTTCACTTGGGAGTCGCAGAATTGGATTAATATTGGATACCCTGTAAATTGTCACACAGTGTTATTGCTTTCTCGTTCTAATCGCGCTTCTAAAGTAATCTTATTCTAAGAAACAGTAACATTTATTTCAAATTTGTCTCTAGTTTCTACCTAAAATTGCTGAGATCTTCAGAGAGACGCATACGGCTAAATTGATTCCGTAAGTAATGCTGATCAAGAATATATAAACATTGTAGATCTGCCGCGTCTTTTTCAGCCTGTTACATTTGCATAAAGTCAGGTGACATTGTTGACAATTTTTTCAAAAATTACATAAAATTTGTTACTTCGTTTCGGGGTATTTTAAAAACTTACGTCATTGGGACACATTCATAAATGAATTAAAGTACATAGATTTGGTAAAAAGCCTGGATATTACTTTGCGTTTTAATAAATGCTATTATTCTAGACTATTAACAAACATACGCCATTGAGTAAAGCAAAGACGAACAAAAACTATTCAAAATCCAAGCATCACATAATGAACAGAGCAGATAATAAAAATGTGTCGCACAAGTGAAAAACAAAGAGCATTATCTTATATATATATATATATATATATATATATATATATATAAACCCTATACCGTACCTAATATGTTAAACTATTCTTCATGAACAAACGCACAATGCCGCCTTTTGTTAGTTAAGGTTGCAAATATCACATCATTTTAACCATATAAGATAATATTGATTATATTAAAATGGATGCTACGAATAGATGCTTACTTATAGGCTGTCCATGTACACATTTCTTGGCGGCCTCAAAAATCAAGTTTTTAAAACAAGAATAATCAAAAAGTTAACGATTTTAAATCATTGATAGTTCGTTTATTAAGTTCTTTAAGTTCGAACACAAAAACAACATGTACGAAAGAAACAGTCAAGCGTGCTCGACTGTGATACACCCGCCACCCAACTTGCTATATTACATTTTTGTTTATTTGATTTTATTATTATACAATATAAAAGATAAACTTTAATTATTGTATTTAACACTTATTATAAATACGTCATCGCCTACTGCACTTAAAACAACTAAAACTAAATACAAACAATTCATAAATAGAGAGCACAACTTTTATTGTCACTAACTTTCAGTAAGAATACTAAAAAGTTAAGGATCAATAGACAAGTCGGTATTCCGTGTCCGTCTTTCCGTTCGATTATGAAATTGGCCACACCCCCATGTGAATAGCGGGTATATACATATGCGTACAGATAGTCAAGTAACTCTTTATTCAAATGCACATGTTCATGTAATGTACATATGTGTAAAGAGTTACTTGACTCACTGTATGTATTACAATCGATTACACTCGACTGTAGCTTTCTTACTTGCAATTACTTCTCTCGCTGTAAATAAGTCGGTTCGATAAATCGTTTAACTGAAAAAGAATCTATTGGCCGATTTTGTTATACCCTTGGAACATTACAAATTGTCAAATAGGGTATACTAATTTTGTGCAAATGTAACAAACATATGTACCATCACCACCATCATCCACCATTTATATATTCTTGAACAAGAGTCGATTTAGTCTTGTCCGTCTATTATCAAAGCTGGAGACATCAAATTTGGCATGAATCATGTTCTGTATATCCTACGCAGAAAGAGCTAATAAATTGGCTACCTTAAACTAAATGAATTACAACATGGTAATGCCCATACGGTAGATAAATACTATATGAATGTACTCTCCAACCTGTAGTCTGATCATACAATAAAATAAATAAGAAAGCTACACCCGCTGAAGCCGCTACTCATCTGGTCATCCACTAATATATTTTGGTTTCGATTTCGATGATCTACCATTTTTATACTCTACGACCATTGAAAATGGTCAAAAAAGGGTATACTAGCTTTGTGCAAAAGTATCAAACATGCAAAGGCGTAGAGGACCCCATAAAATATATATATTATTGGTCAGTACTACAAACCGAGTTTATTGAGCCATTTGAGGCGCTGATCTCAACAACTTTAAGAGCTAACGACAACAAATTGGGCATAAATATATTTAATAATAAATATTTTTAGCATACGCAGATCAATTTCTGTGTCGACATACAATATTCATATATATTTTAAATTGGATAATAAACACTGAGATAAATATTTAAGTCAACATTCTCAGTAGTTAAACAATTGGTCGGAATGTATTTTACTATCGGACGCGCTTGACTGCAGCTTTCGTCTCGTTTTAAATTGTAATTAAGTATTTATTTTCAGATTTATATTATTATTATTAATAGATGTTGAAAAATGCGGTCAAACTAAATATACTATATATGACAACTAAGCTACAGTCGAGCGCGCCCGACAGTAAGATACCTTTCGCCCAATTTTGGAAGACCTTATTCTTCTGAGCTATAAAAAATGTTGAGCCAAATAGCTTCTGTGTTAATTATTCGATCACATTAAAAAGTATTTATGTATCTATGTATATTTTAAAGCAAAAAGTTGTGGCATGAATACTTTACTTTACAATCACAAATTACCGATTTTTGCGTGGGCAGTGGGTGTGGCATTCAACATTTGAAATACACTGGATCAACTGATGGTATACATACTTGAGATCTCGATGTTTGAACAGACTCGGCTATGGATCCTGAGCAAAATATATATTGTATATATATGCCTATTACATACATTTGCACAATGTTAGTATACCCTCTTTTGACCATTGTCATTGCCCAAAGGGTATGAAAAATGTAGGGAAAAGTGTTTATTTCTTTTGCAAGACACTTTGTAGAATGAAACAAAATGACAATATGAAAAACTAAACTGTTTAAGCTTTACTTTAAATACGGAATTGTCGCTTATTTAATATATTTTAGAAAATATTGGAATTGAAACGGTATGTTGCAGATATGGATTAGTTAAATAATTAGTTCATTTGTTTTAAAGACAACAGAAACACAATCTACATTATTTTATCCTTTCACAAATGTTTACGAGCTAAGCTGATGAGGGCCTGCTTTAGTATACAATAAAATTGAAACTGAACATCTATCGGTAATATGTACAATACATATGTAGTTACATTGATTTCTGTTATATTCATTTGCAGGAATGTGAGACATAAATAATTTGGCATTAAAATCCAAATTTGGAAAAAACGACATGCGATATTTTCGTAAAAAAGAGTCGATCTATAATGTATAATGTATAGCTGTATAAACACTTCACAAGCCAAAAGATACTAGTCGCAATGTTCGAAACATATAAAGTTAATAATAATGACCGAATTCAAATTATATACTCTAGAAATATATTATATTTCAAGACTAATGTTATCTTAATATTGTATTTTTTAAAAGTAAAATCCGCCTAGAGCAGTAACATTCCTTATACATATGTGTACATACATACTACGTACAGTGGCAGGTTGAAGGTATGAAAGTAAAAACTTTTTCATTAACAACTATTTTCTTATAATTTTAGTTGTTGATTATGGGTTGTTTTTACAATTGTTATGTATAATGAAAACAAAAATATAATAAGAAATGTTTTGTTGTTAATAAATTTAAAAAAAAAAAAACCATTTTTAGAAAACAAATTTACGTAACAGCTACTTGGTTAAGAAGATAAGAGATTTTCATTGGAAGTCTCTTAACAACCTACTACATTTTAGATGGGATACATGAGGGGCCCGACGATTCTAGCGGAATAAAAATCGAAAGTAACCCTATAAAAATTTTATTTTTGGTTTTAAATTTGAACTGCGAACATTCAATTAAAAACTTTTACGGGACCTTTTAAATTAGTAATGTGAAACTATCGAGCCACTAGCGGAAGTATCGATGTTTCCTTTTTAATTTTTAAACCATCGATTTTCTTGCTAGTTTCGAAAGTGCAAAGGATTGGGACTTCTTATTAATTTCTGTCATCATGCGAACTATTAATTGGGTAAGTCGCTATTTTTTACTAAAGTTTGTTTATTAAATTAACAAATATAAGTAATATATATTATATATATATATATATTTACATAACATATTATTACAAATAGGGAATGCCTTAAACAATCACCGCCGTTGGCAAATGTGCATCGAACAAATGAAGGGCTGAATGATGATGTTTTATTCTAAAGGGAAATAATACAGTTTGCAAGGCATTACAAGACTCTAACATATAAATCTAGTGCCAAGTCTGCATACCGCAATTTCTCTTCCCTAACTCTTGGATATCGCCAGATGAACTGATCTGACGCGCCAAGCATAGCTTAATTCTTAGTTAAATCGGTGTGACCAATTACAACAACGATAAAAACGCATACAATAAAATACTAAATCTATGTGCCCTCTATCGGTGACCAATTACTTAACTGACTATCGATAGCCAACTTATCCGTTCCGCAACATGTATATTTATAATTGATATTAATACTAATATAATATTATTCACTTTTTTTTCATATATGTATCCTCGCATCAAACTTGTCATGCCAAACTTGTTGTCTCTAGCATATTTAATTGCCACTTTAACCGTTTAACCACATTAACCACTGCCTTCAACTGTTCCTTCCGTTACTTGATTAATTATGTGTTGGCCCCTTAGCAGATGCGGGCGCTTGTGCATTGCACACCCTGAACCCGTTAGCTACGGGCCTGCATGACAGTAAAGCTCTGCATTGGAACTTGAACAGTCTATGTATTATATCAATCAATGCAAACTGTGAGTTTTCAACAACCTACTTATCTAATCATTCCAACGAAATAAGCTAAATGACAGCAGAGTTTTATACTCTTTGACCATTAAAATTGTCAAAACAGGGTATTCTAATTTGTGCAAATGTATGTATATGTAACAAACAACAGTACAATAGACATCTGCCTTAAAATGACACAAGGGTTTGCTAAATTCTAAAAAAGAACCATCAAATTCGGCATGAATTTTCCTGTATAGCGTATGCAGATCAAGATTATTTCAAATGTTGCATGCCACGCCGAATGCCAAGAATTCAAGTATCAAGACAATTTGCAGACAATTTGCTATGGGAAACTATTTTTAAGGCCTTCGAAACTATTTATTGTTCAGTGTTATTACCACCTAAATGATTTTTTCACATTTAGCTATAGATAGTAAAAAGATATTAGGCGAAAATTCTTTATTAAAATTAAAAAAAAAAATTACATAAAATTTTGTTTTTGGAAAAAAATTGAAGCTACATATATATTATATTTCACACAGTCTGTGCAGAAAGATAAGCTTTAAAACATAGATTTTCAATGCGTCTTTACCCACCTGTTGGAGTGCAAATTCATATATTCCAAATACTTTGAACGCGTTTATCTGGGAACCATGTTACCGGCACTAATAAAAGACGAGGGCCTGATCTACTGATCGGATTTACTTAATTTAAAGGTCTTTGGAAAGGAATTACTTATTTTAGTCAATGTCAGTCGAAATCACCTTTTTGTTTTCGAATATTTTAATTATAATAAATGATTTGTATTTAAGTTTTTCAGGAATCATCAAAATTTTTCAAATCAGAGGCTTAACTCTTGTAATGTGGACCCCTTTCAGTGACTTTCGTAAATCGATAACTTTCTTAAAAATAATATTTTTTTTGTAATTTAGTGTCGTAATAAAGGTAAATGTAGCCCTGCGAGCGGGAAGATCATATGTCTATTTATTGTCTTACAATATCTTGTTTAAGTCTGGGTGATTTACTGCAAAGCCTGGAGGGTATTTCATGGCCGAGAACTCGGAACTGTAGCTTTCGTACTTATTTAACACTAACATCTAATACACCCGTGATTACTTATTTAAATTGGGTATCTACTACTGCCAAGCAAATCCATATTGCAGATAGATTAGAACGGTCGACCAAATGCGAACAGTTGAGCAACTTGTAGTTGGGATTACGCTGTTGCAGCTGATACTGGGGTGTTACCCACTGGAATGTTATTCCTGCGACTCGGCTGAGAATGCCGAGTGCGCCACGCGTCCCGGCCAGCAGTTGGAGGTGGAAGAGTGTGCATCATCAGCGGATGAATGTGTTATTTCGATAACAGCAGGCTTAACGCGACGCGGCTGCTTGAAACGGCTCTACCCGAACGGATACTGTGCAGAGCCCTGCGATCGGTGCACAACAAGCCTTTGCAATCGCCACGTTTATCCTGTAAATCGTCTGAAATGTTATCAGTGCAGCGGTGCCGACTGCATTGATGTTAGCCAGCGACCCTCTCTTCTGCTACCTTGTCCAATCTACAACTCAAATGATCGTTGCTATACCAATATCTTGCACCTGAGCAACACGCAACGTGGATGTGAGCACTCAAATCTCCCCGACACTTGTCCGCATGTGTGCCTCAAGTGCAACTACAATGGTTGTAATATGGAACGTACCGTCAGTGAGAGTCGCTGCTTGCAGTGCACGCATACTTCATTCTCCCCCAATAGCAATTGCCTACGCGATCAGAATCAGAATCACGATACAAGGTGCGCCCTTAGCAATGCGACTGTGACGCAGTGCACCAACAAAGTGATGTACGGCCATAGAGAGCGTTGTTACACACATCGTAACAGCCAAACGAATGTTCTACAACGTGGCTGCTCGACCACAATGGGTTTCTTTCCCACCGGCGAGCTGACCGAATGCTATGGCGACAATTGCAACGACCACTGCCAAGACATAGCCTGCGCAACATGCAACTCAACCACTGATGCCAAGTGCCGTGTGGGTCTTTCCTTAAGCAGCAAGCAATGCGTCCCTGGAACTGTTTCCTGTTATTCCTGCGAGCAAGGTACGGTTGAGTAGTAGCTTTTGAAAGGGTTTTTTCTTATTTGAAGAGGCGCAAACGAGCGTGACTCAATTGTAAAAACGCATTACATACGTCTTTTATCCCTGAGAATCAGGAGCTCGTGCATACCATACATGGGAAAATCGATTCGGCGGCTGTTGATGCTGATTCGAAATAAACATACATACATATACTTGAGTTGACCGAAAAGAAACCGTTGATTTCGCATATAATTTTTTCACAATTTTTTTGAACGGCTTATGACTTTGTTATTGCATTCTTTCTTTTGTCAGTTATCAGCGGGGACTTTTAGCTTGTTTTAGAAAAAAGGCGAGTGTAATTTTGTTTATATTTGTTTGTTTGGCGGGAATTTTAATATGGAGCCCACAAAGGATCATTTTCGTCATAGTTTACTTTATTATTTCCGGTTTCTTTTCGGTCAACCCAATATATTAGGTTGAAAAATAAGTTCCTTCGGCTTATTTCCTAGAGTTTTATTTAAATTTATTATGATGTTGCTAAGAAAAGTGTTTGTATTCATTAGAAAGTAGGTTTTCTGCTCTACAAAACTGTATTATATGCGTTTTTAGTCTAATTTGATTTGAACTTATTTTTGAGGTTTAAAAATGAAATACCCAGTAGCCAAAATCGGTTCTCTTTAACATATATTTCTTTTATAGATAAGATAACATTGGTTAATTAGTGGTTTCCGAAGTTAAAAAACGGCAACTTCGATTTGCAGAAAAAATCGGAGCCTGCGCGCCTGTTTGAAAAAAAATAAACCGAATGAATTTAGTCCCCAACCCAAGAGTTTATAGGGTCGCAGATATCTCGTTCAGAATAATTAACAAAATAGACTATAAATTTATGTAAAAGCCTAGCCAACAAATTTTAGAAATAAACATTAATTTGGAGCCAATTTAAGCACAATACAATACAATTTCCATAATAGTTTTAATATACACAATTTAATTAGTAGATATCGATTTTAGACTTCAATTTTTTGCAGGAATTTCAGACAAAAGTTTTTTTTTACATTTCTGCATTTAGTTTCCTTGTGTTATGTATAAGTTTCAAATGACTTGATCTAAGTTCGAGTTTAAGCATATGTACCAAAAATTATTTAACAGATTTTTAATCATTAGATACTATTTTGCGTCGAGGTTGTGCCGACGCAGACTTTATGCCCGGTGCTAAGGAGGTTTGTCAACTGTGTCGCAATGGTGATGCTTGCAATCGTTGGTCCGTCCGTAGCTGCTACCGTTGCAACTCACAGAATCCCGAAGATGATTGCGCTTTAATGATAGAACCCAGCGTCATTCCAATAAGCAACTGTACTGCGTCAACGGAGATGTGCGTGAGCACTGTTGTGAGCCGGCTGCAGTCTGTTTACACGGTACGAGGCTGCGCTGGAGAAGTACCCGAATGCACATCTAATGATCCTTACTGCGTACGCTGCAATGGCAGCCTCTGCAATTCGATACCAACCGTGTGGGGCACACGCTACGCAAAAGTACAAGTGCAATTTGCGGAACGAAGAACAAAGCACAGCTTGCGACTTCTCGACTATTTGTGGCCGTCTACATGGTAATTTGCTAATCCGACATCGGTTTGACTTTCAATGCTTATGTCAAACATATGAAGTACACTATTCCGCCTGGTACCCTTTCGTATTATGAATTTATATTAAACAATTTTGAAAGCCTTTAACTTAGTTTTATTCTAGTAAAAAAATGTTAAATAAATCAGGTCTACGAGAGTGGTCTAAAATATATCTCGCACCTGACAGTGATACGACAATTTAAAGAATGTGGTATTTATTTCAGTTTTAATACAATTCCCTGCTAAGTCCATACACAGCGATGCTCACCTCTTCAAACCCTCTACAAGATATTGTCGCAGTACTCCACATAGTGGCTTTTTATTAAAGTTAAGCACCCTCGTTTGATAAAAAATATCAATTCTTCAAGCGCAAGTCCTATCTTTGGAAATAAAAAGAAGTACCTAGTAGTTAGTGTCAGCCCCTAATTCGCAGAATCTGCATTTCGCATTTCTAACAACATACATATGAATATCTAGTTAACAATGGCCTGTAACTGCATACTTATAATTCATATGGAGCTTGCGTATACCTTTTGAGGTCGTAGCAGCCAAGAAGGGACTTAGATTGCTGTCGACTTGGTGTATGGGCCTGCCCACTGCACGTGTCTTTGTCTCCTTCTCTGTCAAGAGTTTTTTGGCTATAAAGCTCCGGCCATTATTAAGCATTAGGTGCCTACTTTTGCCAAGGACACCTGCCCGTAAGTTTTTGTGTCCCGTTATCCACCTCAACGTGACGTCGTTATCCTTCCCTAGTCTGTCTAGATTTGTTGTAACTTCCATTAAGCTTTCTTTTACATACATTTACACAATTGACACACCCTTTTTATGACAATTTTGGTAGTGTTTTCCTATAGTTGTACTTCAAGATAGGCACTTGAATGGACCCATTGCTTACCTAAATCGATTTGAAATCATCGAGCTTAATTCGATGACCCAGAAAATGTGTTCACCTGTCAGTTTGTCTTTGTCATGTGTAAACCTCATTGTTTCGCGACTTTTTCTACTTTCATTATGAATTACAGACAAAATATAGTATCTCTGCACGCATTGGCTTTATTTAACCTTACATCTAATACATAAATAATTTTGAAATAATTTAAGTAAAAATTATTTGTATGTTAGTTGTTAATTTCGAAAATTCTTTCACACAAAACAAAAACCAATTAATTTTAATAAAGAATACTTTTGGTTAATTTCATTAGATGTTCAATATAACCGACTCAAAGGGCTTTAAATTTCTTGCAATAAATATTTGTTTGTAAAAACCTTTTGTTTAGCAGCATATCAACGCATTTATGTGGAAGTAGTGTGTATCGCGTTTGCTTAGAATTGTGATTTTATTGCCAGATATGATTGAAATCGGTATAGTAACGATATAAATGTAGCTACATTTTAACTAATATCCGTTATTTTCGTTATTTTTATCTTTTAGTTCTGTAATGTTTTAATATTGATTTTTTGATATACGATGTTTTTGCAAAAATGCGTCCATTTAGTTAAAAACAAAAAGGTGAAGGGAATGCATGGAAATCAAGACCAAAATATTTTGAACTCTATAATTTGGAGTTATATCTAAGTTAACCATTAAAAATTGCTTAATTTGTATGAATTGTAGTATAGAGTAAACCTTAAAATACAATAAGAAAGCATTTTTCTAAAGTCAAAGGCAACTTGGTGAATAATTTATATATTTCAAATCCATCCCACGCTTCAGCTGTGCATTTGCTTATTATCTGTGATAATCCAGCGAACAAGATTTGATTAGCTGCGACATTTAATTTAACCGCTGAAAATACAAAATGTATGTTTGTATATTAAAGATTAGAAAATAAACCTAAAAAAGCTATAAAAACAATAAAATATTGCCATGTTTTGGTAATAACTGAAGCAGTAAAAATCTTTTTTAGCTAATGTTTATAATTTTGTGTTGTCAAAAATTGATTTTGGATTTTGGTGCACGCGATTTGACAACTGATTTTGAGTATGCCTCATAAGCTGATTTAAAATATCCAATCAGTTGAATAACTTCTGTGTTTATAGTCCAATCGGATTAAAATTATAAATCGGCTTAAGGGCCTAGCACCAAACATATGATATAAAATATAATCTAATCGAATCTAATTAGGGGACAGACAAAATAATGTGTTTTTCATATAGTTATTTCAGAAACAAATGCTACATCTTTAAACGGCCCACACTGTACAACTGCAATACCCAAATGACACTTCTTTTATTTCGTTGACCTGAACAATCAACCCCAAACTCATTTGTAGTATATTAAGTTCTTAAAATTATACAAGTATTTAACTTTTTAATTTCGATTTTCAATTCACATATAGTAAGGAAAGGGATAATGCCCGAGTGTAGTGGAAAAACTTGAAAATGGGGTGCTTGCTTATGTCCAAAGTTTTTTGAAGCGGATGTACAATACATATATACTTATGTATGTATGTGGGTATGTATGATGTTTATTGATTCACGCTGAGAATGCAGAAAATGATCACAAAGAAGTAATCATTATGAGACAGGTAAAACTTGATCCAGTAGGATGAACTGAGTTAGGTAGATAGACGTTTCAAATAAATTGGTTGATTATTTTCTAAGCACCGGGCGAAACAGGCAAGTACGGCTATTTAGTCACAATTCCTATACTTTGGTAGGTTTAAATAGATAAAACTCTTACTTAGAATACACTACCCAAATGGAAAGGTGTTTTAAAAGAAACTCCCATTTTTTTCTATTTTTGGGCTTATAGAGATATCTCTAAATATTGTCACCCATATAAAAATGCTTCGGAAATGGTACAAATGATAAAGGTCTCATTTTCATCAACTTCGACAAATTTTGCTGGAATTTACATCATTTTCTCTAATGAGTTTTTGGAAAATCATTAAACTGATTTCATTTAACAGTGATTTTTTAAAATCAAAGCATTGAGAACAATATCCTAAAAATAACTTAAGTTGGCCGATAGTTTTAATGGCATATAAAGGATCTTATTTAGAGCACACAGCAGTAAGATGTTTGTGTAGCAAACGATGTACCAAAGGGAAAACTAAACTTCAGTTTAGTGACTAATTATTTGCGCTCTGAAGTGAATAGTTATTTGATCGTGACAAAAATAATATATGATATCTATAGTCAAGGTTAGGTTTGATAGCGAGGATGGCAAGCCTAATGCGTGCTTGCTGTACGATCTAAGGGCCAAATTTGATCTGATAGCGAGAGCAGGTCGTTAACTTATATGTAATTTGTATTTGTAAACGAAAATTTGCCTGTTTCGCTCGTTATGCACCGGTTAAAACAGAAAAACAGACATTTCTTACTCTTTCATTTCGGATTTAAGCGCTTTACTTCAGATGTTGGTGCTTTTTGGAACTGCTGTTATTGGTGTCACTGCTGCTGTTGAATTAGTGGCTGCTGATGGGATCGCTGTTGTTGCTGCTACTGATGCCAATGACCTGGTCTCTCAGGGATTGTGTTCTTCGTTTAAGATATTGATTTTGATTTTGAGTGCATATGGGTTTAGGTTCTTTGTTAAGTCAGTGCATGCAATCACATGTACGAAATGTACAGCACTTACTTTAAAAAGTCATTCATATTGATGTAATTTTTATAACTAAATAAAGAAAAATGCATTAACAAAATTAAAATTTACAAGCAAAAAACGACAGACTAATATACTGGAAAAAGTGGCAAAGTTGCAGAGTAAAACAGGCGACAGACTAAGATAATCGTGTTAATCAAAACGAAACAATGTATGTACATTATTAACGCCTAGGTTTACTTGGTTTTTATCGAAAAACATCTTTCATATATCCTTGCAGAGGGTATATAAATTATTTCCAGAAGATTGCAACGCACCTTAGACTATATATATTGTATATACTGTGAATCAGCACCAACCGAGTCGAACTAGTCATGTCTATCTGTCCCTTCCTCCGTCTTTCAGTTGGAACTCAAACTCTGTCAGTTTCTTATTGTTGCACGCTGACGATATGTCGGATGAGCCAAATTCAACCGACATATCGTATAGCTGCCATAGATGCTATTTTTGTTACTTATCAATGTATCATTACATGAACATTTTCCTATATGTCATAAAATCGATTGGAGAATCAAAATTTCAATTGATGAAGTGATCAACACAGTGATCCAATCTCAATCCAATTAAAAATTGTTGGTGAGTTTTGAAAGTACGATTGTATGATTCGTAAAGATTTATTCAAGGGATATAATATAACTATATTTCACAATGCTACAATTTTTAATGAAAGTATTTCGACAAACAAGCTCAGTGCACATTCATCCATTCTAACCAGACGAACACTACACTTTTATGAATCAGTAACAAATACATTAAAAATTCGAAAGACAAGATGTTCTTCCGCCTTTTGCTTTCAAACTAGACAGATTAAATAAAGGCGACAATCTCAAAAATATATCAATAGTTTTGAATGCATAAAGGAATACGGAATCGGTTATTTTGAATTTTAAAAGTCTAACAGGCTTGCTAACACTCAGAAAGAAAGGCAACCTTCGGCATGCCGAAGGTTTCATACCCTTGCAGGTTCTCTTCTCCTTCGATCGTTCCTAAACAAGTTATATATAATGGTGCAGAACTCAATATTATTGCATGTATTGGCTGACAACTATAATATATAAGTATAAAAAAGTATACGTCGACGACAATATAACTTTGATTGGCACAGACAAGATAAATCATTACTGAACTTCATACGAATACCCTCTTTTCGACTGATGTTACCTATGGCGGATATATGATATAATGGTCGGATTTTGATTAAATTAAATTTGTAGTAAATCTTGAAAAATAACAAAGATCGGCCGACATACATAATAACAGCGTGCACCAATAAGCAGCATCTGTGCCAAGTCTAATTACAACACACAGACAGACATGGCTAGATTGACTGATCTGTTGATGCTGATTCAGAATATATAATATATATACTTTATAGAATAGAAAATGTCTCCCAAGGTGCATACCAAACTCCTGGCAATAATTAAATACCCTCTGCAAGGGTATGAAAAGTGATTTCAACCTAGAAAATCGAAATATTATGTGTTGTTACATTCTCTCCCAAAAACGTTTAACAAAACATCATATATTCGAGCACATTCAAGTAAACCTGCCCTTAAAAATTGAGACTACAGTTTACCTTTTGGCTGATGTTGTACGTGAATACGGATTTTGGAGTATCTTCGGGTGCGTTTCCATAACACGCAATAACAAATTGTCCAGATAGTCCTCCAATTCCTTTACACGCTGTCGCTGGAGCAAAGCCTCGTTCTCCATACCATTGGCTATTAACATAAGCTCCTTAAGCACAGGAATAAAAACAAAAAGGCAAATTAGACATAATATTGAAATTGTGATGTGTGTTTTTATACATACTTCTCTGGACTTTCCTTCGTATTTTTTAACCAACTGTGCAGAAATCTCTGACCGACGCTCAGCGTGCGAGCCGGACTTTTCGTGACCAATAATAATGCGTTCCGTAGACTTGGGGCTTGCTGAATTGCTATCATTATCATTCAGTTTGTCTGTTTGGGTAAAAGATAAAACTGTCTTTAAGAAACTATCAGTAAACAAGAACAAGATTACCTTTGGCATGCCAAAGATGTTTTTGCAGTGTAGTCTCCCATCGTATGACAATTAAATAAAACCAATAAAGCGTTCGTGGAAGGACATAAGAACTCTGCTCTGCACATAGGATTTGCATATCCTTGCAGAGGGTAGTATATTATTATTTAAGGCAGATGATAAACACAGACAGGCAGATAGACGGACATACAGCCAGTGATCTTGAGCAAGAATATATATATATATATACATTGTGCGTCTTACATACACTTGCACAGAGGAAGTATGGTCCATGGGTATCAAAATAAACCTATTTTATGATAGTCATTAATGTGGAGGAATGAAATGGATTTCTCAAGGGAAAATAGTGGTGAAAATGGTTGTTTCACAGAATAAAATAGTTTTTTTTTTGAATATTGTTTTACATCGTATGTGGATAAATGTTGTTCGATAGATCTGCCAGCACTTTACAACACTGCGTACACTGCACGCATGCCGCACTCCTCAATGCCGCCTGCCGGATAGGACTAAATGCGAGAGCGACTCAAAGATTGGAAAGGTGGATTGCTCTTGCTGGATTTAGGTTTACCAGGTTCTTATTCTTGCACTCTATTTAATTTTTTAATAATTAGGGCTTAATTGCTTTGTCATTGTTTGGTGTCTTGGGTACAACAGCTCACCTCGCTTATTGCCGTATTTAAATTTGCCCAAACGCTTTTCCCACCGGTCGCTGCCGCTGACAATGTTGCTGCTTTCTTTAGGTGATTGCTCCGGAGTTAAGAAATTGTGACTTATGTTTGTAACATTGTTTCCTATATCGTCGTCTTTTAAAATTTCATCAGTAGCCGGTTTCAATTTGGACTCCTCATCCAGGGGCACGGAGAGTTTAGCAAAACTTAAAAGGCTTTGATCTTCTTTAAGCCGTTTCGCATCACGAAGACGCTGCTCTTCTTGTTGAATTTTGAGCTCCTGTTGCAGAGCTTTTTCTTCGTCTTCCTTATTTTTTTTTAAACGTAGTTCCACCTCCAGTTTAGCATCTTTCTCGGCTTCATCGTCACTTGCAGCCAGCGCTGGGACCACTATAGGTGGTTCCTCCTCTTGCGGATGAGGTGTAGTCTGTGCAAGGGTATTATCCGCAAAGAAACCACTGCTATCAAGTTGTTCAAACGTTTCAGAACTATCATTAAAAGAATTTAAGTTTTGTGGCTCCATCTCCATATCCGGGGAGCTCCTTAAGTTCTCACTCTTGTTGCTTTTCTCTAATGACAAAGTCGGCAATGGTGGCGGTGCGGATATGGGTGGTTCATCTTTGTCCCCGTCAGCATCATTTTCCAATGAACTCGATAATGTGGGCGGCTGCGGCTCCGTTATAGTAACCGGTAAAGGAACGCGCGTTTCAAAGCTACGACGTTTTAAAGAATCGCTACTGCCAGTCTCAAGGAAATTTGCTCCGCCATAAAGTTTTGATTCCCACTCATCCAACTTAAGCGGGGGTTCTGACTCCGCATCTAACTCAATTTTAACTTCATTCTTTTCTGCCTCATTTTCAATTTCTATCTCTTGTTGTGTCTGTTGAGTACGCGGCGGCTTTGAGGGAGGTGGCAAAGTGCGCGCACGAACGCTGAAATCAAGCTCAAGCTGTTCCATCTCCGCAACGATCGGATCCTTATCGAATGTCTCTTGAAATTTTGGCTTACCTCCGTTCAGTTTTCCTTTCCCGCCACTGTTTCCATTGCCTAACAGCGGAGAAGGATTTTGTGGCGTAAAATTGGTTGTTTTTAAGGTGGATGGAACCTGAAGGCCAGACCGTTGAATGTTTAACGAACTTCCAGAGCTCTTGTGCGATAGATTATCGAACACAAACTCGTCCTCGTCTTCGCTAATAACACCAGGGTCAGCTTCGCCAGCACGCTGGCCCCGCTTGCGATCACTGCCGCCACCAATGCCACCTAGGCCGGAAGAGTTCGATGGCGTACCAATACTAGCAAAAGAACCGCTAAATGAGCCACTATCGTCACCACCATCGGCATTTTTCTTTTTACTGCGTATATGCAACTTGGAGCTAAGAGAACCTGCTAGTTTCTTGATACTTTTACGCTTCTCCCCTTGGCCTATGGAGAGCAAACTGCCGCCAACCGAACTGGCCAGCTGCCCAATGGAAGACTTGTGTTTGTCCTTTTTACTAAGATCCGTCAGCGAACCGGACTTTACCACGAAAGCGATGCGAACTTCTAATTCGCCACGCTCCTTGTTCTTCTTTTCTTTGCCAGGCTTGCTCTCCAACTTGAACCACTTGGCTCGCGGCCGATCGTATACGTCCATATCTTTTAGAGGTAACGTCGCCTGTCCAAGGAACTCATCAATTCCCAGATTATTGCGATGTAGGCATGTCAAAGTTAGCTCTGCCCTATTTCCTTGATCAGGAATTTTACTAGAAAGGGGCAAAAACTCAAAAAACATTAGTTTTCCGAAACGAAGTGCACAAAAATATCAGCTATGTTAATTCTTACAGTTCGCATTCCTCGTTCCAGTTGACGGTTGACTCGGCCTTATCCTTCACCGACGTTTGATACTTTTCTTTTCCCAATGAAATCGTGACAAAACAGTTGTTAGTGTCATTTTTTCCTTTGGTCAAAAGACCCCGCGCACGCTGGACTGTAAAGAGAGAAGGGCAGAAATTTAACGCTAGCACAGTACATACATAACTAAAGTCGAGTGTGCCGGACAGTAAGATACTCATTGCCTCTTTGACAAAGTCATATGCAGGCACGCCAGCACACCAGTAAGCTCAGGATTGCTTTAGGTACAAAGGTAGTTAGGTAGTTGAATAACCTTTGTGTTTATTTGTCAGATCAGATTTAAGTTTGAAGGAAGGCTAGATAAATTAAGCTAAGTATACATATGTCAAAGTATTATTTTTATATACATTATTGCCAACTTCAAAATTACGTTTAAATTCAATTGGTTTCGATTTACAGGTGCGGAAGGGGCGTATCTAGATTCTAGAAACTTTAAGTCCCTGTTTTACTACATGGGTCTCCGCATTCTACAATATGAGATATCACAATAAAAAAAAAAGAACATGACTCATTTATACAGTCTTATCTATCATAAGTTCATACACAATAAATTAAAAAAAAAAAATGTGTTCATTCGCTGAAAGATTAAGTCGTTTGAGTGAACAACTTTTGGGATCTTTAAACATTGTTGTTAAATAGGAAACGCTCCTCCAGAATTTTTACTTTAGTTATAGAAACGTTACCCAATATCCGCTCCTTCAAAAACATCTGTTTATCAGAGGTTTAGTGATTGTTAAAGGGCTCAATGGGTGCCCCTGACATTAGATCAGAAACAGCAGATGATGACCAAATTGGTCCAACTTCAGTTCTTATTGGCTCCTCACCCACCGTATTTTATTGACTTGGGTCCAAATGATTATTATCTTTTTTAAAGACGTTAAAAGATGGCTCCAATGAAAGATATTTGGATCAAATGTGGAAGTCAACGTAGAAAATAAGGTGCATTACCAAACCTTTGCCGTTTCAACTTAATTTAAACGTAATGTTGAAGAATAAATATGAATTAACCATATCAGCTACTCGGCTGTCGATCCTGATTAAGAATATATGCAGGGGCGTAGCAATAGTGTCTGAGGCCCTCGTGCAAAGTTTATTTTGGGGCCTCTAATGTAATCATAGCAGAGTAATATGGTATGTATTGACTGCATAAATCTTTTCACAAAATGAAGAAATTCAATACTAATTAGAACGATTTTTTATATTGGTATAATCATCAATAATTTTTAACATATCTATATTTCCGGTCCGTTCTCATTTTTAAAAGCGGATTTCATATTTAACCATGTTCGTCTATCGTTCTGTCCCTTTTTCTGACCGACTGTTTAATCCAAATTTGACATGAAGGAATAAGAGGATCTTCCAAATCGGCCGAGGGGTATCTTAATATAGGGTGAACTCGACTGTTGGTTTCGTTACTGGTTTTTTTTTTTTTTTTGTGGGCCCATTGCAGCCGTGGACCCTTGTGCAACGCACGACGGGCCTGCATTTGTCTCCCACATTCCAACACACACAGTTTGATTTATTTACTGCGTGTGAGAAGCATACAAATCACATACATCACAAAAGTACTGAAAGACTTGTTTGCAGTTAGTCGGACACAGCGAGTACAACTCTTCTGTTGATTTGGCAAAATCCGAGCATAAAACATTTATTTTACTGACTAATTGGCTATGATTTAATCTCTATGGCAATTTACAGTTATCACACACACACAGGCACAGACCATAAACAAACTAACTATACATATTCGCAAATTATATTTGGTATGTAAAGCTATATTTAAAATGGTTCTGTCAGAGTCAGTACCTTCAGAATCTTAAGGGAACAGCTGGCAATACCAGCAGTGTAAGAAATAATTGCACTCACCAGTTACACTACAGTGTGTTGGACTCCACATAGTGCTAGCACCCTGTATAAATTACAAAATGACGCACTCAATATTTGGACAACCTACTAGGGAGGGGCACTGTATACTATTAATTTCACTTTGACGATTGACAATTTAACAAAAACAGAAAGGACAACGAAAATGCGTACGCTTCGCGTATTATAATATATTATGCATAAGCAACAAAAAAAAAAACGTAGAGAAAACAAACGCGGAGATTCCGCAGATCTTTTGTAGGTGATGTCTTGGGTAGTAGAGGTGGGAAAACAACGACAGCGATGCAACGATTTTTATCGTGTTTTTATAACTATCGATCTATTCCCGCAACATACATTTCGGTGTTCACTATAATTTGGTTGTTGATATACAATATTTTAATATAAATATATTTTACAAACTGGGATATTTCAACCAGTGGTGGTATCGTTCCCAGAGGAACGCAAAGTTGGCACTGCACGCTATAATTCAGTTGAAACGAGTTAAAGAGCACCGATATATCGCCATAAAATCGAACGACTGTTTTTTTTATCGCAATAAAATGTTGGAAAGAGTTCAATACACTTTTTTTTTTTAATAATCGGGACATGATGAGTTGTTTTATAAAATTAATTATTTTCCAAAGTAACTCAGTCATAATATATTAAGAAACTTTATATTGTTATGTACTAATAGCATTTGGTAAAATTAACACCGCTTTCGGATTCAACAAGGCAAAATACATAAGGAAACAGTTTTCACATTTCCAGACCCAGGATATTTATTTTTGTGCGGTTGAGCTTAACATAAAAACAAAAAAATCCAAGCTACGAACTTTTGAACCCAAGGGTTTTTGAAACGGTCGCAACGGCTCTTCTTTTTTGAATAATTTCAAAATATCAAGAATATTAATATTTCACAGAGCTTGTTGACAATACAACTCGGAAGTGAATCAATGCATTCATATGAACAAAGGGCGAACTGATATGCATAGCAAAAAGCACAACTGACTCAGTTGAACTGAGCTGAAGTGAGAAAAACTGAACAAGCCAATAATAGTGAACAGTCATTATCGAACATTGCTCTCTTGGTCTGTTCATTGAACAGCTCTCTTGTTCGCTCACTCATGAACAACCGAACTCTACAAGCCTAAACCAGGGATTCATCATTTTTTAAAATTGCATTCGCTTTGCATCTTTGCAGCTGCTTTTGTGTTTTCGAAAATTTAAAAAAATAGATAATATTTTAATTATGGAGCCCATGACATTAGGCAGTCCTATTAACAGCCCAGGCAACCCAGGTAATCAAAGCCAATACTTGCCACCTTTTCTCATGGGCGATCCGCAGACAATGACGCCACATAACAACACGCTTTCCCCAAAGTTGGGACGCTATAATGTGAGCTTCGGTAAGTGTCAGGCTTTATATTTAGTTTATCGCATAATGTATGACAATTTACACCCGGCAGCAGCTACATCTCCAATCGGATACTCTTCACAAGAATCAGTCCACTGCAATCAGCAACTAAATCTGAATCGATCTGGATTGGGCCCTCGCGTGCTCTTTGCCGGTGCTAACAACGCTAACGCTAGCTCCAACACCAGTGCCACAGCTGGAAATGGAACAAATACTAGTCATCAAGCCGGTCCACCAACTCAGGGATTGTTTGATTCGCTCCGTGGCGAGGAAACGAGTGCTGCAACTCCGCATCGCACGCACTTGGGTATTCTGCAGGGGCCTAACTTGAATAGTACCAACTTTAGTTTGAACCAGAGCTGCCATCCACCGACAACACAGCTTAATGATTCGTATGCGGCCAATGCCAGCAATGCTTCAATGCGACCTCTGTGCTCACCGCTGGGCGCAAACATGTCCCAACTGACGATGCCGCCGATGTCACCGCAAGCACATGACGCCGACTTTTGGGTTACGATCTTTGGCTTCTCACCAGGAGTCAGCTCAATGATCCTGCAACATTTCACGATGTGCGGTACTATTGTAGACGTAGTGCATGCCCCGCAGAATGGCAACTGGATGCATGTTCGTTTTGCATCGCGTATTGAGAGTGACAAGGCGTTAAATTATAACCTGAAAGTGATTGCCAACAACGTAATGGTCGGAGTCACAAGGTGCACTGACGAAAGCATCATCAAGGATAACTCAAAGGGGCCTGAAGTAGACACGGATACTTTTAAGCCACGAGTTCGACCGCTCTCCCAACAGTCCTACAATGTTGCACAGCACGATATTCACGTCTCACCAAGCATCAATGCACCGCAACAAAACTCTGGACTGATGAACAAGGCCATGGATCTTTTATTTGGATGGTGATCGATGGACGTCATGTTCGGAGGGTTATCCATGGCTCTTATATTCGGATGATGATTCATGGATCTCATGTTGATCAACCCACAAACACAATAAAAACAATTGTCAATTCGTTTGCCAGATTTAGCTTCAGACATTTTTAATTGCAACATAAATTCTTAATAGATACATTAATAAATATATATATAGAAATAGAAATTGGTATTACTTTGCTCAGATTAATTATACATTCACGCTAATTTACCTCATTCGTCCACGCTCATACATATTTCTTACTTCTAAACCAATTTCTTCCTATGCTCATTTTTACTTGGGCTCCACTTGAGCGGTCTCCAAGTCCTTCATTTTCGGATAGTTAATAGAGCGACTATCGAGCTTGGATTGGGCCCAGAGTATCAGCTTCAGCAAGAACATCATTTTTGGCGTCGAATCTTCACTATGTTCACATCGCAAAATAGCCGAGTTCAACTCACTAGCAATCTTTTGTCTGTACGATTGCTCTAGAAGGTCAGAGAACGGGCTCTCCTGCGGTTTCTCGAATGCCAGAAGTGCCAGTGTGCGCTCGAGCTCAAACCTTATTTCGTCTCCAGATTCGGATAGCTTAGATTGGGCAAAGGCCAAAGCCTCCTCCACTTTACCCTCTCTAATTAGCTCAATCAGTTGCAGTTGCTGCAAATGGAAAAACAAATAGAGCTCACTGTTCAGCAAGTTCGGATGCAGTTGATTGACCAGACGAGTGGCATCCTCAATGCGACCAGCCTGGACAGCCTCTCTAATCAAAATGCGATCGTCGAGACTGCTAAGCTCAACGCTCGGCTCAAGCTCTGCTTCATGCTGAAACTTCTCTGCAGCCTCTTTGAACCCCTCTGCAATATCAAGGTAATAAAACCTATATGTTAATATGAAATAATACTTTGACCATTAGTTTTATATATTACCTGTCACTAAATAGTTCATAATTAGCCTATTCATGTCTGCCTGCTTGAAAGGAAACTGCTCTAATCGCTGCAGCCATTCCTCTTTTGTAATGGGCTCACTTTTATCATTGAAGCTCATTTTCTTGTTTTTCCGTATTTTTCCAATTTTGAGGCCGTTATTTAAAACCTTCGAGATCGACTAAGGGTAAGGAGTAGATGGATGACCCTATTGCTGATTCTTCCAACGAAACAATTAAAAACAGTATTAGTTCGTTTGATTTGCACAGAAAATAACTTCAGTTCAGTTTGTTTTTTAGACAAAGCGTATTCTGCCGTCAATTCAATGCTAGAGGTGAGATCTTGACAGTCGATATTCTTAAAAAACTATCGATTTTTCGGAATATATGAACTGTTAACAAGAGCAGTAAAAACATTGATGGTGGTCCCTATCGATATTCCGATAGTTAAAATCTGAACTGTCGATGTAAAAATTTTATCGGCAAGTTAATTTTTAAATATTTATTATATTTCACACAATTTTAAACGCATACACTTATTTGTTTTTTTTAAATGAAATATACATTTGATAGCAATCAACTTTCTATTATTAATGATCAGAAAATAATATTTAGCGTAACCCACTTGAGTTTTTATGCCGAGCAAAGACGTAAGTAAAAGTTTAATTGCGCCATTGATTATTCTCACATTTTCAATATTGGTAACTACCAATCGGCTTATTTTGAATTTAGCCGAATGAATTAAATAGTTCCGGAACCTCATATTTATAATTTAATTTGAAATCTGGTCCCAACGCGCACTCAAGCCCTTAATCTTTAACACTCAATCTATCCCTGTCTATGCCTGTGTTTCCGTCTCTCTGCCATACATAATATGTTTCTCCTTCTCTATATGATTTTTGTCTGCGTGTCTATCTTTTTCTATTCGTGTCTGAAAACAGTTTTGTCTCTCACTCGCTCTGTCTCATAAACATCCTTATTTGTATAATAAAAGTTAAAAAAATGTATTGTGTTCAATATTTAGAATAATAAGATATAATAACGCTTATCGGTTATTCTAAGAATAACAGGAATTTAGCCTGTACTGGTTGACCTTATCACACTCTGTTAGCTTACAGTATACTGTAAGTAGCCCTGTAAGGATTCTTAGTGGATTCTAAATCAGCTGTAGTATCTGTTTAAACCTTTTAAGGTTAAAGGGACTTCGATTTTCGCAAGTCTGTTGTTTGTTCCCAGTCTAATGTGCGGATCGTTGTCTCTTCTGGCCACAGGTAATCCTGATAATGTCACTTCATATACAAAACTGACACGGACAACTGCTCTAGCCTGTTCAGACCCCTACTGAACAAATTAGTCATCAATCAAATTTAAGAAAAATACGAAAACTATTTAAAAAAGCGAGTTTTATTTACATGAATATTAAATATATGTATAATGAAATGGGTTGATCAAGTCACGGTAATATTATGACGATGGAATATTCCATCACCTATTTAAATGATCTTACGATGGTGCATTAGTTCTTGCGATTCCCGCGTCGTCGCATTGAGGCTGTGCACTTGGGACAATACCACTTGCCTTTGGGCGGCTGCGTTATTCCAACGCATTGGTAGTGGAACCATTCATATGGGCAGGCATCATTGTCGCATGCCACCATATCTCCGTAGGACACTTGATTACAAGTGCAGTAACGTGGTTCGTTCGGATCGTAGGACCACTCGCCCTCATTGGTTTGCTCTACAACTAACCCGTTCTCGCTTATGGTAAGATTAGTTCCTGGATTGAGTGCCGAACTAGGTAGTCCAACAGTGGGTGCCGTCATACTGTTGACATTTGGCACAGCAACCGGAGCTGGGGCCACGGCAATGGAGGCAGTGGGGGCTACGACTGCTGCTGGTGCTGTATGGGTGGTTGGCAATTGATTTACAGATTGTTGATTAATAACCAATGTGCCGTGTCCGAGGTTTGTCAGCTGTATGCCTGTAGAAGGGTTCTTTGACAACATGTCTACAGAGTCCACGCTTATCGATGACGATGTTGAAGTAACCGAGTTGCCCGACGAGGTGGCGCCCATAGATTGAACAGCAATGCCAGCAGGCATAGAAATACTGGTGTTCAGTTTCCTTAAAAATAAAACAAGCATTATGTACGTTAAATATATGCGTAAAGTATTCTTAAATAGTTATCACAGGATTTTAAATCTGTTATTTAAAATCTTTTCCAAATGGGACAATTTATATATCAGAATTTCTTATGATTCATTGATTTCAGACTTTACAGTTCTTTACAAGTGTTTACTGTCTCAAAAGTACTATATTCAATTTAATAAAATAGTAGTGTACCAACTGTACACTAACACTGTACAGTAAATTGCCAGCACCCAAAAATACTGTACTCATTTTCTACTGTACAACATTGAAATCAATGAGTACGGTAGCTGTCAAAACAGGTAAAACAGCAACATTCATTCACGTTCATTAAAAACGATACTCAAAAAATGTTAATGAATGATTTATCTGCCCCTTCGAATGCATTCATGCAGGTCTCTAGTACGTATATATGCTATCATGAGCTCATTATTTGCATTAAATCTCGAAATCTACTTACTTTTTATGCTTCTTTTCTTGATGATGTTGATGTTGGTTTTGTTGTTGGTGATGGTGTTGTTGCTGATGTTGTTGTTGTTGCTGATGTTGATGATGATGATGTTGTTGTTGTTGTTGCTGCTGCTGCTGCTGTTGTTGCTGCTGCTGCTGCTGTTGGTGATGATGATGATGATGTGTGTTGCCAAGGGGTCCTGCAGCTGGTTGTATGTTGCTATTATGGGCCGCCGCTGCTGACCAGAACTCCGTACCTCCAGCTACACCAGCCCCATGTATAGCCTCATAGCTGGCTTTTAGGCTAGCCGTACGTCGACCCTGAGGCATTTGTTGGGTGGCCACAATTGCCTGGCTTGCGGCTGCAGCAATGGCGCTTGAAGCAGCAGCACCTCCGGTCAATTGCTGGAGATTATAGCTGACCATAGTGTTTGCATGATTGCCACCAACGACGCCTGCACTAGGGCCGCTTGCACCCGCCACAGCATTAACTCCAACGCCGCCAACACTAACGGTATTGTTCGGCACTGCAACTGCAGCAGCAGCAGTTACTGCTGTTGCCAGGTTAGTCTGATTGCTGCTCAGTACACTATGCGCCGCTAGATTCGTTGGCAGCGGACGAACCACATTCCCACCAACAGAGACGGCTACGCCATGATTGCTGTTACTCACGACTACGGGCAGAGACACATGGGTAGCAATGTTATTCACATGGTTGCCAGCTATAGGATTAGCAAGAGGGGTCCCGACCCCAGTGCCAGGTCCCATGCTTGCCATTGGCAAGGATTGGTTGAGATTGGCACGCTTCTCTGGCACAGGAACCGTGCATATAGTTTCACGTCGCTTCTCCAACTTTCGGTGGCGCTGATGACCAGCAACTTGGCTGTTTATGCCGGAGAGGTTGCTTAGTGCGGAATTGTTTACGAGGAGATTTCCGCCAACGCTGCTAGTACTGGAAATGATACCCGCGGAGCTGTTTATACTGCCACCAATTAAGTTACTGCTGGCAACAGTGCTCATATTATAGTAGCGATTCTCCTTCTGGTTGATACTAAACAGAAGCGCTGTTGCGGCCGTGGATGTGTTGCCATCCAGTTCCAATGATCGTTTCTCCAGAATTTCCGTTATCCCATTGTTATCAGCCTCCAGTTCGCATTTAAACTTGAACAGTTCACTGTCCAGTCGACGCAAATAGCGCTCGACGAGCTCGTGGATTTGAGTGGCAATAGCTACCTTCTCGTCAGCATCCTCCATTACCTTGAAGTACTCACCCCGCAGACTGTGGAACTCTGTATCCATCGACTCGTGTTGCAGTTCACCCCGCTTGCACTGTTGAAAGAAGAGCCGTGACTTCTTGTCCAGTGAGTCCATGTTGTCTGCGGACAAATAATGATAATAATAATTATAATGACACTCCGAATGTATCTCATTTCCAATTTCATTTACTTTGCACGGCAAGATCCAGCTCGCGCATCTCAGTAAATCTGTCCCGTAGCTCCTGCGGTAGATGCTCAATCACTAAAAGGACACAATAAATTAACACAACGAATTTTAATAGGCGCTTTACGTTCGCATGATTGGTTCATACTTTCTAAATAATCCTCCAGATACAACATGTTGTAAAAGTTTTATTATATTTTGCTGTATACCAAATGTATTGTTACGCTCGTATCATAAAATGCCGAAGAATAAATACATATGTTATACTTTAAGTCAACAAAAATCGATATTAAAATCGATTTATTCGATTTTTCAAATATTCGTTTTGGAGAATCGATGTATTGATTAGTCTATCAGAGCTGTGCGACAGTTGTTGATAATATCGATAATAGCGATGGGGTAGGAGCTGCGGGAACCATCGATAGTTTTACTACCATCGCGTTTTATGCGGAGATTTATGTTTCCTTGGCGCCAAGATTTTACCAATAAGCAATGAATGAATGAATAAGCAATGAATGTGTTCATTGCTTAGTGATTTTACGATTGAGCCATAAAAAGCTCGACGAAATAAGACGAAAATAATAAATTTAATTTTTAATTTTTTTGCCTGATTATAATAAGTCTCGATTTTACATACAGTTTATTTATCAGCTGAAATGTGACCAGTGATGCATGCCTATGGTCTCACAATATTTTCTTACAGTTTGCATTTAAGTTGAGATAACGGGCGAGTTGGGTTACGAAAATCAACAACATATTGATTGTGATCAATATGCATTGTGTTCGATATTTGGACAATAAAAATATCGCGATACGAATATTATTTCATTCGCATTTATATCGATATTTTAATATATTCATAGCAACCCTACTGCATCGTATATTTTATCGTTATCGGTGTACCCTGTTGCTGAATTCTATTTCGCAATTTTGTTTTGATTTTGAATTAAAGTTACGATGGATATTGCTAGTACCATTAAGTTTAGAGACATTTGTAAAATGCTTGAAAGAGTAAAGATGGCAAAAACATTGAAACGCAAAGAAATACTGTTGGGGCGGTATTACGAATCGTTTTGCCAACATCGAGAATCATTCCGCAGGAACATTAATTTAACATCCGATGTTGTGGAAAATGGCACAACTAGTTTCTTTTCGGTGTTACGTCTCTTGTTACCCGATTCAGATAAAACACGCGATAATTATGGTTTGCAGATTACTGCCTTGGGACGACTTTACACAAACGTTCTCCAACTAGCTAAAGATTGTATGTAATGTTTTTGGAATGGCGTTTCGTTTTGTAAATGTTCTTTTATGCATTCTGAACAATAGCCGACGATGCTGAGCGCCTGAAATTTAGAAAATGGACAACGTTTTGTGACTTTGCGGATGTTGTGCATGCCGTTCTGCTACCCCGCTGTCTCAACGAGCCCAGCAATCTGACACTCCTCCAAATACACGAAATGCTGGATAATATTGCCAATAACGAAACAACCCGTACGTAGCTAAGATTAAATAGATTTTTCAATATGCTACCGTTATGGGAAATATGTAAACCCTTGCATCCAGCACAGGATTATAGCTCACTGTCCAGTCCAGTTATTCTAATCGACCTTATCTCGTTTACCTCGAAAGGTGCTTGCCTAGCGACACACTTCTTTTAAGAGGTATCTCGGGCTCTAGGTCACAGAATCTGCATAGCTCATTACTCACTATTCCTAGATTTGCTAAGGTGTGCTCGTAGCCTACAGTGGCCTGTGAAGATTCTCACTGGGTTCACTCATTTCATTATCTGCTTAAATCTCTTGAGGTTGTGGCAATCTAAAAGGGACTTCGATTTGGTGTTCGTTCCCAGTCTAATATGCCGATCTTTGTGTCTTCTTTTTTTTTTTTATCTCCCTGAGAGTGTCCCGTTCTATGCCACAAAACGACCTTGGGTCTATCATTGTACACTCTGCTCCTGCTTTCGCTAGTCTACCAGTCCTAGTCTACCCTTCAATCAGATTTAAAAGCCCGTTAGAGGTACGATACCACACTTCTTATTCCCAACAGCGAATTCTGCATATGTAAATTCGGAATGAACGATCTGCATGCAAAAAGAAGTCCTAGCTCTTATAGTCTCTGAAATCTAGGTTATCATACAGACAGGTTATGGCTAATCAAGCTGTATATTGTCGGAGATGTCCCCTTTCATCTTTTTATTACTTTTCGATTGGCACAAAGTCTTAATACCCTTCTCTCTGTAGGTAGTGGGTATAAGACCTGCTGTCCCCAGGGAACAATCCCTAACTATTTTACTATTCTGTGTTTTGTTTATTTATTTAATACCCTCATTTCAGTTAAGGAACGGGAGCTGAAACGCTTTACAGAGCTAGCTTCGGCTGAGGAGCAGAAGTGGCTCATACGGATTCTACTCAAGTCTCTGGGCTTAGGTATTGGAGAGCAGCGAGTCTTCGATTTATTGCATCCCAATGCTAAATACGTGTACCAAAGGTGCACTAGCCTAAGTCGGGTATGCAATCTCTTGGCAGATGGGAAGCTGTCACTATTGTCAGAGACGTCATCTAGCACTGCACCCACTGCACCCGCTGCAATCATCAATTTGGACGCATTTATTGAGCCCTTTCAGCAAATACGACCAATGCTGTGTGAAAGGTTTCCGGGTAAGATTGAGGAGCTTATGAAGTCAGATGTGCTTTATCTGGAAACCAAAATGGATGGTGAGCGCTTTCAGCTCCACTACGCCAACAATGAATTCAAATACATATCCCGCAATGGCATTGATTATACTAAGAGCTTTGGCAGAACATACGATTATGGAACACTGACGCCACATCTGCAGGGACTGTTGCCACTAAGTATACGTTCAATTATACTAGACGGTGAGATGATGATCTGGGATACGCAGCAGATGCGCTATCGCGAGAAGGGTGAAAACACAGATGTGAAGCATTTGAAACCCGAACGTAGCTGGCAACCGTGCTATGTCGTTTACGATTTGCTGTATGTGAATGGTGAAAGCCTGTTGAATATGAATTATGTGCAGCGTGCTTATAAATTGCAAAAGCTGCTTAAGGAGAAGCAGGGTGTTCTACAGATAATGAAAGGCTGTAAAATTACCTCACTAGATCATTTCAATGTTCTCTTTCAACAAATGCTCGACTCTAATGCCGAAGGTATTGTGCTTAAAAAGCAAAAGTCAGTTTACAGACCTGGAGTAAGAGTCGGCGGAGGATGGTACAAGGATAAAGCTGATGTAAGTTATCAAAAAGGCGAATCCTTCTTTTTTAGTCCCATAGGGTAGAAGGATATTATAACTTTGTGTCAAAAGAAAATGTACGTAACAGATAGAAGAAAGCGTCTCCTTCTATTCTTAATCAGCATCAATAGCCGAGTCGATATAGCTTTGATCTTGTCCATATGAAAACAGATGACACTGAGTATAAGAGCATAGATTACTAAATTTGGCGACAACATGTCTTACAACGCAAGTAGATCACGTTTATTTTAGAATTTGGCAACGCCTCCTTCCGCACCCGTAAGTTGATTAAAATCGCATTGCCGGAAAATTCGTTTTGTGAGCACTAATTACTATCGTGTACTATAACAAGAATGTTATTTAAGACCTCGTTTTGGTGGGTAGAGTTTAACATATATGTACTTATAACATTCAATCACGCTTTACCTGTAGCTGTTGATCTTGCTTTTATTTCCTTTCAGTACGTAGAAGGTCTTATAACTGAGTTCGATGTCCTTATCATGGGCGGATTCTATAATCGGAAGCGTACATTCATAGAATCGTTTCTCTTAGGTGTGTTAAAGCCCGCTGTTGAGTCTGGACGTGATGAAGTTTACAGTATCGGCTGCGTGCCTAACAACACGAGCCAACGTAGCGTCCTCAATAAAGAGCTTAGCTCTCACTGGCATAATGTTTGCGCAGAGCCTCCTCCGCTTTGGTATCATTACAAGCCGAAGGAAAAGGACGGCTGCCCTGATGTCTGGATTCAACCTAATAAGTCCATAATATTACAAGTTAAGGCCGCTGACTTGTCGCCCAATAATTCTTTCTTTACACTCAAATCCCTTCATTTTCCACGCACCCAACTAATGCGTCCCGACAAGGTTTGGTCCGAGTGCATGACTCTGCAGGAGTACACAGACTTATGTCAGGTAAGCGATGAAGACGACCGAGGAAACCTTGAGTACATGAACTAATAAATATTTTAAAATACACAATACAGGGCAGAGGTGCAATAAAGAAATTAAATAAGCGTCACGTGGATCTAAGTGATTTCACCACAGATCGCAAACGTCGCAAACTCACACCTGCTGAACGTGATCGTCAAGGATTAGCCAAGTATGAAAAGCGCATTAACCCGTTAATTCCGCATGAAAATAGCGCACAAATTTTAAAGGACTTCAGATTTTGCATTCTGAGCGGGAATCGCGAACACAGTAAGCAGCAGCTGGAGATACTTGCCAAACAGAATGGCGGCACCATAATTCCGAATCCACTTCCCAATGATCCCCAGTGCATTTGCATTGCCGGAGAGAGTATATATCTTGTGAAACGCTTAATGCAGCAGCGGCCTCGTACCGTTGATATTGTGAATTTAGATTGGTTATTGCGCGTCTGCGAGAAAAAGCAGATCGATCTACGTCCTAAGGATGTCTTATCAGCGACTGACGCGCTACGAGCACAGTTCAGTCGAAGCTTTGATGAAGTGGGCGACAGCTACACTGAATCATTAAGCAGCATTGATGAACTATGGGATGTGATGCAGGACATTAGCGAAGAGCAACTGAACTCTGATCATATTGATCAACAAATGATCAACAGTTTAGAAGATAAATTGCTGGGTCGAACGAGTCATATGATTTTTGGTAATCAAGTTGGATTCTTTTACCATAGACATGTTGACGAATTAGCTAGACTGTGGTTTATGCAGCGTGGCGGAACGTTAGTAACCGATCTTAATGACCCCAACTTGGCCTTTGTCTTTGTCTGTCGGAATGACCTAAAAAGGCAGGATATTGAAAAGTTGCATAGCAAGCTTGATACTACCTCGTGTCACTTTCAAGTTGTGAGCACCAACTGGATTAGGCAATCCCATCGGGCACGTTTTGCCCTCCCCACAGACGACTTTCTTTTAAAACTATAAATCTTTGCATGAGTTTTAAATATGTATTGGCGTTAGTTCAAGTTGAATTTTTATGCATACCCTTTTTATACCCCTGTTTTCTATAGGTTTTAAAAATACTCGTACAATATGCAAGTGAAAATCTACCTTATTAATATTTCATTGTACATATATTATTATATATTATATTTAATAAATTAAAAAGCAGTGATTTGAACATATTTTGTTTGTAATCTTGTTCATACTTATGTATCTGAATCACTTTGGATTTGCTTTTTCTTTCTCTTTCCTTCTCCTTTCTCACTCAGTTTCGTGTTTAAGAATTCAAATACATAAATAACATGTCTCTTCTGTACATAAACTTTCATACTTCATACTATTCGACCACTGACTTTGTGCATATATATTAAAAAAGGCAGAGAACGTTTATATATAAAATGTAGATATTCCCGATCGAGCCATGTTTGTCTGTCTGGTAAAGCTAGAGACACCAAATATGGCATGAAGGTTCCTGCAGACTATGCGCAGGTCAAGTTTATTTCAAATTTTGGGTGTCCCCGCCTAACAATTATCATCAGCAGAAAAGTGTTACGAATACTAGTTAGATACTTACTTATAAGCTGTCAAAGTCAGCATGAGTTATAAAATATTGTTTTTAGTACGAAAAAATAAAAAGAATAATTTAACAATTTCAATGAGTATAAACACCAAAGCAACAAAAAAGCCACTGCTTCAAACTGATTGTTTGTATGATAGCTATGGGATATAGTTATCTGATTCTGATGAAAAAAATAAAACATAAAACCATTTAGTTAAGGACTGTTTTAGTAACTCTTGAAAATAGGAAATCTTTTAAAAATAAATACAAATTATGTATGTATAATGTTTGTGTATGATTAGTTTAGTTGCAAGAGGTAAAAATATATATACGAGGGTGGTCTGATATATTTCGGATATACATATATAACATATATTTACATCTATACATCCATATGAATACATACTTGTATAAGGGATATTCCAACTTTCTAAATTGGTTTGCCCATTTCAACTTTCATTTAACATTTAATAGATTTAAACATTTTTTATTTTTAATTGCAACGTTGCTCACAGATTTCGATTGAAGATTCTAAAATGTTATTGCAACATTTTGTACGGTCACCTTAATTCATTCATTGAAATTTTTTGAATTTCTTATTCAACATTAATTTTAGCAGCCTGTTTTTTGTTATTAATATATTTAAATAATGTTCGGCAAAATTCGCTTTTATAATTGAATTCTATTTTTAAATATAACATCATAATAGAATTATATGTGTATATATAAATATCGTAAAACAAATTTGTAGGTACAGGTGTACAAATGCAAATGTAAGGTTTTGTTTCTTTTTTTTCTCATATGGTGTTTGGTTTCATATGTTAGGGGTTTCTATTGTTTACTACTGATCGACATGTTTGCAAAGTGATTACAATTTTGGTTGATTCAATTAGTACGTAAAGCAGAGCATAACTTAGATGTAATGTTTTGATTGAAACAAACATACTTTGGTGTCTTATTTTTATGTTTTGTTTAAATACTAGGCAATGCGCATTAACACATACAACGAGACATTTACAGCTCAAGAGTAAATAACCATACAAGCAGTAGTTACCCATCCAAATTTGTTGCATATTTGCAAAAGTACTTGGAATTACTTACAAATAAATAAGTGTATGCTCATAATTTGCATCAAATTTGATTAGGTAACGGACATATAATGATTGTTATTGTTATGTTTATGTAACTTTATTTTGTGGCAGACAGAAACGGCTGCATAGCAACTTCTAACAATAATAATGATAAAACATAATAATAACTTTGATAATAAACATAATAATAACTACAATATAAAAACATTATAATATGCATAATAATATTACATAGTTTAATTTGTGTTTTCAATTTTTATTTTTATTACTTCGCTGAAATTTGAAGATTTTAAACATCAATAGTATGAGAAAATCCGGATAAAGGCTACCTTCGGCTTGCCAAAGGACTTATACCCTTGCTATAAGACTTTTTTTTGTTTCAGATTGTTTCAATTAAAACTTTAGGATATAGTAGTCCGATGTTAATAAAATGGATCATGTATTCACCGGATAATGTTTTATTGTTATTGACAAGCAATATAGGTATGCAAATATTATGTTGTTTGATTTGATTTAAATTTATTTGGTTCGATGCAATATTGACAGCACATTATATAACTTGAAAGTTGAGAGACAACTGATTGGAGACGGACAGACAGGTGTGGCTAGTGCCACTGCCCTATTGATTGATCTGGTATATACTTAATACTATAAAATTAAATTAGTTTTGCTTTTTTATCCTCTGCAAGGGTATTCAAATGGATAGTGGTTGAAATAAGAGTCTTTTGGGATTTTTGCATGTTCATATTCGTTGCTATAAATATTTATACATTTATATGTTTACAATTTAATTATTACTTTTGCGTATTCATTAAATATTAAATATAGTAATTGTAAATAATAAAAGCTTGCGAAAAAAAACGTTTTACATATCAAATCAGACTTTTACTTTCCAAAAGTTTCGGGATAACTACGCAATGAAATAATTCGCAAACTAAAACAAGTAGTGAAGGCTACAGTCGCTTGATGTGGAGTGGAGTGTGCGCGAGAAACGATAGTATTCATGGTTTGATCAAAGCGACTTGGCATCATAGAGAATAAGTTCATGTTGTATTCCTATTAAAGGCTAAGGAAAGGTTCTCTAGTTTTGGCCGTAAATCAGCTAAAAACTCGAATTACAATAGAATTACATCGGCGGGCTCGAACGAACAGAATGGACAAAGAACAGACGAACATGTCTATATGGACTCGCCTATTGATGCTGACCATGAATATATATACACGTTGCGGGGTTTGCCACCTCTCCTACTGCCTGTTACATATACATATGTACATATTTGCAAGAAATTATGGTAGTACACTGTTATTCGACCATTTTCAATGGCCTTATTTAAGCATAAGTTCACGTTTTCGACTGTAAATATTTCCTTTGTAATTCGTTCGACTGTTTGCGGTATTTACTTCTGGCTAATTATGTATTTAAATGGCAGTCGTTATTATTTGTTAAGATAATTTGACTTTTTAAAATTAAATATGTTAAAGATAAACAAAAAAATGAAAAAAAAAAAATACAATTTATCTGTCTAATTGTACTTAAAACGAGAAGTGTGTAAAATCAGTTTTGATAACAACAACAACGTAAATCTTTACCAAATAATTGGTACATACAACTCTTGTTGTTTGGTATGTCTGCATGTGTTGTGGCTGAATTTATTCTTTATTAACATTAACATTAACTTAGTATTAGGCCTGTGTAATCTTCCATTTGTTGATGAAAAGTCCAGAAGTTATTTTCGATGATCTCTTAACCAATTAAACTAAAAAAAAAGAAAAGAAAATTGGCATTAATAATTAAAATAGAAGCGTCGCATTGCGAAGGTTTTATATGTCTAACACAATCGACTATTCAGATGCAAATTATATATTATAGATAATAATATTGAATAGTATTTCCAATATACATTTTATTAAATAAAATGCATTTTATTATGGAACAATATAGGTTTCATATAGAGACCCCAGGTTTGACCTATTGTTCATAAGACCTATATGCTGCATTAGACCTATTTTAATGAAGTTTGTCTTGCATATTAACACACTGTAGTAAGATTAGTCGCAGTATCTTTTACTAAACGAAACTAAAATCATCTGAAAGGCAGCAATACCATATATGTATGTATCGTTCCGATTCGGCTTGCATTAGCTTATTTACACCATATAAAGCATGCAATATGAAAACATGAATACTTTCTCTTTATCAAGCAGACGGACATGTCTATATCATTAGAAACGTTGTGTCTTGTATGTAAGTATATTCTCAATTCCCATAATCTGTAGATGACTACAAGATATAGAATATCTGTAATAATTGTATCGCTCCATTTCAAAGTGTACCTATTATGATAATCATGAGTGTATATATATATATTATATATGACATTTAACCAAAATCTTACTTCGTTATTAAACATTAACTAACTACAATACTTACGCTGATCGAATGTGCTCGGGTTGATGTAACTGATTAGATCCTGGTCAGACATTGTGGTCAGCTCCTGAGGTATGGGCGGCTGGACTGCAACAGCAGCGGCAGCAGCGACTGCCCCAACGGCGGCGGGAATAATGCTGCCCCCCGCCACTGGGTGCCGAGGCCTGTTGTGTCATAACGGCTCCATTTGTGGTAACGGCTGCAGTGGCCACCGACTTTTGTAGTGCATTCTCAGTGGCTAATGCAACAATAAGAGATTCTTGTGGGGCCGGTGGCACCACAGGTAAATGGACAGAGGACAGCGATTGAAAACCGGCAGCGGCCACCGCTGCCGCAGCTGCAGCCTCCACGGCAACCGTTGTCTCTGTGGTTGTTGAGTGATTCAATAGGAGATTAACAAGCGGATCTTCCCCGGTAGCCGATCCATTGCTAGCTTGCTGTTGCTGACTGTGTGTGTGTGTGTGTGTGTGTGTGTGCGAGTGTGAGTGTGTGTGCGCATGCTGATGTTGCTGATGCTGATGCTGATGATAATGATGTTGTTCCTGCTCCTGTGTGGTAATAAAATCGGCAGCAGCCTTTATGATCATGTTGCTAACCGCTGTCGATGTGGCCGTAGCTGCAACCTCCGGCTGCATGACAGCCGGCGTTGGCGGCAAAGCATCACCAACGTCAACATCAACACCAACAACACCAACACCAGTCGCCGCATTCGGCGGACTCATCATAATGTTGCTCAAGGCCAGAGCCGCTACTGCGGCATCCTGTTGTGTGGGTTCCGCCTGCATTGCAATGTCGTTAAGAATTGAGTTTGCCATGGTCACCTGATGCGGTGCCAATATGTTGGGCACCACAGCCGTGGCGGCGCCATTTGCCGAGCATAGAATGGTCGATGGCGAGACAGCCGGATTCATAATAATGTCTGTTGACAGGGCCCCAGCAGTGTTGGCTACTGCGCCAGAAGGAACTGTTGCTAACTGCTGCAAGGGCAGTCCGGCACCTAGAACCGCTGCCGGCTCCGAGTTTAGTATAATGTCCTGTGTAAGGGGCGAGCTGTTGGGCGATGTCTCACTTCCAGATAGCGAGCTGCTCGAGTTGTTGCTACTCAAAGAAATACTTCGCTTCAGCGCATTGTTTGTGGCAGCTGCTGGCGCCAGTGAATGTGAGTGCGAGTGTGTGTGCGAGAGGACGCCAACCTTTTGTTGCAGAATATCTGTGAGTGCGTGATCGATAACTGGCGATGTACTGAAGAGGGCTGGCTCACTGTTCCCATTGCTGTTGACCACCGATGTTGACTTGGTTAGGTCATTAATAAATTTGTGTACATTGGCCGCTTGTTGCTGCTGCTGCTGCTGCTGTTGCTGCTGTTGCTGTTGCTGGGGTTGCTGATGCTGCTGTTGCACCACATGTTTGGCAATCTCATTCTTTACAGCCAACTCCACAGCTACGGCTACGGCAGTGGGATCTAGGTCAACGGCAGCGGCAACTGCGGCAGCAGCAGCCGTGGCTGGCACTGGGAAGCCGGAGAGGCTGTTTGACTGATCAAACATGATGGTGTCCATGCTGGTCTTGCGAGCATAGTGGGCATGGTACTGCAGTGCATTAGGGCTACATGGATTAAGGGCTTCTGGCGAGTGCAGGGCCTCGGCACCCAACGAATTGTGCGAGCTATTCTCATCCAGCAATTCACTCTTCAGTGCTGCCTCTGCATTGGCAGCTGCACTTAGATGCACCAGCTGCTGATCCGTTATCATTGGGCTACTTCCCGACAGCGATGATCGTCGTAGTCCCATCGGTATCTGTGTTGTAATTGGCGGGGGCATCATGCCTGAATCAATCTCATGTTTCGTCTCCACAACATTTGTGCCAGGCACACCGCCAGGAACAGTTGGTGCAGTGGCTGCATTCGCGCCATTGGAGGCATTGTTTACCCATACCGGGTTGCTAGAAGACCCGGGGCTTGTATCCATGAAACCGCCAACATCTACAAAAAAACATTATTATATTAAATTATATTTATATATAACATAAATATTTAACAATTAAATACCTTGACTGTGCATTGTGTTACTTAATGTGGTGGCCGCCGCTAGTGTTGTATAGCTGCCCTTGGGTGTGTAGGTAAAGGTGTGTGGCTCGCTCTTCTTTCCGCTTGAGATGATCGACACCTGGACGATGGCCGGCTTAAGAAGATTTTGATGCAGATACGGAGGCACTGTGCAGATCAAATGTGTCTGTTTCAAAGAAAGAGAAATATAAATATATATTTAATATATGTGTACACGTAAATAAGAGTTCATACCTGATGCAAATATTCTTTATCGGGCAGCACGCTCTGTTCCCAAAGCGCTGCTGTACCACCAATAAGCTGCTGGCGAACAGCTATTTCAGTCGCTGGGTCCTCTGCATTGACACTATCGTAAGTTTCCTGGAACACAACGTGAGTGTCCTTCAAGAAGTTTTTGCCTATAATAAATAGCTCTAGTCCGCCATCGACGGGACAAGAGGTTAATGATTTTTTACAGATCTCCGGCACACCTGGAGGCTGGGCTGAATAAGGGAATAAGTGCAAATTCAAAATTCAATTAGTACATTTTAAGAATTTATACATATTATACATGTATATTACGGTATATATCATATCCTACATATACCTAAATTAGTAATAGACCTAATTGATTATTAATTATATAATTTACTAGATACTCTGTATTTCAAACGTGACAGCAAGCAGTCATTGAATTGTAGTTTCTGATCAATAATATATATATATATATACTTTTTTTTTTTATTTTCAATGGTCGAAGACAGATAAACAGAGGAAAGAACAGACAGACATGGCCAGTTTGAATTTTTGTTGATGCTTATATACTTTACAGGGACAAAGATGTCTCCTTACGTACAGATACAATGAAATATATGATAAATACAAGTTATTGATGGCAAAGTTTTCCACTGACATGAGCAGAGCTACATTCCTTTGTTGTGAATGAGAGTGAGCAAGCAAATGTTCAGAACTGGTTGTCATTAAAAGTATGATAACATGTATATAACGTACAATGTATACCGAGACACACTAGTAACATATACTGGGTAATGAGGATGCTGATACACTAGCGTAAAATCAGGAACAGCATGTACAATAGGGCCAAGGCCAACAGGGATCGAGCACTCCCTCAGGGAAGACACAATTCCGCACATTGAGCTGGGAACGAACATCAGGCTTAAGGCAATCGAAGTCCCTTTTAGGCTGCTACAACCACAAGAGGTTTAAGTAGATAGAATCCAATGAGAATCCTTACAGCACAACTACTTACAGGTTACTCTGCACTAAGAGCAAACTAGGAATAGTGAGTAATGAGCTCTGCGAGTAAGAGCCTCAGTCACCAGAGCATGTTGCATGTACATTACAGTTTGACTCAAAAGAAGTGCTAGGAAAGTGCCTTCTTGGGGTTAACGAGCTAAGGTCGAACAGTCTAGGCAAGATTATGGACTTCCTTAGAACAACTGGACTGGATAGGGGGATCTAAGCTCCGCAGGGGATACAATAGACCTACAAGGTCGCAGTACATAGCCATCAATCAAATAATAATAATAATAATAATAATATTGATTTTATTATTAGACATGATTGACTATAACTTTCATTACTTCTTGGAACTGTCATGCAAAATTGTTCCGTATATTATACCCTATAATATTAACCTAGTGTGGCAAAAGGAACAGTCTGTTTCGACTCACTTTAAATGAAGTACCTTCGTTTCTGTATTTATAATACCAAAAGCTATTAGCAAAGTAAATGATAAAATGTTGTTTAGCTTTGCCAGCTCAACTTTTTTCCGGATAGATCTGGCTTTTATTTTGAAATCTTATTGTTTATAATATGGTACTTCAAGTGGAGTATCTCTAGTTTGTACAGTTCCTGCGCCTGATATACTCTGATGGTGATACATCTTACATTTTGGTACTTACTGCATATGATGGGGTTGGAGCAGACTTGCAGGGTCTCAGTGCTGCCATTATCGCGCGTAAGTTGCGTGCGAAAGACCATACGACAGCGAGTGGACTTCTTTTTGTTTTTCTGAGCTAGATGCTCTGGAAAACGATGCTCAACGTCCACGTTGCGCTCCTAAGGGTAGGCGGGGGGCGATAAGTTTGAGATAAGTTTAAGTTGAATAAGGAAAGTATAGTAAATAGGGTTGTTCACCTTTAGAATACCAACGCAATCGCAGGTAATGGTCATGTCTGTCTCTGGCTTGAAATCAATCTCAATTACCATAGTGCCGTCGACTTTCTTCTCATTGCACTGCGTTGAGTTCTTGCCGGCAACCTTGCACGCCTGGTAGAACATATGAGGGGCCACGCGACCAATGTCAGTGCCAATAAACACTTGCAGCATGGCAGCCTTATCGTAGCCGGTCAACCGTACAATGGGAAACCCGTTTCCACTGCGATCCTTAACAGCTCCGCGGCTGCCTTCGGTTTGATACCGGGCACGATGCTGTTGCTCAGGCTGCGAAATAATCTCCAGCTGCACCTGTCCATCGTTGGAACTAGCAATGCTGTTTAGCGGTGTTGTCGGTTGCCTCTTGTTCGCCACGCGTGTCACGGTTCGAGTCCCAATAAATCTGTTAAGAGGGAAGTACAATCAGTGAAAGGCAGCCAGTGTAATAAACTTTAATGCGAGAGTTCTTAGTTTTGTTTTTGCATAAAGTCGAAACTATATATCTGTAGAATATGTGTGCACACGAATATTTCGATGCTATGCATAGTCTTCCAATACTCTTTCCACATACTCTTCTTCAAATTCATACATTCCAAACACTTTCAATGCCCAATCTAATACACATCCATTTTACTTCATTTAAAATTGTTTAACCTCCCGAGCCTAAAGTTATTAATTAAAGTCATTTATTTATAATTTTTAAGTGAGGTTCAAGTGAAGCAGGGTTTTCGTTTTTTTACAGAACTGCTGAATTTAGGTTTGACACTTTTTATTCGGTTCACTAAAACAGACTAAACTCTTGCATTTCTGCACTCCGTTTTTCGCACATTTAATTATCTTACAAATAATTATTTTCAAAAAGTCATTGTATCCCTTAAAACGGGAAGATTTTGTTATTGGGAATTATAACTGGATTTGCAAAGGGTTGTTGAATTAGGCAAAGGGTATCTTAACATCGGACGAGCTAGTTATCGACCTACACAGGACACACTCTGCAAATCGATTTTCAAGACAAAAACTTGCTAAATTGTAATATGAATTGTAATTCAACTCTAATGCTCCTATTAAAGCTATAGATCAAATGATAAATATATATAGGTATATAGATACTGTGTATCTACAATAGATAATTATTTGGCCGTTCGTTTCTATGTCATCTTTATGTTATATTTGTCCGATTTTGATTTAATTCTATTTATTTTTATAGAAAAAGTGCGCTGTAGTAGATTTTGTTGCAATATCTTGAGAAAAATAGCAATCGGCCGATAGGTTGTATATATAATTTATGTTTAACATTTACTAAAGGGACAATAAAATAATGTGAGGCTACCATTAATAGCCTTGCAGCTTTTGAAGTAAGTGTTCAGCAATTGTTTCTGAATTCATTTTGTATTAGTTAAGACAAGCTCTAATTTCTCTATACATACGAAGCTTTTAAGTGAAAACAGTTAAAATAAAACCTTTAAGATATTGTAGTCTGAATTTGCTAAATGCGGACAACTGAACTATATATTAACTGTTAACTATATTAACTACTGAGAGTACATAAACTTTGGCCAGACGATTGTAATCGGGAATAAGGAGACAAGTTTAGCTACAGCAGATGAATGAATATATGTAGTTAGGACGTGTGTGTGTGTGTGTGCTTTGGATTAAATGATTTATGATAAAGAATTTAATGTCATGTTCTAGGATGAATTCACGTGGTCACGCAGAAAACACATGTATCGAATTAATACAAATTACATGCTACAGACAACAATTGAAATAACATATACATACATTTATTATAAACAAAAATCCACATCACAGCTACAGGGGTCGGCAAAAGTCTATGAACAGTGCATAGGAACACTAACTTGGCTGGCTCACGAATGAGCGAAACTTTTTATTGTACACTGCAAACAAATATTCAACAACTTCTAGAAAGCTAAATATTTTGTTGTTGTTGAACATTGTTCTTATTGTACGTTTAGAAACAAACGTTAGTTTCTTTAAGTGTAAAGCTAGAAAACGATTCGAAGTATTGCTGCCAACCGCTGGTAGACATTAAAGTTTTCGAATGCCAATAAAAACAAGAAAGAAAGTCTACCATTGGCATACCGAAGGTTTTATACCCTTGCAGCTTTTTACGTTAACCTTTACACATTCTTCTTTTAAATAGTTATGCATATATAGATAAGTACAGAGTTGTTTAACATTGTTCGAGCATTCGTTAACAGTTGTGAATATAAATCGCAGGACATACATACATATAAATAAGATTCCTATAAAAAACCTCTATTTCTGACTGATTATTGATATTCCATGTTAATGATATATTAATGATATAATGCACTATTCAGCTAAATGTTATAGTGGTACGACTTTGATGAAATTTGACAAACATATTAGTTACATAGATTGAGAGAGATTTAGTTAGTTTGTTTGCAATATTTAATAGATTAATATATGATTTATATTTAATGAAAAAAACCGTCCGATAGGACATGCGACTTATAGAAAGATAAGCTCAAAGACTAGATCGACTCCCCTGTTGATGCAGTTTCTGCATATATATAGTGGATATGGGATCGGAGATGTCTTCTAAAGTGTATTGCAAACTTCTGGCCAAAATGAATATACCCTCTCTAAGGGTGTAATCAAAGGCAGATCTGACCAGGAAACACTGATGTATATTCTTCATCTGCGTCAGTAGGCAAGTCGAACTAGCTTGTATATGTTTTTTGCAATCGTTTTATTGCTTTGCGCAATAAAAAAAGTCATAAATGCGAAATACCGATTTTTATATTCCGAAAATGTCATTTTAACCACATCTTTAATATCCTGTAGAATCGGAGCACCATAACATATACATATGCAGCTGTTATATTACACTAAACTAAACTAAACACGAGTGTTGCACCTTAATTGGTTTTCATGATAATAATAACATTACTACAGCTGTACAGATTTAAATTGAATTCATAAATTTACTAATTACTTCACTAAATATCAAAACTATTCGAAAATATTTGCTCGAGAAATTTATGCCGGCGTGTAAAGAACAGTTTAAATTGAAAGGCGGATTTCTAGAATAATATTTAACGTATCAAAAACAATGACATAGGTCAACCCTATTTTATATGTATATTTGCTACCCTATACAGATACCTTTATACCAAATTTGATGTCACTAACAACTGATGGAATGCTAAATATATCGCCATTTTTTTTCTTTTATTTTTCTGCATGTTTTTTTTACCATTAAATCAAAGAAAATAGGCATCAACAAATGTGGGAGTAATAAAAAACACATTGATCATAAAGAATTGTAAACGCAATTGTTGAAACCAACTCTGCACTATACAGTTATTATTGTTTTAAAGGCCATGGATTTTGTACAAAATTTATAGTCTATTATGTTCTTAACAGGCAGAAACAGACACGTGCGACCTCGTAAACTCTATATACTGTATATGTTCTCGACCAGCATCTGTCTGTCTGTCTGTCTGTATGAGCGCCTTATTCGCAGTGATCATAAGAACTAGAGCCACCAAATGTTGTAACAATACTCTTATGTATTGCAATAGCGAAATTTGATTTTCAAACATTTGCCACGCCCCTTTCCAAGTCTGTAAATCATGGGTCAAAGCTCGATTGTAGTTGTTTTTTTTGTTTGGTCTTATTTTTGTTTGCAGTCAATTAAATTAAATTCGATCTTTTGATTTGGTTTGATTATTCTTAACGATTGATTTTGAGAGAGAGAGAGAGAGAGAGAGAGAGAGAGAGAGAGAGAGAAAATAAAGAAAGGTTTATGTAGATGAATAAATCGAATCGATGAAAAACACGAATAACAAAATTTCGTTAAAACATGTAGATTTAAATTCTTTTACAAATTTCTATTTAAATTATTCAATACTAAAGAAAGAATGCAAAATATTTTTTTAACAATAACAATTTGTTGTTGCTTTTTTAAAATGTTTTTTTGTCTTTTTCACATTGAATTCCCTTTTGAAGCACTTAAAATTGCGATATGTGGAACTTGTTGTTGCTACATTTAGCTGTAAAGAAAAGTCCGCTTACTTTGGCTCATGGTTGTTGGTGTTACAAATGAATTTGTTGTTGCTGTTATTCAGTGTTTGCACCGAAATAATGCGGGTTGCCTCCTTATTGTCAGCTACCACAGTTGCAATCTTTCGAATGAACTCGTCCTCGCTACAGGCATCATCGTTGTCGAGCTCAACATGATTGCACTCGAGCTTCTTGCGTTTGAGGAGCCTGCCACTAAGACTTCCTCCTACACCTACTTCATCATCCGATTTGACACCATTGTTGTTATCCTGATGATACTGAAATGACTGCTGCTGCCTTCGTAGATAATGTTGCTCATCATGATGCTGATGTTGATACCCCTGTTCCTTGTCCTGCTCCTGTCCCTTCTGCTGCTGCTTAAAACCAAAGGAGCAGTTGGCGACGACGGCAATCTCGTCGTGCTTTCGATTCAGTTCTGTAAACAGCGACCCAAAGAGTTCAGAGCCACTTGTCAACGATGGTAGCGTTGGTGTCGTCGACTGGCTATTGTCGGTTCCGAAGCCTGTGTCCTCATCATTAACGGGCTGATTTGGCAATCCGTCCACACAGGATGATGATGCTGACACTTCGCCCTCAATGTCGTCCAGATAGTTAAGCATTTTATTGATGTGCCGCGATCTATATATAGGTATATATACACACACACACACACATATATGTACATTGAAATGCTTTTTAGTTTTGGTTTTAAGTAAAGTTTTAATTGAATTTGTTGTAATTGCATACAATTTGATTCGATTATATTATTTAATAATTATTATGACTAACAAAGGTAAAGAAACCTGCAGATTGTGTATGCCGGAGCAGAAAGTTTAAACTGCAATACATACAATACTACGATATATAGTATATGTAATCACATTCAAAGGCAAATCAAAAATCAATCTGATAGAACTTGACGACAATAAGTCGGATCTGAACTGATATATCGGTTTCATTCTAACATATTTGTAGCCACTATACGCATTTGAAGGTCGGACGGTCTGTGATGGAATTCCTTAACCTGATACCAAAAAAGAGTTTCTTGGTTATCAATTTTGATATTGTAGATGTTGCTAAGTTAAGAATTTGTTGATCTGCCTTATGTGGATTAATGCTAATATATGTATATATATATTTTGGTGTTCCAATCTGATGGCATTAGCTCTGCCACGGTACTGGTAATAGTTGCCGGTTATTATTTTTTCGGGAGTTAATCTGCCACCCCTTAATAGTAGGGCCCAGTGTACATATCATTTTCAAATATAGATCGGTAAATAATATTTTTATTAATCTTTAATTAAGCCCAAAGCCCATTGAGAAGACAACAAAATATTCTTGGTGTCGATGATTTCTTTTGGATGTTAACAAATTTTTAAGTCTTTAGGTTTCATATAATTTTTGAGCCCAATTTGCAATAATCCCACCACAACCGATTTCCACAGCCAAATTAACAGAAAGTGTTTTTCAAACTATGACGGAGGGAAGAAGGTAGAGAATTCTAATCTTAATGATAGGTTTCATCCCAATAGGCACTATACATGGTAACCAATTAAGGTTAAAGTTTGATGTAGTTTGATGTAGATGTTTGCTCTCTTCATCTCTTAATAGAATTCAAAGGAAACATAGATTGAAAACTGGCATAGCTTAATTGCTGTATGTTTAAATTGTTAAATTATATGGCATTTTGGGTTTAATACCATTTATAGTTGCCGAGATCGAAGAAAGAAAATATATAACCAGAAAAAAAGGCCTACCTTTCTTTAGCATGCTGAATGTTTTATACGCTTAACTCTTATCTCGTCCATTACTGTCTAACTCTGATTGGTACTCAAAAGTTAAGTTATTTCGAAAAGACATACTGGTCGTTATACCCACTTTTATAGCAATTTTTTCTATGGCAGCTATATGATATATGGTCTGATCATGATGATATTTTATTGGCATATTATTAAATATTATTTATGTACTGAACATTGGTTGCTATATCTTGAACAACAACAGATATCTATACGATTTAAAGGTTCTATTCGGCTTGTTCCGACTTATTTGCTGTGTGATTTAATAAGAATCATGTCTGCCAAGTTTCATCAAGATAGCTTTAAAGCTGAGAGGCTAGTTTGCATTGCAAAGAAAGACAGAAGGACAGACAGTAATGACAAGTTCGATTACCCTGTTCAGAATATATATGTATATATGTATGTTACTTTATTTGTGCGTTGCAGACTTCTGACTGAAATTATATATACACCCTATAAAGTAGCTATATATTTAAGCGATTCATCGGACTAATCCATGCCTATGTATCTAAAACGTGGAAAAATCTAAATCATTTGTGCCAAGTTCTATCACGATAGAAGAGAGACTTAAATAAGATGAATATGAAATACATATTTTATCCGAAATTACTTCTTTTGGGCATTACAGACATTGAAAAATCGAAATGTAATTACCATCTGAAAGTGTATATAAATCCTAGCAGTGCATAGAACCAGATATACAACGAGCATTGATTTATTGCTATCAACGTTTAAAATCGATCGTATAAATCAAAGCAACACATTTTTATACCCTTGCAGAGGGTATATTGTTTTAAATAGAAGTTTGTTATCCACCTAAAGAAATATCTGCGATCTTGTAAAGTATATATATTTTGATTGACGATCAACAGTGGAATTGAATTAGCCATGTCCGTCTGACCGTCAGTCTCTTAGTTTTAAAGCTATCTAGATGAAACTTGGCACACATGTTTCGTATTGTTGCACGCTGTAAATAAATCAAAACGAGTCAAATCGGAGCGATATTCATATTCATATAGCTGCCAAACAACCTATTGGCCAACTTTTTGTTTCAAATAAATGTAATATAATTTTTGATAAGGTTTCTTACAATGTCATACAAAAGTCAGAACCTGCAAGGGTATAAGACCTTCGGATTACCTTTTTTTTGGTTATACTTTATTTTTTTCTGTGATACATAGACAGATAGATAAGCTTAGAGGCGCCCAGCAACTCAGACTAATACAGCTAACTGCACTGATAAGATATAAATGAGATTTTATCGCAATAATGGGTTCTACAATCGCAAAACATTTTATAATAACAGCGAAGGCAACATGAACAAAGCAACTGAGTGTAAACGCACAATTTGTCTCTCGATGCAATCACCGTGACCTACAAATATAAAATGCATACAAAAAACCTGTCTTGAAATGTGAATTTAGCATGTCCAAATTTCAAAGTATTAACAATACCATTGCAGATAGTAATAAATATATATATATTTCTTAAGTTAAGTATTTACATATATACATAAGTATACATATGTATTCTTTACCAACGGGTCGAACTAGTCTCTCTATCTTGAACGAAAAACATGCCGTATATACTTCTTTTTGTTACAAACTGAAAGAAGGTAGCAACGATCGAAGTGAACCGATTATAGTATAGATGCCATAGCACCTACATATGTACATATATGTCTTTATGCATTTCTTTTGGATATAATATGCTCTACATATCATCAAACTGACGAACATATTTAATCAAACTATTATAACAAATAGCTACCATACGATTTAAAATATAATACCTTTTAAATATATTGAGTAATCTTTGTATACTTGTTTTGTTTCATCAAATTTGTACAACTATACCCAATGGATTTCACATATATACATACCAGAGACCGTAAATAACCGTTATGGGTATAGAAAATATCCCTATGAAGGGATCATCCTAAAAATTTTTCGAGGACGCCAAAAATCTTATAAAAATCCCATTATATCAATTATATAATAAACATATATTTTGCAACTGTTATTGAATACGTCTTGTAATAACCGTTATTTGTGATTTTTAAAAATAAAAGTTGCAAATTAATTATTATTTTTAATTTTTATTATAAAAGTTATTACTAACTTTTATTTTGCAATTTTAATTTTTCAAAATCACAAATAACAGTTATTAGAGACTTTTAAAAATATTACTCAGAAATAAAAGTCAGTCAAAGACTTTTTCGAAATATATAAGTCTTCTGAAAAAATTAAAGTCTTTTCTATTTTCAGAATACCGCTTACCGCATACTATGGAAGATAGAAGCAAAAATTTTAAATTTTCCACAGTTGTTTATTGATTTTAATGCACAATATTTTTTTAAACATATCGGTAGACAGATTGGGTCCTAAGTCCGACAGAACCAGTTTAAATGCAAAGAGACTTTTATTTTAATCTGAGAGATTTATTTTTGACAAGACTTTTTTAAAATGTTTTTGATTTAAAAGTCTTTGAGTGACTTTTATAATAGAAGTCTTCAGTAAAAGTCTTTTAAAGACTTTTAAAATAAAAGTCTTTGATAAGCGTTATTGGAGAATTAAAAAAAAAAATGTAAATAATCATTAAATTAAACTTTTATAATAAAAATCAAAAATAATCATTATTTAAAGTTTTTTATGATAAAAATCAAAAAATAATCGTTTAAAATGATTTTTATGCATAAACCTCATAACCGTTACGGTCCCTGATACATACATACAAGTTAATCGAGATTCTAAGGCTCAATGTGAACAATGAGGACTGAAACCCAAAAACTGCAAGGCACGCCAAAGATTCTGTCTGGTTTTTATTGCACTCCTTTGCATTGAATTGACAACAACAACAAAATGATTTAAATCGGTCATTACTTATGTCGATGTTGCCAACGTATCACTCACGGCCTCTTCATGATCTCGATCAGTGCGAGGCGTATTCCCAAAAAATGTCTTAAAGTGCGATTCGAGCACGTTCTTTCAAATGAAACTGCGATACACAACTGAAGGGCAAACAACGTAAAACTGTTTGCCGACAACGAGCAATTGTCAATCAATTGCAAGCACACATTTGCAACATGAAGTTCACTTGATATGATAAACATACATATATATATATATATATATATATATATCGATAAACTGTCATTTGTTTGTAAACAATTTAAAAGTTTCGACGAATTTCAAGAGGAAAATGAAAGACGACTCGGGTTGGCTTAGTAAATAGGCGTATCATTTGAGTGCAATGCAGTTTTATGTGAATATGTTTTAATGCGTGTGTACATGTGTGTGTGTGCATGTGTGTGTGTGTGTGTGTGTGTTTGACATAATCAAAGAAACAGCTGACTAACTGAAAGAGTTGATAGACCCACCTTGAAACTGGTATAGCGCGTATTAAATGTTGCTGCGGTGAATGCTGTTGGTGTTGTTGTTGTTGTTGTTGTTGTTGTTGCTGCTGCTGCTGTTGTTGTTGGTGATGCTGCTGCAAAGTATTACTTGCGGCAGCAGCAGCTGCAGCTGCTGCAGCAGCAGCGACAGTGTTGGTTAACGCGCTGTTCACCACCAAATTTGATCGCTGACCGTTGTCCGTTGTACTATTGTTGGAGCTACTGCTACTACTACTACTGCTGGTACCGTTGGCACCTCCACTGGCCACGGCCGCCGACCCGCAGCGCAACTCCGTGTGTTGATCAAACCCTAAGCCACTATCATTGGAATTGTCACAGGGCGGAGGATTCGGTCGTTGTGGTATTCGTTTCCCAGGAACCAACTTGCCCGGTCCCGTCTAAATATATAATAGATCGATTTGTTAGATCTGTTAGTTATCATCAAGCTAGTTATCAATGCTAGAATTTACATACCCTTGCTATGGTGTGCAGCTTTCCAGGCAGCCCTTTACCCGGCTGTCGTTTTGATGGTATTCGAAAACCTTTTCGATGTATCCGGGGGCTCATTGTTGAGTTTGTTGACATGGTCATACGCATGCCTAGAAATGCAAAGATAAAAACAGAAATAGGTCAGAAATAATATATTTGTATTATTATTATTAATATTATGATATGCATTGTTGTCCAATTGTTTTAAATCAATTGAAAACGCAAGTCAAGTCGTGTTTTATGAACTGCAAACACACAGTATCCATTTCGAAGGTTACAATTCAAGATATTTAACTTATCAATGATTAGGCAGTGACAGCTGTGTGCTTACAATTGTATTCTAGTATTCAAATGTTTAAGATATGATCGTAGTATACAACATATTGCAATAACACTCTTTTAATCGGAAGATTACGAATATAAGTCATGACTGTTTGCTGCAAACTTGTCTCTCACTTTTAAAGCTATCAAAGAGGGTATATTTATTTTATATTAGATATTTATATGAGACATCTCCGACTCCATAAAGTATATATTTATTTCCTCATTTCGACTGTCTGATCTCTGTCTGATTACTCGTCCATCACAGGTTTCAACCTTACAGCACTAAATGCTGTTTATCATACACTGATCAAGATTATTTCAAATTTGGCCTACGCAAATTAGTAATTTACAACTATTAAGCAACGTATTTAAGACAAAGCGTTCCGCTTTTACATATATCGAATAATAAACACAGTATTTATTCAAATTTAACTGTTAAAATTTGCAACTGTTACGCCCTGTATGCAATTCGGAATTATAAAGGTTTTTTCGAAGAATATCTACCCGACAGTCGCATTCATCTGTTTTCATTTAAATTGCTTACTAAAGCATCTTTTAAGAAAGGCGTTGCGAATCTTCTTCGGTGATTGACATTTAGATAAGCGTTTGTGCGTTCTCACTTATATATATATAACCTTTGTACAGCTTAGTGCTTAAACGCCACTTGACGCCATCAAGATAAACAATAGCACGTATGTATATTCGCAAAGGCAATTTAGACGAAACTCAAGGCATATTAGTTACATGAGAAATGCGATAGTTAGTTTGGCTGCCATATCTTGTAGAATATCTTAAGTTTAAGGTTTCACTTTTACTTCGCTCCCACTTTTTTACAGCGTGCAACAATAAGGAACATGTGTGTTAAGCTTATTCAATATACCTAATAAACTGAGACACTAGCTTGCGCTGAAACAGACGGGCTCAGACAGCTGATCAAGAATATATATATTTTATAGAGTCGCAGATGAAAGAGTTGAAAACTTAATTAGGTTTACACTTGTTAAACCCCTGCAGAGGGTCGCGAACGCATGTTCGTACATTTTTATTACTTTCGGCCTTCGGTCAAACAAGAATATACTAACAGACAGAAGGAGGCGTGGCAGACCCCAGTAAAGTATATATATTCTTGGTCGGCATCACTCGGCCAAGTCAATTGAGCCATCTGTTCGTCTATCCATTAGAAGAGCTCCATACTCCAACTTTGGCATCCTGATCCCTGTATATCATACTCCGAGCTGATGAAGTTTATTTCAAATTCTTGATGCAAATAAATTGTACGATTGATTGATTGATTGTACAAGATATTCCAAAGCAAACAATTTTATTTGAAATTTGAATTTTACGATATCCTTTGGACATGTTTTTATTGAATTATCCATATATATTGTAATATATATGCATATAAAACCGATATGGTAAATTTCGTTTTGATATCTTTAACAATAACAAAAATCGCTCGATTGATTCTATATATGTATTTTATATGAATCGTTCTGCAATAACTTTTATTTGCAAGAGAGAAAAGAAAGACGGCCCGGTCCGTTGATTACGAATATACCATATGTATATATAATATATATACCATATACGGTCGTGATGTCTCGATCTGTGCGCTCAAGACTTCTGGCCTAATCCATATACTCTCTACGAGGGCAACATGTCTGTGTCTATATATACATACGTGTATGTGTTTACATTTACATTCACACTACCCTGTAATATAGTATATATAGCGATTGAACATCCGAATCATTTAAACACAATGCAAAAATTGTTTAACCAGATGTGGAGTGCTTCGAGCGCAGCAGCTGATAAAGCACCATAATCGGAGTGGCGATAGTGGCGCTGCTGTAAGGCGGGTACATTGAACTTGCAGTTGCACAGAGAAAAGAGAAGTCCATGCAGCACGATGCACATAACCACATAAATGTCTCGGGTGGGCTATAAAATTGCTTTAGATGGAGCTATTCTCTAGTTCAATTTTGCCACTGTCACTGATATGGCAATTGCAGCTTAGATGCCCAATTAATGTTTAATTTAAACTGCGAGCTGTCTTTTGTTTGCATTGTGCTCCTGTTGACTCTATTATTTTATTATTATTTTTATTCATATTATTATTATTATTATTATTATTATTGCCAAGTTGCAGTTTGATAGCAGCAGCATCCACAGCAGTGCAATGGCAACATTAGTTTAGTATAGCAGTCGGTAAACTGTCGATAAGGTTCTTATAGGCACCAGGGCTGTAGCGACAATCCCGAGGGGACTTGTGCAAAACTTCACTTAGTGTTATTTCTTTGTTTCTTTTTTCGCATGTATTTAGTTCATCAAACATTTCACAAAATAAAGAAACGTTATACTAATTACATCTTACTTATTTCTCCAATTTATATTGGCAAAAATTATTTATAGTTTTTAATAAATTTATATTTCTATATATTTGATTCACGATTAATAATATTTCTAATCCATTCAATTTACCTTGGCCCATTGTATTTTGCCCACAAAGTATATATTCTTGTTCCCTTTGCTTTTATTCGCAGGGAGAGCCCCTGGCAGTCGGGGACCCTTGTGCAGCGCACGCACTGCACACGCCTAGCTACGGGCCTGATGGACACCACATTCTATTTAACATACTTATAGTCATAGTAAATCCTTATTTGGGTCTGATTGAAAGGTTGTAATGACCATTCAACGCAATGTGATAATTAAGGTTTTCGATTATTCAAGACGTATAATATCAATGCATATAACAATGCATATAACCCATGCATTTCTATATTTGTATACGAGTGAGTATTTTTGCTTGGGACACAAAAGGTTTTTCGATTGGGTAAAGGGTATGTTAGTGTCAAGCCTGCTCGAGTTTAGCTTTCATTACTTGTTCCACTTAATATCGATACACTTGGCCCAGCGATGCTCCGCCCAAAAAAATAAAAACCTGTTCCATACCAAACAACGTCATATATGTATGTACATACATACGTCGCCGACATTCAACAGCTTTCTCATGAACAGGTCGATCTTCGTGAAGAATATGATTCACCGTTCCTGCCGCGACACAACTACCGACAGTCAATCGACAGTCAATCAACACGAGATCGTAGAATTTGTATATCCTTGCAGTAGGTATATGCATTTTGGCCAGTACCTTGGCAATGCATCTTAGGTTATATTTTTGACCCAATTACGAATATTTAATCTGAACCAGCATCAACAGGGAAGTCTGTCTGTACGCAATGCAAACAAGTCTCTTGATTTGAGAGCTATCTTAATGAAACTTGGCACACATGCTTCGTATTTCCGCAAGTCGAATCAAATGTATTTTATGTGCCATTTTTTATATAATACTCAGTTAAAATCTCATCAAAATCGGACGACTATAACATACAAAAAAACATATGGGATTTTTTATGTAGACTAGTATTCCTTTTCGAAATAACTTATCAGTTCCAATAAAAATTAACCTATAATATGTATATGTTTCCACTTTCTCAAAGTCTGACAACTTCTATAGCTTTTATAGGAACATAAAATAAAAGATGTTGAAATACAAAATTGAATATGTCTATGAATTATGTTACTGAAGACATAAATAATGAATTAAAATTGTGTCCCTTTTTTACTATATAGGTAGTATAGAAAAGATAAAAGCAAAAACCTGCAAGAGTATAGAGCCTTCCTTGTGCCGAAGGTAGGTTTTCTTGCTGGTTTTCGTTGTCATAGTAAAATAGTTGTTAACATAGAGAGCGAAGCTTTAATCAATTTGGGAATGCGTCGCATGTGATTTAAATACAAAAATGCGGACACCTGCATGTGTTTCTCAGAAAATGGTTTACGATATTTGCAACCTATGTATTTATAAGCTAAGCTGTCTCTAAATGCAATGAAAATATCATGTAAGATCCTTGAAATGAAAATGCAAAATATTCGAGGCATAACATACACGCATTCACACGTTTTATGGTGTTTCTACCCTATCAAAATATGTACATATAACATACAAATATTTGACTTGGGACCGCGCCTACCTGTTCACGAAAATACGGGATTGGTAACGGGACTGTTTTACCTGTTTCTCGGCACTTTATCTAAGCGCCTGCGATAAGACAAGACCCACACACACACACATACACAAGCAGACACAAAAGTATAAGAACGATTCTTTACACACTTTCAGCGGCGACTTTCTCTCATATTCCCAACCGATTCCAAGCGATAAGCAGTTTCCATTTCACTTCAGTTTTTGTTAAAGCTTTTCAATGAAAGCGGTTTTATTCACTTTATTGTACTTTATACTGTTTATTTGCTAGAAACAGTCTACATATGTTATAAACCAAACCAATTTTATTACAAGTTGTCGTTGCGGAATACTATAAGACTATTTTTAATTAGAGCTATGCGCATCGGAGCGATATATATATTCTCTAATATATATATACTCTATATTTACTTATACCCTAAGAGGTTATGTTAATTTTGGCAATAATCTTACAACGTGCTTTAGGTCACATCTCCGATCCCATAAAGTAGAAACAGGAGAATAGCCATGTCTGTCCGTCCGTCCTTATAGAGTGAGTCAAGTAACTCTTTACACACACAGTTAGTGAAGAAACAATATACACAGATGGTATTATTCAACACATAACTCCAGGTTACTCCAAGTCTAATGAATTAATTATGTATTTAAATCTTTTAATTCAAGTTGTCTGTAGTCTTTTTCACGTTCTAGTTTTTATTGTAATGTCTTAAATGCAATTTTTATTGAATTAAGTCATGGCGCTGCTTACCAAAATTGCTTTTGTAATGGTGTTGATATGCATTGGTGTTTGAGTTGCTGTTGTTATTATTGTGATGATGACTGTAGTGATGATGGCTGTTGTTGCTGCTATGACTGCCATTATTGTTGTTGTTGATTTTTCCTGCACTGCCATTTCCATTGCCGCCATGATGATGGTTTAAATAATGCATTTTGGATGGATTACGATAACCGGACTCGTAATATTTATACTGATTGTAAGTAAAACGCATTTTGTTGCCGTTGTGATTGATATTTGTTTCTTTTTAATTCCTGTCTATGCAGCGTTTGTATATCACTTTCTTTATAATTTATTTTCAGCTTATAATTATTTTAAACTGTTTTTTATTTTTTTTAAAGTGTGTAACTTTTTCCACCTATTAGAGAAGGTTCTCCTTTTTTTTTGGTAAACAAAACAGATTTATAACAAATATTGTAGAGCATTGAATAGACATTTGATCTTTCGATTTATAAGATTCTCAGAAAACATCAAATTTCACTTGAAGAGTGAATATTAATTTTGGCCAGAAGTTTGCAATGCGCATTAGGAAACATCTCCGAACCTCTTAAGTTTATAAATATTCTGAATCAATATCAACAGGGAAGTCGATCTAGGTCATGTCTGTCTTTCTGTTGCAATGCAAACTTGTCTCTTAGTATTAAAGCTATCCTGATAAAACTTGGCAGACATACTTTCTATTACTGCCCACTTTAAATAAGGCGCAAAAACACGGATCGGAGCAATATATCGCTGGTTTTAGTGGTAAGACCAGTTCCGAGATGATTAAAACATACTAACTTCATTGACCGACTGTATATAGAAATGTGTATTTTTTATTTGGAAAAAGAATTCGCTCGATAGGTTCTTTGGCAGCTCATCCAGATCGACTTTTTTTAAGCGTGCCAAAACTGAGAGAGAGCCCGACATATTTTGTTTTGGGCTTTGCTAATATTTTGCAAATATTTAAGTAAATGTACAGTTTTGCAATGTTGTAATGTGGACTCGACGATTATATTTCAATCAAATTTACTACGTCTGTCAGAATTACTCTATTTTGACTGACTTCAATCGACAAAAGAGAATTATGTGTGTACTAAATATGTATACTCGTATACATATGTATGTATCGTATGTATGTATGTATATTTAACAGTCTACTTGCAATGGGACGTTGAAAATATCCGTTATTTCTTGCTTTATTTATCTATCTTCTTATATTTTTGTGGCAATTAACATACGAAATAGTGGCTCAGAAGTCAAGTGGGTTATTATATTACTGTAAACGTTCTTCACTCGCCCCACCTATTTTCACACATCATTTTGTTAGCACAATGCTATCGGCACGATTTATCTTCAACTATCAATTTTGATACCGTCGCAATGGCACATATGTATTCATGTATATGTATGTATGTACCTGAACAACATAAAAGGAAACATTCTTGACCACATCAATTATATACATATGTATGTACATATATGTATATTCTGATCAGTGTAGTTTTTGAAGGTTATTGTGAACGCACGTGCGCATAGATATCAGGGAAACATGCCACGCCCACCGACCTCAATAATGAATAATCTATATTATCAACTAGATTTGTTAACAAGTTCTTTCGTAAGCTGACTATAATTTGTACATCCTCCACATTCAAAATGCGATCGGACAGTAAACACAGAAGCTTTTCAACTCAAGAATTTCATAGATAAGGAGGTTAGGTTTTGTTTCTTCGCACGTGCCTGTTTGTATGTTTGTGTTAGAGTGAGATCGCAATAGTAATATAAATGTACACATAATTTGCTATTTCGAATTTATTTAGCGTGCTAACGTGATTGTAATTATTTTTAAAATTTAACAAAGACTGGGCTAGACTGTAGTTATCGTTACTTGTGAAAACTGGAAACAAGAACCAAAATAATATGAAACCTAATGTACGTATGTATATGTATGTGTGTATGTACATATGCATTGTAAACTTCTGGCCTACGCTGTAAATCAGCAAAACTACTCAGTGCTCTACATTACATATAATTCTTTTATTAATTATTTTTATAATTTGACACAATTTGAATTTAATCAGGAGAAAGATCAAGTTGTGCTTAAGGTAAATTGAGCCCCTGTCTATGATCTGTACCTCAGACAATTGCCAGTGAACGCGAAATTGTTCTTTATGAATGCGTTAGTTTAAAATGTCCATATGCATGTATGCATGCATGTATGTATATGTAAATAAATATGTGTGATATAGGGGATCAGGGGCACTGACTGTCGTCGCTGCGTCGAAATGTTTTGGCCGCAGTGGCTGCGATAAGATAAACTCGCTTAACCGCAGCGTAAATCGTTGCTTTTATTTGCGTTCCGAATTTTGAAGTTACGTTCACCCATACGAAATATGTACTGTGATTGTAGTTTGGTATTCTCTGACACAGTTTCCGGGTATAACTGCATCCATTTGGTGTGCCAGTGTGCGGTTATGATTCGACATTAAATATTAACAGATAAACCGTGATAAACCGATGATTAAGACGCGATCAGCAACGATAACGATAACGATAACAACTCAGTTACCGACAAGATACTCTTTCTCTAATTTGTTGATGATAACATTAAAAGGCAACTAATACGTACACGTAACATAAATAATAATAATAACATTGATATTTAATACACATACGAGACAACACTTCGATCGGCGATCATACCGACGGGAGTAACAAAAAAAATTAATAAAAAATATGTATGTATTTATATATTAAATGTAGATTGTAATTATTGTTAATTGTTTTGAAGAGCGCGCGCGAAAAATCAAATCGTTGACTGTCCGATCAATGTAAGAAAACCGAGCACCGTGATGCGATCACTTGCGCTGAGATCGATGAACTAAAATCCTAAAGAACGACAGCCGGAATGATGCCTGGGCCCGACCCGGTGCTTGGTTTCCAATGCGTTTACTACTGCTGCTGCTGGTGCTGGTTGCCTACCGCCTCGGCCAGAGCATCGTGCTGAGAGAGAGAGAGAGAGAGAGAGGAGGAGCTGCCCTGGAAGTGTGAGAAGGCCGCACCAACACCAGCAACAACAAGTGTACGCGTGGCTGCTCGTGCTCGACACGACAATTGCCGACAACACCAACGACACGACACGACGATGACGACAACGGGTTTAATTGATTTCAATGTGTTTGTGAGCGAAGCGCGCGCGGCCGTTGTCGCTTACGCTGATTCTGATTGCAAGCGCAAATTGATAAAAACAAGAAAGAAAAACCAGACGAACGCTACACTCGGGTACAACCGACAGTAAAATACCCTACTCCCTGTTTAAAATGTCGTTGATTAATATAATAATTAATTGAATAACTGCTGCGTTTATTGTCCGATCGAATTGCAGTTTGGAGTCGAGGTAGATAATTAAGTCAGCTGAGTATATGTCGAAGTCAGAAAGTTGTATCATTTATACGTCACTTAAAAATCGATTTGAAAAATTAAATTATTGATTTACAGTGGCACCCAACATTTGAAGCAAACTTGATCTGCTCAATAAATTAAGGAACCTTCGTGCCAAATTTGATATCTCTAGATTTTATAATAGCTAGAATTTGTGTGTTCACACAGACATGGCTTAGTCGACACGGCTAGTAATCATAAACACTTTATGAAGTCCGCCACGCCTTCTGTCTGTTACATACATTTCCGCAATATTAGTATGCCCTTTTTATACCCTTCGTCCATTGAAAGTGGTCAAAAAAAAGCGCTGCCTGCACAAGCCTGTGTGCGCTTGCCTACACATGTGTGTAAGTGTGGGAATTTGACTTTGGAATTGTTTGTGTATTTGTAACGGTTTTACAAAACAGGGTGAAGGGTATAAAACTGTCGGGCGTGCACAAACTTTAGCGATCGTCTGGGCTTATTTTTGTTATCATATTTAGCGGTCGAAGGGTATAGTTATCTATCGGAATACCGAAGGTTTTATACCCTTGCTGATTTTTGTTTCAGTCTCCACAGATTGTTCCTTTGCTAATTTTTTTATTATATCAATTTTTATTATCAATTTTTCTCATTTACCATACTGTCCGTATCCGTTCGTAATTTAACCATGCTACTACTAAGTATACGATACGATATAACTTTCTGCCAACTGAACAGAACTGTCACATACAAAAGGAGTATATATAAAAGTAATATATATATTCTTTATCAGCATTAAAAAGCCAACTCGATATAGAAATTAAGCTGGGTAGTGGTTATAAACTTTCTAACTTGTTAAAATACAAAAAATATTTATTTCGGGCTAAAGTCATAAGATTTTTGAACATAAAATCACGAGTATTAAACATTATTTGAAACTGTACTTATTATATTGATTGAACAGAATATCTAGATATATGAATATTTAACGACTACGCCTTCAAAATACCGAACTCTCCCATCTAAGAAACCTGAATATTAACTTATCTACTACTATTTCTCAACTTACACAAACATTACCATTGCACACATATTTATGAACGAATTGAATGCCCAACCTTCACTAATTATCGCATAGCAACCATTCAAAACAAAGGCCTCCTTGCAATACCTAAAAATCTCACTATAAGAATATGCAAAAAAAAAAAAAATACTTAAAAATGTCAACATGAATACAAAAATTGAAAACATTATCGCACACATTAAAAAACCTACTGTAATGACGTACAGATCCATCTGACGGCCCTAAAGCACAAAATTAAGTTATAATTTTTGTTTAAACTGCAGCCATACTGTTAATAATACTAGACTTAATACAAAAGTTATAATTTTATCGATCTTGCTTGCAGAGTTACTTTTGGTGTTAACGAATACATGAACAATGCTACATTTATACCATAATATGTAATTTGTATAGCAACAATCAGTGGAGATAAAAGCCAATACCTGCAAGGGTATAAAACCTTCGACCTTTCCTCCTGGTTCTTGTTACAATCGGAACACTATAACATATAGCTGTCATAGAGACAATTCTTTATTGTTGTTCAAAATAATCAATCAATCTGAACCAATTAAAATTATTCAATAACCCGTATATACCTTTTGCATTTCATCACAATCAGACAACTATGTGTGTACATATAAACGATCAGTTGAAAATACAATCAGTTGATAGTTCCCAAATGTGTTATCAAACAACTTAAGATGTTAAGAAAACTTTCTATATGTTATATAAAACGATCAGTTGAAAATACGATCAGTTCAAAGATCCTAAATGTGTTATCAAACAAGTTAACATGTTAAGAAACTTTGTATAAGTTATATAATTTGCGTAGGAATGATCGATAAGGCTGAAGCTAAAAGCTGTAAGTGTATAACATCTTCTCCTAAAATAAATTAAATTTTTGGAAAGGTACTTTATTCAAATTATAAAAAAATACATGCATTCCAAACACTTTGAATGCGTTTTCTGGCACTAAGCCAACATATTGAAATTCACAAAAATAATCCTTTTGCCAAGCAAATTTAGTCCTTTACAATATTTTTTTTAATTGCTGATTTACGGCCTAACCTCAAATTAAATACAAAATACATACTTTTAAAGTTTTAAACCTTTAATCTATTTATTCTGTTCATTTACAAATCAATTTTGTTTTTATAATTCAATTATTTGTAATATTTAAATACATTTGCGTCAACAGCTCTTTGTCGACATTAAATAAATAAATATATAAAAATAACAATGACCCTACCCTCAAACAACAAATACAGAAGTTTATTTAAGTCAACGTTTTTGATTGTCTCGAGCAGCGCTACCTGCACTCTTCTTCAACGATTTGGCATGCGCATGCGTGTGTGAGATAGCAACAGGTAGGCTTTGTCCACAATTGTTAGTGTGTTTGCAACGGGTTTTCAAAATTGAGCGATGGGTATCGCTCTGTCGGGCACGCTCGCCTGTAGCATTCGTTCGTTACTTGTTTATTTGTAGATACCCGAATCTTGTATTGTATTATAATTAAGCGTTTAACATTCAGTGATTCGAGTTGTTATTTTAAAGATATAGCGCTATATACTATGAAATTGGATCTGCCTTAACTAATTTATTGTACTAGTAAGTACTACTAGTTAAAAAATAAAATAGGCCTCGTCATTGTCCCTCAACGCCGTGTATAATTTACATTTAAATTTCACCTTCATCGTAAAATGTACAGGAGAGGGAGAGACACACGCACACGCGCAAGAAAGCTCTTCGTAATCACAATAGTTGCTATCGATGTTGTTGTGACTCGCGTAGTTGTTAGCAGGTCCGTAACTAGGCGTGTGCGGTGCGCACAAGGGCCCCTTGCTACCAAAAATGAAACAAGTACCCGAAATTAATGGTATACAAAAAGCCTAATGATAAATTTGGTATATCTAGCTACTATATTCTATATATATCTTGACGTTCAAATCGAGGACTATTCATACTGAATAATCTAACAGCATAAAATACATTTATAGCAAAAAGTTAATTTATTCTTTTACCCTACGTAAAATTCGAACCACATTAGAGCAAGAATAGTTAAATGGATTGGCAATAATATGAATCTAGAATAAGAGGGCCCAAAATATAGATTTCTCAAAAACTATTGATAATTTTACCAATGTAAAATCGGTTAAAAAAATGAATATTATTATTCTTATAAAATATTCTGATAACGACGGTATATAAACTCAATACAAACTTAAGTAAGGTCCATCGTGGATTATTTTGAAAACTATTAATTTAATTAGGTTTCTTCATTTTGTAAGCTGTTTTTTTTTGAACTTAATATGTGTATATGCGCCCCCTCGAAAAGTTTTGCACCAGGGCCCCCCAAAACAGTCGCTACGGCCCTGGTTGTCTGATGGCTCTTTTCAATGCTAGCCCCCGAAACTATTATTACGATAATAGCGACGACGACGGCACACCAACTCAACTGCTCTACGTCGGCTTTATCGCGACGTACACATGTATGTTTGTATGTATATATGTATATTATGAATGTTGATTGTGATAATGATTGAATTGCGCTTTTAGGGGTTTGAATCTAGTCTGTAGCTGGCTGGGAGGCAGACTAACTGGATAACCAACAACAATAGAGACTCCGTATAATAACATATGCATACATACATATGTATTGTACATTGTGTATTTATTTAGTTGCGCACCATTTTCTTCTTGCGTGTGTGCGTTTTTAGCATTTTTGCTCAACGGACAGTGGACCGCAAAATTATCGAATGTTTAAAAAATGGTTGAGAACATTTTGGACATTTTTGAAGCCACTGTATGTCTAATAAGAAGTGAACACTATGACTGTTGTTGTGTTACTGTTAATTCTCTTCACTGCTCTGAGGCATGAAGCGTGCCCAGTTTGATCAAAATAATATGCAAAAACAATTCTCATGTGTGTTATATACAATAGATATATTGTTTTGAAAATCTACAAATTATTGTTATTATAGGACACCCCATCGATTTTTTATTGGATAGAGATCAGGACAAAAACGGGATGTGACTTATAAAGTATCACGGCCTTTTCGTAGCAATATTTGGTGAATTTCAAGTTAACTTTGTTTTCGTCGCTGAAGATCGCCGAATTCATTTCATTCCTCCAGAAAAAAAAAGGTTTAATTAGACGTAATCCACACATTTTTGTGACGTTGGCACTTTAATTTCATACTTAAAACCAGACGAACGCTACAATCGGGTACGTGCGACAGTAAGATACTCTACGCTCAATTTTGGATTCGTCTGCCATCTATTGTTCTCTCACATACAGGCACACATTATACCGTTATTCCAAATGGAGCCATATCTGATGCAAAATATGCACATACATATATCCACTTTACTAAGGTAGTTTTTATGATCAGAGATGTCTCTTAGACTGTACAAACTGAATAAAGGGTATAAATTTGGAAACGAATGAAACATCGTATAAATAATTATATACGCGAACATTCTTTTAGGTCAACTTTGCTCATTTTCGTTGTTGTTATAATGGATGCTGTAGGTTGCAATTTACAAAAGTACAATAAACTGTGTTAATAAGTACAGGTTTTACCTTGAACTCATGTGTGATTTTTGCTGTTTTAACTCCTGTTTGAATGTGTTATTTTGAAATTACAATTGCTAGCACCGATTGTCGCGTGTTTACAAAGTAGGGTATACTATTATACAGGGTGATTTGTTTTGTGATACCCGATGGTTGTTTTTATACCCTTGCAGAGGGTATATTCATTTTAGCCAGCAATATGCAACGCACCTGAGTATATACCCTCTGCAAGGGGGTAATAATATAACATTATTTTTTACCTTTTTTTAAACTAAAAGTCTAAGAATGTGGCTGACGCTGACTCTACTTGCGTCGAAATAAGATAGTATTGCAGTTTGGATTGCGACAGACGGTCATGTCTCTTCTCATGATTCTTATCTAGGATTCATATAAGGGTCGGATATGTCTCCTTCTATTCATTCTAAGTTTGCTGACAACGTTAAAATACCCTCTATATTATTTTAAAAATATTTCAATTAAATTTTATTTAAAACGTACCCATAAATGTAAGCGTGATTGTCAATTGAAGAAATATAAAGCAACACTTTTATCAGAAGCTAAAAGTGTATAAACCCTTCGGCATATTAAAGTTAACCTTTCGTTCCTGGTTTTATTTCGTTTTAATGTCGAAATATTTGTAAGCATTGTCTGGTGGACAAGGTATTAATGTTTGAAATCTTAATAATGTTAAATGTACAATCACGATTTCGTACGAGTCATTTCAAACTTCGATTAACACACATCTTGAGCGACAACTCATCCACATATAAACATACATATCTTCAGGTTCCAAAACGAAATGGCAACTTGCTAACAACATGTACAAACAAAAAGCGAACAACGCAGTCTGAAATGGTGGGCAAAAGAATTTTGGTTATGTTGCGCTTTTTTCCAACAGTACAATAATATAATACAAAAAAAAAACAAGTCAGAAAGCTACAGTCGAGTGTTTTCAACTGTGATATACTCGCTACACAAAATTTCGCCAGTCCGCCCATTAAATTCATTTCTTTAATAACAACTAGGCTTATAATCTGATTGCAAACAAATTAAAAAACAACATTTAGATGGTGATAATTAATATACACACCTAGCTATTTTTGATCAGCATCAATAGGCGGCACAATATAGCCCTATCCGTCTGTTCGTCCCTATGAAAAGCTATGTAGATCTCAGAAACTATAAGAGCTAGGACTACCAAAATTTAATAAAAATTCAAGTTAAATATTAAAGTAATTATTTTGGTGGACTTTCCGATGGTTAGTGGGTAAATATTAGTCGAGCACATAAATTCCAAAATTTCATCGGTTTTTGTAATTTATTTCAAAGTTTTCTTTTGTCGCTTTATAATATATTATTCAATTGTTTTATACCCCAGAATCGTCTGTCCGGGATGATATCTTAGTCTCAATTTGAACGCATACGGAGTTTAATTGTTGTTTTTTATGATTTATTTGGCAGACCTTTATTTAAATCATTATATTTTAATTTGAAGCTCATACGATGTTGTCGACATGCCGATAGTTTTATACCTTGCATGTTTTGGCTTTAATCTCCTTAAATTGTTCCTATTTATGTCCTAGATAATGGCACAAAATTTCTTAACATCGTTAGCAGCTACATATAACTCAAATCGAAAATTACTTTTCTTTTATAAAAATCTATATGTCTAACTGATTCATTTAAAAACCCTCAATTCGACCCATTGTTCCTTTTGCAGCTCCATGTTAGTTATCGGGGTTTGATTTTGATGCAATTGTCTAAGCATATTATCTATATATAATAAAGGCAAATGAAGTAAATTTGGTTGCCATATTTTTTAAATAATAAAAATCTGTCCGATTCGGATCGTTCCGACTTACTTGTAGCGTGCAGCAATGCGAAGCATGTGTACCAAGTTCCATCAAGACAGCTCTAAAACTGAGAATATATATAATAGTAATTTGTATTGCAATAGACAGTCGGACAGACATGGCTATATCGACTCGGCTGTTGATGCTGATTCAGAATATATACATGTGTATATGTAGTTTATGGGGTCGAAGATGCCTGCTACGCACATTTCGACAAAAATCAAAAGATCATGAATTTATTTTTCCAAGTTCTTTTTATGAGCTTTCATTTCTAAATTCTCATCCCTTTCGTTGTGAAAATCACTACATAAAATTTAAATATTTTACCGTTTTTGCTAGCCTTGCAGAGGTTAAATTAATTTAGTTTTGGTCAGAAGTTTGTAACACACATTAGGGGACATAGACAACTCAATAAAGTATATACATATGTACATCCTAATAAATGTATATATTCCGAATAAGCATCAACTGGAGAGTCGACTAGCTTTATTGGTCTAACCGTCCGTCTATCTGTACGTCTCTTGCAAGCTGTAAATACATATATGGTATCAGCCATAGAACTTATCGTCCGATTTAACATAGTAACAAGACTTTAAACTTTAAACTTTGTAAACTTTAATTTATATTCCCAGTAATTAGAGTCAGTACAGAAATTTATTTAGCTTTCAGGAATAACCAAACCTATTTAAATCGGTTTACTAAAAGAGTCTGAAGTATTGTTTTTTTTGTTTCCAAGTCTTTCAATTGTTAATTGTTATTTACTTCTTAATATACTTCTTAAATCGGGCTGATTGACTTGGAAAATGGAAAACCTACCCTTAAATCGTAATTATTTGTATAATCTTCTGAATGTTAGCTTACTAAAAGTGAATTCAAAATGATTATTAACAACTTTGACGAGGCCTTAAATACATGCTAAAGCTTGTACTTATTGTTTTGAACGCTATTGTACATACATACATACATACATAGGTAGTAGTAGTACGCATGATTGTGTGTGTGTATTCGTTCTGATTTCGCGATGTGTTGTGAAATCCACTAGACAGTAAATGGCAAATAGCAGCAGACGAGACAAACCCTAAATGTAACGTCTCCATACATATGTATGTATGTATGTACAGGCATATGAATGTATGTATGTATATAAACATATGTTTATTAAAAACACATGTAGACATGTGTATATTTGTATATTTGTTCATGTGTTGATTTATATGTAAATGTATTTAGTGTGTCTGTATCTTTACGAGCTGGGCGTGAGCTGTGCCAGTTGCCGTACGACGACGACTACAATGAATTCGTCGCTTTCTGCTGCTGATAAGATTTTGTTTACTTTTTTTCAGAGAGAAGCAAAGTGTTTAATACGCTGTGCGGCCTCTGAACGACATCGTGATTTCATCACGAAACAAAAGTGTGATGCGAAGTGTTGGGATGTGTCTGTGGCTTGGGATTCAGATCTCTCTGCCAGTGTCTGTGTCTGTCTTAGCGTCTGTATGCGTACGCTAGTATGTATGTATGTGATAACTATAGCCATGACGCATGTACATATGTATGTACATGGCAAATCGGATTCTAGCTGTCTATAGCTGCGCTCACTTCGCACAAATAATCGTAATACTCGTACTGGCAGATTGCCCTGAGCATACTTTTGTTGCCGTCATTGATTGTGTTCCTTAATTCCTTGAGGGGGCATATTAATTTTGATCATATGTTTGCAACCCGGAAATGAGAACTGATCCCATTAAGTAATATATATTATATACACTCTTGATCGAGTCAACAGACAGAGTCAAACTAGCTGAAGTTTGTCTGATTGCATTGCTTCTCATTTGAAGAGTCAGATCGGACCTATATAACGTAAAGCAGCCACAGAAACTATCGCACAAGATTTCGATTTGTATGTGAAAACCTTTAAAGCTTTTCCAAGAAGTGCCACCTTATTATGTACATCAAAATATTTCTAAATCAGTTGAAGATTCAAGTTTTCAAACAACATTTCTACAGTATTTTTAAAGCATTCAACGATGGCTAATCGTTAAAGACTAATGGGTGCAAGAGTATACGACTATCGGTACGGCCAGACAACCTTTCTTTCATGTTTTTGTCTTTCGCTTATCACGTGACGGGAGCGTGCGAGCGCTGTATCTCCGCTCTCTTTGTTACTTGACGTTCGCACCGTCATCTTCGGGTCTGTTTCGCGGTCTACTTTTCATTAGCTTATTCTTTTTAACCCATTGTATATCTCGTGGATATTCAAACACAACTAAGTTATTGATCGTGATCCCGAATATCTTGTGTTTTGCCACTCCTTCTTAAACAGAATGTGCAGAATATAGCACAATTTTAGAAAGTGAATAGATTTTCTCTAGCTATTTTTGATGGTATATTACAACTGTGCATACTACATATATTATATATAAGTACATAATATGCACACTATGTATTTATGTGTGTAATTTAAAATGGTTATTCTAATCAACACATACATATGCATAATCATATGTATGTATAAATGAGATAAGAACACTTTGGCCGCGCTGCTTTGCACCTGAAAGAAAATGAACAGCTAAGTTTTGCAACCTTGAGCGTGCTTCGAGTTTGTTTGCCGCGCGATTGCTGGCGGTGCCGCCTCCATTAATATTGCCATTTTCTTTTGTTATTGTTATTGTTATTTTGTGGCGCTTGCGCACGAAGCATCTACATACGTTCGATCATCCACATTTATATACATACATACATACATATGTGTGCTGTATAAATGTATGTGTGCAGCATGTATCGACATAAAATTGTGTATGCGTATTTTGCTATTGCTGTGTATGTGGGCGTGTGATTTGTAAACAAATAATATAAATCGTATAAAACGCAATATGACGAGGCAAAATGAAAAATGTAAATAAAATTGGCAGAGAACACGTTGAGAGCTATTAAAGCCACTAGCATTTAAACTCGACAATTGGATACCCTGCACACAATAAAACCAGAAAGAAAACCCAATTATGTAGGTTCTTATCTCCTCCGCTCTTAACTATGCAGAATTGAATACTGTTGTATGTATTCATTCATTCAACTTCAATCGACTTGTTTAAGAAAGTATTCACTTTGAACTGATTGTTCCTACAATAGCTATATGATATAGATGTCAGATTTTTTTAAATTTACGATTATACGTCAATTATGAGCTAACTTTATTGGCACTGATAGGTAAGTTAGTTCAAAAATGAATAATTGTTCTTATACAAAAACTTTCATTTCGGCAGATTGTTCCTATGGCAGATATGCAATACATATGTTATCGGGATCCCATTTAGATGCAATTTTATATGCAAGTGCGATGTAGTAAATTAAGTTTAAAGTTCACGTTTGCCAAACTTTATCAAGGTAGATCGAGTCTCCTGCTGATGTTGGCAAAAATGAATATACCTTCTGCAAGGGTATAAAAAAGGTTAAATTTCACCTGCCGAAGTTTTCATATCCTTTTTCCAAGATCATTTCTTAAACATCGATTAAGTCAAATACTATTTGATAGTTTTTAGCGCAAATATAAAATATTAAAATGTTCTATAGATATGGTTGTTATTATATAACATATGCACTGCAAATAAAAGTTAACAATAATTTATAATAATAAGATAGCAAACTCAATTTCCATAAACAGAGCAGGGAATAATATGTTATTTGATACATTTTCAAATACATTTCATTTCATTCACACGTGCATTTCTTCAAAAATTCTTCATAAAGCTTCGCCTTCATCCTGTATAACAATCGTTGATAGTATCGATAGTATCGATTGACGCTAAGCTGTGGAAACCATCGATAGTTGTTTTCACCATCGTTCATATGGGTTTTACCGCTTTGAATGGCAAATTTAAAACTCATGTTTGCTTGTCAAATTATAGAAAAAACACATGTCGAAACTAGCCATGGACAAGTTTCAGACAATTTGCATTCGACTTCGTGAAGAATTTCTCATTAAATTCACGTGGAAATAAAATTGCATCAAGGGGTGTAACTCTTTAATACGGAAAAAACGCTTGCTATTAAACAAAATTATTGTTAATTTGTATTTACAGTTTATATGTTAACATATATAACAATAAAATATCATATGTATATACATCATATGTATGTATGCATACAAATTACCAAAAAGAATTTATTTAAATATTTATTAATCCGACGATTAATCCATATATTGAGCCTATACCAAAAATATTATATGTCAACTAATAATAGTTTTAAGTTTTAATTAAGCTAAAATGAACTGGTTTATAGTTTTTTGGCAAGACATAGATATTTGTTTTTTAATTTGATAATTTTTAATATTTAAAACTATAATATCACTGCACGCTTTAAAGACGTTTCTTTTTGTAGTGTAGTGTTATTAATATGGTAAAATGAATAGTTATATGTATGTATGCCCAATCCTGCAGAAAATCCCTTTTATCAAAGTCGAAATATTATAACATATCTTGGCTGTTTATGCTTATTAAGAATATATGCACTTCCCTCTGCCTGTTACATACATTTTTGTTTGGCAGGTATAAAAATGTCGGTAGCAAATGATCACTGTGCTATTATACGGGGTATAAAACCGGCTCTTAGGGGACTTACAACTCTACCAGACAAACCTGAAGCTTTACATTCAAAGCATTTCCGGGGCACCAAAACCCAATTCAAAACCGACAATTGCATTTTCTTGTTAGTGACTAAAGGCTTAATCAAGCATTGTAATGGAATATAATGATACGAAAATTTCATACAAATATTGTACATTAAATTAAATGAAAGCGTTTATTTACTGATAAAGCTAAGACATCAGCCAATTTACGTTATTAACCTAATGAAATTAATGCTAATGTCGAATAATTAATACATAAAATACAAATATTTTGATACTGTATCGGAGAGCTGACCTGTAAATATCCCTTTCCGATACTTGGTATAGTATTTATCAATTAATTAATGGTAAGGCAGTTACACTTCTCTGTTTCTTGTAGAATTACCCGTAACTATTTATATACGATATAAAAAAATATAAATTAACAACATTTTGAATAATAAATTGATTTGTTTTTGTTTAAAATAATCACAAAGCTAAAACAAAATTTAATTTGTGAACATTCATTTACTTTTTGATATATAAAATTAAGTTTAAAGTTGCAGTTCATGAGCACTGCTATTTTTGTGAACACAGCTGTATATATTTATATTTATTATTTATTATTGTGTTCGTACTACGGCGGCTTGCTATTACATGGACTCTCTTGATTATACATGCATTGTATTGTTGTAATTGTAACGTACATACATAGATAAAAAGATTTTGATTTTGGAATAATAGAGTATCATAAAATCGATCAAAGGTTCTCTTACTGTCTGTAACTTTCGTCATTTGTTAACTGTTGTGTTTAACTACTATAAATAATTTTCAGCTCTGTTGATTGACTGATCCAACCTTTTAAGTACCCTGCACATTCTCATGAAACTAATTTAACTAATTTACTTATTTTAATTTCTTACGCCTGCTGCAGTTTAAAGTTATATTTATCTGATAAATTTTGGATATTGCTAGTAAGAACATCGCCTCAAACATACATCCACTGATAACTAATAAGAATGTCAACCGTGCACTCAATTCATTCGAAATGATCACAAGGAAACCTAACCAGAAAAAAACAGCACAAGCAGCTCTAATTATTTTGTTTTGACGCAGATTCAGGGCTGACGTTTGTCTCGCTGAGTTATACTCAGAATCAGAACATACAGCGACAACAAAACAAATACTACGCTGTGAATATTGAATATATAATACATTGCCACTCGATTGTGGTGCCACATAAAACAGCGCTGTAGTTCTATGTCGATTTTAAGAACTTATTTTATTAAATTCATATAAAAAAACACGTTTTATTTGAGCAATAAAAATAGGACAGATTTCCGGGCAGTTCGATTTAGAGATTTTTTAGGGCTTGACGTAACAAAAAGGATAGATCTGTCCAGAAAATGGTTAAACTGGCAGCCCTGATATAAACAAAAAAACCTTACTAGCATTATATTGTAGTTATAAGATCTATTGGTTAATTTGAAAAGCTTTAGTTTCTTCCGATTGTTCCTATACTTGTTATATATAATGGTAGAGAATTGTTATATTATAATCAAACCGTTTAGAATATGCACTGGAATATGTGTGTTTCAGATCCCTATTGCTCCCATTGAAAACAATATATCGGTTCGAAATATTCTTTTGCATACATATTATTCACATTTATAGCTTTAATTCTTAGTTGAAGTTTGAGGAAGTCTATCCATATGTCAGAAGGGCATTATGGCTTTGAACCAATAGAAAATGTAGTATTTAACTGGCAGAAAGAGGCGTCTACAACCTAGAGCAGGGGTCGGCACCAATACTTAAACAGTTACAAGTTACGTTTGCAACAAACGCGAAAGTTCAAAATGTTTTCTTGCTTGGCAAATTGTTTTTTGAATTATTTTTACATTTAACAATGTCTCGCAGTAAAATATTTAGCTTTCTAGTACTTGTTGAGCATTTTTTGCAGTGTACATTAAAAAGTTTTGCAGCATGCACAACTATACACTTTTCTTTGCCGAACACTGTTGCCGAAGATTACTGAACGCTCGACGACTTTTTTATACTCATGTATGAGCCAAGCTGGCTCTGCCGACCCCTGACCTTGTGCTATTAAAACATCGATAGCGACTATAACGAAGGTTTAGCATCGATGTGGACGACAACTATCAAGAATATCGATGGCTTCATTCAGCCGGGTCTTAATCTAGGGTGGACAATCAATTACAAATTAATTTTTAATTTTTTTTTCTTTGACATATATAACACAATCTTTCATTAGTTGTAGTCTAAAAAACTGTTGAATTGTTTATAATATTGTATAAATTGATAATGATTGTAAGACTTATAAATATATTGTGGTATTGTTCAGCTTAGATAATAACTTAACTTAAAGAGACGCTTCATTCCTTGATTAAATGGTTTATATACTTTAGGGGTCGGCCCAAGCCCAAGCATATGGACAGTGCATAGGCCCTAGGTCTCTCGTTACTTCCAAGTGTTTAAGTATTGGTGACGACACTTGTCTGAGTAACTATAATGTGCCACCCAGAAGGAAATGGATTGGCAATGGTCGCACAAGGTGTCTACTTCCATCCGTGACCATGGGGAGCAATATTATTTGTTATCAAATAAGCAAACAGTGTCTGTCTGGCACCAAAGAGTGGATAATTTTTAGACTAGGCGCCTTGGTAACTATGAAAAACACACACACAAAAGCAACAAGAACCATCAATAATATAACTCTTATTATTTGTAGCAAAAACACTAACTATTCCTCGTCCCCCATGCGTAATAACAAGCATATAATGATTCCATTTTAATGAAATTTGCAGAGGGTATATTAGTATTTGGTTTGCAAGTTAAAATACATCTCTGACCCTATAAAGTAAATATATTCTGAACTTATAAAGTATATATATTTATCAGCGTAGTCGATAAAGTTAGTTTTTCAGCTATCTTGCTATCTATAAGTCAACTTATCATTACCAATCAAAGTAATACAGTATATATACAACAATCATGTATAGTTTCTCCATCTCATCAATATCTGAGAACTGTAATTCATATATCTTTATTATAATAAGAACACTCAGAAATTAGGATTTTCATAAAAGAAGTGTAAGAAGGTGTGTGCAGCGATTAGAGCAACTTTAAGCGAGCACACTGAAGACAAAGATTGCAAGGGTATAAAACCTTCAGCATGCTTTCTTTCTGGTTTTTATTATCCAGATCAATGTGTTTTGATCCCCTTTAAACTTTCTGCTTTGACATTCAGAAGACTATAAAAACAGAAGTTATAAATATTAGACTATAAGCCATGAGTGTACATACTTTGCTGTTTTATACCCTTGAACCATTCCAAATTGTCGAAAAATATACATATATTACTATAAATAAAATATATTCTTACTCAGATCAATAGCTTAGTGGATTAAGCCATATCCGTCTGCCTGTATGAACGTCGAGATCTCGGCTATTATAAAAGCTAGAGATACCTAATTTGACATGAAGGTTTCTGTATACCATACACTGATCAAGTATTATATAAAATTTTGAATGACACGTGTATTTTGTAATTATTTAGCTAAATATTTAATATATCTATACATAATATATATATATATATATCTATCTGCTTTGACATGAACTAAGATGAATACTAAAACTAAACTATACTTGCCATATAAATTTCAATACGTTCTAACAATAAACACAAGAGTGATTCAAATGAACATTTTCTCTAGTTCCAAAGAGCACGCTGCTATCAATCGTTGACATCGACGTTGCGCGCTTCTCTGCTTCCATGTGTGAGAGCAAGAAAGCAATAGGTCGCAGAAGTAATTTGCACACAATTTGCCGTGATTTCAGTAATCTACCATCGCACAGTGGGCAAAATAGTCGATGTAGCGGAGAATAATTCAATTTTCAAAATGATTGATTTGCCGTGAAAACCGTTTGGAAATCGATTACAATCGAGATTTAAGTCAGTGGTAATGTTCTTAGTTACTGAAAGTTAGCTATGAAAGTATATTTATAAAAAATAGCTTAATGTTTTTACGATGCATCTTTGGAAAACAAATATATTGATGCCCTTATTCTGCTTATCTTTTTAAAATTTCAATTTGGTTTTCCCTTTTTTGTATTGCTGTTATCAACATTAGAATATTCAACTATTATCACTCTAAAAATAAATAGTGGCATTTAATAAGTATCATGAATATACAAAATGTGTATATATGTACATATATACACACATACACACACGCGATTTATATATACTCATGTATCAATGTAGAGTTATGTATGTATGTACAGGCCCGTAGCTAGGCATGAGCAGGTTATGCGGCATACAAAGGGCCTGCCGCCAGGGGCCACCCGAACCAGAATAAAAATATATATTGTATTTTCTTTGTCAGCCACGCCTTCTTACGCCTGTTAAGAGTTATAATCTTCTACACTATGAGTAATGGGTATAATATAAATATAATAAAATTGCAAAGCAGAATGTGGCAAGAATGATTAAATGGACTGGCAATATTATAAATAAAAAATAAGAGGTCAAGAAATATGTATATGTAGGTAGATTTCTCAAAAACTATTGATGAATTGAGAAAAGAGTGGATGTATTTCGTATTAAGATTCTTCATTTTGTGAAATGTTTTCTGAAGTAAATACATACTACAAGGAAGTCAGGATAAGGGCTCCCGAGAAGTTTTGCACAAGGGCCCCCGGGAGTGTTGCTACGGCTCTGGATTTATACATACATACATATATTTATCTAAATGTAAAAGTAAAATAACAAACCTGTTCCTCCTCCGCGTGTCGCGTAAGTGGTGGTAGCTTGCATGGATGATGAACTGGTACCTAAACCCGGGGCGCCGGCTCCACAGGTTTTTGTAAATTTCAAAAGCATTCTGGTGATCCGTTGTTATTATTGTTTTCTTGAGTTTTTTATGGTATGTCGTTGTTGTTGTTTCGATTTGATAGTAATCTGCTTGTCGTGTATTCGCATACGAAACAAAATAGAAAAAAAACACAAAAAGCAAAACAAAAATGTGCTTTGTTATTTATTTACACTTTTAACTAATGAATTTGTTTTCTTGTTATCTTCGCCTTCGTTTTTGTTGCTTCTTGTTCACCGAATAACTGAAACTAACCAACACTCAACAAACGGAGGCGAGGCCCAAAGTCCGCCCAACGTCAGCGGGTTTCGTATATTTGTCACTATTTATAGTAACAACAACAATGTGTCTTTATTGTGGCGATTGAAGGAAGGAATAACGATGAGCTACATATAGAAAACGCGCCGACTTCGTATATGTTTTTCCCGTTTTTGTTTCCTTTTCTAACCTCTTCTTATGTATATTGTTAAGCGCAGAATCAGTGCGACATTTGTTATTTGTATTTTCTTTTTATTAGTTTCGTTTTGTTTTATCTATTTTATTATTGTCTTTTTTTCCACATGCCCGTCCTACATCAGTTTAATTTACACCACTTCGTCTATGTGATGACGATATTTGTTGTTGTGTTAGTTTTCTTTTGCTTTGCTCATTTGTATGTTTATTCACGCGTTTTCCGAGTTATGTGTGTGTGGATGTTTTTTGCTTTTGTTTAATTAGTTATTTACATGCTACCTATTTTGAACTTTATTGTTTAATAGTTTTTATCAAAAAAAAATATCTTTTTGCACAAAGTAAAAATTAAGTTTTAATACGACGCTGTCTCTTTCACATTCAACTAGTTGAATGGCGTTGCCAGATCATCACCAATAGCAATGGCAGGGCTGAGCCATATCGTATGTTATCGATGATTTTCATTGTCGCCGATGACAGCACATATGACTGCTGCTGACAACAATAACAGCTGGCAAAGAAAATTTCAAAAAAGGCGAGTGATTTTGTTTTTGTTTTCTTTTTTAAACAACACACTCACAGTCACAATCTTAGCTAGGAGGCGTGGCATAAGCCAGCATAACAACGGATAAGACTAATCATTTCGTGATAAAATGTAAACCTAAAGCAAAGCAACAAAGAGACTGATAAAGTTGTTGGCACCTAACGTTGTTCATCATAAACAGAGATCAAGATTCATTTTCAATTAGAAAGCAAGCAAATCCCGAGTGTAGAGCATGTGCGTGATATTCTTCTATGCCAATTCCCAGCCCGGAACCAATGGCTACAAGCTAATATTGGCCTCAAACCGGGATGAGTTCTTTGCCCGCAATACACAGACGGCGGCCAAGTGGTCGAATGCGGATCACGTTTATGGAGGTACGAGTACAAGGCCAGCATTTGCCATATACCATATACATATATTATCTATATATTATCATAAAAAAGGAATTGATCTGGAGCCAGGACGTGAAGGCGGCACTTGGTTGGCGATTGGTGGCAAGAATGGCAAATTGAAAGTAGGAGCACTGCTCAACCTGACCGGAGAGCCGAAACCACGGAATGCAGTTGGTAAACGCACTTTATAAGAACACTCACACCTCGACGACGCCCCTATTGACCCTTGCATTCAATTCATTTGCCTGCCCGTTTTGCTTTAATTCATAACTGATAACAATCATCAATTTCTTTGTTTCGAAGCGCACAAACACATTTTGCCACACATTACCAAGAATAGCTGCAACAAGAACAAGAACAACAACCATATTCAAGATTGCCAATCAAATAACGAACATTTCTTACTAGGACGTGGCAAGATTGTCACCGAGTTCGTGTCTCAATCGGATGAACAGCACAACGTTCTCAACTACAATAAACGCCTTCTGGCCGATTGCACCAAATACAGTGCATTTAATTTTGTGTCCATCGAAATTGGGTTAGTTAAAATGCACGTAAGCTGCAGTATATAAAACCCACTTGTTTAAAACTGAATTTTCATTGCAGAGATGTCTCTCAATCGGCGCAAATAAATCTTCTTAGCAATGTGCCTCCCTCACTGGAAACCTTCAAGGATGGCCAATGCTATGGTTTTGGCAACAGTTTGCCCGATAATCCCTTTGAGAAGGTGCGATACGGTCAGCAGCATTTCGAGGAGATTGTATCTAAATATGGTCACTCCGATGTCGATACATTAGCACCGGAGCTACTACAGCTGCTTAAGAACAAACATAAATTCTGGCCGGATGCGGAGCTGCAGCGACGAGCCCCCCAATTGGGGCGAGGGCTTGAGTGCCTTGAACGTGCATATTCCCGAACACGGCTATGGCAGTCGCACACACACACTCATTCTTGTCGATGCCAACAACAGGCTGCATTTAATCGAGGAGACCATGGAAGGATTGAATCCCGACAACGAGTGGCATCGCACACATATCGAGAAACAGTTTGAAGGCTTTTAAGATAGCTGACAAGATTTGCAAACACGAACAAATTTCAAATGTTTCTTTAACCATACCAACAAACTTTGTATTAATCTAAGTCATTTTGAGAGGACTCTCGATATACCTGTATCAATACGTTTGTTTCTATAATGTGCTTTACCCACTGTAGATACATTTTTTAAGTACTTAATTTTTGTAATATGTACGCAAAGGAATCTGAGTGAACGGGAATAGGAAATAGTGATATGCGTTTGGTTTTTTTAAATGACAACAAACCTTATATGGTTTTTAAAGTGTGCCATGTTCAAAATGAGGCAATTTTAATTTGTTACTAATCCATTCTAAATGTTAAAGAGACTTGTATGCGTTGCAAAATACAGACTCCTACTCCTGATTCAAAATGTATACAGTTTTCAAATGGTGTACTATATAATATTAGTCAAATTAATTTCGAAATTCAATTTTTATGTTACCTTTGCTACCTTTCATATCGAAACCGAACTAAGGTATATTCATTTTAGTCAATTACAAGACATTTTCGAACATATAAAGCAATATAAAGAGTCTGAATCAGCGTCAACAGGGGGAGTCATACAAACCCTGTCCGTCTGTTGTACCGCCAACAAGTCTTTGGGTCGGAACGAAACAAATCGCACATATATATCGTATAGCTGCCATAGAAACTATCGGCCAATTTTAGTTACTTTTCAAGACATTGCAATTAAATTTATGTTTATCAGTAGTTTTCTATGCTGGTAAAATTTCATCACTATAACATATAGCTGCCATAGGAACAATCTAACGAATCAAAGGTTTTTGTATCCTTTCGAAACAAGTCAACTTAGCATTAACAATTAAAGTTATGCATATAATCTAAGCACCTCCTCTGTCATTTCATCAAAATCGGACTACTATATAATAAAGCTTTTGTCGCAGATCAGACAGTTATTAAGAATTTCATATAAGAATTGGTAGTGATACTATAGTATATAGTATGTTAGTGATAATATAGTGTGTGCCTGCTGTTTCTAACTCTGGTTTGTTCTATTTGCTTTTAAATTAGCCTAGTTTCTATATACAGTATATAGATAGTTGTCTATTTCTGCTTTTTCTTTTGTGAGTGCATTTCACTTCTCTGGAAAATGTGCCTGTAGTTGTTGTTGCAGTTCTAAGATTTCCATACGCAGTTCTCCCTCTCACGTCTTTTAGTGTGTGCTCTCTCGCTCTAACACATTTGTGTATTTGCTCTCTATTAGTTTAGTGCGTGCCAGGGCTGCCAGCTACGCCTCACAAAAAAGAATAGAAGAAGAAAGCAAGCACGAAAGCTACCTTCGAGTCCGAACAATAAGAATTCGTTTTTTTCAGGCTAGAGATGCTGTTGGTCACACGCAGCAGATGCTGCCGATCCAAATGGAAGAGATAGGCGACAATGCTGCGCGAGAAGAGCGATGCAAGACATCATCGAGCGCTGGCAGTGCAAATTTGGGATAATCCTCGCTGTCTAAGTAGACCAGCAGTTGATTGAGTGTATGTCCGAGGGCACACGGTGCTCCAGTCGCCGCCAGCTGCGGCAGCTCCCGCTCTCACTCCCTCTCCCACAGCAGTGGCAGCAGCGCCTTCACGATCCTGACGATTGATTATCATCGCTGATCACTTTTTTCCCATTTTTCAGACGTTGCAGCGATCCAATTCGGCCAGGTCCGAGCGTAACTAGACAGAGGGCAGAGGAAAAGCTAAATAAAGAGAAGAAAAATAATTTTCGCCTGTGCAGCATCAACTGTGCCAGCTTCTTACGCAGGATGCGGATGCGGATACTTCGGCCACGCCGTTGTTGTTACTGCTGCTGTTATTGTTGCCATTGTTGTTGTTTCCGTTGTTGACGGCAATTGCTGCTGTTGTTGTGGCCCTGCGCGTCATCAACTCCAGTCGAGAATATAACTATTGTTAATAACTTGTTTGAGTAATCGCTCTCTTTGCCCCATTCAAAGCTCGTTTGCTTTTTTTTTTGTTGAATGAATACCGTGCATATCGATAGTTATCGATACAGCTGTGGTCACACAGTTCGATAACACTACAGATATATACTGCGCATATCGATAGCTATTGATACAGTTCTGATCACACAGCCCGATAGCCTTCTGCAGCTAGATACTGTGCATATCGATAGCTATTGAAAAAGCTGCAAGCAAGTTGGCAGCACAGCTTATTGTAATCTTTTTGCCAATATGGCGGCAAATTTGAAAAAAAGGAAGTGGAAAAACACAGACGATTTTAACTTCTTTATGAAGTTTAATGGCATCCAGCGACCCGATTTGACAGGCCGTCAAACAACTAATGCAAATTTGCAGTTCGGCATTAGTTGCCCGACTCGACGACATGTGTTTGCGCTGAATAAAATGCAACTTTTGGGAAACTCGAGCAACATATGCGACTGGATTATCCCAGCATGGACATGAAACGACAGTTACTATATACATATACATCTGTGTGGCTTGTTTGCATACCCTGCATGTGCGTGCGTGTGTGTGAGTGTGTGTGTTGTGCGCCTGTAGCTTTTCACTTTATTCATGCATAAACTTGACGAGAAAGTTTCGCGCTTGCTGTAAACTGAAAATGGGTTCGCCATTCGGGTTGGGGCAGCAAAGTTGCCGTGTGGCATTGCGATTGGGATTGGGATTTGCCATCGCCATCGCCATCGCCATCGCCATCGTCGTCGCCCACGACACATGCAAATAACATATCGATGCTGCTTTTTCAAATACCAATGGCGGCAGGTACCCCCTTCCCCCCCTGTTCCTTTCCAAATGCTTTTCTGCCACTCCCCCTTGGCACACACTTACCCCTCGATCGCCAGCTGGGGCTGCCTTGGTTTCCCTTGTGGCTTCGGCGTCGCTCGCTTGTGCGTTGGGGATTTGCGTCGCCGCCGCCAACGCCGACGCCAGCGTCGAAGCCGAAGCCTCCGGAACGTGCCGCTGCACATGCATCCATTTGCCGTGGCAGCCGCAAGCCCCAAAAACCCAACTAAACCCCATATGCAGCCTTACCCCTCCCCCCTTACCTCACTTCCCCTTCCCTTAGCGACCTCGTTGCGCTCCTTTTTGGCCTTTTAAACTGTTGCCCCTGAACTCTGTGTGTGTGTTTGTGTGTTTGTGTGTGTGTGTGTGTGTGTGTGCGTGTAATTTAAGAAGCTGCTGCATAAGTTCGTTAATCTAATGCGGGCAATGGGCGTGGTCAGCTGCCCCCTTCCTCCCCCTCTCTCTCTCTCTCTCTCTCTCTCTCTGTCTCTCTCTCGTACGCATCATAAATTAAACAATTTCGCTTGATTAAAACAGCCGCAACATTTTAATGCACACTCACGCACACACACACACACGCACACGAACACGAACACTCGCAAATAGAAATTATAAATTATGGGCCCTTTCTGCCGTTATCGTTGTTGCTGTTGTTGCTGTTGTTGTTGTTCGCAGTTGGCAGTTGCAGCCAGCCACAATTCATATAAAATGTTGTTTTGTGCGCAAATAATTGCAACCAACAATTGTTGGCCAAACGCTAAACAGGCACCACCACGAGTTGGGTTGACACTGCGTAGTGCGCAAAGGAGTATAGCAGACACATAGTATAACAGTTACATGTATGAATTACTATGCATTCTAAGGGCAGTGCAGGGGGACAGTATATTGTATAACACGAAGTGTGCAAGTAACATATGCATATGTATGTATGTAAATAATATTTAAAGTACGACACGGAGATAGTAGAAACAGATAGTATAACAGATAATATAACAGACAGTTTAATACCATAAATAGTATAAAGGATAGTAGAACAGATAGTATAACAGACAGTTTAATACAATAAATAGTATAACAGATAGTATAACAGAAACTATAACAGACAGTATAATAGATAGTAGAACAGATAGTATAACAGATAATATAACAGACAGTTTAATACAATAAATAGTATAACAGAAACTATAACAGACAGTATAATAGATAGTAGAACAGATAGTAGAACAGATAGTAGAACAGATAGTATAACAGACAGTTTAATACAATAAATAGTATAACAGAAACTATAACAGACAGTATAATAGATAGTAGAACAGATAGTATAACAGATAATATAACAGACAGTTTAATACAATAAATAGTATAACAGAAACTATAACAGACAGTATAATAGATAGTAGAACAGATAGTATAACAGATAGTATAACAGACAGTTTAATACAATAAATAGTATAACAGACAGTATAATAGATAGTAGAACAGATAGTATAACAGATAATAAAACAGAAGATAAAAGAGATAGTATAACACAAGGTATAACAGATAGTATAACAGATAACAATCAATAGTGAAATGAGCAAAGTTCTGTTATTCTGTAGAACAGTTAAATATCTAACTTGTATGACAGTATATATTTCGATGATCAATATCGATTACAATTGATGTTGCCACATCGTTATGTTTGATCGTAATCTAACAAGGTTACCAGCTAATTATAATATCGTAGAATAATGTGTGTTATATGCACATAGTTACTTTTACTACTACTATTGCAACAATATAATATATTAGAATTAAATTATTACGTTAATTAAATATATATATATATTATTTAATGATATTTGTTTATTAGTTGCAACATTGACAGTGAGCTTGGCTTACATATATAAATTGCGTATACGTAGCATTGCATTTGATAATTTGTGTGCCGCCTGCCACTTACAAGTGCAGAGCACAGACACACACACACACACACACACACACACACACACACACACACACACACACACTCGTGCAGACTCATGTATTGAGCTGTGGCTGCAACATATATGCCAAGGTGCAAAAAAAAAGGCTCAAGGCCGCAAACAGCAGCAGCAGCAGCACTTGAAGAGCCACTGAGTGTGGGAGAGGCAAGCGGAAGGTGAGGGGAGGAGGAGGAGGAGGAGGAGGAGGAGGAGGGGAAGAATTAGTTGGGCTGTGCGTGTGCTAGGTGCGGCTGAGGTGCAAAGTAGTTGCCACTTAAGAGGCCTGGCAAAAATAAAAGAAAAACTTCAAACAAACAAGGCGGCAGGCAGCAAGGGGGGCCCGGGGAGAGGGGAGGGAGAGGGGTTTGCAGACAGACAGTTAAAGTGCGCAAACAGAAGGTTACCTAGTGATGGGGTGTGGTGTGGAAGGGGGAAGGGGGGGCGGCGGGGTTGCCACTTGGCTTCGGTCTCGTTTCGCTTTGCTTTGCTTTTGGTGTGGCTTTTGGTAGTTGCTTTTCAGGCTGCGCCTGTTACCCTCTACACCCTCTTGCCCTTCCCATTCCCCCCCTTCACCATCCTTCCCTCTTTCACACAAACCATCGTCGTCTCGCTTTCTTTTCGGTTGGCTGCGTTGACGTTTCACATTTTGTGTGCATGAATATGAAAGGCTAAATGAGCAGAGTGTCACGCCCACACGCCCACATGGCCACACGCCCCACACACCTGGTCCTCCTGCCGCACCTGACGACGCGCTGTTGGCGCTCAGCTGAAAAGTAGGCAATGGATTTCGTTTAATTGGCAGACAGAGACAGAAAGAGAGAGAGATAGAGAGACAAAACGAATTGATCGAGCAGGAGGTGTGTGTGTGTGTGTGTGCTGGCAGGAAGGAAGGAAGGAAAGCCCGAAGTGGGCGTCGCTCTCTGCACATGTCAGTGTCTGTGTGTGTATGTGTGTGTGCATACATATCCATATACCAGTGGCCACTAGTCAGCGCCGACCACAATGTGAATATAACAGCAGGAAAAAAACAAACCATTTGTCAGGCGAATAAATACACACACACACACACACACACACACGTACATATGTATGTACATACTGTGGAATTGACAAAATATAAAAGTGACTGCGTACTGTATGTGGCATAAAAAGCCAAGAAATGCACACACCCACACACACACGCACACACGTATACACTCACACAAGCACAGCGCAGGAGGCAGGCATCAATAACAGACGAGCAACAACAACAAACTGTTTGGTCGAAAAGCAAAGCGCCGCAGCTAAAGTCAGCAGCAAAAGGCAATGCAAATAAGCCAAAGAAGAAAAATAGCAGCAAAAAGAAATGAAGGCAGGCAGCAAGCTAAAAAAAAGACACTCGCAAAAATAAACTAAAGTCGAGGAATGGCTTGAATGTTGGGGAAATTTACTTGTTAGTTGAAATTGTTTACTGCCAATTTGCAATCGATTGCAATTTGCAAATGCTAAGTAGATATACACAGAAAATACTGCATATTCGCGCAAACAGCTGATTGGTAGTGATCTATCGATTGTAAATACAAATATGTAGAAAGTGCTGCCACTCTGTGCGACCAGCTGATGCAAATGATCTATCGAATTTGCATTTGGTATTTTCGATAACATATCATCGCAACATCTGATCGATGGATATTTCTGCCGCCAAATGTGTGCACACACTTTTTGAAATGTTTACTGGCAATTACAATGATATGTTTAAACTATTGTTTATATTCTCAGAATATACTGCATGATCGCGCAGACAGCTGCTGCTAGTTTCTGCGATCAGGAATTTGTATCGAATTTGCATTTGGTATTTTCGATAAGTTCTCATCGCAACATCTGATCGATGGATATTTCTGCCGCCAAATGTGCACACACACTGTCTGTAGTTTTTGGCGCGAATATATGAGAATGTTCGTTAGGTGATCTGATTGTAAATGAAACATAAACTGATATTGTATACCTGACACTATGCAGTCAGCTAAGCGTGTGCTCTCGCCAAGCAAATCTGACAATGTGGTCGCATCATCTAAGAAGTTCAAGAAGCAAATCGATCTCGAGGCGGCACAGTCCAAGCAGCTCGAGCTGAGCGAGCAGGAGAATTTGGGATTTCTGCTGGATGACGACGATGATTTCGATGTAAGTGCACTGGATGCGGCTGTAACTGCTGTAGCGAATAAGCTCGATCTGAGCAGCTGGCAGCGTTGTGTGGTGTTGCAGGTGGAGCGTCTGCCCAAGACACACGACTTGGTGTTGCATCTTCAAGGTGAGTCCAGTTCCGCACTGGATGCCAATGAGCCGGCAGCAAAAGCCGTCTGCCACCTGCAGACACCATGGAACCAGACGGGCATAGAGGCGGGTGATCTCCTATCGCTGCAAGCACAGTGGCAACCATCTTTGGCCAGCTATGTGGTCAACAAAGAGCAAGGGTTCTGTGTCATCCATCCCGATCTGTTAATTTCGAGCACCACAGTGACTGGTTCACTCTTCTGCCGTCGCAAGGCAGTGCTGCAGGATCGTTTTCGTGGCGTCGACTCCAGCAATGCTGTGGTAAGTCCAGTGCAGCCAGCATCCTGTAGTCGTCCCTGTGTGTAACTGAAGTTCCTCTCTGTTTCAGATGATTATTGGCACCTTGGTGCACGAGCTGCTGCAAACGGTGCTCGCCCAGCGCCTGCGCACACGCGCCCAAGTGCTGGATGCACTGCAGCAGATGCTGCAGACCTCCTCACTCGCCCACATGCTCTACGCCGGCCAGCTGAGCCGTGCCGAGATTGAGTTGCAGATGCACAAGTTCGTGGAGCCCATTGTGGCGTTTGTGGGGCAGTATTTGGAAGGCGAGACGCCTGCGGTGCTGCCGCCAGAAATGTATCGCGGCCGCATAGAGGAGATCAATGACATCGAGGAGAACCTGTGGGTGCCGCAGCTGGGTCTGAAGGGCAAGGTGGATGTGTCGGTGCGCGTGCGGAACAAAAGAGCAGCCCATTCCGTTGGAACTGAAGACGGGACGTGCCAGCTTCTCAATGGAGCACAAGGGCCAACTGTTGCTCTACGAGCTGATGCACTCTGCGCTGGGCCAGGAGACGCGCAGCGGACTTTTGCTCTACCTGCGCGAGGGCGTATTGCGTGAGGTGCATGACGGACGCAACGAGCAGCGCGATCTTGTCCTGCTGCGCAATGATCTGGCGCACTTTCTCACCCGGGACCCACAGCTGCCGGCGGCGGAGGAGCCAACGCAACTACGCATCGCCGAGCAGGCGGGCAAACTGCTGCAACCCTTCCAGCTGCCCGATCCGATCTCGCATCACAGTGCGTGTGGCAACTGCGCCTATGCAACGCTCTGCTGCAGCTTCGCTAGCACTGATCCCCAACTGGAACTGAGTGATTCCCATCCGCTGCGACGCCTCATGCCACAAACGCTGGCCCATCTCGGCCAGCCCGACTACGAGTATGTGCTGCACTGGTGCGGTCTCCTGGCATTGGAGGAACAGCAGGCCCGCCAGTCGCAGCAACTGCGCACGCTGTGGACAGAGACGCCACATCGCAGGGAGCAGCAGGGACGCGCCATTGGCCAACTGCAGCTGCCAGTGGGACACAAAGCACGCCACGTGGACGGACGCTACGAGCAGCAGCTGCACTTGTCAGCCCGGGCCAGTGACGAGCTCAACCTGACGCTCAGCGGCGTGAGTAACTGCCACTGATCCCCAAGTCCCTAATCCCTGTATCCTCCTCGTCACAGACCTGCCCCAAGCCACAGACTTGCTTCTTCCTTGTTGCTGTCCTATCCTAGTCCCTTGCTTGTCCTATCCTTATCCTATTCTACTCCTATCCTAGACCTATCCTAGACCTATTCTACTCCTATCCTAAACCTATTCTACTCCTATCCTAGACCTATTCTACTCCTATCCTAGACCTATTCTACTCCTATCCTAGACCTATCCTAGACCTATTCTACTCCTATCCTAGACCTATTCTACTCCTATCCTAGACCTATTCTACTCCTATCCTAGACCTATTCTACTCCTATCCTAGACCTATCCTAGACCTATCCTAATCCTATCCTAGACCTATTCTACTCCTATCCTCGACCTATCCTAGACCTATTCTACTCTTATCCTAGACCTATCCCACTCCTATCCTAGACCTATTCTACTCCTATCCTAGACCTATCCTAGACCTATCCTAGACCTATCCTAGACCTATCCCACTCCTATCCTAGTCCCATCCCAGTTCTATTCCTTCCCTCCTTTCTCCCAGTTGATGCATTCCTAGCTTATTCTCCTTTCTCTCTCTTTCAGTTCGAGCTGGGGGAATACGTCATCGTCAGCTGCAGCTCGAGATTGGCCATTGCGGCAGGCTACATTAGATCGCTGGAGCCGCGCAGTCTGTGCCTGCAGCTGGATCGGGATCTTGGCCAGCGTTACGCCAAGGAGACATTCATTGTGGACAAGCACGAGTCGCAGAGCTTTGCCAGCTTCAATTACACCAATTTGGCGCAGCTGCTGGCGCCAACGGAACGCGCTGCGGAGCTGCGCTCGATTGTAGTGGGCAGAGCGCAGCCCGAGCAGCACAAACTGCTGCCCCGCATCATTGGCAGCCAAGGTGGACCCATGCTGCGTCCGCTGAACAAGGTGCAGCAGGCGGCGGCGCTGCGTGCGTTGACAACGAGCACGCATCTGCTGATCAAGGGATTGCCCGGCACAGGGAAGACGCAGACACTGGTGGCCATTGTGCGTCTGTTGCATCTGCTGGAGAAGAGTGTGCTGATCACAGCGCAAACCCATTCGGCCGTAGATAATTTGCTGTTGCGCCTGTTGCCGCACAAGTTGCCGCTGCTGCGTCTCGGCAGCAGTGCAAGGATTCATCCGCAGCTGCAGGAGATTAGCGAGTCCCATGTGACAGCCAACTGCAGCACTGTGGAGCAGCTAACGGAGGCACTGCAGCGTCCCAGCATTGTGGGCTGCACCTGCCTGGGCGCTAACCATGCGCTCTTCCAGCATCGCCAGTTCGACTATTGCATTGTGGACGAGGCGACGCAGGTGCTGCAGCCCACTGTGCTGCGTGCCCTGAGCCATTGCAGCAAGTTCATCTTGGTTGGGGATCCCGAACAGCTGCCTCCCTTGATACGCAGCCGCGAGGCGAGATCACGCGGTGCCGACGAGACACTCTTCCAGCGGCTCGACTGCCCCGAGGCGACGGCAGTGCTCAGTCTGCAGTATCGCATGAATCGCACCATCACCAGGCTGGCCAATCAGTTGACCTACGGGCAGGCGCTCAAGTGTGCCAACGAGCAGGTGGAGCTGGCCAAGCTGCAGCTGCAGCCCGTCGGGGGCGACGATGTCAGTGGCATGTGGGTGCAGCGTGCACTGCAGACGCATCTGGAGCAGTCGGTGCTGCTGCTGGACACGTCAGACTGTGCGCAGCGTTGCCAGGAGTACGCCATGCGCTCCAAGCAACTGCAGTCCACTGGCGCCTCCATTGAGCAGCACTACGGGGAGAGGCAGCAGCCAGAGGAGGTGGAGGAGAAGACGGAGCAGCAGCAGCGGAGGCAACGACGTCGTCCCAAATACACAAACTACTGCGAGGCTGCGATTGTGCTGCATCTGGTGCGTCGCCTGCTCGCCACTGGATACGATGCATCGCGCATTGGCGTCATTGCACCCTATCGCGCCCAGGTGGAGCTGCTGCGCAAGCTGGGCGAGAGCAGCCTGGCGGGCGTCGAGTTCAATACGGTGGATCAGTATCAGGGACGCGACAAGAACCTCATCATCTATAGCTGCACCAAGACGGGCTCCATCTCCAGCAGCCAACAGGATATGGAACGTGCCAGAGATGCGGAAATTCTTGAGGATCAGCGTCGCCTCACGGTGGCCATCACGCGTGCCAAGCACAAGCTGCTTCTACTGGGCGATGCCGAGTGCCTGCAGCGCTACGCTCCCTTCAGGCGTCTCTTTCAGCACATTCCCGAGCGCTGTCGCCTCCAACTGCAGGACGGGCGGATGGGATTCAGCTGGCAGGGGTTGCTCGACGAGCTCAGCGAGCTGATCCAGGCATGAAACTATCGCTGTGACTACTATCTTTAAGCTTTTATAATAAATTATCGCATTATTTCGTGTAATTTTATTCAAGCGATAGTTTTAGCGATAGTCTTGCGATAGCTTCAATTGACTTGCTTTACTTTCTTTACTTTTGCAATATTTTAATCGATACTCTTACTTGCGATAGTTTCAATTGATAATCTTTTTGATGATTTGATAGTTTCAATTCCCTTATTTTGTTTTCTTTACTTGCGCGATAGTTTCAGCGATAGTCTTACTTTTGATAGTTTCAATTGATCGTCCTTTCGATAGTTTAAGCGATTGTTTTACTTGCGACAGTTTCAATTGCCTTATTTTGCTTTCTTTAGTTTCAGCGATAGTCTTGCAATAGTTTCACTTGACATATTTTCTTTACTTTTGCGATAGTTTCAGCGATAGTCTTGCGATAGTTTCACTTGACATATTTTCTTTACTTTTGCGATGTTTCAGCGATAGTCTTGCGATAGTTTCACTTGACATATAATATTTTCTTTACTTTTTTACGAGTTAGTCTGCGATAGTTTCAGCAATAGTCATTCGATAGTTTCAATTGATCGTCCTTTCGATAGTTTCAGCAATAGTCTTTCGATAGTTTCAATTGATCGTCCTTTCGATAGTTTAAGCGATACTCTTGCAATAGTTTCACTTGACTTATAGATACTTGAAATGTCTTCCAAGTAAGAGAGAACAAGAAAACAGGGAGAGAGCAAGAGAGAGTAGGAGTAGTTTACATCCCAGACCTATGTTAAATACTTTCGAATTCTTCTGTCTAACTTGGTTAACAGACAATATACGATATTTATAGACATATATCCTTGAGATACTTTTGTAACTTTAAGATACTTTAGTAGCTTTCAGACACACTTCAATTAACAATTTACTTTGTATTTACTTGGAACTTCTGTTTCTCTTCTTTCGAATCTAGATATGGAGCCAGAAGTGATTTGCGTATCTCAGAGATAGATGAGAGACTTGTATCTTTGCGATACTTTTATATATTTGAGAGAATTGAATCTTTAAGGTACGTTAGTATTTTTAATTATAATTGTATCTTTGAGATACGTTTGTATCAGTGCGCCTGTAAAACAGTTGAAGACCCCTTGGCGCCGTCTGTCTTTGCATTCACTGAGCTTACAACGTGTCGCTCTCTCTCTCTCTCTCTGCCTATATCCCTCTCACTCTGCACTCTTCAGGCACATGTCGCTTGGCGTGTATGTGTGTGCGTGTGCTTGTGTGTGTGCACTTGTCCATTTTCATTTCGTCGTTGACACTTTTTGCTTATGTGCGCAATTTCTTGGCTTTTCACCATTTCCTTTCACTGCTGCTGTCAACTGCGTCTCTCTCTCTCTGTGTGTGTGTGTGTCTGTGTGTGTGTGTGTGCTATCCTACGTCTGATTACATGTAATGCAACACGACTCTCGCTGCAAATCGACAATGTGGAAACAATGCAATGGCAACTTTTTTGAACTGCCCTCGTTGTTGTTGTTGCTGCTGCTTCGAGTTGGGAAATAAACATGTGTGTGTGTGTGTGTGTGTGTGGCCATAAGCATAAGTACAGCCCAGGCGTCCACATGCAAATGCAGCGCGACACCCCTTAATCCTGCCACGACCCACACAAAAGCAAACAATGTTCACGGCACCGAAAATTTCAATGAGCTACGCGCAGCACAAATAACTATGCAAAGGAGTTAAGCTGCGGCAGCAACAACAACAACAACAACAAGAGCAGCTACAACTAGTGCTGCTGCTGCTGCTGTTGCTGTTGTGGCATGTGGCACGTGGCACAGTCTGAGCCTGCAGCCTCAAGCCGAAGCCGAAGCAAACAACTCGGCCAAAAAGCCTTTGTTCCTAATGCAATTGAACGTAAAATTCCAAATGCTTGTAACATGCACACAAAACAACAGAGAGGTAGAGAGAGAGGGAGTGAGAGGGGGAAAGGTAGCATAGTCGAGGGCATACTAAATAAAGCAAGACAAGACAGACGAAGAAGACGACACTAAAAAGCACAACAAGAATGAATGCACAAGGCAAGCTGCCCCAAGATTATTCTCAGTGCACACATGCATGCATAGATATGGCACACACACACTCACACACACACATACACATGCTCAAATGCATAGTATATGTGCAGCATGTGTATACCCTGTAATGCGACGATTTGCAACGCATTAGCACGGGGATTTTGCAGTGGGGATTTCAATTCTATATGCGAGCTGAATGGGAAACTGGCAGAAGTAGAAGGAGATAAGTAAGAGTAGAAAGAGAGAGAGAGAGAGACAGAGAGAGGGAGATGGAGAGAGAGAGATGTTATACGGTACAGCATACTGTTGTTGTTGTGGCTTCTATATGGTGTATAAAGAGGAAAGTTAGTGCCTGCATGAAATATTGTAGGCACCTGAAAAGCGAATTTCATATTTGAATATCGTATATAATGGATCTATATTAAATTAATGAATAATAAATATCATATATAAATATCATTTTGAATTAATAACATACATGCATGAATATCGTATTGCGAATATCGTATATGAATATCGTATACGTTTTAGCGGATACATATATATTAAATAATCGAATAATAATAAATATCGTACATGAATATCCTATATGAAAAATATACATGTTTGAATATCGTATATGAATATCGTATCTGTTTTAGCGGATACATATATTAAATAATTTAATAATATTAAATATCATATAAGAATATCTTGAATGACTAACATACATGGAGGAATATCGTATTTAAATATCGTATATGAAACAGAATCCCAATAATTGAATAATAATAAACATCGTAAATGTATGTGTATGTGAATGTGTTGACAGCGTGTGTGTTGACTGCTTGGTGATTGTATCATATGAATATCGTATTGTGAATATCGTAAGTGTATATTTTTGTGTGAAACTCGTAAGCTACATATCGTAGGCGAGTATTTGTATGCAAAATACATAAGCGAGTATCGCACGTCACTACCATAAGCGAATATCGTAAATGAAAAACGTATGCAAACATTGTATACATATCAATAATATATCGTATGTTATTATACATATGTACATACATATATCTAAAGCAAATTTTGCATGCAGAGAAAGAGGGAGAGAATGAGTTGTTGCTGTTATTGTTGTTTTTAGCTGTAATCCGCTGTAACCAAATGGAGATTTACCATGTTTTTGTTATTTTCAGTTAACATAATAAATAATTAAATTACGCGAGAATGCAGAGAGAGAGAGAGAGAGATAGAAAAAGAAAGAGAGACAGAGGGAGAGAGTGGAAGAGTTTACCATATATTTCCTGTTTATTTTGCTAGTTGCTGTTGTTGTTGTTGTAGTTGAAGGTGGTCGCCGCGAATTACTTTGGCTGCGTTGATTTATTCAAGGCATCGCAAGTTTTAATTGCGCCAAAGCTTGTCCAGCTTGCCAGTATACCCTGTACGGTGAAGCAGGCAGACAGGCATGGAGGGTGGGGGTAGTCGACTTCATGAGTGAGTGTCTATAAAGGATGTGTGTACATATGTATGTATGTAATATTTATTAATATATTAGGTAAAAGTAGTACATATTACATAGTACAAATAATAAGTTGCTTCACTTTACTTTAACAAAAATGAGTTTGATGTTCTCGTGACATGACTAACGACAGTCCTTGACAGTCTTGACCGATCGACGTTTTTATTTTGAAAAAGCAAACTTCTCTTTCAATGCGACTCAACGACAACTTTATCGACTTCTCGACTCCAACTCATTTTAAACCGACTGTTCGATTATTTTGCATTACTGCAACTCTGATTCTATCGATAGACAGCGTTGCAGCGTTGCCACCCGTTCCATCACGTTGCCATCACCTCCATTGTTTACATGTATGTACAATATCGAATATCGTTTGATAAGTTACCCCTTCTCTCTCTCTCTCTGCCGGGCTCTCAGTCTCTCTTCAACATTGTAGGGTATCTGCTTAGCTGGCACGTCTCACTGCGTGGGCATTGCGAGGGCTGCTGCAGCTAAATGTTTATTGCATAATGGCACTTTCCATGTTGTTGGCCTTTTCGTGTTTGTTGTTGTTGTTGTTTTTTTGGCTTTCTCCTTCGCCGTTTTCCCTTTTTATTTTGGATTTGTTTGTGCCCAAAGCCTTTGAACTAAATTTTCGCTGTGCGTTTTGCCCGCCAAATGCGACTAGCACGCCCTCTCTCCCTCTCTCTGTGTGTGTGTGTGTGTGTGTGTCTGCTCACATTGTTGTATGCAGTTGCTGCTGCTGCAAACGCTGGTGTTGTTGTTGTTCTGCTCTGGCATTGGCATCGTCATCAACATCGCGCTACTTGGCAACCCTGACCTGAATTTAACTCAACAAATTTTGCACACTTTTTGTTGTTCCTTCTTAGAGTGTGTGTGAGCAAATCAGAAAGCGAAACGCACTCACACACACTACACACTACACACTCACACAAGCGCTGTGAGTGTTAATTTAATAAAATGTAAATTTGCTATTTTTAAACTTAGTTGTGGTAGAGCAAGAGAAAGGCGTGTGGAATAGTGTTGTGTCGTTCGTGAACGAACGAACTAAATTGAACTATTCACCAAACTGAACGAACGAACTAGGTCTGTCTTTATAGTTCAATATAGTTCGTTAGTTCAATTTAGTTCACTTAGTTCAATATAGTTCACTTAGTTCAATATAGTTCACTTAATTCAATATAATATGTAAACTCTTTATTTCTTATTATTATTATGTATAAGTGTTTTTGACATAAATTAAATAAATAATATTAATTTTCAATGACAGCATTGTATGAAATAAATTCATAACATTTTTATTTTTTTTTAAGCACCTTTAAGCAAGTTTAAAAAATGACCGATTGAACTAAATGAACGACTTAGTTCATTGATTTTAAACGAACGAACGAACTTATTCCTCAAATTGAACTAGGATAACCCAACACTAGTGTGGAAGTGGTTAGGGGAGAGAGTAAAGAAGAGAAGTAATGAGCTTAATATGTTAACTAGCTGCGATAAAGTATTGAGATAAGCGAGAGAGAGAGGGAGAGGAAGAGAGAGAAAGAGGGAGAGAGAGGGAGGGAGATATAGAGATTGAGAGTGAAACAAAAATTATAAATAAATTTGTTCTATTGTACGCTCATATGTACAATTGTATGTGAATGTCGTATCGTATGCGAATATCGTATTGCGAATATCGTAAGAGAATATTGTAAATGAATTTCGTAAGCAAATATCGTAAACAAATACTATACGTGAATATCGTATTGCGAATATCGTATTGCGAATATTGTATGCGAAATTCTTAAACAAATATCGTAAGTGAATATTGTTTATGAATAACGTTTGCGAATATCGTATTGCGAATATCGTAAGCGAATATTGTATGTGAAATTCGTAAGCAAATATCGTAAACAAATACTATACGTGAATATTGTTTGTGAATATCGTTTGCGAATACCGTATTGCGAACATCGTAACTGATTACAAGTTTGTTGGTAAAGGCCCACACTATTTGTAGACCGAACAGGAAGGGACTTAGAGGCTGGGCTTTGACTTTGAGAGAGGGACATAGAAGAATTCCTAATGGACATTTGCAAAGTGTTTCTTCTTGTTCATCAACTTTATATTAAATATTTCTCAACCTAAAATGAACTCTCTCTCTTGCATCTCACTCTGTCTTGCAAGTGATCATCATGACCTGTGCTGCATGCTTACAGGGTATGCTACTTTACTGCATTCACATACTAACAAATAAAACGAATCTCACAACTCGAACTTCAACATCATTTTTGAAATAATGAAAACGAAATGAAACGGAATTAAATTGGCTTTGGTATTTTTTTCTATCTTATATGCTTTGCATATGAGGCAGCTGTGGAGGGTGGGGGTGGGAAGCAGAAAGAGAAACAGAGAGAGAGAGAGAGAGAGGTGGAGAATTGTGTTTTGGTAATCATTAGTTCACATTTGAAAAGTTTTTGGTGCCCGAGAACAGGTTATTTCACCTGACTTTGCCTTGCTCTTTCTCCCCTTCTCTCTCTCTCTCTCTCTCTCTCTACCCGTCTGTCTCCCCTTCTCACTCTGCCTCTCTCTCTTCTTCTCCCTTTTTATGGTTACTGCCTTGTCGATTAAATCGCAGACGCAGCGAAGCCTTTAAACCAGAAACAATACAAATTTAAGCTGTGGCTATAGGTGCCAGTAGTGCGAGAGAGAGAGAGGGGATAGAGAGAGAGAGAAGGGAGCGAGGGGGGAGAGGGAGAGAGGGAGATGCGTGTGTGTCTTGGCCATGCAGTTAGTTAGGCAATGACAATCAACTTAAAGCACATGCTGAAAGGCAGAGAGAGAGAGAGAGCGAGTGGAAGACTGAGTGAGACAGAGAGAGAGGAGCACAGATAAGGGGTACAAGGAAGCATAGAGGAAACGGTGTGGAGGAGAATGGGTGGGCAGGGTGCAGTCAACTAGCATACAAAACCAATTTCCTTTTTATGGCAAATGAAATGAAAATTTGAAATGACCACAAAACGAGTGACAAACACACACACACACAAAGAGAGAGAGAGAGAGTGAGGGAAAACGGGTTAAAGGGGTATAGCACAGGGGGCAAGTGGACAACGATGCCGAAGGGGGAAAGAAGTGTGGCAAGTGGCACTGTGGAAATCTGCACCGGAAATGGCAACTCGGACATCGTGCGACAATGTGAAGTGCCTGCAGGCAGCACCAGCCACAGCTCCTTCTCACCCCCCTCCTCCACCTGCTCCCCTACCCCATTGCAAGTGCAGCACAGCAAACGCGAAATTAGCCGCCAAAGAAAAGGCAAAGCAAGTGAGCAACTGCAGCGACTCCACGCCTGACTCCAACTTCGACTCCGACAACTGTCAGCGCTGCCAATAGATGGAAAGTATGAGGCGAGGGGAAAGGAAGGGCAGGGGGCAGAGCAAAGGAAAGGGAAGGGAAGATGGGGAAGAGAGGCATACAGGCTTGCGTTGCTTGGGGGTGTCGTTTGCGTCTTAAAGCGTCGAGCGAGTTTCGGGTCAACCGAGCAATCTCTACCCGCAGCGGCTTTGCGGTGGATTTATTTTATTACCTCCCGAAAGAGGCAAGTGGAAGAGGAGTAGACGGGCGGGGGAGGGGGATGTAGAAGGTAGATGGGGAGAGAGGTAGAAAGGCAGGAGGTAGGCGGGACACGCTGTGTCCGTCTGTCGAGTCTCCTTTTGTGTGGTTTACTTTAATCCTTTCGGTTGTTGCTGTTGCTTTGCTCAGTTGCGTTGTCTGCTCCTACCTCTGCTGTCCCCCTCTTCCCTCCTATCTTCTGCTCACTTTCTTCTCCTCTCTTTCTCACTTTCTTCTCCTCATAAAGCGCCATACATATGCGCATTTCATTTGATTTGATTTAATTTTATAGCCTTTTATGTGCGCTGCGCTCGTGCTTCGTGCTTGGCTGCGCTCTGTCGGGCACTTGCTGATACGGAAGGGTGCCACCAAGGGATGCTCCCTACAACATGGCACAAGGAGAGAGGGGGGCAAGGTAGAGGGGGGTGGTGGTAAGAGGGGCCAGCACCCTGCGCACTGCACTGTGTTTGCACGGAATTAATTTCATTTGATTTTTATTTATTTATGCCAATGAAAATTGTTCGCATTTCTTCGCTGACTCTCTCTCACAAGGGGGAGCAGGGAAATGATGTGCAAAAAGGGGGGAGAGCGGGGAGGGCAGAGGAGTTGTGACTGCAAACTGCTAAAGACTTGAACCTTGACCAGTATCTGTTTGTTTTTGCGCATCCCGAACGCATTTCACACAGCTTTTATTTTTCGTAATTTTTGGCTACTCCAAATATGCAAATTTTTTCGCATTTCGGTTTTGATTTTGCTAAAATCATAAATGAAAATGTGATAAAAAGAGGGAGACAGCTAGAGGAAGAGGGAGAGAGTAAGATAGAGAGAGACAGAGAGAGGAAGAGAGAGAGAGAGAGAAAAACATTTCCTTTATAAATAGTTTCAGCTGTTAAAGAAGCTTTAATAATTTACTTGAAATTAGAAAAAATATAAAATATATTCCACCTTTTCTATATATACATATAATAAAACATATGTTATATAATATATATACATATATCTGTATTCAATCTTTCATATAGCAACACAGAGATTATCTAGCTGTAGGCTTACCTGACTAACAAGTTAGATTAGTTTAGGTTTTCCCAACAGTCTTTGTCTCTATTTAAACTCGTTTTCTTGTTTATCGTATATCTATATCTATATCTATATCTATATCTATATCTATATCTCTCTATATCTATATCTATATCTATATCTATATCTATATCTATATCTATATCTATATCTATATCTATATCTATATCTATATCTATATCTATATCTATATCTATATCTATATCTATATCTATATCTATATCTATATCTATATCTATATCTATATCTATATCTATATCTATATCTATATCTATATCTATATCTATATCTATATCTATATCTATATCTATATCTATATCTATATCTATATCTATATCTATATCTATATCTATATCTATATCTATATCTATATCTATATCTATATCTATATCTATATCTATATCTATATCTATATCTATATCTATATCTATATCTATATCTATATCTATATCTATATCTATATCTATATCTATATCTATATCTATATCTATATCTATATCTATATCTATATCTATATCTATATCTATATCTATATCTATATCTATATCTATATCTATATCTATATCTATATCTATATCTATATCTATATCTATATCTATATCTATATCTATATCTATATCTATATCTATATCTATATCTATATCTATATCTATATCTATATCTATATCTATATCTATATCTATATCTATATCTATATCTATATCTATATCTATATCTATATCTATATCTATATCTATATCTATATCTATATCTATATCTATATCTATATCTATATCTATATCTATATCTATATCTATATCTATATCTATATCTATATCTATATCTATATCTATATCTATATCTATATCTATATCTATATCTATATCTATATCTATATCTATATCTATATCTATATCTATATCTATATCTATATCTATATCTATATCTATATCTATATCTATATCTATATCTATATCTATATCTATATCTATATCTATATCTATATCTATATCTATATCTATATCTATATCTATATCTATATCTATATCTATATCTATATCTATATCTATATCTATATCTATATCTATATCTATATCTATATCTATATCTATATCTATATCTATATCTATATCTATATCTATATCTATATCTATATCTATATCTATATCTATATCTATATCTATATCTATATCTATATCTATATCTATATCTATATCTATATATATATCTATATCTATATCTATATTTATATCTATATCTATACCTCTGGCAATGTGTACTGGGTATCGAAACGATTAAAGTGCAATTTGCTTGGCCAAAACACCTAAAAATCAGCATCAGTTGCTCATTAGTTGCGAGCTGCCTAATGCGGCCCATTTCAGTACGCACCTATCCTGTTATATACACAGATATCTATATATAGTACATATATCTAGCATATAAATTTGTTTGTGTATTGTATGTATGGACTTTCATGGCCTACATTACTGTCTTTGGGCTGCCGCTGCTGCTCTAATTTTGTTTTCGCCCACTCCGGCGTCAATAAGTTCGTTTGTCAATCTGATAATCAAGGCCCGGTCCTGGCCCAGCCCGTACACAGACCCGTACACAGACCCGTACACAGACCCGTACCCAGACCCGGACACAGACCCGTGCCCGAACCAGACTCGTCAGTCACTCGGTCTGCCCGGCAGAGTCGAGTGCGCCTATTCGTATATGGCGAGTCATGTACAACGCATCATCATTTATCAAAGCGCGGCAACAATTCTCAGCCTGACAACCCGACTGAGGCAGTGGCAGAGCCAGCACTGCCGAGAGAAGAGACGAGGGGGTGAGGGCGGCAACCGGACAGGTCCAGACCCCACTCACCAGTGGAGCGGCTACACTGAGCGAAAGCATCAAGTGCAAATTCGCAAGGCGAGAAATGAATAAATTACGGGACTGCGAAATACCCTGCACGCATACCCTACGAGATTCATATAATAATTTGTGGCAATACCATCAATTTGTTCATTTAATGCGGAGAAGTTTAGTTAATGTTGATAAGGCTGTTGATACCCGCTAATTATAACAGGCACAAGCTACGAAAGCTACAGTCGAGTGTGATCGACTGTGATATACCCCCATACTACCCATCTGCCCAAAACGATTTCTTAAATATTATATATAACTTCTATGCTTAGTACATTTTGTGTTGCATACTTTGCAGGGAACGGCTTGGACATCAGTAAATTATTTCTTCAAGAACTTCTATGTTCATTATCCGATCGCAACCGGATTTTCAGATATCATTTGGGCGTTGATTATTATTGTGTGTGCGAAAAATAAACTGTTCTGCACTAAAATGACACTTGGAATTAAATTAAATAAAATTCAAATTAATTAAATTAATTTTAAATTTAAACTTAAAATTTTGTAAACACCTTGATTATTTAAAATTGACTTTTTAAATAATTCTTTGTATCAATATCTCTTCTAATTTAGTCGACTGTATTTAGTTGACTTTAAATAAAATAAAATAAATAAATAATAAATAAAAGTAAATTGTAAAAATTGCATGAATGGTTTTTAAATATACTGTAGCTTTAGCGAAGAAGTCTATAAATTTTCCATATAATATAAAAAGTGAAGTAGGGGCAGAATTGCTCGATATGTGACATTTCAACCTGTATTTAGTTGACTTTAAATTAAATAAAATAAATTAAATTAAATAAAATTAAATTGAATAAATTCGCTTTTTATCGAATTACGGGGGCGGACAAAATAATGAAATCTGATCTGCATGAAGAATTCGCACATTTTATACCCTTGCAGAGGCTAGATCTACTGGGGAGACATCTCCGACCCTATAAAGTATATCAGGAGTCCAACTAGTACTGTCCGTGTGTCCGTCTGTCCGTGTGTCCGTCTGTCCGTGTGTCCGTCTGTTGCAACATAAACTAGTCTCTCAGTTTTAGAGCTATCTTGTTGGTAGACATACTTTTAATTGCTGCACGCTATAAATAAATCGGAACGAGCCGAATCGAACCGAAATATCGCATAGCTGCCATACAATTTATCGGCCGATTTTGGTTATTTTTAAAGATATTGCAACGAAAGTTATCTATATAAATAAAACGTATTTTTAATTTCATCAAAATTGGACCACTACATCAAATAGCTCCCATTCGAAAAAAGCGGCAGTTATAAAGGTATTTGTATGACGACTAGTATTTGTTTTCTAAATATCCTATTAATGCCAATGAAAGTTAGACAATTCTCGACGTATTCTTAGGTTGGACCTTATCCTATATCATATGACAGAAATGATCAGAATAGATAAAAACCTTCAGCCCAAGGTAGCCATTCTTTCCTTTTCTTTTTTTGTTATTTTTTTCAGTGTATTGTAGCAAACACCTCCCTGCGCCGGCCCGCACCATCTTCATTTCCATTTCCATAATCCGTAATCCTGCAGCCTCTGCAGCTGAACCAAAGCCGTCGCCATTTTCTTTCGCTGCTTTTTTTGGCGACGTCGGCGGAGGCTTATCGTTAGTTGGTGCTGTCATGTAACGGTTAAATCTGCATGAAAAATTAATGCTGCCGTTGTGTGCGTGTGTGGGGGATGTAGGAGCAGGAATTGGGTAGGGAGAGAGGAGGGGCAGGGGCGTGGCTGTGGGCTATTGATATTAGCAAAGTTGGCAGTCGGCGTTGGTGTTTGACCATTCATTTCATTATAAATAAGGAGTGGGTGTCACAGTTATGGATGGGGACGGGGTCTGGTAGGGTGTCAAGGATGGGGTCAGTATGGGGGAGTGTGTGCAGCTCTGGGCAAATGGTTGTGTGTGCAACGGTGGGTGGGGGGTGTGGTGGGCGGTGTGGTGGTGGGTGTGGTGGTGGGTATGGTGGTGGGTATGGTGGTGGGTATGGTGGGGGGTATGGTTGGGGTGTGGTGGGGGGTATGGTGCGGGGTGTTGTAAAGGAGTTGTCACAAACACCAACACTCAGCTGATGCGCCAATGTCGATCGTTGTTCTGGTGCTGCTGCCTGTGCTGATAGAGTTGCTGATTCAGATGCCGCTGCTGCATTTTGCGCAAGACGTTCGAGAAGAATTGGTCCGACGGCAGCTCCTGCAGCTCGTACTGAGCCGGCTTCAGCTTCGGCTTCTTGACTGTCGGTTGCCAGTTGTGGTTGGCCGAGAGGGATTCGTCCGAAGTCTTCTTGGTCACCTCAAGCGATGATTGTTGCTGTGGCTGTTGTTGCTGCTGCTGCTGCTGATGCTGCTGCTGCTGATGCTGCTGCTGCTGCTTCTTCAACTGTGGCTGTTGCTGCTGTTTCTGTTGCTGCTGTGGCTGCTTTAGCGGCTGCTGCTGTTGATGTTGATGTTGATGTTGCTGTAGTTGTTGATGTTGATGTTGATGTTGATGTTGATGTTGCTGTTGATGTTGTTGTTGCTGCTGTTCCTGCTGTGGCAGCTGCATCTTGTCGGACTTGGTGGGCACTTGCGGCGATTGCTTAAGCTTGCCACGTATGCCGCCTATCGCATGCACCGGGACCGGCAGCTCCTGCGGTTGATGCAACAGTCGCTGCTGTTGTTCGAGCAGCTGATGCTGCTGCTGTTGTAGCTGTTGACGCAACTGTTGCTGCTGCTCCAGCTGCTGCTGCTGCAGTTCTTTTATCTGCTGCTGGTGCTGCACTTCCCTACGCGTGCACTGTTGTCGCATGAACTGTTGTTGTTGTTGTTGTTGTTGCTGCTGCTGCTCGTTGCCCTGCGGTTGGCTGTTCATCAGCTCGGCCAACTTCGTCTGCTGGCGATTGAGGAAGGCGCGTCGATGGGCGGACATCTGCGCCACGCTGGCCGTGAGCATGTGATCGCTGCGCTTCGCGGTGGCCGGTTGCTCGGGCAGCTCATGCTCCCGCACCTTGCGCAAAGGCCTAGCCTCACGCTTCTCCCACAGCGAATCGATCAGGCTGTGCGATGGCTTCGATTGCTGATCGTTGCTGCAGCTGTTGCTCTCGTCAATGTTGCTGAGGTCATTTTGATTGATGCAGTCGGTGTTGATGTTGATCTTGATGTTGCTTGGTTTGCTGTCGAGGGCAGTGCTGCATATGTTGCTGGCGTGCTTCTTATGTGGGTAGCAGCGACTGAAGGGATTGTGTATCGAAGCCTTCGTGGTGCCCCATCTTTGTTGCAGCTGTGGCAACTTCTGCTGCTGCATTCTCTCCTTGCTGCCGTTGGCCAGCTTGATAGAGCGTTTCGAGCGTGTCACTTTCATCTTTCTCACCAGCGGCGACATCTCGCTGTTGCTGTTGTTGTCGTTACTCATCTCTGTCAGCGGAAGCTGTCGCTGCTTTTGCTGCTGCTGCTGTTGCTCGGGTCGCTGGCTGACCGAACGCAGCGGCCCCAGCGACACTGGCAGATGCATCTCCGTCGGCGATATCGATGAATTGGATCTTCGCTGTCGATGATTCGTGTGCAGCACATTGTTACAGCTCAAACAAGGCACCTGCGGGGGCAGCTGTGATTGGGCGCTGCCACTGTCCTCCCTGCTGCTCTGCAGCATCTGTCCACTGCCATGGCTCTGGCGTCGTTTGTACGAATTGAAGGCATTGAAGGCAACAGGCCCGTCCGCCAATTGTATCGCCTCAAATTGCCTGATGCGTTCCCCAAGCGACTGAAAGCGCACCTGCTCCTTGGTGGCGTGTGGCTCCGCTTTGATCTGCTGGGGATGTACGCACACTGGCGATTGTGGCCCCTTCTTGTAGTGTGCCGCCAGCGTTTGCTTCAGTATCTTGTCAACATTCATCAGCTTCTCATCTTCGGGGAACAGCTGCAGACGCCGCTTGGCCTGGTGGCGCATTATCTCATTTAAGGCAGCTGCCGATGACTTCTCCATTGCCATCAAATGCTGCTTCTGGCAGCCAGAGGACTTGTCAAACGTCTCCTTTAAGTTCTGTAAGCCCCGGCCAATGTGCAGTTGTGTTGACGATGTCGGCGGCAGGCTCATTGAGCGTCCGCCAAAGATTTTCTGATCGAGTTCGTCCATATTTACTGCCTGAAGGACTTTCGACGGTGGAGGCCCCTTCTGGACGTTGTTGTTATTATCGTTGTTGCTCTGGCTGTTGCCGTAGACGTAACGGGCTAGTCCGTTGCCTGCGAAGGACGTGGAGCGTCGTTTATTTGCTAGCATAACCGTGTTCAGCAGTTTTTCTGCATTGGCGCTGGCCGCTCGCTCTACCATCTGGTGGTGGTTAAGCGGGTAGTTTGATTTGTCCGCCAGCTTGCACTGCGAAGTCACAGTGCGCAGAGGAGCGAAGTTCTCCTTGCGTTGCTTACTTGTCTTGGATGCTGTGTGGAGAGTGGGAGAAGGAGATTAGTATACCCTGTACAGAGAGGGATACCCTGGACAAAATATGTATGCAGGGGATACCCTGGAGAGAAATGTAGGGGATGCTCTGAGGAGATATGAAGCGGTTACCCTAAAGGGGATACCATGAAGAGAGATGTAGGGGTTACCTTGTAGAGAGATAAAGGGGTTTCCCTATAGAGATTTGTAGGGGTTACCCCAAAGAGAGATGTAGGGAACACCCTCAAGAGAGATGTAGGGGATACCCTAAAAGGATATGTTAGGGATACCCTATAGAGAGATGTAAGGGATACTCTGTAGAGATATGTAGGGGGTACCCTAAAGAGAGATGTAGGTGATACCCTAAAGAGATATGTAAGAGATACCTTGTAGAGAGATGTAGGGGATATCCTAAAGAGATATATTGGGGATACCCAGGCAGGGATGGATATCTGCAAGTCGAGCACCTGTATTGAAAGAGTACCTTATTTTAAGCAAGTGGAAACTTCCATCGATCTATGGCCCTTCTTACATTCTAGGCCCCTATGAGTGCCTGTATATGTACAGGGTATATATTTTGGCATCTTAACTTACCTGGATTATGGGGTAGTATGCTGTTATTGTGCTCATTGTAGCACTTCACTGCGCTCTCGTATATTTGATTGGTATTTCGTAACAACCAAAGATTATGTCGTCCATTGGCTCGCATAAACCGATCGGCCTTCATCTTGTCTAGCAATTTACACTCAGTGGGTTGGGGAGAAGATCAATGTAGTAGCTAGTATAGCAAGGGTGTCCCTCGAAATCCCTGGAAAATAGTGTTTTTACACTCTTTTAAGGGGAGGGGGTGTGTGTTGGGGGGCGCACTGGAAAAATTTTGACTCAATTAATCGAAGAATTTTGAACTTAATTATTTCACACACACTACTCGACGGTCTCTTTCTTTTCCACTTATGCAATTTTTATATCGTGACATAAGTATTAAGAACTAAATATAACTAAAAGGGCCGATGTGTAGTGAAAACTGAACTAAAAATCAATATTTGATCGTCACAAAATTATGATGCAAAAGCCTACTAAACTAAACTAAATTTACTGAACTGAATCAACTCAAATAAATGAAACACGATGAGTGCCGAACCCATATAATAACTAATTAACTAATTCCTCGGATTATTATTGGACCAAATCATTTACGATGATTATTATTGTACACAGTAAAATTAAACAATTTGAAAATTGTTATTTTTTTTGGATTTACAATGTAAAGATGACCACAGTCTCCAACGTACTTCATCTGCGAGAACTAATAAGACATATTGTCCTGGTTGTTCAAAGTGATCAGAAATTGAGGAACATGGTTCACATACACATTCTGTTGCCGTAATACCTTTTTCATCTCTTTGTATGGGTTTTAAACATATAAGACTGTTCTTTTGTGTATCTATGAATGAGTATATCATTTGAAATTATAAACAGACATATAAGGTGCACTTGATTTAGATGTCTTTGTGTTCTCTTTTTAATCTTTACATTTTTATTCAATATTCAAACTCTTATGGGAAACCATACCGAAAATCTGAATACAGCATACTCCGCGAGTGTTCCGTGTTGCATTCATTTAGAACTTTGATTCGAACTGAAATCGGCTGGCAACAAGGTTGACATTGATTTATTGGCTGCTGTCGGGCGAGTCGTAATAATTAGCCGGGTATGGCGCAAAAATGGTCAGTCAGGTGAGCGGACAACTCTGGCAATTTGTCAAAGTTGACCCTCCACGCCTCCATCGTTGAATGCCTGCCTCCCTTGCCTTGGTCAGAGGACGATGGAGGTGCTTCAGTCAGAACAAGTTGATGATGGAGCTGGACCATGAGGGCTCTATGATGAGGATGATGTTATTGTTTGCCTGCTGTCGAAAAGTGCGAGGAGTGCAACGCAAACAGAAAGAGTGAGCAAGTGTAATAAAGAGAGTAAGGGAGAGAAAGAGGGAGGGAAAAAGGGATAACCAGAGGATACCACACAGATGAGTTGATCCTGCTGGGGCTGCTGGGAATACGTGTGTGCACAAATTGGTTTTAATTGAATTACAGTGCGTAATTTATGCATTGCTTAGCCCCGGTATGCTACCTCTGGCCCCGTTACCCCCAGTTACCCCGCTACTCTCGACCGCAATGCGAGCCAGGGCAAACAAATCGATTGGTAGCTGCCTGCTGGCCAACTTGATTCCCGAATCCGTTGCAGCGTTGCCTGCATAAATGTGGCCTATTTATGAACAGAGCCGCAAAAGCCATAGCCAACCACAGCTGCCTCCTCCTCTTTCTCCTTGTCCAACTCACATGCCCAGTGCAAGGCAACTTTGCATACTTTTTTTTAGTATTTCTTTGGGATTTACTAAAGTTGTAGAAATCTTTGCATTAAACTTCAAAAATTAACTTAATTAATTGGCACATCATTTTGGCTAGTCATCCTGGACTCTGGACCTCGCTACCCATTACCAACCACCGACTACCCCACTGCCCCACTGTCCCTCTTCCGCGCCTTGCTCCTCTTTACTTTGGCGCTTATCTCTCTGTCAGCGTCGCCCTTTCACCTTTTTAATGGCTCTTGCTTTGTAGAAGCTGAATGAATTTTTGTTTTAAACCCAACAAAATGTTGCTCACTCCACGTCTCCCATTTCGTCTTGCAGCCATCAACTCTTCCCAACGTCGCAGCTTTCCATTAGGCATTAGGCATGCCCGAAAGTCACTTACCCCTTTGTGCTCTATAGTCTACCTTGAAAGACCCAGTGGGACTTGCATGTTTTGTTTATAGTTTCAGCATGCTGTACCTGCCAATTTCACTAGTTTTGAAGGGGGAAACGATGGGTGTACCAGCAGGAACTGGTCTAGTAGATGAGTGTTGGGTAGATGAGACAGATAGGAGGGTAGCTGAGAGGGAAGAGGGGTAGCTGAGAGGCTAGCTGTGATGGTAGCTAAGAGGATATCTGAGAAGGTAGCAAAGGGTTTAGTTAAGAGGGTAGCTAAGCAATGGCTAAGAGGTTAGTTGACTATCTCCTTTGAAACCCTTACTCTACTTGGCAGCAAACTTCCAAAAGTTCTACTAGGTCATGTTCTCCCCTCTCTCCTCTCCCCTCCGCCCTGTCCTGCTCTCCTTTAAGCTACTTGCTGCTTAGCTGCCACATTAGCAAAGTGAGGTGCAAATTTGACGAGTGTCCTTTTCGCTCAGGCATCCGAGCCAAGTTGCTGTTGTCGCTGTGATTCGACTGAATGATGAAAAGTTGTCTCAAAAAAAGCTTTCAGCTTTTTGCTTACGCCTTTTTAACATTCAACTAGCTAATTGGGGGCGTGGCTAATGCCAGCAATGCCCGCTGCTGCGGCAAATGTGCGTTGGCCCCATTCAAATTGACATTCATTGCATTTCGGGTAATTAGACTAATTGACTTTTAACCAGCACATGTGAGAGCCCCTCTCCCTCTCCCTCTCCCTCTACTTCTACCCTCTCCCTCTACTTCTCCCCTCTACTCCCTACACAGCAGGCAGAGTAAGCTTATCAATTTTGTATGCACAATTTAGTGGGGCGGGACGAACTGTTTAGGGAACACGCGGACTGCGTTAATAAACCCAACTTGGGAAATACATAGGTTAAGTGACGATGGGCGTGGCAAGAGAAACGAAGAGGAAAATGTCCGATAAACATGAAATGTATTGTGATAATAGATAATAGTTTATTATTTTATTTAATTTTTAAAAGTCTTTGCACAACTTCGACCTGTTCGCATGGCTTTCTCGACAGTGTACCGCTATTCAAACTCTTCTATCGGTAGGAATATCAAGACATATAACTTAACAATGGTATAGATAACATATAAGTAGTAGATAAGAGTAGAGAAGTGAAAGATCCTTGTTGCAAGATCACATTGCAATTGTTTAAAAATAACTATCAAACTGTCTATCAAACGGAATCAAGTAAAGCAATAAACCTTCTGGTTGTGTATGAAGTGAATAAATCAAGCATGAGATCAAAGAAATACTAACGCGGAATCAACTGCCCCTCCGCCCTAGACAGGACACAACACACGAACTAACCCAAGACTGAGAGACCTGCAGGCTGCAAGTGCACTAAAGATGGAGGGGTAGGGGTAGGGGCGGGGGGGTGTAGGGATGTGAGTAGCCATGCGAGCAGTGCAATGTGGGATGAATGATGTGTGGCGCTTTAGAAACAGTTGCCAAATGGCGTTACTCAAACTCGCATTGCGCCAAGGAAGCAAAGAAACAGTAAGAGAGAGAGGGGAAGACGAAGTGGAGGGAAGGGAGTGAGAGGGAGGGGCAAACAGAGCAAACCCAGCCAGGAGCTCAGCTCGACTCGCGCAGCAATTTCTCAGTTCTCAGTGCAGGCAAAAAGTGAAAGAGGAAGGGAAGGGGGGAGGGGGAGCCTGCTCATTCATTCATTTGCTCAGTCAGCCATTCATTCATTTCCTTGATTATGTTTCTTATCAATGATAAATGAATATGTAGTACCAGCACTCAAAACTGCTGCTGCCCTAAACTGCTGGCAAAGTGAAAGTAATACCCGGGCAAGGCAAGGCAAGGCAAAGTAAGTAAGTGGCAAAGCGTCTCGGCCATGCAGACTATGCAATGGCCCCTAACCCATGTCTCCATGTCCCCATGTCCCTATGTCCCCATGCCTGATAGCGATGAGAAATCAATAGCATTGCCTAACAAGCTAAAAGCAAGAGCAGCTTGTTAGCTTCGAGAGTTGGATTTCCTTTCGTTTAAGTTTCACTTTAGCAGCAAACTTTCTGCTCTGCTGCTTAAAGGTCAAGGTGTGTTGTACTCCAAGATTAAGAGCCATTTTTATCATCATATAAAACTTATCCTTTTCTTGTTATCGAATTGCAGCTTAGGTTGTTAAGTGCAAGCTTTAAGAACTTAGTTTAACATTGCTTTTCGATAACAAGTCAACTTTCATCTGAAGTGATTCAAGTTGATCGTTATTAAATGAACCTACCTTATACCAAACTAAATTCATTCATTTCAAACACCACAAGACCTTCCAAGGTTATCTCAGCTGAAATTAATTTAATTTGTAGTGTCTTTTAAACTTTCATCTGAAGTGATTCAAGTTCATCATTATTAACAACCTTCCTAAACCTTCCTAATACCAAACTGAATTACCATTTCAAACTCTATTAGCCTTTACAAGGTTATCTCAGCTGAATTTAATTGAGGGCGCTTTAAAAATAAATTGTTTTTAATCAGGGTTGCCAGATCAGCTTTTTTTCCTACAGATTTGTCATCTTTTTTTAGTCGTCTAGCTTGAAAAAATTTCTAAATCATATTGTTCTCGAATCTGTCCTGTTTTTATTTGCTCATATCAAAGGTATTTTTCGTTTCGATTTTCAGTCATAGAAAAGAACAAATATTTCATTTTCATTTTTTATTATTATTTTTCCCCTTTTTGCATCTCAGTCTAACCTTTTTTATGAGGGGTAGCAACCCTATATCCAAACTTATGTTGAGGTAGCTTTGCAACCTTCTACACTTACTTTTGTTTAAAGCATTTATCTCTCTTTCTGTGTCTCTTACTCTTCTTTTATACAGTTCCTTTTAGCTCACTATACTTATATCTGTCTGACTTTCTCTTTTGCTCTGTTTATCTCTATATCGATATCTGTGCTATCACTCTCTTTGTTTTACTAAATGAACTCTTCCTTTGTAAGTGTCAATCTTTTCTCTCTCTCTCTCTCTCTTTCTTTCGTTCTCTCTCGATCTCTTAATCTTTGTAGCTCATTTTGCTATCTTTACTTATCCCATTTCCTCCTCTCTCACTCTACTCTCTCTCTATTGTGCTATTACTTCCACACTCCTACTCTTACTTCACTCTCTTTCTCTCTCTCTATCTCTGTCTCTTTCTATTGCAGCAAAGCTCATGCCAGAATTAATAGGCCCAGGGAGCTCGCATCAAGTGAAGCGAAAACATCAGTCGCGAGATGAAACGAGGAGAAAAGTCAAGCGCAGCCAACTGAAGTGCAGGCGAAACTGTTTCTGTCGTTTGCAACCGCCTGGCTCCACTTCATTCTCCCTCTAACCCCCGCACTCCCTTTGCCAACGAAACCTACCAAAGCGCTTTGCTTGCTGCACCGCCTGCTGCGCCCTACCCTACATCCATTTCCACTTGATTGCTACAACGACTTTTAGCCCGAAAAGTTCTTTGTGGTTAGGTGCTGGCGCGCTCGGGCGATGGCGATGTGGGACGAACGTATTCTCGACGGGCCGGCGCAATGATTTGGGTCCGCTAACCTCACCCCCACCCCCCCTCAGCTGGTGCCTGGCTGTGGCTCTTGAAGTGGCCACCCGGCAATTTTCCAGCACTTTAGGAATAAAATTGTTAACAACTTGCCGAGGCGGCCGCTAAGTGCGTCGACGTTTAAACTCCCCAGCGGTCGCCGGCGGCGGACAGTGGCCAAGCGAGGGGCAAGCGACGTGCGACGAGCGACGTGGGGCTTCCATCAACTTGAGGACGTCGTCGGTTTAGTTTTCGCCAAAAACTTTGCTGGGCCTTTCACTCAGCTATGCAAAAGGGCCGCGAGGCGACCTTAAACTATGCAGCCGTACCGGGGCACCTTCTGCCACGCCCCTTTGCCCAACTAACTGCTGCTTGAGTATGCTGTGTGTGTGTGTGTTTGCGGGTGTATTAATGATACGGCCCACTCACCTGTCTACTTATAAATATACGAGGGTTCCCAAGGACACGCGCCGCAAAGCTCTCAAGTCGCCATCAGATCCATTCCTGCCTGCCACCCCCTCTGCCCCCCTTTGACCCCTTCCTGCCATCGCTCTAGCCTGCCTGCGCTGCATTATTAATGCCAATGACGTTGAATAATTAGCGCCTCGTGATGCAATTTTTGATATATGACCGGGCAATGGCTCTATCAATATGCGCTGCAGCACACACACTTCCCCTCCCCCTGCAACGCATATTGCACCCGGCAGCGGGATAATGAGCTGAACAGATGACCCAAATTATGGGCCAGGCAACGCGAACTAATCGTTCCAATACGCCACTCCTGAGGCGGCTCCATTTACTACTTTATATCACAGTTCAATGACAACCCCCCACACCCCATACCCCACAGCCAATCGAAGGGAGCAGAAGGGATGCGTGATTGATACGCAAAATGGCAGCTTGTAAAATGTTTACTCAGGATAGAGATGGACTCGGTTAGGGAGATGGATGTGAGTGACAACTCAGAAATTTGTTAGAAATCTATTTCAAATCTGTAGTAGCTGAGCACCCTAGCACACTGCAATAACCATATCTGTTAAATAACATACTCTGTAAACATTATACATATATAAACACTCTGTAAATATTAGCCATAAGAAACATATCTGTTAACATTAACATACAAAAAAACATACATTAAAAGGAGAATAAGAACAAGAAGAATAAAAGACAGTCTAGAACATAAAGCGAGAGAGACGAGACCTACAAATCGAAGATACCATCGAGAGAGGCACAGCTCCTGTAAACGATATAAATGTATAACGATGAATATCATTTCGATAACGATAGGTCTCTTTTCGATTGCTCCATATGGGTTGTAATCACATATTCTTTGTTCTGTCGTAGTCTCTATAACAAATGTATAGCTTACATGTGCTTGACTGGATGCACTGAGAAGAAGACTATTAAGAAAGCAACAGTCGATTGTTGGCACGTTTCCGGTTGGCACGAAGTTTTAGCGGGTATAAAATGTTATTGAGTTAATACTACGCTCGATAACTTAATGTATTGTCTAAAGTCTCATCTCTAATTGGCTATCGATGTCTCTATTATAGTCAGTTGTGTGCCTTTTCAGGCTGTGATTCAATACACCAATGTCCTATTTGATTCAGCAAGAATACTGGAATTTCTCTTGTGCGACTCGTGTCACGATCACGTGATGCCAGCACGATAATAGCCCATCCCGGTTAATCGAGAACTAATGTCTCACTCAGCCAAGTGGAGCGTCGCCAAAGAGCGTATAAAGAGAACTCGAGCTTGGTCCCTCGGTGTCCCATTATTATAAAAACTTTGAATACCTTTTGATGGCCCATTTATGGGCAGTTGCATTATTTAGTGGGCATGGCATGGTCGCTCAGGCTCACGCTGGGGTGCTAAAGCAGCCCAATGAAAATTAGTAGCAAATAAAATTTTAATATTTAAACAGACGAAAGAAAGAAAGCAACCTGAATATCTGTGGACAACTGACCCGACGAATCTCTGTCCGGCTGCGTTGGCGGTGCAATCAAACGGAATGTAAAAAAACCGTTGAGTATTTGACCCCCTCCCTCTTCCACAAGTCGCAAGCAAAGTTGCCCAGAAAGCAAAGGAAAAATAAAGAAAGAAAGAAGCGAGCAAGGAAAACGTGTTTTCCACACGCTTTTCACACCCCGCAACTTGTATCGAGAGGAGGAAACGGCAAATACGTAGACTGTCGACATTTTTGGCGACACAGTTGTCCCAGGCATTTGTCAAGCCCACAATGAGAGGGGGAGGGGGGGTGAAATAAGGGGGAGGTCTGCTGTCAAAAGCCAAAAGGAAAGTCTCCACACATTGATACTTGCAATGACGCCTCAATCCACAGTTCAGCAGCGCTGTCAGTCCGCCAGTCACCCAGTCAGACAGTCAGAGGGTCTCCCCCATCCCATCATCCCCCATACCCCACCTCTACCTTGTCCATCCCCTCGTCTGTCAGTCAGTCAAATAAACAGCTAGCAAAAAAGGCCTGTCGATGAGCTTCTCAGATTGCCCAAGCAATGCTGCAGCACAAAAGGTGGCTCCGATTCACTTTGGCCCAAGCTATTACACATCATCTGCCACGCAAGTGTGTCTGTCTCTGTCTCTGTGTCTGTGTGTGTGTGTCAGATTGTGAGTGTGTGTGTGTGACACAAAAGTTGACAATTGGCAGTAACGACGGGCTGCTGCCGTTGCCTCAAGCACATCGCATGGGCGAAATGAAGCAGATGTTTCTGTCAATATTTTGCCAGGAATGGCCGTGCCTCCTTGGGGTGCCTTCTTGGGGTGCCTTCTTGGGGTGCCTTCTTGGGTTGCTTTGCTTCTCTGGGCAGGTACCGTTGGGCTGCTAATTATGAGAGCTATTTAAATGGTTTACAGCATTTACTACATGAACTGGATGTCGCTGGCGGTTTATCGTATCTGAATACTTCTCAATTCTAATTCAACATTCATTCATTCTTCAATCACACTCCCCCCCCTTGATACTATGAGCACCTTCTCCCGCCCAGTCTGGGGCTGTATTTCCCTTGGCGACATCTCTGACTGCAGTCGCTCCATTTGTCAGTCTCTTTGTGACAATTTTCCTTCGTGCTTCGCTTTGGCATTTCAACGTCGTCGCATTCCACCACGTTCGTCTCACTTTGGTGTCCATCTACCTTCATCTTTTGCCCACTTAGGGCAGCTGCAAAAATAGAAATACTGAAAAAAAAGAGAAAACAAACTTGAGACGGGTTTTTATACCCACTACCCGTTTGGAAGAAGGGTATTATAGCTTGGTGCCAAACAGACAGACCCCACAAACTATTGTATTTATGTATATTCTCAGTCAGCATCAACAGCCGAGTAAATATAGGAATGTCTGTCTGTCTAAGTACCTGAAAACTTGTCAGAGTTCGGATAGTTAACATGGAAGTTATTTAGGAAATACATTTAAAGAGATACTGAAGTCGCTGCCTGCAAAGTATGCAATACAAAATGCTTTATACAAGAAGTTATATATTTAAGAAATCGTTTTAGTCTGGCGGGTAGCGGGTATATCACAGTCGAGCATACTTGACTGTAGCTTACTTGCTAGTTAGCTTTTATTTTTAGCTTTTTTCAGCTAGTAAATTTCAAATGCAAACGCAGTTTAAATAAATTGCCACCTGATAGCGAAAATCAACAAGGCGGATGTGGCACGTGGCTTGCACAGACACACACACTTAGGCACACACACACACACAGACACACACACATATACACACACACACACACGTGGCAGATATGCCGCCAGCGTGACCAGCGTAAACAAATTGACAAAGGCGCTCAAAGCTTAAGTGGCCACGCCCCTTTTTTTGATGGGCAGACAGACAGAGCACAGCAGAGGAGTCGCGTCGAGCTTATCGCGCATTTGCCTGCCAATAGTTTTGCTGCAGTATGGGGGAGGGGGAAGGTCTCCCATTTGCGATTACGCATTCGCCGCGTGTGTCACACACGCAACAAGGCAACGCGTGGCTCGCGCCTGACAATGCCGTTGCTACTGTCGGCTGCCCTAACCTCACACTGCTTCCTATATTGTTCTATTCACTTTACGTCCTGACCCCCCACGGGGGAGGCACCCTTCTCATGCCGCTGTCTCCCTTTCCCTCACGCTCTGGCACGCTTTGTTTGCGCCTACGAAATGAAATTAAATGCCTTTGATTTATTTATTTATTTTTATTGTTCGTTGTTGTGTGAGCACAGGGGCGTGGCTCTTGGTTGGCATATTCTAAAATGATGCCCAGGGGGGGGTGGCGTGTGGTAGGAGGAAGGGAAGCGCTGGATTGTTGCTTGGTTAGGGGTGCAAGAAAAAAGCGAAAAATCAGCAACAGCTACGCTAAAAAGTTTTCGCTGTTGTCCTCGTCTACCCTCTCCCCCCTGCCGCCCTGCCCCCCTCTTCCCCATCCCCTTCCCCTTCCCTCCTGCCTGCTCTTTCTCTCTGTCTCTTGCCTGTCTGCCAAGGAGTCTTTGTTGTTGTTGTTGTTGTCGCTGCCTCACATGACACATGGCACAGCTCGTTGCTCTTTTGCTCCTCTTTTTGTTTTAAGTTTTCTTTTTGCTTTTCCTTTTGTCCTCCAGCTGCAGCTGGGCGCGAGTGTGTCGTCGCCGCTTTGATTTCACTTTGCACTTGGCCCTATGTGTATATGTAGGTGTGTGTGTGTGGGTGTGTGTGGGTGTGTGTGGGTGTGTGTGTTGCTGAGTGGTACTTGACAAACTTATGACACGCCCACAGGTGCGGCCATGCGGCCAGCTGTGAAGATCTTGATGATGATTATGATGAGTTTAATAGAGTAGGGGGGAGCAAGGGGAAGGGAGGTGGGATGGGAGGGGAGGTTGATTGGCCACAGATAATGGGCGATAAGGTGGACAAGTTAATGGCACAGTTAAAACATTAGCAAACTCCCTATATGAACACCTCTCTTAAGCGGACAACTCAGTGACAACTTTCTACACGAATATCTCGCTTAAGTGGACACCTGCGTTTACGGACACCTCCCTTCAAGGACACCTCCCTTCAAGGACACCTTCCTTCACAGACATTTCTCTTTAGGGTACAACTCCCTCCAAGGACACCGCCCTTGACGAGCACTTCTCTTAAGCGGACACTTCCCTTCACAGACAGCTTCCTTTACGAAAACCTCTCTTAAGCGGACACCTCCCTTCAAGAACACCTCTCTTAAACGTACACGTCAAGGACACCTCCCTTCACGGACATTTCTCTAAAGGGTACACCTCCTTTCAAGGATACCTACTTTGAAAGTATCTCTCTTAAGCGGACACCTCCCTTTACAGACAGCTCCCTTCACTAACTCCTCACTTAAGTGGATACCTCCATTCACAGACATGACGAGCACGTCGCTTAAGCGGACACCTCCCGTAAGCGAACACCTCCCTTCACAGACAATTCCTTTCACGTAAACCTCTGTTAAGCGGACATTCTTTCATTCTAAGATAGGTCAAAAGAGTTTTCAGCCAACACCAAAATCAATTGAAACTGATCACGAATATATAGGCTATATATCATATATGTATGTACCATATATTTGACTTTGCTATACAGATATATTCATATGGATATACCCTATAAACTATTAGGCGCAGCTTAGCTTACTGCTTTACAGGATAACTCTCAGTCAGTCACTGCCAACTCATTTGGAATATTATGGACTTTAGTGCTTGCAAATCGGAATTAATCCCATTAAGCGTTAAGCGTCACATGTTGACTTGGAGTTTGATTCGATTAGCGTACAATGGCACGCTTTAATCACAGTGGGGGGGGCTGGGCAGGGGGGAGGGCACAGTGGAATGCTGGAAAACTGTTGCGGGCGACACAATTGCCAGCGCAGCCGGAGAAAGTTTTACTGGTTTCCTTGGGCAATTTCCTGTCGCGACGTTAGTTTGGGCAGGTAGAAAGGGGCACAGGGATGGACAGCTGAAAGAGGGAGTTAAAGGGGGGGGCGAGAGTGTTTCGTCAACAGGTGCAGCGTCTTTATGACCAGGCACAGCCTAACTCCCTCTACGCTAATCAATTGTCTGCGTAAGTGTGCATGTTAGTGTATGTATGTATGCATGTATGTGAGTGTGTATGTGTGTGTGTGTGCATGTATGTGCATGTATCTGTGAGTATATATACACGTATGTGTGTATGTGTGTGTGTGTTCTAGGTTTCTTACAATGCTTGATTAACACGCCCGAATAAAACTTTGTGTAGCTTCCACATCGCTCTTCACTCGACGCTGCTGTTGTTGTTGTTGTTGTTGCGCTGTAATTTAACACACCCACTCCAATAACAGCCCCCTCTCCGCTGTCCTCAACCTTCACCTGCTCCTTCAGCCCTGCCTGTCGTAAGCGAAACTTTTACTTCGATTTGCCACCAGACTGACTTTTCACTCCTGCATCGAATGTCTCCAGTCGCCTGTCTCCAGTTGCCTGTCGCCCTCTCCCTCTCCCACTTGTTCTCCCTCTCCCTGTTCTTCTGCTGTCTCCGTCGCTTGCCCCTGCACCGCCCACTTCCGCCTTATTTATTCGACTTTGTGTGCGCAATTTTATTGCCTTAGCATCAACGACTTGTGCAAATTATTTGTGCAAAGTTTTTAACGTTGTCAGTTAACGATTTCGCAACTTATCATTGATCACAGCGCTGAGTCATGGAGCAGGCAAGACCCCTGTCTGCCGCCCCCTCCCTCAACTCCTGCTCATGTCTTTCTATGTCGTCACTAACTTAAATCGTTTGACAAGTGCAAAAAGGTTAATAATACTCTGCCATACACCAACATATTCACTTTGAATCCCACTAAGTGAGGGAGAAGGGGAAATAGAGAAGGGGCAAAGTGGAGAGGAAGGTCTGCCCCCTTGCTGCTTTTAATTAGCACGAAAATGGCGAACAAATCGAGGTTTTTATGGCCGTCGATAAGCACAAGGATTGTCTGTTTTAAGCGGTTCGCAATGAGCTTCGTTGTTGGTTTGGGGAGTTGTGGCTTGGGACTCGGTTTAGGTTGTGGGAATGGCCTCAGTCTCGTGGAGGGGAGGGTCGAAGGCAGCTTCGGTTAATATGCTTCGAATATGTTTATGAGCATGTGAATTTGGATTTTAAAATCGTTTTACGATACGATTTTTACGCCTGCGTTAATGACACGCTACAGTGGGTCGTATGGCAGTTGAAGCACGCAAATCAAGAGAAAGTTTTATTTATTAAGTTAAACTTTTATTTTATTTTACGTCAATTAAAAGGAGTAGACTGAATTCAAATTGGACATTATAACAATACAATTTTCAATAAAGTAAATTCAATATATGTAAATATAAAGTAAAAAAAAAGTTAACAAGGTTATAGTTTTATAAATTTAATTAAATTTGAGTTGATTTACAAATATTGCATTCGTAAATGATTTGCTGATTTCCTTAGTTTATTTTTTATTTTTTTGATGGTACAAATTTGTGTTGATTTTATTTTAAGCCTGTGTTCATTTACCTATATACATATAGTGGTAGTTTTATCAGGCTAAACATATTTGCTTTGTAATTTCTTCAGCATGCATTTTTGAGTGAGCTTATAAGTAGGCAGTAGTATTTTGAATGTGTTCAATGGCTGTTTGGAGTAACAGTAATCAGTCCCTAAGATGGAGCGTTTAATTACCAGGCGCGCTAATTTGGAACGGTTTCAAGACAACATTGAGGCTTTACTGGACCCAAACACTGCTATCAATACAGAGGAGGACATTGAGGATGCCATAGACTCGTCTACCAACATAGTCAAGTCAGCAGCGAGACTGGCCACTCGTAGTCCATTGCGGCAGCGCGTAGCCGACCGAATCCCGATGACCAGGGAGATTCTATTGCTCATCGATGAGAAGAGGCGCTTACGCTCTCTGTGGATGAGGTCTCGCCACCCGTTGGACAAAGCTGACTGGAACAGAGCGCTGAGTAGGCTGCGTAGCGCATTGGTGCAGCAGAAATCTGCACAGGCTTGCCAATACTGGGGTGGAAAGTGAAGCGACATTCTCGCTCTGGAAAACTGCGCGCGCTATCAAAAGGCGTTGCGTAAGGAAGGCGCCACTGATTGACAGCAACGGGGATTGGTGTCGGACCGACTTGAGGCAAGCAGAGGTATTCGCTGAGCACCTCGCCGAGCGCGTTAAGCCATTTGAGCTTGCCAGTGTGCAGCAGGTTGAAGAGACTCAGGAGCATCTTACCCAAGCGTTTCAAATGGATCTGCCAATCTCGCCGTTCGAGCCTAGCGAGATAGCTGATGTCATAGCACGCCAAAACAGTAACAGAGCACCAGGCTATGATGTCATCTGCAATGCCACTTTAAAGGCTTTACCCAGTTGTGCGATCATCTATTTAACATTGGTGTTTAACGCTATTGTGAGGTTTCAATATTTCCCTCCTCAGTGAAAGCTCGGGATAATCACCATGATCCACAAACCTGGCAAGCCGGTAAGGGAACCCTCTTCCTACCGTCCGATCAGTCTCCTCCCTTCGATCTCAAAGGTTTTTGAGAGATTGATTGCTGTCCGGATGGTCACAATCATGGAAGACCAGCACCAGTTCGGGTTCCGTGCAGGCCACTGCTCTGTTGAGCAGCTCCATCGGGTTGTTGAGCAAATATTGACTGCCTACGAAAACAAAGAATTTTGCAACGCCCTTTTCCTAGACATCCGGGAAGCGTTTGATCGAGTGTGGCATACTGGAATCCTGCTAAAAATTAAACAGACTCTACCTGCACCATATTTTGGCTTACTCAAATCATATTTAGAAGAACGTCGATTTGCAGTTCGATTTCACTCGGCCCTTTCCACCGAACATGATATAGCTGCGGGTGTCCCTCAGGGAAGTGTTCTCGGCCCTCTGCTTTACAGCTTATATAGCCACGACATGCCGCGGCCGTACGACAGTCTTCTTGGGAAGTCAATGCTGGCTACATTTGCAGACGATGTATGTGTCACCTACAGGTCCCGAAGTGAGCTTGACGCTGCTGAATTCATCCAGGACTTTGGTACTATGTTTTCGGAATGGGCAAGGCGCTGGAATATCGGCATCAATAACAGCAAGTCGACCAACGTCTGCTTCATCCTTAAGCGGAACACTCCACCAGCCATCTATATAGAGGGCGCCCCTATACCACAGCCGAACGCAGCAATGTACCTTGGCGTAACTCTGGATCGCAGACTGACTTTTGCAAAACACGTGACAGACGTCAAAAAGCGCATACGTGTTAAGATGGCGAAGCACTATTGGCTACTTCGGTCGCGCAGCAAATTGTCACTATGCAACAAGGTGAAAATTTACAAAAGTATTATAGCGCCAATCTGGAAGTATGGGTGCCAAATATGGGGCTTGGCTTGTAGTAGCCAAATTAAAAGGATCCAAATTATACAGCAAGGAGGCTCAAAAGACGCAAACCGACGGATCTTATTCTCAGACGCTGACATACTCATTGTTTTAATTTAATTGTTATTGTTATTAGGTTTGTAGGTTATTAGGTTATATTCTTTTATAATTAGTTTTAAATATGTTGATAACGCTAACTATAGTTAGCCGGCGCGCCCAAATGGGCTGAACTAATAGATAAAAAGGACACAAAGGGGATATTGGATTTTCCCCGCATAACTTAATTAAAAGAAGAAATATAAAAAAAAAAAAGTAATCAGTGTTAATTTATTTACAACCAGTCAAACGCTAATGTCAGGCTTGGACTGTATAAGGCCATGGATCTTCACTATATATGTGTTATACAGAATTCAAATACTAGATTTGAATGTCTTCTAGAAGATGCTAAGGCAAGTGTTTAAGAACTAAAATATTTAAGTTACTCACCGTCCGATCTTAATGAAATGTTTACAATAGAAATGTGGTAGTAAAATATATATTGAAGTTGTAATGCTGCTTTAAAGTAGATTTTACTGATTACAGAGACGAAAGGGGGTGTGGCAAAATGATACAAATCTACTGATTGCAACGCATAAGACTCTGTTACAAAATTTGGTGGCCGTAGCTTTAATAGTATCTGAAATATAGGTGCTTATACAGACAGACTGACAGACAGACATGACTCAATCAATTCAGCTGTTGTTGCTGATTCAGAATATATATACTTTATAAGTTCAGATATGTCTCCCTCTGTCTGTTAATTCAATTCAGTTTCAGCATGTGAAAATTTCGTTTCAATTTCAGCATGAAGCGCGCTCTAAAGTAGGCAATGCTTTTTTCAAATCGATGGAACTTTATATATCAGCTTTACCAGTCTGGATAAGGAAGTATTTAATTATATATTAAGCATAAATGAAATATATGTTTCTGGCAGTTGTGTGCGTGTTTTACCCACTGTTTTTGTGGGTTTTTAACGTTCTTTTAATGCGTCGCGATTAGCCAAAAACATATTTTCATATTAACGTGCGCGTCTTTCCGTGCGCTGTGAGATGAAAGATTTTTTAATTATGCCTCTGCGGCGGTTTTGAAAGCCCATTACCAATCTCTCAGCATCTCTCAACTAGCTGCAGATATAGAGAATCTTCCCCTAATTCCCCTTGCCCCCTTGTTCTTGCCACTTGCTGCGCGCAAACTCAATTAGGTTGCATGCCAAGCCGTTGTCTTGTCAAACACGTGGCCGGGCACAGGGGAATGGGGGGGGTAAATGGGAAGGTGTGCAGCTGCTGTTGCCGCTGCTGATGTTGGCGACTGTAGCGCAATCCGACAATCCAAATCACAGCGACAACAGCAGCAGTACAAGCGGAGAACACAAGTACAACAATTACAAGCGTGAAAGGGGAGGGGGGAGGGGAGGGGTGCGACAACTGGGCTGGGCACACACTAAATACCCAGCAAGTGGAAAGCGGAAACGGAAATGGCGCATACAGCAGAGCAGAACAGAGCCACAGCAAGAGAGCAGCAAGACAAGAAGCAGGAGCAGGTGGAGCGGGAGCGGGAACAGGAGAAGTAGGAGGAGGAACAGGAGCAGCAACTCGAGCTGGGAATGTCTGTCGCTTGTAATTCAAACAAATAGCGAAGCTGGTGAGCTCTCCCCACCCGACCCCATCCCGCACTGCCCCGCCTCCGCCACGTTCTGCCGCGTGTCCTGACCATGTCAGCATTTTTAGCTTGGCGTGTGTTAAAAATGTAAACCGGACTGGACAATCGGACAGCGGGACAAGGGGAACCAGGCAGGCAAGAGGCAGGGGGGGGGGGGAGATGTACAGGCAGACAAATGGACTGTTTGGCTGTGCCACAATGGCAGCGTCGCAACCGATTCTACTTCACATCCTTCACATCCTGCCACTGCTCCCCTACTCGACTCGACTCGAGCTCGAGTTTCAATTCAATTCGCTGTGCCATGTTCATTGTTTATTTTTCATTTAATTTTACACTTTTTCATCTTCGAGCTGTCTGTCCCCCCACTCCCCCCACACTCTCCCACATACGCCCTACCCTGCCCGCAGGGTTGATTCGTTTTATGCTCTCGCAGTGTGTCAAAGTCACCTCACAGTGGCTTACATAAGTATGCGGCCTATGGCGCTAAACCTTGACAAGTCGAGCGTAATCCAGAGAATAGCTTCAGCTTCAGCTTTAGCTGCAGCCATCTTCAGTCCATTCCCATTCCATTTCATTCCATCTGCCAAGCTGCCGAACTTGGCTTCGCTTTTGTTTTACAATTCGCAACGTGGCGCAACGTACTGAAAATTCAATTATGGTAACCTACCATTTCCATCACTCTCTCTCTTTCTTTCTCTCCCTTTCTCTCTCTCTCTCTTTCTGTCTCTGTCTTGCTCGCTCTTGTCCATTCGGGGCGTTGCCAGTAAATTCGGCGCGTAAATGACAAAAGTTTTGCGCCCGAGTGTTGATCTTTAGTTAGGTCTACGACTGTAGAGGGGGTGGCAAGCGGGGGCCAGGGGGGAGAGGGCGTGGTTGGTTGTTTGCGAGCGGCAGGGCGTGCCTGGGCCAACGCGTTGGGGCAACATCGTTAGCTGTCAGTGGCTGTAAGTGGCATCCTTGGAAGTTGCACGCAATTTGCTGCAGCAGCAACAACAACAACATTGACTATGAAAAAGTAGAAAAAGACACACACACACACACACACACACGCACGTATGCCACTGTCTCTCTTCCTCCCTCTAGCACCCTCTCTCTCTCTCCTGCAGAGCACATTAATGTCAGGCTTAAAACTTTTGAAGACTCTCTCTCTCTCACTTTCTCTCTCTCTTACGCGTCGTGCGTGTTCCATTCCATGTCATTTCATTCCATTTGATTTCGCTTATCACAGCACATTCCGTTTCCATTTGATTGCATGGCTTTCCGCTTCCGCTTCCGTTTCCGTTTCATTTCATTTGATTTTAATGTATTCCATTGTCATTACATTCCACTCTGTTTCATTTATTCATTCATTTCCCCATTCCATTTCGATTCGTTTTACTTTAACTTGATTTTAATTCTTATCTTCTTAGCTGTTAATGTTAATTTCCTTCTATTCCATTCGTTTCATATGCAGAAATATGCTCGATTCCACGTAACATAAGTTTTAGTTTTCAATTCCATTTCGTTTCATATACATTCTTATAACACATTCATTATATTGATTCCCATTCGATTCCGTTTTCTTTCTCATCTTTTGTCATCATTTGATTTCTTTCTTATCTTCGGAGCTGTCTATACTAATCTTGTTCCATTCCACTTGTTTTATTTATCGTGTTTTTCAATTTCATTTCAATTACTGTAGTTCTCATTCCATTCCATTCTGTTTCACTCTTTTCTTTTCATTCCCTTTTATTCCTTATGTTCTGTGCTGTCTATGTTCTTCTCCTTAAATGCCATTCATTTCATGTTCAATTCCATTTTATTTCGATTCAAATGCATTCAAATTCAATACTATAATTACTTATGTTCCCATTCCATTTCGTTTCGTTTCCCTCTCTTCATCTCGATATATACATTTCGTACATTTCCCATTCACTTTCTTCCACTCAATTCTATTTTAATGTATTCCATGCCATTTCTTCTCTCCTATCACAATATTCCCTTTCCAGTTCCGTTTTTCTCCCTCTCTGCCTCTCTGCCTCGCTCCCTCGCTCCCTCTCTGCCTCTCGCTCTCTCTTTGTCTCTCGTTTTCTCTATCTGTCTCCCATTCCATACTCATTTCTTAGTCTGCCTGCCTAATTTCATTCAATCCATCAACTTTACTCAGCAGTCTTTACCACTTGCACACTTCTAACACTTCTCATCCCAATTCCATTCTATTTCCATTCGCTTTCATTCACTTCCTTCACTTGTAGGCGCAGCTGTCAATGGGGCGTGGCAGCATGTGAAGTAAGTGAATCGTTTAATCGCTGACAATCGCTTTAAATGAGCGATTAGCTTGTCTCTACACAGGTTGCTAAGCATGCCAATAATCGCTTGCCGCACTCACTTACGCACTCACTTGCGCACTTATTCACTCACACACACTCATTCACACCCATTCGCACTCATTCACAATCATTCACTCTCTCTCTCTCTCTCTCTCTCTCTCTCTTTCTCTGTCTCTTTCTCGCTCACGCAATTCATCTTCGGCTCCATTAGACACACAAAACGTTGCAAATCGCTGTCGCTGTTCCATTCCATTCCATTCCATTCCGTTCCGTTCCGTTTTGTTTGGCCATCAAGAAGCCAATTTTAACTTGAGTTACCCCAACCACGCCCACAGCCCACAGCTGCGGCCCAAGTTGACAGCAGCGTGCGGCATGAGGCAAGTGGAATGTGGCAAGCCAAACCCAACAACAGCAACAAGCAACAACAAGCAACAACAACAACAACAACAAGCAGCAAATTTTCCGCCTCAATTAATTAAAATGTTTTGTTTTAATGCCTCAGACAAGTACGGGAGAGGGGGAGTGCGGGGATGGGGTAAAGGGAAGGGTGTAGGGGCTATCATGCTGGCATGATGAGACGAAAATCCACTTTCACTTTCCGCCTGTCTACTCTACCCCGCTCGCTTCCTCTTTAATGCTGTCTGCCTACAGCTCTGCCTATCTGCATACGTCTTCTCCCTGCTTCCTTCTCTCTGCTCCCCACTCCCTTCCTCCCTTCTCAGGGCAGTCTAGTGTAAAATACTGATTGATATTTCCCTTCCGGTTAATATCAGACTCAATGCTGTCCTGTTTCTGCTCTCCTCTCTTTGTTGTTGGGTCTTTGGCTTTGCCTCAAGGTCGCATAATAAAAATTAAGTTCATCCATCATTTATGCCAAATGGGGAAGGGATTGAGGTGGGGAAGGGGCAGGGGGAGGTGGTAGAGGCAGCTGCGTTGACAGCAGGACGAGTCAATTAGTCGCGCCGCGCTGCATTTACATAACATTTTTAAGCGAGTTTATTTCATTTAATTGTTGTTGCTCACCCCTTACCCCACTCCCTCCTCCTCCCTATCATGAGGCATTGCTGGCTGTGAGCTGTGAAAACAAAGCGCCCTCGTCCAGCCTCGACTCGCCTTGTTGCTGTGCCTCGTGCTGGCTCGTTAAACAAACCGCAGACACACACAAGGCAGGCGCACACATAAATAGTCATTTATGGAGGGTCAAGGAAAAGGGGACAGGCGGAAGAGGGAAGGAGCTAATGATCGCTAATGGGAACACCGGCGTGGGCTACTTGGTCAGCAGTTGGCGGCACCTGCAAGTCGGAAATATGAGTTGCAGTTTCAGTTTCACTTGCAGCAGACGCAAGATACCCTGTATACCCTGTGTGCAGACAGGCACGGCATGTGGGGCTGGCTGTATGGATGGCGGGTAGACAATAGAAAGCTGCAATCTATATGCGAATACCCTGTGCTCAAAATGAATTGAGTTAAATTTCATGTCAAGTTAGGTTTGATTGAGTTTGTGTTCTCATTTAACATTCAGACACGTTACAAATTGAATTGAATGAATGTATGATATGAATATGCATATGAATCAAAAGATTGACTGCAATGAAACAATAATTAAAGTAATTTTAGCGATATTTAGTAGAGTTAACTCAATATTTGTAAAGCTTAATAAGATGAGATGCGCTTTAATTTTGGGCCCAATAAAGCTCATGTTATAAAAGTCACATATCGAGCAATTCTGTCCCTAATTCACTTCTTATATTATATGGCAAATTTACAGATATCTTCACTAAAGCTACAGTATATTCATGCCATTTTCACAATTTATTTTTATTTTTATTTAAATGTTTAATTTAATTTTAATTTAAGTAAATACAGTGGACTGAATTAGAAAAGATATTGATACAAAGAATTATTTAAAAAGTCAATTTGAAATAATTAAGCGTAAAGTAGAAGTTTACAAAATGTTAAGTTGTTTAAATTTAAAATTAACATTAATTTTAAATTTAATTTATTTAACGAACATGTGATCTGATTGGGTTTTTCTGAGTTTTCCCCAATCATCTGCAACAAATGTTGAATCGGGTTTTGCTTATTTATTCCAGTTCGCATGCAATACATTTCAATTAATTTCTTTTTTCTCATTTAAGGTTAATGGAATCGACTGTGAAACAGGTTCCAGAAATGCCCTTTCGTCTTATTTATTCATACACATTTCATTGTATGTTTGATTTCGTTTAATTTGAATACAACATGTGCTCACATTGGTACACATTATGTTCATAGTGTGCTTGGCACTCAATCAATTCAATCCATATTCGAATCCATTAACTTTAAATATAAAATACATTTACAGAATACAATTTAAATATTAATTAACCAATCACAATATTTAATATCTTATTAGCGCCGATTCTAAATCAACTAAATAGAAATTATATAGATTATAAATAATATATATATAATTAAAGTGAATTAAGGTAAAATATTAGCTAAAGTATGAGGAGCAAAAGAGAAACACGAGAGGGTTACTCAGTTAATCTAAGCAAGTGAAAGGTTTCTGCATCAATTCCTTGTGCATTCACAGGGTGTACAGGGTATGCAAGTAATTGTTATTACTGTCGTTGCACGTATTATGTGTGTAGGTGTATATAGGGTATTCAACTAGGGTGTACGGGGTGTAGAGCTAGTCGTTATGTTTGTGCTTCTACCTTGCCACTTTGCCACAATGAATGCGCAATGACAATGCAATAATTGTGTTAATACCCTGTAAATTGTGCAAGCTGCAACGGCAGCACTGCCGAGGCTGAGCGCACAAATCCGCTTGCCACATGCCACATGCCACATGCCCACATCCGCTTGCCACATTGCTGATTGCACATCCAAGTGCGGTTTGTAGCGCTGACCCGCGGCAGCAGCGAAGGCAATGCCAGGCGGAGGCTGTAGGGCGAGGGGAAAGAGTAGAAGAAGTGGCAGGGGCAGGTGCTTGGGCAGGGGGAAGGTGGGGGGCAACACTTTCATTAACCTTTTTGGCATTCAACATAATTCAATTTGGCATCAAGTCGTGTGCAGCAGTGGCAACTTGCAACTCGTTTGCATTAACTACGCGCACGTGACGCAAGCCAAGAGAGAGTAGTGGGTAGGGGAACTGGCTACGCTGCACGCTCCACACGCTCTGCGAACTAGACGCTTCACGCTGCACACGCTACAAAAATAAATTGATTTGCTCGCGTCTGTCCGCAATTGCAGAGAGTCTGACAAGGGAGGGGAGAAGGGTCAGCAGGGGGGGGAGGTGTGGTTAAGTGCCCTGTGCATTAACAACGCCAACGACAACTGTTAACAACTTGTAGTCGCCTGCGTCGCTGCCTTGGGCCTTGGGCACAGTGTGAATATATCGCGCATACGTCGCGTTGGCCAGCAATGTACGTGACACACGGTGCGCATGCCAGGGAAATTTTAACAGTGGGAAATTCTTGTGCCGCATCAGCGCTAACAGCAACATAAACAGCAGCAGCAGCAGTAGCAGAGGCAGCAGCCACAGCATCCGCAGCTGGCGTGGCGCACATTGCGAGACAGTATGAAACAGGACTCAGCGCAGACGGCACGCGTTTCGCTTCGAGAGAAGAATTAAACGCGAGAGTCGCAGCAGCAGCAGCAGCAGCAGCAGCAGCAGCAGCAGCAGCAGTAGCAGTCACAGCAGCAGCAGCAGTCGCGGTAGTCGCAGTAGTAGCAGTAGTAGCACTAGCAGCAGTCGCAGCAGCAGCAGCAGCAGCAGATGCTGTCGTCGTCGTCGGTGTCGTCGTCGGTGTCGTCGTTGTTGTCGTTGTCGTCGCATTCGTAGCCGTGTCTCCTGTGTCTCTGTGTCTGCGTCTGTGCGTCTGTGTGTGTGTGTGTGTGTGTGTGTGTGTGTGTGTGTGTCTGCTTGACTGCCAGTGTGTGTGTGTGCGTACGTGTGTTTGTGTCTGTCGCGCATGTGACTGCCAGCTGCGTTCGTTCTGTAAGTCCTCAATGAATGCCAGCAACACAGACAACACACAACAGCAACATCAACTAATAACAACACCCGACTGCAACAGCAATACACCACAGCAACAGCAACGACAACAGCAACAACAACTGTTACTATAACAACATCAACAAGAGCAGCTTAGGCTGCCCGTCGCCAGCAAAAGCGCACAAAAACCGCGCACAAAACGCTTACATAAGATTTGTGTGTGCGAGTTGCTGCCGTTGCTACTGCTGCTGCTCCTCCTGCTGCTGCTTAGCGGCAATAAAAATGCACATAACTACAGCAGCAGCAGCAGCAGCAGCAGCGAGCATAATAAGCCAGAAAATGCCGAAAAAGAAATCGCAAAGGAGGCAACAAAAATTCAATAGAAAAATGCATAAATTGCGCCCAAAAGTGAAGCGCAAAAAAGGCGCAGCAGCAATTGCTGTTGCTGTTGCTGTTGCTGTTGCTGTTGCTGTTGCTGTTCCTATTGTTGTTGTTGTTGTTGTTATTGTTGCTGCTGCTGTTGTTGTGTTTGTGATCCTTGTTGGTGTTACGTTTGTTGTTATGATTGCGATTAGTTTTGTTAGCTGCGTTTAAGCGCCGCCAAATTGCCGAGCATGTTGTCGCTGTGCTGAGTGTTGCTGCTGCTGCTGCTCAGTTGCTACTGCAGCTTTGGCAATTGCTGCTGCAGCCAGCAAAATTGTTACACGGTCATTGCGGACGTCGCCAGTCAAGGCAAAGAAGCAGCAGCAGCAGCAACTGTAACAATTGGGCAACTGTCTGGCAATTCAATGCACAGCAGCAACAGCAACAGCAACAGCAACAGCAACAGTAATTAGAGCAGCATATCAACAACATCAGCTGAGTTCATTAATTGACATTAAAACGCGTTAATTGGCAATACTCGCGATCAACTTGTTGCTCTGCGCTGCAAAAGTCGCGCGCGTTTTTGCTGCTTGAAAATTCATTTACATTCTTGAGCTTAGCTAAAGTTGTCGCTGAGAGAGGAAGGGGAGGGGAGTAGGTCAAGATAACTGAGAAATTAGCTTAATTCCTGCTGCTCCAGACGTTTTTTTTTTTCGTTTTTGTTTTGTTCGAAACTGCAATAAAAAGAAGAGAAAAGAAAAGAAAAGAAAAGAAAAGAAAAGAAGTGCATAAAATGTAAATAAAAAATATAATTCTCATGCATTTTCCGAATGAAAAGCATGAAAAACTCAATGCACATCGAGAAGTAAATAAAACGCACAAAGGCGAAAGACAAAAAACCAAATAGAAGCAAAGTGAAGCAAAGATTGAAGAACGAGAGAAGAAGGAGAGAGAGAGAACAAAACGAAACCCGAAAACCGAAAACTGAAAACGAAATCGAAATCACGCAACGCTAAGGAAAACGGAAACGGAAACGATTCTTATTGTTGTTGTTCCTGAGTTGGCTGTGCAGCCTGAGCAGCCAAAGCGCCTCGTTCCAAGGTAAGATTAAAGATATAACGGCCACACGTACAAGCACACTATAATATTATATATATGTATATGTGTGTATATGCTATATACTCTATTGATATATTCCACGAGGGGGAGAGGAGGGTAGCAGGGGCTGTGCCCCGCCCTCTTTTGGCACTTTTGCGGTGTGCAACTGGGCCAAAGATAAGTGAAAAGTAATTTGCTCGCAAATTTGCCAGGGTTGCCAAGTGCCATTAAGATGCGCAATTGCACATTATGGGTGACAGTTATTTCCATCTGAACTGATGAGCCTGAAAAATATTTCATCATTTTAGCGATATTTCTCATTTTCATTCCCATTTTAGTTTCACATTTAAAGCAAATTAAAGCCTTTTTCAAAGGTTTTTATGAACTGCTATATGTTATATATATTCTCAATCAGCATCAACGGCCGTGTCGATATAACCATGTCTGTCCGTCTGTCTGTCGTTTGACAATCTAGATCTCAGATACTGTATTAGCTAGAACTACCAAATTTGGTGTCAATATGTGTTGTTATTACACGCAAATCAAGTTTATTTTAAATTTTTGCCACGCCCCCTTCCGCAACCGGTTATTCATCAAAACCGGAGTGTAGGCGTAATTTAAATGCAGTATAGTGTATATTTATTAAATACAATAACTATCAACGTCCAACTGATTTCTGAAAATTGGGTTGCGATAGGATAATTAGCATAAAAGTTCTTTCAGAAATAATTTAGATGTACTAATTTCAAAGCCGTTCCCGGAAAGTATGCAACACAAAATTCACCAAACATAGAAGTTATATATTTAAGATATCGAGCACACTTGACTGTAGTTTTTTCTTATAAGTTTGATTCGATTAACGACATTCTATACTTCATTATAGTACAATATTATTATTATTATACTTCTCGATCATTAAAATTGGTAAAAAAGAAGGTTGAATTAACTTTTGTGCAAATGTATGTCATAGGTAGAAGAAGGCGAGACACAAATATACTATATATATATGTATATACTCTTCATCAGAATGAATAGACGTTTCGATTGTGCTATGCCTTTCTATCTGTCTGTAGGAATGTCGAGATCTGAGCTATTATAAAGTCTACATGGCATTTCAAATTTTGGATGCCACGCCCAGTGCCCACATGAATCAGTATTTGACGATAATCACGTGATAACTTTTTGCTTTAATAAATACAATATATAGATGAGTACCATATTCACTTATCCCTCAAGTCCTCAAGTAATTAATACAGAAGCTTTTTAAGTATTAACGATAATAAAAATAAAAAATAAGAATTTGTCCAACTTGTTTTTATAAAGGAAAACAAAACTGCAAAAATGCACATAATTTGCCCCATAGTTCAGTTAAATGACTTATTTATTTTGATGTTCAACACTTTAAAACATGTGCCAAAAATGTTTCACGCCAACAAATCTGTCACTTGCGAAAAAGTTGGTAAAGTATCTCACTTTATTTTTGTCAGAATATTTAATTTTATCAATTACATTCGGATTGTTTTGCAAACTATTTTATTCCTGATTTTGTTTTTTCTTCTTTTGGAAAATTATAGCGAAATTTGTGGAAAGTGCAAACAAAAGAAAACAAAACTCGAACGAACTCAGATGAAAAGTTGTGCAGCGAGCGATGCAGTGAGTGTCGGACAAATATAAATATATATATATATATGAATATATATATATATATGTATTTATCTGTAATAAAGTTCCATGCCTAATCCAGGAATATCAGATTAAGCTGCATTTACCGTTAGCTCTGCAAGTAATTCATGTCAAATCTTTTGGGGCAATTCATTTATTTAATCCGCTCGTTTCATTTCCATGTATATTATTGTTGTTGCATTTGCTCAAATCGGTCACAGCTCTTGACCCCCATTTGGCCCCAGTTCCCAGTCCCTCACACGCACACGCACACGCACACACACACACTTACACACACATGTGTCGCATTGAGGGAAGTGTGTGCAATGGTTTTGTTTGCTGCCCTGCATTGTTGTTGCATTTAATTAAAACCCTAAAATGTAGGCGCACGATTGCAGTCAGAGTTGCCAGAGTTCACTCAGTTGCAAGGCAGGGGGCAGGTAGAGGGAGAGCGACAGGGACAGGGGTCCAAGCGAGGGTGTGCTCTGTGTGTGTGTGCGTGTGTGGGGCAAATTGGAAAGCCAACAACAAAATAAATAAATGTGAAGCTGCTGCTGCCACTTTTGGCAACCACAGCGATACCCTCTCCCCTGCTCTACCCCTCTCTCTACCTTTGCTCAACTCAACTCTCTCTCTCTCTCTCTCTCTCTCTGGCTTCCTTTCTCACTCACTAAAATCGCTCAGATTGTTTTACAAATATTTAAGAAAATAGTAAAATAATTTCATTACGTTTCTCAGTCAGCTCTGCTCACAAACAACCCTAAACGAATAAGGGGCCGTCGGAGAGGGGGGTAAGGGGGTGTGTTTGGGATTGATTTACCCCCCAAAGACAATAAACCTATCCCAAGTTAAACTGACCTAGTCCAAGTTAGTTATGTTTGATTGATTCATTTGACAAGCGAAGATGCGTCAACAAGTTTCAATTGTGCCTTGCACGACTTGTGGTTACCACGTATATTTTTGCAAGAATCAAAATTGAATTATTGAAATTGAATATTCTTGGCATAGAATTTGGCAGTTGACAGTTGAAATTATATTTGATAAATGGGATCGAAACCCAAAACCAAACCAAAACGATTTCTTAAATGTATGTGTTTTTTGTTAAGCGTACTTTTTGTTGCATACTTTGCAGTGGCTTGAAATTCAGTACCTCCTTCAAATTACTTTTTGAATAACTTCTATGTTATACATATGTCCCATCGCAAGCAAATTTTCAGAAATCATTTGGACGGTGGTTGTTATTGTGTTTACAAAAAATGAATTATTCTGCATTCAAATTACGCTTGAAATTCGCCTTACAGGGGCTGAAAGGGGCGTGGCCAAGCAGTAACACAAACTTGACCTGCGCCAAGAGTTAAGATGTTTTGTCATATTTTTTTGGTAGTCCAAGCTCTTATAGTCTTTGAGAACTAAATGTTCATACGGACGGACAGAGAGACAGACAGACAGACGGTTGGCACTAAGTTATAATACCCTTCTATCCTATGGCTAGCGGGTATAATAAATGAATGTATAAATATTGAAATGCAGAACATGTTCTTCAATTACAGACATTGTGTCTTGAGCCAGTCCAAATTGAAGTCAAATTATTACAAAGACCTTTGACAATGAGAGAAGTAATAGTAAAATCTGGAAATTGAACATCTCTTAGACTGTAAATGCTTCATATACAAATGTTAGCATACATGTGTGTGTGTGTGTGTGTGTGTGTGTGTGTGTGTGTGTGTATGTATTTGTGTGTGTGTTTGTAATTTGCCTTAAATCATTTTGATTCGCTTTGCAGTGTGAGCAAATGGACATGAAATTGTCAGCAATATTATCAATTATTCCACAATGCCATCGAATATTTTGCATTATTTCTTGAACTCTCCAACAAAGATATCGCATTGTTTCAGCTTGTGTATTTGGGTAACTTCGAAATCGAAGAATTCTCCAAGATTAAACTGAACATTTGCGCCTTGCCGAGCATAAATTTGCCATTGAACCGTTATCATGCGCTTCGGGTCTCATCGATGTTTTACATGGCTAAACCAGTAGCAGGCAACAACAACAACAACAACAGCAGGCAGCAGGTTGGCTGTAGAGGGGAAGACGGTAGAGAGGGCGGGGGGGGGCTGGCAGCAACAACAAGGACAATAACGATAACAACACAAGGACATCAACAACAAATTCCCTGGCCCATTTGGCGTTGACTACTTTGCATATTAATCGCTTTACTTAATTGTTGACCCACTCCCCCTCTCCCGCCAACCATTGCACAGACAGTTGTTGCCCCGCCCCGTGCCATGTGCCCCATGGCCCGCCCTTGTGGCAGACGTGCAGCGGCATAATGTGTTCAGACAACATTGAAATACATTGAGAAACCCAAAAATGGGGGCGTGTCACAGCAAGTCAGGGCAGGCCAGCAGAGTACAAAGCTAGAGGAGGTAGGTAAAGAGAGGGGTAGGGGTGTAGGAGGAGGAGGAGGAGGAGGAGGGAGAAGTCTGACTACATTGTGCCCCCGTGCTTGCAATGAATGAGTGAACTTAGCATTGGAGACGCTGCACGTTCCTCTGCGCTGGTCAAACAAAAGGGCGCACCCGGTGGCCCGAAATGCGGACAATGGGGCGTATGCGCAACAACAACAATCAAGCAGAAGAAACAGCAGGGGTAGCGAATGGGGGGAGGGGTGAGGGGGAGAGGAAGGGGGGAGGGGTCAGCTACTACAACAAGCCAAATAAATTGTAAACATGGGAAAAAAGCAGCGCCGGGCGAAATGAAGAGATTAGTAAAATGACCGCCAGGACACGGCAACCCAAGCGTGTGTGTGTGTGTGTATGTGTGTGTTAGAGGGGAGACTGTCTGTGTGTGTATGTGTGTGTGAGTGAGACATTGAGAGTAAAAGGCAAGTGGCGAAAGCAATGAAGAAAGAAACATTTAAACGAAACGAAATGTCGCTGATCTGACCTGTTCGCTCTGCTGTCCTCGCCCCTCACCCCTCACCCCTGTCTGCGTACCTCTCTGCTAACCTCTGCTCTGCCCTGCTTCATCTTCTGCTTCTTCCTCTTCTGCTACTTCTTCTTGTCCTCTTGCTGTCCAGTCGCATCTTCGTTCTCGTTGCTTTTTATGGTCATGTCAAACACTGCAAATCAGTTTAAACTAACAACCAACCCGGCCAGGGGCGGTTCAGTGGCACTTAACGGGCATACATAGAGGGCATGAAGGGTGGAAGTGAGGGGAGGTCAGCCACTGCTTTTGACTTTGTGTGTGTGTGTGTGTGTCTACTTTTAGGAGCGTCCGCAGTGCAGCAGCTGACGTCTTAAATGGGCAACGAGCGCCTCGTAAAGGCGCAGCGTGTCGCGTCTTTATTTCATTGTGTACCGCATGCAAAGCAAGCAATCATCGGGCATAGTCGAAACATACATACCCTACAATGTATGCAGGCTTTAGACTCCAAATAAATCCTGTAATGTGCAGTAAGACGTGTGTTAATACTTTTATTTTATGTGAAACTAGTTGCATTTATTTGCTTACCTTCAATTGTCGCCTTTAAATTGTGTATACACTCATTATATACCCTGTAATATATTGTATTTGGCTTACTTGAACTAACCGCACTTTACAGGGTATTCCTCAGTCTAGCAGCTTGTGCCTCTTGCAATTACCTCAAGCTTGTTTCGCATCAGTTTCTCCCGCTGAATTATTAAGCAGCATCTAGTCCACATCGACACACACACACACACACACACACACACACACACTAACACACACACACTAACACTGATAGGCAACTTGTTTCACTTACCTGCACGCGCACAATTAACCAATTAGCAGTTTTTCACTTTTCCTCGTGTTTTTTCCCCGCTCTCACGCGAATTTGTTGGCACATTTTTTATTTTATTATTTTATTGCGCTTCCTGCTCCTGTTCGGCCTTGTGTTGTTGTTGTTGTTGTTGTTCCTGCTCTTGTTGCTGTTGTTGTAAACGAGAAATTTGTTTGGCCATAAAAATTTTAATTGCTGCATCACAAAACAATGAAAGCCAAAAATACAAAGGCAACAACAACAAAACCAACAACAACAACAGCAACAGCAACAAAAAGTTTGAGAAGGGAAGTGAAAAATGTGTAAAAAGCGCGAGGCCAATAAAAATAAATAAAATCACAAGCAGACCCTGCAGATAAAGTGCTAGAAGGAGAGATAGCACAGCGAGAGGGAGAGGAATAGAGAGGGGGAGAGAGAGAGAGAGAGAGAGAGAGAGGAGGGGAGAGAAGCAGATAGAGACAGACAATGGGAAATATAAAGAGGGAGGCTGCTCAAGTGGTCGGTCAGGTAAGTTATCTTCACTTACCTTGATTGACTTCTCAGGTCGACAATTGACTTGGCAGTAATCGATAGTTTTCATAAGACAAACGATAGTTTCGTTGCAAATCTGTTCAGGCAGTAAATGTGAAAGATTTTCCCCTGTTAAGAGCTAAACTGCAAAGGTTCATTTGAAAAAAGCTATTCGATAGTTTTAAAATACTATTGATAAGGCGTTAGGCTTGTATATGTTGTTGTATATATGGTATGTATATTTCATTAGTTATTAATACTATCGTAAATGTAGAAAGCCTTTTTACATAACTTGTAAAATATTCAACAAATTTCTAGTCAACATTCAAGGTTTCATGTAATAAAAGCTAGTCGATAGTTAAAAAACACTATCGATAAATATTCAGCGTGTAGATTTGAGCGTATATATTGATATTTTATTTGTTAGTAATACTATCGGATTAGTAGAGACTCTCACCCAAGAAAAATCTTGTGTAATATAAAAAATATTCAACAAATTTATAGTAAACTTTCAATTTTTATGAAATAAAAGCCATTCGATAGTAATAAAACACTATCGATAAGGCATTACGTTTGTATATTTTATTGTATATATAGATATTTCGTTAGTTATTAATACTATCGTATAGGTTTAAAGTCTCTTTACAAATAAATCTTGCATAATTTCTAAAACATTCCACAAAGTTCTAGTAAACTTTAATTTTATATGAAATAAAAGCCATTCGATAGTAATAAAACACTATCGATGAGGCATTAAGCTTCTGTAATTATCTGCATATATCGATATTTCATTAGCTATCAATACTATCGTATTAGAAAGTAGACAGTCCCAACTTGGAAGAATCTTGTATAAGTTCTAAAATAATCAGCAAATTTCCAGTCTACTTTATAAGTCAAGCAGTAAGTCAAGTTCTTCCTGCGTGCTACTCGCAAACTTTAGCATCAACCCTCGCCCTGTTCGCCACTTTCCACTCGCCACTTGCCACTTTTGTGCGGTTAGCGATGCGTTTGCCCTGTCGACCGCCGTCGACGCACAAAATGCGTAAAATACATGAAAGAAGAGGGAGAAGGAGATAAAAAGAGAGAGAGTGAGAGAGAGAGAGAAAAAACAACAAATATAATCATAATAAAATACAATTCTCCCTCTTGTTGTTGTTATTGTTGGAGGCGTTTTCCTGGCGATGCGCGAAACTTTTTAATAGCCTCGAAAATGCGCCGCCAAAGGCCTCCGAAGCATTTTGAGATTTGCGACGCGTCCTTTGTGCCTCAGTGTGTGTGGCAAAGTGTGTGTGTGTGTGCGAGTATGGCAACATTTTAAAAAATAAACGTTGTGTGTGTTACAATTGCGTAAGCTGAGGCCACGCCCCCTACCCGCCTACCTCCCTCCCTCACGCTGCTCAACAAAGCAGAAAAAGGATTGAAAAAGACGAAGCGCGCAGGGCTTTTTTATGAGCGGGCAACACCCTCGGAAAGCCACAAGTTGTACCCTCCACTGCTCCCCCTGCCATGCACAACATGCACAACAAACATCTACTTACAGGGTATGTGGGCAGTCGTTATGACTGCGGTTGCCCTTGTTGCTGTTGTTGTTGTTGGCCTCGTTGTTGGCTGCTTGTTAAGTGGCAACGTTCTTGCAACTGCCTCTGCCTCTGCCTCTGCCGCTGGGGAGCTGACACATGTTTGAGCATGTGTGTGTGTGTGTGCCCAGTTGCCAGCGTGCCACAATGTGGCAAAATTGAAAGGAAAGCTTCGACTTGAAGTGCGACTTCAATTGCGGCTCTCAATTATGTGGCCCACTGTGTGAAATGGCTAAGGGAGGAGTGACAGGGAGAGGGGTGAGCTGCAGGGGGGTGGGGGCGTGTTTTTATAGTAGCCAACATAGTAGCGAATGCTAAGCAATACCCACTCGACTTTGTTGCCCCTTGAATGCACTTGCACACTCACAAAGCACACGCTAAAAAAATCGCAACTAATTGAGTTGCGCACAAAAAAACGCAGCCCCCTTTTTTCTGTCTCTCTCTCTCTCTCTCTCCCCCCCCCCCCCTCTCTGTCTCTCTCTCTCTCTCCTTCTGTCTCTCCCTCTCGGGGCATTTGATTTACAAGCGCACGTTAGAGTTTTTGCTACCTTCCCTGGCTACGTTTTGGGGGGGTCGTACACTGCGTATACGCAACATTGAAATTGAAATACGCCACGTTGCGCACATATTACAATTACGCGTTCCTCCCGCCTGCCTGCCTGCCACTGACATCTGACAATTTATATACGCACACATATACATACATATGGTATATAGTGTATATATTTGTGTGCTATATATCTGGCCATATCTGTTGATACATAATGTACATTTAAATTCGCCTTGCGCTGCGGGAATGCAAATATCAGTCGAGTGAATTTTCAATTTCCATTGAACTGAGTCTCTTGGTCTCTTAGAAGCTATATACTCGTAACTGGCGTATCGGACGAGGTATATACAGCATATATGGGGTATATATATGTGATATATGTAATAGGTATGTGCATAACTGAGCAGGTAGCGCTGGTGTGGAGTCTATGCCACGTGGCAGCTGCCACTCGCAGGCAACCCGCTGTCAGGCAGGGCATAGGAATGGGGTAAGGGTAGAGGGTAGCGAGTAGAGGGTAGAGGGTAGCGGGTAGAGGGTAGCGGGTAGAGAGAGAGTGTGGCGGGTAGAGGGTAGCCTGCTGGTCTGCCGCACAATTATTCAAAATATGGCCAAGCCCGGCTAAACGCGATTTCTAGCTGCTGCTGCCCGCTGGCGGATTAGGATTAGCCTCGGGTTCGGGCTCGGGTACGCTGTGGCTGTGTGGCAACTATGGTTGAGTCCTTGGCAGGCTTGGACGATGACTTAACGTTTCGCGTAAGTCGCTTTTGGGCTTTGGGCAGCATTAATCGAAGGAAGGAAGGAAGCAGGCCGGAAAGGGAAAGGCAGCACGAGCCGAGGAGAGCAGGCAGCAGGCAGTGCCAGCCCAAATGAACTGAAAACGAGGTCAGCAACAGCAGCAGAACGAGCAGGACAACGAGTTGTCTACGCTGGCAGCAGGTGGAGAGTGGCGGAAAGATACCAAGGGGGAGGGGGGCCTGGATGGGGTCAGGACCTGTAGGAAGTCTTATGATTTATTTGCCTAAACAATTGATATGCCACGCCACGAGTTGAGGCAGGAGAGAGGCATGGATAGTGCAAGTCTAAGAGAGGGGGAAAAGTGGCAAGGTGAGGGAGGGGGCAGCGACTGGCTGTGGGTGGCAGCGTGACGACGCCTTGCCTTGCCTTGCCTTGAATCCTTTGAGGCAGCCAAAACTGTGGATAGGATTTATGGCAAACTTTTAACAGGATTTTAGCACACAATACGCAGCAGGAGTCGCAGTGGCAAAGGAACAGTGAGTGAGGGAAAGAGGCAGGGAGAGGGATAGGGGGAGAAAGAGAGAAAGTGAAGGGGAGAGGGAGGGAAAGTGAGGGGAAGAGAGGGGGAGGCGCAGCGCAGGATGTTGAGGAATACAAACAGTTGAAAACATATTTATCCAAGTGAGTGGATTTCAAGTTATAGTGCTATGCGAATGTGCGTGAGTGTGTGTGAGTATGCGTGTGTGTGTGTGCGTGAGTGTGTGAGTGTGTAAGTGGGTGTGTATGTGTGAGTGTAAGTGTGTGTGTGCGAGTGTGCGTGGCGCCGTTAAGTCCAAGCGGAAGTGAATCCCAACTTGTTTTGGGTGACGAGCTCCACTGCTCCTGCTCCTGCTCCTGCTTCTGCTCCTGTTCCACGTCGTCGTCGCTGCAAGAGATTTGAAAGTGAAGCTTTCAACTCCATTCGCCTTGCCATTAATGTCTTCACCCAATCTCCGGCTTGAGTTTTATCGATTTTCGGCTTACGTAACTGACACTGAAGTTATGCTCCTCTCAAGCTTTGCAGATTTTTTTAGCTTATTCGATATGGAAATCGAAACTAGTTTACGGTGAAGTCACAATTTCGATTATCCTGTAATGTGCATGGGGAATATGTGCTGTTTTGCCTGGTTTTTGAATTTAGGGTGACCATAGTTGACTGTTAGAGTATCCTCTAACATTGGTGAAAATGACTTGGAATCACGTTTGACCTCTTGCCAAATATATCACTATGGGTGACCATATTCGAAAAGGGATTTAATAAAAATATATGGGAGACCATATTCAACAAGGGATTTTATAAAATATGGGAGACCATATTCGACATCTATACATTATCTATAGCAATCGAACTGCATCAAGATATTGCAGCCTTGAGACTATTACAGCTCAAAAAGTGATATACGGGTGACTATATTCGAGTTCATTTGCATTATTAAGTCAGAAAAGAGTACGAGGTTGCGCGCTTTGAAGTAATAGTGAATTAAATTTGAGAACGTTCTATTAGACTGACCATATTTGACATTAATAAAATTATGGGTGACCTTATTTAACATATGTACATTATATACAGCAATCGTACTCAATCGAGACATTGTAAACTTTCTCAGCTCAAAATGTGATATAAAGATGACCATATTCGACATTAATAAAATTATGGGTGACCTTATTTGACATCTGTACATCATATACAACAATCATACTGAATCGAGATATTGCTGAGTTTCTCAGCTCAAAATGTGATATTAAGATGACCATATTCGACATTAATAAAATTATGGGTGACCTTATTTAACATCTGTACATCATATACAACAATCATACTGAATCGAGAAATTGCTGACTTTCTCAGCTAAAAAGTGAAATAAAGGTGACCATATTCGAGAGTATTGCCATTATTAAGTCAGAAAAAGGAGAGAGATTTTGCGCTTCGCAGTAACAGCGAATCAAATTTGAGAACGTGCTATTAGGCTGACCATATTCGATAATAAGTTGATGCAATTTATAATTTCGCATATTCAGATTCGAAGTTTAGCTTAAAATACTGGGTATCTGAAGTTTAGGTTAGCTTATTTAGGGCGACCCTCTTTGGAAACAAGGTTCAAGGCTCTTCAGAGGACCTTAGCTATTAAAATCTGGTCACACTTTATTCTATCATTGAATTATTCAATCAAATTCAATCGCTTCATTGCAACATTTCGCCTGTTTAGCCAATTTCAAGCTTAAATTTGGCTGCTTAGCGCATTTGATAGTGTGTGTGTGTCTGTGTCTGTGTGTGTGTGTATTGAGTGTATTTATTGTGCTGGCTTGCTACGCATTCACCTCAGACGCATCTCATGCTGTCAACCGCATTGTATAGTCGCTGACGCACTTGCTCCAGGCGACGTCTCTCGCTTGTCTCCCCCAGCTGTCGCCCCATGTCCAGGGCATACGCACACACACTGAGACATACACAGGGGCAGAGCTACCTCGAGTCGAATGTCTCGCAGTTTGTCTTTCGGTTTGTCATGTGAAAATTAAGCCATCGTCCTTGCCAGCATCGTACGCAACTTTTGTTGTACTCTGATTGCCCTCGTTGTGTTGCTGGCGCTGTTGTTGTTGCCATTATAAAAGCTGATGTAGCTGCTGCTGCAGCTGCTTCCCCCATTGGCAACTGTCGCAGTCTCACTCTCTCTCTCTCTCTGTGTCTCTGTCTCTGTCTCTGTCTCTGTCTCTGGCGGTATTTACGCTTTCAATAATTCATGCTTAAAGGATAATCAGGATATGCTTGTATGTAAATTTTGATAATGCCATTTGCCTGGCAGGCCTTGCTCGGCACTGTTTCCCATTCTCTGTGGCTTTGTGCGTGTGTGTTGGTGTGCTTGTATTGGTGTGTGTGTGTGTGTGTGTGTGCCACGCATTCAAGTGCTTCCCCAAGCTGCCATTTTCACACCTTGCTGCTTGGCCCATTCCGACTGAGCTGATGCTGCTCTTCCTTCGCTCTTCTCCCTCTCTCTCTCTCTCTCATTCTCTTTCTCTCTCTCTCTCTCTCTCTCTGTCTCCCTTTCCCTGTACTCCATCTTCTCCCCACTCCCATTGCTTCGGCTCATTTGGAAAATCGCGCTGAGACGACTAAGCACCGCAGTTAGTCATTCCGGTTATTTACTCATTCATTTCATGCATTTATTCAATGACTCCTCTCACATTCTACACCCCCCCCCCGTGCCATACATTCCCCTACCCCTTGGCACTGCCAGGTGCGACTCATTTGCTTTGCACTCATTTTTCTTTAGCCATTTCGCTTGAATTTTTAAACAGCTCCCCGCCAATTGCTTGGGGATCTGTCGGCGCCTCCCAAAGAAATATGAGTTGGTCCCAGAGCAGCGTCAGCTTCGACATTCCCCTCAATACCCTGGCACGCACTCAAGCACTCAAGCACCCTACATCCTCCCTTGACATCCGCCTGCACCCGGCCCTAAATCCCCATACACCTCCACCTCTTCCCCCCTTTCCCCACTCCCTTTTACTCACTGCATTAAACTTTGCCATATGGCAGCCCGAAATTGCTTTCAATCTCATGAAGTTTGCGGTCTGCAAAGGCATAGAGCAACGGGGGGTAGGGGGAGCAAGTGCTACTAGAAAACTCAGCTGACCAACGCAATTTGCATGCATACCCTGTAACAAGCACAGCAGCAGCAGGGGGGCCTTAGGGGGTCGAGGTTCAAGTTGCAGATTTTCATATGTCGATAAATTAAAATGGAATATACATATGTATATAGAGCAATATGTAGGAATACAAACAGGAAACGGGGAGGGGGGGGCAAACACAACACCGACCGTTGCTGCTGGTAGGCAGTACGTGTGTGCGTGGGCGTGGCAGCGTCTGTGTGTGTGTGTTGGCATATGCAAAAATCTCGTACGAAATGTGTTGCGAAATTCAATTTAGTTGGATTTTTATTTACTTTGCCAGCTTACTGGCACGGGGCACCTCCCCTGCCTCACCTCGACCCTCCCCTTTTGCCCTCTGTTGCTGCCTCTGTTCCTGTTCCTGTTCCTGTTCCTGTCTCTGCCACTCACACTCGCGTCCATCCCTCAGCTGGTGACTGACACAAACAGGTGCACACAGGTGCTCGTATATCACTCATGCCACAGCTGCGATGCCCCCTCTTCCCCTTCCCCTCTCCCCTGCACCCTGCCCTTGTCCCTTGCATAGCACGTGTTCGAGAAGGGGTGTATAAATAGGGGGAGGGGGGAGGATGTTTCTGCGCTGTTTAATCTTTCTTATCGATCAAATGTCATTTTTCAGTTCGTTTCCGTTTCCGTTTTCCTTTTTTTTATTTTTGGTTTTTCTTTTGGCACATTTTGATTTCACTTCCTTCTTTGTTGCTTTGCCGGGGATTCGCATAAATTTACAATGACTTAACCAAGGCGAAACTATGTGTTTTTTCCCGCTTTCCCGTTTTTTGATATATCGTATCGCATAATTTATGTATTCGTATGTTAAGTCTCGCTTTCTTATCGATTATCTTTTGATTTCCCTAGCTTGCCCTTTTTTTTCTCCTTGTTGTTGTTGTTAGTCCCTTTTTGTTGTAGGTATGTTTTGATTTTGTTACCTTGTTTTTGTGAGCGTAATTTGATAGTTTTTTTAAGCAGCGTGAGTGGTGGGGGTGGTGGGGAATGGATTTGTAAATAATGTTTGAAATTGTTTACAGGAAATCTTAAAAAGGGTTCAGGCAACTCAGTGTGTTAGCTGTTTTCTTGATGGCATAACAAGTGGGATGGAATTGTAAATATTATATGGTATATGATATACATTATTGATAAGCATGAAGAGCTGGCTCCTCTGCACTTTGAAGTTTTCCTCCTTGTCGCTTGCTCTTCGAATACTTGTCGCGGGTCTGTTTGTTTCGGATAAAGGTTGCTCCTTTAATCAAATAATGAATAACAATAAATCAAGTTAGTTCTTCTAATTTATCAGTCAGTCTTTCATCAAATGCCACAGTCAATATAAACTACTCAACTCTTTTTTAACTTTAAACTACATTAAATTTATCAGAAAGATGCGAGATTTGATTATTGTCTATTTATCGTTATCGTGTATCGCTTTACGTTTATTATAAACGTGTATCGCCTATCGCTTATCGTTATTGCTTATCGTGTATCGGCTATCGTTCTTTGTATTGTTTATCGTTATTTGTTATCGTTTATCGTCATACTGTATTGTTTATCGTTTATCATGTATTGCTATCGTTCATTAATTACCGCTTATCTGCTATCGGCTTCCAATTATCGATTATTATTATCATTAAACGGAAATTCCATCGCTCATCGTTATCTTCTATCGTTTATCACTTGTCGTTATCGGCTATCTGCTTCCGGTTATCGGTTATCATAATCATTATTGTCATCGTCATCGTCATCGTCATCGTCATCGTTGATGCAACATGCAAACTTTCCATTCCTGCGCTAAGCCTTTGCTGCAATAATGAAATTCTCTCAGCGAAATGTTCGCGCGAACGTTCGTTTTGGGAATTTTTAATTTCCCAAAGTTTTCCAAAGAGTTTTTCAGCTCAAAATTGTTTTTGCGTCTTTTGTGCATTAAACATGCAACATTTTCGGCGCGAATATGACGACACAATCCAGTTCGAGGCGTGCTGCACTTGCAGCACAGAAGCAACTTGCAACTTTGTTGCCTCGCATATTATGCGACAATAATTAAAATAGTTTCTGCCTATCGTCACATTACGCATACGCAGCGTTGTACCTAACAAATTCCCTGCCTTCCTCCCTGCCTTCCTCCCTGCCTGCCTTCCTGGTTGTTGCTCCAACTCATTGTTGTTGTTGTTGTTGTTGTTGTTGTTGTTGTTGTTGTTGTTGCCTGTCTACCTGGCACTTATGAATATTTGTCGTGCGACTCCCGCCGGCGTCGGGTTTTGCTTTGTGCCAGCTAAAAGCGCGCAATTTGCATAGTTGTAAGTTGTGCGCTGCGCTATATGTATGTCTCTGTCTGTGTCTGTGTCTGCGTGTGTGTGTGTTTGTGTGGGAGTGTGTGTGTGTGTGTGTTGTCTGTCATAAGTTTACGGTGGGGATTTCTCTCTGTGGGGCATGTTTTATGCATGCGTTGACATCGTTCACAAATGACGCGACAGTGCTGCTGCAGAGAAGGGAGGGGAGCGTGGGCCGTGAAGGAGAGGAGGGAGGGGGGGGTTGATAGGGGAAGGTGACGGTTGTGTTGTACTGACTTGTGACTCCTGTTTGCAGGCTGCGCCTGTCATAAATCAAAAATAATTACTTTGCGTCGCCCGAAGAGCTTAGCATACTTATGCGGCGCTTCTCGCGCCACTGCCCGATTGACTGGCAGCAATGTCCATTCTCTGCTTGCCCCCTCCACCTCCACCTCCACCTCCTCTCCTCCTCTTTCAACTCCTCCCCCCGCCTTCCTCGGTTGCTCCACCGTCCGACCATGTTGTTAAGCATCCAATTAGCTGACGCTTGTCCTCTCGTCAGGGGGCAACGCCTGCCGTGCCGTGCCGTACTCGACGTGCTGTGTCCTTGACAGCCAGCAGCAGCAGCAGCAACAGCAGCAGCAGCTACAGCAACAGCAGCAGCAGCTGTTGACGCACACGCCTGCCGCCATTGGCGACACGGGATTGCAGCGACAGGAATCAATCACTAAGCCACGCCCACGTCGCGCTTGCCGCATCATTTGCGCTTTTTGCGCAGCGTTACAATTGCGCCCCCTATGGGGCGACTTAAGCACAATGGATGCACGCTATTTATAGTCTAAATTGTTGCTGTTGTTGCTGACGCTGTTGCAATGTTGTCTCGATTAAGCAACATTCGATTTATATTTTAAGTTGTCACATCTTCATTTCATGCCTTTAACTTGTTATCGATAGTATGTAATCGATCAATAAGCCATGTTGTCGATATGCGTGTTACTATCGATTAGTATCGATAGTTGAACTCTCTAGAGTTCTGCTTTCTGCCACTGGCACAGGGTATACGCCAGGCGTCTATATTCTTTCATTCATTCTTCCTCCCTTTCTTTTTCCCTTAATTTTTTCTCGGTTTTCAATTTTAAATTCAATTTGTCGCAACGTGCAGGGGCAGAGCAGGGGTGGGCAGAGGTGGGCAGGGGTGTGCACGGGGCAGAGCAGGGGGTGTGCAGGAGCAGAGCAGGGGTGTGCGGGGGTGTGCTTAAAATAATGAAAATAAATACAATTATAAGACGAAGTGAAAAAGGGAATTAAGCGCCAGCATCGGCACGTAGAAGTCGCAAAAAAAAGGTAGGGAGGGGGGGAACAAGAAAAGCTAAATATGGTCTCCCTAAAGCCCCTAACTCTACCCCCCACCTGCCACCTTGGTGCCATCCCTGGCGCAATAAGGTTGACAGGCAAGTTGAAGACAGTTTTCAAATAATTTTTTCATTCTCCGCAGGGGCGTGCTGAGTGACTTTTGATGTGCCACGCCCAACCCAGGGGGCAGGCGAGCCGGGGGGAGGGGGACGAGACGCCTCTGGTCAGCCGCAAGCTGCTGCTGCCTCTGCTGGCTGCGCCTTATCAGAAAACTGCAACGCATCCAAAAAACGTTTAAGGTTTGCAAATTGTTTGCACGCAGTTTGACCAGCTCTCCCCCATCTCCCTTTTCCCCCTTCTCTCTCCCTCACCCTTCTTTCTCTTCTCTCTCCCTCTGCACACTCTTTCGCTGTTGGCAGCTTACAACTTGACGGGGGAAATTCAATTTCCTAAGTGTTGCAATAGCCGGCAGCGGCCAGTGGCTAATGCAAATGCAGTCGACGGGGCTGAGGGCCGCTTAGCGCTGCCGTCTGTTGTTCACCTGTTCACCAAACCCCCCGTCCCCTCTCCCCCCTTCTCTCCCATCCACTGCCCTCTCTCAGCTGATCTGCTGACGCGTCGTTTCTCTGCATTCGCTGCTGTCGCTTGTTGCAACTTGTGACGGCTTTTGTTGCCACACTAAGCTGACTGACTGCCAACACTCTTGCTCACTGTCTCTCCCTTCTCCCTACCTTCTCTCTTTATCTCTCTCCCTCTCTGCCTCTCTCTCTCTCTTCGATTCGCATTCGCATTTCGTGCGACTTGTGGCCCAAAGTTTTAAGCGGCAGCATTCCAACAACAAAGTGAAGCCAAAAGACGCCATTGCCTGCGGAGAAGCTGACGAGGCAACGCGAGAGTTGCCACCAAAGGTGCACTCTCTCTCTCTCCCTCTCTCTCTCTCTCTCCCTCTCTCTCTCTCTCTCTCTGTGTGGAGTGTGCCTGCAAGTGGCAGCATGAGCTGCAGCTCGATGGCATCACTTGCTGCTGCTGTTGCATTGTTTTGCGGTACTGCGAAACTCTGCAAGAATTTCGTTTGCCATTTTGCAGTATTTTTTTCTTACTATCACTCACTTTTCTCTCTATCTCTATCTCTATCTCTGTCTCTGTCTCTGTCTCTGTCTCTATCTCTCTCTCTCTCTCTCTTTCACTTTGCGCTCAGGTAATTTTCGAGTAGTTTTCATTTGAAATTTAATAAGATTTTGTATTTCATGCAGGCGAATTCATTGCAACATTTCATTTATCACTGCTTGTTTTTCTTGGGTATTTTTGTGGTATTTTTATGGTATTTTTTTGGTATTATGCCTAGTTGTTTTGGTATATAAGATGCATATAATTAGTAAATAGCCAGATTTGGCTTTGATTTGAAGTTTACTTAATTTATTTTTGGTATTTTGGTATATTCTTTGATTTGGAGTAAATCTGAATGGCAATAGAGCATAAGCATAAGGTTCTAATTACGGTATTTTTAGTAATTTTTTCATATTTTGCAGTATTTTTGTGGTATTTTCAGTACTTAAATTCTTGTCGTATTTTGATTTTAGGCTCAAATCCATGAGTTCAGTTTCAATTAATATGTTAAGAGCATTATTTAGTATTTTTTTAGTATTTTTCAGTATTTTTTATTAGACATACCACATCTGCCTGACCGTGTGCAACATGCAACACATCAACTGGCAACAAATCAAAGCCAAAACTTGAACGTGGCCTGCAGATAAACTCACGAGGGCTGGCACACAGTGGCAGAGGGGAAAGGGTAGAGGGAGATAGTAATAGAAGGGTAGAGCGCGGCGCTGGCCATGATTAAGCCATTTGGGGGCTAATCGGAGATGAGAAGGAAAAGTCTGCGCTGAAAGCCATGGGCAGGACATATGTGGACAAGGATGTGGACATGGGACATGGGACATGGGACAAGAGACATGGGTAAAGGGTAAAGGGGGGTAAAGGGGAGTAAAGGGAGAAGGGACAAGGGGCATGGGACAAGGGACAACGGACATGGGACATGGGATATGGAATTGCTGTCCGATGCAGCTGCCAGCAGGGAAATGCGTGCCATCTGCGCTTGGCATCGTATGTGTGTGCCTCTGTGTGTGTGTGTGTGTGTGTGTGTGCGTGTGTGTGTGTGTGTGCGTGTATGTGTTTATGTGCGATAAATACACTGATGCAGGCATTTTATCAGCCCGCAAAAACGTAAAAGCGAAACTTTTGCGCTTTGGCGTTTCATTAAAGTTCCTCTCCAAAAGTATCCAACGAAAAGCACATGTGACTGTGTGACTGTCTCTGTCTGTGTGTGTGTGTCTGTGTGTGTGTGTGTGTCAGTGAGCTCTGGCAAAAGTTGTAGCTGCTATCAGTTACTGTTACAACGAGCAAACGAGACGGCAGCAGCAGCAGCAGCAGCAGGAGCAGCAGCAGCAGAGACAACCAACGCAGCGGCGACGTTCACATTATGAAGATAAGCCCTGGAAAACAAAAGGCCTCCCCCTGCCCCAGCTACCCCACACTCTACCCTAACCACCCCTGACAGTCCAACTATTGTCTATGTGTGTTGTCTATGTGGGTGTGTGTGTGTGTGTGTGTGCAAAACGTTTTGACTTGTGCTAGTCCCCATTGCCAGTTTTACTTTTAATACGCTCGTTGCTTGGCTCGTGTGTTGAACTCGGCCCACTTGAGTGTAGGGTATTAATTCCTGATTCAGGGCTTAGGCTGGCAGACAGCAGCATTACAGAGCAGCTTGCAGTTTGATTAAATTCAGAGCAACTAAGGCAGAGAAACAAACAAACAGAAATTTGCAGTACGGTGGGGGGGGTTGGCGAAGTAACCTTGTCTGTTTATCGCCGGCACGATTTGTTTTTGGCAAGAAATACTTTCGCTATAGCTATGAAATTTAGCCAGCATATGGCTAACTGTATGTGCAAGTGCAAGTTGTAAACAATGATTTCCATTTTAGCCAATAAAAGGCCAAACAAAACGTGTCTTTCTGCACTTGCAGAGCATCTGTTAGTCTGTCACTCGGCTGAGGACTTTCTCTATTTCGTTTTTTTTTTTGCATATTTATAGTTGTGGTGCTTTTAGTGCCCAGCAGTGGCCCATCCACTAAATTGGGCTTTCCTCTAGCTGCCTCCCCTGCCTTCCCCTCTCCGTCTGCCTCTCCTCCTCTGCGGGGAACAGAAAAAATGTAAATGAAAGTTGTTACTTTCACTCGGAGCCCAATGCGTGTGGCTCTGTCGCTCTATCTCCCTGTATGTGTATGTGTGTGTGTGTGTGTGTGTGTGTGTGTGTGTGTGGGTGCGTATGTGTGTGTTCAACACACACAAATCAAAAACTTTTAGCTCCCCTCCCCCTTTTTTGCCAGTCGCCTCTTGGCCATCGACTATTAACTGCTGGCACGCCTCGTTCACCTCATCCTCCATTCCCGCCTCCACGCACTGCCAACTAAGTTCATTTATCTACGACATTCTCTCATGCTCTGCCCCCGTTCCTCCCCTCTCCTATCCACTCCTCCCTCTCCACCTTCCACTCTTCTGCTTGCTGTCTTTTAACTTTGGCTTTTGTGCGTTGGCAACATTTTCATTTTGCTGCCGGCCTCTGCGAAATTTAAAACAATATTTACGCGCTGCAGCAGCAGCAGCTGCAGAGGCAGCAGCAGCAGAGGCAGCAGCAGCAGACGGCACAGTGGAAACATTTCTTATATAAACAGCATAAGCAGCCCCAAAAAGTAGGCAACAACAACTGAAAACAGACAACGACATTAACAACGACACCCGAGCAAAGCCAGCGACTAAAACAGGAAGCGACAAAGAGAGGGAGAAGGAGTAGAGAGAGGCTGGGGTAAGACTGAAAAATGGCAATGGACTCTGGCTTAAAACGAAGATGCGGATGGAAAACGAGCCTCAAAAAGCGCTTTCAAATTTTCGTCAACAGCGAAGGCAACGGCAACTACAACTACAACAACTACAGCAACAACAGCAACAACAACAACAGCACCTACAACTACAGCAACAACAACAATGAGAGCTGACTGACTCAGTTAGCATGTTTGTTGTCATTTGCTTTTTACTTAGCTTTCATTGCTTGCTTTCTGCTTTCTGCGTTCTTCTTTTCTCTTCTTATTCTTTTGCTGCTTTATCGGGCGCAGTTTTTGGCTGAGTGCTTCATGGGTGTCTCTGCGTGTGTGTGTGTGTGTGTGTGTTTGTGCTTGTGTTTGTGTTTGTGTTTGCCTGAGTGTTGGCTGTGTCTTTATTGCTTTAAGTAAGCAATTTGAAATTTGAGCTCCAGAGGCAGCAACAACAATAACAAAGACAACTTCACTTCATGTTTGCCGCACGACTCAACTTGCTACTGCTGCTGCTATTGTTGTTGCTGTTGCTACTGTTGTTGCTGTTGTTGCTGTTGTTGCTGCTGCATATTGTTTGACAGACTGCGAGAGAGGAAGGCAGCAGGCAGGCAAGTTCTGTGTGTGATTTAAGGGTTAATTAAACATAAAATTAAAAGAACTTAACTAAAACGTAGATGCTAAAGAAAGGCGGACAGATAAACAGGCGGATAGATAGGCAGACATAGAGACAAGCAGACAGACAGACAGACAGACAGGCGAACAGACGCGAAAATTGAAAAAGCTGAAGCGTTTTGTATGCCAACTCAGCAGAGCCTGAACATTTTCTAATTACAATAATTAATGCGAGAGCTGCGATGGGGGGAGAGAGAGAGAGAGAGTAGGCAGGCAGAGGTACACATAGAGATAGTGAGGCATGAGGGAGCTGGCTGATTGCCAGGCAGGAGCGACAATGCCGTACACCATGTCGTATACTCAATTTCGAACAGCAGACAACGTGCGCTCACGTACAGCGGAAAAATGCCAAGTGCAGAGAAAGAGAGACAGAAAGCTGAGGCGGACAGAGAGAGTGAGAGGGAGTGGAGGGGGGGAGCTGAATGAATGAGGCGTCTTCCTCTTTATGCGCTCATCACATTTGTCATGTGCCTCAACGCCGACATACGAATAAAATTCATTTAAAGCAGATAACAAAGCAGCCACAGCAAGAAAGAAATAGACAGACAGGCAGAAAGAGGGGAAGAGACAGAGAGAGAGAGAGAGAGAGAGGGGGGAGGCAGAGGGTACAGGCAGAGGGTACAGGCAGAGGGTACAGGCAACTGGCCCCGCAGCACCTGCTGGCAGGTGAAAACGTACAACAATTGAGGGCCGAGTCAAATGATTGAAATGCATTCGAGTATGCCGACAAATCTCAAGCTTCATTTGCAGCATTTTCCATCAATTTTCCTTGTAATTTTACTGACATGCAAAACAGCATTTCGTAGTCAATTAAATTGAAGTTGAATTAGCAACAAATTCCAATTCATTTTTACAATCAGAACACAAGGCTGCCCTCGGCATGCCGAGGCTTCTATACACTTGCAGGTTATCATATGCTCCGATTGTTCCTATACTTTTGATATATACTAGTGTAGAATTCATTGGTATTGTGTATATTTAATAATCCATGCCTAACTTTGATTGCCACTGATCAATTAAGTTATTTCTAGCATTAAAACTGTTCTTCATACAAAATCCTGCATTTCTTCAGATTGTTCCTATGGCAACTATATGTTATAGTGATCCGATTTCAATGAAATTCTGTATGCATATTATATATATAGAAAAAAGTGCGATATAGTAAATTTCGTTGCAATATCTTGATAAATAACAAAAATCGGCCGATAGTTTCTATGACAGCCATGCGATATATCGTGCCGATCCGGCTCGTTCCGTTTTATTTGCAGCCTGCAGCAATAGGAAGCATGTGTGCCAAGTTTCATCAACACAGACACACGGACAGACGGGCAGAGTTGACTAGTTGCATTACTCCTGATGCAGAATATATTACAATATATTTATATAATTGGAGACGTCTGGCAAAGTGAATATACCCTCTGCAAGGGCATAACAATGAGTTATAATTTATAAAGCGTAAATATACGAAATTTGCAAATAGTTGCTAGCCATGGCAACTCTGGCAATTAGCTGGCGCAGTTAATTATTTAAAATGAATTTGACATTCAATAGGCCGATTAACCCTTGTGTCTATCTAGCCTAACTAAATGAACTGCCCAATGCAAATTCTACTCAATTATTTTCCAAATTATTCAAGAACATGTCGATGCCTTTCCCCTTCCCTCCCCCACCCCCCGCCCTCTGCCAACACTCTCTCTCTGTGTCTCTGGCTAACAAGTTGATAACTTAATAATGATCAAAGACACGTCGGTAACTTACTATATGTATAGTAATAGGTTGAGCGTAATTTTCTATATGCAACGCGTCGTATGCGCAATGCGAGCTCGTTTCTCGTTGCTCTCCTTTCTATTTGCCATATGTGTTTACGTGTCTACGTAACTTAGTCAACTAGCGAACGTATGTCTATCTATAGTTGAGTGTGCTAGTGTGTGCGTGTGTGTGTGTGTGTGCGTGTGTGTGTGTGTGTGTGTGTTTGAATTAGCACATGTACGTGTCACATTCAGACAGCGCGCTGCGAAAGCATCGCCGCCGCAGCATATGCAGCACATGCCGAATGCAAATGGCGACAAACGCCGCAAACCGACAACGACAACGACAACGACAATTCGCCGAGCTCTGCCGAGCTGCCAAGCTGCCGATTGCCCTTTGCCGCTGCTTTCTCCTGTCTCCTTTGCCTGAGTTTTGCCGAGTCCCGTTTCCGATCCCAGCGAGGAGTATTAGGCAGCGAGCCATCAAGTACTTTTGCCACATTTTCAGTACTTTGTGCATTCATCTATTTGCCCTTGCCCCTTGCCCTTTGCCCTTTGCGTATTCACATGCAACGCACGCTGCACGACGCCGATGTGTGCAGAGATTTGTGCGAGCCACCTCCCAGACGATAGACGGACAGAGGGACAGAGGGACAGAGGGACAGACAGATAGAGATAGACAGACAGACAGAGTGAGACGGATACATAGACAGATGTATTCCGGCTGTGGTCAGATTAACGGTTAACTTAAAGTGAAGCATGCAGAATAACACAAGTGCAGATTCTAGAAGAGAGTCTGCAGTTCCATTTGAATAATGAATAGTCTTTGCAAGGGAATTCAATAAGATCTTCAAAACTTATCTCAAGTATTGACCGAACATTACTTTCGATTGTGAATCGTTGAAGAAGGGAGTGAGGGATTCACATGTATATAAGATTCCACGTGAATCCCTCATTCTTTTTATACAGTTTAAAAAGCGCTTGATCTTAAATCTTGACTCAATAAAACATATAACATAGGAATTAATCAACGTATCTCTCAGAGTAAGGAGATCATAAACATTGACAGCTTACAGTTCCTGATTGTTGATGCTATCAAGGTCCATCAGACCTGACTTTATTGAGAACTTCTGCTCGATGGCAGAGACTTTAGTTGTACAAATAAAGAACACTTCGTTTCTGCGTGTAGAAATAATACAGTGGGCAAGAAATTAGCAAAAGAGCGTGAGAGAGTAACATTATGGGAGTAAGATGAATGTTCAGTTGTTCTTATGTTTAGCTATTCCTTTGACTGTTACTCTTTATATAATATTTCTTTAATAATGATCTGCTCCAAGACAGCATGGCTGCATATCCTTTATAGAATGAGTACTAACTCTTCATATGTTGTATTTCTGATCAATTTCTACTGTTTATAGCCACATTAGACCACTTCTCAGCAAGCAAAGTGAAGTCTCTGATCGTTAGATAAAACACTTTCCTCTCCCAACACACACACACACACGAGGCTAATAAGTCTCTCACTTAACCTCAATAGGCAACTCAAGTTCAAGTTGTGAAAATCGATTTGGCAATTTGGACTTTCATTCAGCCCCTGCCCCTTTCTGTGGCCGTAACCCACTTCATTCGCCTGTCTAATACAATGCACCCTGGGGGCATGGCACACTATGCCGCGGCGCCTATCGATAATGGCAGCAGCAGAAGCAGCAGCAGGTACTCACCAAACTCTCCAGGCACTTAATTCTCAATTACCGTGGGGCAAAAATGTTTCGCAATGCGCAAAAGTTTATCGGAATTCAAAAATTCTGTACAAAATGCCTCGCAATGGAGACGGCGGCAACAGCTTGAACACACACACACACACACACACACACACACACACACCTTGCCTCATTCTCTCTCTTATATACACACATACACATATACTTAAACACACACACATACACATACACAGCGCCATTGGCGTCGTTGCTTTTGTGTGAATTTTAACACTTGATATTCTTTTAATGAATTATTTGCCCCACAACGTTGTCGACATTATTTAAATTTTTCAACTATTTTCCATGCCCAGCCCAGCGCAGCGTCTTGCCTGCGAAAGAGGAAGAGAGAGAGGAAGAGAGTGAGGGAGAGCGAGATGAAAGCGGAAGCAAAGAATGGAAAATAGGCTGGAAAAAGTCAGTCGCAAATGGGCGGCCAGTTGGGTGAAACTTTTCAAGCAAATAGCTTGCAATTGAGTTATTTATTGTGTGTGTGTATGTGCATGTGTGTGTGTGTATGATATGTGTTTGTATAGGCCTGTGTGTTTGTGTGTGTGCGTTGTTTGTGCTTTGTGTGTGCGGCCCCACACAAAAATGGCCAAATTACCCAACGCAGACGAGCGCCCAGTCGGCAATTGCAGCCACAGCAGCCAAGCCTCAGGCACGCCCCCTCTGCCCCTATCTCCCTCTATATTCACCCCCTCTTTTTCTCTCTCTCGCTCTCCTTTACGTGGCTGCTTCATTCTGTTGGCCGTTTTGCCGCTGGCCAACGGCCGTTTTGTTCGGCTTTGTTTTGTTTTGGTCTTGTGGTTGCCACTTTTGATTGTCCTGGCCATAATATTTGTTGTTGTTGTTGTTGCTGCTACTACTGTTGTTGTTGCTGTTGTTGCAGTGGTAGTTGTTGCTGTGCGTCCTGCTCCATTGTTATTATGTATTTGTCTATATATGTCCGAACGCAATTTGCAGGCGTTCAACGCAGAGCGAACAAAAAAAGAAGGCAAGTAAAGCAGAGGCTAAAGAGAGCAGAGGGAACGAGGGCAGGGAGAGGGGGAGAGCGAAAGCGATAGGGGGCAAAGAAATGAAAGGAAATGTAACGAAAATTAAAACAGTGAAATGTGCCGGGCCGACTCAGGCGAAGGCAAACACGAGTAGCCGCCTGGCCGCCTTCCACTCCCACTTCCACTTGCCACAGTCCGCATGGCTCACATCAGGATCAGGCCAAAAACTGCCGCTCGATTGCCTCTTTATAACACTTGGCACAGCACTTGCCTATTCACACACACATAGAAAGAGGGAGAAGGGGGAAGAGTTGGGGAGAGGGGGGGCCTGCACCCACACAGAGCGCTGTGGCGAGCCACAGGAGGCGCTTTAAAAGTTCATTGTTAACTCCCGCTGCCCAACGGAATGGCTCGCTTGTTCCTCTCTCTCTCTCTCTCTCTCTCCCTCGAAATCTGCCTCTCTTTCGCTGCTACTGGTATCGGCTGGTAAATCCGTTTTAGCCTGCTTTGGCCACCTTAAGAAAACTTGGTCAAAACTTTGGCAACGCACGCCCGGGAAAAGTTTCTCGAATGCGGCATGTGGCTTCAATAGGGCAGCCCAAGGGGCGAGGTGAGGGCATAATGAGAGGGAGTGAGAGGGGGGCGGGGTGAGAGGGGCAGAAGGAGACCAAGTGAGTGCAAGTGAGTGTACTCATCATAAATATTTGAGCAGAGCGACTCTGGACAAAATGAGTGAACGTAATTGTGTAAATGTGATTATTGTTGCATTTCAGAGCAGCACAAGTGAGTGTACTCATGAATGCTTGATGAGTGTGCTCAGTAAACTGATGAGTATTTGTAGGTTCATGCAAAGGAATCGTTTGGCACTGCAGAGAAATGGTTGTGAATGAGTGTACTCATGAATACCTATTGAATGCACTCATGAGTGTTTGTCAGTGTATTCATAAGTGTTGTATGCAGAAAATTCATAAAAAACTGTTGAATACCAACAACAGAATATGCCCTATATGAATTCATTTCACATGAGCGTACTCACAAATTGATATGAGTGTATTCATGAGTATATAAGTATAATAAATACACGCAGATTTATGCAAAGGAATTGTTTGGCACTACAGTGAAATGGTTGTGAATGAGTGTAATCATGAATACCTATTGAATGCACTCATGAGTGTTTATCAGTGTATTCATAAGAGTTGTATACAGCCAATTTATAAAGATCTGTTGAATACTGACACGTGAATTCGCTAAATATAAATAATATAAATATAAAAATATAATAAATATAAATACACTTAATACTCACTTATACTCATAAACTTTTATGAGTCTATTCATGAGTGTATGAGTATAAGAAATGCATTATTTGCCATTCTTAAGCAGGATTACGTTAGGTATTATAATAAAACATATATGGAATGTATCCATGAATACTCATGAGTGTACTCATGGAGGTGTTCCTTGTTAACTTTTCAATAGAGCATGACAAAATGCTTTCGTTCATACTTTGTCAGTCAAGTCATGCGTATTTGTCAGTTAATTCACAACTATTTGTGAATGTCAGTCAGTTAACGAGCAGCGAAAAAGAGCACTCACACCAGAGTGGGCAACTATTCACGATTATCGTGATTGTGTTCACATTAGGGAGTTTAAATTCAGCCAGTGAATGAATTAATTGAGCTAATTGTGAATAAGCTTGTGAATAAATGAGTTAAACGAGGAAGCGACACTCAATCAAGAGCGAGTGTATTCATATGCAGAGCGCGTCAACATTAGTATTCATGAGTACTTTAAGCTATGTTCGTAAATAGATTTGTGGTATCTCTTGAATACTGAACAGTGAAGTGGGTACACTCACACTCACACTCACTCGAATGTATTCACTGTGCAAACAGGCGCGAGCAATATTCAAAACAGATTTATCAGGCAGACAGACATATGTCTCCTATTTCCCAGAGAGGGCATCAAAATTCAGTGAGTCCTGGGGCGAGGCAGTGAGCGTGAGAGTGGGCAAGGAAAGGTGGAAGGGATGGGAGAGGGAGAGGGATAGGAAGAGGGAGAGGTGGGGAAACCCAGCAAGGGAGAGCATCACTTGCTGTCGGGCAGTTTTTCGCTCGCGAAATCAACGAAATGTTAAATAAGCAAAACGTGACTTTATTCACAAAATGATGAGGCCAGCAGCGAGCAAGAGAGAGGGAGAGAGAGTAAGAGGGGGGAAGAGAGACAACGATGCGACTTTCCGGCCAGAATCTGGCAGCTTAACACCTTGCTGCCGACGCTTTTTGTTTGGCCGCTTTAAGTGCTGCTGGCAGCTGACAAAACCCAGTAATAAATATACAACATTCCCTTGAACGAACTCACACACACACACGTACACACACACAATATAGTATATATATACACTGTATATATGTGTGTATAGATCTGTATAGATGTTTATGTTGAGCGAAAAACACGCTAGCCAAAAACTGCTGACAGCATTTGCGAAAATTGGGCAAACAACTGTCGCGGCTGTGCCGACGAAAGAAGAAGGCAGCGACCAAGAGGGAGACAGAGAGAAAGAGAGGAAGATGGGCCAAGGGAAGCGGAAGTACAGCAGGGCGGCAACTCGTGCGTCTGACATGCCGTGGCATGGCATTAAAGCTGCCATAAAGCTCGCATCGATGCGCCAATAAAGCCTTGTTCCGTGTCAACTCATAGGTGAATCCTCTGTCCCCCCTCTCTCTCTCTCTCTCTCTCTCTCTCTCTCTCTTTGCCTCTCTGTTCCTCCTCCATTGCGTTCCATTCCGTTACGTTTCGTTTCGGTTGAGTTTATGTTTTGTTTTGTACTGTTTTTATCGCCGTTTGCCGCCCAAAACCAAAGTTTGTCATAAAGTGTCAAAGTGAATTGAAAATTTCCATTTAAGCGCTGCAAATCTGTCAAATCCGCCCCAGAGGCAACCGCGCTGACCGCACAACAAACCGCAGCACCAATAACAACAACAACAACGAGAACAGCAATCAAAACAACAACAACAACAACAACAACAACAACAACGACAAACACGTCGAACATAATAATACAAACGAAACGCGCTGAAAGCTGCGTCAAGTTGCGTGTCAATCAAAAATAAAGCTTTCAATCTGATTGACCGAATCCCTTTCCCGTTCCCCTTCCTCCATCTCTTTCTCATCTTCCCCCTCTCTCTGCCCTCTGCCTTTGTGGCAAACAAATCGTTAGCAGCTTGTCAAATTATGTTATAATCGCTCAGAAAGTCGCAACTGATTTGCCCCTTATCGATGATTCGCCCTGCTGATGCCATGGCGATTTTCTCTTTATACCCAGTAAGGATTTAACCATACAAGGCTGGCTGAGAGAGGGAAACAGAGAGGGGGGAGGTGATGTATCCTTTTTCATAGTCAGAGCTATCAGAAGTCAACTGTATTCTAGTTGAAATCTCTTAATGTTTGTGTGATGCTTAAAGGAATATTAAGCATTTCAATAATAAAATAAGTATTTACTATATAAACATATATAAATCTTAGCGATTATTTATACTAATTAATATAATATTTATATTCATATATCATATGTAAATTAACTAATAATTTATATAAATCGGTTTCTTAATAGCCTTCAAATGTAAATAAAATTTGCACATGCCTGAAACACAAGTTCAGAGAATATAAAACAATTTGCTTGTGTTTCGAGCTCTTAAGTTATTTCATACTCTTCACCCTTATCAATGTTACTGGGTGAGTCGCAGTCGCCTGTTTGCTGCTTGTCAATTCTGTAATTAAGTGGGAGATGTCAATGGGTAAGCTGAAAGCTTTCAATCAACGCATTTTTCATTCACAATATTCAATTATGATGATAAAATTTCGACTTGCTGTTTGCTGTTTATTTATCATGTGCGGGTTGTGGGGGTTGAGCAGGAGGAAGCAGTGTTAACAGTGGGCGTGCTTAAAGTTTTAGTGCTGATAAAAAGGTTTTTCAAGAGGAAAATTGTTTAGTTGTTTAGAAATAAGTGGGGAAGGACGAAGTTAAGAGCAATTAACAATAGAATACTTTCCCATTCCATCATATCAAATATAAATACACAATGGAACAAAATGGAAATGGAAACACATCAAATAGAATTGAGTGGCATAGAATAATAAATAATAAAACGGATTGAAATAGATTTGAATAGAGTTGACAAGTATGGAAGAGAATAAAATAAAATAGAATAGAATAGTATAGAATATAATGTAATAGAATGAAAATGATTCGAGTATAATGAAATGGAATTGAATACAATGAGTGGAATCTAATTAAATATAATAGAACATAATACTAATGAATGGAATAGTATAAGATATAATATAATGTAATAGAATATATCAGAATGGAACAGAATAGAATTTAATGTAAGGGAATGGAATATAATAGAACGTAATGAAATGCAAGGGAATGGAATGAAAAAGAATCGAATAGAAGAGAACAGAATGAAACAAAATATAAAATAGATATAACTGAATCGAATAAATAGATTCAAATATAATGGAGTGTAATACTAAAGAATGAAATAATATAAAATGGAATTAAATATTGTAGAATGGAGTAGAATACATGAGAATTAAAATAAATGCAATACAACAAAAAACAATTATTTATGATATAATACAAAAGAAAGCAATTAAATAGATAAGAGAACTCTGAGAATAAACACATTAGAATAGTTGGGTAAGGAGCATCTTAATGTTGGACAATATTTCATTTAATATATCCCAACTCGAGTTTGGTTCCTTAAGTTATTATTGATATTGCAGGCATACAAATCAGTTACAAATAGAGTAAAATAGGATAATCCAATTAGAAGTCCCTGCGCTGCTGTGGAAACACTTAAGTGTTGTTCGCAATCACCTTGTGGGCACTTTAAACTATTTGTTTTATTGCAAATATGTCGAGTTTAATGCTCGACTCGCCCCTCACTTGCTGTGTATGTTGTGTGTTCTGTGGGATTATGCTGGGAGTGTTTACTTACGAGTAATTCGTTTTGTATTTGCAACAAAGTTGAATATTGTTGGAAGAGCTTAAACAAAGTTGATTGTTTTCAGGGCAAAGCCGATGCATTGGTTAAAAGCCAAGTTGCCTCACCTTGGCTTAAGCGTGTGACAGAAACACTCGCAACTAAAACACACACAAATACACACACGCACACCAGTGCAGAAGGGAGAGGGAGAGAAGAAGAAGGGAGAAGAATGGAGCGCAGAAAAAATTGCCTCGCCTCGAAGATGGATACTTTTGCCGGGCGAGAGTCCTTTTGAGTTCTAGTCAAGCCATTGTATGCTGGTGCTCCTTGTCCTTGTCCTGGTCCCCTACTTGCTATACCACTGTCTGTGTGTGTATGTGTGTGTGTGTGCTTCCATGATTGATGCCCAGTTTGCGCGAGATTTCGTCTTAATGCCTTTGACAAATCCGTTAGCACAAAGCGTAGAATGACAGAGCGGGCCCCGAGCTGGGCGTGCTGCACGACAGGAGCAAAGCAAACGAAGAGGAACAGGAAGAGGGAGGGATGGCGAAGGGAAGTGGGTGGTAACGTGGCAAAATCTTAATGACAAAAACATTTGAGCGTCAGCTTTTTTTTAGTCGTTGTCGTTGTTCTAGTCGTCCTTCTTGTCATGCCGCAAGCCGTAGCCGTAGCCGTAGCCGATGCTGAGCGACGGCTTTAAACTTCGCTTTTTCTTCAGCTTTCCCAGCTTTGCACACATTTCCCACACATACAGACATAGACAGATACAGGCAACACAGTGTGGCAAGTGCAATTAGAAATTCGGCGAAAATCGATGAGTCAATCGCGTGTCGAAGATCGCTTGAAAGATGCGCAGGCACACTTCCTCTTAACTCTGACCTGCTTGGCAATCCTTGACCCACTGCCATCTGCTGCAGCACCTCTGCTGCATCGCTGCTGCTGCTGCTCTGCTGCTACTCTACAGTTGACGAGCGGAAGCTGCAGAACAAAATTCTCAAATGATTTGAGAAAATTTCAAAAAATATAAAAAAATAAAAAAAAGAACTGTGAAGAACGTGTGTGTGTGTTTGTGTGTGTGTGTGTGTGTGTGTGTGTGAGAGTGTATGTGTGTGGGCTAATTTTGTCAAAGGGGCTAATAGTTCAGGGCGACGTGGGGCGATGTGACGTGACAGGAGGAAACGACAGCACCAAATGAGATTTTCATGCCGCCCCAAAAGGATGCACAAAGAGTCACAAAATGTTTGCCTCAATTTGAAGTGATGAAAGGTTACGGACCACACAGAAGGAGGGCAGGACAGCAGAAGAGAGAGGGAGAGTGAGCAGGAGAAAGGGAGAAGGAGAGAGAGACAAAGCCAACAAGATGAAGATGAACGCGGTGAGGAATTAATAAGAGGATAAGGCACAACAACAGCACGATGGATGAACAATGATGAAGACGTAGTAAAGGCAGCAGAAGAACCACAGGGGGAAGGGGATGTGGAAGGGGAGATGGCAGAGGATAGAGGGAACTGGGTAAACAATAATAATAATGATGGTCACGCCAAATAGTGCACAAAATGGGGGAGAAGCGTAAAATATGCAAATGAGCCAATAAAAGTAACTTAAAAGCAAATCAAATTAAATGCAAATTGCAAAATTGAAAATGCTATATGGTAAATGGTGAAAATTGTGGAAAATGGAAAAGTCGTAGAAAAATGTGGAACGAATGTGACGCGAGGACATCAATGTTGGCCTGGCTGGCTGTTGGTTTTGTTTATTAGTTGTGATTACATGTGGCAACAAATGTGGCAATAACTGTAGCCTGCTACTGCTGCTGTGGCTGTTGTTGTCGCAAACACGGCAGCAACATGCTTGGACAGCGGCAACTTGCGTGTCTCGTTTCGATACAAAAAGCATAATTGATTACACGCGCTATCTCGCTCTCTGTCTCTCTGTCTCACTGTCTATTTCTCCTACTCTCTGTATCCCTGCCACTCTCTCTATCTCTCTCTCTCTCTTACTACTACTCTGTTCCTCACACTCTCTCTCTCTTATTCTCTTTCTCTCCCTGTCTCCCTTTCTGCCTCTCCCTAGTCTGACTTTGTCCTCGCTGCAATTTGTGAACAACTCATCAGTCTACGCTGGCACTGACCCCTCCCCCCCTCTTGCTACCCTCCTCTGCCAGTCGCTGCTCCCCTGAGGCAGCACATGGTTGTGCTCTCTCTCTCTCTATCTCTCTCTCCCTCTCTCTATCCCTCTCTGAACGCGTGTGTGAAACGTCATTCAATTATGGCTTACTTAATGCGCAAATTTTGCCTTCATTAAAAAAAATTCGCAATTTGCCCGTGGCTGGCCAAAAGACCAAATTGTGCTGGCTGTCAGTACGAGGGTGGTCTGATGAGTTTCCAGGCGATCCTCGACGTAAGTCATTGAACATCTTTATGTATATTCCCGCCAAAATTCCAGCCACACCGGAATTGTAGTTATCGTAGAACAATCGATTGATTAAATTCCTTTTGTAAAAATGATCAAAGTTCAATATCGTACTTGAATACCCTAATAAAAAGGGAGATGCACGCTGTTTTTGGTACTCTTTACCATTATTTACAGCTATAAATATATGAGCTACCTATTGTATACGTGGAGGTACGAGCTTAAAAGACGACACACTGTCAGGACGCCCAAAGACTGAGACCACTTACGAAAACATTGACAAAATGCAATAAATTGTTTCTGACTATCGCCGAATCAGAAACAGAGCGATAACTGAGATAAAGAGTTGTCTAAAGATAAGTTTATTGTCATATTTAATGTTGGATATTATTATTGTTATAAACATATATTTAAACATAATTTAACATCGTTCCATCGATGTTACCAATCATCGATAAACGAGCAGATACAGAACTAGATCATAAGAACGATTCACATGTATGAACATAAGAATAATATGTAAAGCGAATTAAGATCATTCATGAATAAAGAAGCGTGCAAGCCACTACATTTAATATAGTGATTTGTACATGAGAAAACTTAAGATACCTTGGAGGCTGTGTTCTCTGAATTCAAAAGCATGTTTGGCTAATCATGAATTCCGCTTCAAATCTCTTTCGCAAAATTCTTACTTATCAAACTTAGTTAAGGGCAATTTCTATTTATTGTCAAAGTACGTGTCAAATACAAATGAGATCAGAATAAAAGGTTACCTTCGGCATGCTGTAGGTTCTATATGCTCCGATCGTTCCTATACTAGTATGTATTGTCTACATATGTTTAATAATATGTCTAACTTTGATAAGCTACGTTATTTCTAAAATCCAAACTGCGTTTCATACAACTATCCACATTTCGGGCGATTGTTCCTATCCAGATTCACAATATATATATCTACTGTATAGGGTTGAAGCTGTCTCCTAAGGTGCTTTGTAAACTGCTGGCCCAAATTAATATACCCTCTGCAAGGATATAAAGATTGCTTTTACAGCTTTAATGTAAATTTAAACTTTAATTTTATATATATATATCTTTTCAATTTTCTTTCATAAATTTTAATTTAAATTTAATTTTAATATAAAATAATGTAACATTATTTTTTTGTATCTCATTTTTATATTTTGAATAATTCCAACAGTCGACTGTTCTAAGTTGACTTTAAATAAATAAATAACTTTTTGGAAGCACTTAGAAAAAGACTGAGCTGAAGAATAATATATTGAGAAATGTTTTAAATGATTAACATATATCTAAGTCAGGCTGGAAACTTATCAGACCACCCTCGCGTGTGTGTGTGTGTGTGTGTGTTAGTTTGCTGTGGTGTGTGTTGAAGTCTGTACGTGGCAAGTGCACTCAATACGCAACGAATCGCATCGGCTTTAATAACTGAATTATTCGCGAATACACTCACTCACTCAGGCTTCATTCCCTTTTGGCTAATGTTCATTCGCCCCCTTGCCCTGCCTCCCTTACCATCCATCTCCCCCTGTAGCATTGCCTGCCTCAGTCAACTGGCGCCAAACGTCAAACAGCGACAGGAAGTTGCACGCCCGACAGGAAGTGACCCCCATAACGTGACTAAGAGAGAGCGAGAGGGGCATAGCAGGCGTGTGTGCTTGTGTGTGAGAGGGAGACAGCGCTAACCGTGTGTGCTCAGCAAAATGTTTTAATTATGTTGAAATTGTGCACAACAATTTCAGCTTTCAAGGTGTGCAGTTTGTTTGGGGAGAGCCAGAGGCAGAAGGAGAGGCACAGCGAGAGTGAGAGAGAGGTAGTGAGAGCAAGAGCGAAATTTGGTAGGCCAGCCCACAGGCATAGACAGGTCAAGGGGCAAGGGCAGCTAGCCAGCGGGGCAGCAGGGCCAACGGGGCCAGCGCGGGTCACATTAATGTAAAACAAAAAAGTTTCTCTGTTGTTTAGCTACCGTTCTATCTCCTTCTCACTCTCTCTTTCTCTCTCTCTCTCTCTCTCTCTCTCTCTCTCTCTCTCTATCTATTTGTGTGTGCGTGTGTGTACTGATGGGCGTGGGGTCTGTCCATGTAGCTGACTGTGTACAAGTTTTATAAGCCCAGCACGAGTTGACAATGCGCGTGGCAATTATTTAACTTGATTTATTTATGTCAGTCAACAAGGCGAGTGAGATGAGAGACGAGAGAGAAGAGTGAAGAGAGAAGAGAGGAGAAGAGAAGAGTGTTGGAGTAGAGCTTGGGGAGAAGGGAGAGCTGCTAAAGTAGCAGGTGCCCCCAGAAGTGGCCGCGCAATGACATAATGAAGCGGGCCGCAAATTTAATTAGAGCAACATGCACTTCACCTGTCCGACCAGCAGTTGCTCCAATGACAAAGCAAACGATGACGAGGACGACAGCAACTCGACTGCAACAACAACAACAACAACAACAAGAGAAGGAGGAGGAGGAGGCGGAAGCAGCAGGATGGACCAAGATTATGACAAGCATTGGTCAAGTGTCTCATTTTGTTTATGAAGCAAACAAAATGGCGAGCCAGCCAAGTGGCACTCGTCAAGCAGAGGGAGGGGAGCGCTAAAGAGAGAGAGAGAGAGAGAGGCAGGTGGGGAGGTGGGGAGGTGCAGCAACTGGATACCGCTAAGCGGAGCATCCTTCAGCTAGCTGTGCTAGACTGAGCTGCCTTTCCTAACGGCGATAACGAGTTACGCGCGGACGAGCGCTATCCAAGCGGAAACGACCAAAACTGCAAGTGCAAAATGGAGAGGGGGAGGTAGAAGAGGGAGGGAGTAGGTGCAGAGAAGGTAGGCGGGCAGGCAATGAAAATTGCGCAGCATAAAATGCGATGAAATAAAACGCAGCGCATTAAAAGAAAAATGTATAAACAAAAGAGTGAGAAGGGATAGAGAAAGGTGAGGAGAGCGATAGAAGAGGAAGTGAGGAAGGCGGGAAGGTGAGCCAGGGGGGTGTTTGCATGGTACTAAGGACAGTTCCACTTAACTGGGTTAGTTGGCAAATTGGATGCAGTTCCTTGGAAAACGGTAATCATCTGGAGCAGGTTAGCTATGCCCGCGAATACTTCAGATACGATTACTTCCAAGAGGGGAAGGCAGGGGATAAGCAGCAACTCAGAAGTCAATTTAGTTGCATAAGCATTTTTAATTTAGCCCAAGAGTCAATCATTATTATTAAATTTTCCTATTATTAGTAAAAGGGAAGCTACCACAGGCAGAGTCGGTCTTTTATACTTAAAGGTCTCTTTCCAGCCTGACAAAATCTGTTCTCTTTCCCCAATGAAACAGAGGCGTGTGCAGGAACTGCAGTATCCATGTATCCTCCTCGTCCATGCCAAGGCTAAGCAGTCACAGTGAATGTGAATGGTAGTTTGCTCGTCTTCTTTGCAGAGTCTGCACTCGTCAGCCGAAGACGCAGCTGATAATTCACCATGTGGTAGCCAACAAGGAGGTGGAGCTCCCTCCTGGAGCACAAACTGCTTATTCACTTAACTAAGGGATTGATAAGATCCTTAGCTCCTTAGCTCCTGCTCTGTAAAGGGTTTCAGCAGGGATAAGACGGTAGACCAGCCTATACCACAAAAGGGTTTAGGTCCATACAAGGGGCCTGGCGAGGGGGGAGAGCATATTCAAAAGAGCGATGAAAGTTCAGAACAGGCGCCAATAAATAAACTTTGACTGCATTTACACAGAGATGTTCCAACACGAGAAGTGGCAATCAAGTTGGGGTTGTAACTATATAAATATTATATTTGTATATAGTTTTATATTCCGATATTTAGCAGAGTAAGGTAAAAGGTCAGAGGTTAGAATGACTATGTTCCGTGCGGAAAGAGTTTGCAGACAGAACCAGCAATTTGCCACTATATCTAACATATCAGACAGTTTGTTCGCTTGACTTTGTGCCATAACAATATGTTCTGATGGAGTTACAACTTATTTTCCTGTCAGCCTATCAGTGTGGTGTAGCTTACTATGGGGAACATACCAGGGGGAGTTGGGTTACCTATGCCGCGTTACTCTGTTTAGCATTACCTGAATCTACTTGTGCTTCCCCCATATCTGCACACAATAGATCCACACCTGGGCAGTGCAGGAATACAGCTCGTTCAGCTCTTAGCTTGATCAGACAGTTAGCTTTGCCTATATAGTGCCCCCTCAACTCCTCTCCATAAAGACAATTTATATGCCGAAGGTCAAACGCAGTGGCAGTGAATTTAGCAGAGGCAACTTTCCGCATCAGTTGGCTTCCTCTTCCCCTCTTCCCCCTTCGCCATTCCTCCTCTGCGGCTTTCGCTTTCGGCTTCGCTTTCCCTTTCGTTTTCGGCTTCGCATGATATATGGTCACATTATGCCAACGAGCTAACGGTTTAGCGTCATATAAATACATAGATATAACGGGGCCAAATTCTGCTGCTGTTGCTGCTGACGCACACGGTGCGTATGAGCAATAAATTTTTAACCAGCCCCCGAAAGTAGGCAACAGCAACAGTAAGGCACGCAGGCAGGGCAAGTGGAGAGGGAACAGAGAGAGAGAGAGGGAGAGAGAGATAGAGAGAGCTTGCTTGAGCTGGGGAAAAACACAAATCACAGCGGCAGCTGTGACAGAAATCAACTGCCAAGACGCCTGGCAAAGTCAGACAGGCTGAGACCACAACTGGCTAAGGAGAGACGAGGCAAGAGACAATAAGACGAAGAGACGACTGAGCCGCAAAGAGTCTTCTGGGTCTTCGGGTCGTCGCATGTCACCTGCATGTTGCTTAGCTTGTCGCCTTGCCAGACACAGCAGCAGCAGCATCACTGGCACACTCTATATGAGTGTGTGTGTGTGTGTGTGTTACAAGCCACAAAAATGCTGAAGACGAAGCAGGGCAAGGCAAGGCAAGGCAACAAGGCGGACAAGGACACACGCACACGGGGCGAGGTCGTGGACAAGGACGCGGCACAAGGATGCGCAGCAGCGCATGCCAATCGAAGTGGCAGCCTGCAACTGCTGCTGCTACTGCTGTGGCAGCCAGCGAAATAAGTAGACAATGAGCCGAAATGGCAACCGAAAGCGAGACGAAAACGAGCGTAAAGCAAGCTGCGAAAGGATAACGCAAACGACAAACGACAATCGGCAAGGACGGCACAGCACAGTTGGGGGGCGTGGCCGTGGCTTTGGCAGCACAGCGGGCAACAGAGTGAGATAGATAGTGAGAAAGGCAAAGAGAGAGAGAGAGAGAGAGAGAGAGAGAAATGCGACTATAGATTGAACTAGCAGCAGTTCATAAATAAGCACAGCAATTGATCAGCCCCAGCTGCCTCATATAGCATAGACCCCACTCTGCCACTCCACCTCTCCCTCAGCCTTCCCCTCTCCCTCTCCCTTCCCCCTCTTAACGTCCCTGTCAGACAAGAGGTAATAATGTAGCTCAATTTGAAATGTTGATGTCGATGATTATGTTGATGACACAGCAGCAATGGCATTGCCAACGTCGGCTGCCTCTCGAGAGTCCGCTCGTCTATCTGGCGTATGCAGAGCACATTGTTAACCCCACTTCATTGGGAATGCTAATCGCACTCATTACACGAAATATGCATGTAATAATAGCTAAATCAGCAGCAGCAACAACAACGGTATAAGCAGAAACAGCAGCTGCTGAGCATGCGAATGAGTTGAGAGAGAACTAAGCTCGGAGAATGGTTAGCTGGCAAGTGAGAACTGAGAACTGTATGCCCAACTAGGCTAAACTAAACTGAATTGAGCTTACAAACTGTGTGCTGTCTCTGCAGCTAATGACGACACAGCAAACACACTGCAAAGTTGAAAACTTACCGCACTTTGAGCGTGAATTAAGCTGCAATTGCAGTCGAATTATTAATATAAACTCTAGAAAGTATGCTACGAATTTCCCCTTTGGCTGCAGTTATCGAATTGAGTTGAGCGCAAAATGTGTTGCCTACTTTTAAGAGCACATTTAAATGTTTTGATTGAATACAATTTGCAAGCACTTTTTATTCATTTATAAATGATTTTATAATATTTAGCTATGAAATGTGACAAGCACACGCATAGGCATTATAATAGCGACATGTTTAAATGGCTAATATGCCTTGTCATGTCTGTGTTTCTCTCAAATATATTTCAAAGAATTCAAAAAACACCTCAAGCGAAACTGCTGCCCGGCATTCTTATAAAAAATAATTGCCATTAGCATGTCATTCGCAGAGCAGAGCAGAGTACAGCGCTGCGCAGCGCAATATTCCCCAAGCCTCGTTGCAAGCTGCCCGACGCAGCCGATGGGCTTCTTTCCCCACAGACACTGCCTGCCACACAGCCATAATAACAATAACAGGACAGCAGCGCAAGAAGACGCAGCAACAGTAGTAGCAGCAGTTTGGTAAGGCACACACACAAAGAGAGAGAGAGAGAGAGAGAGAGAGAGAGAGAGAGAGAGAGGGAGGGAGCGAGGGACAGACAAGGGCAGGCTAAAAGAGACATTGTTGCTGCTGGGGTCGTGCCTCTTTGACTGACGTGCCGCGAGCGCCGCCTAATGAGCGCTCATAATGAGCGGCGACATGAGGAGAGGCAGCAAAGCAGGCTAAAGAAGGAGGTAGTGGGGGGAGGGGGAGTCAAAGGTTTAGGGTTGACAGTGCGGGAGGATCGAGGGCAAATTTGAGCGTTGGCTGGGGAACTGTCATGACTGCTGAATGACTGACAGTGGCCAGAGGCGGGGGCTGTGTAGCAAGTGGGCGTGGCCTGTGGGCTGTATGGGGGAGGGGGGTCCCGTTGGCGTCACTACGGCCGTATGGGAGGTCGCGTTACTCGCTCGCTTGCTCGACTAACGGAAGTTGTCAGCCGCCGTCGACGAAAAATCGAATTCCTTTGCCCCTCTGCCCTCTCTGCGCTGTTGTTTTTCTTTCTTTCACTTGTATTTTTGCACATCTCGCAATGCATTTAATATGAAAAGACAACAGGCGAGGACAGGGAGTGCCATAGAGAGGGAGAGAGAGAGGGGGAGAGAGAGAGAGAGGGAGGGGAAGCCTTGCGCTGTCAGGCAAGCCAAGCTGAGGCAGGCAGGCAGGCTGGCAGGCAAGGCTGGCAAGGACAATGCCCAAGCGAGCGTCTTAAACGCTGTCAACGCTGGCTTTTTGCTTCAAGTGGCAGGCAAGCACGTCGAGCATGTGGATGTGGATGAGGACGTGCATGAGAATGGGAATGAAACTGGGTATGGCGCATAGCAGCTGCGAATGGGGAACAACAGCAGAGGCAGCAGAAGGGCAGCGCATGCATGGGAATGTGACAGGCAGAAGGTGTCCCTGGCGCACAGATACCCTGCACAGGGCAGCCAGACAAGTGCAACAGTCCGTGCCATAATATACACTCATGGTCAGTGAAATAGGTGCAAGCCATGACGTTTTTATTTAAGAATGGGAACCGAACTGGACTCCTCTTTGTACATTATAAGGAATGATCCGAAATCAAAAGCATACGCTAGATTGTCATTTGTGATCGATATGCGTAGTGAGCCATATATAAGGCACATGCCTGTCTTCCAGGACACGTAGAATTGGAACTGTGTATCCTGTTTTGGCTCAAACCAATCGAGGATGTTAATTAGATTTATATCTTCCAGTTATGCCTGCATATCTGGCAGAGTTGAGCAGTTAAAGCCTTCAACTCGAGTACATTCAAAACTGCCACTGCTCGGCAAAGTGTACTAAAAGGCAGGGTATCTCTTGCTCAACCAGCCTGCACTCTTGCGCTCTCATTTGCTGACCCCTCCCTTCTCTCCTTCTCTCTCTGCAGTTCCTTTTTGGGCAGCGTCGAGTGTGCGGCTGTTTAAATTGACACTTGGCATCTTTTGTTGCATCAAAAACGTGTCGTGCTGCTGCTGCTGCTGCTGCTGCTGCCTCTTCTGTTGTTGTTGTTATTGTTGTCGTCGCACTCTCATGCAGGTGACAACCTTACCTCCTCGCTCTTCCCCTCTAGTTGGCTGCAGGCCACGTTGGGTGTCTTTAAATATTTGACAGCTCGAGGAAGGCCGCTAGCGACAACGTTGCATCCATTCCCATTCACATTCATAGCCATGCACTCACACTCACACTCACACACACACACACACAGTCACTGGCATTCCCATGACATTCTTTCAAATTGCTTCCGAAATGCCTTGCCCACCCCTTGTGCATGCCACGCCCCCCATTTGGGTGCCGTAAACTCGTAATTAAATTGTCAAATTGTATTGCAAGAAGCTTTTTAAGCTGCTCCCTTCTTGTTGTTGTTGCTGCTGTACGCTTAAGCTGCGATTCGCAAGCGTTTAAAGACAGCTAACAAGTTTTACAAGCTGCCGCTTTATAGAGAGCATTCACTCTCACCCCATACCACCCCCCCACTTCCCCTTCCCTGAGCCCTTTGCTCCATGCCTATGTGTGTGTTGCCTTTGGAAAGTTTGAATGGCATTTGAATCTATTCAATTAGCATGCGAATGAACTGAGTACTCACTCACCTGGCTCAAGTCAGGTGAGTCAGGCTCGCGTATTAATTGCATTAGCCCTGGTCAACCAGGGGGTGGCAAAGCGGGGGGCGGGGGTAAGAGTGACGGTGGCTGCCGCGAAACTTTGAATAAACCTCAAAAACAAATTGAAAATTCACAAAATGTTTATGCGCCCCAAACAATTTTTCATTTAAATATCTCTTTATTATTGTATTTTTCTTTTGTTGTTGTTGTTTTGTCTTTCTCGCCATCCCTTACCCCTCTCACTCCCACTCTCTTTCTCTGTCTGCTTCTTTTCTTCTGCTTGTACAATTCAATTTGGTACGCAAATGATAATTAAAACGAATTTGCATAAGAAAATAAGATGAACGAGACGAAAACTAGATGGAGAAGAACAACAGCAACAACAGCAAGAGAGAAAGAGAAAGATAATGAGCAAACGGTGCGGATAATGCCCCAAAGCGGCCTCGACTCGAAACGGATCTTGCAAACTTTTGCTTAAGCTTGCGAATACCCCTCTTACTCTCGGAGCTGGTGTGGGGTAGCTCAGCTTAGTGTCACAGTGTCGCAGCGTTTTTTCCAGACAGATCTGTGCGGAAATCTGTGCTGACATTATTGCTCGAATCAAACGTATTTTCTATATAATTTTACATCAAATAAAATGGTTTATAAGTATATAAAAATATATAATATATATGTAACAATATAACAAATAGATAATATATTGTTAGTGAAATTCTTCTTAGGATCGAGATACAATCAAATGATTTGTATACATATCTTTATTCCAATTATCAATAAATAAATAAAGAAATAAATACTAATGAAAGGTTTTGGAATATTGAAATATTTCTATAAGAAATCTTTTTAACATATAAAAAACAAGTTAGCACATTATCGATAGAGCACAAGACACTATATATATATATATATATATATATATATAAATTTATGAAATTTTAGCCTTTTTTCAAAGCCAAAAGCTATTGTTCCTTTTACTGTCATTTATTCCTCTTTTCTATAAATTTTTCCGCTTTTTTTATCCTTTTTTGTAAGAAGCAGCTGGTACTGGTTAAAGGGTATGTCAAAGTCGTGCTTCTGCTTGCGTGTGGGGGGCAACTTTCTCACGTTGCATTGTTTTGTGGCAAAGAAATCTTGTTAATTCTTTAAGAAATGTTTCTGCTCGAAAATATTTTTAATAACACTCAGGAACAAGAACAACAAAAAGAAAACACACTCTAATTAAATCATTTGTTTGTTTGCAGAAAAGAAAGACAGCACAACAGAGCGAGAGAGAGCATTCAGAGAGCGAAAGAGAGAGAGAGAGAGAGAGAAAGAAAAACATTTAAAGAATTTTAATCGAAAACTGCCAAAAATGAAACAAATGAAAACATAAATATAATTGTACTAACCACATATATAGTATACACACATATATATAGTATATATAGAGTATATATAGAGAGAGAGAGAGAAGAAGAAGAAGCAGCAGCAGAAGACGATGCTGTGGAGCAACAACAATGGGCGAACTGAGCGAATCAACGTGGAGACATTTCTAATAACAAACTGCCAAATCCACAACAACAACAACAACAACTGAGATGCATATAACGCACAACAACAACAACAACAACAACAAACGCAACAACAACAAATGTAAGCAACTTAACAGCAACAACAAAAGGAAGCGAGCTGCAGCTGCGCCAACAACAGCAACAACTACAACAATAACTATAACAACAACAACAACAACAACAACAACAACAACAATAACAAGTATTCTGTAGAACTATAACAGCTACAACAACGTCGCTGCCACGCCCACAACGCTCAAGCACAAGCGCGCAGAGGGAAATGAGATGAAGTGGTTTCAAGTGACCATAGATATGATTCTTGTGCTTTCATTTATATCAAGTAAGTACTTTTATTAGCCTCCCCCCTTTACACATACTATGGAACTGCCCTCGACCCAATCTGAGGGCAGAGCAGAGCAGAGCAGGCTCACTTCGAGTGCCACCAAACAATGCGAAAGCGCCAAAGCACTCGAAACACAAAACAATCGCCTGACATTGCCTCGACATCCTCTTGCCAACGCCTCTACTAACTCCCGCCCCCTATCATTCACCAGTGCCCCCCCACAGCTGTTATATGTTAGTCAACTATATAATAAACACACACACGCACACACACATATATATGTATATGGTATATGCTATATTGCAGTAGCTTCCAGTTGGATTTCAGTTGTCCGAAAGTGCCGAAAATGGAAGACCATTGCCAGAAATGTACACGACTAAGGCATACCCTGCATGCAGACTATATATACTAATACATGCCATATATATTCAATATATATATATATTCGCGTATATCTCCCTTTCCCTCATATATCAAAACTACAAAGCAAAACTCCGCTTTTAATCTCCTTTGCAATCTAAAATTCAACTCCAACTTCAGCTGCCTGGCGCAGTCAACTTAACGTGATATTTGCTGAGTATGCAGCCAGTCTGGCAACGCTCGCGCCTGTGGGAGAACTGTACTCTCAGCTAGCATGGTGAATAAACAATGAAGTACAACGCATAATTTAGCACGAGATATCATGAGACAAAGCGCAGCCAACTTCACTTTGCATGCGATGTACGGCAACTCTGCTTTGTTTTGTCAGTTGCAGTAAACAGACAAAATACAAATTGTGTGTGCCATCGTACAACAACAGCAAAAGGACGGTGGGCATAAGAAATGCTATGCATTCGTGTTCCAGAAATACTACAATATTTGTACACTGCTATAATTGCCTACTTACATACATATATACTGTTATATTGTTATACTGGTATAATGTTATTCTTTGATAGATGTTACTTAAACTAATTTCAATCTTGAATTGCTATACTTTGGTATACTGTTATACTGGTTTACTGTTATACTGTCATACTGTTATACTGGCTTACTATTATACTGGCTTACTGTTATACTGGCTTACTGTTATACTGGCATACTGTTATACTGGCTTACTCTTGTATGATTATATTGGTTAAATGTAATTCTTTCAAAGCTGTCGCTTTCTTATACAAATGGCACTCTTCAATTATTACAGTTTGGTATACTTTCATGCTGACATACTAGATGCATACATGTTTATTAATACATATAATATACACATACATATGTATGCATATTAAATAATATAAAATATAACATAATGCGAATCGATATTCAAACATTTAAATCATAAAATATAAGAGTTCTTCAGTTAATTTGCTGCAAGTATGGTAGTTTGCCATAATCTGATGGGTATATTATAGTCCATGATGAAAGATAACAACTTGCAATAATGATAATACTCAACCAACAATTTCTAGGTTATGTCTGGCATAATTTACCGTGTCCTTCTGGCCAATTGAACTTTATTTTTGATTATCATAAAATACAAATTATATAAAATATAATATAACGTATTTAGTTACACAGGCTGCACTTCAATCCCTTTAGCTATCTCTCTACCTTCCTTCCACTCTCTTTTCTCTCTCTCTCTCTTTCCTTCTCTTTTCCCTCTCTCTCTCTCTACCTCCATCTCTACTCAATTACTTTGCCCTTCTCCTCCTTCCCCCACTCGTCTCTTTCTCCATCTATGCACTATCTCTGTTCCATCTTCCATATTCCATCTTCCTCTTCTACCTACATAAATTCCACCATCATCATCTCTACTCCTCCCTGTTGCCACCCCTCCCTCCACGGTATCTCCTTCCACTGCCTTTCTGGCCACATTAATCTATGTGCTAATCATAAGTTTATCTGCGTCTTTTCGGGCCTCCGCGCTGCGATTCGATTGTTATGCGACGCACGAAGCGCCACCTGCAATCCCTCCCACTCCCACTCCCACTCCCACTCCCACTCCCACTCTACCTCTCTCGCTCTCGCGCTTGCTAAAGCGACAGAGGCTGCAGGGTATTAGCAGATTGGGAGACATGTTGTCTGGACGCATTCGAAATGGAAAGTGCAAATGAAATCGAGTTGGGCTAGGACGAGGAAGGGTGGGCAGAGGGAGAGGGAGACCACTAACGGCTAGCAGCTGACAGCTCGAAGGACGCAGTAAGTTGACAGAGAGAGAGTGAGAGAGCAGGAGAGCAAATGATTCCCACTGCAAACTGCCAACTGCGACTCGCACTCGGACTTTGTCTCTGTTTTTAGTTTCAGTTTCAGTTTCGGTTTCAGTTTCGTTTTCGTTTTCGTTTTTAGTTTTCCGTTTTCGGTTTCGGTTTCGGTTTCGTTTTCGGTTTCTGTTTCAGATTCAGCTCCGGCAGCATTGCCGCAAAATGAGGCCGCAGCTGTGGCCGACGCAAGGCGGGGCAAGGCGAAGCGTTTTGTCTGCGTTGCGTTTGCTGAAACTAGCACAAGGCAGCCACGCCCACGCACACGCCCACAGTTAGAGCAGCTACACCTACACACACACACACACACACACACACACACACACACACTGCTTGCTCCCCCCCTTGGCTGACCCAAGCTCGCCAACGCCAACGCCTTTTTCTGTGCGTGTCGTCGATTTGATTTTCATTTTTTATGCTCGTCGCGTCGCCAAGGCCGGCTGCGCAGTTGACATCGCTGTCGCTGTCGCTGCCACTGACGCCAACGCTGGCAGCGCTGTCGCTGTCGCCGCTTAATGGGGCGGCAACATTTGCGGTTAGCGCTGCGGGCAGCGCGGCAACTCGAGAGCAGCAGCTGCAATTAGAGGCAATCCTTGCCAGCCAGCTAACCTTATGCGCATTTACGGGCACACACACGCAGACACACACGTACACACACGCAGTCACGCGAATACTCCCACGTACTTATCGTACGTTATGTTCTCGGATCGTAAATAAAAATGCAAAAGCGCGCATAAATCGTAAATCTGGCAACGCCGATGCCAATGCCGAAAAATGTTTGTTCTTTGCCCGTTTACTGTTTGCTCTTTGCTGTTTAGCGTTTTTGTTTTGTGCTGCTGCTGCAGCTGCTGCTGCTGCTTCTTCTGCTCACACACATTTATCGCTCATTCGTTTTCATTCGGTTCGCTTCGCTTCGCTTTTGGCATTGCGCTGCGCCTTTAACAAGCATCGAATTTCTTTCGATTTAAAAACCTATAAATTCTCAAGGCAGTCGCCTTGGGAGAGGGGGCGAGTCAAAGGGTGGGAGGAGGCTGACAATAAGAATCACAGCAGCAGCCGCAGCTGTGTTACCAGCGCCCAAAAGCAGGCAACACAATTTTTCATGTCATCATTTCGGTCTGCCCGGCAGACAACGCAGCAAACATAAATAAATAGCACTAAAGCGAGCCACACAAACACAGCAATACTCTTCCCCCTCCCCCTACTACCACTGCTCTCTGCCCGTCGGGGTGCGCATCAATAGCTGCTGCAAATGGCTGCTAATGCAGCAACAGCAGCAACGACTGCTGCAATTTTTACAGCGTCGCCGTCAGTTGCCACGCTCCAGTTTCCGCTTTGTGGCCATTAAACGGGGCACACACATACACACACACACACATAGACAGGCAGACAGAGAGACATAGCTAGTGGTCTGGCCAAGACGGCTACACTGCACAACAAGAACTACTTATGCTTTAGCACGAGGCAGGTGCAGGCACCCCTGACAGCGCAGCCTCTAACTGAATCTAACTGACAGTTAATTAAGGCCTTTAACTACAGGGTATTAGAGGACTGGTGTGGCCTGAACTTAACTTTGCTTGCCAGTGTACATTACACTTCTACACACAAAGGATACATGCCTTATATAGTGCAATACGTGCTGCCATAATTCATCTTAATATTTCCTATAATATGCCATACACTTTTTATTGTGTGCCAAATCCGTTGCCATAAATTAAACGGAATCATTTCGTGAGAAAATTGTAGAGAGTTGCCAGACTGTGTCAGTCTCAGAAGCAGTCGCAGTCGCAGTCTCAGCTTCAGCTCGGCCTCGCATTGTTCATTATTGTGCAAGTTTATCTCGTTGCTTGCCTGTCCGAGTGTTTTATCTACTGCAACTCATGACAGAGAGGGGGCAGGGTGCAAGCTCCCCCTCCTCCATGGCATTTGTAATGCAATTGCCACGCCCCTGCGGCTGCACTCTCTCACATACGTGGCGCTAATATAGAAAAGTGAAGTGCTACGACGACGCCACTTGGCAAAATGGGGCGTGCCTCAGTCGCAGCCACAGCCACAGCCAGAGCCACTGCCTCAGCCACTGTCACAGTCGCTGCCACTGGCTCTGCTGCTGCTGCTGCCGCTGCCTCAGCCATCCGCCCACTTTTCAAGCTCTGGCAGTGCGACAAATTCATTGCAGTCGCCGTCTGCAATGTCTGCAGCCTTTGGGTGCTCTCATGGCCAACGTCGTCTCCGTCTCCGTCTTCGTCTTTCGTCTCCATCTCCATCTGTGGCATCTCTGTCGCCTGGTCGCTTCAAGTGCAGCTTGCATCACAATTTGGGTCGCCAACGTCAACGTCGACGTCGCAATTTTTGGCATGATTCATGACCGCAGCAGCGACGCGACGCGACACAACTTAACAAACACAAACAGGCAAAAAGAGTGTGCAATCAGCAAAGAGAGATAAAGTGCCAGAGCCACAGAGCAAGAGCGAGAGAGAGAGAGACGCACTCTCTCTCTGCTTGGCTTTGTGGTCGGCAGTGAGAATTCAACTCACAAAAGAGGCAACAATCGAAGCACACTTGCATTAACTTTTTGAGTAGCATATGAATGCAGCAAGTGCAGCGCAGAGCGGGTATGTACGAATTGCAAATATCTTATAATAACTGCAAATACCTTAGCTGCAACTTTGCCGCTCTCTTCTGCTTCTACTCGATACCTACGAGTGAGTATCGAAAATACTGCACTATCGCAGGCCAATTGAGTAATATCGATAATGCACTGCGCTCACGTACCATCGATATTATTTATTATTGGCCTGCGATAGTGCAGTATTTTCTGCATAGGTAAACACAATTAATATCGATAAACAACATCAGCTCACGCTTATCGATCAAACTACGCCAAATTGCTTTCGTTTTCGTTTTCATCGTCATTATTTGCATAAAGTGTATTAAAAATATGCAAATGCTTGTGCAAACATATTGCCTGAGTGCTGCTGCTGCATTAGCAGCCTGTGTGCGATCTTATGGCATCGCATATCTGAAGCATCGCATCATATATTATCTTCTACGAGCACTATCTCTGCAATTTATTATAATTTCCTGAGCGAATTGTGCATCATAAATTCACCGCAGGCACTTGGCGAGTGCCATTGTTATTGAAAATTGATGAAAGCACACACACATGCAGACATGCACATGCATGCACAAGCATGCACTCACACACACACACTTACTGGCAGTCGGGAGGTCGAGAGGTTGTGCGTGGTGAATTATTGCAGGCGCTGCGAGTTTATAAAGCGAAAGTGAAAATCGTCGACAAAAGCAATGCAAAAAGTTTTTACAGCAGCGGCGACAACGACAATAACAACAACAACAGCAATGACGGAAGCAACAGCGGTCGCATTGGGAGAAATCCAGTACATTACACCCTTCCCCCCACTCCTCCTCCCTCTTCGTATGCAGCGAAATTGTCGGCCTACTTGTGTCATTGCAATGCGATCAACGACGTCGCCGTCGCCGTCGCCGACTTTCACGGCCAAATTTGAATTGATGGTCCATGTGACTGTGTGTGTGTGTGTATGTGTGTGTGAGTGAGTGTATGTGTGTCTGTGAGCTTATGTGTGCGTGTGCGAGTGTGTGTGTGTGTGTTGCATCAACTTTGCTTCAACATTTGCCTGACTTACTTTGTTAGCGGGCGAGCGCAAAAGCCATTGAAAACTTTTAGCGCCTAGTACACTTGCAACTCTTTCCGCACCCCTGCCCCTCCCCTCCTCTCCCTTTACCACTCTCGCTGTCGCTCACTCGCTGTCACTATCTCGCTCTTACCCTTTAATAAACTTTTCAAATGCATGATTGATGATGTGGCTCAAACACGCCTCCACCTGCAACTCCAACCGCTGACTCCCCCTTAGCCACCACTGCCCACCGCCACCCACCGGTGCAACGACATCGCTGCAGCAGTTGAAAACTTTTGTGCGCGTTCTGTAAACGAGTCGCGTCCTCCAGGCCAGAGTTGCCAACACGCGCTAATTGTTGTTTGAAAATGCGCCAATGTAATTACACAAATGAAAATGCATCGAGCAATGATTTTCTCATTCAGCCTCTCTTCCCTTACTCTTCCCCCTTCCTTGCCACCATTCCACTACCCTTCTGTGTTCAGTTTCGATTTGTATGTTGTTTACTCTAGTTTTGTGGCCTCCCATTGAGTCGAGTTGGCAGCACTGCCGCATGCACGACTGCTCGAATGCTCTTTGATATCCATTGAGTGAAGCCTCAGCTGCCAATCACAGTTGCCTCGCACACTCGCCGCTAAAAGTCATTAGACAGCCCAGCTCAGCTCAGCTCAGCACAAATCTCTTACTTCTCTCTCCCTGTCTCTATCTTGACTTTTCACTGCGGGCCTTTTCATTGTGTCTGCCACATAAAACGAAAATGAAAACTCTTTTGGCCATATCCTCCAGGCAATTAAGTCAATAATCGAGCCTGACACGAAAACAATGCTCCAGCAATTAGAGGTAAACTTATTTTATAAACACATCTCTTCCCCTCTCTCCCCCCTCTCTCTCTCTCTCCCTCTCTCCCTCTCTCTCTCTCTGTCTGCCGTGATATGTGTTCCTGTGTCGAGCACGTCCATTAAGGGACCTCAGAACATGAGCTATTAACCCAACTGGGCAAAATCTTGGACATAAGTTGTGCAGAATATATTAGTTGAGTAGTTTTTATATGGGAAACTCTCGTCAGATTGACGGTAATTAAAATTAAATTAGTTAACTAACTGCCCATGTTTTTTATTGCACTAAATGGGGAAATGTTGTTGTTAATTTTGATTGGACCGGCAATTAATCAAAACATTACAGTCGCACATTGCAGAACTTTAAGTAATTAGTAAGTGTTATGAATTTATAATAGAACAGAATATAGTTACATATAACTTATATATATATAACTTGACTAATACACACACATTCAATACAGTTTTATAGACAGTTTTTCAGTTTTCTGCCTATAAATTTGTCTGCATGCAATTTAAATTGCAGCATACCTTTAACAATATTAAAAGTATACTTTCAAGAGCAGCCCATAAATGACAAGCGTGCAAAGTCATAGCACACTTTTAAGCGCAGCACCAAATACCAAGTGAAAACGAAGAATTCTTACTTTTTAACACATTTTATTTGAAATTTCGCCATGTTAATTGGGAAATGTTTCATTGCCGATGATGTCGACTGTGTCAATTGTCGCGCCTTTGTCAAACGCCCTCAGCTAGCCGCAGTATCCACTCGACCACTGAGCGCAACGCGAATTACAATCTGTGTGTGCCAAAATTACATTTCGGACTTGCATTTTCAATGAATTTGTGTAATTTTTGGTATTTGCCATTTGCCGTTTGGCTTTTCGCGCTCTCACTTTGGCCTCTTTTGTGTGTGTGTGTGTGTGTGTGAGTCCTCTCTGTTGTTGCAACACAATGCAACAGCCGAGTTGAACGTGGGCTTTAAGTGGCGACCTCCACACAACTAACTACAGATGGGGCGTGGCCAGCCTGGCCTGGTCTGCTATGCTCTGCTCTGGTCCGGCATGAAATTAGGTTAAGGCATTAGGGCGCAGGCGGAGCGGAGGCGGAGGCAGCTGCCACACAGGACACTGCTCGACGCGGCCAATGCGTTTTGATAAATGAAGCTGTTGTGTCTCTCTGTTGTGTTGCTGTTTCTGACACAGCGCCGAGTGGGCTGCCAAATGAGCCCAGACGCGGAGTCAGGGCCACGCCCAAGCTTTCGTTCCCCAACCTTCTCCTGCCCTGCCCCTGCCTCTGTTTGATGGTACTCCTAGTCACGCCACTTGAAAATTATAAGATCCGGGCTAAAGAATTGCAATGCCAGCAAGCAGGAAGTATGACAAACCGCAAAGGAAGAAGACGCCGCGTGGCGAGCAGCGGCGAAAATGAGAGCAGCAAATAAAAATAAACTCCAGCAGCAAGCAGCAGCAGCAAGCAGCAGCAGCAACAGCAACAGCACTAGCACCAACAGCAGCAACACACAGAAGTCACTTAAACGGAAATGACAAAAACGAGTTGCGACGCTGGCAGCGCTGCCTCTGCCTCTGCCTCTGCCTCCGCTGCTGCTGTTGCTGAAATTTGCATTTATCTTCAAGTTAAGTTCCCTTTTTCTTTCTCTGTTGCACTCTCTGCTTATTTATTTACTTTTCCCGCGGTTTCTTGCACTCACCCACACACACACACTGCTACAGACGCTTACAATGCAGTTGAAAAATTTGCTGTCTGCTTTTAGGCTGATTTTATGCCATTTTCTCTTAAGCATCGTGGCAAGTGTCGCCATTTGCAACACTGTGCTGTCATGCCGTGCTGTCATGCCTCTCTACCCCCCCTCTCTCTCTCTCTCCTTACCTCCCTCTGTCAACACAACACGCATGCATTTTTCATGCTGCACTTGGACAACGAGCGTTGCTGTTGCTGTTGCTGGTGTGCTGCTGCTGCTGCTGCTAGGGCAACATCCTGCGGCGTTGCATGCATCAGCATGTCGCCCTTTGCCGGTTTTAACCTTTGCATAATTTGATGACAGTCAAGTCCTTATGGCCCCTCTCCCTCTCCCTTTCCCTCTCCCTCTTCTCCTTCTCCCTCTTCTCTTTGTTCACCTTCATCGCCTTCTGCTGCCGCTAAATTATGAGCGAAGCAACAAACTTTTCCCAAACGCTTGCAGAGCCTCTTAATGGATTCCCCCAGACAGCGTGCCCAAACGCTGGGCAACTCGCACTCCCCTGCCCCTGCCCCTGCCCCTGCCCCTGCCCCTGCCCCTGCGCTCCCTTGTCCTGGCTGGCCTGACAGCCCCCTATAATTTCACTTAATTTAATCTCAACTCATTTTGTGCCAAGCTGTGCAACCCCAAAATCAACGCCAGGCAAAGCCACAGCCCCAGCGGCAACTGTTGTTGCTGTTGCTGCTGTTGCAACTGCTGCTGTTGCTGCTGTTGCAACTGCTGCTGTTGCTGCTGCAGCACTCGCCACTCCTTAGGGCCTCATGCATATTCCAAGAGCATTTCACGAGCTCATAAGCAGCGCCTGCCGTCGCAGCGCATGCAGCTTGAGTAGCTTGCCTCTGCTCGACTTGAGGTTGCCCTGTAGCAATCTTTTTACTTAGGATTGATTAGTTTATTTATATAAATATTATATTACGTTATTATACTATTTATTTATTTATTATATTAAGGAGGAGGGTTGCAAATTGGCGTCTCTTTCTGTCTCCCTCTTTCTTGACTCGCTTTGTGAACATTGCCCAAGCACAGGGTATCATAACGAGAGGCCAACCGTCGGGTAGACCACACCTAGGTGTTGGCTCTACATTGTTGACTGTTGCCTGCCGTCGTCGTTTGTTCCACTTGCCACTTGCCACTTGCCACCTGCCATTGCCTCCCCACACCTCCTCTGCCATTGCCTTCTCCCATGTCTTCTGGCTATTTTCGACCACCTCTCGGGGGCGTTGGCCTATCGCTTGTGCCTTTACTCATTGATCAATGTTGTCATTGACGCATTGCCCAACAGCAACAGCCCCCTCCACCTCCCTCTAAGGGAGCCTATTGATCGATCGATGGATGATGTTGTCACAATGCCATCGAAATGGGGCGTGGCAATTGTGTAGCGCATAATGACATTGGCCAAACAATTACCAGCATTATTGGTGTGATATGAGAAGCAGCACGCCCTCGCACACACACACACACACTGGCACACACACTGGCACACACACTGGCACACACACACTGGCATTGGCGGCACATTCACGCATGAGTGCTGCGACTTGGCCATACGAAATGAATTATGAATAACGCAATAAATATAAATAAAAACATCTTGCAGAGCACACGCACATGCACACACACACACACACACACAGACAGTCACAGGCACACACAGACACAGACACAGACACAGAAAGGACTGCAGATACACCCGCGCACGCTTGACTGGCTGCACATAAAGTGACAGTTACAATTTCGTCATGCCTCGCAGCAGCCAGTGAGGTATGCAGTAATCTGCTACCAGTTGCCAGTTGCAAGTTGCAAGTTGCAAGTTGCCCCCTTTGCCAGTTGCTTGCCACCAACTAGCGATATAGTTATCAGTTGCGGCACTGGGAGAAAGACACGACGCCAGAGTTGCAAGGATTCCTTTTTTAAAGGAAAGTTGAAGATGCAACTATTTATAGACATAGATAACAATACTATTTAAAAGAGCTTGGCAATATATATTTTGCTTGATTTGTATATTTTTAAACTTCGCCAACAAGTTTTATACTCTCCTGCGCCATCATAAGTTTGCAGAGCACTGTGCTACCTCTTAAGAGATTGCATAAGTACCTGTGTGTCATTATTGACAGCAGATGGCTTGGTTACTGTCTCCTGGCAACAAGTTGTTGTTGCTCTTCAAGGTTTCCATATATTTATATATACATACCATATTAAAGCCCGATCTGCAAGTATGCCTTGCACATTTATGGTATCGGAACTAAGACTAAATTGAATTAAGTCAGAGTCGCTCAGGATATGCGCAACAAAGACAGAGAAAGGCGCTTGAGTGACGCCTTTAATGCACATGCCGTTAAATACATTCAACGACTACGAATTCACCCAAATGTAATGGCCAGACGGTTGTCAAAGAAGAAGATTAAAAGACAACTTAGAAAGAACCATTCACTGCATCTTTCCACGAAATCCCTTTTATAAATACCTCGTTTTATAATATATATATATATATATAATAATATATAATTTGAATTTGTTCTGTGATTCTGTGTTATTTATAATTCATATTTAATCTGATAAAGCTGTCACTTTCCCCAACAAGTTAAATATCATTTGAAAATTCAACCAGATGATAAACTTCAATGCGATTCTAACCAAATATTGATCTCGAGTTTAGCAGAAATTCTCCTTAATTCAAATATTTATTATCTAAAGAATTCTTTGAAGCATATTTCATATTTGTTCATATTTTAGTAAAAGAATTGATTAACTTATTCTTTGTCTACTGCGCTGCATCATAATATATTGTTATGAAACAAAGTTGAGAAAAGCCAGAGGAAAGGCAGAAGAAAAGGTTACTGCATCTGAGGCCCCTTTAAGTTTTCCTGTCCCATTCGTAATCAATTCAAATTGCCAATTCAAAGCAGGTTTACCTTAACATTTGCCAGACTTTTCGCTCAGTGTAGCCACAAATTGTGTGGGGGAACTCGAAGCGCAGCTGCTTGATATGCAGATACTCGGCGACAGATACGTAGATACAGATACGAAGATACTTTACGCCTGATATGCTGCAACTCATTTTCTACTGCATTTTTATGCGCCACAAAGCGTCTGACAAGGTGCAACCAGCTTCAGGAGAGCGAGGGGAGGGGGCCAGGATGGTAGGGAGATAGGGAGGTAGGGAGGTAGGGGGCGTGGCAGCACAGCCATGTGGCATTTGTATTTGTTTATCAAAGCGCGAACTTTTCACTGAGTTGCTGTACAAAATTTGCCAGCAGCTGCACTTGAAAGCTGCCAGCGAGGTGTGTGTGTGTGTGTATTGGTGTGTGTTGGTGTGTGTACACATGTGTGTATGTGTGCTAGTTCATATGTTGTGCAATGCATTTTACAATTTTCATGTCAGCAAAATTTGTGCAGCGATGAAAGAAAGAGAAAGAAAAGTCTGGCAAAGGGACTGTGTAGAGAGAGGGGAAAAGGGGATGGGGTGCTGGCAAATTGAGTATAGCATGCACTGCTGTGAGGTGTGCACAACTAATTGATCCACTTTAGTGTTAATGAAGCCACCTGCATATTGCCAACTTGGGCAACTTGTTTGTATTCCTCCTGCTTGCGATTTGTCAACGGCGTGTTGCCAAGTACGAGCCCCTCCCACCCCCCCCCCATACACTCCTTTCTGCCTTGACACGCCCACTACTCAGTCTACCACTCCCACTTGGCAGTCAGTGCCATTAGGCGTGCTCCATTACCGTTAGCTTTAACGAGCCATTGATTTTGATGCATGCGAGTGCCTGCATTAACAGTCGATAACTGGCGATAACTTTTCATTTGTATCGCAGCAGGCACCTGTGCGCAACCGTACACAGACTTACCTGCCAGCTACTACCATCTTCCCTCCTCCCCTCCTTCCCCGTCGTCCCTGCTCTCTATCGTCTTGCCCAAATCGTTAGCCCCGACGACAACCGCCAATTGCTCATTTGTCTTGCGGGCACTTGCGTGTGCGGCATTTAAAAGCCGCAAAGTGCGCGGCATGTCTAACGCGGCAAACAAATCAATTTGCCATAAGCATCAACACGCACTCTCTCTCTCACACACATACTCCCTCTCTCTTTCACACACCCACTGGCAGTCGCTTGCTGCGTCTTTTGCCCTCGCTGCGTCATCAGAAGTCGCATTGCGTGCACACCCGCCTGGCTGCAATTACACACTCTGATTGACATGCCAGACACACACACACACACACACACACACACACACACACACACACACACACACACACACTCTACACACTCATGGCAAGAGGCTGCGCTATCTTTTGAGCGCTGAATTGGCCGCTTCCCGTGCCGGCAACGACGGCAACACGAACACGAATTCGCAATTAAGTGATTTTATGGTCGCGTATTTCAATTTATTGCCAATCGAGCGTGCCAGCGAGCTGCCTCTGTTCTGCCCTCCAACCAACCACCCCCTCCCCCTATGCCCTACACGCCTCCTCTTTACTTTGCCACACCATCCTCGTCTTCCCCCTTCCCCTGCATGCCTTGGCCTGGTGACATTGACATGAGCTTTTTGGGCTGCACTGCAGGGCGCAGTTTTTTCACATTAGCCAACACTAGATTTATGGCACATACAGACACACACGCGCGCTTTTTGTTGCGGTTGCTTCTGCTGTCAATGGCTGCACTTCCGTTTCCGCTTACTACGCGTTATCTGCGACCGCGACTTGATTACATTGTACTCTGCCAGAGGACACCACAACAACTTGGCCAAGCACCACCATCGAGTATCTCTCTCTCCCCCTCTCTCTGTCTCTATTCCTTACCTCCACTCCGCGTCTCCCTTGCCTGCTCTACTCTTAATTATGGCTGTGCCAAATGACTGTGCCACGCCCACATATGCACAAGAATTTGCCTTCTTATCTTCGTCTGCTGTGCTTGCCTCCGTTCAAGTCCAATTTCTGCAGGTTGACTTGGCGCAATGGCCCAATGGAGTGTATGCTTTATATAGTACACGTATACACCAGTTCTAACTGAAGTATATTAATTTGGCTGGCTTACTTCGATAAGGCTAAAGACTTAAGAACCTTAGGGAAAGTTAGGTTAGGTTAGGTTTTCTCTTCTTTGTATAGTCTTAAGAATATTCTATTGAACTAACAACTGGTAAGAAAACTACAGTAGAATGTGTGCTGAAACCTTGCTCTACCTCTACCTCTACCTCTACACCTCTACCTCTACACCTCTACACCTCTACCTCTACACCTCTACCTCTACACCTCTACCTCTACACCTCTACACCTCTACACTTCTACACCTCTACACTTCTACACCTCTACCTCTACACCTCTACCTCTACACCTCTACCTCTACACCTCTACCTCTACCTCTACCTCTACCTCTACCTCTACCTCTACCTCTACCCCTACCTCTACCTCTCACCTCTACCTCTACCTCTACCTCTACCTCTACCTCGACCTCTACCTCTACCCCTACCTCTACCTCCTACCTCTACCACCCCTCTACCTCTACCTCTCCCACCCCCACCTCTACCTCTACCTCTACCTCTACCCCTACCTCTACCTCTACCTCTACCCCTACCCCTACCTCTACCCCTACCTCTACCTACCTCCCACCTCTACCCCTACCTCTACCCCCTACCTCTACCTCTGCCCCTACCCCTACCTCTACCTCTACCTCTACACCCCTACCCCTCTACCTCTACCTCTACCCCTACCTCTACCTCTACCTCTACCTCTACCCCTACCTCTACCTCTACCTCTACCCCCACCTCTACCTCTACACCCCTACCCCTACCTCTACCTCTACCCTCTACCTCTACCTCTACCTCTACCTCTACCTCTACCTCTACCTCTACACCTCTACCTCTACACCTCTACACCTCTACACCTCTACACCTCTACACCCTCTACACCTCTACACCTCTACACCTCTACCTCTACCTCTACACCTCTACCTCTACACCTCTTCCTCTATACCTCAACCTCTACCTCTACACCTCTACCTCTACACCTCTACACCTCTACACCTCTACACCTCTACCTCTACACCTCTACCTCTACACCTCTACCTCTACACCTCTACCTCTACACCTCTACCTCTACCTCTACACCTCTACACCTCTACACCTCTCACCTCTATACCTCTATACCTCTACCTCTACACCTCTACCTCTACACCTCTACCTCTACACCTCTACCTCTACCTCTACCTCTACCTCTACCTCTACCTCTACCTCTACCTCTACCTCTACCTCTACCTCTACCTCTACCTCTACCTCTACCTCTACACCTCTACCTCTACCTCTACCTCTACACCTCTACCTCTACCTCTACCTCTACCTCTACCTCTACCTCTACCTCTACCTCTACCTCTACCTCTACCTCTACCTCTACCTCTACACCTCTACCTCTACACCTCTAAACCTCTACACCTCTACACCTCTACACCTCTACCTCTACCTCTACACCTCTACCTCTACACCTCTTCCTCTATACCTCAACCTCTACACCTCTACCTCTACACCTCTACCTCTACACCTCTACACATCTACACCTCTACACCTCTACCTCTACACCTCTACCTCTACACCTCTACCTCTACCTCTATACCTCTACCTCTACCTCTACACCTCTACACCTCTACACCTCTACCTCTATACCTCTATACCTCTACCTCTACACCTCTACCTCTACACCTCTACCTCTACCTCTACCTCTACCTCTACCTCTACCTCTACCTCTACCTCTACCTCTACCTCTACCTCTACCCCTACCTCTACCTCTACCTCTACCCTCTACACCTCTACCCCCTACCTCTACCTCTACCTCTACCTCTACCTCTACCCTCTACCTCTCACCTCTACCTTTACCTCTACCTCTACCTCTACCTCTACCTCTACCTCTACCTCTACCTCTACCTCTACCTCTACCTCTACCTCTACACCTCTACCTCTACACCTCTACACCTCTAAACCTCTACACATCTACACCTCTACACCTCTACACCTCTACCTCTACCTCTACACCTCTACCTCTACACCTCTTCCTCTATACCTCAACCTCTACACCTCTACCTCTACACCTCTACCTCTACACCTCTACACCTCTACCTCTACACCTCTACCTCTACCTCTATACCTCTACCTCTACACCTCTACACCTCTACCTCTATACCTCTACCTCTACCTCTACACCTCTACCTCTACACCTCTACCTCTACACCTCTACCTCTACACCTCTAAACCTCTACACCTCTACACCTCTACACCTCTACACCTCTACCTCTACCTCTACACCTCTACTTCTACACCTCTACCTCTATACCTCTACCTCTACACCTCTACCTCTACACCTCTACCTCTACACCTCTACCTCTACACCTCTACCTCTACCTCTTAACTGCAACTCACCTCAACTTCATTAGCACACTTCGCTACCAGTCTTGCCTCGCACATCGTACAGGGTATTTGGCAGTACAAAGTTCCGCTTTTACAGCCGTCCCCCTTACCCTACTTAGTTGTCCCGCTGCTGTCTGCAACATTTTTAGCTGTTTTCTGGCTGCCATTCACGAAAATTGCAAACAGCTGCTGCCACGAAGCATAAATGCTGAAAGTCTTTCATGTTTTTTGCGTGTCAATGATGCCAACACACACACACACACACACATTAGAGAGGGACGAGGTGTGGTAGGAGGGAGGCGTGGCATCGAAGTGGCGGCGAAAACACAAGTTCAATATGCACGCGCCCGCCTCGTTAGAAATGCTTTAACTATGTGGACGATAGCATTGATGCTATCGCTGCCCACTACCCACTCCCCCTCCTCAATGCCCCTCTCTCTGCATGTGTGCGTGTCTCTGATGTTTTAATACTCTTACAGAGTATATGGTATATTTATTTTGGCAGAATTTAATGACTATCCGCACTGAATTAATTTGATATATCGTATAAACTATCGGTTTTTGTTTGTATAATTTAAACTATCGCAACTTACCATGCAAAACTCCTGTTATATCAGATATATAAATATATATTATATATATATATAATATATATATTGTATCAAAATCGGGCAACTTTAACTTACAGTTAACTTACAGACGATTAAGTAACATGAGGTTTTCAAATGAATGAAACTAAAATTCCATACAATTTGAAGACAAATAGGAGAACTTTATAGTATAGGAAGGGTATAAAGCCTATGGCATATGTCGAAGATGAACTTTCATTCTTCGGTTTTTTCATGTTCCACTTCCGTTGCGCGTTCCACGCTGTCTCCACTCTCTATTCTCCACTTGCCACACCGCCCTCTGGCGCACATTAGCGCTGAATCCCGAAAAAAGTTCCGGATACAGCCCGAATGTTCTATCATGCCCGCTATACCAGCAGCCCCTTCCCCCAATGCTGGCATGTCCGCTTCTATCTTTCGCTCCCACCACGCCTATTTCCGCCCGCCCTCTTCGCGCAGACATCGAGCGAGTGTCATTAGAAACTTTTGCTGCGTGTCGATTTGACGCAGGGGCCAACATTTTGACACATTGGCAGTAGGAGAAGGAGGTAGAGAGATGTAGATGGAGTAGGGGGTGGTAAAGGGAATGGGGGAGAGGGAGAGAAAGAAAGAGAGGGTGACGCTGCTATCGATGATATGTGGGCGGGCGATGCTGCAAGCTTTCTTGTTTTTGACGCATGGCCATAAAAAATGATGATGGGGATCATGCACGTGCTCACGCTCAATTCATCAGGCAAGCCCCACCTACGACATCAGCGAACCAGAAAGAGAGAGAGAGAGAGCGAGAAGGAGCAGGAAAGAGTAGGAGTAACAGATAGGTAGATAAATTGAGGAGTGGCAGCAGGGGCAGCAGGTGCAGGAGGGGGGCAATAGTTGTCCGGGCATCACTGACACTCTGCAAAAATATTGCCATTTAAGCTCCGGACGCATTTACGGCTGACAGGTGCACAAGCTGTCAAGGGAGCGGAAAGGGAAAGGAATACAGAACGTGAGACACACAGATAGAGACAGAGAAAGAGAGAGGGAGAGAGAGAGGGAGAAAGAGAGGGAGAGAGACAGAGACTGAGGTGGAGGTGCCTTGAGTTGCTCGCTCGTCCATAGATTGTCCATGGCCAGTGTGACAGAGCGGAAGCAGCATGAGTGAATGTGAATGTGAATACGAATGTATGAATGATTGCATTCGATTGCATTTGATAGCGAATAATTGCAGCTGCTTGGGATTTGCATCGCATCGGAAATGGCTGTCAATGCATATGAATGCGACGCTTACTGTCGCACGAGGGCACACGGCCAGCTTCAGCCTAATCTCTGAACACGATGTGAGTGCCAGTGAATAGATGCAGTTGGGCCAGTCAGAGAGCATGTCTCTTTGGCCGAGGAAAGGTCACTGCATGCCAATAAATCAAGCGTCAGTTAAGGATGTTTGAATGCACTCATTAATACACTCCCATGCACTCATGAGTGACCTTATGAATACTAAATACTACACCAATCGGCGCTTTTAACTGTTCGCAGTGCAAATCTTGATGCTTTCTTGTGAGTACACTCATGAATACACTCACATGCACTCATGACTGCACTCACGATCACTGAATACTAACACCTATTGGCGCTTTAGCTGTTCGCAATGCAAATCTCGTTGCTTATTTGTGAATACACTCATGAATACATTCATATACATTCATGAATGCCATAATGAATACTAAATACTACACCTATTGGCGCCTTAAGCTGTTTTCCAGTGGCGCTTTAAGCTGCTTCACAGTATAAAGCCTGTTTTTCTATTGTGAATACACTCACTCATTCATGCAAACGATTCACACTCACGAATATTGAAACAGTTTTAACAGCCATGCGACTTAAATTAAATAATTCAAGCAAAAACTAACCCGCTCACAATTCATTCGAACACAGGTGAGTGAGTGCACTCACACACACACTCATGAATAATAGAGCGCACAGCAGCAGCACTCAGGCGCATAACTCACAGTGTCAACTCTCTGCTAGTTGGCAACTAAATATGAGTAAATATGAGCACACTCACAAGCAAATGTGAATGTGAATGCAATCATTGTCACGTACGAATGATTTCCTGCACTCACACACACACACTCGCACTCATACATACACACACACAGTCAGTCGCTTAGCATGCGGCGACTAACCTCGAACAGATGCTGCGACAGCCCGCAAAAGACATTTAACACTTGGGTCCTTCCCTCCCCCCCCCACCCATCACTCCACACAGCCGACACCCTATACTCCATCTGTCCCTCTTCCACCTTCCCGCTCTCCCTCCCCCTTCCCTTTGCCGCTCGCTTCGTATGTCCATCAACGCAATGAGATGGAAATCAGCTTGGTCAGCATTTTATTGGTTCTCCTACTCCTCTTCCTGCTGCCACTGCTGCTTGTCTGCCCTCCACAGATTGTGGCCTCCTGCTGGTTAACAGTTGGCAGCTCAAGCCCGCCCACTACACCGCCCCCTTGCACCCTTGCCCCCTGCACACCCTTCGTCTTCATTCCCTTTGGCAGTTGCAAATTATTCATGTTTTTTTCTGCAGCATTCACGCTTTATGCTCTTCGCGTTATTCTTGTGTATTTCATCTGCAATTTGTTATTGCTTCGCAGGGCAATAGAAGAGAGATGGGGGTGCAGGAGAGGTTATAGAGGGTGTGGTGTGTGGTGTGTGGCAGAGGTGGGGCAGGGCAAGGCAGGGCAGCAGGTTCCTCCACAACGAACGTGTTTGTGTTCCCAATGCCAGCGACGAGGGCGACAAATGGCCAGCAAAGTGCTCTGGGTGGCAGCACCTTGTGGCCACACTTCATGGGCAGAAGGGGCAGGGGGGGTCTCTGCACTCGGCGCATGTTGAATGCAATAAGCAACACAACAACAACAGGGGCATGAAGTGAATGCGGCCAGTTTATCGTCCACACTGACTGCGCGCATCCTTCTCCTGTTCCTTCTCCCGCTGCTTCTCCCCCTCGTTTTGCCATTGTTCGTCGCAGTGTTTTTTATTATTCATGCGCTACCAACACCAGCCCTTACCTCTGCCCCCTCTCCCGTGTGTGTTGTGGCAGCTGCAGTTGCATATTCCGACACCGTCAAATTTTGTTGCTCAGTTATCATTCACATGCATTCACAATAATTGCGTGTAAATTTCAAGCGTTTAAAAAGTCAGCGCAGAAAACGTTAACAAAATCCCTCAAAAAGCTAAAAAAGCCAGATTAATGCCTGAAAAATGGCAAAAAAAAATAGACAGACAAAAAAACCGCCTCGCGTCGAGTGTGTTTGACCAGCGCACAGCGCCCTCTGCGGTTGAATATGTGTACTATATGCACACACACAGACAAACACACACATGCTTTCAAAAAGGGTGGGGAAGTGGCAGTGGTAGTGGCAGAGGGGGGAGGGAGCAAGAGCAAGAGATGAACGAAAGTGCCTTGGCTAAGTTAAGTGAATATTCGGTTAACTTTTCATAAGTTTGCATAAAGCACTTAGGATCTGTGTAAGGGGCTCTTACAAGATAAGCAACAACATTTTCGTGAGTGTATTCACAAGTAACCTATATCTGTATTTCCAGTGTATGTAAGTAACGATTCTAGCTGCAGATTTGAAACTTAAACAGTAACCGCTTAAGATCTTTGCAACCTTATTTTACTTATGTTATTATAGCCGAGTGAACATTGAATGAGATTAAACATGCACGACAGCTACTGTCGAGTATGCTCGACTGTGATATACCCACCTTTAATTGGTCGAGCATACGATTACTCTTTTTAATCCAATCTGTATCAACTTCAAACGATTCTAAATCGATTTACAATGATTATATAGTATAAGTATTATAGAAAATTGAATGTTTAGATAATAATATTTAGATAGATTATTATTTAGAAGAACTATATTATTTCTATTGAAAGCATTTATGTCGTGTCCCGTTCAATCAGGTCTCGAGGGTGGTGGAGTTTCAGTCTTCTTCTCGTTCTTCTCCGATGGCTGGCAGTTCTTTGGGCAGCGATGCTTACTTGAGATGAGATTCTAGTCTCTCCTTATACTTTTATCTCCTGTATCCTGTCTTCAATTTTAGGCACCTTCCGATCGGGTTCAATATTTCTGCGCCTGTGATCCTTCTCAGTGTTTTCGCCTGACCAAAACGATTTCTTTAATATATAACTTAAATGTATTTTGTGTTGCATACTTTGCAGGGAGCGGAATCATTAACTTCATAAAATTATATTGGTAATAACTTCTCTGTTAATTATCCGATCGCAAGCAAATTTATAGAAATCATTTGGACGTTCATGGCTATTGAGTGTACGTTGATAACTATCGGTTTTTATGGATTTACAGCGCGGAAGGGAGAGTAACCAAGATCTTAAATGATCACATGCAGAATTGCGACATTTTTTCATATATTTTTGATAGTCCAAACTCTTATGTTTCCTGAGATGTAGTTTTGTCATACGGACAAACAGACGGACATGGCTCTACTCGACTCTTGATGCTGATTAATAATATGAATATATATGAATATATATGTATATATAGATTGTAGGGACTGCCACGCCTCCTTCAGCCTGTTGGCTAGAATACCCTGCTAGCCTATGGCTACTGGGTATAAACAGAAGCTGCTTACAATCTTTGCAGTTAAACTGCCTTAAAGTCTTATCTTACTTATGTTATCATGGCCCATTGAAGACTAAATAAGATTGAATAAGCGGCAGGTACTTTCTTAATCCCGACTCTCAATTTCTTTCAGTGTATCCCTCATTCTTGGTATATTTTAAACTAGAAATATGCATAGATATTCAACGCTTGACAACTATCCAGGACAGGATGCGTCATATAGCCAGTTAATAAATATTTATGATGGCAATATATGCAATACACACGCCATGTACATGGGGTATACATGAGATATACATGAACTACATGGAATACACGTAATTTGCAGCAATCTGCAAAGCAAATTCGAAAGACTCCATAGACGATGCTCGCTGCAGGATTTAAAAATACAACTCGTTAAGAGCTGACGATGTTGCAGCTCCTTAGCTCCGCCTTCTTCTGCTCCTCCTTCTCCTCCTCGGCTCTCCTCCCACTGCCGCTAGCACTCCCACTTGCTCTGACTCCACCTGACTGCCAGTTGGCCTTGTCTGGCGGGGCGCACTAACGTTTTGTTGTTAAGCCATTGGAATTTATGGCGTTGTTTACACAAAAATTGCATTCGCCTTGCAGTTGAGTAAACACGCAACCGAAGGGGACAGGGGAAGGGGCGAAAGGCCAAAGCAGAATACAAGTAATACAATGTAAGGCAACAGCAAGAAAAACAACAACGACAACAATAGGAAAAACAATTTGGCAAGTCAAATTGAAATGACTCGTTGCGAAGGTTCCCAACGAGACGCGCTTAATGAATGCCAATTACGACTGAAGGAGCTGCTCCAGCTGCTGCAGCTGCTGCTCTGCAGCTTGATTATGCTGCCGATTTCAATAACGCGCGCATTGTCAATTGAAGGCGCAGATTGGAGTGCAACAAAGGGCGACTTACGTTGCGTATACGCGATGCGTGTGTCAGTTTGTGTGCGTGTTAATTAATGTGCCGCCGGGCAGGGCCACGTGCAGGCGCTGTAGCTACACATAACTAGCTAAAAGCCTGTCTGGCACTGCCAGAGAGGGAGAGAGGGAGAGAGAAAGAGAAGGAGAGAGAGAGAGAGAGACAAGGCAACCTGAACCATCTGAGAAGCGGACAAAGGCGCCGCGGCGCTGTCAAGCGTCAGTGTGTGCGGCGTGTGCGGCATGCGGCATGAGGCATGTTGCTGTCAGTTGACGCATAAACAACGAAATTGCATTTAGCCATAGCTTAAGCCGTAGTCGACCTACGTAGCCGTAACCAGCCCCGCAGCCAGAGCAGGAGTCGCAAGAGTCGGAGTCGCAGTCGGAGTCGGAGCCGTAGCCAGTTTCGACTAATAACTAATTAGGAATTGTGATCGGAGCCGTAATCCGATTGTGGCCACTGGGCACTGAGAGAAATTTCCGTTCTACATCTGTTTTCTTGCCCATAATAATTTGTCATATGCGGCTTTGGGGGGCGTGCCAAGGTGCGAGACGATACGCAAAGCAATCATAAAATGTGCTTTTCGGTTGGCTTAATGTGATTGTCGGGCCACATGTAAGTAATGAAAGCAGTCGATTAACACCAACACAAACACACACACAACAACACACACACAAGCACATGTGGCAGTCGGGCAGGAGTGTAGCGGCATTCGCATTAAGTATACGTCGTGTGCGGCCGCAAAAGGCAGGCGACAAAAGCGACCAGCGCAAAGGTCCGTTTAACTTAACGTTTCCCACGCGGGCAACAACATCTGGCACACATACACAGACACACACACACAGATGGACATACACAAACACAAACACACACACATACACACACAGGGCCCAGGCACACCTTGAAGCCAGCCAGGCGGTCTTAAAGTTGGATTGATGCTGCCCCGGAGAGGCATAAAGTGTGCGAGCCACAGAAATAAAGCAAGTTAATTTGATGCTGCTGCCTCAATGGTTGCTGCTACTGCTGCTACTCCTATTTCTACTGCCATTTTTGCTGCTCTTTCTACTCCACTTGCAACTACCCAAACATGATGCCTTTCTACTCCCCTATTCCTATATATTGTTCCATTTACCTTTCTGTTCTATCTCTTGCTTCTTTCATTAACACTGTCTTTGCTTTGCACTACGCTACTTCTGTCTTTACTCCTATTCCTATTACTTTCAAACTCTTCTTTCCCTTCTATTCCCCTTTTTCCTGTTCCTACTTCCATTTGTCTTTTACTACTTCCATTTGCGCAGCCACAGCTAGTTTCCCTTTGAGTTACCCTTCAACTGTCTTTCCTTATTTCACTCCGATTGATACTCTACTACTATTTCTAATCCCAATTCGAACACTTCGCGTAGAATTCTTATATTATTTTTCCCTAAACCATAAGGCTTCCTGTTTATCTATCCTTCTGTCTGCCTCTCTGTCTGTCCTTCTATCTGATTGTCTATCTGATTCTTTGCCTGTCTCTTGTTAGCCTCTACTTCTCTGTTTATCTGTCTATTGATCTGACTCTTGCTCTGTCTATCTCTATGTCTATCTTTCTGTCTGTCTGTCGGTCTGTCTGTCTGTCTTTCTGTCTTTCTGTCTTTCTGTCTATCTGTCTGTCTATGATTCTGTCTGCCTCTTTCTCTGTCTGCTTATCTACTTGTCGTTGCAGAGACTGTCTATCTGTCTGTCTCTCTGACTGTACTATTTCTTTATCTGTTTGTGTCTCTCTTTATATATCTGTCTCCCTATTTCTCTGTAAGACGCTGTTGGTCTATCTCTTTATCTATCTTTATGTCTATATATCTGCTAATCTGTCTGTCTGTCTTTCTGTCTTTCTGTCTGTCTGTCTGTCTGTCTGTCTGTCTGTCTGTCTGTCTGTCTGTCTATCTGTCTGTCTATCCCCATGTCTGCCTCTTTCTCTGTCTGCCCACCTACTTGTCGTTGCTCTGACTATCTCTCTGTCTGTCTCTCTGACTGTCTTTCTATTACTTTATCTGTTTGTCTTTCTGTTTCCCTATTTCTCTATAAGACAGTCTGTCTGTTGGTCTATCTCTATATCTGTCTCTCTGTCTGTCTGTCTGCCTCGATGACTGTTTATCTGCCTGCGTCTGTCCGTCTCTTTATTTACTTCCCTGTCTGTCTTTCAGTCTCTCTGGCGATCTTTGCTGTCTGTCTGTTTGTCTTCTATATGTTTATCTGTCTCAATGTCTGTCTCCCAATTATCTATTAGTCTGCCTTTCTTTCTACTTGTCAGTCCCTCTATTGCTCTATCTTTCTATCTGATTGTCTCTTTGTCTGTCTGTCTCCCTATTTCGCGGTCAATCAGTCCATCTGTGTTTGTCCGTCTCTATGACTATATGTCTGTATTTCTTTCCGTCTCTTTACCTGCCTGTCTTCCTATCTCTCTATCGATCAGTCTCTCTGCTCTTCTCACTTCCTCTCTGTCTGCTAATCTGTCTCTCTGTCTGTCGTTTTGTCTGCTCGTCTGTTGCAACCTAAACTAGTCTGAGCTGAATCGCAGCTCAATGCTGGCTTAATTGATTAACGCCAACGCTAATTGGCATCCCGCGTCGCATCCTGTGCGAATGTGCGAAAACTGCAGGTGCCTCTTAATGATGCAGGAAATGAGTTAATGCGTTCCCTGCCCATCTGCATCCTCCCCACCTCCTGCTCGGCTTGACTGCAGGCAAGTTAATTGATTGGCGACAGCAGAGTAGTGCGGGTGGAGGAGGGGCAGGACTGGGCAGCTGTTGTGCATATTGTCGGCAAAGTCATTAAACGACGCGCTTACTAATCAGCTTATCATTATTACACTGTCCAACAGGATACGATCCAGAGGGGGAGGAGGGGCATAAAAATGCTTATAGCTTGTGGCCTAAGCGCATTAGGAGCATAGTTTGTTCATCTCAGACGCAGACAAAAGGCGACAGACAGAGACAGAGACAGAGAGAGAGAGAGAGAGAGAGAGAGTAGAGTGAGAGAGGGAGACGAACGTAAAAATAAATCAATTAAATGATTTTCGGGGAAGCCGAAAGCCAAAGCGAAAGCCAAAGTCAAAGCCAAACGAAAAGCTAATTAGCTTTGTCCACTGAGAAGCTGGCTTAGCCAAGGCAAGCGCAAGGGGGCGGAGGGCGTGTCTGGTCGAGCATATTGTGATGCCATTATCCGTGTATCATTAATTTAATGTGTGGCACATTAATTGCCGCATTGCGCATACGCAGCGTTGTGCCGCAGATAGTCGATAAGCATAACGAGCACAAACAGCAAATGACTTGAGTCTGTCTCCCTCACTCACTCCCCTTCTGTATCTGCATCTCTGTCACTCTTTCTCACTCTCTTTCTCACTCTCACTCTCACTTTCACTCTGACTCTCATCACACAGGCAGCACAGCGAATCCGGACGCGAAGCGACTCTACGACGATCTGCTGAGCAACTACAATAAACTTGTGCGTCCCGTGGTGAATGTCACCGACGCGCTGACGGTGCGCATCAAGCTAAAGCTATCGCAACTGATTGATGTCAATCTAAAGAATCAAATAATGACCACAAATCTGTGGGTGGAGCAATCCTGGTACGACTACAAGCTCAAATGGGAGCCCAAGGAATATGGTGGCGTCGAGATGCTGCACGTTCCATCCGATCACATCTGGCGGCCAGACATCGTTCTTTACAACAAGTGAGTAGCACCAGAACACACACACCCTGTATACTACAATATATATATAAACTGCTGTTGCCTTGCAGCGCCGATGGCAACTTCGAGGTGACGCTGGCCACAAAGGCCACCCTCAACTACACAGGACGCGTGGAGTGGCGTCCGCCGGCGATTTACAAAAGCTCCTGTGAAATTGATGTCGAATACTTTCCGTTCGACGAGCAAACATGCGTCATGAAGTTCGGCAGCTGGACCTACGATGGATTTCAGGTATGTAGTTGACCAGGCCTTAGTTCTCTCCCCTTCCTCTGTTCTTTCCTGCCACTCCCCCCCTCCCTCCTGCTCTCCCCACAATTCGTGGGGGCATTCGTTACGCTCGGTCTATTAAGTGGCGCACGAAATCGACAACAAATTGCGTGCTGCACTACTGCCAGAGTTGCCAAGAGTATTAAGGCAGCACTGTATATGGCAAGTTCGCATAGGTTAATGTAGTTCACTATTTCTGTCTATATATGTATTCATACTTGAATATATTACCAAACTTCATGGAGATCGATGCATGAATAAATGAGCTATGTGTAGTATAGAATATCAACATGGCAAGCAAAGCCAAAGCTGCTTTTAATACCCTGTAATCAAAGCAGAAGAGTTGTATAAAAGAAGTAGCATGCTCATCTACTTTAAATAAGACATTTTCGAGTTCTTACCTCACGCTATGTTACTGAAATTTACTCCATGGCATCGAGAAGTTTGGCCCTTTCTATTATTTGTATTCTATTTATATTAAATATTAAATATTAGCAAATATTACTATTATTTGATTGGGAGATCTATTGTACTCCCTGCTGAGCTTAGAGCTGTCTGTCTAGTCTAGTAATTCTATGGGAATTCATCATGGTCAACCTTATCTCATTTACTTCGAGAAGTTGCTTGCCTAACCACACATTTCTTACAACAGTATGCCGGACATACTGTGAGTAATTCTTGTCTTTTAATATGTAAATAACTTCTATGTTTAGCACAAAGTTGCATACTTTTCAGTGCTACCTTATTAAAATAATTTTTTAAATAACTTCTATGTTAATTATACGATGGCAAGCAAGTTTTCAGAAATCATTTAATTATTTTGTTTATCAAAAATGAAAGGTCCTGCATCACGCTAAGAACTCGATTTTTATCAATTTACGCGGGCGGAAAAGAGGCGTGGCCAAGTTAAAATATCTGTGTACAATACTAACACATATTGACACCAAATTTGGCAGCCCTAGCTATTTTATTCTCTGAGATCTAAGCGCTCATACAGATGGACAGACAGTTAAAACCAAGCTATAATACCCTTCTACCCCAAGGGTAGCAGATATAAACAAAACTGAACCTTTCAATATACTTCTACTTTACCAGACTACCAAATATTGACAACTCTAATCTAGAGCTGGAGAAACATCGATGGTACATTGATGTTTTATGTTTTATGAAAGACATCAGCAAACATCGAAGTTTCTCCGGCTCTACTCCAATCTTTTAATGAACTAACGAGTTATGTGTCGTGTAGAAGGAAAGATAGCAAGCATAGCTTGTATTCAGCTTGTAGAATGAATTGTGAACACTTTTTCACCTGTGACTCTTGTGAATTTCTTTGCGTTCATCGCACAAGGATTTGTTGCGATTTAAAGACAAATTTATCCTCAATTTTGTTGTGAGACTTTGCTCAGTTCGACATTTGACATTTGAGATATGGTATGCTAGCCAGCTCCCTGCTCGGATAATTGGAATGTGAAGAGTGCATTTTGTGGGGCAGCAGTTTTATGGACACGTTGTCGGCATAGAAATCTCTGAATTATAGGATTGCCTATTTGCAATGTGACTTTTTGTGCTACGAATTCGTTGCTTCTTTTTTTCTCTTGTATTTGCACTTTGACAAATTGTGTAGCTTGGGGGGTAGAGGAGTAGTAGGAGGGGCCAGAGGCTAACTGGGTGACAGGGTGACTCCAGCAGCCAACGGGTCCTGCGCCTGCTTTAGTGGCTATAAACCGAAATTCGCTCATAATTCGTTGCTGCTCGCATTGAGTTTTTCACATTTTACGGCCGCACACACACATCTCCAGCTAGGAAAGAGAGTGGAGAGTGAGGTGGTGGAGGGGGAGGGGGACTACAGCGGCAATGAGGACACAATGAGGTAGCTTGACACCTGCCAGCCAAGGCGACGAGGCGTCGAGGTGATGAGGCAATGAGGCAATGAGGTGAAGCCTCGTAAACTGAGGCGACTGCGAGAGAAAGAGAGACAGTGTGGCATGTGCGGTGTATGCCGCATATGGCATGTAGCAGGCAGAATCATGCAGCAAATGCCACATGCCACATACGGCATGCGGCAAGCAGCTTAGCGCCGCCATCAGCTACCTGCTGCCTGCTGCCTGCTACCTGCTCTCTGCTGTCTGCTGCCAGCTAATGAAGTGGCATTAGAGCCCAAGCTCGTTGCAAATGAGCCGACAAATGGCCCACGACTGCAGTGGGGTGACAACTCTTTAACCACACACAGCAGAGCAGCGTGTGCACAGTATGCTACTGGGGCACACAGGGTGATTCATGCGAGCCAGTAAGAAGCAAACGGCACCACAAAAAAGATGGCAACTCTCTCGAAATGTGACACATGCGACGCGACTCTAATCAAAACTGTTTGGCCTCGAGTAGTTGCAGGTGTGTGGGAGTGAGGTGTTGGTGTGTGTGTGTTGGTGTGTGTGTGTGTGTGTGTGGTGTGTGTGTGTGTGTGCGTATGTGCTGCCAGAGCAGCTTCGTATTGCAATTGCCTCGACCGAGGCTAGCAGATTCTACAAAGCTGCTGCGTAATGCAACGCACTGCGTAAACTGCTTGTCATTTGCACAGAGCAGGCCGTATATCACACACACACACACACACAGACACACAGAAATGCACATACACAAATTAACCACAGAGTTGCCAAAGGCAAAGCAAAAGTCGAAGCCAAAGCCAAAGTGAAGCAAAGAGCAGAAAGCAGAAAGCAGAAGCGATAACCGATAGATGCCTTAAGCGTTTTGCATGTGTTGCCCCATTGACCAGGCTAATGCGCGAAGTAGCAAAGGCAAAGAAACAGCAGTAGCAAGAGCAGAAACAGGAGGGAAAGGGAGAGGAGAGAGAAGGAAGCCAGCAGCTGGCAAATGGCAGGCGAAGCTAAGCGGCAAAGCTGCCAGGTAAGCACTAAAGCCTGAGGAAATGGGGGCCAATTGCAGATATTCAAAGGGAACTAACAGGTAAACCGAAGTAGGTAAGCTCACCGAACGATAGGCGATTATCGATAAGTGAAACGCAACGATAAACAGCAGTACCAGCAGCAGAAGGCAGCTAAGGGATTAAGAGATTGAAATGAAAATAAGATAAAGCTAAAATTAAAAGCTTACACATTGTGCTTGCATTAAAAGCTTACATTATCGTTACTGTGTGTCTACTATCGATAACACAATTAAATGCAATGCCAATTTGCAGTTATACGAACTAGAACCTTTCAATTCACACTGAGAAATAGTCTTCTAATTATCGAACTACTATCGAATAGTGTTTATCGAATATAACGTTTATTGAGATATGATTATGCAGTTTGCACTCAATGCTATCAAGTTATTATCGAAAATCGTATAACGATTTATTTGATCAATTTATTTAATTGTATCTTAGTTAGAATTAACTGGAATTCCGCAATACGCACACAATCTCTGTCAGTGCTATCGATATTCACTTAACGCATACTGATATCTGCTGCTATCATTTATCTTTCATATTCTTCTCCTCTCTCTCACTCTCTCTGTCTCTATCGGAGTTGTTACTTGTAATTGTCAATCAGGCTGAGGCATTCACTCAGCTCACTTAACTTCTACATTAAGCTGGCACCCACACGTGCGCACACTCACACACAATCTCTCTCTGAAGTACACACACACACAGAGACCGAGACACACGGGCACACTTGGCAGCTGGCACTAATTTGCTAAAAAGCCAACGTTCATTTGGTATTAAAAGGCGAAGCGCTAACAACATTTGACACGCCACGACACAACACGACAAGCACAAAAACGTGGCTACTTGCTTTTATTGTATTCTACGTGCGACTGTCGGTGTGTATTGCTGTGTGTGTGTGTGTGTGTTGGCAATTGTTGTAATGTTGTTGTCGCTTTCAACGCCTCATTGTTTGAGGGGCAGAACGAGGACGAGGATGAGGACGAGGACAGAGCGGTCACATCTTTGTGGTGCGCATAAATCAACCGCAATAAGCGGTATCAACAGACTCGTATCATAAAATATTTATAAACTCTCCTGAGGCAGCAGGACACAGGCGAGAGAAGCAGACAGCAAGAGAGAGAGAGAGGGGGAGAGAGAGGAAGAGGAAGAGAATGGTCGCCTCATTGCGAATTGAAAGCATTTGCACATTGTCTGTCAGCTCAGGACGAATGTGCCAGCTACTTTCAGCCCTCTCACTCGTTCTCTGACTGCTTCTTCCCTCCTCTATCACTCTCTCTCACTCTCTGTCTCTTTCTCTGGCTAGCAGAGCATCTTTCAATGTCGGAAATATTTCAGTAAATCGTAACTTCCTCGTAGTGAAATTTCCGCTACCACTTAAAATAACAATTTCCGCTTCAGCAGTTTCAGTTGCACTTGCAACAGCATTACCCAGCTACAGTTACAGTTATAACTGTGAGGCAGCACCTGCAGCTAGCAAAGCTCACCCACATCCTGTCTGATTATGCCACAGTTGTGGTTGCTGCTGCTGCTGCTGTTGCACGTTGCCCGTTCACGTTGAAAGGCAGCGTAGGTCGATTGCCTAATTTCGTGTCGAGAAAGCAGAACATGCCTATGCCAAGCTACCTTCCTCTCTCTCTCTCTCTCTCTCTCTCTCTCTCTCTCTCTCTCTCTCTCTCTCTCTCTCTCTCTCTCTCTCTCTCTCTTACTCCCTCGCTCGCTGCGTGTGTGTGCTTAATAGGCTTCATAGGCTCAATTTTCACACTTGATTTTGCAGGAAAACGACGTCATTGCCGCACGTTCCCTCTCTCTCTCTCCTCACTTCAATTGTTGCACGCGCCTCATGCCTCATGCCTCGCAGAAATCGAATTAACGTCACTTTTCAAATTTCACGCTTTTCTCATCGCACACCTTTGTGCACAGCGTGCCAGAACAGGGAGAAGAGAGGCCAGACTGAGGCAGTCAGTCCAAAAAGAAGCAGCAGAAATAATAAAGCCGCACCGCACGCGCCTATGCCTCGTGCCCCATTGCTCTCCCTCTCACCCTCTCTCCCTCTGCCTCGTTCACTATATGCAAGCTCATTGAGGCATGAACGCACGACAGACAGACAGACAGACAGACAGCACATCCGCCCAAAAAGGAGAATCATATCCAGGCAGCAAGTGCGAAAAAATTGATAGCAAAGCTAAAGAAGTTCTCATGCACTCAGCTGAGTTCGATCTGCAGTTGAAGGGATCGAAAAAGTGTGAGAATTACAAGAGATTGGAAAGAGTTTTGTTTTGAATGTCTTGGAAATAAGTATAACATAATATAAATAGTATAATAGTTACTAACAATATATAAAGATTGTGCATTTAAATATCTCAATTCTCAACTTTAAATATCATAAAATATAAAGTAAATTACAAATATATTACAAAATACTTTTTAAATTAGTACTTTCAAGAATAATCTTCCAAATTTGATATATTTATTTTTGTATGTTTATTTACTTTATTACCTTTAGCTGAAACATAAACAATAAAAATATAGGAACACAGCACAGTAACAATTAACGCAATAAGAAATATAAAATAATACAAATTTAAATAAAATCAAGTACTTAAAAAAGGGATCTGCTGGGAAGATGTCAGTGGTTCTTTCTAAGTTTTCTTTTATGTTCTTTTTTGCCAACCGTGTTGTCAATGCATTTGGGTGAATTCCAAATCGTTGAAGTTATCTAAATGTCAAGGTCCTGTTCATGAATGAAACCTACTTACTTCTGCGAGATCTTAAGAGGTAGCACAGTGCTCTGTATACTTATGATGCCGCAGGAGTGTGGACTTGAAGCACAGTCCTAAAAAGAATAATGTTCAAATTGTAATCAAATTAAAAATTATTGCAAATTCCCCCGCGATGAACTAAGTTAATTAATTTCGCTTAAGGCCACAACAATAAACACAATAATAGAATAAAAATGTCGCAAGTTCTTCATTGTCGAGAATTTCACTAAGCTCATTTGTGCAGCTGTCATTCGTCGTTATGTTTAAGGATCTGTTAAGGTAGAGCGAACAGCATGAGGGGGAACAGCAGACTGTTGCCTGCTTTTAAGGGTAGCGGAGTGAAACAAATTGTTGCCTACTTCTCAGCGCTGTGCGTAAGCAATCCTTCGTTTCGAGCTCGGAATCAGCGTTAACTCGTTAACTAACTAATTAACTTAAATGATACTTGTCGTTGTGTAGCTTAGGGTCAGCCACCACTCTCCCCTCTCCTCGTTCGCTGCCCTGCCCTGCACGCTTTGTATGTCAATTTAATCGACTTAATATGAATAATCCTGTGCGGTGGCACATCAGGGTGCACAGCAAAGTGGCAGCTGGCGCTTTTGTAGCGCAAGGTGGCTGCCTTACAATAAGGCACACGCACACGCACACACACACATATACTGCACGTTGCTGGCATGCCAATTGCAGCGTCCTGTCCACATCCTGTTTCGCATGTTTCTCCCTCTCTCCCTCTCTGTCTCTCTGTCGCTATCAGCTGTATGTCAGCTGCATTCGTGCCGAACTGACTAAAAATGAAACTGAAATTGAAGTGCAGCTTGGCCAGCTTGGGCAGCTTGGGCAGCTTGACTAGCTTGACTAGCTTAGCTGCTGCTCCAGCTCTTTCTCGCTCTTTCTCCTGCCCCTCACCTGCTGCTGCTCCTTCCTTCATCTGCAACTAGCTCAGCTTCTGCTGCTGCCGTGTTCGGCTCTCGTGTCAAGTGGATTTTGCTTTTTGTGTTCGCCCAACTCATTGTACCGCTCCCTCTGCCCCCTTCCCCCAGATCCTTGTGAACCCTTCTACAAATCCAGTTACCCATTCTCATCCAGTTGTAGCTACGAATTGAGCTAAGTTTCTCAGCTTGCAGCTCAATTATGTGCGCTGTCAACGTTTGTAATCCTGTAATTGTCTAATCACTCACTCTCTCTCTCTCTCTCTCTCTCTCTCTCTCGCTTGCATACGCAGGTGGATCTGCGGCACATCGATGAACTGAACGGCACCAATGTGGTCGAGGTGGGCGTGGATCTGTCCGAGTTCTACACGTCCGTTGAATGGGATATACTCGAAGTTCCTGCAGTGCGGTAAGTTTTCTCATGCAACTATAATACAACAGCAATAGCAACAACAACAACAACAACAACAACAACAACAACAACAGTAACAGTAACAGTAACAGCAACAACAACAAACAGTTGCAGTGCTTGGCAGCTGCTTTGGCAACTTTTGGCCGCTGTCACAAAACACAAACACAAATCTTTCGAATGTCAGAGCGCATTTTGGAGGCCAAGCGGGCCAAGGCAGGTCGAGGATGCAAACACAGGACGCCAGACGACAACTTGCTGATGACTCTGAGGCAATGTGGGCGTGGCCCCACTAGTTTACCGCCAATATTTACACTTGTACAGCGTCGTCTGCTTTGCCACCTCCTCTCCCCCCTCTCCCTCCACCTCCTCACCACCTTCTGCTGCTCGTCTTCGTGTCGGCGAAAAGTTTTTAAATTAAAAAACTTTGGCGCCGCCTGCCAAAGGAACAGCTCTCCTGGACAGCGCCCAGACATATGTGTGTGTGTGTGTGTGTGTGTGTGCGTGCTGGTGTGTGTGTGTGTGCAGCGCCAACTAAGCAGCTGCACGAGACTGTTGTTGTTTAATTGCCACGCCCTCATTTCCCTCTACCTGCAGCAGGCAAAGCGAGGCAAAACGACGCGAGGCGACGCGACTGAACGCGATGCGGCACGCTTGTGTGCACACACATCAGCAATTACCCGCTCAGCAACGGGGGCTGGCTACAACGAGGGGGCTGGGCGGTGCCAGGGGGCGTGGCCCTAATGCGTTTAGCCCAAGACAAAGGCAACATTTCAAAGACTTTTCGCCCACTTTGTTGCGCCTAGAAAAGTGCCAAAAAAGGGGAAGGAGAAAGAGAGAAGTGAGGGAGAGTGCGAAGAGTATGAAAAGGAAAGGGGAGGGGGGTGTTGGGGGGGGGGGTAGGGTAAAACTTATTTCCTTGAAACAGCCTTTGAAGTGGGCGGAGCGATGCTCGGTGTGTGCTGGCAGCAAATTAATAAGCAGCACACACACACACACTCGCACACACACACACCCCTGCTAACACACACTTGGCGCAAATACTTTAATTTCGCAATTCGCTTTTGAAGATAATGGAAAAATAACATGAATGAACGCGTTCGCAGGCGTAACAAGGACATTTTTGACGATTTCCCAAAACGAAACAAAACGAATCGATGCAAAGTGCAGACAAAATTGAAACAAAGAAGAGAAACAAAGAGGAAACAAGAATAAGAAATCATAGTAAAGAATACTTGAAAGTTCCAACTGTATTTTCGGATATTTTCATGCATAGAAAAAGCAAAAGGAAGAGTGCGACAAAACGAAATGCATAAGCAAGTTGAGAAAGTTGAGTTGAAAGACTTTTTTAAGAACTTCTTTGGTAAATTTTCCAGAATTGGTTAAGAATATAAATGTTTATTATAAACTAAAGTTTGAAGCCAGTTCAAAGTATTCCCACTTAGCAGAAAATTCTATTAACCAGACATTTTTCTATTGCTTATACCCGCTACCCATTGTGTAGAAGGGTATCATAATGCAGGACAGTTCATTTTTGGTAAATACAATGGCTATCAACGCCCAAATGATTTCAGAAAATTTGGTTGCAATCGGATAATTAACATAAAAGTTATAAGGGAAATAATTTTAGAGAGTTAATGATTTGTGCTACCTGCAAAGTATGCAACATAAGATATATCACAGTCGAGCACACTCGCCTGTAGCTTGTCGTGCTTGTCTAAACTATAAAACAATGCTTAGAGCACTTAGAGGGCATCTCAATCGGCAACAAACTTTGCATTGAAGCGATGCTCTCCACAAAATACACACAATTTATTATTATTACTAGTTAAGGTTAAAGCAATAGTAGTGCCCCCTTATGAGTGCGCGTGCTAATGAGACGAGGAAACCTTTTCCATGATCATTTTGCAAATTCAACAAAGTTGATTATGCGAAAGTTTCGTTTCAATTATGGTCGAAGTTTATTAAAACATAATCAAAATATTTTCACAGTAGATTCATTTTTCATTTTATATTTTCATCTTTTTTGAGGGACTTCTCTCAAATTGCTTTGCTTTTCGCTTTACTATGGCTGCCGTTGCTCCTCTGCTGCCTCTGCTGCTGCTGCTGCTGCTGCTGTCGGGGAATTTGCCACAATTTACGGATTACCTGGGCAGAGTTCATTTTCCTTCGGTTTCAGTTTCGCTTTCAGTTGACTTTTGCTCGCCTGTGTGTGTGTTTGTGTGCCTGTGTGTGTTTGTGCCTGTGTGTGTGTTTGTGTGTGTGTGTGTGTTTGTGCGTTTGTGCCTGTGTTTGTGTGAGTCTTATGACCATGGCCCGCACAAAAATTTGATTACACTTTTGCGACGTTTTTACAATATTTTTGTTCTGCTTTTATTGTGAGTGTGTGTGTGTGTGTGTGTCTGTGTGTGTAAACGAGCGTGTGTGTTGTTGTATACTTTTCTATGTGTGTGTGTGTTTTTGTTGCTCGACCATTTATCCAGTTGAACACCTTGATTTAGTCCTCGGCTTTTTTATGAGCGCGCAGTGTTGCCTGATTTTTTCTCCGTTTTCTATCCCCCATTCCCCACTCCCTTTCCCCAACCCCTCTTCCTCCACCTCCACCTTGTTGTTGTTGGTTTTGCTGCTTGCTTTTTTCTTTTTGTATTTTTGAAATTTGCCCAGGGGGGAAGGGGGGTGCAACGCAGCACACTGAACCGAAATTTAAGAGCAAAACAGAACTTTCTGCTGCTCCAAATGTCATAAAAAGAGCTAAAAACGGCTAAAAGAAACAACATTTTGGCGACAAAACAGCAGCGACAGAGGCTAACGATTGTTGTCGTTGTTGTGGCTGCTGTTGTTGCTGTTGTTGCTGTTGTTGCTGTTGCTGCTACCTTCGTTGTCATTGGCACGCTCGACAGCCACAAACATGTCGCGACGCACGTCGCCGTTTCGGCTGTCCGTGAAAGTGTTGTTTATGTCCCAAGAGCACAAAGGACACACACTAGCACACCCTTCCACCTACCCCCCCTTCAATCCCCCTTCCCCTTCCCCAACATGCTGCAAAACAAAACCCAAGCAAAAACTGCTGCTGCTGCTTCTGCTGCTGTTGCTCACCTGCTGCGTGGAGGGAGTGCAAAGTGCAAGCGTCGTTGTGTGCGGCTTGTGGCAAGAAGCAGCACCACTTGGCTGCCACTGCCAAGACACGCACACAGGCACGCACGCACCCATTAGAGACGGCAGCTTTGTCGATAGTTTTCCCATGATAATCTTTGCCACATTTGGGGATGCTTTGCCCTTGACGGCGTTGCTTTAAAGCTGAAAAGAAAGTTGAAGAAATAAAGAGAGAAAAAGAAGAAGGTTTCATATGCTGTTCCGATTCACTCTAACCTCACTCCGGCATATAATTGCAAATGATTATTTTAAGTATTTAAAACTATTTAAAGCCTTCTTTGGTAACTCCTTCTTGGTGCGCACTTCAGACGTTCCCTCTCTGGTAGCTTTCATTCTAACCGTATTCCAGCTGCAAATAGCCAAAGATTATATCTTTATAAACATGGTAGGATCTTCTTTTTTTCTGCTGTAGCTCCCTTCAAGTGTTCGTTCGTGTCGCCCTCAGATATGTTCTTGCGGAGCTTTTCATTCTAACCTAACTTCAACTGCATTTTTTTTATTTATTCATTTAATTTTATTTTATTTTATATTCTTTTTTTAGAGTGTCCCATGATAGTGTTTTCATTTATTTAAAGACTTGCAATAGGTTCTTTAGAGTGTTTCTTATGGTTCATTCTAACCTCACACAAAGACTCAAAAGTTATTTATACATCAACTTAATCGACTCTCCGTCTCTTTGTTAGCTCTGTTTAAGCAATCGTTTGACTCTTTGCCTCTCTGGTATATTCTCTTTTTAGACATGCCTCATTTTAACCTCACTTTAGCTTAAAATAGCCAACAAGTAAGCCTTTTAGGCCTCCAGCTCATTTTGAATGATAGCGTTAGTCTTTCCATCTCTAATAGATCCAGTTGGATAGTTTTTATTCTAATTATTAATACATGTTTTTCTTATGCTTCATTTTAACCTCTCAAAAATCAGTTTCGATCAGTAAAGCAAGCGAAAAGCGCACATCCCTAACTCAGCTTACACACACTCTAAACACACTCCCACAGACTCCTTCACACACTCCTAAACACACTCCCACACACACCACTTTACACACACATTTGCGACACCTGCCTGAAACTATTTTAGAGTTGCGTGCGAAGGCGAATGGCGGCAATAAATCAGCGCAGTAACTTTTCCTAGGCAACAGCAGCAGCACATACATTTTCCAATCTCCGATCTGCCTCCACCTTAACGTGCCTCAGTCCCCACCCCGCCCCTGTCTTGGCGCCCCCTTTGGACAGAAGGCAAAACTATGCGTTAATTTTATGGCTTTGTGATTTCACTTGTTCAGCTGTCTGAGGTGTCTGAACTTGTGTCTTTATGCGGCTGAAAGGCACAAGCAAATGATACCCTGTAAGAAGAATATAAGGAGTAGAAGCAGAAACCTATACAACAAGTAAAAGAACTAAGAAGAAATTGCAAGTTACAATACAAATGAAAGGAATAGAAATAATCTGCCAGCAAACGAAAAGAAAATCCTTTTGCAACCAGTGAAAGAACTTAAAAGAAACTCAAATAAAATACATATGTTATATAAGGCATATAAAATACATAGAATAATCATCATTATCTTTAAGAAACAAGTAGAAATAAACGCAAGGAAGACAAGCTAACTGAAGTGAACCTTTGCTCAAGAACATTTGCACATAACGAGAAATTATTTCTCAGAAAATACTCTCGGAGCAAAGCAAACTGTTAGCACTAAGCTGTTCCCAGAAAGTTGCCCCTTAAGTTTGAAAATAGAAAAAGCCAATCACATGTTGATTTTGGGAATATCTAAGCTATATTTCGCTGAAAGATTAAACTGCAAATAACATGAACTATGAGATAAAATTGAGCTTAGAATGTCTATAAGGTCACATCATATTGGTCTTTCAGTGGATGTGCCCGTGGATGTACTTTATGATATATATAAATACATTTACAAGGTGTTTTGATTACTCTTTGAAAATGTCTTCTTTTAATACGACTTTTTTGATCTTTAAACTTAATTTATTTATTTATTTCATTAGGGATCAGAATACATATATTTCTATAACCTAATGAGCATCTATGGTTGTTACTTCTCCAAGAGTACTTATAAGTAGTTTCTGTGTATTAATAATAACTTAAGTGTATGTTTCAAGTGTAGTTAAATTTGTAATTGCCAGATACTATTGATTGTTTATAAGACTATGGACTATTACTGGAATTGTAATATGACTTTTAATCACAATTTATATCATAGATTTATATCACAAAGTACATCATAGAAACACATGCACGAGATACTCATAGGATTATAGATATTTTTACAATTGTAAATTTGATCTCTAATATATTTATATGATCAGGGTCAAACTTATCAAGGTAGTCACAACATGTACCATATATACCCTATAGAGGCAGCATTATCAACAGCAGCAGCAGGAAGTAGCAACATTTGTCTCTTTGTGTCATTTCAGTTGCTATTCATCTCTCTCTCTCTCTCTCTCTCTCTCTCTCTCTCGTATCTCTATCTATGTCCCTCTCTCTTTCTGTCTGCCTGTCAATCAGCGTCTGATTGCGCTGTACGCTGCCTAAGCGAGATCGGAAAGGGGGAGGTAGGCAGCAGGCGAAAGGGGGGCAAAGGGGCCACGCCTCTGCGTTCAGTGGTGCACGTGGGCGGCAGCGAGTTAATTTAACTGTCGATGTTGATGCGCATTAAAGTGAATCCTGGTGTGGCGTGGCAAGCCCTCGCTCTGTGTGGCAGGCAAAGCGCCACTGCCACGAAGTGATTGAGGCAGGCAGCGACGGCGACGGCCGCAGCGATGGCAAAATTGCGCTACGTGCTGTGAATTGTGTTGCAGCATTTTAGGCGCAGCCTGCCAAGCTACACCGACAGCTGCAGACAATGAAGCGACGCCCCCGCAATTGCCCACAGCACCTACCCCCTCCCCCTTCCCCTTACTCTATCTCTTACTCTTACTGTTCCCCTTCCCCCTACCTCCTTTCCCCCTCCCCTAGGCTGACACATAAAGGGAAAAGCCGCAGTGGCGTTGCGCCTCTGGTTTGTGTCACGCACTTGTGGCATAATTTACTGAAGACTGCGCCACACACACCAACACACACACAATAGCATATGCACACGTGGCTGTTTGCTGGAGGGGGAGGGAAGAGGCTGACAAGTTTTTAATTCCTGTCAATGACTTGAGCCCCTTTTGCGCTTTGGCCTGCTTAGGCATTTCTGTTGCTGCCACAAGCAAGAGAAGTAGAGGGAGGGGGTGGAGCGGGGGGGGAGGACGCAGCATGACTAATGCCACATTGCGGCATGGCGCGCATTGCGTTTTAGCCTTGTCATGGGGTTAGAAGCGCCACACACGAAGCAGTTAAGCAGTTAAATTGCCCAAGCAGCAGCAGCAGCAGCAGCAGCTCGAAGAGGGCGAGAGGGGGGAAGGGTGTTGAGAGAGGGTAGAGAGAGGGTTAACAGCTATACATATAAAGTACATATGTATGTGTATACTACATACATATAATATATAAATAGTTCTATATATATTGAATTTCTTTTCTCATTTCCAACTGCCCCAAAAATATATTTCTTTTGCTTTTCTCTTTGGTTTCTTTGGCTAAAAATTGATTGAGCTCTTCTATTTCCCTCTCTCTCCCTCTCTTTCTCACACTCTTTCTCTGTCTCTCCCTCTATCTAACTATCTATCTCTGTCCTTCTCTCTCTGTCTCCCTCGCCTTCAACTTATTTTGTAGCACCTTTTTGAACAACTCATTTCCAGCTGTAAAACTTAAAAAGCAAGAGGGAAATTTGCCAGCGAGCTCAGCTTAAAGAAATGTGCAAAGCAGTTAATAAAGTTTTTCCCTATTCATGCAACCCTTTTTGGGAAATCTTCTACTTAGTTTTTTTCCTTCTTCTTTCTTCTTCAAAGAGAAAAAGATTTTGAAAATGAAAAATGAGCGCTAAAAAGTTTTATTGGCAAATTAGGAAAGCAGGAAATTCATGTATGAGCACGTGCACGTGCTGCTGCTTGTACTTTGTAGCCACACCCCCCTCCTGCCCCTGCTTAACCTTCGTCATTAGCCGTTTGCTCATTGGCGGCACATTGCGTGAATCCCAATGCATTCCCATTCCTTCACTTCTTCCCTCTGCCTCCATCTTCTTCTTCTTGCCCTCTCTTTCCCTCTAGCCCTCTTCCTTTGACGGTTCTGTCTAATTGCCGCAGTGCGGCGCGCACAAAATCAACATGCCAGGCACATGCACACGTGCCACACACCCCCTCCCCCTTCCCCCTACCACAATCCTTCCCCCTTTGCTCTACGCCTCTGTTTACCTTTGCTTTGTGGAACTTATCGACAGACACTTTTACTTTACTTTCCACTTCTGCTTTCACTTCTGCTTTCACTTTCACTTTCGCCTTTGTTTCATGCCTTGATTACAGCAGTTGCTCCTTTGCCACGCCCCCTGGCCACGCCCCCATTGCAGACACAGCGTTGCGGCTGATCGATTAAAACCATAATTAGCTAACTTTCAAGAGATCCAAACAATTTCCACTCCCTCTTGCTCCCTTTGCGTTTGTAGTCTCTCCTTCTGTCTCTTTCTCTCTCTCTCTCTCTCTCTCTCTCCCTATCTGCCCTTCCTTTTCTCTCTCTCCCTCTCTCTCTCTCTTTCTCTCCCTCTGCCTCCTTCGTTGCGCCAGGCTGCTTTGAACTCAACTAAAGTTATTAAAATTCTATTACTAACATCATATTGCTTCGCTGCCCCTCCCCTCCCCCCTACTGCTCGCTCCTCCTCCCTGACAGTGATTTCTTATGAAATCGAAACAAAACGACAAAACCAGCAAAAATAATAATAAAAGCGAACCCTAAAAAAAGCAGAGAAGCAGAAGAAGACGAAAACACTGAAAAAAGGCAAAAAACAAAAAAAATGTTGTGGAAATCAATCAAGCGTTAGGCCCGAAAGCAACCTCAGTGCGACCCTGTACTACCCCACCCTCCCTCCCCTCTCTCTTCTCCTTCCTTTCTTTGCCTTGCTGCCTGTCCCCTTCTCTCTCTCCTCTCTCTCTCTCTCTCTCTCTCTGCACTCTGAAGGTGGCAATGGTCGCCCGAGGGTCGCCGCAATTTCGCTTTGAAATTCTCGCCATCGTTCTGTGGCCACGCCCCCGCCTTGCCCTCTTCACCCTTGCGCCCACTTGCAGCGTTGCGTCTTCTTCTTCTTCTTCTTCTTCTTCTTGTTTTTTATGTTGCCAATCATTTAGTATTTATGCGTTCTTTGCTGCTGTTCTTTGACTTTGCCGACGCTTTGAGTGTTTCTCTGTCTGTCTCTCTGTCTAGCTCTGTCTCTTTCGCTCCCTCTCCCTCTCCATCTCTCCCCCTTCCCCCTCCCCCTCCCCCTCTCTAGCTATGTTTTCTGCCAATCAGCGTTTTGGCTATTTTGGTCCGTTGCGAAGGCAGCGGAGAGTGTAGGGCAGGGAAGGGGGGTTGCCCCCTATGGTCCCCCCTTCCTTCGCTTACGAGTGCATTACGCCAACAATATGTTAAATCACAGACAGACTGCCAGCATACCCTGTAGCCTGTGGGGTATATTAGCTAAGTAGCATTCTCCTCAGTTTGATTCAAACTTCTGGCGCCATCTGGCGATCACTAGCAGCAACTGCAGCAGGGCTGCCAGACAAGAGATGAAAATTCATTTATTTATTTACTTTATTTAATTTAAAGTCAACTGAATTTATTTATTTATTTAATTAATTTAATTTATTAGAAAAGATATTGATACAAAAAATTATTTTAAAAAAAATCAATTTAAAAAATTAAGCGTAAAGTTTAAGTTTACAAACATTTAAGTTGTTTCAATTTAAAATTAATTTAATTTAATTTAATTTAAAAAAGCCAAAAAAAAACACGACAATTCTATGAATTTGTAATTTTGTATAATTTACTTTATATATAAAATGCATATAGGAACAATCGGCCTAAGTTTTTGATTTTAGAAATAACTTAACTTATTAATGCCAATCAAAGTAAGACATAATATTGAATGCATACAATATTCAATATATTCAATTCTGTGGCAACGATCGGAGCAGATAAGGAACAACTATCGGCATGCGACTTTATAAATATTATTTTATATTTCCATCTTTCGATTAGGACATTTTCAACAAAAAACGAGATCTATATACATTTTTATATTGAAAATGTTCCTAAACTAATATTACTGAAGTATTTGTGCCTTGAACTCGTTCCGTTTTATGATTGCAAATCGAATAGAAGTAAAGTATACAAATACTAGATCTCGAGAACAATTTCATTACAAAATTATATAAAAATTACGTTTTATTTGAGCAATAAAAACAGAACAAGATTTCCAAACAGCAAGACTTAGATATTTATTAGACTAAACGAAAGAATAAAAGGCTGACCTGGCAACCCTGCCAGAGATGCTGTTGGTCACACGTGGCAGCTGCTGCCCATCCAAATGGGAGAGATAGGCGTCAATGCTGTGCAAGATGAGGGGAGACATCATCGAGCGCTGGCAGTGTACATTCGGAACCAGGCAGGCCCTGCCCCCTCAGGCAACTGCTGCTTAAAGGGCATCTGTGAGTCGGCCTCGTTTCTCGTTTTTCGCTTGAAGTTTGTTCTCATTACGCATACGCCGCGTGGTTCGCATTGATGAATTGTTACCCATTGGCCCTGCTTGCCCTACCGTTAGCCCCCTTCAGCTTTAGCCCCGACTGCCTACAGTCAAATCAACTGTTATTGTTGCTGCTTGCGGGTTGCTGTTGTTACTGGTGCCTACGTGGCGCCACCGTCTCCGACAAACGCCGACGGCGACGACGTGTCCAGACGTGCACAGACACGCGCTCGCATCCGCTCTCCCTTGCTCTGTCTCCTCAATTCCCCTTTCTATCTTCATTTCTCTTCCTCTTTCTCTTTCTCTTTATTTCTCCCTCTGCCCCCTCTCTCCCACTCTCTCCCTTTCCCTCCCTTTCTCTCCCTTTCTCTCTCTTTCTCATGTGTGTCCCATCATCATCATCATCGTCGCAGTTCTCGGAATCGTAGTCACAGTCAGAGTCGCAGTCGCAGAATGGCGCTGTCTTCTTTCAATTCCCCCTCCAACCCACAATACTCTCTCCCCATCCTCCTTGCTCCCTGTACCCCCTGCCACTCTTTCTGTGCCTGCTTTAGTTGTGTGCGGGTTGATTTTGTTGGCGTGTGGCCTGGCTTTGCCTATTTTATGATTTATTGTATGTTTTTCTCTTCTTCAGACCTCATTCCCTCTCCTCATCCCCCTTATCATGCTAGAGCTTATTACACTGACCTTTACACACACACACAAACATACAGTCACTCACACACACGTACCTCACGTAAAAAAGAAAATGCCAACGCAAAAATTGTCCAACTCAAGCAGAGAAGTAGAAAACAAGCAGAACTTGGCTAAGCCAGAGACATGTTCAGTAGGTGGGGGCGGGGGAAAGGGGGAGTGGGGAAGGGGCTGTGTATGGTTGGTGTGCCAGTCAAGTGGTTGCTAGGTAGAAAGCTCAATTGAACCAAAGTGTCCAGCCCATTGACCAAAGCCCACTTAAGCCAGCTAATACTACTTTTTATTAATTTTCCCATACCCTGTACAAGGGAAGGAAGGAAGGAAGTCCAAGGAAACGTAGAAACTCGATACTAAATGTATATATGTATATATATATATATATATTCTTGTTCCATTTATAAAGTAAAAGGAAGAAGGGAAGTGCAAAGAAACGTGGAAACTTAATGGAATGCCTAACATAAATATAAATATTTATATATTCTTCTTCAATTTGCTTGGTAGAACAAAGAAGTCGCTTTGGATCTGTTAAATGTGTAAAAGTTGTCTATATATATATATATATATATATATATATATATATTCGTGTTCAACATAAAGACTTTGTGGCCTGTATATTCCAATGGAAGTAAGCAAGGTAATGGCAACAAATGCAGTTGATGAAATTGTTAAGAAACTGTATGCAAAATATATATATAATATATATATATATATATTCTTGTTCAATAGAAAGACTAACAAATATAATGTAGTCTGTACTATATATTTACTATGCAAGTTGCACTTAATTCATAGATAGATCAGGTGCATATATCTAACATATAAATATAGCCATTATAAATTCTTGTTCAACCTAAGTTTCTATAGTCTATACATAATAAATGACAGTATTCATTTAAAATTTAAATGATAAATCGAATAAGAAATGCACGAGCCCAGTGCAGAATACAATTATACATGTTTATGTACTATAAATATATGTATATATATTCCTGTTCAGCAGGCCAGTATAAATAAACTGCCCAAGGTTTGCATCATGTCTAAGTATCCCTCCCTATCAATCTTACCTACTCTAGTTAGCCAGGGTATTATCTAGTGCCCCCATTGGCTGTACAGCTTCTTAGACAACAGATCTATTCACCCAACTGTGTTCATCTCTTCACCTTAATCCCCCCCTCCCTCCGTGACCTCCATTACCTTTTACCTCGTTCAAGATCTGAGCTCTGATTAAACACATGCTTACACATACATATATATGGAGAGTGTACTTTATACACACCTCATCCGACATTCTACATCGATTAATCTTTTTAGCTGGCCGTAAATTTCATTGTCCTTTTTTTCTCACAAAGTTTTCGCTGCCACAACCCCCTCCCCCCACACACCGATCATCGCCAGGCAATTGGGTCACGTTCGCCGCGAATCCTTTAAAACTTTTCCCTTTGACTTTCTTTCATTTCGTTTCGTTTTTGGCTTTTTCCACTTACCCCCACTGACATTTCAAAGTTTGCTTTGCAAATTATATTTATTTCTATTTCTCGTTTATTTTTACATATTTTTCCCAAGTTTTTCTATTGCTTTTTCATCGTTTTTCCAGGCACAGTTTCTTGCCATTTCCCACGATATATGCACGATATATGTCTGTCTGGACTTCGCCTTTGCCAGAGCCAAGCTGCCCGTTGAGTGCTTTTAACTAACTTGGTATCCCTTTCTCTCCTCCTCCTTCTCCTTGTCCTCCTCCTCTCCCTCCTTCCCTCTCTCTCCCTCCTCTCTTTTTTATTTATTTACAGCATTTTCTTATTCAAAATGAAGCCGCAAGCCACTCCGAATTATTGATGGCAGAACATGCTACACAAGTCCAGCGCAGCTCTGCCTCCTGCTCTCCTCACCTCTCCTCTCCCACTGTGCACCCCCCACCCCACCCTTTTGCAGTTCCCATTTCCAGCTTTAGTTCTATCCCCAGCTCAATCGCAACCCGTTCCCATTAGCAATCCTCTAGCTATCCGTCCTTCCCTACTCCCCTTCTGCATTTCTTTTTGCCCTCTTTTGCTATTTCTCCCTCTCCTGCCTCTTCCCCTTTCCCACTCGTGGTCGCCAAAAAGTTCTCGACTCAATTTACAAAATTTGCCTGCTGCCTTTGCTGTTTCTGTTTCTCTTTCTGTTTCTATTTACACTTCATTCTTTCTCCTTGTCCTTCTCCTTCTTCTCGCCTGCTTTCTATGATTATTTTTGCATTATTTGGCAGTCAAAGATTATTAACTTTTAGGTTATGTAGACAGCAAGGGGAGGGGAAAAGTCAAGTTCATTAGGCGCGCGACAGTTGGGCAGCGATTGCTCACAGTTTTAGAGGCACTGGCAGTGCACAGTTTGAGCTGCCTGCAAATAACGTCGCATTTTTTTGCCATATTTATCATGTGGCTGATGATTTATGGGCACAGTGTGGGGCATGGTAAGGGGGGGCAGTGTATGCCAGTGTGTACTGTGTGTGTGTGTGTCTCTCTGTGTATGTGTGTGTGTGTTGGCTGCCGGCGGAAGCTGCAAACAACAGGCCCGGGCCCCAAACAATAAATAAATATTTACGTGCTACGTGGTGGCAGACACATATTCTAACCTATAAATACATGTCGTTGTCTCTGTCTAACTCTCTCTCTCGTTCTGTCGTTCTCGTTGCAGCAATGAAAAGTTCTATACGTGCTGCGATGAGCCTTATTTGGACATAACATTCAACATCACCATGCGCCGCAAGACACTCTTCTACACGGTCAACCTGATCATACCCTGCATGGGCATCAGTTTTCTAACTATTTTGGTCTTCTACCTGCCATCGGATAGTGGCGAAAAGGTGAGTGCAACCGGGCGACAGGGCACCTGTCTCTACCTGTCACCCTCCTCCTCCTCCTTCTCCTCGTCCTCGTCCTCCTTCTGCTTTCTCTTAATTCACTTTGTCAATGAACTTCGTGCAGCTGAGGCTACTTTGGCTTTGCGTTTTCCACTTTAATTTATCTCACTTTTGTTGTTCTTTGTTCGCTTCTTCGTTCCGCCAATTGCCATAATTTATTGCACACACACACACACACACACTTGCCCTGACTGGCTTTTAATTAAAAACAACAAAAAAACCGAAAATAATTTCACACTCAAATGAAAATGAAAATGAAAATGCATTTCGACATTTCCCTCTGTCCCACACTCCCCCCGCCCTGCCACCCTTGGGCATGTTTGCCGCCATTTAACTTTGAATAAATAAAATTACATGTTGTATTCAATTTAATGCGCACGGACATGCACACACACGCACACATTCGCCCGCAGATGAATTGCAGGCGGTAAAAAAACGCGCGCACGGACACCGCTCGCGCGCGCTTTTTGCGGTTCACGCTGCACGCGTTTCTTTGTGTAGCGGCGCCGAAAAATTGATAAAACGTTTGCGGAGAAGAACGAACCGACAGAGAAAGAGAGAGAAAAAGAAAAAAAACCACGAACGAACGATAATAATAAAATAAAACGGCATAATGCATAAATATAAATATTTACATGCTGCTGCCGGGACTTATGAATAAATTACGGCCAATTTTCAAAATAAATAAAACGCAAAAATAATTTGTATGTTGCGCGCGGTTTCACGACGCTGACGCCGGCGCCGACGGCAACGGCAACGGCAACGGCGGCAAGCTGCCCCATTATGCATAATTTGTGTAATAAATATTGGCAGTGCATTTTGATGGAGCACGCTGCCGTCGCTGTCGCTGTCGCTGTCGCTGTCTCTGTCTATTGCCATTGCCTTCCTGTCAGGTGAATTGAAGCGATTCACTGGAGAATTCGCAACGAGCGGAAACAGCACGCAAATCGCGAGCGCGGTTTATTTATGCCTTGTGCCGGACGCTTCGCAGCGCAGCGGACGACACAAATCTCGTAGCTATGGCACTTCATGCAAGTGCAACAAAGCCCTTGTTGATCTGAGAGTGGCGTGTTAAACAGCTTTTTTTGTTGTGCTGCGAGAGCGGGAGTTGAAGGCAAGAGAGCAAGTGGGAGTGAGCAAGCAAATATATCAGAAAGGGGAAATGTGTTGGCAGCGCAGTTGCCAGAACGGGACAAAAAGTCAGATCAGCCTGAGCAAAGTGAAGGTTGACAAAACGAAGTTGCAAGCGAAGCAACAAAGCAAAGAGGATTCACGGCAAGAGATTGCAACTGTCATTGTCAACATCTTACGCAGGGTTGCCATATTAGCTATTTTACTAGATCTAGCTATTTTCAAACTGCATAAGCAATAAAATTTTGTAAATATTTCTTTTTGAATTATATTTAGATATTTATTTATTAAGGCATACGGGGAAATCCATTAAATATTTCTGTGTTCACCTATTTGTAAATACCAGATACTCAATGCAATGAGTTTTTTTTTTGGCAATTTAACTTTTTTATATCTAATCTAGCCTTTTTTTGCTCACAAATTCTGGCAACACTAATCTTACGTTGCGGAGTGGACATGAGCCCGCGCTCTTTTTTCGCAATTTATTCGCACTGCTGCGCGAAAATCGTAATGACCTCCAATTCTGTAAATTCTCTTTGGGGCAAGAGCACGCAAGCCAGTTTCTAGTCACCTTTTGACATCAAATTAACATTCACGGAAAGGCAATTCTCTCAAGTAAAAACTCTTCAGGTGAATCCTCTTTGGCTCTTGTGGAGCTGAAAGAGCAAGGAAAAGCGAGTGAACAAGCAAATGTGTCAGTCAGGACAAATGCGTAAGCCGCGCAGTTGCCAGAACGAGACAGCAAGTGAGATCAGCTTGGGCAAAGCAAGAAAAAGCAGGCAGAAATTGCCACAATATGTGCAAAATATTGCAAAATCAGATATGAAAGCACAGTACGTAGAAAAGGTGTGGCAGTTAAATAAGCGATAAACTGTGGCTAGCAGAGAGAGAAGGAGAGACAGACTCAAGTCGAGATGGGCCTATGACAACAACACATTCTCACATTCGCCCCGGGATCGCAGTTTCGGTGCAAATAAACAATTCATTGTGTTTTTATTTTACGAGCCAATCCGGCCAAGCTCTGTTCACTTCCCCCCTCCCTGCCATCACTGTTTGTTGTTGCTGCTTTTATGAGCACACACGCACAGTCATGGAAGGGTGGTGGGAGGGGGTGGGCTCACAAATATTTACGCCTAAAAGCGGTCAGCGCACAGTCCCAAAACACACATGTCCCCCATGCACAATAGAAAGTTTCCGATTCGAAATCCACATCGCAGTCGCAGAGTCGCAGTCACAGCCGCATTCACAGTCCGAAACCGAGTTCGAAGTTCGAGGGAGTCTCTCTGTCTCTCTGTCTCTCTCTCCCTCTCTTTGTGGCGCCCGTGGCGTAGGTATGGGAATCGGATTTCGAATCGGAATCGGAATTGGAATTCGAATTGGAATTGCAATTGGCAATTTACATGCATATGTGCCACAACGCACTCCATTCATTCATTCATTCATTCACTCATTCATTCATTCATTCAATTGCCGGACAGATGAACGCACGGACGGACGGTACAGTATTCGTGTCCAATACTAAGTAGTTCGCGCGACTCCCTTCCCAAAAAAAAAACCTCTTGTTCGTTGTCATTGTGACGCTACCCTGCGGAAAAACAACAACAAAGTTTCCCTGCAATCCGATGTTGATATTGTATATAATAATGTTACATTATACTATATTATTGTATAATACATAATACCATATTTTTGATGTATCTCTTAAATTCCAAGTGGCTGAGTTCAAGAACTTACGATGATCCTCTTCCAAGTAGAAGAAAGTATAGAAATCACAAAGGCTTCCCTGATTCTTTTGTAGATTTCTCAGTAAATTAGGCAATATTTCTATTTATCTTTATATGCAAAAAGATATGCAAACTTACAGTTCTTAAACAGGGTAACTGCCAGTCGTGCAGACACCCGAACGAACTACGTTTTCGACTGTTATTATTGCTGAAACAATAACATTTTATGATGACCTATATGAGTTTCTCTCTGCTGCTGCTCCTATCAGCCGCTACATCTTTGCATTCTATCTCGCTCACACACGCAAACTCTACCTCCCCACCTCCCTCCCTCCCTCTCTCTTCTCTCTCTCTCTCAGCTGATTTTCTTTGTCGTCCCTCCCTGCAGGCAGTTCCCAACGCGCGCGACAGGCGCGAAAGTGTACAGGAGGCACATTAATTACACACACATTTGCATAAATAATCGCCAAGAGGCAATGGGGATAATATGAAAGCATGCCACGCCCACATGCCTAACACACTCACACCCTCCCCGACCACCCCCCTCCCAAACACGGCACATTTTAAGCTCGAGGACTTTGTCCATGTCGTGCGTCGCATGTCAAAAGCGACTTGCAACCTTAATTAGGCGTCGCACTAATCGCTTTACAGCACTTTGCAAAACTAAGGCTAATTATCATAAAATCATTAGGCATCAAATTTATGCCTCACACACACACACACACACACACACAGACAGAGACACAGGCAGCTGAGCTCGTGTTTTCAGTGCAGACAAAGCAGCGTCGAGAACTCAAATTGCCCTCGTCTCGTTTTCGACATTTAATTACTTTTTGCACACACTTCATTACAAGCAGCTTACACACACACACACGCACACACAGTGGCACTCACACACACACTAGCAAAGCCACCTGGGCCACCTGTCCTGACCTCCAGCTGAGCCAGCTGTGCTTACAAGTTAATACAACTTGGCAGCCGCTGACTGCGACTCACTTGGCTCGAGTCGCCCCTTTCCTCTCCCTCGCCCTCTCTCACTTTAATCCTCTCTCACTCTTTCCCTCAACTCGGCTCTCTCTCTCCCACTCGCATACAAATCATATTGAGTTTGGTTTATTGAGCGCGCTGCGAAGTATGCTATGCTTCTTATATGTGCTACGGATATTGAAGCTGTTACGCTGGCTGCGATGCCAACAGAGGCAGCGGCAGCGATAGCCCCAGCAACGCAGCAGCGTCAGCTCAGATTTGGGAATCCATCCGCACGCGGCGGCCGTGAGGGTAGGCAAGAGGAGAGTGGAAGAGGGGAGGAGGGGGAGATTAGTCAGTCAGTCTCTCTTGCCTTGTGGTTATTTATATTGCCCGCGCTTCTTGTTCTTGTTGCTGTACTCGCCCGTGCCCCTCCCCATTGCCCCATTGCCATGCCCTGCCTACTTGCTGCCTTCGTTTGGTACAGCTTTTATTGCGCCCAGTACTATTTGTACAATGGGTCGTTCAGCTGCTTAACCTTGGCAAAAATAAAAACAACTATTTGTGATTCATTTTATTTCATTTTAAATTATTATTAAATATTATTTTATTATTGAATAATTAATTTCATTATCGTTTTGTTTATTTTTGTTATTATTATTAATTTTTAATAATTATTGGTTTCTTTATATGTATTTTTTTTTATTATTATTCATTATTAATTATTATTAATTAAATTTGTACCTAATTCATTTGTATTATTATTATTCAATATTAATAATTATTCATTTGATTATTGTTTAGTTTATTTTTGTTATTATTGTTTATTTTTAATAATTATTAGTTTCATTATTATTTGATTTATTTTTTATTATTATTCATTATTAATTTAATTAGTACTTAATTAATTTGTATTATTATTATTCATAGACCATAGTTCGACTATAAATGAAATAAATTAATACGTGTAAATTAAATTAATATTAATAATTATTAATTTAATTATTCTTTATTATATTATATGTCTTAAAACAAGGAATTATCATTCAAATTGTTCACAAAAAAAATACTTAGACCTTACATATTTTGATATAGGGTTCGCTATCTACAATATTATTAATTTTCCTACCATATGATGTTAAGGTAAAGGATATTTTTGTATGTATTCTTTCCTGCATAAAGACAATTAAAAAAACAAAAAAACCAACAAAATTTCTAGAAAATATAAAAACAGAAACTTATTCCACTGCTGGGTATCTTATAGTTGAGCAACTGTGCTCGTTTGTTCCTGTGTTGTACATGTTCTAGTATTTGTATTTGTGTTTGCACAAAAATGGCTGCAAACACACACACACACACACACTGACGCAATTGAAATCGACTTCGATTTTAATCACTCAAGTAGAAAATGCTTAAAAATACAAATACGAGGCAAATCGATTCAAGTCGATGCGAATCGTTGCGCAAGCAAAGCGAAAGTGTTTTCCCATTTAATGGAGGCAAATAAAGTGACCATGCTGGCAAGTTTGTGTGTTTCAGTTGCATATGCTGCGAATAAATTGAGTCAACATATGAAAGACAGAGAAGAGAAGAGAGAGAGGCAGTGAGCGGAACGTGCCTGGCAAAAGGGTTCAACTAATCAGACAAAATGCACTGGCAAAAGCCTTTCTAATTTCAAGATGGTCACCCTAAACTTCCTGATCAAGTGTCGAAAGTTAATTGCACTTGATTTGCATACAAGGCAAAGTAAAATCAAATAGAAAATATTTATAAAAGATGCAAGTATCGATTACACTGAGAGAATTGTAACGTTGAGAGTTGTAAAAAGACGTGCAGTTATTAATTTCTCTCAGTGTACCGAACATTCATGCACATTGAAATTCATTTGGCTCAGTTTCCATTAGACTATGTCCATCTCCATGTCCGTCTCTGATACTGCAACAGAACAAAAGGAAAAGCATGAAATAAGAATAGGAAAATGAAAATGAAAATGAAAATGAGGAAATGCTAGGATTTTGACATATCAAGACAGGACATGAACTGAACTGAACCTTTCCCATCTTTCCGTTCCCCGTTCCCAGCTGACAGTTGTCATGTGTCGTCGCTGTGTAGATGGAAGACAGTGCAACTGTTGCACGGTCTGATAACGCTATAACTAACTAATGGCTTAAGAAATGATGCAACACTAACAAATTAATTAATTTCATAGCGTATTTTTACACAAAATCAAGCATAACCTCAAAGACCCTAAAAAACGATCTAATATATTACAGAATATAATATAAAGGAAGAATCTTATTACTCAATTTAAGCAAAGACTCGAAAAAACAAAACACTTTTATTACGAAAACTCTTATCAACTCTGGCCATACAATAAAACATAACCTCAAAGTGTAGATGTATCTATTGATTATAGATAAGTGTTTTAACTTTTTCGTTCTATAATCAAACTTAACCTTCAAATCAAGTAAACAAATGCTCTCCCTCTAAAGGTTGGCTTGTTAATTCTTAAAGTTCTTAGCCATATTTGAAATACAATAAAACATAACCTGAAAATCTAGCAAAATCAAGGGATTATACAAAGTATAAAGCACAGTTTTAACTGTTTTTGCGCTGTAATCTAATGTAACCTCAATTTAGAGCGAATATTTCTCTCTCTTCCATCGAAGTTAGCAAAAATTAACCAAGCTTTTTACTGTGTTCGCACCTTAACCTCAAAAGGCAGCAAAAATACTCTCTCTCTCTCTTCCTCTCTCTCTCTGTGCTAATCATCATTAAGCAATCATTATTTGTACATTAAATTTCAATAAAACACAGTCGCATTAAATACACATTTAGCGAGTGTCTACTGTAGTGAGGGCGACATTAAACAGATTCTTTGCATAAGCATAAAACAGACACGACGTCAAGCATGCAAATCGTTTAGCAAATGTCATAGAAATATATGAAAATATATTCATACCTACACACACACACACACAGAGACACACACACACACATATACAGCAGCAAGGAGCCCCTGTATATGGCGACGTTATCAGCTCTGAGGTTGACTCTTCACTTTTCCGCTCACCTGAAACTCAATTTCCCAAATCCCTTGCCACGTTCCGGTGTAGGGCTGCAAATGAACTTGACTAAAACATCTCTCTCTCTTTCTCTCTCTCTCTCTCTCTCTGTGTCTTTCTCCCTTTTCCGTCTCTGTCTTTCGCAGGTCTCATTAAGCATATCCATTCTGCTGTCGCTCACCGTGTTCTTCCTGCTGCTGGCGGAAATCATTCCGCCCACGTCGCTGGTGGTGCCGCTGCTCGGCAAATTTGTGCTCTTCACAATGATACTGGATACGTTCAGGTGAGTGCATGTGAATACTGCATACTGAATAGTGGATACTGCATACTGAATAGTGAATACTGAATAGTGTACACAGACTCTGTCAAGGCACGCAGCGCGTTCGATTTGCATGACAAACTTTTAACGCAGCACACACACCCTTGCGCTCCCCCTCTCCCCCTCCCTCTCTCCGTCTCTCTCTGCCTGTCTGTCTGTCTGTCTTCCTGTGCCTTGTTTATGCGACAGCTGGCAAAGGCGGAAACGGATGCAAAAAGTAAAAATTGCATTGCGCTCTCCTTGTCGTTCTTCAACTCGCTTCAACGTGCTTCTTCCTGTCTGCGTTTGATTTCTACTGCGACTAGTAGACACCCTGTAGCAGGCCTGCAGTGTTGGCCAGGGTATGCCATAGCTCATGCCATGCTTCAGGCATAGACAACGTACGGCATTCAGGGCGTATGCGTAATTTGTTTGTGCTTGCCATCTCAGTCGCTCATTTGGCCACATGCCACGCCCACCCACGCCTACAAGTCAAACTTCAAAAATGGCCAAGCAATTTACCCCCTCCCTTCTGCTTAATTGTTGGTAAACAAAAGTCCAAGGCGGTTCCCCCTGTCAACTGCCTTCCCTTGCTGCATCCCCCTACCTGCGCTCTATCTCTCTATCTCCACCCCCCCAGCACAGAGAGAGACAAACACAATGAACACGGCGAGACTGAAACTTGGACCACAAATGATGTAATTAAGCCAATGGCCAAACGAACTCCTCCTTTGCCTCCTTCTCGCTGCTGCTCCTCCCTTCAGCTGCTGCTGCTGAGGTTGCCTGCTCCTTCTGCTCCTCCTCCTGACTTCTGCTCCTTCTCCTGTCGCTCCTCTTGCTGTTATTCAAGCATCTCCAACTCCAGCGCCTTCTTCATCTTCTGAGGTTGCTGCAGCTGCTTAGGCTGCTGTTCTTCTTCTTCTCTTCAGGCTGCTTCTCATACTGCTATCTCTCTCTCTCTAATAGCTGCTCCACCTGCTCAGCAACTGCCCAGCTACACCTAACTGCTGCCTCCTATTACGCCTCCCACTTCTCTACAGCTGAGGCTGTTGCTTCGGTTTCACACCTTCAACTGCTGCTCATGTTGCTGCTCCATACCCACCCACCCCACCCACTGCTCCTTCTCTCTCTATATCTCTCTCTCTCTCCTTTTCCTTCACTCCCTGCCCTCCCTCTCCTTCGACTGCCAGCTAATTAGACAGACTTGGGCAGCACAAGTTAATTAGCCAACTAAGAGACTCACAGTATAGGCACACTGCGCTCTCTGTCTCTGTCTCTCTCTCTCTCTCTCTCTCTCTCTCTCTCACTCACTTACACTCACTCCCTCTCACTCTCTCTCTTTCTTTCTCTTTCTGTGCTTGCAGCATCTGCGTGACGGTGCTGGTGCTGAACATCCACTTCCGTTCGCCGCAGACGCACACGATGGCGCCCTGGGTGCGCACCGTGTTCATCAATCAGTTGCCGCGCTTCTTGGTCATGCGTCGTCCACTTTATCCGATCAGCGAGATGATGTATGTGTACTTCTGTAACCTCCCTCCCCCCCTTTCTCTCTCTCTCTCTGTCTAATTGCCTTACCCCCATCTCTATCTCTCTCTTACACGCAGCAAATCCTCGCGACGCCTCATGGTGCGCACCTGCAATGGACTCGAGCTGAGGGATCAGATACCACCGTTGCCACCGCCCGTGGCACTCTCCCGGTAAGCTTAGCCTCCCCTCCCTTTCAGCTCTCTATTCCTCTCTCTATATCCCTCTCTCCCCTCTCTGCCTCTCTCGCTTGCAGCATGCACCACAGCCCCAAGACAACATCGCGCAGCACCTCGCCGCATCTGCAGCACAGAGTGCAAGCGCACAGCCTAATGGACGAACTGGGCCCCAGTGGAGGAGGATTAGGAGGAGTAGGATTAGGAGGAGGAGTAGGTGTAGGAGGCGCCTCCACAATCACCGGCCACCTGAGCTCGCTGTATCCGCCTACCATGTCCACCATGAACCAACAAACTTCGACCACATCTTCGCTCATCGATGCACAGTATCACAATCAGTACCAGCAGACGGGAGGCTCCCTGCTGGATCATCCGCTGACGCCGACCAAGTTCCGCCAGATGACCTCCACCTCCAGCCAGACGGGACAGAACGGAGCAGGCGGACATCATCATTACAATGCGGCTGGCTGCGGTGGCAAGAGCTGCTCCACCTCGACACTGGCGCACCAGGCCAGCCAGAGCAGCCAGACAGCTGGCGCCGTCGGAGTAGGAGTCGGAGTAGGAGCTGGAGGTGCTGGCAACTATCATCTGTATCGGCAGCAATCCTCGTGCTCGGCAAACTTCTCACCTCTGCCGCTGCACGCGCATCAGGTGCACGCGTCGACAACAACCAGCGATCTGGGCCTGGGCGGCAACCACAATCCCAATGTGATAAAGTCCACGACGACGGTCAACTCGGTGGCCACCGCCTCGACGCTGGCCGATTCCTGCTGCAGCGGCACCATACAGATCCATCAGGGCATGGGCGCTGGCGCTGCCTGCCAATCCTCGGAGCTGTTGCATCAGCATCGACCCACCACATCGGCGGCGGCTGCTGCTGCGGCCTCTGCCAGCGGTGCCAGCACCTCAGCAGCAGCAGCAGCTGCAGCAGCAGCAGCGGCGGCTGCCTCGGCGGGTGGTGTTGGTGGGGGTGTGGGTGGCATAACGCCACCGCCGCCGCCACCACCGCCGGCCTGTGATATACTGCCTGCCTGTCAGCGCGAGGGCGGCCCCCATTGCTGTTCGGGGCGTGGCACGGTGCGACAACGCTGGCACACCTGCCCGGAGCTGCACAAGGCCATGGACGGCGTCACGTATATTGCGGATCAGACGCGCAAGGAGGAGGAGAGCACACGGGTAAGCGAAACCGAATCCAACTCTGGCTCTGCCTCTGGCTGAGACGGTGGCCCAAATGAGGGCAAGGCAGGTCGCAAGCCGCTTAGTATTTGCCACGGCTTAGCCAAAGATGCTGCCATCAGTAGGGGGGCAGGAGAAGGAGAAGGAGAAGGAACTTGGGACTGGATCTGGGGCTGGGTATGGGGAGCTCAGTTTCCGGCGGGGCGTGCAATAAATTAGAGCGGTCTTAGTCGGGATTTATGAGAACGTCAATAATCGATTGGCGGCGACGCAACAAGAACGACACCTTGAGTTGAGCCGAGGACAGGAGTTGCCACTGCTGTGGCTACACTGTGAGAAAAAGTGTCAAGTGCATGGGGCATTATAATGTAATTTTAGTTTCCTTTGCTTATCCATCAGGGCTCTGTTTTGTGCCGTCTGTTTAGCTGTGTCCGCTGGGTTAGATCTTCTCCATGTACCCTTCGACCTGCTTGCGGTCTACTCGTCCTCTTCCTTGCGGGTTCCGCTCCAGTGCAACTCTGACAATGCTACTTGGGCGTGTCCTCTTCACGTCCATTATCTCTTCCTTATTAGAAGGTGTATAGCGTGTGTACAATGGAGTAAGGTTGCAATCATAATGCAATACACTGTGCAAGTAAAACGGGTGTGTAGTTCAAGGGGATGGTACCTTTTAAGTCTGCAAGGGTAGATCTTCTCCATGTACCCTTCGGTCTGTTTCCGGTATACACATCTACTTTCTGTTGATGCTACTTGGCTCTTTCTGAGAGCGTCTCCTCTTCACGTCCATTATCTCTTCCTCTATACAATGGAGTTAGGTTGCAATAATAATGCAATACACTGCTCAAGTAAAACGGGTGTGTAGTGTGGTACCTTTTAAGTCTAGAAGGTTGCGCCTACAATTGTTCTTATAACTTTGGACTGCAACGTTTATTATGGTATTGGCATTGCTGTTCACAGTTGTATGCCGAAAATCTCGACTCTGATATCTGATATTGATCAGGAATATATATCATTTAAACTCTTATAAGGTATATAAATAAGAGATTCAAAAAAAAGGACTCAATAGCCAACTCACTGTAGAGTTTATTAAGTGAGTCATTGATATTGATCAAGAATATATATAAATCTGAAATATATAGCAAAGTTTGTTGGATGTCATTCGATTATCTTTTATAAATGGAGCTAGAACACTTTCATGACATGCAGAGAGACAAACCAAATCGTCAGGCCAACTGCTACTGATCAGGAATATATATATGATATAATATATAATATAATATAATAAAATATAAAATATAATATATAATATAATATAATATAATATAATATAATATAATATAATATAATATAATATAATATAATATAATATAATATAATATAATATAATATAATATAATATAATATAATATAATATAATATAATATAATATAATATAATATAATATAATATAATATAATATAATATAATATAATATAATATAATATAATATAATATAATATAATATAATATAATATAATATAATATAATATAATATAATATAATATAATATAATATAATATAATATAATATAATATAATATAATATAATATAATATAATATAATATAATATAATATAATATAATATAATATAATATAACATAATATAATATAATATAATATAATATAATATAATATAATATAATATAATATAATATATATTTCAATTAAAGTACTCAATAGTCAACTCCCCCATAGATTTCTCCAAGTTCCCCAGTGAGTCAAACATTGATTTTGAACAAGAATATATATATGGTGTATATATTAATCAATGCTGATGGTGATGATTAATCATGATGATATAATAATCAAATATATATATAATTTATTAGCTGCCCTTTAATTCTCTTAAGTTCTCAAGCCATCTTTAGGCAACTCGGGCTAGAATGTGTTTAAATTAAATAATTCCCTCATACTGATCAAGAGACAGTATACTTTTTTGTATATAATATACATATATGTATATATACATACTATATATATATATATGTATACTCTTTTTTAGTGCTCTACATCAACTGCCGCTAGAGTCAGTAATCAAGTTGAGCTCGAAACTTGACAAATTCCAAAACTTTTTGAAATTCCCTTGACAAGTTAGTCGAGTTTTTGGCACAGTGCAACAGTTAATGCTCATAATGTAGTTGTGAATGATGCTGCTAATGATGATATTGTCCAGCCTGACCAGCCAGACCAACCTTGCCCTTTTTATTGACCTTTCGGCATGCATGTGTTGGCCTCCCCCTGCCCTCGGTCAATATCTGTCTAAGGACCCTCGATGCCTTATCCCTGTCCGGTCGTGTGTCTCCATAGAGGCTTATTGAGAGGCAGCGTCAAAAGTTTTAATGACTTTTCATGCGGACCAGTCCGGCAAGTCCTTGGAGTCCTCTGAGCCGGACACGGCCCCAACGAGTGGTAGTTCCACATAGTAAGGGGCGAGGGAGGGGGAGAACTAGTTGGGGATCTGGTGGGGGAGGTACTGGGAACTAATGAATGCCTCGCTTGGCTGACGGCGACGGCGACGGCGACGGCGGCACAAATGCCAATAAAAGTATTTTATTAAAATTACGCACACATTCAATCATTATTGGAATGTCATGCTGGGCTTAGGGCTCACATGCCACAGCGGAGCACGAGGACAACAGGGACAGCAAGGACGGCAGGACACTCCCACGCGACAAGTGCCAAGATATGTGGGGAAAAACATCAGAGAGACAGAGCGCATAATGCGAACAGTTGGCACGGCAAATGTCCTGGCATCTTACAACAGCCACAAAGGCATGAAAAGGACATGCCACAGAGGGGGCAGAGAGACAGAGAGATAGAGAGAGAGAGAGAGAGAGACGTAGGGAAGAAAAGTAAATTGAAATGAATACTGACAGCGCGTGTCAGTCATCAAGCGATACCCGCTGATAAATAGACAACACAAGTTGAAATTGCTTTATGCCATTTGTGCTGCTAATCAGATCTCCCTCTCTCTTTCTCTCTCGCTCTCTCTCTTTTTTCTTTCTCTCTTCCTGCCACTCTCTGGGTGTATACAATGTGAATGATTCGTTTGATTCGCCGCAGCATATTGTGCTATTCAGTATAATTTGCACATATTACGAGTCCTGCGACTCAAATCGAGTTAGTTCTGTTTGTGATATGCAAACGATTCGAATCGATTCAATTCGATTCGATTTCATTTACGAATGCCTTGTGAACTGATGTAAAAGACTAATGAATGTCTTGAGCTCACTCTAGTGCATTCAATTAATTCAAGTTAAATTCCCCATACGATGCAAATGTTTTGAGCTTTATGTAGAAACTCTAGCTGACTTCAATTCATGCAATCTCATTGTAAATGCCTTGCAAACTAGAGCTGGAAGTTAAATCGATTATCGAATCGATTAATCAATTATCAATCAATTTTCAATATCAATTTTTGAGTATCGATTTAATCGAAAATTTAAAAATAGTAAATTACTACAACTAAATAAGTAAACATGTCCAATGTTCGTATAAAATTTTAGTTTATTAGCTACACTGCGATCTGGTAAGCATTTGTTTTTGAAGAATTTTTAGTTGGGTAATTGTTTAATGACAATATGAGGTCTTCATTATATTGTATATTTTTTGTTCTTTAATTTCAAGCCAAAAATACGTTTCTTTTTCTATAATTTTAAGCCAAAAAAAACCTTTTTTTTCTTATATATGAAATTTTCAATTTAAATCGATTTCTTCCTTGAATTTTCGAAAATAAATCGATACAGTGAACATCGATTTATTTCCACCTCTATTGTAAACATCGAGTGTTTTTGAAATGATTCGATTGCTCATCGATCAACAGGTATCGTTATCGTTTTGGAATACAGCGTTGCCAACACGTTTGCCCAAAACTCTAGTGTATTGTGAAATTGTGCTTTGATTGCGAGGGCTTGATTCACTCAATCCATTCACCTGATTCATTTACAGAGAGTTAATCAAACGGTTCCTTTCGGTTGTGTATTGATTAGCGCCTCCTTCCCTTTCCCTTGCTCGTTCACTCTTTTTCACCTCTCTTACTGTATTCGAGACTGGAGACTGTGCTTGCTACTCAATCTAATTTATGTTCTGTCGTTATGCCGCCAACAGGTCAAAGAGGACTGGAAATACGTTGCCATGGTGCTGGACCGACTCTTCCTCTGGATATTCACAATAGCCGTTGTGGTGGGCACCGCCGGCATCATCCTGCAGGCGCCCACGCTCTACGATACGCGAGTTCCCATTGACATCAAGTTGTCGGAGATTGCCTCCACGACGGCCAAGCCGAATGTGGCGCGGCCCGTGTTGTAAGTCCCCTAAGGACAACATCAGACCAGCAGTAGCAGCAACAACAACAACAACAGTACATTCACATACTCACATTCTCACACACACACACACACACATACACACACACACGCGCGTTCAGACAGTCTGAGAAGCAACATGAGAAATTCGCATTTGTTTTCCTTTTTTGCTGTGCACAAGAACAAGAAACAGAAACAAACAAGTTGATCATGAAGGAGACGAAGATGAAGACGAAGAGGACGGAGCAGCGGAAAATTCAAGTAACTATAACTTTAACAAGAGGTAGATACATAGAGAAATAACTGTATTTGTTATGTAAGCAACGCAACGCGACAGAAGGTAACATAATTACAAGTAAATACATACACACATATATGAAACTAACTGTACACTAATATTTAACGAACGCGATGAAGATGAAGAACAAGAAGCAGAAGAAGATAACGATAAAACAGAAGTAAAGCTCTCGCAAAATTGTCAGCACTATTTCACAACTATTCACGCAAAACAAAAACACGTTATTTGTTGACTTTAATATTTGGGGTTGCCAGACTGATTTCGTTATTCTATTTGGTATTCTATGCGCTCCTCTTGAGCGATAACTAATCACCGATAACTGCAGCAAAATATATGTTCGTGCACTGCTTACTAAGTTGAACTCAGCCGCATTGTAATTATTATTGTTATAATTATTATTTTTTCTTTTGCATTACACAATGGCGACAAGTTGTTGGCACAGCGAACAAGGGAGGACTGTGTGCGTGTGTGCGAAAACCGGCTGAGTGGGTTGGTTGAGTGTAAGCCTCCAGCTGCAAATGATGCATGCAAATTAGTGCAAATAAACAGAGTACGCGCCTCGCACATTTGCCTTGCGGCAATTAGTTAGCACAAAGCTTTAGTTATTATGCCCAAGTGTGCGTGTTTCGAGTGTGTTTCTGCATATGTGTCCGCATTTCTTCCACTGTGCATGTGTGCGTGCGTATGTGAGAGCAGAGTAAATAATCGCCATTTAGAATTCAAATTCAATTTTAGTATGTCAGCTGTGCGACTCCGTGCGCGTGCAACACGCGCTTAATTGGCCGCAGCCACCATAACAGGCCACAACAGATCAACACCAACAACAACAACAGCGGCGGCAACTTTGCCGCCATGCGTCATGCAGTTTTTTATGAACTGAACAATAAACTTTTACTTTGCGAAACTGTTGGCAACTCCACTAACAGGATCAATAACAAACTTTTAATCGATTGCCTGCGCATATCGATAATAGCTACAAGCGGCTTTCTGCTAACAGGATCAACAACAAACTTGTATATCGATAGTGCTGCATTCAACGATAGCTGCCTGCCAGTTGCGATCGGGTTGTCATAGCACTCAGCTTGCGACTGTGACACAAATTGCAATAAGTATCGTTACGCCGCCACTTTATCATTGGGAGCCATTTTCTAAATAATTGTCCCATGGGTATTTAATATTCGGTATGCCGTATGTACCTGCGCTTTTTCACCTGCTGCTGCTGCCGCTGATGGTGCTACCTGTGCCGCTGCTGCTTCGGCTTTTTTAATGCACTTGCGACTCTCTTTCCCTCATAATTTATGCAAATTTGCAATTGTGCTGCAATTTATGCACACAATTTACATTGTCTACCTGCCGCCGTAGCGGGTCACGTGCCAACACAGCACAGCCGTAACAATAACACACAAAATAATAGAAGGGGCAACAACAAAAACAACAAGAATGCGAGTATTTACTGTCCAGGCGCCAAAAACCATTCTTGTCTCCTCCGTCTTCCCGTGTGCAAATTTCCTGCGTTTGCTTTATTTGCTCGGATTATTTGGCTGCCCTTCGTTTATCTGCATTTCAGTGGGTAATAAAAAATTAAATGACGTTGATTAGGCAACCAAAAAATTGAGTTAAAAACACGCAAAGACCAGTGTTGCCAACTCAGCTGCTTTCGCTTCAAAACTAACTTTTTTCAAAGTTCGAAACAAACACGAAAACCGCTGACAGTAAGAGATTTAGCTATTTTCCTGGCATTGTATCGTGGGATTTCACAGTGCAAGCAGTTTACAGCTTAGACACAATTCTTTTGGCTAATAAACAAGCAGTATTACATTTGAAATAACGGCAGTTTTCAATTCGAAATTGCATGAAAACTAATGTCAAAATAATTACTGACTAAAACACATAAGACCTGCACGCCAAGCAAACTTAACAGGGCAAGGGAAATTTTAACAGCGCAGCAGGGGAAATATTTCAAATGCTAACAGCCAAACGACTGTTAAAAGCAACTGATGCAGAGGCAACTTAAGTCTTTTCTTTCTTAAATGAAATGCTGAAAGAGAATTTTGCTGATTATATCCATTGAAAATGGCCAAAAAGAGGCAATACTAATTTTGTGCAAATGTATGTATGTAAAAGGCAGAAGGACTACTAAATGTACATATATATTCCTTCTACTTCCTATAGAAGTTAGAGACACCAACTTTGGTCTGAAGATTTCTGTATATCTCGAACAAATGCAGTTTATTTCAAATCTATAGTAAACTTCTTTAATTCGATTCGAATGTATAAAATATACAACTTTCCGAGTTTGATCTATACTTAGGGGACTATAACATCTACCTGCTCTTCAAATTTCAATTCGATCTGAGAATAAACACAGAAATTGTTGCTTTGTTAGGGTATCTCACTGTCGGGTGTGCTCGACTCTTCACATCTAGAATTTCACAGGAATAATAATAATAATAATTGCAATTATACTGGAGTAACTGTCAAGTTCGTTTTGAAATTGTGATATCATTTTCAATGGAAATTCCTTGCTGCATCAATTATTAAAGAACGAACAAAGAGGAAAATGCAAGAAAATCAACCAGACAGAGACTGGCAGCTTGTTTGCTTAGCTGCATTTCCATTCGACACCCATCACCAACAGATCTCAACAGGTGCGAGGGCAACAGAGAGAGGGAGAGGGAGAGGGAGAGAAACAGAGAAAGACAGTGGGACAGTGGCAGCTAAAACAATAAGTGAATATTTCTTGTCTAGTGCAACTTTTGAAACGTCTTCTTATCGCAATTCACGTTTAATTGTTGTCATCCTTTTCTTGTTCCCCCTTCTTTCCTCCATTTTCGCCTTCTTTTCTACTTTTGCCTCTTCTTTCCTCCTTTTCCCCCTTCTTTTCTACTTTTGCCTCTTCTTTTTTATTTCTTTGCCCCCTCATGCTCATGCTTTATTTAAATAAATGAGCATAAAAAGCCATTAAGCAATAACAAATTATTATTTAATGTAACTTATATGTGGCATATTGCGATTGTCTCTCTCTGTCTCTGTGTGTGTGTGGCTTTCTCTCTCTGTGTGTGTGTGTGCATAAAAAACGACTGCAATGTCGAAAGTTTTTAAAGCACTTTTAATGACGCGACCCCAAACTCGCAAGGCGTTTTATAGTTTTTGCTTGCTGCGCATTGCTTCGCTTGGATGCAGCAACAACAACAACAACAACAATAACAATAACAGTGGCAACAATATGAGGAGAAGCCAGTCAGAGAGGGAGGGGGGCGTGGCGAGGCGACATTGAAGCCGACCGCAAATCATAATTGTTGCGGCCGCAGCGAGAAAACAACAGCAAGAAAATGAGTGGATAGCGGAGAACACAAGCAGCAGGAGCGGCAGAGGGGGAGGGGCAGAGGCAGGAGCAGGGGCAGCAACATCAAAAGTAACAATAATAATACCAACTGTGGCCACACACAAAAAGGACATTAGCCCGACGCTATCGCCTTGACTGTGCCTCCCCCCCGACACACTCCACACCCCGCCCCCCAACATGGCAGGCCTTCTACTGTTGTTGTTGTTGTTGTGCTTCTCATTGTTTCATGCATTTTGCCGTTTGATGCTAAGAGAGAGAGAGAGAGAGAGATAGATAGACGGTGGGGGGGGGCACTGGCTGACTGGGATATGCGATGCGTATCGGCGAGTTTGTTATAACTTTTGCCGCGCAGAGCGCCTAAAAGTATGTTACAGCATTTATCTATTGCCCCGAGACGCGCCGCAAAGCGCGCGGCAATACAAAAGCAATCATAAAGTTAGCTACAGTCTACCCACCCCCCCCTCCCCCTTCCAATGGGCGCACGTTACATTACGCCCTTGTTTAATGGGCCTATCTGTGCCACGTAGGGGAACTGCGACTGGGATTCAGCATAGAGCAAGACAGAGAGAGAGAGAGAGAGGGAGAGTGGCAGAATGGTAGGAGATGGAGAGGGGGGGGCGTGTCGCTCAATAGAAGCGACAAATTTATTGCTTGCTAATAGGAAAACAGCCCAAAAAATGGACAAAGGACGAACTTTGTTAGCCGCCAAGCGGAAGCAAACAGTTTTTCGACATTTTTTTTCGCTTTAGGTTTTTGTTTTTGCCCTTTGTTTGCGCTCTACCCCGCTCACTCTCTTCCTTTCCCCCTCTCTCTCTCTCTCTCTCTCTCTTTCTCGCTCGCTGAAGTTGGGAACACGAAAAATATGTTTTCAACATAATTTCATTCATTATATTCGTATTTCCCTCAGTTGTTGTTGTTGTTGTTGTTGTTGTTGCCGCTGCTCATTTTCAGCAAACTCATTATCATGCTACGCCCCCCCTTTCATCCACCTTTCGCATGTGGCACCTTGGGCGACATTTTTGGCTAATTTGAATTTAATTTCATTTGCAATGTTTTCCTTCTATCTTTGTTTATTTTGTCTTGTTTGTTTGTCTGTTTGATTCGCATTGATTTGCTGCGAATTCTATTGCGTATGTTTGAGTGTTTTGAGTTATTTGAGTTTCCATTTGCGCTTGTTAATTGCATTTTAGACGAGAGCCACCACCCTCTCTCCTCCCCCTCCCCCACCCACTCACTGCACACACAAAGTAAATTGATGCGCAGCAATTTTCAATTTTCTCTTTCTCTGTCATTCATTCTACTGTTGTTCGCGAAATTAGGCTCAGAGCTATAAGAGCGAGAGCGAGAAAGTGCTGGGCACGAACTGATCGCTATGACACTTACACAGCAGGCAGCTTTGGGCTGTGGGCACAAAGCAATCTGAAATTGCGCAAAAAATTGGCAACAATTGATTGTTTTACCCTGTACACATTGCCCCGTGCATGCTCGGGTAGATAAGCTGTCCAGTCGGTATGCGTTTTATTCAATTCCCCTAGGGTATCTGAGCATCGCATGCGTATCGCGTTGTTCCCCGTTATTGTGCCTCAACCTTTTTTCCATTTGCTGTAAATTAATTTCATATATTGCATTTAATCCCACTCGATTCAATAGTTTGTGATAGCCCTGAATGAACCATGAATGAAAACAAATATTAAAAAAAATGTATAAATACCATATACGTAACGGAATTCAAGTATTTATTTATTTGAAAGACCACGCTCGAAAATCGAAAGTTAACTGCCCTCAAAGTGCACATTTGTTATTGAAATTTGCGTTTTAATTGAATTTCACATATTTTATATTATATTTACATTCGATTTCAATCGAAACTAAAAGCACACGGACTAAGAAATGCAACTCTGCTCTGTAGACTCATCGTACATTTGCTCTGGAATTCTCATCATCATAAGGGGAAACTAGTTATCATATTAATACACACACACACATATACACACACATACACATACAGATTGTCAAGTAACTCTTTACTCAAATGCACATGTTAATGTAATGCACATACATACATACATGCATATGTGTAAAGTGTTGCTTGACATACTGTACATACATATACAGGATTTATTAGGCGCTGAGCAGAGTTGAAATATTTTTTACCAAAGCCCCAAAATGGCGGCTAAAACTACAAAGAAGTGAAGAGCGTTAACTAAGCGAGATAATGAATTGTAAAATGCAGTTGCAAAAGAAAAACAACAACAACATTTATATGTAACATATGTGCGAATATATGTGCACATGTATGTGGGGTAAAACAACTAATTACATTATAAACATGATAAATAAGAAAACAAGGAAAAAGATAAAAAAAAAGGAAGAAAAACCAAAGAAGAGAAGAAGAGAATTTTTTTTTAGAACGTACCTTTAAAAACAGAAGAAATGAGAGACGACGAAACGCACGAAGAAGTCAAAGCATAAAACAACTAACATTAATTTTAAACGATAAATTTAATAGTAAAATTAAAAAAAAAAAAAAACAACTTAACATTAACTGAAATGGTAAGCGGTATACACAGCAAATTGTTAACAAAAACTTAGTGAAAATTGTTTAAAAATGAATAACAAGAAAAACAAGCGAAAATTATGGCGAAAGCACATACTGAAATTAAGAAAGAAAGAGAGAAGAAAATAACAAAAAAAAAACAAGACAAGCCCAAAATAAGAATTGACTTTATTTCTAAGCAAAGAAGGCATAACAACACTAACAAAAAAAACACAATTTAAAAAACGTAAATTAATTACGAAAAAAAAAAAAAAATGACAAACTAAAAATTATACGATTTACAAAATGAAACAAAAAAAAAAATTGTATAAAAAATCCCAAGAAATTTTTTTTTGCTCAATGTGAAAATTTTAAAAAATTTGGCATTTGGAACGGAAGCGAGAGGAAGCTAGAAAGAGACAGAAAGAGTCCAAGTGTCGCGTAAGAGAGATAGATAGCGTTGTCTTTGCTAATCCCTCACCACAGCCCCCTCCCCCGCGCACATGATATGCACTTACACACTCACACACATCCCACTGTCAACCTTGACCATTACAACGCCCCTTCGGCCCGGCCCCCTGTCCCACACTTACCCCCAAACTGGCACCCAAAAACGTAAATTTATTCGTAAAGCTGTTTGAGAATTTTCTAAAAATGCAAATTGGCATCACACTAAACGTCTAAAATTAAACGAAGATTGAAAGAAAACACAACACAAAGGAAAGGAAAATAAAGAGGCCAAAAAGCAAAACGAAAAACCAAAGGTAAAACGAAAAAACGAAAGAAAATTAGCAATTAGAATGATAATTTTTAAAACAAATTAATGAGGTTAAAAAAAAACAAAATGAAAACGAATTCGCAATCGAAATCGAAATCGAAAGAAAATGAACTCAACTCAACATCGATAAGAACACGAACAAGAGAACTACTTATTTATAATAATTAATGGAAACGTGAACAAATGAAAAAAAAAAACAACTAATGGGAAAAATACCAAAATGGGCAAACAAGAAAACAATTCAAATAGAAATTCTTTTCAAAATATCAAATAAAGCAAGAATATTAAAAACAAAACAACAACAAAAAAAAAAATAAAACAAAAAACAATGAACAGAAAACAACAAAAACACTAAAAACAAAATAATAAAACAAAAAACAACAACGCAAAGAGCTGAAGTTTCTTGTTTTCCTTTTTATATTTATTATATTTTGCACAGGAGTTTGCAACGCACCTTAGGAGACAACTTGGATGCTCTAAAGTATACAGTGAGTCAAGTAACTCTTTACACATATCTACTATAACATACATGTTAATGTTATGTACATATGCATGTGTAAAGTGTTTCTTAACATACTGTAAATACTCTAATAGCCATCAACAGAGGAGTCGAACAAGGCATGTCTGTCTGTCCGTCTGCCTCAATTTAATAGTTATCTTGATGAATAATGGCACACATGCTGTAAATAAGTCGGGTCGCACCGATATATCGTATAGTTTCCATACAACCTATCGGCCCATTTTCATTATTTTTCAATATATTGCCACCAAATTTTGCACATCAGAGTTTTTTGTTATTTAATCATAAAATAAGCATAACAAATTTCATGCAAATCTGACCACTATAACATATAGCTGTCATAGGAAGAATCGGCCGATATGTGTGTTTTTTTTTGTATTAAAATAAATGAACCTATTAGTGCCAATCTTAGTATACGTTTTCCATTCCATTCGAAACAGACAACCATTTTTTTGTTTTGCAAATCTTTACTGATTGATCCTATTATGGCTTATCCTATAGCCATAATAGGATTTATAGATTTGCATAAAATAAATGGTATTTGTCCAGCATATTTTCCATGAACCATGAACAATGTTACAAATGTTCCGTACCGTTCTATATAACAAGTATTGGAACAATCGGAGGAGATTGCAGCCAATGCCTGCAAGGTTATAAATAAACTTTATTTCTGATTTTAATTTCTTATGCGCTTTCTTTATTTCTTTGCTACGACAAAATGTAGCGGAAAAAAATACAACAATAAGTCGAGAGATAAGGCGATTTTCCATACATAAGTATGTGTGTTGTATAACTATATAGACTATACTATATGCTATATATGCTCGCGTAAGTACATAAATAATTATTGCTGGGCGATTGATTTCATTCAATAAGAGAGAGAGAGAGCGTGTATGTTTGTGTGTGTGTGTGTGTGTGTGTGTGTGTGTGTGTGTGTGTGTGTGTGTGTGTGTGTGTGTGTGTGTGTGTGTGTTGTAAATTGTCATATTCCTAGGGTAGGTGGCGTGTTTTGTTTTGGTATTCACTTGGGAGGTAGTTGGAAAGCAGCGCAAGCAGCGCCTAGCCTAAGGCTTTGTCTTTTATAAGCGAGTTAAGAGAGGAATCAAAGTTGGTTGATTTGGTATATTTGGTTTGGTTGCTTGATTGGTTGCTTTGCTGTCCTAGTCCTTGTCCTTGTCCTTGTGCGCACACTCCGATGCTGATCTCAACAATCCTCGGCATCATCCTCCGGCTCGGCGCCACGTCCCTCGCGTATGCGTTTCAGTTTACGCTTCAGCATCATGACGCCTGCAAAGTAAAAGATGATTAGTGATGATGGCAAGACTGATCAGTGGGAAGGGGAGGGAGGATTGCTTACACTTGATGGCCTGATAGGTCTTGGCCGAGGCAGACTCACTGGCTGGCAGCTGATTGGAGATGGCGCGCTCGTGGGCCAGCTTAACACCAATGTAAGCACGCTTCAGGGTCTTGTAGTGTCGATATTCGCTAGTATCCTTCAGCAGGATGCATCTGAGAAAGAAGGTAAGAACTCAACAATGTGATCATGCTCAGATCATGTAGATGTCACTCACTTGGCTGCCGATCCCTCGCCGGGACAGTCCGAGGGCATTGTGTGATAGATCTCATGATAGAAATACTGCAGCACGGGAGAGTTCCAGATGGACAAGCCGTACCACAGCCAAATTGCCACGTTGAGGGGCAGCTTAAAGTTCTTGGCAAACAGCGTGGGTAGAAAGTAGTTAAAGGGCAATCGATTGATGAACACCTGCAGCCAGGCCGCAATCCGTAGACCCATAAACACCTGGTAGACCCAACGATAGCGATTCGAATTCTGCAACGTTAGCAGCGACAACGATTCGGCCAGAATGCTGTACAGGCCCAGCGTGAGATTCAGGCCAACAAAATAGTTTTCATATCTAGGCAGTTAAATATCATTTATGATTGAGAGCATGATTGAACAAGTTCAGGTACTTGTACTCTACCTGTACACATCGATGGCCACCAAGGAGAGCAGGTAGAGACCCTTGGAGGCAGCCTCCAGAAAATCCGAATCCTTGAAGTCCAACATCGCTCCGTGTAGATAGAACGTGATTATAAAGATCGAATAAAATTGAAATTTCTCATATTGATGCGATCGATAAAAGATCAGATTGTCGGAGCTATGGAAGAGCGAGTAACGGCCTTGATTCTTCATAAGATGCGGCAATATCATGAACTCATTGTAGAAGTGCAGAAACAGACAACAGGCCGAGTAGAATGCGATGTTCCATATCAATCGGGCGAATTGTTTACGCTTGAAGTACTTAACATTCGACGACTTCAGAAAGAACTGCAAACAGACAGATAGAGAGAGAGAGAGAGAGAGAGAGGGCAATCAATTAGTCGCAATTTGCACTGAAGTTCTCTATATTTGACTCTAATCAAGCATGTGAACCAAAATTCGAGACCGCAGCGATAATATTATATATAGTAGGTTATCTGGCTGCGCTGGTTGAATGAACCCCAACACAGCAAAGAATTGCAACGCTACAGTGGGCAGTCGCTAAGGGGAAGAAGCATTCTATCTTCTATTGTTCATATACACAATTATATATTCTCATATTCTCTGTTATGTATTCAATTAAATATCCTATTCTACATTCTATTCTGTATTATATTCTATTCAATTTTATATCATACTTCGATTCCATATTCATTATTATATTATATATTCTCTTCCATATTATATTCTCTATTCCATTCCATATTCTATTCTTTATTGTATTCCATATTCTACTTTAACTTCCGTTCTGTAATTCCGTTCGTTATTCTATATTATATTCGATATTTTATTCAATTCTTTTCTGTATCATATTCATATTCGATATTTTATTTATACTTTGATGGTATTCTATTAAATAATATATTTTATATTATATATTTATATATACTATATTCTTTTGCATATTCTCTTCTACTTTCCTTGCCACATTCTATTCCTTATGCTGCTCTATATCATATTCTATATTCCATTCCATATTCTATTCTCTCTGAAATGACCCCCCTTTTGCAACTGTAGTTAGTTTCATTTGGAAGCTGTCGCCAATTTGTTTGTTACCCTCTTTATAGGTCACCCTAATGCACACACAGACATGTCTCTGTGTGCCCACACACTGTGCGATGTGCTCATGCGTGGTTTTAAAAAACATTGTAATCTTTTTTATGTGCGTCGGTTACGACGACGACGACGGCGACAACGACAACGACGGTCAGCGCCGCTTGTGGCTGACACGAACCTATACACGTTGCTCATTCCGGCGTATGCTAGTCTTATCGCAAACATCGTCGACGTCGCCGTTGCCGTCGCTGTGGGCTGCCGGCGCCTACATCTGGCTGACTGACTATTTATAAACGCCAAATAAATTGGGTACCAGCGACAAACGGTAAACGGCAACCGATCGTTACTCGACACAGACACACACACACACACACACACGCAAGCGTGCACGTGAGCAGCTTGAACTCACCTGGAAGACACGCTGGAATCCACAGAAACCGCAGGACAACGCCACAAATATCCAGAATACCGCATTGATCAGGTATGGTAAATCGATATTTTGCAAAAATGCATCGAAACGATCGTTGGTGATGAGATATTTGAGTGGTAAAAAGAAATTGCCGATTTCTGCCCAATAGTCCGGCGGACCGGCCTTCATATCCAGTATGGACATGTTGTTATTGTTGGCACTGGCGGCGGCGGTGCAAGCGCGGACAGAGAGACCAGACCAGACCACCAACAGCTGCAGCAAGTCCTCAGTCGATGTTAGCGTTTGCCATGCACCGATTTCGTTGTCAAACTGTGTGCATGGATATTTGTAATGTATTTATAAACATTAACAATTTCTGCCTAGCCTTATTTACATACCTGGCACGTATCTGTATCGATAGATGCACATCGATAACATCGCGCGCCGTTTTTTTTAGTTTCGATATTGCCGCCTAACATCGTTAATTGAGTTGTGCATTCGATAGTTAAGGGGGGCTGCCAACTTGTGCGCAGTGCGCATTAAATTCAAATTCAAATTTGCATGTGTTCATTTATTTGTTTTAGCCAAAATGGAGCAACAATCTTCTGCTGTGGCGCATATTGTGGATTATCCCGATGAGCCAGCGGCATTGTTCAAGCAACTAATTCAATCTGCACAGAAAACAGATGGCGTATTATACATGAATCTGGCGACCATCGACGAGGAATTTGGTGTGCTCAATCGCACTGTGGTCTATCGTGGCCTCAGCGAGGAGGATGACTGCATTATTTATGTGACGCAGCGCTTTACACGCAACTATCAGAATCTCAAGGCGAATCCCAAGTGTGGCATTACGCTGTTTTTCCCCCAACTGCAGTTGGACACAGAGGCACAACCGATGACTTGGCAGGTGCGCCTGATTGGCGCCATCGCTGAGGAGCTACCTGAATCGCAGTTGGACGCGTGGTGGGAGTTGGAACTGCTGCCGGCGAAAATACGCGACATTGTCTTTCCCTGTGGAAAACCAGTTGAGTATAATGAGCTCAAGGCCAAGCACGATGAGTTCCTCAAGGAGCATCTGGCGTCGGGTCAACCCCTGCAGCGCCCAAAGACATAGTATGTAGAGTGAATTTTCACGATTGGAATCACTTATTGTAATCTATACCAACTCCCCCCTCTCTTAGCACTGCCTTCAAGTTCCGTGCACAGCGCTGGGATTTCATGAAAGTGGGCGTCGCAGAGATCGCAGATCGCGTTCAATACCGACGCCAGGACGGTGGGCAATGGCAGGGAATGCACGTGTCCACCTAGGGACACCCCTTAATTATCATCGAATGCAGCATTTCTTTTTTAATTATTTTTATTCAACTATTATTTGCAAAAACAAAACAATCTCTACAAATATAAACAAATTACAGTTACTAAACTAAAAGGACTAACATAATGTGATCTCCCTTTTCTTCTTCTTCTTCTTCCTCTTTCGCTTCTATACTTTAGCATACAATTAAAGTAGTTAATAAATATTACAAAAAACAGTAAAAAAAAATACAGACATAATATTAGATTAAATATGCGTGCTTGTGTGCATTGAAATAGTTTGCAGTTAGTTATAGTTAAGCTTAATATTTTCTTTTCTCTTTCCTTCATTTTCTTCTCACTTTTTACATAATACACGTTAGTTTTCCTTATCTTTCTCTTTCTCTTACGTTTTTTTCTTGATTTATTTTTACAAAATGACGCGGTTACACCGCATTCACCGTCTCCCGTATCCAGTCCGCATTTGATGCGATCTTATCGTACATCCGCGGACGCTCCACGCCCGTTGGCCCGCAAGCGATGCGCCAGGAGGAGACACCGATCAGTGCCCACTGATTTGTGCCCGGTATGAGGCACTGCACGGGCGCGCCGGAGTACTCCTCTTGCTGCAAAAAAAAAACCAAAAACAAATAAAAGTTAATACAAATTCCCTGTTTGCTTCATTCCTTTATTGCTGGTCAATCCAATTGGTCAAACAGGGTGCTACCCTGTGACGTCAGACGCGACATGCAGCGACGCGTTCGGCAAACTCAAAAACAACAAAACAATGCATATTGCTCTCTCGCTCTAACTCTATAAGGGCACGTAGCACGAGCGCAGGCACACTCATGCACACAGACAGACAGACAGGCGGACAGGGAGAGGAGACAAACGCCTAGAATCATCCCTGCGCTGCCTACCTAGGCCAGCTGCAGGCGCCTCACAGTGGGCAAACAGACTGATCTATCAATAATTAATTCTGTAATTTAAAATGCGTATTTAGATATTTTATGCGGTCTTGAGAACTAATGCAATTTTAGTTGTGATTTTTGATTTGATTAAAGTTTTAATATAATTTGGTATTATTATTTCACCAGTAACGAGTTGTAATTACGTAGAATTTTATTTTTACTGGTGGAGTGAAACTATTATACATTTCCTTGCTGTCCCCTGCTAATACGTTTTACTTTTCCCAATTCTGTGAATATTTGTGATAATACAACACCCATTTTACCCTTTTTACGAGATATCAGCTTTTCAGATAACATCGATTTAGGAAGACAAGCACTGTTTTTTAAACTATTGAGAGTTCGATAGAAAGAAGATAATTTCACATTTGTTATCAGCATCTAAAAAAAAAAACCTGAATAACTAAAAATACATGTCAAATTTTAACTGTACGATGTTATAAGATAAGAGGCATAATATATAGTCGTCGAAAATCTAACCGAATATGTATTTTGGCACATAAAGTTTAAAGTTCATCCAAATCCCCTATATTTCACGCATTCGAGTCTTCTGACCCACTGTGCGCCTGCTGGATCAGGCTCTCACTCTCTTTGCACTCTCTCTCGCGCTCTCCCGCTCTCTGACACCCGCCGCTGCTGTGGCATAAAAGTAACGGCGCGCGCCAACTGCAATTCATTTGTGCGTCAGCGTTGCCAGCAAAGACACGGAAAGAGAGAGCAAAACGAAATTACACAAATTCATTGAGCGAAGGCAAAAGCAGAAGTAAAGTAAAAACAGTTAATCATTCATAGTGCCAATTTCATAATGTTGGACATGAAGAGCTGCCTGAAGATCAGCTACCAGGGCGAGGTGAGCTTCATCATTTGCGATGCAGGCAGCAACTACGAACGGATAATCGATCAAGGTAAAAAGCAATCAATGTACAATTGAATATATGAAACTAATTCAGAATTATTTACTCTCCCCTCCCACAGCCTCCTCAAGGTTTCACATACCGCAGTCACAACGTGCCGGGCTGGTGCTGACCAACGGACAGGGCTACGTCTTCGAGCGACAACTCTTGGAATACTTCCTCCTACTGTTCCCCTGCCCGGAGCTGGTCTTCTATCTGCGCGTTGACTGGCAACGATTGCGTCGTGCCGTCGTCGAGCCTGTCCGGCAACGCCGTCGATCAACTGGTGAAATAAACGAGCGCACAAAGTTGGATGAGTCGACGACGGTGACAGACGGGGAAGAGGATTATGTGGCAGTGCCTGTGCATCGCCAGAATTGTTTTCTCGGCGTGCTACCCACGAGCAGAGCAGCCTCTTCTACTCCACTGCGTCGTCAGTCTTGCTTCCTAAGGCTGCGCCAGCAGCAGCCACCGACGACATTGACATCATCCATAGCGTTGCGCCGACGCACCGACGATCAGCTACAACAAACACAGGCCAAGCGAATGCGTCTGCAGCAGCCGCTGCATAATATGCGACGCTCGGTACCATCCACATCTGCCTCTGCCTCCTCGCATGCAGCACTGCTGACGGCGACAGCGACAAAGCGTTCTATACGCATTTGAGATGAAAAAGAAGAGGCTGAATCCCAGCGAGAATTGTACATAAGGTCGTCAGGGCAGAGAAACATAGTTCCTAGCAAATACTCTAAATATATGTATTAATCAATATGCTCTCACTATGTATACTATAGATCAATAAAAATGTATGTCATAAGGTGAATTATGTTGTTTGCTGACGAGAGGGGAAAGAGAAGGATGTAGAAGAAGAAGGAAGATGAAGGAGAACGTAGAATGAGTAGGAGTATGTAAAAGGCGAATGTTGGAAAATATTGAGCTGGTAGAAGGAGGTAGAGGATGCAGAAGTAGGTAGGCTGCGGAGAGAGCGAGGTAGCTGAGGAGAGAAGGTGGTAAATGAGGGGAAAAAAGTAGCAGGATGAGTAAACATATTTCCAAATGGTAACTCCGCTTCAGGCTCTTGTGGTGTCAGTGTTGCCAGCTCAGCCTTATTGTTTGTTTTGATTTGTTCTAAACATCGACCTACCTCCACCTCAATTAATTATGTACAATAAACACATGCATGCAAATAGTTATCCCTTCATTTATCGATTTCACCTATCGAGCTTTGATCAATTGCGCATTAAAAAAATTAACATGAGCAAGGAACAAATATTGCAGGAATTATGGCTTCAATTGGCCGAGAGAAAAAAGGAGAGAGAGAGAGGAAAAGAGAGAGATATAAAGACAGAGATAATGAGAAGTAGATGAAATGAGATACAGAGAGATAAAGAGAGGAATATGAAAATACAGCGTGAGAAAGAAGGAAAGGGCGATAGAATGGAAGAAGGAAGGAACTTGAGAGAGACACATGAAGCAAAGGAGCTAGAGAGAGAGAAAGTTTCTATTGGGATAACCCGCTGTTGATCTTGCACAGGGGGAAGAGGGGCATAGGGATGAGGGACTCAAGGGAATCCTTTAGCGCTTGGAACTCACCGTGCAGTCATACTTCTGGTAGGTGGCCTCCATGCACATGGAGTTCACTGTGGTGATGGAGACGTTCTCGCAGGGCGCCATGTCGCCGATCTTGAGCTGCACACGCTGCAGATGATCGCGCTGTCGTGACCAGCCCAGCGTGTTGCAGTTTGTCCAGATTTGCTCGGGTGCATTAGAGGCTGCCTTGTTGTTTTTGTTGCTGCTCTTGCTGCCTGCCAAGGAGCTTGTGGAGGAGGTGGATGTGGAGGAGGAGGGAGGCACCTCCATAGTAATTGACCTGTGGCGCGCTGTCGGGCAAGGGATAAGCATTGAGCTGTGAGTGTGCCTCCTCGGCCCCATCCTCCAGCTGCTGCGACTGCTGCTGCAGTGCCTCGGGATGGGGCAATTGCAGGTAATCATAGCCGGGTTGCTCTTGCTCTTGCTCCTCGGCGCTGCTGCCGCCCGCATGGCCATCGGATCCATCCACATGATGCTCCTGCTGCTGCGAGGGTATGAGGAAGAATTGCTGTGTCTCCTGTGCCAGACGTCGCTGGGCATGTGCGGGCGTTGGTGCCGCCTCCAGCCGCTCCGCAACTGGCACATAGGCACGTCGCTGCATGGGCGGCTGCTTGAGCTGACGCTGCAGTGCATCTGGCAGACAAATGGGACGCACATGATCCGAGAAGCTAACCGATGTCTCCAGCCGCACCAGCGCAGCCGTGGAACCCTCGACGGGACTCTTGATCATGCCAATAATGCGACGTCGCTGTGTCCATGGTGCCTTCGCAGACAGACGCACTGCACCAACAATGGCCATCCAAGTGGCACGTGGCTGACCCTGGAAACAGCTCTCTGTGGTCAGCACCCAGTCGGGCGATATCAGTGTGCCATCACAGACATGAATATCCTCGCGGAACAGGGCCACCAGCCAAGGCCAATCACCTGGCGCAGACATCTTGGGCAGCGACAGATGCTGCTTGGCATTGGGCAGCGCCGACTGCACACCGCAACGCAGATCCCCGCAGCCCACATAGAGCACCTGACGCTTGGGACAGTGCGTGCGGATGAAGCTGATCTCTGGCGCATGTGGATCCAGGACGCGCACATAGTCGGACAACTTTTCCGTATCATTCTGCACATCAAAGATTTCCACAGATCTAGAAGAGGCAAAAGAGGGAATATGAAGCTCGTCGTAGTATACAAAAGACTGTGGTTGGCCTTACTCGTAGCCCAGAGATTTGCACAGGGATTCGGAGACAGTCTGACGCACTACCAGCTTGGCATCGCCCTCCAGCCCCCTCCGCACAGAGTTTGCCCACAACGCCCTTCTCGGAGAAGACAGCATAGCCGGCGGCATGGAAGCGCGGCAGGTAGGGAACCAATGGCTCTGGCTGCAGCAGATCCGCAGCCAAGGGGGCTATGGAAACTGTGCAGAAGCAGAGGCAAGCAATTAATGAAGCAACTAGGCAAGGTCCTGGATGATGCACTTACGACAATCCTTCTCATCGGCGCCATCGGGACAATCGGCTTTGCCGTCACAGCGCGCCTTGCGGGGCACACAGGCCCGTCCACGGCCACAATAGAGTGCATTGGGTGCACAAAAAGGCGCAGCTGCGCTCATCCGACAAATCCGGGCAGTCCGCAAAGCCATCGCAGAGTCGCGGACTCTGCACATTGCTCTGCATGTCGCCCACACAGTGAGGCTTCTGCTGGCACGACTGTGTGCCCGTCGACTCGGGGAATCTCTCACAATCGAAGTGCGCACGAAAGCGCGCGGGGAGACGTCCACCACAGCCGGCCATGAACGCTTCACAGTACTCGCGACAAATGGCACCCGCCGTGGGTTGCTGACTGGTGCCGTGTGTCTCGCAAGGAGGCTGCAACAGGCGGCAGACAAAGTCATAGGCCTCGCGGAAGCATTCGCCGTCGACAAGTTCCCGAAAGACAATCACATCCTCGAGCACCGCATCGTAGTTGGCATGGCCTAATAGATTCGGATAGGTGGTCACATTGTAGCCGACATTGCGGCAATACGAGAGCTGGAGAGGCTCACAGCGACGGGGCACGGGACGTGGTGTGGTTGTGGTGGGTTCGGTGGTCTCATCACTGCCCCCTAGGGGTGAACTGGACATGATGGGCTCCTCAATGAGGCCAGTGGTCTCCTTAATGCTCACACTTGCCACATCCACCGTCATGTTGGCAAAGTGACGACTCTGTGCATCGCTGAGCTCCTCGTGGAACAGCGCCAGCAGTTCCCCGCTGCTTACCAGGCCCGCATACGGATCGAATATCATGTTGAAGTGCACAACAATGTTGTTGTTATCCTCACTGCTGCAAAGGGGGGGGGTGGATTAGCAATGGGTATTTCCTCTCTAGAAGCAGAACCTTACCCATCCAGTGCCAGAATCTCGCTGCCCTCGTAGGCCTCACGCAGATCAGAGCGACGCAGTGTGAGATTGATGCGCTCCCTGTAGTCGCGTGCCTTGTGCTGGAACCGTAGGGAGTTCTGGTTGGCCAGCTCCATGCTCCACTTGTCGTTGAGCACCATAAACTTGCCCCGAAATACGCGATCCGGCAGCGGCTCCGGCCGGAAGTAAGTGTCTGCAAAAGGGGAAGCACAGGGAGAGCAATCAATGATGGGGGATCTGTTTTGAGTCTTCAACTTGAGCATCACTTACAGCCCACATAGACAAAGACGCCGGCGACCAGGAGGGCAATCAGGAAACCGGCTATTACGGCGCATCCACACTTCTGGCTATCGCCCAGTTTTCGGCGCGTGAAGCGTATATCGGAGTCGGTGGACAGCACTGATTCCGATTTGCGACGCAGACCCGCGTGGGCGTGCCCATGGGCGTGGCTATGACTGTGATTGTGCATGTGGTGCAGGTGGTGCTGTTGTTGTTGTTGTTGTTGTTGTTGCTGCTGCTGTTGCTGTTGCTGTTGCTGCTCCCGTTCTCGTTCCCTTTCCCGATCCACAGCCAGCCCTGTGCCGGCGCCATTGCTGTGTGTGTGATGCGGCTTGTGGTGCCGCGTGCAACGCGTGTTGTGGAAAACCTTGGCCGGCTGAGAGGCTACTCCCGCTGCCGCCGTTGTTGTTGTTATTGTTGACGACGCCGTCGCCGACAAGGCGCCATTGCCATTTGGATTGCTTTGGACGAGACCCTGCACCAGAAACGCAGATCGAAACAAAAGAGAAGAAGAGAGAGAAAAAAAGCACAAGTTGTTGATAATTAGTGACAAAGCCAAACCACGTCGAGGTGCTGCTGCTGGTCATTGACCACAAAAGCGCCTTAAAAATAAACGCTTTGATTTTTGTTATTTTCGAATTTACGCCAAATCATTTCGTTAAATCAGCCATCGAAACGAACGCTCCATCACGCAAAAGGTGCCTTGGTAATGCACTTGAAAATGTTTTTCAATTTTTTCTAATTTTGTCTGCGGTTTTTTTTTGCTTTCGTTTCTTTGTTGCATGCAAATGCAGCGCAGCGCAAAGTTAACGTGCAACACATGCATCACCTAGGAAGCGTCTCTGGCTAATTGCAAATCGCTTTTAACGAATTAATTACGGAACAAATTTGGCTATTAAAATTTATTTTCAATGTTTTATCGCAGAAACGATAAACGATTAAGTGCATGAATGAATTTGATCGAACAACGCCTCAATCAAAAATGTTCTTTTATTTGAATATTCAAGCCATTTGTAATTACATACTAAATTAATTCAATTTAATTTATAGTTTTTTAAATAACACACTTTATTTGCGCAGCTGATCTGGCAGTACTGATGTGCACTACGCAGGATCAGCAGCCTGGCAACCTGTTGACAGAAGTCTGGCAGTTCCACGCATAGAATGCACATAAACGTCGGCTTTGTGTTTGCACACGAACAGAAACAAATTATTTTGTAATATATACAATAAGGGATATTAATTAAATATAGATGTGTTGTTTTCTAAATACACAAATCGTGTTTAAAATTTAATCAGAGAAAAAGCTCTGGCAGCACTGGAGTGCACTACTCAGGATCCGCAGCCCAGCAACCTGTTGACTGTCTGCGCTAGCTACAGTCTGGCAGCACTGACGTGCACTATGCAGGATCAGCAACCTGGCAACCTGTTGACTGTTTGCAAAACTCTGGCAGCTTACCGCACAGGATCCACATAGGCGGAAGCTTTGTTGCTGCTGTTACGATTTTCGTTCGCTATTAAGTTGGCAGCGCCACAATTGGCTCACAATGTTAAATAACGGGCAACATGAAAATTCATGCGGTCTCAGCTTAATGTTGCAATTGCGAAAGCCACACACAGTACACAGAGCACAGCAGACATGGAGAACATGCACACACATGCACATAAACACACTTTAGAAAATTAATTAAAGCGCAAGTAAGGCAAAATGAAACAGCAACTGGAAAAGACGGGAGGGTCGACGCCGGCACCAGCGCCGCACTGCCTCAGCCGCAGTCGACGCAGCTGCTGCTGCTACTGCTGCTGACGGTAAACGGGTCGCGTTGCGGCCTACTTTTCTCTTCGTGATGCTGCTGGCTGACGCACTATAAAAGAAAAAAACAGCACACACATCTCTATCTGTGTGTGTGTGTGTAACAATAATAATAAAATAAATGAGCAGCAAACAGCAGAAAATGTAATTAAACATTGCCCGCGCGCGCGTAAATAGTTTCCTCATTTCATAATCAACATTTGCGTTTATTGACCATGTCGCGCCAGACAGACGTTGCCAGAAAGGCGGACATATGCAGATCTATCAATGTGTGTGTGTGTGTGTGCATGTCAGTTTTGGGTTAACTTATTAACTCTATTCGCACTCTTCGCTCTTTTGAGTGCCGGCCAAAAGTCACTCGGCCGCATAACGGTTCGTCGAGAGCAGAGCGCACTGCGCGCACGTGCAGGCATTTTGTATTACTTCACACAACACACACACATGCACAAGCACGCATTTCCTTCTTTCTCATCTCTCGCCTCATCTCTCATTTGCTTTAATTATTGCACATCATTGCACACATTCACATAGCATTCACCCGTGTGGATCGTATTACACGTGTGGATTGAGTCACTCGATTTACCTTCCAATTGGCTTTGCCTCCGTTTGTTTGCATCTCTTTGTTGCTTTTGTCTTTGCTGCTGCCGTTGCGATTGCAATTGTTGTTGTTATTATTGCTGTGATTCTTCCTATCGACGATGCCCGCCGACGCTGCTGCTGCTGCTGTCGCTGCGCTGCTGCTGCCGTTTGTTACTGTTGTTACCATCGAATTGGCGGCACTTTTGTCAGCATCGCGAGATTTTTTTCAACTGCAAATAAAATAAAACAAAAAGAAATCAAAAACAATTTGTAAAATCAAAGTGAAAAAACTATTCAATTTTTACAGATACGGTAATGGCAATAGCACGCCACGACCGCCGCACAGGTGCTAATTGTGGTGGGGCTGCAAAATTTAGCGCACAACGGAAAAGGCATAAGGGAGGAGGGTGCGTGGGGTGAGGCGGGGTATGACTCAAAGCTCATATCGCTGTGCTCCAGTTGAATTTTGTTTTGTTTGCATTTCATTTTGTTATTTTTGGTATGCCGAAAGACAACAACAACAACAACAACAACAACAATAATAATGACAGCAACAAAGCTGCGAGGGCCCCATAAACGAAGCCAATGTCAAGCGATCAGCGCCCCAGCGTCGCTGCCGGCGTCAACGTCGACGTTAGCTGCGCAACGCAAAACGTTGGCGGCAAAAGAAAGTTGCACCAGCATTTCCCTTGCTCATCACTTTATTAACATACACACGCCGCACACACTCACATGCACACAGAGCGAGAGCGAGACAGAGAGAGAGAGAGAGAGTTTATACTTATGCATGCATACATATTTTGTTTTTAATCTGAACTTTTATTTTCAATTCGGCAACTTTTACTTTACTTCGCCTTCGCCTTGTGTAGGGTTGCCATATCTACTCATTTATCAGTTAATCTACTGATTTTGAGACTCAGTAAACAGTCTGAATTTTTCTGAATTTATTAAATATAATATAATATATTTATGCACATACATAATAAAAAATAATGCAAGTTGTTAATATACAGTGTTGGTCAGGGAAATAGGTTTTGGCATGGCGTTTATATTATCAACAGTAATTAGTGTCCCTGATAATTCAAACTACTGATTTCACACGAGATGCATCTGGCAACCCTAGTCTTGTGGGTGTGTTGCTATCAACATTTTGCATCAACAATGATGAGGCGACAACAGCAACAAAAACATTAGCAGCACCAAAGCCACGTTTCGTTTTCGCTTTTCTTTCACATGACTAATTAGGAAAATTCATTAAAATCCCCACTCACAAACACACACACACACACACACGACGCTGTAAACATGTTTGGGCGCAACATGTTGCCGACACACACACACACAGTGGTTACCCTTGCCGCGGCGAATTTTCCAGCGAAAATTGCAAATGGCAGCGCTGCGCAGAGGGCAACGCTGGCGCTGCTGCTGCCTGCGACATTCCATAAAAGTCGCGTGCGTGCGAAAATTTGCCAAATGCCGCCCACTGTGCACTGCGCTCTGTGCTGCACAATGTTGCCGTAACTTGTTTTGGGGGCAACAACAACAACAACAACAAATCACTTTCATTTTGTTGGCGACTTTTGTTGTTGTTGTTGGTGATTCGCCTTGGCTTTGAATTTTTCGACTGCAATTGGCACAAAAATTCGCTTTCGCTGCAGCAGCCACACTAACAAGAAATTGCTGCAACAACAACAGCAACAAATAATTTATAATGCGTCTCTTCTTCTCTGCTTCTGCTTCTTCTTCTCCTCCTTCTTCTTCAATGACACTTGTCAATGGCAAACGAGTTCGTGGCCTAAGTCTTTTGAACTCTGTCGCTCTCTCGCTCACTCGCTGCACTTTCACAGCGCCACCTGGCGACAGCTGCCCTGACCCGCCACTGCTGACAAAGGAAAGTCTTTGGCTAAATTGCATTGGGAAAATCATAGAGCACCACAAAAAAAAAACAATTTTGGAATTACGAAAAAGGAAATTTCAGATGCTCTTCAACAAAATTCCATTGTTGCATTTGAGGGAAATATTTGAGCTTGGCAATTAAATTGTATACGGGAAATGGGTCAGACAAAATGAGCAAATTAATTTCGATTACAATGGGGAAATTTTTGAGTTAAATTGAACTGACTTAATAATAATGGGATATTTAATAAGCATGCAACAAAATATATATTCTGTTGTGCAATAATAACAAATAATATATTATTACATTGTATAATAACATATAAAATACAACAGAGGGAAATATGTTAAAGATTCATTGGGAAATTCTTGTAGTTCAAATGTTGTACGTATTTATCAGATACATATCTTATAAGCAATAAAGGAAATAATAAATAATAAGAGAAATTCCTGTAATTCATAAAATTTCAGAATTAATTTCCCTTTCTTATCCATTTCTTATCGAGGGAACTATGTTCAATTGTCATAGGGAAATTCTTGTAATTCATAAAATTGTATAATCAATTTCCCTCTCTTATCTCTTCACTGATATCTGATCCCATTCTACGTATACCTCATCCGGGGTTAGTGTATTCGTTCAAACGGAAATCGTTAGAGGCGGCGGCAGCAGCCACGTGCGACCGCTCAGCGGCAGCTGCTGCGAGATTCGAGACGGCGACGTGAGATGGAGCCGCTAGAAACGATGACAGTGACAGCTTTTCACTAATTTCCCTTTAAGCAAACAGCTGTCGCTTGCAGCAGCAGCGGCGGCAGCAACGGGAGCAGGGGCAGCGGGATCAGCGGCAGCTGCCACTCAGTCGTGACGAATTAATAACGGCCACAAAAGGCTACCAACAACAACAATAACAACAACATTGGCGACCCGAGCGGCGAAAGCTTTGAACGGTGCAGCGGGACAGCCTTCTGCGCTGCCGTTGCCGTTGCCGCACCTCCTCCTGGCACGCCTCCCTAACAACGTGCGTTGCGACGGCGACGGCAACGGCCACGGCAACGGTAGATGGCGCCTGCGACGTGACTCTGTGGCATCAGTGTTAACTCGAAACTGATTTTCCGAGTGTGCCAATAAACTGGCGCGTTCCAGCAATTGTTGTTGTTTTTTTTTTTTTTTTTTTAGGTGTGTTAAAGTCAGAAACTAGTGAGCTGACTCACTAACTGGGCCTGGCCATGTTACACCCACACACACATACATTTAAACATATGCATATGCTAAAAATATCGCAAATCAAAATGCAGCACAGCACGCAGTGTGCATCGATAATCGACGACAATCGATCGGCCTTCTGCGATGAATCTTCTGACAGCTCACGTCAAACATCGCACGAAAAACAGAAAAACCAAGTACACGTCGCGTACACACTTCCAGGCCAGCAATTTGGCTACGTCTGCGCGCCCTACACGTGCGAGACCTTCCCGTCTCTCGCTCTGCCTATCTCTCTTTCTCTCTCTCTCTCACACGCTGTCTTGTCGTCGCTTTTGTTTTGCATTCAAATGAAGTAGAAAGTTCTGCGCAGAGCGAGCAAAAGGTGAACATGTCTCAGGCTGAAAATTAAACGAATACGCAGACGATTAATTGAAATGCCGCCGGGCGCTTTCATGGCATTTATCTCCATACCCCGCCCTACCACTGCACAGCACTGCCCGTCCCTCCCAGTCCGATTGTCTTTCATCTGGGGCGGGTCAAGCGAATTGCTTATTCAGAATGCGGCTCAGACTTTGGGAACTCTAAATGGATATGTAGGTGGATGTAGTCATTGGCATGGCATAATAAACAAACAAAACACATTTATTTAAATATGCATGCGGGTCATTGAATTCGCTCTGATTTTATTATTATCAACAATAAGCATAGAGGCCAGCATATTAGAAATTGCGCCGCGTACGAAATCTGCAATGCGTTTCGATGCTTACATACAGTTATCGATGCCAATTACTCTTCACAGAAAGTCTGCAAGCTGCGATTAATCAATATATTCATTTAATCCTGCATAGTTCACTTTCATCGATGCCAATTGACGTGTCTAATTGCTGGCTTCAAAGCCCCCGATTGGTCAACAAAAGTTTGATAGATCGATACACAGACATATGTATGTACATAGCAATTTATACAGATATCCGCTTGAGGTCAATTCAAGGCCATTTTGAAATTGCCTTTATTAATTGGTCTAGCGCGAATATTAATTTCCGCTACCAAATTTGCAGCGCATATTTAAATTCAATTTGTCTTTGCAGTTAATCACACAAGCAGACGAACATTTAGTTGCAGCAGGAAAAGCTTAACAAATCGCAAAAGCAAAGCGAACAACAGAAGAGAGACAACTCTGAAATGGTCAGGCAACGCCAACGCAATGCGTCGCTGCCCGCCCTGACGCTGACGCAGTTCAAGGCTAAACGAATTGCAGGCAGGCAGGCAGCAGCAGCGACGGCGCGGCTGGGCGTAAAAGAGAAAGAGAAAAAAAGGAAGGAAAAGTAATTTGGCAATAGGTCGGCACAAAATGATAATAATAAAGCAAGGCGAATTGGAAAGTAAAGGGCGCTCAGGCACAGAAACCTATACAAACACACACGCACGTACACATCCGTACAAATTCACAATCGAAAGGAAATTCAATTTAAAAGGCATTCTCACACACAGGCACACTTCTCACACACATAACATAAATCGCAGTTGTCGGCGGCGGCGTCGCTGCTTACAAAAGTCATAAAATGCTTAAAGCCGACATCAGCAGCAGCAACAACAACAGAAGCAACAGCAGCAAAAGAGATGATGATGAACAAACAAACAAGCAGGCAAGCCAATGAATTGTGCTACTTTCTTTGCTAGCACAGCCACCACAGCCGCAACAGCGCTGTCTACGTTGACGTCGAAGTCAGCGTCTTTGTAAAGTCTTTGGATTTGCACAGCGTTGTTGCTGTTATAGTTGGTGTTGTTGTTGCTATTGTCATTACTGTGGGTTGTTGTCATTGTTGTTATTGTGTCGCTTGCCTTTTGCTTCTAATTTATTTCAATGACATTTTCGAAATAAGACAAATGCAAGCCCAGAAAAAACGTTGACTCAATTCGCCGCAGTCACTGCTGCGGCTGCGGCTGAGGCTGCGTCGTGATATTCTCTCGTCAACTGGCAGAGAAAGTTCATACATACATACACGTACATACATGTCTCTTTTAGCTTTTGTACGTGTGTGAGTGTGTGTGTGTCTGTGCATGGCGTTGCCATTAGCGTTCATTAAGCGGGCGGCCCAATCGATGCTGTTGCTGGTACTCAATCTCCTCCTCCCCCTCCAATGAAAGGTCACTCAGTTCTTGGGTTGCCATATCTACTGATTTTGAGCCGGTTTACTGATCTAGTGAGAGTTGGCAAACTTCTGATAACACACGAGACCCATCTGGCAGCCCTCAATCAGACTAAAACATGATACAACAAGTACGAAAGCTACAAGTGAGTGTGGTCGACTTGAATATACCTGATACACTAATTGTTAAAATAAATGCAAATTTACAAAAAACGGACAGTGAGAGGGACAGTCAGATTAAGAATCTATAACATATACTACATACATATACATACATACGTAAAACCTTTTCTTCTGCCTGTTACAAGGCTATAATACTCTTTTAACCTATGGGTAGCGGGTATAAAAACAAAACAGAGCATGGCTTAGCAACAACAACAACAACAGTGCTTAATATTATTATTTCTTCTACTAGTTTCTGCGACGGCGTCTGTCGTGTGGCATTTTGCAAATGGCAACAGCATTTTATTGTCGCTTTTGTTGTTGTTGTTGTACAGCTGTTGAGTAGTTGTTGCTGCTTAGCTGAACCTGTTGCAGCACATGGTTGCAAGCTGTAAGCTTGTAGAAAACGCAGCAACAAATCATACTATGAAAACATGTCTCTAGTAATTTCAAAGTGTGAAATCTTGATATGTTCGGGCCTTCTATGTAAAGTCTAGACGTTGACAAGATTTATATGCATTAATACGAAGCATTTGGAGTACTCTCTCTCTCTCTCTCTCTCTCTTTCGCATTGATCTGCTAATTATTGCAAGAACTAAAAACCTATTAATTATTTACAGCAATCCTGTCCTGAATTGTCAGCGATACTCTCACTGGTTATCCAAAAACAAGTCGTTGACAAAATCAAAACAGTGAAAGAAGCCTCAATTCGGCGACAGTGAAAAGAACCTCAATTCAAGAAGCTCTTTACAACGTACAGTCAACAAAATCAATATAACAGCTGAAGCCTTATATTCATTCACAGCTAAGATAGTTCCTACAAGCTTATATTCCATTAATAACCCTGTCCTATATACTTTATGATGCAATAAAAAAGTTACAATCAAAATACATAAAACTGTGTTTTCTATTTTATTTATATGTTGTATTTGGTATTTTTAATTCACGACACCCTATATTATAAATATTTGCTATATTATATATAATATTATATAATTGAATTATTAAGAGCCTTAAATTAATAATCTACAGTAATCTAAAGTTAATTATATATATAACTTATTTTTATCAATTGAGCTCAGAAAATGATTTTAACCCTAATTTGACAAAGATTTGTACATTTTTAAACTTTGATGCCGAGTCAATTAGGGTTAGTGGTAGAGCTGGAAGTTAAATCGATTCTGGAATCGAATAATCGATGTTTTCAATTTTCTCCGATGCATCGATTTCATTTTTGAGAATCGATTTAATCGAAATTTTGAAACAAGTACTAAATTACTACTACTAAATTAGTAAACATGTCTAGTGGTGGTATAAAATTTTAGTTTTTTAGAGATCTTTATTTGAACATTTGTTTTTGAAGAGCTCGAGTTGGTTTATTGTTTAAATGAATTATGGGGCCTTCTTTATATAGTCGAAAGTATTTTTCTGTAATTTTAAGCCAAAGGAAACGTTTTTTTGTTTTTATTTTCATCTCAAAAAAAAACGGCTTTCGTCTTATATTTCTTATATTTGTCTTATATATTATTTTAAATCGATTTGAATCGATTTTCTTCTGAATTTTTGAAAATAAATCGATTCAATGAACATCGATTTATTTCCACCTCTAGTTAGGAGCTAAATGACTAGACTGAAAGTTATATATCTATCTTGGCTAAAATGTAGCAGGAACAGTTTAAATTAGAGTTTTTACTAAGTTGTTAATGTTTTATTAATAACATAAGCTTTTCTCTTCATTTTAAAACAATTTCAATTTTGTAAATTCTTAAAATACAGAAAAGGAAACGAAATCCATAGAAACAAGAAATTCTCAATGAAAATCTAATGATTTTTAAGCAAATAAAAAGTGCCTTAAGTTCAGTTTATTTAAGATGCTTATAAATAACTTTATATAACACAATTTCTATATTTTGAACTTTGCTTAAAACTTACGAAATTCCCTTTGATAATCGGCGATAAGCGAGGTTCCCTTTAAAAGGCACGAAAATGTAGATATCTTGTTGAGTGCAGACAAGAAATCTACACTTTGCAAGTGATCCAAGATTATAAAGTGAACGCCGTCGTGTGGGGCATATACAGGGCGGGTGGTGGTTAGGAGGGTGCTGTGCTTAGCTGGGTGGGTGTAGTGCTTATGCTATGCTCTGGCTCGATGGCGTCAGCTTGGCCCCTGGCGGCTCTCTTGGGTGATTGTGTAGAAAGAAAAACAACAATAAGCTAGGAATGCTGCAATCGACCACACTTGACTAACAGATACCATGCACTTATCTATTGTATATCTACATATGTATGAATACAATGAATACCAAGCCGATGCTCCATTCCAGACAAAGTATCGATAGTATTAAAGTAATTTTTTTGTTTGTTTTACTTGCAAAACTTGCAAATTTTGAATAAACTTGATCTGCATATAGAAAATATTCAAATAGGGGAATTTAAACAAATTATATTATATAATGATCATTTTGTTTGTTTCTTTTACTTGGAATAGTTGCAAATTGAAAATAAACTGCAATATGATTCCAAATAATAAATAATATTATATTATAATAATTTATTTGTTTGCTTTACTTGCGAATGTTGCAAATTTTTAATAAATTTGATGTGCAAATGGGAAATGTGATTACAAAAAAACAAATTATATTATATCATGATCATTTTATTTGTTTTTTTACTTTTTAATAGTTACAAATTTGGAGTAAACTTGATCTGCATAAGGAAAATCTGATAATAAATGACAAATTTGATAGTTTTCGCAGAGATTAGCGACCTTGAGCGAAGATAGGGTTTCTGCATACCCTTTTGGGTGCAGGGTATTAGAGCCAACAGCCAAGCCAAACCCAATAGAAATAGCAACAATAATAATAATAACAACAACAACAACAACAACAATAATAATGGCAATACAAGCGAGATAAGCAAAGCTCAACAATACAACAACGACAACTGAAAGTTGTTGCGTTTTTCTAAGCCAAACGAGTTTGTTGTTGTTGTTGTTGTCGCCGCAATCACTTTTGGCCGTGCGCGACTTTAGACTCTAGACTAGACTTAATGGAATGTTACACAGAGTCGCACACACACACACACACACACACACACACACACACACACACACTTACACATGCACATGCACATGTCACTTGTAGCTATCGACTCAAATTACGAACAACAATAACAACAAGTTGCCCAATCGCCAGTCCCTCAGCATGTGCCCTGCAGCATGCATCAAATGCAACAAATGACAATAACAATAACAATAACAAAAGCTAAACAAAAACCCGACAAAAATTTGGTCAGTGAAAACCTTGGTTCACTTTGCATTGTTGCTGTTGTTTTCGTTATTAACGGCGACACATTTTGTCTTGGAAAAATTCTCACCGAACACAACAAAAACAAAAGCCAAAAACTCTGCAGCGTTTCATTTCACAAACAAATTTTTCTGTTATTTTTTTTTTACACACAATGAGAACCAGACGCGGCAGCGGCAGCGCATTTTGCATTGAAAGAGTTGCAAATTAATATAAAACAACTAACAAAACACAAGACAAAACAGTCGAAGAAGAAAAAAACCTTTGATTTCTTTTCGCAGAGCGCAGCGGAGCAATAAAAGAGGCGGCGAAAAGAGTTAACGGCCATGCGCCCAGACCAGCAGCTGAAGCAACAGCAGCGACGTCAGCAGTGGCAGCAACAAATAACAGAGTTGCCAGCTTAAGTAAGTTACTAAGGCAAATTGGCGTGTAACGGGACGAACTTTCACTAGATTGTGGATGCTGCTGACGCAGTTATTGTTATTGTTGTTGTGGACTGGGACTGACCTGCGTCCGTCTGCGGGGCGTGACGCAGCGCCGGCATCGATAATTTCCATAATATTCACAACAGTAGCAGCATCATTTGTCAAATGTGCGTACTCTCTGACACACGCACACACAAAAATAATTATGCCGTTATCTCTGGAGCACATCAATATGTTATCGATATGAACGAATCGATTGCATAAGCAAAAGAAAGAAGTGAAAAACAATAAAATAAACCGAACGAATATGACATATGGTTAGTTTTTATGTTGTCTTTAGTTCGTTGAGTTTTTTCTTTCTTTTCCCTCTCTCTCTCTGCGTTGTTCGCTTTTACTTTTATTTCATTAATTATGGTCGCAGCCATTTCCAATTATGTTAAATGACAAAAAAGCGCGCGGCGATTGGAAAACCGTTTAACTTAAACAAACATTCCATGGGCGTCTCGTTGAGTGTGTGTGTGAGTGCAACAGCAACAACAAAAATGCAATAATAACAAAAACAAAAGCCTAAAATTACACAAGAGAAACCCCCCGTGGGCAAGCGACCATTCTTGTAATAAATCAAGATTTGAACTTTTGGAAAATTGGCAAAAATCTTTAACTTGTTGCCGCAATAAGTTATCGAAAAAAGTGCTGCCCATTCAGGTTTGATTGATTGATGAATATTGATTATGGCAACAGATGCAATTGCAATTGCAATATGAAAGGAAAAAAGTGTATACAATTTAAATGTCTTTATTATATATTTATGTTATATTTTGATGTTGCATAAGTTGACAAGTCAAAACTCATCTTAGGCTTGGGAAAATAATCGCAAATCTCTCTTGAGATAACATGCAAATTCATATGGAGGCGAACGAAAAAGAAAGTGCGATTAAAAGCTTTTTGGCGAGTTGTTTTTTCTTTTTCTGAAAATATTTTCATAATTTCCCCGGCCTGAGAGTTGAGAAGATGCCTTCCCCACTTACCTGGCTATTGCTGCAGTAGTAAATGTCCGACATCCTGGAACGGCGTTCTTAAGTTTTTCTTTTTTTGCAATTTTTCTTTCTTTTCTTTTTTTTTTATTTCTCTTTTCTACCACAAAATAATGCACATGACCGTGTTCCGTGTGCTGGCGCAGGTGAACCAGGCAGCTTAAGGTGCTTTAGGGCAACCAGCTAACCAGTTTTGTTGTTACTTTGTTTGCTATTTGCGAAATGCTCAGCGCAGTTGGAAAAGTGTCACACGATATTCTATAACTATGCGATGATATGCGATATCTGTTAGCCGACTTGCGTAATATGCAACTCTTTCTTGGATCTCAGATCAGATCAGATCAGTTTAGCGATGAGATGAGTGTAGATTTTCCGCATGTTGGCAGGCAGGAGGGGTAAGACGATAACAAATGCGAATAAAAACAAAACAAAAAACAGTAAAATAAAACAGAAAACAGCTGCACTTCACGCTTCGTCTTGCAGAACACTCACGACGCACGCGCGCACCTTTCCCAACAACAACAACGACACAAACTGAAGACGACGAGAAGAACGCGTTTGCGAAGAAATTGAAGAAGAAATGGCTGGGAGCAAGAGCGAACGTCAAGCGTCAACCGTCTCGGACCGAAGAAAAATGCTGACTGTCTTGTGTTAATGCGGCGCAGCTTGGCGACTTGGCTACTTGGCCGAGCAACTTCTTCGGCGGCGGCAACGAAAGTTGTTGTAACCAGTTCTCTGTCGCTGCGCTGCGGCCCGTTCGTTTTTGGCTAAGATAGGCGAGCGATTAGTGCAAAGGACATTGAGGCATTTAAGCCGGTGATTTATGGTGAAAATGCATTTGCATTTCCATTTGACTCGAACGAGTCGCACCTGTTTTTGATTTTTTCACGACAAGGACGTTGGTCATGTCAAATAAAAAAATATGAATCTGCAATTTCAATTGTCATTTATGCCAAAATTATGCGACATGTATGCAATTTAATACAATATCACATGAATAAATATAGTTAAGCATCTACTAATTCATATGCACAGTTAAACATAGTTAATTTTCGCCTTTTAATATTGAGTAATTAATTTACTTAACTTATTTCTTTATTGTTTGTATATCCGCCCATTTTGAATTCACCGCGCAAGTGCTGCCATACTGTTGCATGCGCAGCGTTGCCACTAGCAGCTGTTCAGAGACAGAACAGCTGGACAACACAATCGATAGTGTTGTCATAAATATCGATTATTTCTATGCACCTGGGGGCTTTTTCGGTTGTTTTTAGTTGTTGTTTTGTTGGCACCTGATTTGATTGCACTCTCTAAAAAGATCATAGCCACATATGTACACTAAGTAACAGCTCGAGATGGCGCGCAATGTGCTAGAGAGCAGCCTGCTGGGCGCTGGCTTCAGTATCATCTTTCAGGTGAGCAGCCACCCTGGTCGCAAATCGAAACCGAAACCAAATCGAACGATGAGTCAGAAAACAACAAAATTGTATTCGTTGACGACGTCTCCCCATTCTCATCTTGTTGCAGATTCTGTGCCGGATCCTAACGTTCGGCATCAATGCCTACATTGTACGCAATGTAGGTCGCGAAGTGCTTGGCATTATGAATGTCCGCCTGCTGCTGCTCGAGAGCACGCTGCTCTTCTTGTCGCGCGAGGCGATCAACCGGGCAGCGCTGAGCGCCAACTCTCAGCGGCGCGACAAGTGCTCTTGGGCTCAGTTGATTAATCAGATGTGGCTTACGTAAGTGTGCCGCCGCTGCTTATCATACATATATCATGATGATCCTTTCACATGCTATTCCTCATCATTCCGCAGTGTGCCGATCTGCATGGCCCTATGCGCTCCCTGTCTCTACATCTGGCTCAACTGGCTGTCAGCAGTGGATGCACAGTATGGGGCACAATATGAGTTCGCCTGCTACGCTGTAGCGATCTCCTGTGTCCTGGAGCTCGTTGCCGAATCGGCGGTATTTGTGGCGCAAGTCTTCTGCTTTGTCAAGCTAAAGATCGTTCTCAATACGCTGCACATATTCGTGCGTTCGATCATCTTTCTGTGGATTGTCACCGGGGATCGCAGCGCGGCCATCAATGCCTTTGCCATCGCCCAGCTGGCCAGCGCGGTGACCATTGTTGTGGGTCAATACGGATTCTTTCAGTACTACATCAATCGATTCAACGACTTCAAACAGCAGCAACAACAGCAGCAGCTGCAGAAGAACAGCAAGCCAGTGAAGGAGGCTAGCTCGTGGGAGCGCACACTATTCGACAACATGGATGACTTTCCGTTTACCAAACTCTCGGAGCTACTGCCGGGCGTGATAAGTCGTCGCTCGAGCAGCGATGCCTTTCTCAATCGGGAACTGCAGAAGCTAACGCTGAGTTTCATCAAGCAGGGCGTGCTCAAGCAGATCCTTACCGAGGGCGAGAAGTATGTGATGTCCGTGTCGCCAGTGCTGAGCTTTGGCGAGCAGGCCACCTACGATGTGGTCAACAATCTGGGCAGCATGGCAGCCCGTTTCATATTCCGCCCCATCGAGGATAGCGCCTATTTCTACTTTACGCAGACAATTGCCCGGGATACACGCCTGGCCAAGCAGCCGCCGGATCGCGTGCGCCAGGCGAGCAGTGTGCTCAACAATCTCCTGCTGGGCGTCAGCTCGATTGGCCTGATTGCGTTCACCTTTGGCCAGAGCTATGCGCACACCCTGTTGCTGTTGTACGGCGGCGAGGATTTCGTTGCTGGCGGACTGCCCCAGCGTTTGCTCCAGTGGCATTGCCTGGCCATCTATCTGCTGTCGGTGAATGGCATCAGCGAGGGCTACATGTTTGCCACCAACACCAGTCGTGACATTAACAAATACAACTATCTGATGGCCATATTCTCGGTCAGCTTCCTTGTGCTTTCGTACATTCTCACAGGGATCTTTGGCCCCGTTGGCTTCATCTTTGCCAACTGTATCAATATGCTGGGCAGGATTATCTACAGCACGTGGTACATCAGACAACAATATCAGCCTCTTGGTCTCAATCCCCTGCAGGGTCTCTGGCCGGGTAAAATATTTGGTGTCACTCTGCTGATCGCTGGCCTCGTTTGCTATCGGGTAAGTGGGAAACCCCCCCGTCCAGCCGTAGTTTAATTATAACAACTTTATTCCTTATTTCAGTACCAGGATGCAGTGCTGGGCACACATCTGGGAGTCGGCCTGGCTGCCGGCATTCTGTGTCTTCTTGCCTGGGCTCTGGCCCATCGGGATCTTATGCTTTTGGCCTGGAAATATGGAAGACGCATTAAGATCGAGTGAAGCTGAGAGAGGCTTGTTCATCTCGATGCTTCACATGATATCCCCATCCCAAAGAAACAACACGCACACTGAACGTTCTTCTAGTTGAATTCACATATTTATATATACATATATATTATATACAATGTTAGTTAAGTTAATGTACAGTTTTAATTATTAATTTGTTTAATATTTAATGCGTTTCGCTAGAAAATGTTAAAGCCGCAACAAAAAGACAACGAAATTAAAAGATTTCAAAAACCAAAACAGAATTCTTTATTTATTTAGATGGGTAAATTATTAACTTTATCAAGGGTTATTCATTTACTGGGATGGGTACATTTTTTGAGATTATCAAGGATCATTTAATGACGCTGCAGGTCTACGAATTGGACAATTCGCCCAGCCTATAAAAGGTCTTCGGGCGATGTTAGTTTAACTTCGTTAAAATCGGAATTTAATTTATAATTATAACATTAAGCTCAAGACTTTTGCGTTAGTGTAATTGTAGAATATTTTTTGTTTCTAATTAAAATCAAATATGATTATTATACCCTTCGACCATGGAAATGGTTAAAAAAAGGGTATACTACTTTGTGCAAATGTATGTAACAGGCAGAAGGAGGCGTGGCAGATCCCATAAAATATATATATTCTTGCGCAGCATCACTAACCGAGTCGATTAAGCCATGAAGGCGCAGATCAAGTTTATTTCAAATGTTTTAAAACATGTGCATATGTATATGTGTACATACATAGGAATATAGGTCGAAGGGTAGCCCCCTGTCGCGTGCCGCGCGACTGTTGCTTTCCTTACTGGTGTTTGGTTAAAGTTTTCTTTATTACACCATTTTGTGCGTCCATTCTTTGCGAAGAATATACTCGAGATGATCCTTATACTTCTTTTTCATTTAATCTCATCGATTATTTTTATGTTATTACACCGGAAATTGCTACAAATATATTCTTAATTTCTCTTAATTACTCTTTTTAATAGTATCAAATTCTTTTTCTGTTATTTCTATTAAAGAATCAGCTTCAAGACTTCTTCTTTTGAATAATATGGGTATATTATTATGGTAACATTTATAAAAATGGGTGAATTAATATGATTATCATCAAAAGGGTTATAAATTTATAAAAATTTGGGAAAATTTTTGAGGTTATAAAATTCCTTGAGATTGGCAACAATTTGAAACATGGCGAATTCAAGGACACTGTGCAGAAAGACCATATGTCGCACGCATTATATGATGTACGCAAATTTACCTGCAGATGACATATGGTTAATTCCCTACTCATAAACTTAAATGGATTTACCTAATTACCCTAGAAATCAGCTCAGGTACAGCGCGCCTTAGATCAAATCGCGTAGATACTCGATAATTGTGACGATACTTACTCAGTTTGGCATCGATAGCACACAAGCAAGCCTGTCGGTTTGTACGTTAAACAAGCAGGCGAGCGCGCACTACAGCAGGCGACAAATCAGGCAACAAACAATTTTGTTTAGTTGTTCGAAATAGACGTATATTAATTTCGCAGCAGCACAACGAGATGAAACGCAACAAGGACGAGGACAAAGATGATGGCATTGTGAGCGGCACAATTGCTGGCAATGGTATTGTTAACAACAATAACAGTGCAAGAATTACCAACAATGCTGCATCCAACACAAGCAGCAACAGCAACGATGCCAACAGTGGCAGTGGCACGGCTGGCACTGTTCGCACCACGGGTCGTGTTAAGGTAAGTTGCAACAACAAAAACAACAACAGCAAATATATGACATTTGAAATTTTCACTTAGAAACCGAAACAAGTTTACGATCCATCTGATAATTATATATCACGCGGATCGCGTAACTCGCTGCCGGCTCCGATATCGATATCAGCTCCGTCCCCGGCTTTAGTTGCCACTGTCGGTTTAGCTTCCACTGCAGTTGCAGCAACTGCAGCAACATCGTCGATATTGTCAATGCAGCAGCTTCGAGGAACTTCACCAGCACAGCCGGCAAATGAGATTTCTTCCTCTTTGGCCAGCATTATCAACAACAACAACAACAGCAACTCAAGTATTAACAATGACGATCCAATGGAGGGCACTTCAGTGTGCAGCAGCGCCGAGCAGCACCGTAACTATGATACCTGCAAGAAGTGTGGCAAGAGCGAGCCGAAACGCGGCTCGGGCTACAAGAGCAACTTCCTCACCTGCAAGACCTGCTCCCTGAAGTGTAAGTTCCTCCCATTCCCATTTAGGTTGCCCGCCCTTTACTAACTAACTTGATGTCTGTCTTACAGGGCACTTCAACTGCCTTCCCGTTACATTCGAGGTGCTAACAAATGCCCGCAAGCGATACAAGTGCGAGAAGTGTCGTCGCTGCCGCATCTGTGTGAGCAGCAAGAGCAGCGATCCGCTCAAGGAGCAACTAATGATGTGCTCCCTCTGTGCCAATGCATATCATCTGGATTGCCATCGTCCGCGCGTGCCGCGCTCCAAGCTCAACGACGGCAAGTGGAAGTGCCAAGACTGTGATCCAAAGTATAATTCGATTGATCTGGATGCTGCCGATGGCGGGGTTGCCATAACCGAATCGCAGTCACAGCCACTGCTGCAGTCCTCGCAGTCGCAATCGTCGCCGCCGCGCAAGTCAAAAGCTGGCCGCAAGAAGCGTGCCACATCTGATCCTGCTGCCGGTGGTAGTAATGCCAAGATGATGGCCTTTGGCAAGGACGAGACTGATGAGGCTGCTGGTGATGGTGCCAGAAAATCCATAACACCACAGCTGGTGGTGGCGCAAACAGCGGAATCAATCAAGTCGATGAATGATGATGATGAGGAGGAAACTGTATCACCAAAGAGCAATCCGCTGTCACCACAGCCAGTCTCAAATCCGTCTGTGGAGCACATGAATGTCGACTCATCGATGTCGAGTCCCATCAACGAGGCCAAAGAGAATCAAGACTCAATTGCACAGACTGTTACCGCAGCCATATCCGATGAACTGCAGCAGGAGCAACAGAAATCAGTGCGTGCCTGGAGTGTTGAACAGGTCGTGAAATTTATCCACCGATTCTATCCACGTGAATCTGCAGTCTTTGAGGCTCAGGAAATCGATGGTGCCGCCCTGATGGTGCTCAATCGTCAGGATATTATCGATCGTTTCGGACTGAAGCTGGGACCAGCGTTGCGCCTCTTCGAACTGGTGCTACTCTTGCAAACTTCCACCGACGATGTTACCCTAGCATGGTGTAATTAGGCTAGTCTATATCCTCTATCTATATTTTAAATTATCTTATATTTAGACTATTTTGGAATTTCTTTTTTTTTTTTTTTTTTGTTTTGCCTCTAGCCCGTAAGTTCTTTAATATTCATGTAGCACTTGCAGAAGGTGAAGAGAAGAAATTCTAAGAATAATCTTTTTAAGTTTTGCGTTACAATTTGACATCCTCATTATAATTACCATATAAACATTAACATAAACATAATTACGGTACAGATACCGATTTGTATGCAAACAAATAAAATTTAATTTTCTGATGATATTATTATTGTTATTTATAAGTGGGGAGCTGTGCCGGGAACTGCTGAATCTGCTGTAGCCTCTTCTAAGATGATGACGATTTATGTACACGTGTAATGTGTACATACATATGTACATATATGTGCCCCTATATTGCCTCAAAAAATCTACAACTATTTTTATGCTCTTGCTAAGTTTACATTAATTTTGGTGAGAAGTTTGCAACGTACCTTAGCAGATCTTTCCTACCCTATAAAGTATACATATTCTAAAGTATATATATATTCTCAATTCTACAGATATCTTGATGTACCAAGTTTCAAACATACTTCTTATTGTTTCAGGCTGCAAATAAGTCGGAACAAGCCAAGTTGGAGCGATATATCGGCCGTTTTGTGTCATTTTCTCAAAATATTCCAACTTAATTCACTACATCGGACTTTTTCTATATATATAATATGCATATGAAATTTCATTAAAATCTGTTTACTATAACATATAGTCGGCAAAGGAATAATCGGCTGAAATTGTAGTTTTTGTATGAAAACTAGTATTTATCTTGCTATACAGTAGCTTTGGCGTAGATTTTCAATTTCATACAAATATCATACACTATCCTATCGATTTCACAGGAACAATCAGTTAGAAATGAAGACTTTCATTAAACAAAGTGTTTATTTATGTCTAATGATTTGAGTTATTAATGAACAACGCTTTAACATTCTGTATACCATATAAAACAATTGTTATAGGTATAGTATAGTATAGGAACAATCGTTGCGAGGTTATTAAACCTACGGCATGCCGCAGACAGGCTTTCTTCAAACACAATGAAACACTTTTGGCCTCTTATCTGTTTCTTACATATATTTATATATATATATTATATATATATTCACACGTAATACAAAGTACATTTGTCGCACAGGCAATATGTGGAACTATAAATACATAATGTAATCGATGAATGGGAATATCTGCTGATGAACTTGTGTGTGCATGTGTGTTTGTTGGAAATATTAAAAGTATTACAAATATCTAATTGAAGTACACAGACGATCATCACACGGGCAAGCGCTGAGTTGCGCCCTTCTCCACCAGTCTCGACGAAAGAGAATCCATTAATAAAAAAAAGTAGTAAAAATAAAAATTAAATAAATCATACATATATAAAGAGTATGTATGTTTTGTAGAACAAACGCATGGAGACGACGACGACAACGACGAAAAATACTGTTGGCCCAACAACAACAACAACAACTGATGCTGCTGCTGCGCCAGTGTGGGGATTAGAAGTTTGAAGCATGGATAGGCGAAGAATTGTTTCACACACGCGGCAAGAGCTTCTCCTCATCCGTTGGAGCATTATGGATTGTCGTCTTGACGTTCGTGCGCGACGGATCGTAGCCGTAAAGGAATATCGAGGCAATCACCAGCAAAGCGCCGGCACTAAACTGTAGCGTGAGATTAAAGTTGAATATATAAATGGATGCTATGCAAGAGATGATGATGGCCAGCGAGGTGGCGAATCCTTTTAGTATATTGTCTGCATATTTTACCACAACGGCAACAATGAGACCGCCTCCGGCCTGCAGCAGCACCAGATACCACACGAACAGATCGTAGCCATGGAAGAAGCCATGATGGTAAATGGGACTGGCGTCGTTGACGAAGCACGTGAGCAAACCGAACGGTATGCTCAACAGGCTGAGCTGCACATTACGCATCCACACAGAGATTTCGGCACCCTTCAGTATCTTCTCGAAGTAGATGCCAGCGAATCCCGACAGGAAACAGGCCCCGAGTGCTGACCACAGTCCGATCATGCGATTCTGTACAGGACCCGATGCCAGTGTCGATGAGGTTGATGCGGCTGTGGGCAAACCATCGCTGCCTGCGGCATCGGCGGCGGCAGCAGCAGCAGCTCCCCCATCCGTTTGGGCCAACTGCACTAGGACAATGCCACAGACAAGCAGCACCAGTGCGCCCCATTGTGTGTTGAGCAGTTTGCGACGCAAGATGACAACGGCGAACATGGCAGTGGTGAGGATCTTCAGCTGATAGGTCACCTGGTAGGTGGCTGCGTCCAGATGCGAGGCGGACACATACAGCAAATTGTTCTGCACAATATACACCAGGGATGGCACACACACCTTGAGCGTATCCACTGGATTGGCCACAATTATTCTGTGCAGGGAGCGTACAAATCGCTGCGCATCTTTGCCCTCCTCGTTGAAGACCAGCACCAGGCACGTGATCAGCTTGACGAACTCGGCCATGAGCACAGCTGAAGGAAAGAAAAAAGAAAAGGATGTCAATAAACAAAACTTAATTAAGCTGCAAAGAATAAACAAATATCGCTGCAAATAATAAGCATTTCTTATCGAGGCAGCTCAACAGTTCAGTTCGTTATGAGTTCTTTAGTTTAAATATTCCACACTTTGTGCATTCTTATCAAGCGCATAGTTTCATTTCCAACTATACATCAGTCAAAGTCATAAAAAAACACTCCCGCACACACACACACAGACGCGCATACACCCGCAGAGGAAGCAAACAAGAGGCTTGCAGATATTGCTTATCAGCGTCGCTCCGTTTTTTTTTTGTTGTGGACTCTACTTGAACAAGAAGTTTTTGTGGACCCATTACAATTAGGTAAGCATTTAGATAAATTTAAAACTCTCCATGTGTGTGTCTGTGTGTGTGTGTGCCAACTCAGCATTCTCTCCCACCTGTGGAGCTGAGAAAGATCTCGCCGGGCCTGGTGCGGGCATAACGCATGCTGAGCCCCAGTATCGCATTCTGCAGGGTCAACGTTAGCAGGCTGATGTACTTCAGGGTATTCGCGTTCGCTGTACGGGAGGAGAGATGATGATTTCTGTTAGCCATCTTCATGGAATTGATATACAAAACTAAGTCCACACTTACCTCGTATATTCATATTTACTGCATTCATGTGTATCGTGTGTTGGTTATAGTTGAGGTTGCCGACCCGAGAGCACGCAAATTATATGAGTTATAAAGAAAAGAAAATATTGTGTTTTATTTGTTTGTTATGTTGACCTTTCTTTAGTGCCGGCTTTGAGGTCAAGTGTAGTTAAAATAATAATAATAAAATGGCGGCCTTAGTAGTTCGCCGAGAATGGTTGCACGTCCGTCAAGTGCCGCATGCAGTCGGGTAGAGTGGGTTATGTTTAAATAATAAACAGTTGTATACAATGTACTTCTTGTTAGCCATCTTCACATGCATATACAATACAATATGTAACACGTACGCACAAAGAACAAAAAAAGAAATTGCCTAGAAATACTCGTGTTTTTTTTTGTATTTTTTTTGAATTACACTTAACTTGGTAGCCGGCACAATTATCAAATATATGTATATACGTATTTGTGTATAAAATATAAATGATTATGTATAAACACCTGTTTTGTAGATAAACAATTGGGTTGTGCACAATCCGCGCTGCCTGCTGTGCGCGTTGCGTCTTCACCGTATTTTTTGGCTGTGAAGAAGGCGCGACACGTACGGACACGTAAACAAGCTTTCAGGTCATTTTGCCTACAGTTTTATCGAACCTTTTGTTGTGTTGTTGTTTTTGCTTTACAGTAATTATTGCCCAGTGGTCTTTCGGCAGTATCGATAACGATCGAAATACACAAGGAGCATCGAGTAACATTGATTTAAATACGAGTACTTAATGCTGAAATCACGGCTAGTACTGCCAATTGAACTGTATTTATATTTCTAAACTTATTGAAAATTAAACTCTACGAATAAATATAAAATTTAATTGGTGAATATTAAAGGAGTTTCTTTTTTTTCCTTTCATTAACTCTCGAGCATCGGTTAAAACTAAAAAAATAAAACCATACCACTTGTGCAAAAAAGTTCGATGTTTTCTAAGGTTTGTTGTCTATCGATGATCGAGTAATCGATAGTTAAACACCACACAGCTGCTGGGCATCGATTACATATTGTTATTGTTGGTACAACGTTGCCTGTGCAATTTACTTCTACCCTATAATCCACTTTAATTAGTATTCAACAAGTTTATTGCCAAAATGCGCGAACAGCCATTAAAGGAGGTAACACAGCTCATCCATGCCATCAAAATGGGGTAAGATGCACGTATAGTAGCCGTAACAAATACGTTTCATTGACCAGCTGATCAATTGCAGCCTAGTGGAGGGTTCCTACAGCATCACCAACAAAACTTTGGATATTTTCAAGTACATAATATTAAGCAAAACATGGCAAAATGCAGAGTAAGTTGAGATCACGACCAGCCTGAACTAATTTGCTAACAAGTTGTAAAATCTTACAGTGCCCTTATGCAAATTGTGCGTGCCCAGTCTCGAATTCTCCAAGCTGCATTGCCCCAGGAGACTGTCACGTCGAATATTGCGCGGCGCATACTGAAACTGACGCGCGAGGAATTCGAGTTGCTGCAGGCGAAGGTTCAGCACTTTGCCGACGACTCACAGGCTTCACTATCCCTGCACAAGTTGGTCACACAGACCAGCGAGAACAACGTGAGCGTGGATTACTCATTGCCACAGCAGGGATTACGTGAAGCGCTGCTCGACCACTTGCAGGAGGTTGAAACGGAACTGGAAACCAGCTCAGAAAATATTAGTGTTCAGGCCGAAGAGCATATACACTCCTCTGAAATCATCTTGACGCTTGGTCACTCACGCAGTGTGGAGAACTTCCTGAAGCGCGCAATCAAGAAGCGACAGTTTCTCACCATCATCGTAGCTGAGTGTGCTCCAGCCTGTCTGGTAATTCAGTGCGTCAACGTCATCAGTCTCTAAGCTTAATCTTTATATTTTTCCTCATCTGAACAGGGTCACAATCTGGCTGCCAAGCTGGCGAATGAGAAGAATGTCGAGATTATTGTAATACCGGATGCATCCATATTCGCGATGATGTCGCGCGTTAACAAGGTCATCATTGGCACGCACAGCGTGTTGGCGAACGGAGGATTACGTGCCGCTTGCGGTGCCTACACAGTTGCCCTCGCCGCCAAGCATTACTCAGTGCCCGTTATTGTCCTTGCCCCAATGTACAAACTATCCCCGGTGCATCTGTGTGAACAGGATGCATTTAATATGGTTGGCTGTGCCGAGGATGTCATTGCCTATGACTCGCTGCCAGCGCGCGATGCCAAGGTCTACAGTCCCAAATTTGACTATGTGCCACCAGAACTTGTTACCCTCTTCATATCTAACACGTAGGTGGTCGGAAAATGAGTTGATTCTTCATTATCTAATCTTTATTTCCTCATTCACATTTTTATAGCGGCGGTCATGCTCCCTCCTATGTCTATCGTTTGCTCACTGAGCTCTACCATCCCGAGGATCTGGAGATCTAGATAAACCAGTAGAATACTACTTCCAAATTCAACTTTTCTTCTAAATATGTCTATGTGGTCACTTCCAAGCAAGTTTAGAGATGAATATAATTAAAAAAACAGTTGCCTTTTCAACTCTACAAACACAAATCATACATACATATATATTTAGTTGATCCGTGATTGATCAGTGATAACATCAATATACAATGCAACAAACAGACAAGAACAGGAACAAGAACAACGCGAGCAACAAGAGCTCAATGAGCTCTGCTCTCTTAACTCTTCAGGTTCTGGAACAACTGAACAAAGTCAGCCAAGCTGTCGGCATAGTAATCAGGCTGAGCTTCGGGCGCTGCTGCAATCATGTCATCCTTGGTCAGGCTGCCAGAGAGCACCAGGAGCGTCTGAAAGCCACAGGCTTTGCCGAACTGAATATCCTGAACGAGCATGTCGCCAACGAATATGCAACGCTTGGGCTGGTCAATCTCGTACTTCTCCTTTAGCATGTCACCCAGCAGGGGAGATGGCTTGCCCAAATAGATGGCCTCACGGTTGGTGTAGCGCTTGACGTGCTGCAGGAAATCATAGAATCCAGCGACATTAAGATCCTTGGCCAGTGGCATGACAACATCATCACCTCCGGCAATTAATTGACAGTTGGGATTCAGCTGCAGATGGCGAATGGCCTTGGCCAACTCCACATAGGACATATCCAAATGGATGTCGAAGAGCACGGCTTCAACGGGCTGCTCGATAATCAGTTTCTCGACCAGCGACGATGACGTCAAATGCTCCTTGATTTGCTGCAAAACGAAAATACAAATTGATTTATTTATATTTAGACAGGAGTGGGAGGAGAAGTAGGTGGAGTTGGGTACCCACCAGCGATTCGTATTCGATGCCGTGCTTACGCAACGTTTCATTGGCTTCCAGCGACATGAGCGAGTAAACACGTCGTCCGGGCATATGTTTATGCAAATATCTCACAATACTCTTGACCGGATGCGTAATGTCATCGTGTTCCACATTCAGGGCACCGATTTTATCAAATTTCTCCATATACTGATCGTCGGTACGGAAACTATTGTTCGACACAAATTTGACCAATTTACCGGCATCCTTCAGTGCATTGATTGCCTCTCCGGCACCAGGTATCCAGCCCACCAGTAGCCAGACAACTCCATCACAATCGCTGATCAATTGATCAAAGGAGTCGACAAAGCGCTGCTGCTCCTCAATGCTCAGCTCCAGTATATGTCGTGGCGCCATGCTGTTCCGTTCACTGACTGAGCCCACAGACGTTACAATAGCTCAAATAACTGTTTGTTGTGTAGTTGTTGTACAAGCGACGATGGAGGCGGCGATGGCGGTGCCAGTGCCTGGTGTGTGTAGGTGCCAATGGGGTTGTGGTGGTGGCGTTGGTGTACTGCTGGTGGATGCTGTTGCGCGCGCATGCCAATTAGCATTTCAACTGTGCCCAGATGCCCGTTTAACCTTCAGCGTAACATTGAGAAGGTTCAGCTTTTGCAACTGCTGTAATTAGTATACGGGGAAGGCACATTTCGGATTAATGACTATTTATTTAACTTAAAAACAAACTTGTACTGCCTGATAAGAAATCATCAACCACGAACAGAACTGGCAGTAAACTGTTCCGTCTTTGCACATGCAATGCACGTGCTGAGTTTGTTTGTTGACTCGTGCTGGAATCGGAATTTGTGTTGCTGTCACGTTTGTAATGCGCGCCATGAGATGAGCAACAGCGTTGCCAGATGCTCTAATGATTTATTACTGCATATTCGAAATGCACTCTGAGAGTTATCGATTGCATATTGCAATGCGTTGCATTTGCTTTTGAAATTCTCCCAAAGAGAGCTTGTTATCGATAGAATTGGCAGATGCATCAAAAAGTTATTTATCACTCAGCGCCTGCGCTGCCAGATGCAGCAAAATGAAATAAAGTAAAAAAAAACTTATTTGCCGCTTTTACAACGTGAATATTGAAACATTAATATTGGAACAATGACAATTGGTATACAACCATCTGTAATTTGATATCTTTTAAGCACATCAAATAGAACAACTAGAATTAATTGATATAGCTGCGCTTCGGACGCCAGTGCTGCCAGGTCGGCCAAGAAACATGAATTCAAATTGAGTGGCAAACAGATTTATGATGTTATTTTAAGTTGTTGCTAGTTTTTATTTTTCTTGATATCGTTTATTGCAAACTAGATAAGAGTTTTTATTGTTTTTTATGCTGTAATCCTAAGATTTGATATTGCTTATCAACCGCGGAAACGCACAAATGGGAATTTTCTTGAAATCAGCAAAGCAAAACAAAATTTTGTATATATTACACAGCCCAACACAAAAAAAAAATTCATGATCTGGGTATGCGGCATATACTGTTCTATATATTTTGGGTCGCTGAATACGAATCCTGGGTCAGGAATTCTCCATCACGTCTGCATTTTTACCTAACCTCAAAAAACTGTAAAAGCTTTGGATATCCCCCCAAAATGCCCTGATCTGGGCATACGATATATGTTTTAACATGTATTTTGTCCTTAGTCCGAATCCGAATTCAAAATTTATGTAGCATATCTCAGTTTCGACTTAACCTCAAAAAACTCGAAAAATTGGGGGGTAAGTTTTGACTTCTGTTTCGGGGTAAGAAGGTCAAAATACATGGTAATGCATATACCGCATGCCCAGATCAGCATTCTATATTTACTTTGGGCTATTCATAGGTTTTTTAGTTTTTTGAGGTTATGTCGAAGTCCAGACGTGATATCAAAATTCTGACATCGGATTCGGGGAGCCAAAATACTGCATATGCCGCACACCCAGATCATGAAACTTTTTTTTTCCTCCTTCTTTCTATGTCTTAACATGTTATCTTTTCTTATCAGGCAAGCATAAAGAATTGCTTTCACCGTTGTTTTATTCTTAATAAAATTGATTGGGAAACGCCAAATTTGTTTGTGATCAGTCACAGCGCACAAGGATGGTCATTAATTCTCCGAAGGGCTTAGCACTAATGTGCATGGGTTATATACAAGATATAATGTATGTATGTTTGTATATAAGGTCATAAGCTTGCGCATTCCATGTGCAGCAAGCTTAACCTCAGAATGGACAACCACAAACTGGCGCTCTGCCCCAAGTAAGCCACAAGCAACATTGGCAATGAATTTGAGACAAAACAATCGCCGCGATAACTGGAAGAGAGGAAGAGAGCAAACAAACCGAGGAATGACAAATAATTGGCAAAGCTTTTTTCGCTTGTTTTCATATCTGTCAGTGTCGCAGTTGGCTGCGAAAGATAATTGCAAGAAGACGACTAAGTCAAGTTGGTCAAACTGGGCATGTCCCATTGGTGGGCAGGTGGTATGTACATACATACTTGCACCCAGGCAATCACATATACTGCATATATGTACATATATGTATAAGTATATATATCAAAAATCCAAATCGATTGGCAGTCTAGTTAGGCAGCTCTGATAAGATAGAAGACGCACGACGGCGAAGTTGAAGGCAAAGGCAACTGCACACACAGCACACACAGCAAACACAGCACATACACACATACACATACACACATACACTAGCACACACACAGTTGCTGATAGACAACAACAGTGTTGGAGCACTGTTGTATTTAGAACTGGGCGGAGAGCTCAAGAACTAGTCGCGATTACACAACTCTTTGGCAGCGAGCAGGAAACATGAGCAGCTCCGACCAGGTCCAGGTGCAGGCCAATGGCCATGCGGCGCAGGAGAACAGTGACAGCTCCCACTTAACCTCCAACACCACCAGCACGGAGCCAGCATTGGCCGTTGTGGGGCAGCTGAACGAGCAGCGTCGCATATTCCTCAAGAGCACCATTCAGGAGTTCAACGAGGAGGAGAGTCGCGAGGATGTCGGCACCGACAACACGGATGCAGAGCCACAGCTGCGCCGCCAGACACCGCCGCCCAACACGCTCACATTGAGCGTGAAATACGCCACGCTGCCAAGTCCAACGGTTGCCCAATCCCAGAGTGCTCTGCGTTCGCCGCTATCGCCGCCACCGAAGCCGCCCATGTTGAGTCGCACGCGCAGCACAGGCTCCGGCGATGCCCGCACCTCACTCCCCAATGGCCACGAACGATACAGCGTCACGGAGCAAGCAGCGCTAGCGGAAGTAGCTGCAGTCGTAGCAGCAACAGCAACAGCAACAGCAACAACACAAGCAGCAGCAACAACAACACCAACAAGCAATCACGATGAGCAGCCACTGTCGTCGACGCCACCGACACCCGCCACCGTCTCGGCGCGACATTATGAGAGCCTCATCGAGGAGTTGCGTTGTCCCGGCTGTGCGGGTCCGCTCAAGGCGCCCGTGCTGCTCTGCAAGAGCGGCCACAGTGTTTGCGAGCAGTGCACGCGCATCCTGCTCATGTGCCCCCTATGCAAGGTATGTAACACCCTCCCACCTGCTCCCAGTTTTGGTTAGGTAAGCGATATCTCTTGAGATCTTCGCACTGTACGCCTCTACATGCGGCCTGCCATGGGCCTTATCACCCCAGCGCCGTGACGTGTTGCTCGATAAAACACACACACATAGAACAATTCTCGGAAAAAGCGCCGGGTGCAAGCTGAACTAAACGGAATAATTAGTTTCCATCTATCTTGGGTAATCGTTGAATGGGGGAAATAGATAAATATGAATATAGATAGCAAAGGAATCTGCTTAAAATGCTGTTTAGTATTAGCATGCGAAATAAGCTTGGAACACTTGATCTGATGGAACAGCTAAGTCGATCTGTCTTGGTTTTTCTTCTTTTGAAATAAGGATTTTTCTTTTCACTTACTTACTAACAATATACATATAATAATATACTACCACATGGTTAATAATTTGCATATAAAGTTATTTTCTATTCCTGATAGTTTTACAAACCATTCGACCTCTCGAAATGAGGTATATTGACTTTGTGCAAATGTATGCAACAGGTGGAAGGAGGCGTGTAAAGTGTATTTATGTATTCATAATCATATATATTGTATATGTATTCTTGATCAGTCTGTGCATCTGTTTAAGCGCAGAGATCTCAGCTATTTATATACATATATATTCTTATATGAACAAATATTATAAGAGTTTGTTCAAAGATTTCGGAATATTCTACGCACATCGAGTTAATTTGAAATATTGCGTACCACGCCCACCGCCTCCTCAAATAAATAACATTTGTACATAGACTGAGTCGGATTATAAAGACAAATACATATATATCATACTGAGCCGGATTATATTTATTATTATTATATATTATGCATATATCATTTAAATATTTATGTTCAGTTTCAATTGAACAAAATTGTAATCACAAATGGCTTTGGAAGTGTTCTACCCTGGAAGTAATGCTCCCTTTCCTATGCACATATCCCTCAAATTTCAGTCTAATCGGACTATAAACACAGAAGTTATTCAAACTAACGGTCACTGAAGAATTATCAAAGAAATTGCTGTTGAGAATTATAGGGCAAAAGGGAGCAATCTACTGCAGTCTACGTTACTTGATCTTGTTTAGGCTGAGTATATACATATATAAGTATATATATACTCTATATATCTATATAAGTATATATATAATTATAGGATATTTACTATGTCTATATAAACCCGTTGAAACCCCACTGCCAATCGATTTCTAACAACATTTGTCAATTCCCCGTTGCAGGAGAGCTTCACCAACTCACGCTCGCTGACAGTGGAGGCACTGTGTGCCAAGGCGCACTTCGGATGCAGTCACTCGGCCGGTGGGTGCACAGTGCGAATGCCTGTGGCGCTGTTGCCATGGCACGAACAGCAATGCATCTACAAGCCGATGAAGTGCTTTATGGGACGCGTGTGGGGCAATTGCAGGTGGCACGGACGTGAGGTGCAATGGAAACAGCATCTGGAGGAGCAGCATCGGGACAAGCTGTTCAAAACGGATAGCGCCGATCTGGTGTGGAACATGGGAATGCGACGCAAACCTCTAACGGGGTACTATGTGTTTCAGGCGCACGATGAGATGTTCAATTTCTACGAGATCTACGACAAACAGAGGATACTCTTCACCATGACGTGCACATCGAATCGCCGGGAAAGCAAATACAACTATGCGTATGAGGTGACACTGCTGCAGCCGGACAACGATGCCGTCTCGCTCACCCAAAAGTTTCCCGTGCACAGCGAGTACGACAGGGACATCCTAATGGAGGGCACCTGTGTGAGCATTGCCCTCTCCGAGCTGTCGCGCTTCGTGGACGACGACAAGGTAAGCAGGAAGGGACGCACTGCAGCCAGAGAAGGTGTACTAAAACGATTGTTTATGCTTACTGCAGCTACTCCACTATCGGGTCACTGTGATGGAGGTCAAGTCACCGCGTCGCCTCAAACCAGCACGACAAAGCTTGCCCGCATCCATGGACTTCCAAATGGGTAAGGCGACCTCTGGCAGCATTGTGAATGTGAAGAGCGTGCCCGCTAACATGATTATCACGCGCACCTACAAGGAGGCACTCGGTGAAGCGGAGCCCGCCACTCCAGACTCCGAGGAGGGCACCTGTGGGGCCGGGGCCGGTGCCGCTGGTTTGGAGCTGGAACGCAAATGGGGCACACCGCAATTGCACTTCAATCGCAAGTACTTGAAGAACACACTCAGCTCCGATGGCAACAGTGTCGATGTCAAGGAAGATGAACTGCATCCATTGCATGCGGTCGTGGCTGCTGGTGGTGGCGCCGCTGTGCACGAGGATAAGCTCTCGCTGTGCAGCAACAGCACCAGTTACACCAAAAGAGTCTCGGACTCGCTGCGACGCAGTTTCCGCACGCTCAAGTCCGATCTCAGCGAGCTGCGTCCCTTTGCCCGCAAGAAAACAACGGTCTACACGACGGCAACGACTACGAAATAGTAGAAGAGGATCAGGGGGAAGCAGTGTTCAGAAAACACGGGAGCATGGATCACTTCCAAAGCCATTTGTGATTACAATTTTGTCCAATTGAAATTGAACATATTTTAATGATATATGCATGTAATATACATATATGTGTCTATATAATCCGGCTCAGTATGTAATATATGTATGTATTTGTCTTTATAATCCGGCTCAGTCTATGTACCATATATAGCCAATGTCGCGGCTCTCTGTCTAAATAAAATGAATGCAAACAGTTAATTACAATATGCACTTTCTATTTAGGGTCCTGGGGAGTGGCCAGATTGAGTTTTTGTTTTGTTTTTGTCTTTATGGCTAGGGTAAGTGTAAATCAGAATTAAACTAATGCAATTAATGTACAATCTGAAGCTGCAAAACTATCGTCCTATCGCGTTGCTGCTCTAATCGGTGCTTGTTTCTTGCGATCGATAGTTCGATTGGATAGCTCAGCATGTAGCTAAAGATGCTGAACTATCGTGCTCGTGAATATCGCATTGCTGCTCTAATTGGTGCATGTTGACTGCGATATTGATATCGATCGATTCGATAGCTCGGCAGCTGTAGAACAAACATCTCTATGGAGGCCATCATAAACATCTGAGATGCGACGCTGCTACAGCAGACCCTGCATTTCGTTCATGAACTGCAGGTAGGCATCGTCCTTGGTAGGTGGCTTGTTGTGCGTCTCTGGCGGCACATGATGGCCACGTTCCGCTGCAAAATCACTAGCTCCGACTATGCCGTGTCTGCTGCGCGCTGTTCTACCCTGAGTCTCGCGTTTAACACGTAATGTTGAGGGCACAAAACGAGTCACGTCTGCGCTCAGATTCCTGCAAAAGAAAGGGAGCGGGATTAGCTTCGGAATATTCAAGAATCAGAGTAGGGTACATGCCTGATTTGTGGCTTCGCTGTTATGGTGGTGACACCCTTGGCAGACTCCTTGTTCAGCATCACATTGGGATTGCCACCATGTTTGACATGATGGCCACCCATGCGTGGCGGCAGTCCCGGCGGCGGACCTGGTGGCATGCGTATGCCCATCCGGGGCATCGGGCCCAGCGCATGTGGGGGGTCGTGCTCCTGGCGGTGGTCCCGGTGGCATACGCATTCCAAACCCGGGCAAACCACCGGGCCCTGGCGGTCGCATCGGTGGAGGGCGGAACATAATGCCCGGCGGCGGTGCGATGCCACGCATATGAGGTAATTGTGGCAATTGTGGCGGCGCCGGCACACTTGGTGGCAGTGGTATGGGAGGCAGAGTTGGAGCCGTTGGCGGCGCTGGCACTGATGATGTGATGGCGGGTACCGCAGCCGAGGATGCCTTTGCTGGTTCTTTGGTAGCACTATTCGATTTGGACTGCTTTGCATCATCATTGTCGGAGCCCATTTCCGCATCTTCGGCATCATCATCGTCTTCCTCGTCATCTTCCTCGCTGCTGGTGCTGGCGCTGCTCTGGCTGCCTACACGGCGCCGTTGCACCGGAGATTTGCTGTCCGAGGCGCTGTCATGTTTATCGTCGCCACTTTGGTCTTTGTCCCGTTCCTCATCCTCGCTTTGCAGCTTCCGATGCTTACGCTTATGCACGTGCTCCATTTCCTTCATGAAATCATCGATGTTCTGCATGCGTTGCTTTAGCTTTGGACACGAATCTGTTGACTCCTCTTCTCCCTCGAAGTCCGAGTTGCCCTCTGCATCGGAATCGAGTTCCGACATGGCAAACAGATCTGGTGGTGGTCCTGGCGGCACTCCCAGCCATTCTTTGCCATCCTCATTGTCCTTTAATTTATCCGACTGCGCGTTGTTTTGCCCACTCGCGACAGACTCACTGTTTTTGGCCACACCTGGAGGGGCACCGGGTGCAAACGGGGGCAGTGCTAAAGTCATTGGCGGTGGCGGCACACGTATACCGCCGCCGGGAAAGATGATGTTGGCGTTATTAAGGGTACTGCTGGGACCAGCACACGCACTGCCAGAGTTCGCACTGGATGCTGACACCGGCGCTGGCAGCGGAATCTCATCGATCTGAACGCTCTGTGCGTGCTTAACACTCTCATAGTACTGTTGCTTTTTCAGCCGTTTTTTCTCGTATTCCACCTCCTTGCGCTTCAGCTCCGCCCAGTGTTCGGGCTCATCATTGTGCTGCAAATACACATGGGGTGGGTGGACATTAGAATTAGCAATGTGAAGACATCTGCCGATTCTGTACTTACATATAGCCGCATAACACGATCAAAAGTTTCCTTCAGCTTTTTTCGCTTATCACGCAGCACCTTCTCGTTCAATGGCGACGGTTGCAGCACGTTGTACTCTACAGGAGAGGATGAATTAGATGCATTGCACGATTGATGGCCATGTAAGCGCACTTACCCATTTCGTCGATCTTCTCCATTTCCTCCAGTATCTGTGAGGGATCCTTGTTCTTAAGGACGGCAGCTCGCACCATTTGCCGCTGCCGCTTATTCTTCTTAAGCTCCTTCTTGCGTGCCTCCTTGCCTGTGGGAGAGAGATTCTCTCAGTGTGTATATACATATGCGTGCAGGCAAAGATGAACATGGCTGCATTGCTTGATACTTACGCGCTTGGTCTGTGGGGTTCATGTATTTGCCACTTTTTGTGGTATTTATGGAGCGGCGCCCCATTTTGATGTCTTGTTGTTGTTAAATAAACAGATTTATACAAATTTCTAGAGTAATGTTAGTCTCCGGCGTTTCAACCATAAACTTTTAGTGTTGGAAAATGTCCGATATACTGCAGTCCATAATCGATGGTCATGTATATGATAGATATCGATATAAATATGCCTAAAAGTATCGAAACTTTTCTCCGACAATTTGATATAATTTTCTAATGTACTGTTTATAAAAATATTTATATTTTAAATTCTGATGATTATAAGTTTAAAATCTTGCAACGACTTCCAGATAAATATAAAATACTTAATATTTTAAAGTACAAGAGAAAATACTGCTAAAACGGAGCTGTTTATGAATATAACATTTTCGATAGTTGGCAAGATTGTCGTCTAGGTGGCAACACAGTTCGCGATCCCGGTATATTCAGAAAATAAAAACTTAAAGCGAAAAAACGATGGATACCCCCAAATGTCGCAGCTTAGCAGCACTGTTAGCAAAGTTAGATATCAATGATTCAATTATATCAAACAACGTGGAAAGTGACTTGAGTTTTATTGATCTGTCACTGGGAGAAAACGAGAATTCAAACAACATCACTCAGCCCCAAGAGTCAAACGACGATGGCGGCAGTCGCGCCGATTTACCGTGCAGAATGCCCCAAACAGCAGGTGATACGGCCGACGACAGTGACGACACAGATCCAGCGTCGGACGGTATTGTCGTTGTGGACTCTTTGGATGTGACGGAAGATTTAAGTGTGGTGATAGATTTAGAATCGAGTTTAGTATCCAGTTTGAATACGCCAGTAGAACTCTGGGATTTGGATTCATGTACAATATCGGAAACAAACAGCGAGAGCATTTTCGATGGCAGCGGTAAGTAATCCCCTCAAGCCATAAATATATGAACATATACAGTGAAAATCTATAAATAATAAATAGCATCTGAGACAAGCATTATGGAACATCGTTTAAGGACTCCCAGCAAACGCAAGCACGATTGCCACTCGGATCGTGCCTCGAAAGAGCCTGAATGTGAGTATTATCATAGTACCTTTTGGATATTGGTGTAATTCAATATTAATAACGGTTGTCCCACAGCTCCAGGCTTTTCTCCGGTTAAGTCGACTCTAGAGAAGATAAACAAATCACCTCTGGTGGCCGTAACACGCAGCGGGCGAACTGTGCGGGCACGAATTGATCATAAGTTCGACTATTCATCGGAGGAGTATTCCTCAGTTCTAGATGATTCACATGTCCCAGATTTTAATGACAGTCCTAAGGTAGCTTCAGTCAGTCCAAGAGACGTTGCCGAAGATAGCTTTGGTGATGACAACGACAATGACTACATGGATGATTCCGAATCTAGTTCAGATTCTGATGACGATGATGAATATGATTTGCCGCAAGGAGCTCCATCTCGTAGATATGCTCAAATTGCCAGACGTCGCAGCTCCATTCATGAGAAGCTGGAATCAGATGGAATTATATATCTAGATTCGAGGCAACATATTGCCATTGCTAGCAACGAGCCAACAACGGATACGAATGCTGTCGAGAACGATGTGGAGCTGAAGACGCAGGTACATATGTTTCTGGGACAGGTACCGGCACGGCGTCGTCTCTACAATCCCATGGATAATTATGATCAGGAGGATAATTATATGAATACAGATCAAAACGATGAGCAGCCCATGCAGCGTTCCCGTCTGTGGGCAAGTAAAGCAGATAACGCCCAGAAAAAAGTGGAGCCAACAGAGCTCCCTCCACGTCTACAGAATTCTGGCCTCAACACGTTGTTCAACGGGATGACGAGCGACATGAAAATGCTGATGTTCAGCGAGAAGGTGCAACGCGAGAATGCCATGTGCTATGAGAGGCAGACGCCCCAACATATCAAGGAGCCCATCGACCTGACATGTTTGCCCAGCGAGGAGCAACGCAGACGCATCTGTAAGCAGCACAACAATATAATTAAAGACTTGGAGCCAAACGATAAAGTCTACAGCTTTGTGAATTCCCTGAGATGTGAGTAGATTCATCAGATTCATCTCTACGCCTCCTTTCGCACACTTCTCTCACTCTTCTTTTAGTTGATACACCCATTAACATGTGTCATCCGCTTGCGAAGCAATACTACAACAGCGACATGCGCACCTGCAGGAAATCACTGGCCAGGACCCTGTTCAACATGTTCAACCACACTATATTCCATTGTGGCCTGCGATTGAGCATCCACTGGAACACCTGCACGTCCAGTAGCGTTTCTCATTACTTTGAAGCTGGCGGACAACGCATGTCACGCATTATGCTATCGACCTTAGTTAAGCATCCCATGGATCTGGTCAAGCCGCTGCTGCACGAGATGTGCCATGCGGCTGCCTTTGTCTATCATGGCGAGGCGGGACATGGTGACAATTGTCGCAAATGGTGAAAGATTCATGTGATACAGGGAATGGATTATAGTTAACATATCTCTTGTCTCCTTCTTCAGGGCCTATCGGGCCAAATCGCTGATGCCGGAACTGCCGCAGATCGACGATTGCGGGAATAGCTTTAGATACACCTGCGGGCTGTGCCAGGGGCAATCCTTTGGCATTTGCAATTTCAAGGATGTAGAGAAACAGCTGCGCTGCCACTATTGCCAATTCGAAGTGAAGGTGGAGCCCTACAGCATGGACAATATTCAGTTTCTTTCAATCAGCAATCAGCAGGATACGCCCTACAAGAAGTACGTGCGCGACAGCTACTTAAAGTGCCAGCAGCAGGAGCAGGAGACCAGTCACAGCTCCAAGATGCTGGCAATCAACGCTCAGTACATGAAGCAGAAGCAGGCATGAGGCAATTGGAACCGAGTTTAAGTTTTAGTTTTAGAAAAAGCTTTAAATCTGGGACCGTAAATAATAATTAATAGATTAAAAAATCAAAAAAAAAAAAATTTAAAAATTGTTTTTCAATTTTTATATTTGATTTTTAAAAATAAAAATCAATTTATAACTTTTATGTCTGATTTTTAAAATAAAAAGTTATGACATGATATTTATTATAAAAATCAGAAATAAAAATCAAATTGATATTGCTCATAAAACGCGCTAGATCATATATCGGCTTTTCGAAGCATGTCGCTATTAATCTTGAATTCTTTACGAGCTGAGCGACTGCAAGGTTCATATGTAATATGTTATATATTTTGCCCTTGAAGTTAGGTCGCTAATAAGTCTAAACAAGTGAATTCATATACATAAATATATGTATATAAACTGATAGGTATTGCAGTGTAGATCATATATATTTACCAATATATGATCTAGGACTCTCGGTTCATGAGCAATTTAAATTTGATTTTTATTTCTGATTTTTATAATAAAAATCAAGTCACAACTTTAAGTTTTGATTTTTATTTTAAAAATCAGAAATAAAAGTTATAAATTGATTTTTATTTTTAAAAATCAAATATAATAATCAAAAATAATTTTTTAAATAAAAAAATTAGTATAACTCTTATTTTGCAATTTTTTGAATAAAAATTATAACCGTTAGGTCCCTGCTTTAAATGTAACGCGAGTAAATGAAGTTTCAAAATTTATTTTAATAATCAGGTGAACTTTACTTGAAATTTAGTGGAAGGTTAGTATTAGGACATCATGCCCTTGCTGCGCTTGAACGCGGCTCCCGCCTTACGATTGTGATTGGCACGCGATGATTTGTGCGACTCTTTTTGGCCGCGATTGCGCGTTGTTTGCTGCGACTGCCCTTGGCCCTTTGGTGCACCGACTACATCCTGCTGTGGCCGTTGTGCACCACCACCAGCACCACTACCATATTTGGCCTGTTGGCGCTGCTGATAACGTGCACGTATCACCTCTGGATTCTCACAGAAATCGTTGCGTTTGCCAGCAGCAGCATTTGCATTGCGCTGCTCTTCATCGCTGCTTGGCTGATCCTCATCATCGTCGAGTGTGTCCTGTGCCTCGTACGCACTGCTTGCAGCTGCCGCCGACGCCTGTTGCAGGCGAGCGCGCAGCAAGCTCTGCGGCGGCGCCTGTCCATCGTTCAATGCCTCGTAACTGTCATCGTACTCATCGTCATATTCGCCGCCATCTTCATGCGGTGTCTCCTCCACCAATGTGTACTGCTGATAACGTTCCTTCAGTTGCTTGATCTCGCGCTTGTCGTCCAGCAGCTGCTCGGCATTGCGCGGTGCTCCTGGCAGTCCCTTGCCCTGCTTAATGATGCACTCGGGATTGTCGCGAGTGAGCACATCGTACTTGTCGCCGTCGTGCACATTGTAATGACGCACACCTGTCTGACGTTGCAATTTATCCTGCGGATCAGACGGTATGTAGATCTCTTGCCTATCCATATGCACAAGATCGGGTGGCAGGTTGTCATCCAGTATGGCAGATATCGCCTGTTCGCTATTCTCGTAGCGCGTTAACACTCGCCGTATGAAGCCCATGCCCAAGTCAGGCAGCACATCCAATACGGCAGACACTTCTAGATCCATGTCACGATTACCACGACTATTTTCAATTGTAGCCGTGGTTGTTATAGTCAGCGGCGACGCCCGCGAACCCTCTTCCTCATCCTCCGCCACCGCGTCATCTTCACACGGCACATTGCCAGTTAGCGTATCAGCAATGATGCCGCTGGTGCAGGCATCCAGGGCCTTCTGGTAACCAGATATCACAAAGTCAACTTTGTAGTTTTTGCTGCAGGAATGGAAACTGTTTCAGAACGAAACGCAGAAGGTGCATAGGCAACTTACAGGCTGGGACAACGTTGCAGCAGCTGTGCGACATCATGCTCCACAGGATACTGACGCTGATAGTCGACCACAAATGTCTGCGCCGAGAGACATTCCTGCAGCAATTCCACCAACTGCTGCCCACGTCCGGACTCCAACTGAGCCCTGGTTATGCGACGCACTACGTTCAAGAACTGTTGTCGCGCCTCGTTCAGCCAGGGCAGCGAGTTGGCCTGTGGATTGATCAGATAAATATTTCTATATAGCATGGGCACTGTCAAATCGTAAAAGTTGGCAATGCTGCATAAAGAAAGAGAGCAGAACTTCAGCTTAAAAATAAATTAAGATTTTGTATGTGTGATTCGCACCTCTGCACGAGCTTCAGCTGCTCAAATGCTGGCAGCAGTTGCGTTGGACAGAGCTGAACAAGCATACGCAGTGTGTATGCACAGTCCAAGCCAAAGAGGACAACATCATCGTATGGTGTATCCGCGTCAGGATCGAGCAATGCACCGCCACCGGCACCTTCACATCCCTCGTTCTCCACCTGAATCTGCATGCTGAGAAAGGCATTCTCATAGAAGGCCAGACCCTCTTGCAGATCTTTCATATATTCCGGTTGAAGCCGCATCACTGCATCGAAGATCTGTTGTAGCATCCTTAGATTCAGGGGATCGGCATCGCCCACCGCAATCACCAGATCGCACAATATTGGCACAGATATCAAATAGTTATCGTACAACAGACTACAATGATGATCCGGTTGTATCCACTCGGTGGCCGATTCTTGCGGTGCCAATAGGCGCATCACAATACGTATGGCTCGATTTAAAAGTTGGGCATACAGAGACTTGGCTTCATTCTCTGCTGCATCTTTTGTATCTGTGTTGCGTCTGTAGTAGGGATTCGCACGCTGTAGGAATGTCACAACGGCTGCCATTGCCGACTCATCGTAAACCATGTAGGACCAAAATCTGTAATTACAGTTTAAATGATAAATGCTCTATCAGCTTTTGGAATTTCTTACTCATGGTGACTCAGTTGCAGTAGAAAATCAAAGTCCTGTAAGCAGCTGTTGGCCACATGCTTCCATTCCTCCAAAGCGGCGCCACTCTTGATACTCCCGTAGGAGCTGAACATGCAGGTGTAACTGGTGAGCGGCTTCTCACGTGTCAACCAGTGCACGTCCTTGAAATGAGATATGTATGTACATAAGTGCATATTAATTATTGTAATTGCACCATTTCGTAAGGTTTCAAAATTGTTCTTACAAGTGCAGCAATTTTTCGTTTAACGCCATCAGTGCCAGCTAGTGTTATCTTCAATTCGCCCAAAGGCAATTTATCAGGATTGCAGTTGTAATTACTGTCCCGGCTTTCTACTTTCTTATTTACCATACTGTAGAAAATTGTTAAACAAAATAATACAAAATCTACCAACTAACACTAGAGATAACAGCGCACATCGATTTCGCGACGTCAACAAATATCTAAATATATCGGCGAATCGATAAATATCGCAAGTGAACTATTCGTTAATTTGAGCTATCGACTCTTGTCATACATTGAATATCTATTTCGATATCCTTGTGCACTTCATCATATTATATCGATACAAGGACCCATTTCCTAATCACGGCTCAAAACTATCGATACTCTAAGCATCGCTATTAGCGCCATTTTGATATACACTTGTTTATGAGATACCACTCCAATCGTATTTATTAGATTCATTCTAAGTGCACTAAGTAACTGTATTTGAAATTTTTGTTGGAAATCAATTGTAAATTATCGATAGATGAATAGTAACTGCTTTTACTTGCAGTTAGCATTATTTGAGAGCTCATGATTAAAAACAGGTAAATTCTTCCAGATCCGATTGCAACTGAAGATCGCCAAGCATGATCACCGATATGTTACGACAATATGCTTACAATTATATTTTGAATTAATATTTATGTTTAGTTTATTGACACTACGCGGTGGAAGCGGACGCGGAAAATCTATACTAAATCTACGATCATATTTACAAAATGATTCAACTGGTAATCCACAATCTGGCACGAGGGATCAGCGGGTGTGGCAGCAGGCTGGGGAAGCGAACGACAATGAGGAAAGTGAAATGGTTAGCATCCATCATTGCGACGACGTTGAATACTACTATGTGAAACCAATAACTAGAAACGCCGGCTATAATTTCCTAGCCGAATGCATTAAAACTTTGGATTTCAATAATGTGCGCATCGCAGTGATCTGTGAGCATCCCTCCGAGGCGGAAGAGATGATGCACGAGTTGGGTAAGCGAAGCGTTGCCTGCTTGCTCCTAAACGCGCCCAATGAGTCCCTCAACCTATTTATTCGCTTATGGTATGATAGCGTAAGTAGAAATCATGAATTCGTATATAACATATGATAATCCCACTCCCACTTGCAGTTACTCAATTCTGTGCTAGTAACTTGTGATAACATGCTACAGTTGCTTCTGGCGGAGTGCGTCAATCTCAAAGTTGACTTCCTGATACATTCCACACAGCCCATGCCACATGTCTTTCAGAAGCGCATCCAGGCGCTCATCCAGACGGACAAGCTGGATACACAGGTACTGATTATAAAGCCGCCAGCCAGATCACCCACCACGGCAGTAAAATCAAAGACAATTGAGCTCAATAAAACGCCGGAAAAAGTAAAGCCACAAGAAATTGAATTCGAAATGCAGAAAAAAGTAAGCCCAAAGGAATCCAATGTAAGCTTAAGGGAACCCACTCAAGTATGCACCGATGATGCCAATAACTCCACAACGGAAATCTTGCCTACGCTTTTTGAGGATCTACAAATAAGTGAGAAAAGCCAGCAGGTTGAATCAGAATACATGTATCGGAACTTTGGAATTTTGGCCTGGAGTCGTTTTAGACAAGTCTCCTGCTTTAGCATACGCGATACCAAAATAGATGCACGCATCAAGGACGCCATGAAGGAACTGGATGTGGGCCATGTGCGCGCCAAGAGCGTACAGCGTTATGCCTGGCCCCATTTGGCCACTGGCCGTTCCCTGTGCGTCGTTGGCAACGAGTCAACGGGCAAGACATGGTGCTATTTGCCCTGGTTATGTGATCGCCTAATTAAGGACTTGACACGGCAGCAGCAACATGCGAAGCCAGGCGACTGTGGTCCCAGAGCCATCATTGTGTGCGCCGGTGCCATACAGGGGGAGCACATTGCCGATTTGTGTCTAAAGCTGCTGGAGAAGACGCTTGAGGGAATGGAAATGAAGAATCTTGTGGTCAAACTGTTTGAGCGTCACAAGATCCATGATGTTGCCAATGAGCTGAAACGACCCTGCGGCATCTTGGTAACCAATGTAGACTTTATGCTACAGCTATGGCCACTTCACACGAAGGCTGCTCCCATTTTCAACCGAACCTCGATACGATCTGTTGCCATTGACAATCTTGATGTTATGTGGCGTTGTGTCCGCTTGGACAGTGAAAAGATCTTCAAATGGATGATGGATTACCTGCAGTTCGACGAGAATCACACACAGATGCTCATCGCTAGCCGGCTGTGGAGCGAGATGCTTATGCATAAATTGATGCCGAAGTTGCCAGATATATTGCTAGTGTTCGAGGACGCACTGGAAGCCACCGTCTACGGAGGGTTCAAGCTGGACATGTTGTTCACTCAGACGGAACAATGTGATGAAGAAATTCTAGAGCTGGTCAAAAGCAAAATGGTCAAAAAGAAGCGTCAAGTGGTGATTTGCCAGACTAACGACGATGCACTGCACATAAGCAATATGCTGTGTCGTGCTGACATCAACAATTCCATTGTGGATCTGCCCAACAAGGAGAAGAGCCATCCCTTTCAGCCCTGTACCGATTCACGCATACTTATTGTGACGGACAATGCAGTGCCCAAGCTGCGTGGCGAATCAATTGATTGCCTGATTCACTACAACTTCGCCAGTGGCTGGGCAAGATTCAAGGCACGCTTCGGATTGTTCTTTGGCAATTTTAAGCCACAACAGCCGAAAATGGATAATGCCGAATCGGTTATAATTCTACGGCCACAGGATTCCGAGTTGATTTGGTTTATTTGCGACTTTATGCTCAAGCACGATCGCATTGTTACCGACTCGTGGCTGCAGTCGCTCACAAACTATCGCATTAAACTGGAACAGATTAAGCCGCGTCCCGATCATCGCTTGTGTCGTCAACTGCTCAGCTATGGCAACTGTTGTCGCCGCACCTGTCAATTTCGGCACATTCTGTGGGACTACGAGGTCGGACCGCCGCCTAACCATCCCACACAGGGAGAAATACGTTTTCATGTGCTGTTGGTGAGTTAAGATCAAGAACATAATATAATTGTCTATAATAATATTTGTTTTTCAGACCATTTCGCCATCTCAACTGGCTATTAAGCTGATCGACTATGAGATATCAACATATTTTATCAATATGCCACTAACCAAGCTTGGTGAAAGTATCCAGTTGCATTATGAGGTTGCGGAGCACAGAAAACGCCATCATCATCCCAAAGTGGCTGACATATGTGTGGTTAGGATAAACAAACAATATCAACGCGTTGGCGTGACACGCGTCGAGACGGATCGCATTGAGGTGAAGCAACTGGATGCGGGTGTTGAGTTTAATTTGATAAATGAATCGGATCTATTGGTGTGTGAGGAGCGTTTCCTAAACGAGCCCTTCGAGGCAAATGATGTGCGGATAACAGGTCTGACACCGTTCAATATGGAACGCATCTGGCAAGAAGATTGCAAATTTCTGGTTCGCAAAAAGTTCTTTAATCGCCAGCAAGGAAAACCGTATCGGGTTTTTACTGCCAAAGTTGACTTTGCCTTTCATGAAATGATTTTCGTTGGAAATGTTTATGACGAGGATGGCAATGACCTGAAGAGTTTCGTTCTCAATAATATACATGTGCACATGGATGAGTCTGTTAAGAACCGTTTAAAATACGTAGCATCCATGGCAAAACCATTTCTAGGAATTAAACAGGTTGAACCTGTTGGAACAAAGTAATAGTTTAATGTGTCAATTAATATTTTTTAAATGTTTATTTTATTATATGATATGTAACTCTCAAAATACTATACCAAATAAAGTTGAACCAAAGGAGGAATTTTCTCAAAGAACGTATTCAATTAATTGAAGTCTGGGCTTCGTTAATTTTCCTCACTGTTGGCAACACTAAAGCAAGTGGGGCTCTAATCACAAAGAAATTAAAATTGCTTAGTCACTAAGCAATGAACGCATAGAGACCTCAAACAGCGTCAGAGCAGGCTCTCGACGCCGAAACACAAAATTTCCTTCAGGTTGCCAGTGCGCTGGCCGAAGCATTTGCCGTTGACAAACTTTACAAGCAACGCATCCATTCATATGCGAGCTTGTGCATACATACACGCACACATGGCAACGATCGCACAGCGCAAAGTACGCGCATGCTTATCGTTCCGCTGCAGCTCTGACGCTGTTTGAGGTCTCTATATGTTCATTGCTTAGTGGCTTAGTGCTTTAATCCAGGCTTCGTTCTTTTCCTGCCATATTGGCAACGCTAAACGCGGGCTAATAAATTGTATCTGTAAGAATTATCGATATATATCGCCAAGCACAGAAAAGAACCGTTGTGTTTCTATATCTTCATTTGTATGCGAGAAAATAAAATATAAACGCTGCATTTAAATATGTCTGCCTAGTAATTAATATACTGTAATAATGCGTTTTGGAGATGAGGTAAGTTGTGATAAATTACGCGCAGTGTATAATTGAGCATTTGTATTGTTGTTTCAGGCCAAGTGCCACATTTGTAAGCGCATCTTCTGCTGCGGCAAATGCCGCCAAAAGCATCAGATCGCAACGCACGCCATTGTTGTGAAGCAAACGCTGAGTCAGCAAATAAATGTGGATGCTGATGGAAGGACAGATGCTAATATGAATACAACAAACATTTATGTCTTCTGTCCAATCTGTGAGCAAAAGCCGCTGGCATTGCGCGAGGGCCTATACGCGGAGCTGTTGGAGCACATCGAGAGCGTGCACCTGCCCCTGCGCTGTCGCAAGTGCCTGCGGCATTACACGAAGATCGATGATCTGCGTGAGTTCACCAAGTGCGTGGATTTGGGACACAACTGTAGTGCAGCTAGCGCGGAACATAATCATACCTGTGATACGGATGCCTCAAAGGTAACGGTAAAAAAGGTAGCTGCAACAACAATATCAACACAAACATCACCGAGCATTGCCAAAGATACGAGTGCAGTGCAATCCCATCAGGGACATCATCAGCAGCACCAGCATCTAACGCCCATATCGCTGTTCAATCTACGCTGGAAAGCCAAGAGTCGAGTGACCCAAGAGGAGTTCATTAGCGACAGTGTCTCATCCATACGCAACTTATCCTCGGACAGTGTTAACATGTCGGGGCAGCAGCGTCTCAGCATCGGCGCTGTGGCAACAGTTGGCATGGATAAGGGCAAAGTGATCAGGTCAACTTCGACACCGCTGCAGATCTACACAGTGTTCGCCAAGCCGAAGGACACGCTCACCTTCAATGCCGGTCACGTGTCCAGCATCTGTCATAGTGGTTACGTGCTAGATGAACACCATACACCTGTTCTAGACAACAATAGTAATGTTCTGCAGCCACCGCAACTACAGCAGCAGCAGCAGCAGCAACGTGCTTGGAAAGTTACTGGACGTGGCAGGATGAGTGCTGTGACACCACTGCGTCAGGTCATGTCGAAGAGCATACAGAAGGCATTTGTTGAGCACGGTGGCAAGTTAGCTATCCAGGGCGATACGGGGCAATCACCGGATCCTGGCTCGGCCTTGGATCTGCGCCTGTCCCCAGCGGTGCGACGAACCCAAAGCATTGATGACAAAGAGAGGGGAGAAGAGGACATCACAGAGCAACGCAAGATGATCCTTTTGTCTGCCCAGAAACACACCACGGAGTCGATTATCATAACACGCGCTGCCTTGACTAATGCCAGCACCACGAGCACCGTTTACAATTCGTGTGAGAGTGTCGAGATCATCACCTCGTCAACTTCATCGGCGTCAGCCACAGCCGAGCTGAGCGCCAACATACAGAAAGGTATCGTGGCTGGGGCATTGGTGATTCCGCCCATAACGCCTATAACACGCATACCCGGTGCGGTCATCAACAAGAAGCTCATCAAGTTCGAGACTCCCGTAAAGAATGAGACACAAGTAACAAATGTAAGTGATGAGGCTCTACAAGAGGACCGGGAAATCTTTTACACACCCATTCAAGATGAAAGCTCAAGTATCACTAATGCCAAGGAATCTTCCGCGGAGCGACATCGTGCTCAGATTGTGCCGCGTCAGTTGACCGGCGAATTCTCGCCGGAAAAGAAACGGGCGGTGCCGCCACCAACGCTAGCGGTTCCGCGGCCGCGTCCACAAGGACCTCGTGCTCGCCCACCATTGCGTACGTGTCAAAATCTTAAGTCCTTCAGCGGTGTCCAGGATGTTGAGAGCGATGAAGAGGAAGTCTTTCTGCCAAATGGGGCATCCACGCACAATGACAAGAAGACTGAATCCGGAAGGCTGTGGTCCATAATGTCATCTGTTATGCGCCTGCCGTCTACACTAAGAGGATCGGATCGCAATGCCAGCAGCTTGGATAAGGAAAACACTATAGGTCCAAACGACTCTAATGGGTCTACCTCTCTTATCAGACGTTGTGCATCCATTGCTGGTTCATTGGTGCGCACCAAACATGTTCACGATGATTTCGCCGATGGTCAGCCGATGAAACGCAAAAGAACCCAGACACTGGACAGTCAATACTCACACAGCAGCACCTATCACCCGATGTCGCCGCCGTCCAGCTCATCCAAACGTCTTCGCATTCAGCCTAGAAAGCCTATCGAGCGAATGCGGAATACTTAAAGAGCTGCAACATTAACGTATATATTTTATTATTATCAACTCTGCTAAGATTGTAATTAATGTTTTTTTTTTAAAATTGTGTCAAATAAACTATATATGTATTTTTGTAGAATTTGCCGTTATATCTATATATAGCTGGCAACGCCGAAACGTGAGTAGGATTAATATCGATAGTTGTAGAGTGAATTTTTTGTTAGTATTTTTTCGAGGGATTTTTTATCTTTCCACGCTACGGTCATACTTATCTGGACTCGTCGCTTGTGTTTGGTAGTGTGTGTTTTCCACATTTTCATAGTTGTATTTTACAAGAGATCCGTCGCAAAACCAATATCAATTAATAAATTAAAATAAATAAACGTTTAAGTGACTGCAGTGTAATGTACTTATCGAGTCTTCTGCCCACGCCCACGAATGCGGTATGGGATCGCGAGGACGAGCGTCGTCTGGCAGCCAAAGGTGCTCCAATGATTGGGGCACTTGTGTCCGCCAAAATTGCAGCACCACCTTACGGCCAACGCAAGGACTGGATACCACGCACTGAAGCCGATTTCGGAGATGGCGGCGCATTTCCCGAAATTCACGTTGCTCAGTATCCATTAGGTGTGTATCCTGACGCGGGGCGAATCGAAAGAGAAAGTAAAAATCAAATTTCTTTATTAATTAATTTTTGTACAGGTCTCGGAGCACCCGCCAATGTGGGAAAGAAGTCCGATGCACTTGCCGTACGATTAGATGATAAGGGAAAAGTTAAATACGATGCCATTGCACGCCAGGGACATGGCAAGGATAAAATAGTGTATTCCTCGATTTCGCAACTACTTCCTGCTGAAGTATTGGCTGAGGATGCCAATGAGTTGCAGCGCCCAGACGAAGAGACCGTGGCCGAGACAACCGAAGAGACTCGTCTGGCACTGGAAAAACTCACTAATCAAAAGATTACCTCAGCTCTGCCCGTGCGCCATGCACAAAAGGCGGCGCCAGCTCAATACATTCGCTATACGCCTTCACAGCAGGGTGATGCCTTCAACTCGGGCGCCAAGCAGCGGGTCATACGGATGGTGGAGGCACAACTTGATCCAATGGAGCCACCAAAGTTTCGCATTAACAAGAAGATTCCACGTGGTCCACCATCGCCACCAGCACCAGTGCTGCACTCACCATCGCGCAAGGTCACTGTCAAGGAGCAGAAGGAATGGAAGATCCCGCCCTGCATTTCCAACTGGAAGAACGCAAAAGGTGAGACCATCATTATTCATCGTTATTTTCTTCATAGCTAATAATTATGTTCTCCTTAGGTTACACCATACCGCTGGACAAGCGTCTAGCTGCCGATGGGCGCGGTCTGCAGCAGGTGCACATCAACGAGAAGTTCGCCAAGATGGCTGAGGCTCTTTACATAGCCGATCGCAAGGCTCGTGAGGCTGTCGAGGCGCGTGCACAACTGGAAAAGAAACTGGCACAGAAGGAGAAGGAGAAGAAGGAGGACATGCTGCGCATGATGGCGCAACGGGCCCGTGAGGAACGTGCTGGCCTTCGTAATCCGGAGCCAGATGCAGTTGCTGCCGGTAGTGGGGCTGGTGGTGCTGAGGCACGTGAGCGCAACGATCTTCGTGCCGAACGTCAACGGGAGCGGCAACGCGATCGCAATTTGCAACGTGCTGCTCCGGAGAAGCGTACCAAGCTGCAGCGTGAACGCGAGCGTGACATATCCGAACAGATTGCTCTGGGATTGCCGTCCAAGAGTACTGGCAATGGCGAAACTCTATTCGATCAGCGTCTCTTCAACACCACCAAAGGCATGGACTCGGGCTATGGCGATGATGAGGCTTACAATGTATACGATAAGCCGTGGCGTGATTCCAACACACTGGGCGCCCACATCTATAGGCCCAGCAAGCAGGCCGATAACGATAACTATGGTGGAGATCTTGATGCGATTGTCAATACCAAACGATTTGTGCCCGATAAACAATTCTCTGGTGCTGGCGCTGGTTCCAGAGATTCGTCTGCTGCCCAACGCAGTGGACCAGTTGAGTTCGAGAAGGAGGAGGATCCCTTCGGTCTAGACAAGTTTTTGAACATGGCCAAGAAGGCACCAAAGCGTGCCGACGAGAAGAACGACCGTGGCAGCCACTCGGAGCGCAAACGAACCCGACGTGACTAAGAAGGCGACGTGAATTAATGGACTGGACTCATAGGAGATACTCCTATTTTTTAATAATTATGATGATAAAAAATAATATCCAAAATTTTGCTAATACTTGCATACACATAATCTTATATACTTATAATAATATATATATCTTAAATATATCATAAATAACAGTGTGTTCGTAAATTTCCACAGTTGGTTTACTTTATTCCGTTCGATTGCGAATAATGCGTAAGTTATGGAAACGAAAGAGATGGCAACACTTGCTTGGGCTCACTGTAAATATCGTGGTGAAATGCAAATTCACCATGAGATGTAGCAAATACATGAACCATAAGCAAGTCAATTATCGATGAATTCTCGATTAAGAAATGGAAATTTAATTTGAAATTTGAATTTGAATAAGTTCTTTTATTTAAAATATCAAAATACATTCAAATATCAATTAAATTTCCGGTTCAGCGCTCAGTTGTTGGCACTTAAAGCTCCTAATATCCAGGGCATATATTGCTCCACCCGTGTGAAGACCATGGGACGACCGCGATTGTTGCAGGTGGAGCTGCCTAGCGAGACAATGCCGGTTAAATAATAACTGCTATTCCCGATACCATTCTCCTGGAGAAGCATTAGAGGACCGCCAGAGTCACCATGGCAGGTGCTCGCCGGGGTATCTCCGCCAGCACAAAGCTGTCCCGAAATAATTTGCGAGTAAATTTCTCTGCACGATGCCGTGGGCAGGACATTCAGCACAGCCTTCATTTTGACGGGACTTCCCCCGAAGCGTATTTGCTCAGTATTCCCCCCAGCCAGCTATTTCCATAGCATATCCGGCGTAGGCATACTCTGGATTCGCATTCGCCACAGGCAGGCAAATGGGCTTGACGTAGTCGGAGAAGGTAACCGAACGATCAAGATGCAGCAAGGCGACATCGTTGCTATAATTAGTGGAATTCTGTGGCGCGTACTGCTCATGCACCACAATACGATCGATTTGGATGTCAATGTGCGGCGGCGCACAGACACTATCGGTTTGGAATCGCTGACAATCCGGTGAACTGGTCGTATTCCACTCCCCCAAACGCACCTGCACCAACTGCTGATTTGCATCCCGACTGGGCACACAGTGGGCGGCCGTGAGCACCCAACGTTCGTGGATAAGTGACCCACCGCACAAATGGCTGTATTCCGCGCCTGGAAATACATATTGTTAGTTAAAACTCATTAAGCATTATTATGCTACTACTACCGACCGTCGCTGGTGTAGCGCAACAGAGCCATCCATGGGTAATCTCTAATGCCCGCCATGGTGCCGCCTACAATACGATCTCCAAGGGATTCATCAAAGCCACCACAGGCCTGAGGCAGTAGTTGCTTCAGGGGGGAACTAACATTCTCCACAGGCGCACGACGACGACAGCAAACCAAATCGTTTCGCACTTGGCTGGAACAGCGGCCACGTCCGGAGGTCTGGAAGTTAACATCTTTCTCCCAGCAGTTATGCCGATGTAGACAAAAACCGGTCTCATCACCCACATTGCAATGACCAAAGTGACGAATTGGATCTACGGATGATTCTAATGAGTATTAATGGACATAATAACGTTAGAACTAACCTACTTCTGGCACCGTGGAGTAAGGGGAAAATGCCACAGAGAATGATCAAAATACCGGTGCCCCACTTGATCATGTTCAACGATGCTCAACATTTGACAATATGTTGTTTTTATTGAGAAACAAGAACATCTTATCAGTGTTTGAGGGCTGAGAGGGGTCAATGCTGGCTGTGAACAAACTGTGATTGCTCTCCCAAAATTTGCATAGCAGGAAAAACCAGAATTGTTGCGCCAATCGCAGTGGTAAATGTCATTTCCTCGCAAATGAGAACTTTCTCACGGTAACAAGGTCCCATAAATTCCGCACTAACTTGAAATTGTAAATTACAAATTGTAAGCACGTTTGCCCGCCAACAAATTGACTTTTAAAATTGTTATCGATTAATGGTAATCAGCGTTGTCATTTTCGTCGTTTGAGCGATATATTTGCCGATGTCTGTTATCGATGTGGATCGATACATCGATACTCGACATGACATTCAGTTGACATTTCGGTGTATAATTTTAGCATTTTTAACGATTTTAATTCTTAATTTTCGCAATTGAACCGTCGACAAGTTTTTCTCATTTATCCTTTGTAAACGCATCCAGTGGCAGCTGATAATGCAACAGTTTCCGAGCCTTGACAACGTTTACGGCAGCTTTTAAGTGCAGCCAGCTGCAGCTGCTACGGTGTGTAGTGTGTGTGTGCGCTGTGTGGGCCGTGGTGGGGGAGGGCTCTGAGACATTGACAACAATTACATACGCCTAGTAACATCCGCGTCGCGCCGCTAGCTGCAACAACAACAACAAACGCTCCTTGGGTCAATTATGTAAGTGTATGTTAGTGTGTATTAATAGACAATAATAAATAAATGTAGCACCTGCAGCAGCACAGATCGTGGTGGAACGTTAAAAACAATCGCAATGCGGTCGCGTAGCAATTCAGGGGTTCGCCTTGACTACTATCAGCGCATTGTGCATCGCCTGATCTTGGCCCACCAGGAGCCAGTGACCGGTTTGTTTCCTGCCTCGAATGTCAACTCACATGCCTGGATACGTGACAATGTCTACTGCATCCTGGCTGTGTGGGGCCTGTCGATGGCCTACAAGAAGATTGCCGATCAGGATGAGGATCGTGCCAAGTGCTATGAGCTTGAGCAGAGCTGTGTCAAACTGATGCGTGGCCTTCTCATGGCCATGATGAACCAAAAGGATAAGGTCGAGAAATTCAAAATGACCCAAAGTCCATACGATTCGCTGCATGCCAAATATTCCAGTAAGAATGGATTGCCCGTTGTCGCCGACAGCGAGTGGGGCCATCTGCAGATCGATGCGGTGTCCCTGTACCTGCTTATACTAGCACAAATGACCGCCTCCGGTCTGCAGATTGTCTTCTCCCTGGACGAAGTCTCGTTCATTCAGAATTTGGTTTTCTACATTGAATCCGCCTACTCCATACCCGACTATGGCATCTGGGAGCGTGGAGACAAAACCAATCATGGTGAGTACTCCTCCTCCTACTCCTCGAGAGAGAGGCAATAAGATAGTATTAACGTTCGATTCTCTGTGTAGGTGAACCCGAACTGAATGCCAGCTCCATCGGCATGGCCAAGGCCGCACTGGAGGCGATGAACGAGCTGGATTTGTTTGGTGCACGCGGCGGACCTGCCAGCGTCATACACGTGCTGGCCGATGAGGCACACAAGTGTCAGGCTGTGTTGCAGTCGATGCTGCCACGTGAGTCCAACAGCAAGGAGCTGGACTCGGGTCTGCTCTGCGTGATTGGCTTCCCGGCGTTTGCCGTCGATGATGCACAGCTCATACACAATACTAAGGATGCCATATTGTCGCGTCTGCAGGGCAAATATGGCTGCAAGCGATTCCTGCGCGATGGCTATCGTACACCCAAAGAGGATCCCTCCAGGCTCTACTACGAACGCTGGGAGTTGCGCATGTTCGAGAACATTGAGTGCGAGTGGCCGCTCTTCTATTGTTACTTGATATTGTTCCATGCATTTCAAAACGACAAACGATCCGTGCAGGAGTATGCCGATCGGCTGGAGAAGATAATGGTGCGCTCCGAGGATGGCATATTGCTGGTGCCCGAAAGTTATGCTGTGCCGCACGATTTGGTCGGCTACGAGTATCAGAAGCCTGGCTCACAGGCACGTGAAGTCGTTGGCCGTTGCCCATTTCTGTGGGGTCAGTCGCTGTTCATTCTGGGTCGCCTTCTTCAGGAGGTAGGCATGATATGACGCATAGAATAGTTTCTTCTCACTCTCTAATCTTTCATATCTCATCACTCGCAGGGTTTTTTAGCTGTAGGCGAACTGGATCCACTTAATCGACGCCTCGGGGCGCAGAAGAAGCCCGATGTTGTTGTCCAGGTGGTCATCATTGCGGAGGACAATGAGATACGGGACAAACTGGCCGAGCATGATCTGCACGTGCAAACCATAGCCGAGGTGGCACCCATTGAGGTGCAGCCAGCTCGTGTGCTGAGCCATTTGTACACTTATCTGGGACGCAATCGAAAGCTTGGACTGAGTGGACGTAAATCCCGTGACGTGGGCATACTAAGTACCAGCAAATTGTATTCTCTCAAGGATCGCATCTTTGCTTTTACCCCGCAGGTAAATTGCTCGGATCGAAGCTTATCGATTACCGCCCACTTCCCCGCACACCCAGTGCTATACTCTTTCTATCTCTCTCCCTCTATTCCCCCTATTATAGGAACACCTCTTTATTTTCTCTCTTATTATTTATTATCTGATCTGATTAACGCTTTTGATTCTATTAATTTGTATTATTGACTTGTTCTTTTATTCCTGTTATCGTTTATATTATTTATATCGTACTTTGTGCATCAGTTTGTCGACTTGTCGCGCTTCTATATCGCCTCCGATAACGAACTTATGATTGACATCCTTAAAGGCGAGATCAATTTTCTCAAGTCCGCTTGGGATCTGCTGGGGCGTCCCCTAGTCACGCTCGTCCTGAAGCGCATCCACTTAGGTCGGTCCACGTCCCCTCTAGACATATATATATATATATATGTATATGTATATACTATATAGAAACATACATCTGTGTTATATTATTATTACTAGCATTAATTACCAACTTCCTGATGGTACTACTACTATACATGCGTGCCACAGTTATGCGATAGTTTCTACATATTAATTTCTTGTATATTCTTTGTTATTTACACTCTCCTTCCTTCTGTGTGTGTGTGTGTGTGTGTGTGTGTGTGTGTGTGTTTGGTCGCGACCTTTAACCTTTTTAACTTAGTTAATTAATTGATTTGATTAGAATTTCGTTTGGTTTGAATTTTGCCACAATTGCGTTAATTTTCTTGTTTTGTATATTAAAATTAATTACCAATTAGAGAAGCAAAACTATCGGCACTGAGTTATTTAAACATGTTTTGAAACCATTTGTTGACCGACATTATTGTGCAATTGAAGTTCGTTTTCAACGATAGTTGTCCGATAGTTTTGCACACATACACACACACACACACATACACGAATACACACACACATTATTCCCTAGTTTACATAGCTTTTGTTTATTTCTTAGTTAGTTTTTTGGTTGTGGACAAGAACAATACAACACACACACACGCACACACACAGTATACACTCTTTTACACACTCATTGTATTTAGTTGCTTAGTTTCGTTGACTTTTCAGCATCATTTCTTTATCTCTCTCTCTCTCTATCTTTCTGTCTTTCTCAATTCAATATTTGCTTTGCACTGTGCCCAACGCCCCTTACGCTCTCGCTCTCTCTTTCTCTCTCTCTCTCTCTCTCTGAATCCCACCTTAAGTAGAGAACTGTTCCCATTTAAAAACTGAACAAAACCAGTGAAAAAAAAAACAAACATCAACCAAAACCAAAAAAAAACTCTCTGTTCTCTTTTTGTATAATTCGAAACGACGAAAACGACAATAAACAATCGCAACACACACAACAATAAATACAACAACAACAACAACCACCACCCATAACAACAACAACAACAACAACACACACACGCAGCATATCGACTATGAAGAATACTACACGACACGCGATCCCGATCTGCTCGCAAGCAATTTTACCACAAACTTAGCATTCTTGACCAACAATTGGCGTCACATGTTGGGCAGGCCGACAATCACATTAATGGCAACGCATTATATGCTAGGTAACTACATATATCAACCACACTCCCAACCCAACACAACAACCTCTCAACCAAACCCAACCCCAATCGTAATCCCAAGTAATCCAAGAAACAATATCCCAAAAACACTGCAACACACACACACACACACACACGCACACACTCACACCTGATATGATATATTCTGCTTGTGATATATGGTATATATATAGTGTATATACTATATATGTATGTGTATGTACGCGTATGACTGAATGTGTTAAGCTTCTGCTGCTGCTGCTGCAACCTTATCTGACTTTCTGCGATACGATTTGTGACAATCCTTCTGTCTGTCTGTAGATTGGCCTGACCCTTGTATGGTTTCTTCTACACAACCCTATCGAGTTCTAACTGCATCTTACCCTTAAACACTTCATGTTGGTTTATTTCGTCTGTTATCTCTCTATCAAACCCCCCTACCACCACCCACTCTGCACTCGGCTTGGGCTGCACACAACAACAACAGAAACAACAAACAAAAGTGGTGTTGGTTTCTCTGCGAATCTTTGAGTGAATCCTTGCGTATGTCGGTTATTGTTGTAGCTTGTGAATTAACCGTAGATCTTAAGCAGCATCATCAAGATTCATTGCTAACCCAATCCCATCCAAACACACACACACACAACAACAAATCCTACATACATATATATATATATATATATATACTGTATATGTAAAATACTAATGGCTCAATCTGTGTGGGGGCAACAACAGATCAGGACAAGATCCCGCTGGCAATGATCCAAACGATGCGGAAACTCAAGTCGGGCTACATCAATGGAACGCGCGTGATGCTGGGCAGTCTGAAGGACTTTCTCAACACTTCGGCCATCACGGACTTGAGCTTCTTGGGCAGCACCGAGGATGGCTATCCGGATCGCCTGCATCCCGATGTGCAGACCTATTTGGATGAGCATCTGCTGCGCTCGTTCAGCAATCGCAGCACAATGAATTTGCGTGGCGGCAATCTGCGTCCGCGACACTTGCGTCGTCGCATGTCCTGCAAGGGCGCCATCAAGAAGACGCGCTCCATCAATGTGGACTGTAAGTGTGTTGTGGATTGTAAGGAATGTATATATCTCTATAACGTATTTACTTCCTCTTTAGCTGACAATCTGGGCATGGAGGGGCCATCGCCGTTGACCGAGCGTCGTCTGTCCTCGATTGTGCCGCCGCCTTGGCTGCAGGCCAGCAAGCAGCAGGGACACGTCAACGTGTTTGCCACCACGCCCGAGGAGGGTCCCAGCACTGCGCCCGCCCAGCTGGGTGGGGAGTTGGGTCAGCGCGAGAACATATATCCGGTGGATCCGCACCACAGTCGCTCGGCCATTGACCGACGTAGCGACTTTGTGCGCCAACAAGAGAGTTAGTTCTTGATTCTTTTGCCTTCCCTTTTTATACCCTTGCAGAGAGTATATATTGTATATATATATATTCTTGATCCACATCCACAAAGGAGTCTAACTAGCTATGCCCGTCACTTGCAGCATAAACTATTCCCCCAAATTTTAGAGCTAATTATTCCAGCACGTTGTTAATAATTCGGCACGTGCAGTATCTGACCGATATATGACATACATACATAGCTCTCCTAGAACCTATAGGCCGATTTTTATTGTATAACAATATATTACAACCAAACTAACCACCTCCGCCTTTTTCAATGTACCTTATATGCTGTCCAAATTTTGTCTCGTCTGAAATTCGTGTTTAGTATGAAAAGTGGTTTTGTTTTTATGAGACGTTGCACCTTAGCAAGTTATCAAGTCAAAGTTATCCGTATATTTCTGCCATATAATCGAAATCGGACAACTTTAGTCTATAGCATTCATGGGAACAATCAGGGGAGAATTTGCTGTAAATTATAACTTCTAAACACATGAACAAAGTTGAGAAACACCGCGATGTTATACAATATGTGTATTAATATTAAAAGGGATAATCATCAACGATCTGCAAGTGTATTGAATATTCGGCCAGCCGAGGTTACTCCTTTCTTTCTTGTTGTTTTGTAGTGTGATTCTTATTTTTGTTGTTTTCCTTTTGCTCTTCGGTTATTTTCATTTCGATTGCCGTCATTATATACCATCAACACAACGCACAACAAACTTAAAGTAACAGTGCCAAAAATTCTCATTCAACGCCATCGTGCGGATACCAATTTTGCGGATACAGAAGTGGAGGAGCTCATTGCGACGCTGCGTGAAACGGAGAATCTTGAGGAACAGGGTGACATCCTTCAGTTTCTGGTGGATACTCAGGGATTGGATTTCAATACGGGTAAGTTGTCTGGGGATTACCCACTGCCCTCATCAGTAGATTCAGTAGAGGCAACGCCAAAACTCACATGCGAAACCACTGCGGAAACACTCGCACACACTTCCAACACACACACACACAATGTACGCAGGTAGACTCTAGGATTAACATCTGCAGAAAGAACTATTAACTACTGTAGTTGAAGTTGATCTTTGGTTAATCTTCATATCATTCGTAATCGTGCCCAGTTTTGGGTTCCATATACACATATTGGGATCCCCTCGAGAGTTAATTCCACTCATATATTTAATTGTTTTGTGCTTTGTTACTTTTCTTCTTGTATACTTTGTGCTTTGTGCTCTCTCTCGTCTCTCGTCCTTGTCCAACTCCAACTCCAACCATCCCCACCATAATGTACCGTCTACAGCTGGCCTGGGCTTAAAGCACAAGACCGATAAAGATGCTGCTGGTAAGTGTGAAGAGATCCCGGCTCTCGAAACCGTGGCTTGTCTGTCCTTCATATGGTGTCGGTTCGTTCACTTGTATACTGCGATGTTGTTGGTGTTGTACAACTACTGTTCTCCTCCCCACCTCTTCCATCCAATCCTTGTCCAAAGATCCGGTTACCCACCTTCTCACCTCCATCCCAAACATAAATCTGTCTTTCAATCCTCTTCGATTCGTTCCCATTTCCCTTTTAGTTCCCTCTCCACCTACTCCCCTGTACAGTCACCCATTATTGTTCCTTCCCCCTCTTCCACACCTTCAATTCCGCAATTCACAATCATTCAAGCGTAATACTGTTATACATACTATTTAACAACTGCTTTTCTAGCTGGTATACTGTTATATGAATGTGTTAATGTCTTGTGCAAACAATTATACAATATTTGCAATTCTTATACTGCAACTCTTGGTCACTGCAACTGGTATACTGTTATACTGTGGAAGCTCTTCAACTCTCATACACATTTTATTCTTAAATAATTATTCTTTGGCAGATTTGTATACTGGTATAATTATAAACTGTTATATTGTTATACTGGTATAATGCTATTCTTTGATAGCTGTTACTTGAGCTAACTTTAATCTTGAATTGTTATACTTTGGTATACTGGCAAACTGTTATACTGGCAAACTGTTAAACTGGCTTACTGTTATGCAGGCATACTGGCATACTGTTATACGGACATACTGTTATACTTTGGTATACTGTTATACTGGCATACTGTTGTATGATTATATTAGTTTAATGTTCTTTCAAAGCTGTTGCTTTCTTATACAAATGTCATTCTTCAATTATTACACTGGTATACTTTCATGCTGACATACTTTAATACTGGTATACTGTTATACATTGTTATACTGTTATACAAAAACTCTTTTTGGTTGCTCTTCAATTCAATTTTCTAAATAACATGTATTCTTTTATATTTTATTTTAAATGTTCCACACGCACGCCACATACGCACACACACACGCAACGCACACACGCACCGCACACACACGCACACGATGTGGGTTACAATACGCGACTCTACATCTGCATCTTGCCATTAATCTGAAACAAATTTCGAACATCTTCTACCACACATAATCAACGTCTACTCACAAAAATGGCCCACAAATCTCTCTCCACAACGTGATCTACCTAACCCTCTTCTTGCTAAACGAACCCAACTAACAAAACAAAACAAAACAACTACAACAACAACAATAACAACAACAAAATTAACAACAACATCAAATGAATAACAAATAAAGAGCTTGAACAATCATTCGTGGACGATGTGATGCTCGAACTGTCAACTGCTGGTGCTGGTGGTGGCGCCGGTGCTGCTTGCAGTGGTGGTGGTGGTGCTGATGGAGGTGGAGCCAAGAGATCACAGCCAGCAGCAGCAGCAGCAGCAGCAGCAGCAGCAGCAGCAGCAGCAGCAGCAGCAGTGCCGGTGCCCACAGTGATCATCGATGCAGTTCCAGCAGCAGCAAGCACCAGCAATGCCAACGACGAGGACAATGGCAATAAGTCGAATCCGGTGCCGCCGGCAACCGCCACAACCGGCTCAAGTCACAACAACAGCTTAAATAACAACGATTCTTCTCAATCTGAAGGCATGCTGGAGGAGGGACGCGTCGTCACGGTCAGGGATCTACTGAAGGGTCTCTACGAGAAGGCCTGCCAGCAGAAGCTATGGGGTCTCGTCCGCCACACTGCGGGCATGCTGGGCAAACGTGTGGAGGATCTGGGCAAGGCAGTTACCGATCTATTGGTGCGCCAGAAACAGGTTACCGTGGGCATGCCGCCCAACAATGAGCACACCATAACAGCGCCGCTGCCTGAGGTTGAGTTGCGTCAACTAATACACGATGTGAGTACAGAGAGAGAGAGAGAGATGAGATGAGATGATCTTCCTTATATAAATTCATTTTCCCTTCTTTAGGCCTATGGTGACGATGAGAGTACGGCCATGTTGACGCAGGAGCTGATGGTTTATCTGGCCATGTTTATACGCACTGAGCCGCAACTGTTCCACGAGATGTTGCGCCTGCGTGTGGGCCTCATTATACAGGTCATGGCCAAGGAACTGTCCCGCACGCTCAACTGTGGCGGCGAGGCTGCCTCGGAGCATCTACTTAATCTGTCGCCCTTCGAGATGAAGAATCTGCTCTATCATATACTCAGCGGCAAGGAGTTTGCCGTCAGCAGTGGTGAGAGAGAGAGAGAGAGAGAGAGGAGAGATAAAGATTAGATAGAGAATTCACATATATTTGTCTTTTGCAGTGGCGCGTGGAAATTTGTCGATTGTCAGCTGCAAGTCGAGCCGCGTCAGCAAGAAGAGCCAAATCGGTTTGGGTGATCCAGAGGGCGAGGATGCCCTCATTGCCACCATTGACGATCGTCAGGGTCAGTGGCTGCGTCGTCGTCGACTCGATGGCGCTTTGAATCGTGTGCCACGTGATTTCTATTCACGTGTCTGGACCGTGCTGGAGAAATGTCAGGGCTTGGCCATCGAGGGACGTGTGCTGCAGCAGAGTCTCACGCAGGAGATGACACCGGGCGAGCTGAAGTTCGCACTGGAAGTGGAGACGGCACTCAATCAGATACCACAACCTGAATACAGGCAGCTGGTGGTCGAGGCGCTGATGGTGCTCACCCTGGTGACCGAGCACAATATGGTGCCCACTCTGGGCGACATTATCTATGTGGAACATTTGGTGCACAAGGCGAATCAATTGTTCCTGGAGGATCAACGCAAGGTGCAGGGCGATGCCACACTGTGCTGTGCCAAGCTCAAGGATGGCAAGGAGCAGCAACAGGCTGCATCCGGCATGTTGCTCTGTGGCGGCGCTGCCTACATATGCCAACATCTCTACGATAGGTGACATTGATGATAATATTGCATTTCATTCAGTCCCTTTACTAATCTTTCTCTCGCAATTGCAGTGCTCCCAGCGGCAGCTATGGCACCATGACGTACATGTCACGCGCCGTCGCCCTCGTGCTGGACTGTGTGCCCAAGCACGGTGAAATGGAATGCGCAATCTCCTAATGGTTTCAATACACTGAAAGAAAAGAAAAACACTCGCTACACTCGACCTGGAAACAAGCAAGGTGCGTCTGCAGGACGACGCTACTTAAATGCCATGTACTGTTAAACGGACGGCCCATTTTCGATTCTCTCTCGTAATCTCTCTTTCTCACTCTAACTCTCTTTCTCCCTTTCTCACTGTAAGCAGTGCTTTCTCTCTCTCTCTCTATCTGACTACTTTGTTGCTTTCTCAGGCCGCCTAATTAGCCCAACGATATATTAAGTTTGAGGATGAGGAGGCACATGCTAACTATATATATACTACAATATATTAATCAATATACATACATATTTTATTATGTATCTTTGTAATACTACCCCCTTTGACTCCTGACCGGACCACTCCCCCGTCATCACAGTCCTCATCCAAAGTACTAACGACGTACACGACGAGTACGAGTTTATATATGAAATATATATACAATTATATATGTATTATCCTAATTTATATCGCTGCGCGCCACAAATCGGTTTTATATACTCGCAGATAATCTCCACAACTGGATTTTAAATTATGTTTCTGTTCCAATAAGCTGCAAGTTTTTATTGTGACGAATAATGTAGAATGAAATAAAATATGTTTGCAATGTTAAAACCTTGAATGTTTTCTTATTTTTCCTATTTTGGATTTGGAAATATGCAAAACACGTTTCTTTTGAGTTTTTGTTAAGCATAAATATCATTTTATTTGTATTTCTTGTTGTTGACTTCCGCTTTTCGTGTTTGCCATAGCGCTTATAAAATGTTTACAAAACTTGTATTCATTTGAAAGTTGCGAATGTGGGGGGTGTGTGTGTGTTTCCGATGTTAGACATTTTTTAAATGTACTTTTTTTTGTTTTTAGCTTTAGTGTTTTAAGCTGAGCTTGCGCAACATTTCTAAAGTTATAGTTATATTTTTACTTTTAACAAAAACAGATTTGAAATAAAGCCACAAACAATTTTGAAGAGTGCCTGCTACTTATACGAGTGTAGGGTGTGTGTGTGTGTGTGTGCTTATGCTCGTGTGTGTAATTAGTTTAAACAGAAATAAAGTTAGCGATGATGTTAAACGAGAGTGTGTTGTAAGGTTTTATAAAAAAAATCCTAGACAAAAATACTTATGAAGAAAGAATTGATGTTTAGCAATAGCCCCTGTCGGGCACACGACGACGCGGCGCACACCTGATGATGTTGTCCACACGGAGAATCATTTCAGCAGCCTCGGCGGCAGACATGAGCACCTGACGCTTAACGGCAAAGGACTCTGTGATGCCCAGTTCACGAACATCGGACACCTTGCCTTGCTCCATGTCCAATCCCAGCTGATGCTTGCCCTGGGCATGACCGGCACGCAGCTCGGAGATCAGTTGAGCCGAATCGAAGCCGGCATTGTCAGCAATGGCTGTGGGCAATGACAGCAGAGCACCTGGAATGGTTAAACGGATCACGGATTAGTCCCACAAGGGTTTAAAGGGTAATATGCGACAGTGGACTTACGTGCAAAGGCCTCAATAGCAATGGCTTCCTTGCCAGGTGTTTCGGCCGCCTTCTTCAGCACAGCGTTGGCCATCAGAGCCTCGGAGCAGCCGCCGCCGTAAATGATGCGCGACTCCTTGATGGTAGCTGCCAACACGCAGAGGGCATCGTGCAGTGAACGATCAGCTTCGTCCAAAATCTGTTGGGTGGCGCCACGAATCACAATGGTGCAGGCCTCGCCCAGCTTGACACCGCTGAAGCGCAGCAGTGTGTCCTCACCGATCATAACCTGCTCGATCAGTTCGCATTCGCCCAACTTAACCAGAGCTGGATTCTCGAATGTGGAAACAATCTCACCGCCAGTGCAGTAAGCCAGACGCTCAATGCCATCGAAATCAGCATGCTCAATTGACATGATTTGGGCATCGGCGAACAGCTGCTCCGGGTAGTTGTAGATCAGTTGACGGTTGATGAACACATTGCATTTGTGTGCCAGAATCTTGTCCACTTTCTCCTTCATCTTCTCCTTTTCAGCCATCTCCAGATCGGCAATCTTGGCCAACGAGTCGACCTTGATGCTGCTGCCGAATACTTTGATCTTGTCTGTGTCCATTGGTGTGTTGGCAATCAGAATCTTAGCATTCTCAATCTATGGACCGAAATGATAAAATTGCAAATATAATGTTTACATAAAGAGAAAACAATTAATCTATTATATATTCTATGATTTCAGTGCACACGCACAGAACGCAGACCTAATCCCAGCGGTGTCATGTGAGTCACGTGCTTTGGCAACATATGTTCACTTTTTGGTTGGGCACAGCTTATTGTAGATCATGGCCGCCACATCAAACTCGTCAAAATGGCTGTGATATGACGCAAATGGATCAACATAGCTCACAGTCATTTCGACGCGTTAATATGGAGCATTTATGTGTGAGAACTCACTTACACAATACGAAGTATATTCAAATACACAAGTAATATGGATAAGTGATCCCTTTACTTACACGCTGAGGCTGATGCACGCCGGGCTTCTTGTCCAGCAGAAAACCTTCATCTAAGAACGAATCATCCAGTGTACCACCAGATTTCTTGATAATCTGTATGGACTTGAGTTCGCCGGAGCCCTTCAGACGCAGCACAGCATTAACAGCCAGATTGGCAAAGAATTCCTTGTGTTGATGCAGGATCTTTGAGGACAATGTAGTGCGTGCAATGTTCAGCAAATCGTTCTTGAATTTCTCATTATTTGCCGAATTATCCTGAGCGGCGGCGGTCAGTGCTTCCAAAGCAACCTGTGTGGCCGTACGCCAGCCGGACACAATAATCTGTGGATGCAACTTCTGATCGACAAGCTTTTCGGCTTCGCGCAACAGCTCGGATGCCAGGACCGTGACAGATGTGGTGCCATCGCCAACCTCCTCGTCTTGGACACGCGACATATCGACCAGAATCTTTGCAGCTGGATTATCAACACCAACGGCACGCAAAATAGTTGCACCGTCATTGGTGACCTCGACCTGCCCAGCATTGCGACCTGTGGCAACTAGAATTTTGTCCATGCCCTTGGGTCCCAGTGTACTTTTGACCAGATCGCCAATAGCGATGGCACCAATGAAAGATGACAGACGTGCCATTTCGGCTTTCTCCTCCTGCGCCTCATTTTTGAGTACGCGCACGGGATTTAATGACATCTCCTGTTAAATGCAATGAGATAAACGAGAAAAATAAACATTTGTTTATATATAGATATTTATGTATGCGTTTATAAGTAAACATATTCATATGTTTTACTGAAGATTTGAGCTACTGTTCTATGGCAACAGACATAACCTCAAAGAGTGCGTGATTCATCGGCAACCGAGCGCAGCACACACCCAACATACATTAAGAAATTTGTCATGACAGAGCATCAAATGCTGCATCATGCTTGTCATTTTTCACTTAACATTCGAAAACATTTAAAACAATTGCGAAAACATAATTGGAAACTTCTCGAAGCAGTGAGCCAGCCCTCACGTGTGTGAAAGGCCAGAGGCAACTCGGTGCTGCGTTGCTCTGACCAGACGGTCTTGTGCGTGCGGCTTCTGACACCCGGCAAATGAAAACGCTTGTTTGCATTAAATTATCAATGAAAACTTGAATATCTTGACACACTCTCATCAGTTATGCTGTAAACTTATTATATTGTTTATTCAATGTAATTTTATTTACCATTTTGAATGCTTATTAACAACTTTTTGATCACAGAATTCAGAATATCCCACACAGCGCGACAAAGCGACAAAGAAAATGGCGAAAGAATAAGTAGGGATGTTGATATTGTATCGATGTGTAAGGCTGTATCGATACTGCACGACATGCGATTAACACATGACATGCGATATGTCGATGTTTCAACTTTAGGCAAACAATCGATAGTTTTGAGGCGGCACTTTTGAATCTTTCTAGATCTTACTGTTGGTTGTTGAAATGAAAAACATTTACATTTAAATACAATTCAAGTTACACTCAAAATGTTTTTATATTTTATTTCTTTAGCTTTTAATAATAAATAGACGAACGAATTTAATTCTAAGTTCTATATATAAAGAAGTTTACAATTTAAAGGGCACTCTCATTCCTTTAACCGAAAATATTTGAGTAAAGACTGTTTAGCCCATTGCTGATGGTCGAGAAAATGCCATTGTCATTGGAAGCAGCTGCTGCATAGGGCGGGACACCAGGTCTGTAATGCTGTGGGGCCTGAACGGGCCGATAATATGAGGGCCCACCAACGGCTCCAACGCCCTCAATGCGCTGTGAATAATTGCGAAAATGTACAATTAATAAAATCGTATTTCGATTCTGAAATGAAAGCTGATTTCAAACCAATTTTATTGTCCACTTCAAAGAGGCAAAAATTTGTTAACTATACCATATAACAATTATTATTAACAGCAACAACAACACTTAATAATATGAAATATACAATATATAGAAAAGGCATGTTTTCTGTTTAGGCCACGAGAAAATGTGAAAACCAAAACCGAACTAAGAAGCACTAAGTCAGGCATTTTCCGCATTCCGATTCCGTTCGTTACGGATTCGCCTAGCGAGTAATGCGAACGGAATTGCAATTCAGAAGAGACCTGAGTGAACAAGAACAATGACAACGATCATAATATTAATAATAATAATAATAGCAGTGAGAGGTATAAGGGTTTTAATGTTCCAAAGATCATATGACCATGATTGAGATTAATCCTAGGCATATTGGTCAAGAGATTCGCTGGGTCCTCCCCATTCGGTTAGTTAGTTAGTTAGTTCTACTTGGATTAGTGTCGAGTCTTAAGACTAAAGCACTTTACGAATATTTACACGCGAGCTGAAGCTGCCGAAGCTCCTGCAGCGACGTCCACAGGCGGGCGGAAGGATGAAGGAAGATGTGGAGAGTGTGGGAGGGTCTTGGGCAGTTGAAAAGGCAGTCTAGTTAGTGGGAAATTGTAGCTTATCATTCACCAGCCGCCGCTGACTGAGTGGCGCTTTCGTGGATGGCCTTGTGGTTGTTGTCGATCTTCTGGTGGTGCTGCTGCTGGCAAGCATGTACTGTGAAAGGAGTTAGGAGTATATACAACAAGGGAGCAGCATTTGGTTAACCAACACCAGAAGCCATGGCCAGATCGCAAGCAGAAGTGGTACTTACCTTGGAAGCTTGTAGCGTGACATTGAGCAGCGTGGGATGCTGTTCAACTATGACAAACTCTACCTCACGCGGCGCATAGCCCTCGGCAAAGACCTGCATGGAAAGGGCAGAGATCAGAGATCAGTTAAGGCTAGAGTTGCAGTTGCTCCTCGCTCACCTCGGCCTTGTAATATCCCGGCAAGAGTATGCGCCAGAATTCCCCATATTTGGTCGTCTGGAAACCTACATCGCGTCCTTTGATCTTGATGGAGGCCCGTTCAATGGGCATGCCCGCCGGATCGAAGACGAAACCCTGGACGCCGCGATGTGCCTCGGCCAGGAACTTGATCAGAGACTGCCGGGCACCGCTTGGAACATGAGACAAGTCTAAAATCAAAAGGTTTCCACTAACTCACCAACTGATTATCTTCCCAGTACTTCTTGAGCTCGTAGGCCGGCGGAAACTTGCAGCAGGAAATCTCCAGCGTTATCTCCATGCAGCCATACCAGACGTAGTTGTAATCCTGCATGCCGCCTGTCAGTGGATACCATGCTGCTCCATTGGTGATGCCATTCTCGAAGGCGGGCGTTGCCGACTTGCAGGCTACACCTCTGGACATCTTGGCATGATTTCGGGCATAGACAAGTGATAAATGCTTAAAGACATCGTCGTCGGGCGTCAGCGACGGCGCTGCCGAATACGTCTGGAACACTGCGCCCAGGGGACATGTGGTGCGGCACAAAAAAAAGTCAGCACAAACATGAAGAGAGAGGCGTTGCGGGCAGCAAGGAGAAGGAAAGATCAAGTGAAAAAGAGATTAGTCAAGTCAGTTGGGGGGTGGCGGCGAGAACGTCTACTCACTCGCGCACAGCGCGGACGAACGGCAGATTCCTTTAAGCAGCCATATTGGTGCGAAGGCAAGGATTAAAGTTCAAACAGAGAGAGAGAGAGAGAGAGAATTGCGAGGGAGATAACTTTATAAATCGGAACTCGCAGAGAGTTACACAGGAAAGCCAAAGGGAGAGGGATAACAGAAGATTGAAGGAGGAGGCCTAAGCGGCCTGGTGCACTATTGAGACTACTTACTGGAGTTGGGAGTATTGTCATACGGATAACTGGCCACCAAGGCGCCACCATGCAGGCTGCCACTTAGCACGAACTGAATCTTCGAGATCCAATCCTTGACAGCGTCTGTTTCCGGCTGACCACGTTTGTTGTTCTGCTTGAAGTAGTCCGGAAAGTTTCGATTCAAATCGAAACCACGGGCATTATAGCTACAAAGAAAAAGCAAGAAAGGTTCATAAATACCACATCATTCCGGCGCACCCGCCTTCGCCTTCCTCACCGTCCCTGTGCACCGTCGCAGGTGCCCTCCTTGGAGACAGAGTAACCATCCGGATTCATAGTGGGCAATATGTGAATGCGCGTATTGTCCAGCAGCCACTTAACATACTGATCCGTATTGTAGCTAGTCACAAAGTACTGAATCAGGTGCAGCAGCATCTCGCGACCCACGGGCTCGTTGCCATGTATGTTGCCCACATATTTGACATCGGGTTTGCCCACCATGTGCTCGTACGGCGACGAACTAACCACCATCACCCAGAGATCACGTCCCTGAATTGATTTGCCGATCGAGTAAAGTGCTGTCAAATTGGGATAGCGCGCGCTTGTCGCTCTGCAAAAGAATTTCGAATTATTAAATTGTTAAAACAGGTGCTAAAACAGATAGGGTACCCTTTTGGCTACCCTGCCAATATCTTGGTAGATCCACAACTTATAGTAGCACGACAAGAGAAGGTAGCGTAATAGACTAGCCAATCCATGCCGAACTATCTCTGCTGTTTCTCAGTGTTGACTAAGGAATACACGAGTGACTGAGGCATACCCAAGGTATCAGCACTACTTCTTGACTAAGGAGTACCCAAGGTATCAGCTCTACTTCTGCTTCTATAAAAGAGAAGGTAGCGTAATAGACTAACCAATCCATACCTAACTGAATAAACCGTCTCCGCTGTTTATCAGTGTTGAATAAGGAATACCCGAGTGAGCTAAGCAAGGTATTAGCTCTACATCTATTTCTAGTAATAGATACCTGACAATTGGTTAAAGGCAAACTCAAGGTATCAGCACTACTTCTTAACTAAGGAATACCAAAGGTATCAGCACTACTTCTTGACTATGGAATACCCAAGGTATCAGGTTTATTTCTGCTTCTATAAAATTCTCACAAGAGAAGGTAGCGTAACAGACTAACCAATCCATAACTAACTGAATAAACCGTCTCTGCTTTGTGTCAGTGTTGACTAACGATAACCAAGGCATCAGTTCTACTTCTACATTGATGTTATAGTTAAACGTAGTTACACAGTTACCTGACTGACCTAATTGTGTAACTAATCGCACAGCATTAAAAGCATTAACTCAATATTGATGGGTAATTAAAGCGATATACTCTCTGGCGGCAGGGTATATGCATGCATATAATGAAATTGATTGCTCGACCCCTTGAGTGGGGGGGCTGGCCACTTGTTGCTGATTTGGTACCTACCTTAAGAATCGCGTCAGCTCCTCGTGATCGTGATAGACGAAATCGAGATTCTGCGCATCGGGCAGATACGCTCGTGGTTCGGGCAGGGCCATTGTTAACTGGTCGCTGGAGACGGTCTTGGCGCTGGACAAGAGGGTGTGGCCAGCGTACAGCAGCAGCAGCAGCTGTGCGGCAATTGTGTTTCGCAGTATCATGATGAAGACCTTGTCGGCTTGGCGGCTGGCGCACGATCGATAGGCGAACTACGATCGATCCAGGTGGCGATCCGTTGACGGTGACGTCAAGTCTGCAAATGTGAAGAATCGCCAGCGTGTGGCAGTTGTTATAAGCAGATGATGAAGATGGATAAGGCAAACTTGGAGCTACAGTTGGGGTGGGGTTGGGGTTGGGGCTGTGGCTGTAGCTGAGGCTGGACAACCTGTTGTTGCCGACCACGGTACGTGCTTCAATTTGGACAGCGAGTGCATTGGCCCAGCCCGACTGACTGCAAACGTGTTACTCCTTGCTCCCCCCTCCCCTCCCCTTTCTACCGAGCCGTATAAAAGTTCATTGATTTATATTGGTGAGTGGCCAGGGGGAGGACGATGGCACGGCACGCGTAGCCAAACAACAAAGAAAGTTTCATCTAATCATTGGATACCCTTTAGTAATGCATTTTATTCGTTTTGAATGAGAGGTGGGCGTGGCATTTTATATGTTTTGTAAGCACAAGTTAAAAAGGTACCTGTTAGTCAAATTGAATGGCTCTAGCACTTGGGATAGCAGAGGTCTGTGAGTTCATACAGACAGAGGAACTTATAGATTGCCCTGCACACATCGAACAGAAGTCTATATGGTCTGGCATTCCTCTTGTTCACTTCCACATTCATCAATATGCCCGCTGTGCTTTGCTTTGCTGCAGGGTAAAACAAACAAATTCTCTTGAATCGGATTACTTGAAGAGCTGCCTTCGGCTTGTCTAATCAGATATCAACCGGATGGCAGGTATCTCTGCCAAATGTTCCGATAAGATACCCCCCATAAGTTCATATATATGTATATATATATACCATATGCGATATAGTTTGTGTCCCGGCGACTATAAAAGCGTCTTCTATTGTTTAGATCGGGCCATAAACTCAAAAATGAAACTATCCGCAGCACTTGTGATTCTCTCCGCGCTCATCGGTTGCTCCGTGGCAAACGGTGGAGCCCAGCATCGCATTGCCGGCGGCGAAGATGCCGTGCTGGGCCAGTTACCCTATCAGGCAGCACTCTCCGTGGGCGGTTCCTACAATTGTGGAGCTGTGATCATTGCCGAGCGTTACGCTCTCACCGCACTCACCTGCGTTTGCTCGGCGGGCAAGGACACAGCGTAAGTAAAGTAAACAGAAGATAATCTGCTTAAATTGACGCCGTCTTCCCTTCCCTCGATTCGATTAGTTGGCCACCACAACTGTTCATGGTCTCTGCAGGCACTGTGGATCTCTACAATGGCGGACAGCGTATTCGTGTCGAGGAGATCACGCTAAATCCCAACTACAACGAGCTTACAGTCGGTGTGGCGCTGCTGCGTCTCACCGAACCATTGGTGTTCAATGAATATGTCCAGGCAGTGCCACTGGCCAAGGTGGATCCCCCACAAGGCGCCTATGTGGACATCTCCGGCTGGGGCCGTACCAAGCAGGCAGAGACCAACATGTACCGCACCCTGCAGGTTGGCTACGCTGTGGTCGAGGCCGAGCGTGAGTGCGCTGTCGTCAATAATCAGATTGTCAACAACGAACAGGTTCTGTGCCTGGGACACCAGCGTCGCCAGGGCATCTGCACCGGCGATATCGGTGGACCAGCTGTCTATCAAGGTGCCCTGGTCGGTCTGGGCGCTCAAATGTTGGGCGAGTGCGGTGGCCTCTTGCCCGAACGCTTCATCAGCATTGCCTACAACTACGAGTGGATTCAGCAGCAGCTGGAGTAGATCTTACAGAAATAAAGATTCCTTCGAGAGCAAAACAACAGTTATGTTCAATTGCCACGCCCCTTGTCCATATTATAGTATCATGTTGATCCCTCTTGGACAAATGCCTTGCACACCCAGGTCCGCTTCATACCCACTCGAGATAAACTCGACTCACACGTTTTTCCCTACAAAACAAGTGCTCTCTTTCCACTCTATCTATGTATATCTCAACAAATACGTCCCTCTCTCTCTATCTCTTCTCCCTATCTGTGTCTCTTTTTCTTTCCTCTATTTCCCTATTTCATTCATTAGTTTCCACACAAGTTTTTCAAGCTTTGCTTTCAAATACTTTTCAAACCGATTAACCGCGAATTCGATAACAAAAAATGAAACTTTCTCCTATTTTTCAGGAACAAAGGGATTCATTCATAGTCCGTCCAGTTGTTTATGCCAACTTTATAAGGTAATGAATAAGTATAGTAAGATGCCATGACCATTAAAAGTGCTAAGAACCAAAAAACCTATTTTAATGTATATCTATTCGTAATCTATCGATAAAATGATGTTTAATTCAAAGGAAAACAAAGCGGAAAAATGCCTGCTCCATTTCAAAATGTGCAGATTTCCTTCTTTCCGCAATTATTAAATGTTTTTGGCAATGGGAAAATAACAGAATGTGCAGCCGTGTTCATTGAAAATATTCCCTTCGATAACTTGCCGTAATCGATAGAAAAGTGCCAGAACTAAGCCGTATATTGCTTGCCGGCAAATTCAACTAGTCACCAGTAGAGGTGGAAATAAATCGATGTTAACTGAATCGATTTGTTTTCATAAATTCAAGGAAAAAATCGATTCAAATCGATTTAAATCAAAAATTTGAAAAATAAGAAAAACAAATTTAAAATGTAAGAAAATTATAGAAAAGAAACGTGTTTTTGGCTTGAAATTAAAGAAAAAATATATATAAAATATAATGAAGACCTCATATTGTTATTAAACAATTACCCAACTCAAAATTCTTCAAAAAGAAGTGTTTATCCTTCGCACTATACCTAAATAACAAACATTTTCTACCACCACTAGACATGTTTTCTAATTTAGTTGTCGTTGTTTACGGGTACACTGATTTGTGCAACCGCCTTACTTCCGTGGTGTTTATTCCAATTAAAAGCAAGGGTTCAAAATTATTAATCATTATTGAGCCGCTGCATTTTTTACAAATGATGCGAGAAGAGACTGTTTTACAAGTGCTTAAAGTTAGACCTAACAGCTGCTAGCATGAGACTTAACAGCTGCTTAGCATAAGACTTAACAGCTGCTTAGAACATAGATTTGAACAGCTGATTCTAATCGTATGGAACCTTGAGCGTTTACATAGATAAAGCAGTGAGCTGCCGTGAACAGTCGTAATCAAATTTTCGATTTAATCGATTCTGAAAAATTAAATCGATGCATTGGAGAAAATTGAAAACATCGATTAATCGATTTACCTTCCAGCTTTAGTAACCAGTGCTGCCAGCTCTTCGGTTCATAAAAAAGCTTAACTGTTCATTCCGCATTGTCATTTACAACACGCAAGATCTAGTGGGATAATGGCTAAATTGGCAGCACTGACTAGGAACAGGGATGAGTTTTGTTCATGGAAATCAAAGAGATAATATAACGTATACCGTCATAAACGATTAGAGAGAATATCGTTTAATGTGTTCATCGACTTTCTATTGAATATTCTCCTGTATCCAACTGTAAAAGTGGGCAACATTAACGAATCCATCGGGATTTGAGCTGCCACAGCCGCCGACATAGAAGGCACCAATGCCGACAAGTTGGTTCTGGTAGACCGCAGGAGCACCGGCATCGCCAACGCACAAACCGTTGCTGGAGTTGGATTCCTCGCTGGTAGAGACCAGGCAGAGCAGACCCTCATCCTGCAGATGCAGTTGCTCCTGGCACTCGTCGGCACTGAGTGTCTTCTGGTAGCCCACCTGCAGGCGCTGAGTGTACGATCCCTGGGTACGCTGTGCCCCCCAGCCCGTGAAGGTCACTTCACTGCCCGCAGGTGGCGCCACGCTGGCCACTGCAATGGTCTGTGTGTTGGCATTCAATGTGACCGGCTGCTGCAGCACCAGCAGTGCCAGATCATTGAGACCATCTGCATAGTCCTTGTGGATGAGAATGCGTGAGATCTGAACGAGTTGTCCGCCTGCCAAGCGTTGAATGCTGCCCACGCGCAGTAGGAAGTTGCGTGCCGGATAGCTGAGGAAGGGGAAGATGGTTAGCAAAGAGCGAGAATTGCCAGAGAGCTCAGCTGACTACCTTTCAATGCCACTGCCGGTGGTCACACAATGTGCCGCAGTCAGGCCATGCTGTACTCCAATCAGCGTAGCACTGCAAATGTGCGTTCCATCGCGCTGCAAAGATGCGCTGTACGGATGCGAACCCACTGCCGCTGGCTGGCCATCTAGGAGGCGTCCCTGGGGCACTGAGCCGGCAGCCGCTGCCGTTATTAACGACAGCATGCAGAGCAACGCAAACCTGGCACACATGTTGAACCCAATCTGAACTAAACGCCGCCAGCCGCGCACCTCGCACCTTATATACGGGCGCCAGTTCGGGTTTATGGCCTCCTCCACTGCAAATCTAATCGCCTCAATGGAGTCATAATACCCGCCGCCTTCTTATCGCGACAGATTAGAGGCCGCTTATGCCTGACCGGCAGCAGGCAGCAGGCAGCAGGCAGCTTACCTGGGCCAGCTGCAGCTGGTGCGGTCAGTTACCAATTCGACGCCATGTTCGCGCCACGTTCTCTGCTGCCGCTGCTGCTCAGTTTGGCTCTCGTGCTTGGCACAACCCTCGCTCTGCCCCAGGGTCGTTTGCTGGGCTCCGAGGATGCCAAGGTGGCCGAGTTCCCCTGGGCGGGTTCACTACGTCTGGATCATGCGCATATCTGTGGGACTAGCATCATTTCCACCACCCAGATGGTGACAGCTGCCCACTGTGTCTCCGATCTGGGCACAACACCGTAAGGAACCCCCTCTGTCTCTGAATCCCCCTAGTAATCTCTGAATCTTTCCTCCAGTGTCTCTGCCAGCCGCTTGAGCGTTCGTGTGGGAAGCATCAATCAATTCTCCGGTGGCAGCATTGTCTACGTCTCCGAGGTGCTCATCCATCCCTCATACGGCAACTTCCTGCATGATCTTGCCCTGCTAACCCTCAGCGAACCTTTGACCTTCACCGAACGCATCAATGCGATTCCGCTGCCCGAAGCCACAGAGGAGACTGGCGAAGATGAGGATGAGGATGAGGTGGAGGTGCCAGCCAATGGCACACCCGTCTACATTGCCGGCTGGGGTGAGCAGCTCGATGGCACCTCCAACTACAAGCTGCAGAAGGCCAACTTCAACACCCTCAGCAAACCACACTGCGAGCTGGCTGCCGGCTACGGCTACGACTCCACCCTGTGCCTGTCGAGCGCCGACAAACAGGGTGTCTGTCGCGGCGATGCCGGCGCCGCTGTTGTCGATGATGTTGGCAGCCTTATCGCCATCGTCAGCTTCTTCTTCGGTAACTGTGGCACAACGTATCCCGATGTGTGCACTCGCATTTCTTACTACCTCAACTGGATCGAGGCCAACAAGAAGTGAGCAATGATGGGAAGGCTGGGAAGATATATTTGATCTATACCCCCCCCCCCCCCACTCACACTTTACTCCTTCCCTTATATTTTTTCAACACTTTTTTTTGCTGTGCATAAAACATTTGTGGGCATCTGCCAAGAATAAGAACAACAACAACAACAACAACAACAACAATAAAAAAAAGAGTGCGTGTTTCTCTTTATGGATTGACGGGCGTCGATTCCCATTGATTCCCAAATTTACGAGCAAATGTATCATAAATTCTGTCGTTAGTTTTTGCCATATCACTCGATTCAATTGTGTATATGGTCTATATAGTCTATACTTGTTTGCTCTTTTATGGCCCATTGATAGGGTCGGGGTTTTCGCTCGAATTCCCATAGAAGGTTCCGTAATCGCGCTACGATTGAAAGCAATCGATGCGATCGCAACGATCTACCAACAAGGCAGATAAAGTCCAAGAATTGCTGCAGCAGCGAGTTTATGCCATAAAGTTATGGCGGGCCTGAGCTATTGGAATATACTAGTCATCCCTATACCCTGTAATAGGCGTAATATACATATGATAGAATATATGATATAGATATATTCATATATAGAATAGATGTTCACTCGATATTCGAATTTATTTTGCGTATTTTCGACAATATTATTGACAAACAGTTTTGAAGTCGATTTGTATACCCTTCGACCATTGAAAAGGGTAAAAAAGGGTATACTATCTTTGAAAAAAGGGTTAAAAAAGGGTATACTAACTTTGTGCAAATGTATGTGACAAGAAGGAGGCGTGGGAGACCCCATAAAGTATATATATATTCTTGCTCAGGATCATGTCTGTCTGTCCGGATGTATGGATGACCAGATGAACACACAGATCTCAGCTATTATAACAACTACAGACACCAAATTTGGCATAAAGGTTTCTGTGTACCAGGCGCAGATCAAGTTTATTTCAAATGTTAAGGGCCACGCCCACCGCCCCCGTAAAACAATAATTTAATTTTTGAACTCAATTTGTTAACGTTGTATAAAAGATACAACTTTCTGACTTTAACATATACTAAGCTTAATGAAATATCTACGTATTCTCTAAATTGCAATCTGATCGAACAATAAACACAGAACTTATTGAAGAAAGTATGAGCATAACTCCAAGTGCTTGTGTCGGCTAACAAAGGAGATGGGCGAGCGCAAGCGCCATCTGTCGGGAATAATTTAAAAGCATGTGCATATGAACTTAACAAATTAAACTACATCGGAACATAGGTCGAAGAGTGTCCCACCCATAGCTGAGATCTGTGTATTCATCTGGTCTGCCGGACAGACAGACATAGCTCAATCAACTCGGCTAGTGATCCTGAGCAAGAAGAGAGATATATCTCCCACGCCTCCTTCTGCCTGTTACATACATTTGGAGAAAGTTAGTATACTCTATTTTAACAATTTTCAATGCCCGAAGGGTATAAAAATGATGTAAATTTAGATTTAAGCAAGGGAATCAAGTTTCTCACGCTTCTTCGTTGATTCGATAGAATATATAATATCATATAGAATATAGAATATTTATATATACATACATACATACATATAAATCAATTCTAGATCAGTTGTTTTTTCGAAAACTGTTTTGGGTTAAGAGTTTTCTTTGGCTTTCTGAACTTCGATCGAGTCATGTGAATGTTTCGACAAACTTATCGCGATTCAATTGGACAGTCTTGAGTCATCCACTTGATCGCTCCAACTGTGGCTTGTCATATAGACAACCCCTGCCGCTTCACCTGCTCCACCTGCTCCATCCCCTTTGCGCGCGTGGAACTGCGGCATATTGCGAATTTTATTACTGGACTAATAACAGAAATAATAACGCCTCAATTGGCCGCTGACCGTCAAGATTAGATTAGGCTAACGCATTGCCCGAAAGCAGTCGCGTTGTGCTGTGCCAGCACCAGGCCCGGCCAGATAAGGCACCATCGACACCAAATGGCCAAGGAGTCAGACCACTGGCGGCATTTGTGCTGCGCATTCGACGACGAATTGACGCAAGGAGAGAGACAGAGAGACAGAGAGAGAGAGAGAGGGAAGGAAGAAATCCAAGATGAACAAACAATTGCAATGTTCGGCAGCGCTGCTGCTTGTGCTCCTCGGAGCATCGCTGGCCATCTCGCCAGAGAATCGCATTCTGGGCGGCGAAGAGGCGGCACATGATGCCACGCCCCATGCGGTATCATTGCGCATCGACAATGCGCACGTCTGTGGCGCCACAATTCTCTCTGAGACAAAGATCCTGACCGCTGCACACTGTCTCTATCGCGATGGTCAAGCGTAAGTTGATCGAGCTAAGCAGATGATCCTTATCCTAATGCAATCTTCCCCGCTCTTCCCTACGTGCAGCATCGACAGCAGCCGCATCTCGGGCCGCGTGGGTAGCTCCAATCAGTTTGCCGGCGGCACCATTGTCCATGTGGCATCGTATGTCGTGCATCCGGATTACTATAAGCTGGACAACAATCTGGTCGTGCTGACGCTGGCTACATCGCTGCAGTGGACACAGCGTATTCAGCCCGTCGAGCTGCTCGGACCGAAGGATGCGTTGCCCGCAGCTGGCACTGTGATTGGCATGTCCGGCTGGGGCACCACTGACGAGGGTAGCGCCTCGTTCAAGATACGCCAGCTTAGCATGACCTTTGCCACGGACGAGGCCTGCCTGGATGCCTATAGCGATTACGATGCCAGCAAATTCTTCTGCCTTGCGCATCCACTCAAGGAGGGCGGCTGCAATGGCGACGGCGGTAGTGGCGCCATCTACCAGGACAAATTGCTGGGTGTCAGTAATTTCATTGTCGGCGCCTGTGGATCACGTTATCCGGATGTTTATGTCCTGGTCCCTGGCTACTACGACTGGTTGCAGCAGCAGCTACAGGCCTAGATTATGCCCTGCTCCCGTAATCGATAATATATCGATAAATTGTTATTGCTTTATACACTATTTTGAAGTTGTTTTCATTTTGTGGAATTTTTAACAGATTTATTTTGCATTTGTTTAAGTTAAAGTCAAATATACAGAATATCGATACGCATCTAATCAAATAATTATCGATCTATGTGCGATCGTTAATCGTGTTATCGTTGAATATCGATCTGCGTGTGATCGATAAACCTGTTATCGACAATGATCGATATATGTGCAATCGATAAGCATGTAATCGATAATTATCGATATAAGTGGTCGATATATGTGCGATCGATAATTATCGATATATGTGCGATTGATCATTATGTATTCGATAATTATCGATATACATACATATGTGCGATCCATAATCATGTTATCGATAAATATCGATATGTGTTCTATTCCAAAAGACGAGCTATTTATCTATTATGCAAGGTTTCTTCAAATGTCACGATAGGTATACCTGATCAGTAGTAGCTATATATACACATCTATGTATGTATGTATATGTATGTATTGTTTAGCTGACTCGGCATTATCTTTAATCTCTTGGAATTCAGTTTACACAACACGATCGCTGATCGTTTTTACCTTGTGGTGAGTCAGTCGATAAGTCTGGCGCCGATAACGTTAGCGGTACACACTATAATAATTACACCCGATTTTATGGGCACTTGCAACTCGAAGCTATTGTACAGCTTGAGCTATAAAACGAAGACCAATTCATAATTCACGAGGTCGAACCGCAGTTCGGGATGTGCCCGATATGAGTAATATGGCATAGGATCTGGCACAACTGGCAAAGTGTATGGCATATCATCAACTAAATACCATATACATACATATACCTACACTATATAACAGTTGTGTTTCGCAATAGATTAAAATCGCTTACGAAATTGAAAAAAAAATCTATTTACAATTTATAGTATAGAGATATGATACGATTGTCCGATTGCCCCGATAAGTTGACGTCTTTTTCTGGGGGAATTGCTAACTTTAATAATCCGAAAATTATATATGAATTTATGGCCAACGAGGGTAAAATCCTTGAAACGGATAAGCCCAAAACCAAAACACATGTCTGGTCTTTTTTTCACGGTGTAAACTTGTCAAACATCGGTTAAAGTTATCAGTTTACTTATCGCTTTACGTTCGAAAAGGAAATCTCAGAAAGAGAGAGAGAGATCGACGTATGGAGATCGATAGGGATATAGCTTAACCGATTAGATAGACCTATTACAAGCATAAATAGTCGCAGTATCCCGACGTGCGACTTCACTTTTCTCTTCAATTTCGATTTCGACATGTCGCAAGTTCCCGTCATATTCGCCTTGGTGGCAACGCTAATTACGCTAACCTTCGCTGCACCCGGTTCGCCGCAGGGTCGCATTGTGGGCGGCGTATGCCACATTGGGGCAATTCCCCCCATCAGATATCGCTGCGTCAATCGGGATCGCATATTTGTGGTGGTTCGATCATCTCACAGGATTTCATCCTCACTGCAGCGCACTGCGTCAGCACCCAGTTGGATGATGGCACACTGGATATGTAAGTTGAGCAGGAAATTATCGACGGCAGCTCTGTAATCAATAGTAATTCCTTTGCCCTTCCCTTGGCAGTACCCCCCGCCAGAGTTTTGAGCATTCGTGCTGGCTCCTTGGATCGCTTCAGCGGTGGCGTCTTGATCAATGTGGAAGAGGTTCAGGTGCATGAGAATTACACTTACTTCTGGAACGATGTGGCCCTGCTGCAGCTAGAACGACCCCTGATCTTCTCCAACCAGATACAGGCCATACCACTGGCCACGGATGAGACACCCGCCGGCAGCCCCGTGATTGTCTCCGGCTGGGGTCGCCTTGTCACCGGCGGCGATGTGCCACGCACTATGCAATGGAACACACTCAGTGCCATAACGAAGCGCAGCTGTGGCCTCTCCATCGGGGTCTATAGGGACAATATGCTCTGTCTGGCGCACAAATCGGGCAATGGTGCCTGCAATGGCTCCGGCGGTCCAGCCATACTCAATGGACAAATCGTTGGCATTGCTGACTTTGTGGTCGGCGGTTGTGGCTCCTCCAGTCCGGATGGCTATGCCAAGGTCTTCTACCATCGCGATTGGATCATTCAACATGCCAATTTGTAGGAAGGCATTAATAATAACACTTCGTTTTGTAAAGATCTCTCTGTTATCGGGCACGGGTTCAACTTGTATTGATTCCCCGTCAGATTTCTGAGAATTACTTCAAATAATACTCTGCTATCAATAGTTACTATAGTTATCTCTTCTTATGATCGGCAATTCATATAGTCAACCTCTTGCGACGAGTTTGCCAGATTCTTGTGAAGTCTTATTGATCATTTTTTGCTGTAAACTACGTTAACTCTTTTCGATATGTTCTACGTAAAGTTATTGAATGAAATAATAACAGTATTTTCAGACGTCTTTCGATGAGTTCTCGTAGGTTTTCCAACACTATCCATTCTAAATGCAAGAAAAAGAACTTCAAACTTTATGTCATGACTTGATTTGCCGAGTTCTATCTTATTTGAAGCAGAAAATGATTCTACAAATACTAGTTATTTATTCTGATATACAATAAATAATTGGAATATTCTATATAATTGGAATATAGTATAGTATTCTTCAAAAAGCTAGGCCTAGGCCCTGAGGAAACTTCTTTCGCAGAGTTTATGAAGGCTCTCAATTATTTTGATACTTAAGATATTCGATATACAAGAAGATAATCCCTATAATGATGATATTCATTGAAAGTGCTCACTGCTTGCTCGATAAATCGATTAACCTATTGTTTATCGACTTGGGATTATGCGCTGCCAAAGCGCTCTGTGATGCAATGCCTTGACTTGTGGGGCTCGGCACGTGTCCGGGGTAATTAAGACACCACTGTGTCATTTGCAAGTGGAAAGTGATAACACCACCAGGCAGAGCTGTAGACAAGGGGCGAGGAAGGGAACAGGTGCATCTCGAGGGGATTACGGTATTGACATTAGCGACAACAACAACATTATCAGCAGCAAACAGCAGAGGCATAAAAGAGGGCAACGCTGCAGAATTTGCCACACTTCCGGAGAGCTGGAACTGCCTTGGAACTATCAGTCACACTGTCGAACTCCGCAACGATGCAACTGCTTGCCAAACTGTTCCTACTCTGTCTGGGTATCCATGCCACCTTGGCACAGACACGCCTCATTGGGCCACGCATTGTGGGCGGGCGTCGTGCTGTGGCGGGTCAGTTCAAGCATCAGGCTTCACTGCGCTTCCTTGGCATTCATATCTGCGGTGGCTCCATCATCTCGGAGCAGTATGTGCTCACTGCGGCGCATTGCGTGAAGTTCGGTCAGGATGTGTAAGTGGGCAGAGGTGCCAGAGTTGAGCAGCACTAATCCTTGTTTGCCTGCAGCACACCAGCCTCTCAGCTGGCCGTGCAGGTGGGCAGCCTGCAGCTGCCGAGCTTCGAGACCTACGTGGATGTGCAGTCGGTGCTAGTGCATCCGCAATATGGCACTGGAGGAAAGGGCTACGATGTGGCCCTGTTGCGCCTCAGCTCCTCCCTTGTTTACAATGCCAATATAAGCGCCATTCCGCTGGCCACACTGGATCCGCCAGTTAACTCAATTCTACACATATCCGGCTGGGGTGCCATCTATCATGGTGGACCCATCTCCACGGAGCTGCTGTATGTGCAGGTGCGCAGCATTTCTCGCGAACAATGCGTCAGTCAATACATGCGCAACTTGCCCGAGTCCACCATGTGCCTGCTGCATGGCGCCAATTTGGGTGCTTGTCATGGTGATTCCGGTGGTCCAGCGACCTACAAGAATCAGCTAGTGGGCGTGGCCAGCTTTGTGCTAGGCAACTGTGGCCGGGAGGCGCCCGATGGCTATGAACGCGTCTCTGCGCTGCGCTCGTGGATTATGCAGAATGCGGAAATGAAAGAGCAGGAGTCAGTTGCTTGAGGGGATTCATTCTAATCAGGCTAAGGCACAATTCAATAAAGTGAAATCAATTAAAAAACTCATGTTTTTTTTTTGGGGAAATATTTAAATATTTTAAGTTTTTGCCAGTTTTCAAAGCAGTTCATTCAGTTTCACAGATAATGAAGTATATATAAATAAATAATAAAGTATATATACCATATATAGCTTCCGTTTATTATTAAATATAAACAGAACAACGCTATATTTATTTATGTTATAGCGGAAAATATGACTGGATTTATTGTTGATTTTAGTCAAAGAGGAAATCCTTTTGATCAGTTTAGGAATATTTATCAGTAAATGTTCACTATGAATACAAAGAAAGTTCTTAAAATCCTTTTGTTTCTGAGTTCTTTCAACTTTCTGCAGGTTTTTATACCCTACGACCATTGAGAATGGTCCAAAAAGGGTATTCTAACTTTGTGCAAATGTATGCAACAGGCAGAAGGAGGCAGACCCCATAAAGTATATATATTCTTGCTCAGGATCATGTCTGTCTGTCCGGATGTATGGATGACCGGATGACCAGATGAACACACAGATCTCAGCTATTATAACAACTACAGACACCAAATTTGGCATAAAGGTTTCTGTGTACCAGGCGCAGATCAAGTTTATTTCAATTGTTAAGTGCCACGCCCACCGCCCCCGCAAATCGATAATTTAATTTTTGAACTCTATTTGTTAACGCTGTATAAAAGATACAACTTATTGACTTTAATATATACTTAACTGAACAAATTATCTAAGTATTCTCCAAATTGTAATCTGAGCGGACAATAAACCCAGAAGTTATTGAAGAATGTATGAGCATAACTCCAAGTGCTTGTGTCAGCTAACAAAGGAAGTGGGCGAGCGCAAGCGCCATCTGTCGGGAATAATTTAAAAGCATGTGCATATGAACTTAACAAATTAAACTACATCGGAACATAGGTCGAAGGGTATCCCACTGTCGCGTACCGCGCGCCTGTTGCTCTCGCTTTCAATAATTATACCCTTCGACCATTGAAAATGGTCAAAAAAGGGTATACTAACTTTGTGCAAATGTATGTAACAGGCAGAAGGAGGCGTCGGAGACCCCATAAAGTATATATATTCTTGTTCAGGATCACAAGCCGAGTCGATTGAGCCATGTCTGTCTGTCTGTCCGTCTGTCCGTCTGTCTGTGTGAACGCACAGATCTCAGCTATTATAAAAGCTAGAGTTACCAAATTTGCACAGGAAGACTCCTGTGTACTATAAGCTGATCAAGTTTATTTCAAATGTTAGGTGCCACGCCCACCGCCCCCGCAAATCAATAATTTAATTTTTGAACTTAATTTGTAAGTGCTGTATAAAAGATACAACTTTCTGACTTTAGCATATACTAAGCTCATTAAAATATCTACGTATTCTCGAAATTGCAATCCGATCGGACAATAAACACAGAAGTTATTTAAGAAAGTATGTGCATAAAACCAAGTGCTTGTATCAGCTTACAAGGGAGGCGGGCGAGCGCAACGCGCGAGCGCCATCTGTCGGCAATAACTTAAATGCATGTGCATATGTGTATGTGTACATACATGGCAACGTAGGTCGAAGGGTATCCCACTGTCGCGTGCAGCGCGACTGTGGCTTTTTTATATTTTTTTTCACTATGAATACAAAAGAAAGTTCTTAAAAAACCTTTTTGTTTCTGAGTTATTTCAACATTCTGCAGGTCTTTTCCTTTAAAATTAGCAAGTTTCTAAAATTTTCCACCAGTTTCCACAAAGTTAATCCCGCCTAGCTGACTCTAGTGATTCATTACTTGTTGTGTTGATTTTTCAAAAGAATTTCCCAAAAATTTGTGGGGCAAACTTCCGTCGACTTCAGGCCAGGTAGGGGGAATACCGTTAGGTTCTTTATGTGCATTTTGTGGCTCATTAAAAATAGGAAAACAAAGTGTCTGCGTTATCAGAGCGTGGCTAGAGTCGAGCTCATTAGGTGAGCCACCTTTGACCCTCGTATCATCATCATCATCATCGTCGCAGTCGTCATGATCATCAGCAAAACCAACATCGCACAGCAACGATCTCAATTTGTGTGTGTGTGTGTGTTTTGCCAGTGAAAGTGAAAAACTGGCGAGCAGCTCTGGATTTGTTGTTGCTGTTGATGTTTTTCGTCGGTAATTTTCCTACATTTCGTCTACGTGTTTAATTTTTCAGTTTTTCAGGCATTACGAACCAATTAGTCGCCCCCTCTCCCCTTGTCCCACCACAGCCACGCCCCTCCTGTTACTCCTCCTCCTTTTCCTTCTCCTTGCCATAGAAGTCGCAGTTAAGTGATTTTGATTTTGTTTTCATTTTCATTTTCGTTTTTGCTTCTTTTATTCAACTTGTCGCTCACTTTGTTGTTGTTGTTGTCGTCTTTTACTTAAAGTGTTTTTCCCGTTACCAGTTAATCCCCACCCCCCTCTCCGGCCATCTCTTTTTCCCCTTTGGTTTACACATGCCACGCCCCGTGGCACTATCCCTGGCAACCGTCTGCAATTACCGTCAGTTCATCCGTCTCGCAGTCGCGTGTAAAATGCAGCTTGTCATGCGATGATTATGCGATGATGCGATGATGATTTGCAAGTCATCGAACTCTCGGGCGCACTCAAGGTAGTCGCTACGTGAAGGCCCCAAGCGAGACTCCCTCATACCATAACAATGACAAGAGGTTTGCATGATCTGAATGTGTTTGTAAATATTCTCAGAATGCAGAAGAATCTTTAGTTTGGAATACTTTGGATATGCTTACCATATCATAGAGTTATGGTACATACTAACATATATGTTATATTTTATGTAATATAATGTTATATTATATGTAAATACAATCTGCTCGTATATTTGCCTCGCCTATTCTCTGCCATTTATATGAGTTATATCGAATTAGCAATGAAAACTTTAGCAAATTATTTCATTTAACATATGTATGTATATCAGAATATAGTTATTAAATTTTACTGATTTATTTATATTAATTCTTCCAATTTTATACAGTAATCAATCACTGTGGTGGGTTTAATCCCACTAGATTCTATAAATAGTAAGTAATTAAGGTTGAAATAAAAATAAAAACTGTTTACATTCATCGTTTAAAACAAAATCGAGTTTGTAATGTTCTCATATATATTTCTTATGAATAGTTACAAATAATCGCCACTTTCACGACATTTTGATTAAATATCATTTGCAATTTTGAAATTAATAAAGAAATCAAATTTTAAACAATTTTTGATTGCAACCAGCCAAGCCAAATGATATACAGGCCGTATCTGTGCATACGGTTATGGAGATCTGGCAACCCTCTGAATTAGCCAATCACATTTATTCAAATTATATTTACTTTCAATAGATATTAATCTGTTTAATTTATCGATATCCCTTTAATCATCGTTAAATCTTCCTCTTTCGATCGCTAACTGTCAAGCACACAACACGAGCCGCTCCGTAGCTTATTAAACCTTATACATTAAATCAGAATAAATGTTAAGCATCAAACACCATTCATTGCATTTGATTTCATAAAGCATCTACTTTATTTCAAAAGAAAGTTTGAGTACTGATAATTTGTTCAAAAACTCAATCGATTTTCACAGGGCATATTTATGTTTATTAAGTTGAGCTTTCGTCTTCCAACTGACTGAAGAGATAGGAGACATGACTTAAGACGAAGATTGAAGATGAGAGATTGATGCTATATACTGAATACTGAAAACTGGATACTAAATACTGAAAACTGTATTTGATCCACAGAGCCAGGCGACTTGTTTGGCTGCAACGAGCGTCACTCGAATTTCACTTTGTGCCAAATCTCGACGACAAAAACAACAAAATTTCATGCATTTTGATTCGCAATTGCCATGGAAAGTAATCAAAATTGAAAGCGCACTAGACTCAATCCCCTCCGCAACCACCCCACGCCTCATGTTTGCTACTCTCGCCTTCCTGCTTACTCCATGCTACGCACGCAGTTGAAAGAAGCAAAAAGAAATATAAAAATGCAGTCCAAAGTGGCTTTTAATGGACATTCGCATAGGGGTGTAGAGGAAGAGGGGGTGTGGGAAAAGGGGGTCGAATTGAAGCAATGCCAAAAGCAAGCGACGATCAAGCACACACAATAACGGGTTTTCTAAATCCGGCCGCAGTCGCTGCAGCGTCGCGACGTCAACGCCGGCAGTGACAGTGGCCATGGCAGTGACAGCAACGGCGAGGAGAAAAGAGTCGCCGACACCGGAGACCAAAGAGACAATGTTAACCCACTAACCTTGTTACCGTTTGCTGTCTGTCTGCCTCTCCCTCTGTCACTGCCTCTGTATGCGTCTCTTGCACTGTCAAGTTCAATGCTGCAGCGACGCCAGCAGCAGCAGCAGAGAAAGCAGCGCGACAAAGGACATACTGCGGAGAGAGAGTGACGTCGGCAGAGACATGCGCAGTTACTTAGTGGGTTAGTAGTGTGTGTGTGTATGTTTTGGGGGGATAGTGAAAGGGGGACGGGGTGGGGTAGTATGCGGGTGGCTTGGCCAGACTCTCTCGGCTTATATAACAACAATAAACTGCATGCAGCAGCTGCTTGCAATGACCTTCACCTTGGCAGTGGCAGTGCCTGCGACGGCCTTGTCTACGTTGCTGCCTCTGCCTCAGCCGCCGTCGCTGTTGATGTAGCAGGACGCTCTGTCGACCTTGATCTTCACGATGAGCACGTGGAGAGCAAAGCAGACCGTGAATTGCTTTATTGCTTATTGAATATTCTTTTATTATTTCTAAACAATTGAATTACCTGTTTCCCTTAGCCTGCGTCGACGTCGGCGTTAACGTTGACGTTGTTGTTGTAGGCAGCGAAACTGCAAGAAAATTTGCATAGAAAACAGAATCAGCTTTAAATTCAACGTGCGCTCTTGCCGGGCTTCAATTTCTTCTTCTACGCGAAAAAAAACAAAACAAACAAAAACAAATTAACCGAATAGAGCGACAACAACCACACTGTAAACAATACAAACAAAAAAATCAACACACAAAAATTCTTTGGCGTCAAAGAAAGTTTCTCTTTACGCCTACGCAACGGGCAAGGGTGCCGAGGGGAGTCAATTAGCACGCACCGCACACGCACTGAGGCCATAAAGAGGCAACATTGACACTTGAGAGAAGGGAGAATGACAACCAAAACAACATGGCAATAACAATACTTAAAGGAAGCGTCTTTCAATTTGTAACCGTTAACCGTTGCTTCTTACTTTCGAGAGAAACGAAGTGAGTGAGAGACAGACAGACTGAGAGTGAGAGAGAGCGCGCGAGGCAGTGCCAGAGAGAGAGAGAGCAAGTTAAACGCGTCCGTTAGCCAGCGCCGTTAAAGTTCGACTGACAACGATGTGATGTGCTTTAAGCCAGAGACATTGAAGCTGACTCTGGCGCCGGCAGAGAGCAGCAGTCGTAGCAGCAGTAACAGCAGCAGAAGCAGCAGCGGCTGCAGAATTTCTCAATCAAACGAGAATTAAAGAGGCTACAGATTCATTAAGCATAATTATTTAATTTAAAGGTAGTCAAATTATATCAGGGACATCATCGTGAGTTTTGTACCATAATCTCGTTTTTACATTTAATACTTATTCTTTTAACGCTTTATATTCAAAGTAAATCTGTCTTAACGGTGCTAAGATTATAAATTGAAAGTTCGCGGTTAATTTCAAAGCAAGCAGCTTACCGACATGTAGAGATTGTTTTTATAACAGTGAAATGTTATAAATGAACCACTTGTCGGGATATTTAGTCGATAGTCCACGACTTGACATAGCTTGCACAACCAAATGAGAATAAAGGAGGCAATAAATAAATTAAATAGTAACACGTTTCAACATTTCCTTAGAGATACTTATTTTGCCGAATATCATACAATCACCATTTTTCGACATTTATTACTTATTCTTTTAACGCTTTATATTCAAAGTTAATCTCTGTTAACGAATCTCAGATTACAAATTGAATGTTTGCGGGTAATTTCATACCAAGCAGCTTAACGACATGTACAGATTGTATCTTTAACAGTTTCATCACTGTTCACTGCTTAGTGGTGTTATGTTATAAATGAACCACTCGTTGCGATATTTAGCCGATAGTTCACAACTTAACATAGCTCACTCAGTACTCCCTTGTTGCTTTCAATGTCATTTGTTTTTCTGTTTTTGTTTTAGTGATAATAAAACTTATTTTAATCATCATTCACTTGTTATTTCGAAACCATGTTCATTCACAAAAACCACAAACACTACTCAATTCCAAGAGTCCGCCAATCTTTTTGACCAAATCAGTGAACAAGCTCAGAAGTGTTATTCATATGAATTTATTTCGAGCTAAGCAATACAGAACAGTCGATAACCCAAATAGAAGAACAAAAACATAAATTTAACATTTCGCGGCAATGTTAATAAATCGGGACAAATTGTGGAATAAATTGTATTGTACATAAGACAAAAACGTGAATAAAAAACGTTAGAGCATATAAACATAGTTTCAACCCAAGGCAGAGAATGAAACTTGAATTTGAATTTACCCGCTGAGAAAAGGCTGCCAAAAGACACCCAAACAGCCGGTTGCCAACAACTTAACATTTCTGTTAACCACCTTCGCCGGTTCAATTGAACAGAAACTTGCAGCGAACAACTCTCTAAATTGTGGGTCAACCGAACCTCTTCGATTGTGATGCAATTGTTGTTTTTTGAACACGATAGTGAAAGTTGCTGCCCCCTTGGCGAGGCAATCACATAAACATAGTTGTTATCAATAACTATTTAACACATTTGTGTGTGTGAGTCCCATAATCGGGCAGAACTAACGATAACAACATAGCTCTTTGCGCTGCTCTAACGAGTTCCAAAAGGTCAACAGGGGAACCAAGACAAGACGGAAGTCAACACGCGATCTATAACGGCTAAGGAGAAGGAGAAACGGAAGCCGAGGAAGAGGGCGAGGGCGAAAACAACAACAGTTGCCAATGTGCACGCGTCTTGAAAGTCTCGCGCATAACTGGGCCAGCCCAGTCTAACCTCAAAGAACGCACAATTCCGCCCCTCCCTCCCTCACTGACTTCCCAACCGGCTTCAATAAACGTATTCCAGACAGAAGTAAGCCATGCAGCGCCTTGTGCCGGCAGGTGGAGGAGGATGGAGCATTCTGCCGTTTCGAGTCTCGACCACAACAAAGGTGAGCCCCTAGCCGGATTCCAGTTGGAGCTCATTAACAGCTGTTTTACTCTTTCGCAGGTTGTGCTCTTCTCGGTGACCGCGGGCGTGGCACTGATGGGCGTTCTATCACGGTATTTGCGACGAAGGAAACCGCCGCGTCCAACACGACGTCCGCGAAAATACACGGGTCGGCGGACGCGGAACAGTATGCGAAGTCCCAATGATCTGATGTCCATAGCCGGATCAAAGGCATCGGCACGTTCAGGCAGTCCCGTTGGCTCCACAGTGGCCTATTCGGATCGCTTCTCCATGGCCTCCGGTTCAATTGGCGCTGGCGCACAAAATCAATCGGCTGTCGGTGCGACTGGAGTTGTCCAACTGACGGCACAGCAACTAGGTGTGATGGGCATGGAGGCGCTGGATACGGTGATCAATTTCTGGGAAGATGCTTTGGCAGCGCACTACTCGCCGGGCGGTGTGCCGGCATCCTTGACGACGGCAGAGGATTCCGAGTTCTGTCGCGAAATACAGAACCTATTGGAAATGTCATATACACTGCAGGAGCAGAGTGAACTGTTATTCCTGGATCAGCGTTCGGTGCTCTTCCGCGAGGAACATTCCATTGATGAGGCCGAGGAGGAAGGGGTCGGTGCTGTCGGCGGCGGCGGTGGTGGCGACGATGATGACGATCGTCGTTCACGCAAATCGGTGAGCTTATTGAGTCGCGCCGGCTCCGATCCCAACTTTGATTCAGCGGAAAGTTTCGCCTCTGCACTGGATCAAGTGGCGGATCTGCGTGAATTCGAGAGTTTCATTGAGACCACATACGAGGAGTATCCGCTGTTCCAGTCGGCGCTGAAGCACCACGACGAATATACCGTACCCTGCCGCACAATACGTTCCGAGCTGGTGCACTGCAGCAGCGACACTGAGTATCTGGCGAAGCTGCATTGCGTGCGGCTTGCTTTCCAATTCCTGTTCAAAGATCCCGCCGTTGGCCAGTGGATCTGCGAGTCGGGCAGGCAAATACTGACCGATCTGTTGTGCCTCAGCGACAAGGATACCAAGGAGTTCCTTGTGGGCTATGAGGATATGGTCAACTTCCTTCAAGATTCTGCCAACTGGCCGATCATACAAATGGAGCTGGAGCAGCGCAACGTCAAGGCAATGACGTTCTATGACATCTGCCTGGACTTCATTATTCTCGACTCGTTCCGGGATCTCGATGCGCCTCCGGCCAGTGTGACGGCTGTTGTCCAGAATCGTTGGCTCTCCAATGGATTCAAGGAGACGGTAAGACAGGCAGACAGACAGAAAGAGGAGTGTAATACGGTTTAATCGAGTTGATATTTTGGTAGTACTTGCCACGCTATAGACAGTTGCAGTTGCAACACGAATTATAAGAAATTAGATATATATCATTATATAGTATAGTATAGTATATAGTATTTTAGTATATCTCTTATCTAAGTCGAGGTTCTTAAGCTCGCATCCTTAGCAAAAGATCAGCAAAAGCTTTGTGTTCTGCTCATTATAATGTTTGTTCTCTCTCTTTCTCTCTCTCTCTCTCTCTCTCTCTCTCTGTATAGTGTAGTATAGCATATAGTATAGTATAGTATATAGTATTATATAGTAGTATAGTATACGCATATTTATCTCTTATCTTAGCAAAGGATCAACAAAAGCCTCGTGCTCTGCTCATTATAATGTTTGTACTCTCTCTCACTCTCTGTCTGTTCCTCTTTCTCACTTATGCCTCTCTCTCTCTCTCTTGCTCATATATAACTTATACTTATATCCACTGGACTTTCTCCCTTTGCCTTTTCCTTTTCAGGCCCTCACCACTGCCGTGTGGTCTGTGCTGAAGGCAAAGAAGCGCATGCTGAAATTCCCCAACGGCTTCATGGCGCATTTCTACGTGATATCGGAACAGATATCGCCACTGATGGCCTGGGGCTTCTTCGGGCCGAATGAGAATCTGCGGGATATATGCCATTACTTTCGAGAGCAGCTGCTGGCCTTTCTGGCGGATATCTACAGCTTCCAGAAGAGTCGCTTCACCACCATCGAGGACTTCTCGCAGGATGTGCTGAAGCACATGGAGACGCGTGTTAACAATATTGCAGTCAAGTTTAGTCAGTAGTTTGTGGGTGTGGATCTTAAGTATATACACACAATATATAGACGACTATTATATAGTATCTAGATAGTTGTATAGGGATTGTTTCTTCTCTGTTACGAATATGGCCAAAGTTATGTTTTATCTTTAAAAGTGGCAATCAAATTCAAATCACATTGACGCCGTCATTCGCACACGCACACACAGGCACAGGCACACCACGTTGATTAATTTTAAACACACAGCGAGACACCTGTTACACCCACACATCCACACACGCACACACACACAGAGACAGACAAACACAGAGAGACATTTATGATTAAGAATCGCATTAAAGTCGCTAAAACATTTGTAAAGTAAAATTTGTTTACCTGACAACTGCCAGCTTCCACTGCTGCTACTCCAATTGCAATGGGGCATGCAACGTACTCGTGGCGCGTATGATCCTCCAGTTTCAGCTGTTCCAGCTGTTCCAGCTGTTCAGCTGTTCCAACTGTGCTCGGCTTGGAGCCAGTCGTTGCTTGAACCTCATCGCCGCAAGATGTACAAGGGATTGGGCTTTAGCACCGGATTCGTAGCGCTCTGCGCGTTTGTGAGTTGACCACACTTACTGAGTTGGTTGGGTTGAGCCCTGATCTGATCAGCAAATGATCCTGCAGATCTGCTGCTTTGGGGCACTGCACATGCTCAACAAGATCTCGCACATCAACGAGGAGGTGCCACGACATAACGTATTCGAACTCAACCTAGACGAGACCGATCGTTGCCAGCGCATCATCATCGTGGACACTGCGAATGGGGCCCATCTCACCTGGCTCGAGTTGTTCTACATGAAGTGGACCCTCGTGCTGACCATACTGTACAGCTTCATTGTCATGGTGCTCATTCGTGCCCAGTACTTGACTCATTTCAATATCAATTTCATAACCTCCAATGCGGTGAGCCAAGCAACTCTACATTAATAAAACTCCGATAATCGCCTGGCCTCTCAAACCCCCCTCTATCCCCACCACCCTCTTTATAGATGATGCTTGTGGGCGGCGTGCTGTGCGTGGTGCTGTTTATAGCCACCGTCATATTGCATGAACGGATGCCCTTCCTGGAGATGTGGTGCAATGAGTTCATTGTCGGCTTCATGTACTTCATTGCCATCAATATCTGCGTTGCTGTTGTCTTCTTTCTGATCCACTCGTGTCAATATTACTTCCAACTGGAAGACCACAACTTTTGATACTATATAGTCTACTTTGCTACTATATATACAATATATATAGTCGATTCCTAAAGATGTCTCAAGAGATTGTTAGCTGTTCCAGCACCTAGTTCAGTTCTGTTTACAAAATTACAACTCGAATTCAACAATAAAGGCCTCACTCCTATTGAATGAGATTGCAATATCTTTATAATATTTATTATAACTAGTTCAAATTGTTTAAGGAAATACAAAGAAAAGGTTAATAAACATATTTTTCGATAATTAATAAATAACAAGACGAGTTTTGTATAAAAACATGTAGACACGTTTATTCGAATACATTATCAAAAGGACAGACGAGTGAGATACGGAAAAAAACACGTTTATAGATTATGAATAAAATAAAATAATAATAATAATAATAATAATGATACGATAATGTACATACGTAGTATGTGTATGTACATGCGTTATGAGTACGAGTACGTCACGAATATTTAAAAGAGTACAACAAAAAGATTCTCTGTATGGCTTGTGCGGTATATATGTATATAGATTGACAGAGCCGATTTGGAATTCGATAATGAACTCAATTGACATTACGAATTACTGATTACACTCTGCTTTCAAAAATGCCGGCGATTGTGTTGTTGTTGTGCTTAAATGCCGCGATATGATCGATGTGCCAGGAATGCGCTTATGAAGTACAGCACCGTATTGACCAGGCCCAATATTGCCGCTGCCATGTACGCGTCGTGCTTATATTTGTTCAGCTTGATCAGCAGGCAGGCGGAGGAGGCGAGCAGCAGTAGAGCCGCAACCGTGTGATAGATCAGCTCCTGTAGGGGGTGACGAGGGAGAGAGAGATAAAGGGATTACCTACATAGATCATTATTAATTCAAAGTTAAACTCACGTAGATCGTCTTGGCGATGATGCCGCCCGTGCTGAGCGAGGTGAGGCAGGCGAGGAGTAAACAAAATGTCCCTATCATAAATGTGGTGGCCATCAGGAAGTGAAAGAGATCCTGATGACGGTAGTAGCTATAATCGCCATAATGAATTGCCATCAGGGTGACAATGGCAACGCCAATGATCTGTGAATATTCCAAATAAACCGATAGTACACGATAGTATCGCAACAAGTTAACCATCGCCTTGGCTTGATCAGCTTACCAGCTCGAAGAGCTTGAGAATTCCCGGAAAGCTCTTCAGGTAGCCCGTGTTGAGTACAATGTACGACGTGTTGGTGGTGCTGGTGGTGGTGCGTGTTATGGTCACAGAGTGAGACATCTTGGCGGTGTTTTAAACGGTGCTTCTGGTGGTTGCTTGAGGTGGGTTGGTTGGGTCTATAAAAGAAGGGAAAATAAGTTAAATATATTGATGATATTGTATAGTTATGTTTAAAGTTATTTTTTTGAAGTATTTTCATTTATTCTTTGTCTAAAATAATAATATAATATTCTATATCACATGTTAACCATTATATCTTAGTTAATATAAAGGAAATAGGTTGAGGTTTGCTATGATATTGTACAGTTTTGTATGCATATGAAGTAATATTTAAAGTACTTATTGCAAGCTATTTCAAATTAACCTATATCCCATATTTTCTTATATACTCTATCTTATTTAATATAAAGGGGAATGAATTGAGTTTCCTTTGATATTGTATATGTTCTCTTCCTTTTCAAATTAACTTTTAACACTCATTATCCGTTATCCCCTATGTGGTATCGTAGTTACGATAGTTACCGATAAGTTCATAAATGTAACGCAGCACTGAAAAGTTGAGTAAGAAAAGTACTACAAGAATGAAAGAATGTACATATGTAATTTTAATTAAATTTGATATTACAATAAACGCAAACAAAAAATTATATTTATACCCTATATCTCAATAATTTTATATAAAGGGAAAGTTGAGTTTCCTTTGATATTGTATATATTATTTTCCTTTTCAAATTAACCTATATCCCATATTATCTTATATGCTATACATTCTACATATATCTTATTTTCTATAAAGGCAAATAATATATATATCGAATATATTGTATGGTATTGTGTAGTAATATTTAGAGCAATTGTTTTAAAGTATTTTCAATTAAACTGCTGCCTATATTATCCTTAATAATATATAACCTATATACATCTAATTTACATTCCCTCAAAAACAGTTCAGTATCATATCAAAATACCAAATTGGCTGTTTCAAAATTGAGTGCGAATTTCGCACAATTTGTACACATGCCACGCCCCCAGCCCATTGCCTGCCTTTTCCATAGTTATTGTATTTTTGCCCAGAGATTTTGTTATTATTTCTCTCAGTTTTTTTTCTAAAATTAAACATTTTCAATGCCGGCCTCGCGCGAACGCCAAATGTTATTGAAACATCGCAGGAGAAACTAGAAATTCTATTTACTGTGTTTGCGCGAGTGTGTGTGTGTGTGTGTGTGTGCAAGTGTGAGTATGTGTGTGAGTGACGTCATGAGCTTTATTGTCGCTGCCTTATTGCGATGGAATCATGAAAGTCTCTAGAAGAAATAGTCAGATGTGGATTCTATATATGCCGATCTGTATAAGATACAGGCGAAGGCACATGCATATGATATGTATGTGTGTGTGTGTGTGTGTGTGTGTGTGTGTGTGTGTGTGTGTGTGTATTCTTCGAAATGGGGGCGCGAGTAAATGTGTTTTTCTTTTAGCCAAGTGTTGAGCGAGTGGAAGCAATTGGCGATTTCTCAAAGATCGACAGATCGAAATGAGTGTGTGCAGCACGCAAATACATCCATAAGTATACACTGTATATCGTGTATATTTACATATTTATCACGAACTTAAGACACTCATAATTGCCAGACATTTCAAGAGGCTTATCGCATTTCTAGCGATATCAAAATCTTTAGTCATCAGTTTCTATTTATTCCTAGACGAGAAGCATTAGTCAGTCGACCTCCACCTCCAGTACCAGCTCACCCCACCCCACCCCACCCCATCCCATTTAATTCGTTAGGGCTTTGGCTAATCGAAACAATGACGCCATCTCCTGGCTTTGAAGCCATCTCAATCAAACTGGGGATGACGTAACAAGCACCGTGAGACCTGAAGACATTGGAATTCCAGTTTATTTTTTAAACCTCACCCCATTCCATATATGTATGTATGTATAGCTGTACAGTCACAAACAACAAACAATAACAAAGCGTGTTCAAAATAAAATCCAATGTTGATTAAAGAGCGGATTTCCGCTACGTTTTCAAGGGGTGCATAATAATTCTTTTCGGAATGTTAGCGACAACAACAAATTGTACTTACAGTATGTCAAGAGACACTTTACCCACACATATGTACATAACATTAACATGTGTCAAATGCACATGTGAATGTAATGTACATATGTGTAAGGAGTAACTCTTTACTCAAATGCGCATGTTAATGTAAAGTTCATATGTATAAAGAGTTACTTGACAGACTGTAAAAGTTGCCGGTTTTTTATTGTCCCAAAATGATATCATGCCCGAACTATTTGAGTATCTCTCTGTGTGTGTGTGTGTGTGTATGTGTGTATGTGTGATCAGTTAACAGCATCGAGAACAGCTTTTTTGAATACACACAGAAATTGTTGAGAAATTTCATGATTAAAATTGTGTTTGTTGTTGTTTAACAGAAGTTCTGACAACAGTCCATCAAACGAAAGCGAAAACGAACGAGGGCAACAACAACAAAAAATAAAACCAGTTACGAAAATTGATAACAGGCCAAACAGTTATTAAATTCTCCTCCTCATAGTTGTTGTTGTTGTTTATGCGACATTCCAATGCGCAATGAGATCATCGGTAAAAAACCTTTTGTTTTTGTTAACGAACTAAGGTGAACTATTGTACATTTGCATTTGTCACGCCCGCGCATCCTTTAAGTGTCGCGCACACTGGAAACGTTTATCGTATTCGCTTTATCGTATACGATCGTTAAATTCTGATTGGACTCACGCTGACTCTGGGCACACTTCAAATTATTTTGTTGTATTCAAAATTCGTTTTGTTCTTATGTTTCTTTTCGCTTTCTAGCTGCTTTTGCTTTTACGTCTTGGCGCGCGTACGTTAAAAACGAAACTGAAACTACGAAAATATTTTCAATTTCGTTTACGCCTTTTTTGCTATTTGCCAGCTGGCCGAAGGCGAAGGCGAAAAAAGCAGCGCCAGCGCCAACGGCAGCAGCAGAGGCGTCAACGCAAACAAATCGGCCACAAAGCACAACAAGTTGTTGTTTTTGCTGCTGTTCTCACTGCTTCACTCAGTCAATGAGCACAACGATGACGTCATGATGTCACAGAAATCCAGAATGGCAACGCCGCTTCACAGTAGAAACAAAAACAATAAACTAAAATACAACAGGCATCAATGTCGACTGTTTTTATTGCTATTTTTATTGTTGGTTTGTTGTTTGGGCAGCCTTTTGGCCTTAACACACCTCCGGCACGCACTTGTTCCTTGCCTTGCAATTAACGAATGAGAGCACAGCTTTCTTTCTTGCTTGCACTCTTTGTGAGTCACACTCCTTCCAAGTGGAGAGAGAGGCAAAGAGAGGCTGATGGAATTAGGGAGCACTTGGCAAGTGGTGGTGGCGCGACTGTGGGAGTATACATATGTACATATGTATGTATGTATATGAGTAATGCACTATTAAAAGAGCTTCATACATATGCACACTGCATATGTTCATACTCTCACATACACACTGCATGCGTACCGAAGTTGCGACGAACCTAATGAATTTCTTCGTGTGTAGGGGTTCGGCACAGTTACTCCCATTGCGCTCTCGTTGTGCTCCCGTTTTAGATCAGTTACTCTCCGCTACTCAATGCAGTCGGTGGTGATGGTTGCGTCCCATAATACAAATGATTTTCCTTTTTGATTAAATGAAATTATTTATTATTTTTTTTTAACAGAATTTTCTGATGGTGATGCGCAATTCATACACAAATATAACTTTGTTTGGTGTAGTGACTCATTGTCTGGCGGGGGAAGGGGGTTAATAGGTAGCTGTCTCGCGCACAGTGAATACTTTGTCAGTGCAATTTGCGACGTCATTGAACTTTGTTATCTGCTACAGGTGTATGTGTGTGTGTGCATGTTTATCAATATTGGCACTCTGTTTGCATTAACTGTGCTGGCGTTTCAAGGAGAGCGTGAGTATAATCAAGTAAGTGCAAATACATACACAAGTACAAGGTAAATATATATATGTGTGTGTGTGTGTGTGTGTGATTGTCTTCAAATATTCGCTATGCTGTCACCATTTTAACGATTGGCGACGATAGAGAGGAGCAGACAAGGGAGAGCGCCTCCCACCCTCTCATTGAAGCACTGCGCTACCTACTCTCGTTGGCTTCGTTTCATCGATAAAGATCGTCATCACACATACACACACACACATAGCTACAGTGAGTCACATCAGCCTGTTTCGCCTTCGGGTCTCATTGTCAATATAAATATGCAAATTACAGGTCGGGTGCGTAGTACACGTTCTTTAAAATTCCAACAATTCCAATCGCATTGTATTCATTCTCAAAAATAGCTTGTATTCAATATTGTAATATTGAAGTAAGTGTAATTTGATGAAAGGAAGTGCACATTTAAAACTGAAGAACTGATGATATTTTTAAACTGAACATACATATATTATTATGATATATCACATTATAATATATCTATCACTTAGTTTTGCTATAGTGATTCGAATTGAGTAAATTCAAAAGTACTTTTAAATTAAAATATACTTAAATACTTACGTTCTTTAAGCTTTAATTATAATAAACAAAAATACACTTAAAAAGACGCTTGACAAAGCAAATAAAATGATTTTACCAATTTCGATTTACATTACTTTATTTTCAATTGTATTTGTTTGGCGGGTAATGTGTGTGTTGTATGTATGTGTGTGGAAGGTAGGAAGATATGATGATTGAAATTAGAATTTGGCAAGTGGCTGGCCAATTTAAGTGATGGAGACGCGTGAGTGTGTGTGTGTGTGTGTGTGTGCGGTTTATGCCATGGCTGATAAATGCGTTTGCTTATTATTTACATATATCATAATTCAAATCCCTACGATCAGTACAATTTTCATTCTTCATTGTATTTTCTCATCTTTTCCGAATGTATGTGTGTGTGTGTGTGTGTACCTCTTTCTTGGGTTAAGGCTTTTCGTTATTACTCTTTCTTTTTCTTGTTGTTTTCGTGTAATTGATTTTTGCGATGCTTCTTTTTTGTTTTGTATTTGCTTAGTTTGTTTTTGTTTTGTTTTTTCTCTTATCGAGCATTAGTTCAACTAGATATCATCGATAATATGTTAAATGTTAATAAGGAAACTTTTTCACTTCGTTCGCTTTGTTATAACCAAAAAAAAAGGAACACTAAGTCGGCAGCAGCAATAATTTATATTATAGAATTTTTATACTTTCGATTTAATGTTGTTTGCTTTCACCATTCTCTCTTCTTTCTTGTGTGTGTGTTAGTCGTCTCCTTCTTTCTCGCGATCTCTTGTCTCGCTTTATTTCGAGTGTCTTTGCATGCGTTTTCTTTAATATTATTATAATTTTATTATTGTTGTTTGTTTGTTATTGTTGCTGTTGCTACTTCTGATTCGTCCTAATCGAGTCCATCGTCCACAAAATCGGATGTTTCCTTTTTGGCCTTTGGTTCAGTTTTGGGTGCATCTGTTGCAGCGCCGCCAGCTCCAGGGGCGCCGGCATCGTCGCCGGCAGCAGCTCCACCAGTTGGATCACCGGCTGGGAAGCCGCCCGGGAAGAAGTTCTTAATCAAGTTGAAGATCTTCGGATTGGCAACGTATTTGGAAATGTTCGACGGATTGGCCAGTATATCCTGCATGGCAGCAGCCACTTCCGGATCCTTCATTTTCGACATCAAATCACCCATAGCAAAACCGGGGAAGCCGCCACCTTCGCTGCCAGCGCCAGGAAAGCCACCAGCTCCTGGAAAGCCGCCAGCACCAGGAAAACCTCCGGCTCCGGGGAAGCCGCCAGGGAAAGCACCTTCAGCGCCGGGGAAACCACCGCCAGCACCAGGAAATGTTGCGTTCTGCTTGGCCTGTTCCTTGCGTGCCTTGCGCTGAGCACGCTGACGGTCCTTGATCTTGCGTTCGGCCCCCTTGCGCTCGTGCTTGATGCGATGCTGTTCGATCTTCTTGGCATTCGGTGTCACCTCGCGCAGCCACTCGTCTGCCTCCTCGTCAAAGTCCAGCTTGCAAGCCTGTCGCAAGTCCTTGGCAGCCTCCTCGAACTGGCCAAGCAGACGATGGGCGCGTCCGCGGAACTTGTAGGCCGCTGCCGAGTCACAGTTGAGCTCCAGAGCCTTGTCACAGTCACGTATACAAGCGTTGGGCTTCTTCAGCTTGAGGAACGCCTGGCCACGCTTGGCATGGAACAGGGCATTGCCCGGATTGAGCTCAATGGCTTTGGTGTACAAGTTGATGGCCTCCTCGAATTTCTGTTCGCTGTATGCGGCTGCAGCCTGTGCACGGATATCACCAGCCTGATCGATCTCCTCCTCGGTGGGTTCCTTGTTAGAATCACCCATGGCCTGGGCAGGATCAGTGTCGGCTTCAATTACGCCTGGTCAAAATCAAAATAATTTCGAGGTTGGACAAGAACACGTGATTTTTTTTCGCCCGTATTTATTGCCCCCGACTTACCTTCCATATCCAATTCGACTTCTGATTCTGGATCCGAAGAGGTTATCTCCGATTCGCTATCCTCCGAATCATCAGCGGCACCGGCGGCGGCTCCCGATTCAGCCGTATTGCCCTTACCGGCATCGCCACCAAATGGACACTTACTGCATGCACCAGAGACGAAAGAGAAGAAAGTATTACATACACGCACGCACAGAAGGTTGCAGAGACTCGCACACACACACACACATACACACACACATGCACATGCAGACTGTAACTTACCCAGACTCGGGCATCTTGAAGTCACCCTCGGGCACCTTGCCACCGAATTTCTCGATAAAATCCTTGACAAACTGCAACTGCGGCATATTCAACACCGTCGGGTTTGTGTTGACGAAATCGATGAAGCCTTTAAGTTTAAGCAAATCTTCATTTTGCATGGGAGCGGCCATTTTGTTGAGAAATCAACAGCAGTTCTAATATATTCTTGAAAGTTCTAGAATTCAAACTATATTTAATAGGCAAATGCGTCTCGCACAGAAAATGCACAAACTACAAAATTTTTCTCCAGTTGTCAATGTGACCGATTATTGGAGACAGAAGTATGACAAAAAACTCGAAGTTATCGAATGCCATTATGAGTACAATTCTGAATGCTATCGTATTTAATCGATGTTTTGTAATAAGGCAAGTTCGTGGCGCTTTTCGATAGTTTGACAGTGTGGCCCTGGTCAAAGTGTATAGACTGCAGCCCTGCTCGAAATACACAAAGCAAAAGTGAAAAAAGCATACAAAAATAAAAAAAATTTCAATTAAAACTTGCATCTATACGCTGCATTATTGAATTAACGGTATCAGGTGTATACATCATACGTTTTGTGGTGAAGACAACAAAGGAATCTCGGAAATTGCATTAAAAACGTAAATAGATACGTAAATAACCCGAGCAGCCACACAAAATGGCCACCAGCGAGATTTCCAGCTCCAATGAGCGGCATTTTTACGTTAAGCTGGAGGCCATCAAGGACATACGCGACAAGACCCTGGCCCTGGAGAAGCTCAAGGTGCGCATTATCAAGGAGGTGAAACTGAGCGATGATGAGGAGAAATGCCTCGACGAATATCGCAAGGAAATGGAACATCTTCTCGAGGAGAAGATGTCGCATGTGGAGGAGCTGCGTCAGATACACGCCGACATCAATGACATGGAGAACATCATCAAGCAAACGAAGGAGAATCAGACGCGTTCCTTTGACATGGCCAACCGCGTGTATGAGGAATATCTCGCTCTCAAGTATCAAATCGACCACATGCGGCGCGACTATCTCGGCCTGAGTCCACTCCGTGATTTGCACGAGGAGGAGGGCAGTCCCATATCAAAGGATCGTTTTCAAACGAATTTTCTCAAAGTGGCCGCACAGTCAGCCGCAGCTGCAGCTGCTGCAGCAGCCGCCGCCGCAGCCACACAGCCTACATCATTGGCGCGACCCCACGCACGGCATCCGTTGATGGCAGAGGCTACAGTTACAGCATTGCCACCTAATGCATCTGGTGCTGGCGGTGGTGGCGGCTCGCAAGTGCCCAGTGGTGGTGGTGGCGGTCCAGGACATGCATTTATGCCCCCCGCTCCGCCGGGTGCACCAGGCAGTGCTGGCGCTGCCGCAGCCGCTGCTGTTGCTGCCGCACGGCTGGGCAAAAGTGACTTCTCGGCACCGCCACCACCGCCGCCGGCCACCAATCGCTTACAACAGACGCCCTCCATTGGCATCGGGCATCATCCGTCGTTCCGTTCCGATTTCAATGTGAATTTGCGGCAACAGCCGCCGCCAATGAAGTCTTGCCTCTCCTGTCATCAACAGATCCATCGCAATGCGCCTATTTGTCCCCTCTGCAAGGCCAAATCCCGCTCGCGTAACCCCAAGAAGCCCAAAAAGAAGAATAACTAAATATTTTTCTCTAATCAAATTTCGCACTGAAACTCGGATAATTTATACCTTGAATTTGTTCTACTCAGTTGGAATTCGTCTCTTTTTTTTTTTATTATTTGTATTTGTATTTGTCTTCTTCCTCTGTGGTTTCTCATGATGTACTCTTATTTATTAACCCCAGCGACATTGAAAGTATTACATATTTTGTTCTCTTATAACCAATTTAGTTAGTAAGTTGCTAAACAAATGTTCTCATATTTTGTGTCAGATATGCTTGATTTGCATATTATAGCGATAAGTTTATTCTACATGGTATGTAGAAATTAATCTAATTCTATATTCTAATCGTAAGTCGAATCGCAGTGTCAAATTCATCTAATCTAAAATCCTTTTTATACGTGTAAGAAACCATTCAATTAGTGAGTGAATAAACTGGAAATTTTTAATTGTGCAGTGGTTTTTGTTTTGACAAATTGAGCGGATCTGCACAACTGGGGAAATGAAAAAAATACTCAAAATAAATTATCTTAATATAGAATTAGGGTGTTAATCCATAGAATCTAAAATTTTAATTTAATAAATAAATAATACGAGTTCATAAAGTTTTTTAAAATTCGATAACTGATCTATGGCTATCGATAGTTCGTGCTCTTACGATATCTGATCTGTTGTAATCGATGTGTCGTGCTGTTCGTACGTGCTCTGGCAACAGTTGATCGTTTTCAAGCACTGTTTGCTCGCCAACAGCGTTGCCAGACCGTTGGCTGTTGTGTGGGCCCGGCCAAGTGAACTGGCTTAAACGACAGACGAAAGAAAGTGCCGAAGAAGCAACAGGCTCAAGAGTGGGTCGCTAAGTGGCGCACTCTAAGAACGACAATAACAAAAGGGCGCACAGTGAAGTAAACTAACTTTGTTGCAGGTTTTAAAGAGCAAAGTGATATTATTTCCATGGTAAGTAGAACTGGAGCAACGTATAGAACTAATACAATTTAAATGCTTCACTGCGGCTCTAACTGTTATTACTTGTTGTTGTTGCAGCTGCGTGCAGAGAATTTGTGAAAAGAGAAAGTTTTCAATTGGGACTCACGCACACACGCAATAAGAAGAAGAAGAAGCAACTCAAAATAAACTCGAATTAGGTTACTGCAGGTGAGTTTTTAATTTGAATTTGACAAGTTGATTTTGAAAACTGATTGCAATGGTTTATGACCAGCACACGACAATGGGCACAAAACATACTGTTGCGCCTAATCAACAAAAGGCCAACAACAACAACAGCAATGGCAAAACGAAGAACGCAGAAGCCTCTGCCCCCGCCTCTGCTGCGCTTAGCTCTCACCCCACCACCGATGACACCGTCACCACCGTCTCAAGCCGTTTGAAAGCACATAGACACGTCAGATCTGGACGCGCTGAGGCGAATGCGCTGCCACCACAAAAGTCGGTGGTGATCGCGTATGTACTGTGGCTCTTTGGCGGCATCTTTGGACTGCATCATTTGTACTTGCATCGTGATCGCCACGCCTTTGTCTGGTGGTGCACCCTGGGCGGGTACATGGGCGTGGGCTGGCTGAGCGAGATATTTCTAATACCCGAATATGTGCGCGATGCCAACGAGGATCCGCGCTTTGTCAAGCAGTTTGTGGCACAGCTGCAGGCCTATCCACGGCCCCCATATTCGGCCAAGCGGTTTCTGGGTCAAATCATGATGGGCTACCTGGGGGGATATCTGTGCTCGTCGGCCATACCGCAAACAATCACAGCTGGCATTGATTTCACCTGGCTGCACTGGCTCATTCCGTTCTTCGTGTCGCTGGGCGTGTGGACAGTGGGCAACATTGGACGCGAATGTGGTGTCTGGTGGCCCAGCCTGGTGGGTGCACTGTTGTCGTATCCAGCACGTTATTTGATCTATGACGAGACATATTCGCTACTGCTGACCGCATTAGTATCGGCGCTTGCCTTTGATGCGCTCTCCAAGCAGTGGCGTCGCACTCCGCCACGTCGTCGTGGCGCCACAGAGCGCACCCTGAAGTTCACCGGCGCCCTATGCATCTACTTCAGTCTCTGGGGCTGTGTGATCGTCTTCAATGGCACCATACCCGACGAGGATGGCGGCGAGGTGCCCATACACGAAGCACTGCGCAATTTCCTGGCCTCCGCCTGGTGGACAGATCTGAAGCAGGCCCTGCTCGACACATACAACTATGCACAGCATCATGGCTGGTACGAAATCTGGCGCGAGGTGTTCGAGAGCATGGACGTCGATGGGGAGCGCAATGCGTATAAGGTGCTCGGCGTGAGTGCGACTGCCTCGCAGGCAGACATCACAGCCGCCTATCGCAAGCTGTCCAAGGAGAACCACCCGGACAAGGTGAAGGACGAGGCACAACGAGCTGCGGCCCATCAGCGTTTCATTGAGATCCAACAGGCCTACAGCGTGCTCAGCAAGATCAAGTCGAATCGACGACGCAAGAACAAACAGTTCAGCGGCGACGAGGAGGCAATTGTACTGTAAACTGATCGTCCAAACTAAAGTGTTTTTTTGTATTTATTTTCATGTAGCATATATAAATCGAAGCAATATCGTATAGTATATAGCACAATGTATGTTGTACTTATGCACTAAGCTAAACTGATGTTTGTTTATATTCCCTGACCAAATCCAGCGCGATTAAATAAACTAGTTATATATTAATATGTGGTGTGTTCTGTCTCCCTCTTAAATTATAACTGCATTTAGTGGTTATATTATTTGTTCAATTTCGGGAGAGAGATATTGCGTACTTCCTTGTTTGCTGCATTCTTTGGCGATCGCTACAAGTTTGTTGCTTATTAAGCTATTCCGCACCCAAATCCAGCAATGTTTATCAGTTTGCACTTGTATTCAGTGTCTGAAATAAAAGTTTTTGTTTGATACTGATTACAACGAGTTTGTTCGTGTCAAATGTATTTATATTCTTTTATTTATTTTCATATATTTTACATAATATAATGAACTACTTATAGAACTAGGCAAAAAAAAAAAAAAGAAAAAATATGTGTGTGTGTTTGTTTACTATACTTATATTTTGTTTTTTTTGTTTTTGTATGTTTACTTTTTTGTTTGTTTTTGTTTTTTTCTTGTATTTCATCATTTGAACGTAAAACTTTTAAATAAAACAACAAAATTGATATATGTATATTATATTTATGCAACACTATTGCAAATTGTAATAATAATTGCAATCGCAGGGAGTTCTTTCCAACATAAAACTCGAAATTGTTGATATATTGTATGTATACATAAACATATATACATATATGTATATATATATATATATATATATATGTATATGTATATATATATAGCTGTGTATATATATCGCTTTTGCTTTTCTCTCGTTTGAAAGAAAAATACAATAGCATTTTAAATAAAAAACAGGAAACAATAACTCGCTTAAATTTAGTTTAAAACATAATACTGAGCAAAAAATGTATTTATCATTTTACATGCTATATAATATTTTTTGCTTTTGCATTTTCATCAAATTTGTTTCGTACCATACATATTTGTATAATGTATGCAAGTGAAGATTTTCTTTTTTTTTTTTGTTGTTTTTTTTTTTCTCTTTTGTTTTCGTCTGCTTAAAAATAATTGTTGTGTTTTTTTCTTGCTGTTTGCTTTTTAATAATAATTGTTTTTTTTTCGGCCATTTTTAATTTAATAATTTGACTATTTTGTGACTCTGTGTGTGTGTGTGTGTGCGTGTGTGTGTGTATGTGAGTGTCTTTGATTATCACGATTGTTTGTTGTTGTTGTTTTTACATTAGAAGCAACCAAGAGAAATCAAAAAACAAATGTAGTTATATTAGATTTTTCATAATGCTAAGTTTAAAATAAAATAACAATTTATTAGGCATATTAGGGGCACATGCTGTTGCAGCATCTGCCCCACTGTGCTTGTGCCGGTGCTTTTCGGTGTGTGTGTGGATTGTGTCTGTGTGTGTGAGTGTGCACGTGGGCATGTGTGAGTGTGTGTACTTACACCTAGATTCACACTACGTAAAGTTAAAGGCGATCTCTGTCTTCTTCTGTTTCATCTTCTTCTTATTCTCTGCATATTTACAAACTACAGTTATGCAAAAAAAAAAACAATACGCACACATAGACACACACACAATCGCAAGCACACGCAAGCGCATACGCTCACACACACACACGCGTGCTTGTTGATTGGCCTTTATGTTAAATGGAGCGGGGAGGGGGAATGTACTAAGTACTACGACAACTACAACGACAAAAATAAATCGCACGCGTCGTCGCCGATTGGCCAACGAAACAAGTGCGCGCCTGCGGCTATGCAACAGTTTTTCTCTCTTCTACTACATGTAATGTGTATGTTAGCGCGACTGTTAATTGAACAACAGCGAACAGCGAACGGATAACAGTTAACTGTGGCACTAACAGAGCAGCTACTATTGCAGTTACTGCTGCTGTAAAGGTTACTGTTACACTGTTACTGTTACTGTTACTGTTACTGTTACTGTTACTGTTACTGTTACTGTTACTGTTACTGTTACTGTTACTGTTACTGTTACTGTTACTGTTACTGTTACTGTTACTGATGCTGTTGCTGGCGCTGTTGCTGTTAACTGTTGCAGCCGCAGGGACGTCGACGGCAAAAAGTATGTATATAAACAAAAAGAACGTACGTAACAATTAACAAAATACGGTTACGATTAGTTAGTTATATTACAGGCGCGTGACTACAATATCTTCTTCGAGATCGTCGAGCTCATCGTCCGTCTCCTCAACGCCATCGTTAAGACCGGCACGTGCCTCAGCGGCAGCCGCTGCGGCGGCTGCAGCGATAGCTGCCTCCTTCTCCTTTTCGGCGGCCTCGAGCTTCTCCTGCTTCTTAACCTTGCGTTGCTGCATAAGGGCAAAGTGGATAAAAATGAAAGGGAGAAAGAAAGAAAGAAAGAAAGGCAAGCAATGAATAAAGATGCAGGGTAAGAGAGGGTGAGAGGGTGGAGAGGGTGTTAGAGCTTTGACTTACCTTCTTCCTGTAAAGAATCTCCACAATGACGTAGCCAATGCAGCCGAGAGTAAGCACAGCCAACAGAATGTATAGCTTCATTTTGGTGCAGAGCGTCGTGGCATAAGCATAGGCGATCACGAAGCCAGCCGATTCCCAGAGACGATAGTTGGAGAAGGCAGCCTCCTTGTTTCGCCTGAAGAGCAGACCGTACAGGCCGTTGATCTGTGTCTGCCACACGGCATCGCCCACACCCCACAGTCCTGACATGGCATAGAAGATCAATGGATTGTCCGGATTGGGACGCCAGAAGAGCATCACCGAGATCAGGGTAAAGTGAACGACAGCGCCGAGAATGATAATCGGCAGACGGCCAATGTATTTCATCACCGAACCAAAGAGGATCGAGCACAGGGCATTGACCACACCGAAGCAGATCATGACGAAACCGATTTGATGCACACCCAGCGCACAAGCGACATAGGCCTGCGTGAAATCGGCGCCAATGAATGCCTGCTCCATGCCAATGAAGATGGTGATGGGGATGAGGAGTTGCAGATTTGGTTTCTTCATCTGACGGAACGTGGCCGAGAGTAGCTGCAGGCCAGAGAGTTCTGCTGCCGAGTTGGAACCCTTGCGCTTCTCACCGTAACGCTTGAGGGGATCCAGGAAGAAGGCAATTATGCAAACGGCGGCCACAATGCACGACAAGTAGATCATGGAGATTTCAAAGATTTCATTATCTGGGGGGCGTTCCAGGTTGCCATGGCCGCCGTTGCCGCTGGTGCAGAAGTTGGCGCCACAGAACTGTAGATCCTCCTCGCTGATGGTCGAGTTGCCGCTGCTGCTGCCGCCGCCATGTGCGCCGCTAGACAGAACTGAGAGTGAAGAGGGGGAATGTTAGTTAGCTAAGGTTAAGAACTTCTCAAGGAGAGAGAGAGAGAGAGAGAGAGAGAGGTGGGACTTACCCAAGCTGGAGATGAGATTGCCCCAGAGCTCAGCGGACTGCCAGGCGAGGAAGAAGAAGCCAAAGAAGCGCACTATGATGGCATCGACAGCCTGTTCGGTTATCTTAGCATACACCTGCCCAACCTGTGTCAGATACGTCGCCTTGGATGCCCACATTGGCGCCGCGCCCAAACCCACCAGGATGCCAGCCGGCACCAGGGTGTAGAAGCGCGGAAATAGCTGGAAGGCAATGTACGGCACATAGCAGAGCATGCTGCAAACGAGCGTCCATTTAACCGTCAGCTTGCGAATGATCAGCGTCGGCAGGAAGATGCACGAGACAACCAGCGCCGCATAGATGGCGCTCAGCGATACTGTGCCCAGACCGTCCTTAGCATTCACCGACGATTGCAGGTTAGCCGTGCCCTAAATAAGGAGCAGATACCAAAAGATACCAAAAGAAGACGGTTACTCTCACTGCACGATCACATATTCAATTCAGTTTGTTGTCACTTACCTGAAACGCGGTAAACTGCACCATGAATGCTATCGAGATGATCGAGATATTCTTTAAGATGCGCCATTTCTCGGCCGGATTCAGCACAACTTTCTCTCGCAGCGATGCGGTGTCGGGCTCGAAACCAGCTTTTGGCTAAAAATACAAATCAAGCGAGAGATGATCGTTTAGTTTTTTCCTCTTTTTTTCGGTTATTCGTTTAGTGATCGCCCCAACTAACTGTGTAGAGTGGGAAGCGGGGAGTGGAGAGTGGGGAGTGGGGCTAGGCTGCAGTAACAAATAGTTGTATAGTAAATAGACCCACCTATCTATAGGCATCTCGTAATACGATCCTATTTTACGATCACTTATTTATTTGCTGGTTTTTTATTTTATGGCATCCCAGCTGAACTAAAAGCGTTTTTGTTTTCAGCTCATTTCTAAAGAAAAGCCATAAAACGTATACGCTTACGATTCTTAACTGAATATGGGTCGTGATAGGACATAATCGCAGATCGTCATGATGAGCTGAGAGGGCAGAGCAATAGGGCAGAGGAGGAGGGAGTAAAAACGTTAGGTTGCCCAAGAGAACTTCTAAAAATTGCTGGGCCCAAATACTGGCCTAAATATTTGCTACGTAATCGACGTTTTTATAGCACAGTTGCTATATACGACTACATATAGTAGAGGGAATTCCTAAACAAAATTTAAATGTATTTGCAGTAGAGAAGAGCTTAACTTTTGCTATAACACTGTAGACGACAAAGTTAGATATGGTTTTTATAGAACAAGTATGGCAAACGTATAGAAGTTGCTATAAAAATAATGCTTAATATTAAACCTTCTGTATGAAAGTTGCTTAGTACACATTGAACAGTTTAGTAGTGTATGGTATACATTTATATATATATATATATATATGTATATATATATATATATTTATTCAATGAATCTTTATATATATATTTGTACATTTAAAGTTGCCATCAAATTGTTTATAGCATAATTTGTTAGGTTAGCCTAAAGCTAAGTCAGAGAGTTTTTTGAATAATTATAACCTCAATAGGCTGATTGTTCCAATGGATATAGTGCTTTGCTATAAACATCTTCTTATACGCCTCTTACAGAGTATTTCAACTTTGGCTTGCGCCTCTGTGCTTGCCTGCTCCTCACTGCAGTCCCTCTCTCTCTCTCCCCCCTCTCTATCCCTCTCTCCCTCCCTCTCTCTCTCGCTCTCTCTCGCTCTCTCTCGCTCTGCCTGCTTTGGACACACATGCTCAATTATTTATAGCTAGCGCGCGTTTACGCATTTAGTTTCTAAAATTAAAAACGCGCGCATGCACGCACGCGTTTTGCTCGCGTTTTGTGCGCGTCTCTTACATTGCGCATGCGCGACGCGGCCTTTAAATGGTCATAAAAAATGCGCAAGGCACCCGCTGAGGCCCAGCTGAGGCTGAGGCTGCAGCACAGCGCGTAGAACTGCCCGAGTGTATGTAGTGTATGTCTATCGCTATATATCTGTATATATATATATATATATATATATATCTGTATATATATATATATATATATATCTGTATATATATCTCTTTGTATTGCATGGCGATTTAGCATGCGCTGTTCGCACCATTCAGAAGGTTACATGGCTGCCAGAGGAGCAGAGGGAGGGTGGCGAGGGTTCGTTGTACCAGCGCAATTTACGTAAAGTCAATGAAGTAGCGTGCAAGAGGGGAGAGAGGAGAGAGGGGGCAAGGGTTTGGCTATGAAAACTGTAATTGACATTTAACGGGGGCCCCACAGTCTGGCGTGGAGTCCACGTTCCCGAGGGCCAATTAACCGATGGTGCCAGCGTAGGGAAGGGGGGGTGTGAGGGCGGTTCGTTATGCAAGCGTAAATCGATTACAGTTTCTACAACAGTTTCGTTTATAGTTCGGATGGATAGATACCTATTAGCGCATAATACCAGCACTTAAGGTTCACACGCAGTGGGGGCAGGAAAAGGGGAAGGGGAAGGGGAAGAAGGAGGAGCTATCTGTTTGCTTGCCAGCTCGTTTTGTTTGTATGCTAATCAGAGTCAGAGTCAGACGGGTAGTTGAACAAAAAATCCCCGTCCTTATCAATAAATCGACATAAAATTTGAAATATTTAGCGAAGAGCAACAACAAAAACTAAATACTACGTTGATTCGTGGAACTGTAAAGTTGATTTTAGTATTGCTTATTATATTATTATTTCTATTGTAATTGTTCTTGTTGTTGTTGTTGTTGTTGTTGTTGTTGTTGTGCTGCTTTGGCATAAACAAAGCAAAATTGCATCTAATTAGCCACCAAACAACGAAACACGTTTTTTTGGCTGACAACAACAACAACAGCTGAGTCCGAGCCACGTCAACACGAGCGTCAAAGCCTTAAGTCGAATGCATTTGGCAGCAAATTACTCATACGCCCTGGCAGCCAGAGCCGAGCAGAGCACAAGAATTCCATCGGAATAGAAGTAGAAGTAGAAGTAGAAGTAGAAGTAGAAGTAGAAGTAGAAGTAGAAGTAGAAGTAGAAGTAGAAGTAGAAGTAGAAGTAGAAGTAGAAGTAGAAGAGAAGTAGAAGCAGAAGTAGAAGCAGAAGCAGTAGAAGTAGAAGTAGAAGTAAAGAGAGTAGAAGAGAAGCAGAAGCAGAAGTAGAAGTAGAAGTAGAAGTAAGCAGAAGTAGAAGTAGAGTAGAAGTAGAAGTAAGAGAAGCAGAAGAGAAGTAGAAGCAGAAGCAGAAGTAGAAGTAGAGTAGAAGTAGAAGCAGAAGCAGAAGTAGAAGTAGAGTAGAGAAGCAGTAAGTAGAAGTAGAAGTAGAAGCAGAAGTAGAAGTAGAAGTAGAAGTAGAAGTAGAAGTAAGAGAAGCAGAAGCAGAAGCAGAAGTAGAAGTAGAAGCAGAAGTAGAAGCAGAAGCAGAAGTAGAGTAGAAGTAGAAGCAGAAGTAGAAGCAGAAGTAAAGCAGAAGTAGAAGCAGAAGTAGAGAGCAGAAGTAGAAGCAGAAGCAGAAGTAGAAGTAGAAGTAGAAGTAGAAGCAGAAGTAGAAGTAGAAGCAGAAGTAGAAGCAGAAGCAGAAGTAGAAGCAGAAGTAGAAGTAGAAGTAGAAGTAGAAGCAGAAGCAGAAGCAGAAGTAGAAGTAGAAGTAGAAGTAGAAGCAGAAGTAGAAGTAGAAGTAGAAGCAGAAGTAGAAGCAGAAGTAGAAGCAGAAGCAGAAGTAGAAGTAGAAGTAGAAGTAGAAGTAGAAGTAGAAGTAGAAGTAGAAGTAGAAGTAGAAGTAGAAGTAGAAGTAGAAGTAGAAGTAGAAGTAGAAGTTGATCTACTCACGGTACATTGACACGCACAGACATGTATTCTATATACATAGTATATATGTATATTATATATAGTATCATATGTGATTGATATAGATGGTTTCGATCTGTTCTATGTCTTATTTTGAGTCGGATGTTGTTGCAACTGTAATCGAAGCCGCAATCGCAATCAGCTGATTGGCATCAGGTGGCACTGCAGGCAAGTTCAAAGAAATCGGCATAGTATAGTATACGTATAAGTGTGTATAAGGCATAAGGTAGGGCACAGACACAGTCAGTCGCAGACAGATTGCAATGCAAGTGCAACAAGGACAACAACAAGTGCGAAATGCATAAAATACCAACAGCAACAACTATTAACCACAGTGGCAGCGAAAAGCGAACCGACAGTCACACTAAATGAGCCACAGCCGCAGGCAGGGGCAGGGGCAGAGCAGGCACAGGCCAAGCCGCTGCAAACCAGTTACACGCTCTCCGCTGGCAGTGAGAAGCGCGTAGAGCGGCGCGCAGCGGTCGCACGAGATTTGCGTTGTTTTATTTTTAAACACGGCACGTTTCGTGTTTGCCTTTTGGCTTTCAGTCGACTGTCCGTCCGTCTGACTATCCCGCCCTCTCTCCCCTTGCCGCTCTGTCTGCGCTTGGGTGTTTGTTTGTCTGTCTGTCCCTCTGTCCCACTGTCCGTGTCGTGTCGCCTTGTCTCTCTCTCGCCATCTTTTTTACATGTCTTTTGACTTTACATAAATTTGTATTTGTTATTGAGTTTGCTTATTTGTTGCCGTTCTCTGTGGTCAAACGGGTTTACCATTGAGAATGTACTCGGCCTGTGCACAGAGTACCCAGAGTAGCCAGAGTACCCAGAGTAGCCAGAGCACCCAGAGTACTCTCTGCCAGCGGGCGGCAACACTGGCTGCCTGCGGATGCTGCGAGCGCCAACGTTCGCCGCCGCCGCGGCCGCCGCTCGCCGTGCGCAGTCTCATTATAAATTGCCAATATTTATTGTTATGAAACAGCGACTAATTGTGCAATAAGTTAGCTGCACACACACACACATACGTGGGCAACTGTGCATGTGTGCTGGCGTGTGCTGGCAACCCTGTCAGGTCCAAAAACTTCCACAAAGTGGGCCGCCTCAGCCTCATTTAGGACAGTCCGCAGTTACTACAATACATCCACATATAAAGTATATATGCATCTTTGTGTGTCTGTCTGTCGGTGTGTGTGTGTCTGTCTGTGTGTGTGCAGATATCGGAGTAGTCGCGCTTTCTGTCTGCTTTCTGCTGTCACATTTCTTTCTGCGCTTTGTTTCGCGTGGGCTACGTCGTCGTCGTTGTTTCACTTGTGTTTCTTGAGGTGAAATTTATTTTCGGCATTGTTTTTTTGTTGTTGCTTTCAGTTTTTGGCGAGGAGTGTCCACTTGACGCCCCATCAGCATCATGATGATGATGATCATTCGCTGAGGATTATTAATATTCATAATCTCAAACGGAATCGCGATTCGCGTCTCGTGATTCGTAAGTTTGCGAGAGAGGCGAACCGCTTTGTGAACGCGTATCTGTACTTCCTTCTTTTTTAATACCCTGTTTTTTTGTTTGCTTCTCGCAAGGCAAACTGACTCGTTAACGTAGTAGATACCCCCCGAGTGCCCGTGCGAGGGGGGGCAAAGGCGAATACACATGTAATTTTAGACGCGCATTTCCTAAGCCGAGACACGACTCGGCTCAACGCATGAATGAATAGCGACGACAACGACAACAACAACGACAACAAGAACAACGACTACGAATCTGAATCTGAATCGCTATCTCAATATTACAAGTATTCTAGCGCGATATCTATGTGATTTACATAGATATGTGAACCAGTCTTCCAGCTGAGCGAAACAAAAACAAAACTTAATTCCACATTCCGAATGAATGCCTGCACGATTATGAATATGAATATATGAGTATAGCTCTCTATATATCTGTGTAGTACTCATGAATCTTGGTTACAAACTCGTTTTCCCCTGTAATCGATAGCCTGACTGACTATATAGACTCTGCCATAGTAGACTCTGAAAAAGTTCAAGAAATCAATTCGGCTTGAAATGATTCGATTCAGTTGAGCAAGTCGAGTGTTGTGTCCCCGGGAGGGTGCCAAATGATCATCAGAACTTGGACTTGAGTAAACCTACTGGGTAACTGTCTCGTCGAGCAGACTCTCCTACGGCCCACAGTCGATCTTAATGCGTTCTCAATTTCTCAGTGACACTCGACTTCGGCTTCATTATGCGTACATTGACTTTGCCAGCACACTGTAGAGTGCCTAGAAATGTGCTCCAATCCCAATCCCAATCACAATCCCAATCACAATTTCCAATTCCCAATTCCCAATCCCCAATCCCCAGAGGAGACTTACCTTGACGGGCTCGTCGTTCTCGAAGCCTCCGTTGGTAAAACCAGTCATTGTGCTGGTCTTCTCTTCTACTTTTCTTCTTCTGTTTCCTTCTCCTGTTTCCTGCTTAATCAATTAGGCCAGTCAGTGTGGGCTGCGCGAGAGATAGAGAGAAAGAGAGAGAGAGAGAGAGAGAGATACACACAATTAGTTATAGAATAGAATCCATTAGATGATTATAAAACAATTTGCGAACAAAACGAAAAAATAACCGAGAAACACAAAACGAGATGCAAAATAAGCAACAACAACAACAAAAAAAAAAATGAATATAATAAATAATAATCTCGTGTTGTGAATAAAAAACAAAATGAAAAGCATAGAGTAAATCTGACTATAGTATGCGATCATTATTCAAATTGAAAACTTATTACAGGCACCATTGAAATGGGTAATAATAATCCATATGTACACCCGCCACATACATAGGCACTATATATATGTATATCGGGTAGTATGTGCCAACGGTACTTGATCGAAATAAGTGCGCCATGGCATGTGTAACGGTAGTTTGTGGCAGGGTCAGCTCGAGAGATCGGGTATCTGGGTATAGGGGGCGTATGTGTGTGCACACAATAACAATAAAAATAACAATACCAATAACAATAACAATAACAATAATAATATTATGCACTATTATAGGCGACGGCAGCAACAACAACAACAGCAACAACGACGTGATTTTCTTTATTGAAATTGCAGTCATAATTTACGGAAATTTCGTTGACTAAATCATTTAATTGGCCTGGATCGTAACGGCTTCGTTGATAACACTAACTAAAAATCGTTACCTGAGGCAGCTTTATCAATATTTGAAAATACAAAGATACAGTCGAGGACTGAGGAGAATTCTTCTACTTGTAATTCGGAACTGATATTAGTTTGTTCCGTTAGATGACAACTTAATAGAATTCAACGGTTTGTTTCCTGATCTATTAATCGTCTCGGTAGAAAGTGCAATTGCAACTGAAAGTTCTTTGCGAAACACACGAGTTTTTATTATGCCTGCATTGATGTAAAACACAATGTGTTTTTGGTCCAGGAACTATGGTGACCATGGAGGATCTGGGCCTGGTAATTAAAAGTCAATTACTTGCCTATTATAGCGAACAATGTTCCGTCACAGTGAGTGCTAATGATACGGACTGGCAGACGAGGAGGGGGACGGACAGTGTCTCAAGTGTGCTTTTAAGTACATATGTATGTAGGTACTACACGCGGTAGGTACGAGTACCAGGTAATATTCCCATCGCTCGACCATTGTGTTGGCTGCTGCTGAATCTGTAACTGTATCTGTATCTGTATCTGTATCTGTGTGTCTCTCTATGCGTGTGTGTGTGTGTGTCTACCTGGCGCACATGTTGCTGTAATTAGCTTCTGGTCGCGTCAGTTCAAGTTCATGTTTCCTGCTCATACATGTTTTGTTTTTGTGTCTCTCTGTCTCAGGTAGACATCAATTAATTGCATATTACTACTTGAACATCCATGATTATTCTGAGATTCTCTCGCAGTCGCTTCAATGAAGCGCGATAAGAAAACGAGCTAGCGAAAAAAATTAGGTAAACAGCTTGTATTGTTCCCTCCTCCTTTATGGCCAACACATAAAAGACAATAACAACAACAACAACAACAACAACAACAACAAAATCTCTGGAAATTCGCATAGAAATAGAAAGAAAAAAAATAAAACTTCAAACAAATTAACATAATAACGTACAGAGTTATGGCTTATAATCAGTCGTGAGTCGCGACGCAGCTTTATAATTTCAGCAAATTAATATTTATGTATGCTAAGAAGGCGACACAGAGTAAGATCTGAAGAAATGTCTGCTATATGCGTCTGTCTGTGTCTATAAAGTTCGAGACAGGTTTCGGTTCAGCAGAACGTTGACATTTTAACAGAGTGCTGTAAGTTCACACGCAGTTAACAGACACTCGCTTTTAACAGTTGTGTAGGGAAAGGACACTGTACGTGAACAGAGACTGTGCAGAGCAGTGTGTGCGTGCATGCAGGCGGCGCAACGAAACGGAACTGAACTAGTTTTGGGGATATTTTCTGGGGGATTTTTTTTGCTTGGGTTGTTTTTTGAGTTAGACAAGTTGGTTTTCAAATGTCAACTTAGCTGCAATCTGCATAGATGGTTACAGAGAAATGTGCTCGATCTATCGATGTCGCGCTCGATGGCGATGTCTATGCCGATGATCGACGCCCGATGCCGATGCCGATGCCGATGCCGATGCTCGATGCTACTATGGCTGTTATCGGTGGCTGTGGAATACATTTGTGGAATAATGAATAACCATTAAAAATTGCACACTCGCATACCAATCGGCCGGATCGGAATGGAGCGCGTGAGGAGGCCTGAGGCTCGAATAACAATTAAATGGTTTGGTTAGTTTACAGCGATGAATCTGCCTGCATGCTCATGTTAAGCGTGTGTGTATGTGTATGCGTGTGTGTGTTTCTGTATGTGTATGTGACTCCGTCGGGAGTCATGCAAAAAACTTATTCACGGCGTAATTAAAGCTTGCGGATGCGGCCTTAGACTGCGGATAGACGCATTTAAAAAAGCGTGCGAAAACGGAATAAACGAAACGAAACGAAACAGGCTGAACATAAATAATAAAACGGCAACAAAAGATCAAGAACTCGGCGATGACGACGACGACGACGACGACGGAGAACGATGTGGATGATGATGATGACGAGGGAGAATGATGACGATGCTGACGTCAGTTGATTCTCGACTCTCGACTACCGGCGAATTGTAATTACACTCGGCTATCGCACGGCTCTACCTATTTGCAAAGCACCTGCCTGTCTGGTTGCCTAGCCCATATGCTTCACCTCCTCCTTCCCCATTCCCCATTCCTCTTGCCATCGAGCTTGCTAAGCTTCCCATTTGGCTGTGTACCTAGAATTTTCGGTATGTGCTCGAGGCGCACGTGTCGCACGAGCTCCATTGGGATAGGCGAGAACACACACACACGAACACACACACACACACTCATATACATACATACATATATATGTATATCTAGTATGTATAGTCAGTATAATGCGGACGACGATATTGTTATTACTGATATTTAATTGCGGTTTTGTGGCCGACGATCTCTAGCTTGGATTCACTGTGGGTTTTCTCCACCAACCCCCCAGCCCCCCTCGACAATTGCATGGTATTGCACAGAGTTCTCTTCTAACTAAATTATAAGCAGGGAATTTGTTATTCAAGCTGCACTCACACACACACACACACACACACACACACACACTCGCACACAAGTGGGAATTGAGCCGCGCATCCAAAACGGGAATATTATGGCCCATTTTCTGCATTTTCGCCAATGTTTTATCTGTCGCTCGTCTATTTTGTGCTGCTTGTTATTATTTTCATTTCGTTTTTGGAGCTGACACACGTCGCACAACGGCATTATTATTATTATTTTTATTATTATTATCGAAAATCAGAAAATCCGAAGAAGAAACATCGAAAAAAAAAAACTATTATTTATTATTCCAAGTGGCCGTCGAAAATGAACGTTTGCTACACATTTCGTTGATGTTGTTTTTCGATTCGTTCGTTGTTTTGCATAAAATTAGCCACTTTACATTTTGTGTCTCATTTTCTTGGTTTTTTCTATTTATTTCATTTTCGATTTTTCGCTCGTTGGCATTGCCCAATTACACAGAAATCGTTGAAAAATAACATCGCAAGTAGACGACGACGGCAACGACGACGAATCTGCATTATCCGTGTGCACACAATACAGATTGGACCTTAAGTGGATACGTTTTGGCATGTGCCACAAATAAATAAATAACAACAAACACAAATATCGCGAATGCAGAAAACCCAACACGAAACAACAACAACTACATATATACTGTACAATATACATATACATATACATACATATGTATATGGTATGTCTGTGCATATAGAAAATAACAGCAAAGCAATCGTTTGAAAAAGCAAAAGTTTTCAGTTTTGTTGACTCGAGGCTGCCCTTTACAACGGCCACCTAGTCGGGGAATTGGGGAATGGACGCGCTCAATCTGACTTTCAAAAAATAAAATAAAAGAACAAAAACAAAAAATGTATATATACATATACAAAATATGAAAAAACCCTCGACGTTGTAGATAATGTACTAACGCAGACATTGAGCACTTATTGCAACTTTGCTGCATAAATATCGAATGCACTTTAACTGCATAAATAAATGTAATAAGTTAAAGAAATAAACCAAATATTAAATTGGAAACATCTTTAAACTATTCTGAAAACTTCTACTTGATTTATAATGTTCTAGATCGTTTTTCTTTTGTTAAGATTATGTCGAGAAACACAATTACGCAGGATTTGCTTAGATAATGAGCGAATCTTTTGGCACAAACACTTTACTTAGTTGGACAGTGTAAACGGTCGTCGTCGTCGTTATGACGAAGGTTCGTTTCGGTTTTGGGGTTTATTGTTGGTTTATTTGCTGTTGTTGTTGTTGTTGTTTTCCTTTATTGGCTGGCAAATATATTTGCCATGCATTCGAAATTTGTTTTGCGCTTTGTTTAGTTTCTTCTTTGGCTCTTTTACATACGTTTTACATTTATTTTGGTTATTTCGCTGGGTCTTTTTAATTTCGGTTTTAGATTTGCTTATTGTTTTTGAGGATTTTTGCTTTATATGGTGTATTATATGCTATTTGGATTCCATCTTTGGTATTTGTGGCTTGTTTTTTACTCTTTTTTTTCTTAAGATTTTGTAAATTGGCGCGTAACGATTTGAGCACTGGGTACGTTCAGTAGAAAATAAAGAAGGGAGACAGGGGACAGAGGTTTTAGGATACGAAGAATAGTAGAAGAAGGAGCAGGATAAGAATTGTTAGAAGATAAAACACTCACACTATTCACACAAAACAATTCGCCGACAGATCCTGAGTTCCTTTCGATTCGTGTTCGTTCGTTAATCTTAAACTTTTCTTTTTTTAGGGATTTTACTAGATTTTGATTTTATTAAGTATTTTTTGTTGTTTTTGGGTTTTCTGGTCGCGACCCTCTGCTGGCCAAGTGTCCGACTGCCTGCTTGCCTCGCTATACAATGCCAAGAAACGGCGACAACGTGCGAATTTTAAACGAAAAAACACTTTCTAGCTAATTGGAGTGATTAGTTCCCGGCGTCGCAGTCGCCGTTAACGCGCTGCGTCAACGGCTGCAGTCGTTGCCTATTGCTGTTGTTGCTGCTGTTGTTGTTGTTGTTGTTGTTGTTGCGTAAAGCAAGGGTCCAAGAGAGCCAAGAGATATATGGACAAGGTTATCTATCTGGGCATTAGGTGGAAGTAAGCTATCAACAGCGGCTAACTGTAAATAATCAAGAGCTCTGCTCGGCCGTGATTCGACGCCGCCGCCGCCGACGCCTGCTACGACCAGAAATTTGCCGGCCATAAAAGCCGAAGAAGGCAGCAGCTGCGTGCCCACTCGAGAGATAAGCGGCAAATACGGACACGAGTCAGTACGAAGCATCTCTCTCCCTCTCCCTTTCTCTCTGTCTCTCTCTCTCTCACTCCACTAAACTCGGGGAGTCTCTGGAATAATCGCACAACTGGGCTGAGCTATGGTCGTGTGCCGACCTCTGTACGCAATGTGTGTAAGTGTGTGTGAGTGATGTTCAGGTGATCGTGACACGAACACGCATTGATATTTTATAGTAGATTTTCTAAATATGCAACACAGCTGCACATGGTGTGTCGTGCCTAATAGTTTTCAGAGATCTCATGATATATATCATACATTTATGCATACATTATAGATCTGTACAAATATTTAGCTAGACAACGCATACGATAGTTTTGTGTGCTCATCTCTAAGCGAACTCTTCGAATTCGGACAGTTGGAGCGATAAGATTGCCGGCCTGTCTCGGTCTTCAAGAGTCCAAGTATCTAATGGCTATTTATTGTCAATTGCCACCCATAAATTCTAATTAATAAGCACACGGGCACTCTGCGAAAGCCTCTAAAACAAATCTGAAAAAAACGAAACTATTGAAAAGGGGCGTAGAGGGGCAGGTTGCTGGGTATTATGGAAAGCTCATCTGACTTTGTGTGTGATGTGGCATGGCAACGTTATCGAGGCCCACTACATTGCCACCAGCTGACCATTTTGGCCAGTTATTAGCGCGTGATTATGCGCTGTGATTCGTGATTTTGTCACAGATCATAAATATTATTATGATTAAGCAAAGTTATTGGGAAGTCAGGCGCTTCTGCGCTTGTGATTTCTTTCTTTCGATTTTCGATTGATGATACCTCCTTTGGTTTCTATTTCGTTATTCACTTGATGACTAACAGGTGTTTGTAAGTGTTCAAGGGTGTGTGGAGGGTGGGGGGGGGGGGGTTGGGAGAGGTACTTAACATACGTAGTGCTAGCTGTACTTCAGGTGCCACTTGACTGTCCATCGAGTGTCTGTTCTAATGAAGGAGTCAATACTTTGTATTCATTTGAGATGCGGTGGCAACCCTACAGTCACAGATGCAGACAGAGATGGAGATAATAAGAGAGAGAGAGAGGCGCAAGAGTTGAAGGGCAGCGTACTTAGCTCGTTTATAGACGAGCAGGGTACGGGGAGGGGGAAGAGACTGTTCACAAGAGTCATTGTTCATCTGTTGATTTGAAGTGCGCCTGAAGATGGCGCTCGAGTGGCGAGTGGGGGAGGGCAACAACCCTTGGTTAGGAGCCAAGATTAATAGCTGGCAGCTCATTGGCAGCTCGTTGGCAGCGGTAGCTCGTTGCTGCATTGCGCAAAGACGCGTGTTGACCCAGTTAGCGACGTGCGATTGGCATTGATTTTTGCGCCGAGATCAAACGAGGAGCAGCAACACAACAAAATGGCGGCCATTCACCGCGGCACCGCAGCACCAATGCTGCTTGCTATGCGTAAAGTTGCTCTTTGCGGCTGCAAAGCTGCTTGCTATGCGCAGAATTCGAAATGTCCCTTTTGTCAAAATCCTTTTGCAAGGAATTTCTTTACAATGAAACGGTTCGTTTCCCAGGACACGATCCCATTTGCGTCCAGGATGTGTCTGATCAAAGTGCATTCACGTCAATTGCATTACCGCGAAATTCAAATTCAAATTTCAAAACAGACAGTCCGCTTATCGCGCTTTATTTTATAGCCCCGACACGTTGTTGTCCCGCCGAAGGCTAAGGCAAAAACGATAAGCCATCGCCAGAAACTGAAGAGGTTCTTCAAGTTGAAAAACCGAATCATAAAAAATAATCAACAATCAAAAAAAAGCAAGAAAAAAGAACTAATAGAAAAATCGAAAATTAATATAAATTTAATTCGAAAAGCCAAAAATGGTGATTCTCTATAAAGCGGAAATGGGCCGACGGCAATTATGTGTTAATTATTATCGCTAGTCAAGAGTGCCGGGCAATCGAATTGCGGCTAATTGCGGTAATCAACTTGAGATTAACTTGAGATTTACTTGAGATTTACTTGAGATTAATGCCGCCATCAAGTCTTGCAGCGCACCTCGTTGAACTTGAACTCTCCCTGGCGTCGCCTAGGGAGCATTAACTGCCTATAAATAGCAATATAGATATTAAACTGCCCATTCAGAGGGCAATAGCAGCGACTGTGGCAGCTGCCTCTGCCTCTGCCTGAATGACACCTGTACTCGCAATGCAGCTATATATACGTTATAGCTACCTTTATGGGATATATATAATACATGTAGTATGCCAGATATGCTATTCATATTACCCTATCCTATCTATAGTATATCGTGTGTGGCTTCAATTTCAATAAATCCGCTAAAACACGCCGCGAATCGTGTTTGTCGCCGTTTTTGCTGGTCACGTGTATTCCGACTTCTTCTTCGACGGCTCTGAGGTGAGGTGCCTATGTCTGCGAGGTGCCCATGTCTCTCTCTCTGTGTGTGTGTGTGTGTGTGTCTGTTAAGTGGACTTGGGTACTGGTTTTGCGTCCAGGCATTTGACTATTTTTAGCCAACATTTTTAGCTGCTGATTTCATTTCATTAAGCCCGATACTTCACATTCCCCTGCTGCTGTTTGCTGTGGCATATTTATTTGATTGTATTGAATTTTTAATTAAAACAACAAGAGAGGAGAACGATCGCAGCAGTGACAATCAATAATATATACATATGGTATGTGTATGTTGCCCACATTACGTATACGTAATACGTTTGTTTTAGCACCAACTGCTTTGCGGGCAAAGTGGTGCCATAATTATGGCAGCCAGCTACCCCTGACGGTACTCCTCGAATGGACAAAGTTACTACTTGTCTCGATTTATAGCAAAGTTCATAGTATTTTTGGGGGAAAAAAACCCCGGTGAGGCAATCGATGAGCTGCTTACAAAAAAATAAAACTACTGTAGGTATTGCTATATTTACAGCTATCTGCGCGACGTGTTGATTGCGCGGAGTGACCGACATTTATGGCAAATAGTACTATAAAGTATTTAACATTATTTTGTTGGTATATTTTGAGGGTATTTTGTGGGCTCGCTGAACCGGAATGTGTAAAAAAGTGAAGTGCAGCCATAAATCTGGAGTTGCTTTCGCGCTTATCGGAGAAAATGGCTACGATAAGCGAGCGATTTACAGCGGAACGTGGCGAGCTAATCTTTATAGCAGGGCATTATAGCGAAATCAATCAATTTAAATTTGATTAAGCTGTGATTTCAGTGTCCGCAGCATGCGCCATAAAAACACTACGTAATACACACACACACAGGTAGTATAGTATGTGTGTGTATGTGTGTGTGTGTGTGTGTGTGTGTGTGTGTGGTTTATGGCTCAAAAGTCACGCGAAGTACTCGACACAAAGAACGAGGACGGAGGCAAATCGACGCAGCTGGAAAAGCCAAGCTGCCCCGACTCGCATGCCATATATCGCACAAATCATATATCACACACACACACCTACACACACCTACACACACACACACACACACACGTTATGTAAGTAAGCGAGTGATAAATAAATAATAAAAAAATCATTGTTATTAATACGATTATTGTGTGCACAGTTGCGTGTTAATTTTCTGTGATTTTCGTCAAGTGAATTTTGTTTTTCATTATATTTCCCCCTATTCTTTGCGCCCCACTGTGTCTGTGTGTGTGCCTGTGTGTGTGTGAGTGTGTGTATGTGGTTTTTTCAATTTGTTAGCACAATGCAAATGGCTCACATCCAAAGCGACCAAGCAGCCTCAACCCTACACCCTACACCCTACCCCCTACCCCCTGTCCACACAGTGTGTGTTAAGTAGGGGGAGAGGGAAGAGTGAGAGAGTGTGAGAGAGAGAGGGGGATAGGAACTGGGGGTAGCTTGTTAAGTTTCAATGGCGATCTAAGTCTGATTAACTATTATTAGAGTTCGCTGTGTGTGTGTGTTTTGTTTGTTTGTTTGGTATACTCAGATTCTCTCCAAGTGCCATCCCCCCTTCCCCCTACCACCGTGGCACCCTCTGCACACCCGCTGGCGTCTGGCCGATGGCCAAATCTATTTGCGGCTCGAATTGTCGCATTTGCAGCCAATGGGCCGAGAGTCGAATAATTAACTACGACTGCGAATTGTTGTTAATAATTAAACGGACAAGGCAGAGATGGGCAGAGGGAAGGAGCGGGTGCAAGGCTGGGGATGATAAACAACAATAACTTCATTTGTTTCTCGCACGGTTCAATTGTTATTAACCAATTATTATAAATATAATGCTGTTGTTGCTGTTGTTGTTGTTTTAGGTTCAGTCAACTCTTTCTCCTTCGATAGTTCATAATTTACCCGTTTTGTTTAGAGAGAGAAGACTCTACGCGATAAACTATATATACTATATATACTGTATATATATTTGCCAGTGGATCTGGCGATCTGCTGTGAACTTGCACCTGAATTAACTGTCAGACTTGCGCCAAGCAAGAAGAATTTCTAGTTCAATCTCAAAGTTCCCAAAATGAAAAAATTCGTTTTTTCCTTTTCCTCTTCGTCGCATCTTCTTCTTCTTCCTCTTCCTCTTCCTCTTCCTCTTGTTGTTGTTGTTGTTGTTCTCTTCATTCTATCTCGTACTTGCATTCCTCAATGATTTTTCGTCAACAAGGCGTCGACAAAAACAAGTAGAGTGTGCAGCAATTGGCAGCGGGCATGAGTGACGCAGGGTTACCCTGTAAACTGTAAACTACGGCATATTCGACAGATGTTGCCGAGCCAATTTCTTTGGGGCAGAGACTTGAAGGAACGTGCCCCACTCTATGCTATAGATCTACCCCCGTGCAGCAGCACAGTACAGGGTATTCGTGTCGTTTCGTTTGGCGCACAGCCAGTGCCCAGTGTAGGGCAGATTGCGCATACGCGCTGTGTGCCGAAGGAGGCGGAAATCGAGGTGAATGCTCAATGAAGACGCTGCCAATGTGTGCGTGTGTGTGTGTGTGTGTGTGCGAGAGAGTGTGTGCAGGGTAGACGTGTCAATGCAGGGTATATACGTGCAACAAACCTCTTGGCTGCCAGTTTTCTCTTTTCTCTTCCGTTTGCCACTTTCTCTCTCTTTCTCACACGCTGTCGCTCTCTGTAACAGTCTGCACTGGTATCACACATACGCACCGTGTGCGCCCGCCTCGAATTCGCCGTGTTCTGTCCGTGTGTGTCTGTCGCCTAAGTGCGATGCGACGCCGTCTGGGGCCAACTGCTTGCCACAGCGCTAACTGAACGAATGAAATTTGTTTTTGTTGCACTTGTTTGTTGAATGCATCGCCAGACCAGACAGACAGACAGACAGACAGACAGAACGACGATCGACCGATCGACCGATAGACCGACTAACTGCTCGCCTGTCTTCTCACCCCTCTCTCTCTCTCTCTAGCTATCCCCCCACTCCCGCTCTCCCGCTCTCCCGCTCTATCTCTATGTCTGTCTCGCTTGCTGTGTGTGTGCTGCTGCGACCGCCTTCGTGGACGCGACCGCGACCGTGGCCGAGACCGAGACCGAGACCTTCATTGTCGATCGAGAATGCAATTAGTGGCAACATCAACAGCAACAACAACAGCAACAACAACAGCGACAGCAACAACTCCAGCCAGTTCTCAACAAACCTGACTCAGTCGCCTCCATTGCCTTCGTCTCTCGATTGCGAATCGATCTCTTTGTTTTTCTTATAATATTGCAGGCCCCCCTTTTTTTTATTTAATTTTATTAGCCTAGCAAGCTGTCTGCCCCCTCTCTCTCCCCCTCTCCCCATCTCCCCCTCTCTCCATCTGCCTGTTACTGTCTGTGTTTGCTTTTTATCTGCCATAATAGTTTCCGCTTTTGGCGCACAATTTTAACTTATATTTGTTAGTTAGTTTGTGTTTCTTCTGTTTTTAGTTGCTGTGTAGTTGTTTTATTATCGTCGTTTCTGTTTTGAGTGCGAGAGAGATAGTGTGTGCGTGAGCGATAGAGAGAGAGTTAGAGAGTGAGAGGGGGAATAATTACTTATATAGCATATTATTTATGAGGAAAACCGTGACAAGTGCGCCGCATGTTTTATAATTATTATTTCAGCCTCAGTTTTCTTTGCTTAGCCCATTTTTTGCTGCTCTGCTAGTTCATCTCCCCCCGCCTGCCTCCTCTCTCTCTCCCTCTCTCTCTCTCTCTCTGTCTCACTCGCTTTCGTATTTATCTTTTCGGTGTCTTTTTTTTGCGCCAAGGTTTACACTTCATTTGACTTTCGGTCTGGCTTTGAGTGAGCGAAAAATTTGTCGTTTTTTTATTGTTTTCTTCTTCTATCTTTGCTTCCTTCTCTTGCGCTTCCTCTTCCACTGGTTCCACTGCTTTCGCGCCTATTCTATTCTATTTGCTCAGTTGGCACACTCGCCTCAACATGATCTCTGTCACGGCAATTCGCCGCGTCACTCAAAAGGCTCCACCTGTCCGCCTCGATCGCTTTCAATCGCCTCATCCGGGATTTGTCCATTTTTAGAGTTTCGCCTTTTGCGTCGCAGCATTTTGTGCGTTGTTTCATTTGTTTGGTCTCTACCTCCCTTTGTTCTTGCCTCTTTCGGTTTTTTATTTCTCTATCCATTAAGTGTTTGTCAGCCTCAGCCTCAGCCCTACCCTCCCCCTGCCTCTTTCCGCCACCCCATTAGCTTTGATTTCAATTGATTTTTGAAGTTGGCTTTTTTTTTTGTCGATGTTTTGTTTCCCTCGATTATTTTTGTGCTCTCTCATCGGTGTCTCATTTGTTACAACTGTCAGATCTATGATGCTAATGAGCGACAATCCTCCCCTCCCCTCCCCTTCCCCACCCCCTCTTTTCTAAATGAGTTGTGAGCTCAAGTTGAGAAATTCCTAATTCGGCTCAAGCCTTTTTTTGTGCTCTCCCAGCCTCGTTGTCAGCAAAAAATGAGCTTAAAATAACTGATAAAATAATCCCGAATTATGAAAATAATAACAACAAATAAGGGGGGCGTGCAGGGGAGAGTGGGGAGAGTGGGAGGGGGGTGTATTATGGCAGTAACTGCTGTTTATTGCGTTGCCAACTTTGGCTGAAATAGCAAATAAACTATCGCAAGTGGCGATAGTAGGGCGATAGTAAGGCAAGTAACTGCAGATGGGTCTGTTTAGCAAGGCCCAAAGCGAGAGGGGGGAGGGGTGGAGAGTGTGCGATGGACAGTGAGGGAAAAAAGATAGTGAGGAGCACATTGAGCCACTTCAGTTTCAGCTTATCGATAGCTTGTGCACGTGACTCTACTATCGATAGCTCAATTGTGAGCATATTCTTGCACTATCTTTGTTCTTTCTTGGTCTTGTTTCTCTCTCGTATTTCTTTTTCGGGAACTGCACTTGAAAGTGCTCTTGTTCTTGTTGCCATAGCCCCTGGAAATGGTCTTTATAGCCCGATCTGTCAGCAATTGTCAACATGCCTCGTCTCTGTGAATAACATATTGAATTATTTGCCATGCTAGTCAGCTAGAGATTCTAGCCAGTGTGCTGGTGTACCTAGCTATTGCCTGCCAACTTGGCTCTATTTCTAGCTTCTATTCTGGCAGTAATTGCAGCAGTTTCAGGCTTCAGTCTTGGCTCGAAATCTGACTCGATGCAAGTTTGGCTATCACTGATGTTCTAGCTTGAGTTTTATATGTATTTGTGTGTGTGCAACTTTCGCTAGTTTTGCCTCTATTTATGGCTATATTACTGGCTATAATTCTGTCTGTAATTATCAGTGAAATTCCAGCTGCACTACAGGCTAAAGTTCTCACTAAAAGGCAGCTAAAGCTCCAGCTGAATTGTTGGCTTCATTACTCGCTCCAGTTCCGGCTATATGCCTAGAAAAAAGCCTTTGGCTCGTAGCCTCATATCTGCCGCTAAAGCTAAAATCTTCATCAACCTGACGTGGCAATTGCCACAGACTTTGGCCGTTGCTGCTTATCTCTTCCTAAATTATTTGGCCATAAATAACAATAAAGTTTTTGGCCGCTTATCAGCAATAGCAGCAGCAGCAGCAGCAGCAGCAGCAGCAACAGTCGCTGTCGCAGCAGCAACCTCATCATTGTTATCAACGCTCTTCATCATCGTCATCAATATCAACAAATGATGCGCACATCTTTATCTCCATCTCCCTCTCCATCTCTATCTCCATCTCCATCTCCCTCTCTATCTCCATCTCTCGCTCTCCCTTAGCGACTTCATTTTGTTCATGAACATTTTCATTATCAGGCCGCAGTGAAAGCCGAGCGAAACTTTTCCAGATTTCCAACTGGAAATTTACCGAGCTACCATAAAAATGTTTTTCCGGCGCCTTGAATTCCATTCTAAGGTCGTTTCATTCATGTTGCGTGGCGTGGAGGGGGGAGGGAGAAGGGAGGGCTGCAGATGGGGTGTAGTGGGGAAGGGCGGAGCGGGCTTATTACAAAGAAAACAAAGCGAGAAACAACAAAACAAGTTTCCGATCCGATTCGAAGTCGAAACGATCAGGGCTGTTGATCATGTTTTGTTTTCGTCTTGTTTCTTTTTATTTTCTTGTTGTTTTTGTGTGGCTTATGCAATGCGTTGTGGAGAATCCCCAGCTGCAGTAGCAGCAGCAGCAGCAGCAAGACTCAGCTTAGTGTACACTGAACCACAGAGTCAAGTGAGTCAATTAGTCGGTTATTTATAGGGTATTGCAGGTGCTGTATATTGTTTGTTTAAAGCGTATAGATGGAGTAATCAATTAAGAGTTACATGTGCAGTAATTGTAGGGTATATATGGGGTATACATTGTGTATTTATAGGCTATACAAATTAAATATATAGGGTATAGGTGAGGTATGCTTTAAATTAAAGAAAACCAACTAAAGCAAAGTCGAGCAATGGGACTTGCGGGGTATATGGTAAGCTGTGCATACAGCGTATATTTAGGCTGTTTATATAGAGAAAGAGAGAGAGAAAGAGGTATAAAAAGAGAGGGAGAGAGTGAGAGTGATGGAGAGAGTATATAAATATTAAATAAGGCATATTAATGGGGTATTCATATGATATTTATAGGGTATAGGTGCCATATTCGTATACGATATACATATGTTGACTGAAAGTAGGGTATGTTTTAGTGCATATACACATATACAGCACATAGTAAGTACAAGGTATTCATGCACACACTAAGCCGATTTATAGCGTATTTATGGCACATTCTTAGGTTATAGTGCGCACATATCGCCCAAATCAAAGTTGAGTCTAGTCTATAGTTTGTGTATTCATGGAGTATGTGATTAAGGCATAGATTAGTCACATCTCTCTCTCTCTCTCTCTCTGCTGTGCGCATACTTTTGTTGGGCAGTGTTTAGTGTGTGCCCGAATATGCAAATCAGTCTGCCTAATGATCCCCGAAGCTGATTTCTTTTTTTATATCTTCGTTTCGTCGCGTCTCTTCAACTTGTTGTTATCGCTCTTGTTGTTGTTGCTGTTGCTGTTATCGTTGTCTGTTCATCTGCCTCACAGTGCCCGCTGTCAATGTGTGTGTGTGTGTGTGCTGCTACTTTTGACTTTAATGAAGTGATAACTGGCAGCTTCAACTAGCAGCGGCAAATGAAGTTGCCTCTGCTGCCGGCTCGCTCTAGTTTCACTTGTTGTTGCTGCTGCCTTGTTAATTTCAAGTGCACATAAATTATTTGCAAATTGTATTATCGGACAGCAGACCAAATATTTGTGCGCTTGTTTGGCACCTGCCGTACGACGACGACGCACATGGCGTATGAGTAATAAAGTCAATCTGCTTCAGCCACAGCAGCCTCAGCCGGCGGACGCGTTGTGCAAACGATCGCAGCGATAACAAGCACAGCAAGCAGACGGAGAGACAGACGCACTGACGGACAGCAAAAATTATGAACAACAACAACAGCAGCAGCAGCAGCAGCAGCAGCAGCAGCAGCAGCAGCAGCAACAACAAGAACAACAACAACAACATCAGCAACACGTCATCACGGCTGTAAGGAGTCGTCACGTCGTTGCCTTTTGTTGAATTATCGTTGCAAAAGTTGCGCAAAATGTGCACGAAAAATTAATAACAAACACAGGCAACAACAACAGCAACAACAGCAACATCAACAACAACAGCAACAACAACAACAACAAGCGAGCGCAGTTTTATTGCAGCGCAAAGAAACAAAAAAAAAGCAAAAAAAAACAGCGAAAGTTGCAAAAACAAAATGTCAAGATAATAAAATGCAAAAGGATGCGATGTCGTGCATGTCTGTGCATGTCTGTGCATGCGCTTTGCTAATTAACTGTTTAATTGAATTGGGCAATGAAGGAGGGAGAGCAAGACAAGCAACACGACTTGTGGTATACCCTGCAAGAGATCACATTGACAGCATGCGCCATAAAGGTAATTGCAGGCATTATAGATGCTATAATTCCATCTCAAATGCAGTTAGGGTATATTCTAGTCGTGCAAACCACGCGTTGCCAAAATTATGGCACATGCATCTATTCGATCTCGCGTAATTCGACAATTTCGAAAGCGCAAAAGGCGCAAACGGAACGGAACGAGACGAGAAGAAGACGAAATGAAGCGAACACAAAAGGGAAAAAGGAATAAACAGAAAATTGCGAAATCGAAAACCGAAAATTGGAAATTGAAAAATGGAAAACGGATTATTTATGGGACATGTGGCTGTTTGAGAATTGGCAGCCGTCAAATATTTGACGCATCCTGATAAATTATGGCAGGCATGCCATAATATTCAGTTAGGTCGGAAATGCTTTATTCGCATTTAAATATCGGTAAAATCCAGAATTGATAATCTGTTGTAAGGAAGTGTCAAAATTGTCTGAAAACTATCCATATATAACTTGCCATAATGATGAGTGGATCAAATACAATTTATGGCATGTTTAATTCAACTAAGTGGGTGTACTTCAAATATTTATTTGTTTCTATAAACAACTGAAAAAAGGGTTACTTCTATATTATCTGAGCTGTCAATAAACCACTTACTATAAAGCAAAGCGCAATTTATGCCAGACCTTTAAAAGCGCGTAAAAATATTAACTGAAAATGTCTGAAACTATTGGAAATTTCCATCTGACAAATAATCCTCATGCCATAAAAATTATGGCAAGCTAGAAAGTGTTGAAATTGCATAATGTGATTGTGAAATGTAGGAAATGTTTGGTATATATGTATATAGTATATAGGAAACAAAGTCGATAAGTAACTGGCTATAAACCAGCGTACATCATGCGAAGTTTATGGCACAGACTTGAAAACTGTTTAAGATATGCCGTAGTACTATAAAGATCTGCTTGGAGATCATGTGTTATGGCACTTCTGGCCCGAAGTATGCTATAAAATATTGGGCCAACGAGCTGGAAAAGTGTTTTTTCATTTATTTCCCACATTTGTCTCGCTCGACTCTCGACTCTCGAAGGCGGAGCCTCTCGCCTTGCCCCTCCCTTGTCACAGACACCGTTAGAATTAACTGCGTTTACTGCACTTTTATGCAATATGCGCTGCCGCCGTCGCAGTCGCTGCCGTCGTCGCAGTCGCTGTCGACGCAGTTGCTATAAATAATGAAAAATTTTGCCAGTTTGTTTGCCTCCTGCTGTGCGTGTGTGTGTGTGTGTGCGGAAGTGCATTGATTTTCCACTCAAGTGGGCACTCGACGTTGACGTCGCTGCCCGCTGCCCGCTGCCCGCTGCCTGCGTCGCTGCCCACCAGTTACAGTCAGTTGAAATAATTTTCTCACCTTTTTGTCGCTCACCAAAAAATTTTAATTAATTTGTTGTTTTTGTTGCTGTTGCTGTTGCTGTTGCTGCATTTACAACATTTAATTAGAACTTTGCTTTCGCGTTTTGCAATTGATTTGTTATCGCTGCCAGCAGCGCTGCAAACTGCGCTGCAAAGCTGCGCAGCATTTATGCAAATTCGCCGCAGCAACGGAAATCCGTTCGCCTCAACTGTGAGACATTTCACGGCGAGTTGAGACTTGATGCCACTTGTTGTTGTTGTTCTTGTTGTTATTGTTGTGGAACGCATCTTCGTGCCGAAAACGTAGCTGATGCTGACGTCGCTGCTGACGTCGCTGCTGAAACGTCGTGAGGTTGGCAGTGAAAGTTTTCTATGCTTAGAGCGCAGAGGGATCAATTGCCAGCAGGCGCAGAGTAGCAGCGCAGTGGTGGGGGGAAGGGAAGGGGGAACGGGAGCATTGAAAAACTGCGCATGTGCGTTGAGCGCTTAAATAACGCGCACAGCGCGGCGGCGCATGCAGCGCGCATGCCAAAAAGGCGAACAGGCAAATGTATCCATAAGATACACGCACACACACACACACACGCACACCCGCGCACGTCACATGGCCACTTTCGGGCAATGGGCGATGAGCAGTTGCCAGCGCAGGCGACGTCGCAGTCGCAGTCAACGTCGCCTTCGTCTCGTTAATTGCAAAACAATTAAAGCGGGGCGGCAGCTGCTGCTGCTGCCTCTGCCTCTTCCTCTGTTTCTGTCTCTGCTCACTCAGCCACCCACTAGGCACTGCCTCTGTCCCTCTTTCTCACACTCCCTCCCCCTTCCCCTCCCTCGCTGCCCCTGTCCCTGCTCTAGGCTCTTGCTGAACCGACGCTAGCCTGCCAAAACCGGCAAACGATCGCTGGATCGGCTCAGCTGTCAATTAGTCTTAACGACTGTGTGCGCGCGGCAAAACTTATAACCAGAGCAGCGCAGGGCAGTAGAAGAGTGAGAGGGAGGGGGAGTGGGGCAGTGGGAGAGGGGGGGGGCACATTTTGGGCATTTGCATTTGCATTTTGTTGGGTTAGGCAATGTTTTGCTGCTGCTGCTTTTAACGACTTTGCTTATGACACACGCGCTAAACTCGGCTCGTGCGACAGCTCCACCTACCTCCCTCCCTACCTCGCTAACTCCCTCCCTGCATGCCCTCTCTGCTATCCTCGTCTGTTTTCTGTTTTCATTAGAACTGTTTGATAATACTTTGCTGGTTATTGACGGTATCTATTACTGCCGATGTTGTTTATTGTGTTTTTGCTTTTGTTCTTCCTCGCACTTGTGCGCTGTGTTTGCGGTCTTATACAGATAAATAGAGTGTCTTATACTGGGGCAAAAAACAGCTGCCAACTTGCAGCATTTCTTATTTGCCACAATCAATTCTTATACAGCCGCGCAACTCGTTTACAACTCTTATACTCATGCACAATTCATCACTCACTTAATCACTACAACTACAACTACAACTACAACTACAACTACTACTACTACTACTACTTACCGTGTTGCACAGCTCTTATACGCGCCGCCAGTCACGAGTGAAGCTCAAACAGGATGCGCCTTTACAAAAATTCACTTCCGCCTCGTCTCGTTCGATCGTATAAGACGCGCGCGCTCGTCGCTCTCTTTGATTTGATATTTGATTTCCTTTTCGATTGGATTGTCTTATAATTGAATCGATATTTATGGTATATTTTGTGTGTTGTTGTTGCTGTTGTTGTTTATACTCCTTCTTTGCGTTATGTAATGTTGCCGTTTTACCAGAGTTGTTGCCTTCTGTGTCTTTCTCTTGTTGCTGTTCTTCGGGGGGCGAGTGATTTACATTTCCGTTCTCAATTCGCAGGATTCCAAAAAAAAATTGAAAACCAAAAAAAAAAAACCGTTTCGCTAAAGTTTTTGTGGAATTTCGAACTAGTTTTGAATGTATGTTTTATGTTTTTTAATTATTATTAATTGTATTTAAATTGAGTTTATTTAATGAAGTTCAAGTTTCATTCAGTTCAGTTGCAATTGGAATTTATTGAATATTTGTATATTATTTTTTTTGAATTTTGTTGGTAACACGAGGAAACACGACCAACTCGAAAACGCACTAAAACGGTATTAAAAGCCGAGACTAAAATTAACTTTGCAAGTAATTTACAGTGCGACTTGAACGCGCCGCGCGCGACCCGAGCAGAGCCAGAGAGTGAGAGAGAGAGAGACACGACGTCGACGACGACGACACGAGAGCGCGAGAGAGCGATGGAGAGCGATGGAGAGCGAGGGAGAGCGAGGGAGAGGGAGGAGAGGTGGGAGAGCGTTGCGGAGTTCACTTCACTTTTGCACTTGTTGTTGCGGGGCGCTGCCCGACTGTGGGGTGGGAGATCGCTGCTGCTGCTGCTGCTACTGCTGCTGCGACGTCAACGTCAACGTCAACGTCCACGTCAACGGCGACTGCGACTGCGACGCTCTTGTGCTGCTCGCTGATGAGATGCGGCCAGATATAGTATGGCAGATAACTGACTGACAACGGGCCCAAAAACAGCTGCTCGTTATCGTAGCAGAGTGTCTGTGTGTGTGTGGATCGTGTCTGTGTGTGCGTGTGTGGATCGTGTCTGTGGCTCGTGTCTGTGGAGCGATGCGAGCTATCGAGCTATCGAGCTGTCGAGCGAGCGTGTTGGCGTTCGGCTTGGAAATGATGTTGGCTTAAAGCCAGCAGCTACGTAATATACGCTCAGATCCTGTTTGCACGCCGTCGCAGCTGCCGTCGACTGCGCAGCACACAGCGACGCCGACAGCGAACAGCTGAGAGACAGACAGACTGAGAGAGAGACAGAGAGAGATGGAGAGAGCGCACACTGTGAGAGCGCCCGTCACAGCTCCGTTTGGGGGGCACTCTGTGTGTGGGTGAGCGTGCCGTGCGTCGACGCTAACGTTGACGTAGACGTTGACGTTGACTGCGCAGCATCGCCGCTGCGAACTCGCTTCAAACTTGCTCGATACTGTTGTTGTGTGTGTGTGTTTTTGGGCTGCGTTTTGGCCAGCACAGCAGGGAAAGGCAAGGTGTAAGGGGCAGCGAGGAAGAGGAAAGAGCAGGAAGGGGAGGGAGGTAGGTAGGGGGGCAGTGGGAGGCCGAGGGGATTTACATATTTCAGCCAATCGCGCGAGCGGCGCTTTTCAACTTTCATTAGAAATTGCGCGGCTCAGCCACGCCCCGTCCCGCTCAGCTCAGCTCAGCTTGGCTCAGCTTTGCTCAGTTTGGTGCGTGTCTCTCGCTCAGCTGCTGCTGCTGCTATCAGCGTCGCTGTCAACGCCGCTGCCGACGTCGTTTAGCAACTTTTTATACAATAATTGGTAATAATTGCCGTTAATGAAAAACCATTTGCATGCTGCGATTGATAACTTCACCCTGCTCTGCTCAGCTCTGCCACGCCCTTCGCCCCCCCTGCCCCCCTGCCCCCGACCCTACTCCCTCCCCCCCCTTCTGCCACTGCTGCCCCCCTTTTGTTGGTTTGTGTGTCACTGTCAGTGACTCCGTCTCCATCTCCGTCTGCGTCGATTTTGTTTAATGTCGTCCAAACAAACGAGAAACAAAAGTCGCAGTCAAACAAACAACAACAACAACAAGCGAACAACAACAACAACAACAGAGCAGAAACAATGAGCAGCAACTACGACAGCAAGCTGGCCATTTTTTATTGTTTCAGCTTTTAATTTATTAATTATTTATTTATTTTCGACTTCGTCTTCGTCTTTTGTCAATTTTCGTCATCTTTTGCCGTCATCAGCAAACGTCACACGCACACACACACACACACACACACACACACAGGCACACTTATACTATATAGGTTTATGTTTATCTTTATCTTCTATCTGCAGCCCCATATCGGTTTGTCTGGCCCCGTCTGCGCGTTCTTTTTCACTTATTGCTTAATTTGACTTTGCCTAATTGCCGCCGAATTGTCACTCTTATACGACGTTGTTGCTGTCATTGTTTCCCCTCGTCTGTCAGCACTCTTATACGCTAAGCTATTTCCGTTCCTTTTCGATCTTCCGCTTTCTTTTGGGTGACTATTTTTAGGATTTTATTCGTTTTGGGACCGCATTCTGAACTCTTATACAGCTACCTTGACTTGTTCATGTGCTGCAAATGCATTAAGATCTCTTCTACCGTTCTTATACGCCTTTTGCTTGCCGCATTTTGTGTGATTCACCTAGTCTTATACGCAATCAATATAAGAGCTTTGTTCTAATTTGCTTGCATGCATGTCCGTCTTCTACCAACACTCTTATACTGCACTTTATGCGCTCGTTTGGCCTCCTGAGGAGGTGTTCTGCTTTTCGAATGCTTTCATTTTGTAATTTACAACAAAGTCTTAGACACTCTTATACAAAGTGCATTTTCACTAAGCTCTCATTCGCTTTGCATGACTGCAGTCTTATACATATGTGTTGTCTTATACAATTCAGAGGAATCCATTCAGACTGATGTTGCAAATAGTTTTCTGAAGCTGTTCGTCTTATACACATCAATATCATACACTTCACTCTTATACAAAGAGCAAGTGCAAGTGATGCTCCCTTCGTCTTATAAACATCTATACAGTCAACAACTTCTGCAACTTCTGCAACTTCTGCTGCTCTTGCAAGTCTTATACTGCTGGCCACATGCCACATGCCACATGCCACGTCGTCAGTTCAATAAACACTATTATTTACACAACAATTACATGTGTGTGTGTGTGTTCGTGTGTGTGTGTCTGTTACATCCGCAAAGGGAGCTCATCGATTAATTGTTAATTTATTTATAACACACTCGGAGCGATTCAATTTGCCGCGCGGCCTCTTCCAATTAAAGTGCGAAAAATCTGCAGAAATCTGCCCCAAGCCGCCCCAAGCCGGACAATCCCCAGATCACGTGACCATGGAACGTATACGCACAGTGGCAGCGATGGAGGCGGGTTAGAAGACTCCCCCCAGCCCTAAAACCTTGTGCCCTGCCAAGGAGAATGAAGAGAGACAGAAGGGAAGTGAAGAGAAGAGATGGAACGAAGAAGGTGCTTTGTTTGTTGCATAGTCTATCAACAGGAGCCCACGCTGCACACACGTGCGCATACTGAGCGCAGTCAGTGTTGGAGACATTAATCAAACTGACGACACGATGATCACTGTGAATTGGCAGTTCCGAAGCTGGAGCCGTGACTATTTGTCGGCCAAGATAGCATAGTATAGGATTGTATAGTATATTATATAGTATATGCATAGTATACATAGTAGTGTATACTGTATCTTATACTGCTATATATGCATACCATTTGCCCAAGTAGCGCCGCAATTAGCTCTCCACTCTCTCACTCTCTCTTTGCAAATCATTTTACGAGGCAAGCCAATTGCTCGTTAAACCCTTTCCCTCTCCCTCCCCTTTCCTCTGACCACCCTCCCCTACCGTGGAGCACAGTGCGGCAGTGCAGAGTTGCCACGACTGGCGTATACCCTGTCTGCGGTGGCGCAATCGATTGGGTATTTCCAACGGTCAGTCTAATTAATCCCAAAGTTATTATTAGCACAAGTAGTTGTTGGGGTATTCCCCTCACCGTCTCCCCTCGCCACGCCCCTTTTCGCAGAGGCAGCACAGTTAATCATACAAATCCATTTGACGGAACAAAATGTTTGTCAACTCGTCAATTTATCATTAAGCGAGCGATGATCGTTAAGGCAACGATCTCGCCCCAAAAAGTCTTTATAGCGCGACTTAGGTAACGATCTTAGCCAGCTTTATATTTGAATAATCAGTAAACGATTAGATCATTCTCGATTCTCGATTATCGACTCGATTTGTTATTCAAATGAAAACAAGGAGTTTTTTCTTAGAGTTAAATCTTATTATTATGCAGTAAACATATAGAAGAGGAGGCTCAAAGACTTCTACATTCATATTTGTATGTTCCACACATTATTAGAGCACTTATAGCAAAATAGTTATGGAAGTGGAGGCTCGAACATATCCGAAATCATATCGTACCAATATCAAATATATTGCAAGGCAACACTCATTCATTGGGATTCCGATTCCTTGTAACAATTGCAAGACTAAAGCTCTGTAAGTCTGTCAAGGTATACAAGATATGGGTACAGTTGGAACAGGACTGTCTATTTTAAAATGTCCCTTTATTCAATCAGTTATAAGCAGCCTGGAGTCATTTTTGAATGTCTATATCTTTTCATAATGAATCCATTTAATCTTAGTTTCTGCATGTCTAAAGAAATTCTACTTACCTTATATATTGGAATATATCTTTTATTCTTTTGAATATATCTACAAACTTTGAATATATCTTTTCATGACAAATACATGTTTTCTTAGTTCTTACATTTCTAACTTCTTTCTACTTCTACATATCTTACATTTTTGAATACATTTTCTCAATTTTGAATATATCTTTTCATAAACTCAATCCTAATTCTTTAATGTATAAAGAAACTTCAAGACTTTTCAATGCAGATTCTGTGGGGATCGTATTTATTCCTTATCGGAGTACACATCTTCTATGGCACCATGAAACCCATTTTGTTTCTTAACTGCCTTGTTACAGGGCATGCGTTAGTCGAGCATTGTATGCTGCGTAGCATAAGTTATAATGCTGCCTGTCAGCTTGGCTGCTTAAATCATTGTTATGGCAAATCCACGATGACAATATGGGTCAACAGCTACTACTACCATAGTGCCACCATATACTACCATATATATCCAGCTCTCGGGCCCAGTCGCTGTTGCTGGCGTCGCTGTCGGCGCCGCAGTTGTCGCCGTTGGCGTCGCCGTCGTCTGTTTACCTTAGCACCCAACTACCGCACTTGAATTTTTAATAACCTTTTCAAGTTCACTGTTAGCATGCGACACAGCTCTGCAGGTGTGTGTGTGTATTTGTGAGTGTGTGTTGGACTGATAGCTGTGGCTGTCAGATACGATGCGCCTATCAGCTCAGCTGGCGATGGGATGCATGAGGGGGGACTGTGTGTGTTGACTTTAGCGCCAGCACCACATGCAAATGTGTGTAAGACACAGTTACGCACTCACACACTCACACACACCCTAGCAGTGACTCTGACTCACGTAATGAAAGACTTGAGTAGCTTTTCCATGGAACGTATCGCCTTTTGGTCCAATTAAAAAATTATTTCATCATCTTTTTCAACTCGCCTCATTTCGTTTCGTTTTACTTGGATTCAATTCGTTTTGTTTCGTTTTGTTTTGTTTTGTTCCAATTGGGGGTGCAATATCATTGCTGATCTCCGCTTCATCTGCCTTTTTTTTGTTGTTTTCGAAAATACATAATAAAATTATTAAAACGATTATTGCCTGCGGTGTTGCAATAATTCGATCAGCTAATCAGCAAGAAGAACATCGCAGAGAACACAAGAGAAGAACAGGGAAGAGAAGAGAGGAGAAGAGGAGACAGAAACAATCGCCCAATTAACACTTGGACAAGCTCCTCCCCCAGGGCAGTCAAGCTGACTCTGTCGGGTCGGGGGCAACCGCTGTGCGGCAGAAATTGTCGGTTTGCAGCGGTTGTCCTTGTCCATGGAAAGTCATAGAAAAGCTGCGCAAAAAACAATGAGACACAGCCAGCTCAGCTGAGCACAGTGCGAGCGATGTGTGAATTGAAAGACAGACGACCAGACAGCCAGGCAGCCAGACAGCTGGACAGACGTCAAGCGAACAGAGCAACTGGAAGGGGTGCACTTTCAAGCGAATACCACAGCCTATACAATTGCACGTATAAGACCTGATTGGGATAGGTGATAAGGGCAAGTGCCTGGAATTATGTCTGATATTATGGTCAGTACTCTGCCCGATATTATGATTATTACTCTTAAAGTTTCTCAATTCCAGAAGTCGTTAATGAACTGGAAAGTTCTTTTTTTGTTTATTTAATATATAAAATGATAAGTACTAAGAATAGATAGTGATAGTTAAATTTGGCTATGACAAGAGTTTCAGACGGATGACTAACACCTCAATATTCGTAGAATAACTTAAACAAACTACCTTATCATGGTGCAGCTTCAGTTGTTTATGATGTGCGGGATTGCCAGCAATATGGCAATATATATAGGTACACAGGTAGAGAAGATTTCATGCATGGCAAGAATAGCCAAAAGAAAAGAAAAGCTAAGCCAGTTCAGCTCGCAAAGATACTGTGCAAATATTTGGGCCTCACTTATCAAATGGTGGAGACAACTGAGTCTTATAGATCGTATATCGTTAGCAAATAGAAAACACCATTGATCATCAGATCGACTTTGAGCTCATTAACAGATCTTCGCACTGTTGTCTGTTCCAATCTTGCTGCCCTATATGGCCAAGCTCAGTACATGCTAGAGCCAAGTGGAGTCAAGCCAAGCCAAGCCCTGGCCAGGCAACGGTAAACGAGTCCAGAACAAGCCAAGTCGATTGCTGGACAGTGGGATAGTTGGACAAGTGGACAAGTGGACAAGTGGACAAGTGGGAGCGTATTGCTATCAGGGCGCGTATCGTGTCGGTCCGCTTTGAGTCATTAGTCAGGCGAATTGGAGCCATCAATCTTTCAATTGCTGTGCTGACTGTGGCGCTGGCTTTGGCTATGGCTTTGGGCTGTACCTAGGCTGGGATAGCGCCAGCTCCACCGAGCACCCGATTTGAAAACCGGCAAAGCGAGCGACGCCGTTTGGCAGCGCTGCCAAAACAGCTTGAAACCGCTTTCTGCCGGTTCGAACTAGAATCGGCAATACGCGACCGAAGCCAAGACAAGCCAAGCCAAGCCAAGCGCACGAAAATCGCCATTCTGGTGGAGCTGGAGCTGGAGCTGAAGCTGGAGCTGAAGCTGAAGATCAAGCTGACAAAGAGAGCTGCACGAGGTGCGCTTTAAGTGGACATCGAGTTGGATGCGCCCAGTTAACGCTATCGAAAGTTAACTTAATTCCTTTGAAAACATGCTATATATCGCATCGCAATGCATCGTATCGTATCGTATCGTATATATACGATATACGATATACGATATAGGATATACTGCATTTACTGTCAGCTTCGGCCACTTGGCGTAACTCATACGCAGCGTGTTCCGAATGGAGGTTAAAAGCCAGCACTGTGCGGGCTCTATAAATAAATCTTAAGCTGCACAGCCTGTTTTGGCCTACCATGCGAAGCAAGACGCTGCACGATGCGACACGATACAACACGATGCGACACGATGCGCCGCTCTGCAGTTGCATACGAAAACGAATTAAAATGAAGCGAAATATTTCCACATAATTTTCGATCATATTAAAAATTCTGTTGCTGTTGTTGTCTGTTTGTCTCGATGGTCAAGGACGTGCATTAACCGGGCGCCAATGGGTGGCAATGCCATGACAAGGCAATTGAAACAATCGAAAATCGAGAGAGAGATATTTATATGTATACAAAAACATATTCATTTCGATAAATAAAAAACTCTAAGAAATTCCGCACAGCGCACGCTATTTATCCGATCTATAGGCAATTTTCAGAGTACTTTGAAAACTGCATCAGTTTTAGGAGCACTAAATTTCAGTATTATATCTTTTCAATTGCGCATCTTATACGGAACATTAGAGATGCACTCGGCCGTGCCTGCTACTAACATCAATCGATCAACTAAAACCGATTGCATAAGCATATGTATATCTTGCTAGCTATATATTATAATAAAAAGAAAGAAGCAAGAAATCTGAATAATCAAGATTAATTAACAATGAAATTCAATCAAGTCCGTCTCTGTTTGATGTTCGAATATTCGACACGATTGCGGTTTCTGTGGTTACCCTCTTTGCTACTGAAAACGGAACCGTATCTGGAACTGGGCTGACTCATGCCCGACATTTGTCTGGGGATTAGCAACTGGGAATTATTAATTATCATGTATATCAATAGCCTGTATATACCAGAATAAATACCAACTGTAGTTGGTACGATAATCCGGCTAAATTTGGAAAACTTTAGAATGTTAAATATGGCATATTGAGGGGAATGCTTATATATAAGTATTCTTCTTAAAATACTTGAGTATCAGTTATTAATAGCGTTTGAGAGTTCAAATTGAATATGAGGTTTCATTTTAACTGGAAGATCACCACTAAACATCAACTATATCATTTCTACTCCCTAATAGAACCCGAAAAAGGTATCGACCTATCGTTTATGATTTACTTTTCCGCATACTTGTTATATTTATCAGAACCCTGATATCTATACTAAAAAAATATAAATAAATTGTTCAGTTTTTCTACTGCGCTGGCGACATTGAATCGGACAGTATTACAACAACAACAATAACAATAACAATAATATTTGCAATGATATCGCAAACACAATTGAGTGCGACTGCGAGTGCGACACCTTGATGGGGGACAGGCCCAAAGGCTTTTCGGTTGGGCCTGGGCCGGGTTTGGGAACCTGAATTTGCGATGGGATTCGATTTCAGATTCGGAATCGAAGTCGGACTTGGGCACGGATCCGGCGACTAATGGGACGTGATTGCATACTGAATGAATGATCATAAAATGCAATCAACTGGGCCAGGTGCGAAAAGGCTCGCGAAGCGATGCAAATGCTTACAACAACAACAACAACAACAACTACAACAGCGACAGAAGCAACAACAATAATAACAATAACATCATCATTTCGATTTTTTTATGATCGGGCACAAAACAAGCCACCGACGGCCTTGCGCAAAAGCAACAACAACAGCAGCAGAAAGAAAAAAAAAACTGATTGTTGGCTCGTAAAAATATAAAAAAAAATCAACAACAAATATAAAATAAAAAGACAGAAACTCCATAACCAAAAACCGAAAACTGAAAAACTGCAAAAACTCAATTGGAATCGCGTCGAACAAAAGATTGCGGACAAGGCGCGACATTCTTTTGGGTGTGGCTCGTATGGTAGTTGACAGTGACGGCGACAGAAACAGCGACGTCGGCAGCGGGGCCACTGGCCGAGGCGCACATCGGCAAATATTGCGCATACGCCGCGTGCAACGATGCAAGAAGCACAAAATCGCTGCGAGGCCCACGAGGCCAACTCGACTGTTAGTCAGCTTATCAGTTTACTCGCCTGTCCATCTGTCCGTCCGTCCGTCTGTCTGTCTGTCCGTCCGCCCGTCTGTCTGTTTGTCTGCCTGTTTGTCTGCTGCAATTTTAGACATTTTTTACATGGTGCGTTTCGTTTTGGTTTCGCATTTTATGGACATTTTGAAGGAGTTCCCCACGAGGATCGCAAGAGATGCGAATTCCTTCGTTCGTTAAGTTTTTATACTTGACGAAAAATAATTATAATACTATTATTATTATCATTATCGATATGCCAAACAAGTTACAAGTTTTGTGAAAGCCAGGGAAGTGCTTGCATACCCTGTAGCCATTAAAGCGCCACGATAAGGTTATAATAAGCGAATGCAAATGCGTTCGAGCCTCGTTCGCCTGCAGATGCCTGAGATACTATAAAATGTTTATAGTTCACTTATATAAGGCATGCCTTATCGGCGACAGTCGAAATTATTGGACGCTGATTTGCGATGACGACAAGTGTGCTAGCGGGAGCGAAGGGAGTTCACGAACCTGCAAATACTCCGTAATGTGTAAATAGAGAAGGTTTGCAAGAAGATCTAGGCTATCGATAAATAGTGGACTATCACTATCGTTGGTTAAGCTATCGGTATTTGATAGTAGATAGTAGACTTAGATAAGATGATTAGAAATGTACACCGATAACCAGTAATGAAAAATATCAAAGTCAGTTGTCACTTTTATCGATAGTAAGTAATATCGAATTTATCGGTAACATATATAATGTTGTTCTCGTTATAAGTGAAACTACGTTTCCGAAAGTGCTCAAATTTAGCGATTTGTCATATGTTTTTGATGATTTCAACTATCGATTGTATTACACCAGTGATTGATATCGATAAATATCAAAATATCGCTCAGATACAAAGAAAGCAATACAATTTTTTAATTTATCATTTAGTTTGTATCTAATACAATTATCGATTACATTTCACTGATGATTGTTATCGATAAATATCAAAACATCGCTCAGACACAAAGAAAGCAATGAATTCTTTTCATTTACCATTTATTTTGTATATAATACAACTATCGATTACATTGTACCATCGATTGTTATCGATAAATATAAAAGAATCGCCAAATATCAAAGTATCGCTATCGTATCATTGACCATTGAGTAACCATTAATACAGCAGTCTTATAAGTAGGTTCTCTTCAAGGTATTGCACGTGCTGCGGTTCTTGGGAACTTCCCAGAGCTACAAAGGAAAAAAAGAGCCTCGATTTCGTTCCACGAATTGCTCCCAAACTGGGCTTAAAGAGGGTTAATCCCACGCAGCCCCTCCCCACACATTCTCCCTCTCTCTCTTTCTTTCGTCACCTAACTGTTTCCAAGGCAACGATTAGGCGAGATATCGCTAGATGCAGCTGGGAAAACCGGCAAAGCGAGATTCGCCATGATTAGGGTAATTCATTGCAAGATCAATAAAAAGCCGCTGGCGGCTCTGCTGCAGCCAAAGAGCACAGCAATTAGCGATCAATGCGATGAGTACATGCGATGTGCATGCGATGTATATGCGATGAGTGCGATAAGTATGCGATGAGTACGTTGAGTCGAGTACCTCGAGTACGCTACGCCAGCTACTGCGACCTTCTCGGGGAATCAACTCACTTCGCCACACGCCACACAGTAGCTGGAATAACAGCAACAGCAACAACATCGTCGACGCGAAGCAGAAGAACAAACAACAAATTGACGTAGCTCTTTCTAAGTACACACACACACACACACACACATATATATATATATACAAAGCCCACCTCCCCCCGCGTAGCTGGCAAATATTATTATTGATTTTATTATTATTATTTGTATATTTGTTATTTATTTATATGCGCAACGACCGCGACGTCGGCGTCGCTGTTGCTATAGCAGCAAGCCGCAGTTTTCCCTAAGTCGCGACAGACAATGGCGGGAAAATTAGCACAGCTGCTAAAAAAGCGCCGTTTTAAATGTGTATTAAACGGTAAGTACATGAAAAATACAAACACAAATATTTTTGCAACAAATTAAACACACGACGAGGAGGCCACACGCGGACCCCTCCCTCTCCCACTGTCTCCGACTCTCTCCCCCGTTTGGCACCACCCCCTACTGAGCGCGAGCCCACTTTCCCGCCTCGAAGCGGCCCCCACCCCCCACAATAGATAGACAATTATTTGCACCCAATGTGAAAATGTTTTCTTGTTATTCCCTGCATTCAATGGAGGTGGAACAAGCGGGTTGCTTGCTTCCACAACAGTTGAGGAGTTTCTAGAAGAATGACGGAAGGAAAGAAAAAGAGATGTGGGGAAAACAATTGAAAAGCAAAGGCACAAGGATTGAGGACAGCAAAATGAGAGAGCAAGAATACGCGAAACAGAAAGACAATAGAAAGAAAAGTACTAAAGTATTCAATTATTTATTATTTATTTATTTTATTTATTTATTTATTTATCTTTATACTTTACTTTACCTGCTACAGAACATTTGTAATCAATTCATTGCAAAAAATTTATGACTTTTATTGGGTATACATTCCAGCAAAATAACCTCATATCAACACAGTTTTGAAATTAGAGTCTCAGTTGGCAAAGCAAAGTTTATCGTATTTCATAGCAAAGGGTATCTGAATAACGTGCATCGACTTATTGCACTCAGCATAATTAATATACCAGGGTATGATGAGACGAAATATCTGATTGACATTGAGAACCTTTAGTTAGCATTTTCAAATCTAAATTAGAGAGTTTTTTGTGCGCCATAAATTGACATTCAACTGATGTAGGATAGCTGAGAGAGTATTAGCTGAGGCCAGAGTTAGATAGACGATTTGTAACTTGGGAACATTTCAATATCATTTGTAATGTAATGTTAAATTTTGATTCTAAAATCCATTGTAGAAGAGAGCAATAGGAGCTCTTTTGGTACTGAAACCGAATGATAGAACAGTTTACTCAACTTCAAATCTTAAATGTGATTCTAAGTTCTATCGTAGACTATGGATAGGAACTCTTTAGGTACTGAACGATAGAACAGTTTACCCAACTTCAGACCTTAAATTCTTTCAAACACCATCGTAATAAATTGAAACCCTACTAGACAGCAAAGGGTATTGCGGGGAAGGCTACCATCGATTGGGGTCGAATCTATTGACTTATTAGGGTATCTAATCGAGCAGTTAGCACTGTAAATATTGCATACTTGTTTTTGCCTAATCGTTATGTTTTTTTTATTCATTTTTTTTGAGATTTGCGAGCTTTTATTGCTCGAAAAGTTTCCACTTAATGCAAATTGCAATTAACAACATTTTAACAGCGTTTTGCAATAGGAGGAAACGTTGAATTGGTGGAGTCGCTCGAGAGGTTGCAGCTGCCGTGAAAAGCGCGTTCGTCTAATTGATAAATTCAACAATTGATTGGGAACTGGACGGCGAGGGGAGGGGAGGGGCAGGGTGAGATATACAAAGAGGAAGAGGGCAGCGTGAGAGAAGTCTCAGGTGAATTTCGCCATAGTCCGAGTCGGACGAGTCACACAGTCCGAATTCCGCGCCAGACTTTGCTTAGCCTTCCGCCGACGTCGTCGTCATCGAATTCATCGCAAATTTGCCCCTCATCAGCGAGCATTTTATTTATTGTTTTTTATTTATTTATCAATTTGCTGGCGGTGTTTGCATGTTTCAATTAATATCACTTTATATTCGTGCTCTATTAGAGGGCATTAGCGCTAGCACGCTAAGTGCTCGCTATGTGAACTCCCAATCCCAATCCGAATCCCAATCCGAATCCGAAAACAGCGAATGCCAAAGCGAACTCGAATGCGAATCCCAATCGCAATCCCGATGGCAATAACCAAACGCAACTACCCAATCCCCCAGCTGCCTCAGCTCTCGGCGCATTGCTCGTGCCTGTCCCCAGCTCTAGCAGTTCCCCGTTATTAGACCCTTTCCCTTTCGCCATCTTCCCTCCTCCCACTCTCCACACACAGCTCCATTCACAGCCGCAAAATGGACCACAAAATACCCATCAGCGATGTGAAGCGGAATTGTTTAATTATCGTTAATCAATGAAAAGTCGCATCTGGACGACTGTCTCGCCTCGTCTTGTCGCGACACGAGTCGCTCCCGATCTGTGACAATTGCGAAAGAGTGATCTCGATCAACAAAATTTGACATCGTCTCTTCTTTTCCCCATTTTGCACAACAAGTTTCGGGCAGTTCCAGGCTGGACCGGGAGGCCTGTCCCAATGCCGGAACGAGTTAAAATAGATCACATACCATTACATATATGAGCTGTCAATTTGTAACGGGCAGCGATGGGAGGGGAGGGCAGGGAAGGGAAGTGATCGCTCAGTAAATGATCGCAATTCATCATAGATAGATGCCTGTCGAAACTTTATGAATACGTTTCGTAGAGCACGCAGAGAAAAGTTCTGCGCATAAGTAGCTCGTTTTATGGCGCGATAAAGAGTTGACGATCGTCTCGAGATCGCTTTGATCTCTATTTACAGAGTTATGATCGTGCTGGCTTGCTTGCTCGCTCCCTCCCTCTCTCACTCGCACTTCCTCGCGCTTGTATTACCGAATCCAAGGCCACAAATAACAATGCGAAAGTTATAACTCACCTGCGTCGACAATATTGACAGTATGAGGAACAGCGCGAAACGAGATCGTTTCACATATAGCCAAGTAAATGCCTACATAGCTGTATGAGTGTGTGTATACCCTGTAAGCAGCGCGAAAGAGGCTGTAATAGACTAAAACAAATAACTGCTATGGGAGTAGTGAGAGCCAAGAGAGAAGTGCTTACGCTACTTTAGACTGGATAGCTGTACTTCATTTAACAGGGTATCTTCACGACGATCACTGTCTTGTTTCTGCCTTCCACATTGATTGCTCTGTAAAGTATTCAGAATCATTCATAACATTTTGTGGTCGCATAAAGTCTTCAATTTATCGTTTCTGCTTGCTGCCGATGCCATATTGAGATCTTTAACTATTTTAAGGTTATGTCTTCTATATATTTCAGCAAGCCTGACCCCAATAACTGTTGTGTTTGGCCTGCAATAAAGAATATTAACTGATCAAAATCTTCTCACGGGCAACTGTCGTTGTTTCTTGCTAAATTGATCGACAATCGATTGACATTATCGTCATCGCCACTGGCGTTTCACACGCCCCGCTGCTTGTGTATGTATGATAGCATGTCTCTTTGGGTATATAAGACATAACGGTCGATGGCCGCACCCAAAACAATAATAAAAGAAATAATAAGCTCATAGAAATGAAATTTGTAACCTTCTTCCCATTGTTGTAATTGTTGCACTGGCTTCGGTCTCGACTTCGACTTCGACTTCGACTTCTGCTTCAGCTGCTACTTCTGCTTAAGCTCTTGTTGTTGTAGACATATATCTATATAATTATATACATCCATATATGTACATATATATATATATATATATTGTTTTTTGGGGCTTTATTGTCGTTTCGAATGTCGATTTTGACTTCTTCAGTTGGATTTTTTTTCACATTTTTTACGTTTTTCAATTTGTTTGTTTATTTGAGTTTCTTTTATTGTTGTTGCTCTTTGTGCACATGCAAAGTGTTCTGTACATTTTCCTTGAGATTTTGCATAAAACTATAAAAATATTTTAATAGAATAATGAGCAAAGATAAAGTGAGGGAGAGAGAGAGAAAGAGAGAAGGGAAGAGGGAGATGGAGAAGGGGCAAATCAGCATAATTAATGGCAAAGCACATAATCGGAATAACAACCGTTGCTTTCTGCCTGAGCTTGCTGTTCGCCCCGCCCACCTGTAGCTCCCACATGGCCTCCCCCAACCTGCCCCCTCTCCCGATCGGTTGAAAGCAAATAAAAGTTCAATGTTTGAATAAATTAAATTAACAACAAACACTCCGAGGGAGAGAGACGGACGACTGACAGACAGACAAACCATAATAATAACAATAATAATATTGGTGGAGGTAGAGGTGCCCACAACAACTACAACAACAACAGCAGCAACAACAGCAGCGACAACAGCAGCACCAGGTGACAGCAACATGAACGAAATGACCATTTTCAATAACACTCACGTAGCATCCGAGTCTATAAATTACAACAAGAACAACAACAACGACAATCAAGTGAAGCGCGAATCCCACAGCACGTACAACAACAACAGCAGCAACAACAACAATTATTAACGAGAGCAACAATGAAACGTCTGCCCGAAAAAAAAAAAAAAAAAACAAAAAACTTGCACAAGGCAGTTGAGTCTACTCCGAACGGAGGACAGAGGACAGCTGAGGGCCAACCGGAGACACCCGTTCGAGCGTTAAGAGACCCGACAGACCACAGCGACCACTGTGCGTCAACCATTTAAAGCAACCCAACCCAACCCCCTCTTGAGCACCTCCTTCGAGCTAGAGCCGCACACAGGCCAAGACCGAGACCCACATCAGATCCGACCAGGCTGCAATCGAAATGTGTGTGAAGGCCAAGGACGCGATCTAGTTGCATGGACAAGTTTATAGCAACAACGAGTTGACAGCAACCACAACAGGCTAAAATACTTTTTGCCCGTTACTTAATCGGAATACTTAAAACCCATCAAGATCTTTTGTTAACTCAGAAAGTACTGTGAACAGTTTTATTTTCAACTAGGAACATCTTTCTAGGGTTATCTAAAGACTTTCCTAAATCGAAGATAATATGTATTTATTGTATAATATAATATACAATATATACAGTATAATATACAGTTTGTTATCATATCTTATAATCATTAAATATGTATATCTAAAGACTTTTCTTAATTGACGACAATAATATATAATATAATAATAAAAAATAATATATATACAGTAAAGTATACAGCTTATAATCAGAACTGCTAATCCTGTTATCTTGTTAAATGGAAGACCCACTTTAATTCATATTGCATACCTTAGAAAAACATTTGCAGTTAGCAGAAGTTAACGTACAATATCATGATTATCCTTCGTGTTCAGTCAACTTCGATGGGGAAACCTATATGGAAAGTTCAAAACCGAAAATCTCTGAATCAATAGTTGTTTTTATTTATTCATTTCGCTTTGTATTATCTGCTAACTTTCACCCTCATATAACATGAATCAGAGACTAGGGATCTTAAGCACTCATCGTTTCTCGCTTATCGTGACGGCATCGAAGTACCCTATCAAAAGAGGGGGAAAAACGGCACAATTTGCAATTAAAAAGCGCATTTCGGATATGCAAATATGAAGCGCCTAATTAAGGCGGCAAATTAAACGGTTTTATTTACGTACACATATATATATATGCTAATAATGTAATTGTAACCAGAGATATTTAAATGATACGCGTGTTCAGTACACCTGCTAGCAGCTAATGCTGGCATAGCCGTCTCGGGATGTCGACTCGTCCGATCCATGTAATTATTCAGACAGAGCAGACAAAACAATAATTATCGATTAAGCACTAACAATTATCGACTAGCAGGGGATGTGGCAAGAGGGTATCGATTCGATGAGGTTCGACTACCGAAAGGGAGTCGTGTTTGGGGTCAGTGATTCGCGTTACGAAACACAAATACTCGAACTACCTCAACGTATCAATCAGGCTAATTAAGTCGGTGGCAATAAAACAGTCGACATAAGAGCGAGATGGGGTGGATGAGCAGGAGATGGAGAGAGAAAGAGAGAGATGGAGTTCGTGTGTGTATGTGTGTGTTATAATGATTCTAACCTCATTTCAATAGAATTGCATTTTGTCTAATGAAAGTGTTCTTACTATATATGAGCAACTTTTTGCCAGCTCGCTTGATAATGGATAATTATATCATATTATTTTAAGTGTACTGTTAATGTAAACTTATGAAGAAGTAACGGGGACTTGAAGTGTACTTTTAATATAAACCTATGAAGAAGTTACAGAAGGGGAAACCCACAGATAGTTTTCGTAACCTTATATCGATTGCACTTGGATTGGTTTCAAGGTCTTCTAGTTCGGGACTGTTCCAATTGAAATGTTAATGATAACGTGATAAACAACGAACTACGGATCACTTTGATATTTAGCCAGCGGGGGGCAGAAGCTTCTCGAACATGTTTTATTTATGACACTCTCAACTGTAGTTTCAACAAACAAACAACTGAAGCCCCCCAACTATCTACTAGTTTGATCGATTCCAGCGAAAGATCTGTGATTTATGAAGTGTCTCCAACGATAATCGAGCTTCCCTATAAACCAAAGCTGTAATACGAATCAAATAAACATGTTGCGGGGTTCGGCTTAGCGAGTGGCGACTGTATCAGCTGTAGCTACCTACAAATATGGTATATATGGTATATATGCATGTATATGATAGATACAGCGAGCTGCACCTGACACTTGTGCATTCGACTTTGCTAAGAACCAGCAAGATCTAACCGGATTCATGAGCCAGAAGATTTTTAGTCGACATGTCACTTATCGTTGCTGTGCTTGGAGTGTTGTTATTGTCGGGCTGTTGGAGTCCAGCACGAGATTGGATCTCGATTGTTTAAAGTCCATTACCTGAGTGAAGGGGGAGCTAAGAATCGGTATATATATTGAATCCATTGCGATTCCATTAACGATTCCATTGCCAATCGGCAATTAACACTATGGACAAGCTGCCCCGCAATTATCGGCCACATACGAACAAGTATATATGCCATATACATATATACGATATATATGCTATATATGTATGTGCAGTATATGTGGAGTATGTGGTTATGTGCACTTAGAAGGGAGTTCGCTGCCAATTGGAAATGTCATGGAAATGGAAAGCAGTCGCCACGTCGAGGCGCGGCTCCAGTCGCTTGGAATGCTTGGAATGGGCGGCAATTGAAACGGGTTCGCTGCAGAACTATGTGGCAAAGCTCAAGGCCGGCGAGTGCAGAACCCCAGAGCAGCTTAAGAGTGGAGCCAGAGCTTAGCGAAGAAGTTGGCAGAGTGAGCGAGCGGTGTGAAGGAGATAGCGAGAGAGTGGAGCCACTGACAGGTGTCGCATTTGGCATTTGGTTTGCAAGAGATCTATATATAAGAGGGTACAGTGGTCATAGATAGAGAGTGACTGTGGAGGTAGATTGATCAAAGGACATTTCAGAAGATAGCCAGACAGACAGAAGGAATGAAGACATAGATGTGCAGAGAAACTGACTGACAAACAAACAGACAGATTGACAGACAGGTAGACAGATGGAAAGACAGCCTCAGGCGCCCAGACATCCTAATAGCGACAGTTAGATTGAGAGACAGGCCGACAGACCAGCAGACAGACATATAAACATACAGTCAGGCAGACAAATTAGGTTTAGAGACAGATATTGACACACTGATTAATATGGGGCGATAGAGAGAGAGAGACAGGCAGACAGGAGAAGAGACAGTGACAGACAAGCTAGGAGTAAGAGACAGACAGGCTGATAGGAAGAGAATGGTAAGCAGGCAGACAGACAGACAGAAAAACAGACAGACAAACAGTCAGTCAGTCAGATAAGCAGGCAGTAATAAGGACAGACATGCAGACATACAGACATACAGACATACAGACTTGCAGACAGATAGACAGATATACAGTCAGTCAAATAGACAGACAGACACGACAGACAAGTGAACTGACTGCAGGCAAGACATACAATACTGTGCCTTCTTATAAACTCCCTGCAGGGTATCTAACAGCTTTCTTCCCTTGTCGCTTGTTACTTGTGATTTGCGGTTTGTAGTATGTTTATTATATTTTAATATTGCTCAGCCCAATCAGGAACTATATGGAACGAAGCTCGACTGGAGTCAAGAAACTGCCAACCCTGAGATGCGGCGCCAGAGTCAGAGTCAGAGCCGAAGCCGGAGCCGGAGCCAAAGCACTTGAGCAGTCGAGCAGTTGAGCAGTTGCCGCGTCAGTCAGCCGGTTCTACATGATTCTGCGCAATAATTCGCATAAATATAGATAGATCGAAAAGATATTCGGCAGCAGCTGGGGTAGATAGATGGCCGGTTGCCCAGCTGGTGTCAAATACATGTAGACTGAATACGTATTTCGCTCGAAATGAAGAACGAGCTTTGCTTTGCTGAGGAGAGACATCCGCGGATTGCGACAAAACAAATCGGTCAACGGGCAATGGCCAACGGTCCCGTGCACGTTTTACCAAAAAAAAAAAAACATCAAAACAAAAAAGACATAAAAAATCTGAACAAAAAAAAAACCAAAAACAGAATATACAAAATAACGCGAAAAATACATAAATAAATAAAGCTTCCGCAATGGCAGCAAACCGAGATCCGAAAGAGTCGCGTCAGAGTCTTCGAGTCTCGTTGTCCCGATGTGTCTTTGTCTCCGTATCTCTTTGGCTTTGTCTCTTAGCCCCTGCCTCTGCCTCTGCTCCTGCCTCTGCCCCTGCCCCTGCCCCTGCTCCACCCCTTGCCGACGTGCATGTGCGTTATCGTTCAGATGTTCGCTTGATTAGGCCACGTTGGGTAATTTTTGTCGACAAAATTTTTGAACTTCAGCGCAGAGTTCGAAGAACTCGACATAAAAACATAAACAATCGCCGAACAGCAAAGCGACAACGACGCAACAACACCAACAACAACAGCAACAACAGCAGCAACGGGTGGAGCAACTACCAAGCAAAATGGCGAAAACTTTATGCGATTTTATGTTGACGTTGCTGTTGCTGTTGTTGTTATTGTCGGCTTTTGACTATCGAAACTGCCATTAGAAGCGGTTCACGGGCCACAAGCAGCGCATGTTGGCCAAGTCTGCCGACTGCACAACAACAACAACAGCAATAAGAGCCGCACTCGATCATTGGTATTTTTAGTATGTGGCGTCGATTTACAAGGTGAGCGAGTCCGCACAAACACTGAGTGAATACCAGTTCCAGTTCCAGTTCCAGCTCTCGAGCACGGACCGAGTTCGCCTATCTCCGACCCAGCAGCGACTTTTTTGCCCACTGCTCTTCACTCTTCAGTCTTCAATGTGTTCCGCTCCATTTGCCACACACTCGACGAACTAATTAATTAATAAACTATTCGCAAGACAACCACATCCCCCTACCCCCCTACCTCCCACACCTTACCCCCTTGGCAGGTAGTAGGCGAGTCTAATTGGATTGCGGGCATAATCACTTGTTGGTGCTGGGTTTCCCACAGATCTGGGCAGCTCTACACAACCAGACATTATAATTATAGATAACTATTTCATTATGCTTCAGATCAGTAGGAATTAATAGCTATATTTGTTATATAATCTTCACTTCTCTGGAAAGAAGGAAATCTCGTTGCAATTATCCAATACTGTTGATATAGTAAGATATAGTCAAATATTGTTGATTAAGTACGATATAGTAAGGTATTGTTGATATATTAAGATATACAAAATGTGTGTAGCCGCAACTGCAAAGCTTTGCTTGTCTGGCTCAATTTTAAGCGAGTTTGAAAGCGTATCTCGTGCTGCGCCACAATCAATTTTGTTTTACGTTCTTGTTTTTTTTTTTTTTGGCTAATGACGTCGATTTTGTGGTTGTTGTTGTTGTTGAAGTGGTTAAATATGATGCAAACTTGTGACCGCAAAAAATTAATAATACTTTTTTGGAAGGGCAAAAAACAGAAATGCAATTTAGAAAGGTTTGAAGTGGAAACATTACGGAAAAACAGAACTAAAATTTTAATTCATTACAATGTAATAATAAATAATAATGAAATGACAGAAAAGTTGTTGGAGGGAAATACAGTATTGCAGACAGAAAGATAGTTTTATAGGGATGTGCCATACTTAACACCTTACACTGAAGAGAGGAGAGAGAAAAAGTAGAAGGAGAACAACTTAAAGAGAATAGATTAAGATGACTTAGTCGAAGCAATGTAGCGGAATAGTTAAACAAAGATCGGTAAATCATTAAAGAAGAAAGAAAATCATGGAAAGAGCAGAAGTGGAAGAGAAAGCGGACAAATTGTAATAATTTTTGAGGCTTACAATCCTCATCCGAATCGGATCATCGCATGGCATTGTGCGCATTGCAGAAGTCTTTGTGGGAAGGTGTCAAAACAAATCGAGTGCAGCCAGCGAGGAGACGACGTTATCGCCGGAAAACAGCGTCATCGACGTTGTTGTCGTCGTTCAATTGATCGACTGATCGTAACGAAGGCGCAAAAAGTAAACGTACATGGAGACGGATGGAGATGGAGATGAAGATCCCGTCGAAAAAGGCCACTCAAAAATGTCGCATTTGCCCAATTGATTAGCGCAAACGTTTAGCCGGCCACAATGCGCCATAAAAGTTTTGTGTACACAGCAGCAAATTGATTTTACGACGTGGAATGATGAGCTGCGCTAATGCGATCACAGTGTTCCCCATCCCGCATCTGCCATCCCCAACTGCGACACACTCCTCAACTGGTTGTGTCTGGTCTGGATGGGGAGGCCACTGGAAGCCCGGGGCTGGAGGTAGGGCATGACGGGGGCAGCTCACTCGGAAAGTGCCGCTCGCCAGACCAAATTGACTTCTTGGCGTCTCTCGACGTTTGTCTAACATTTTACGGCCTTTTCATTCCGTTCGCTTTTGCTTGTTGACTCTTTATGGATTTATTGCTCATTTGGAATAGCTCTAGGGGTGGCGGGGGAGGGGGTGTATGGGGGCGAGTTGTGAAATGCCTATCTAATAAATATATTTACTTAGTATTATTTTCCCCACCGTTTTTCGCAACTATGATAATATTTGCGTGTGAAAAATGGCATATTTATCACTTATTTTGCCCATTTGACGTATGGAAAGTTCCGAGTTCCGAGTCACCCGTGCGATCAATTAATGTGCAATTAGACGGGAGAAGAGGTAGAGGGGGAGAGAGGGCAGCTTAAGTAATTCTCAACTATCAATAGATCTATAACTATATGATCTGTTATAAGTGAAATATTTGTACAATCTAGAGTAACTTCAAAAAATGCTCCAATTGACGCAGTTAGTCAAGGTCTACGAACCAACGAACGATCAGCGATCCCCCCTGATCTTAACAATTGGTATACAAATTGTTCGCATGCTAATTGATGATACGTTTTTTACAGAGCATAACAATTCCAACTCCAATTCAGAGGCAAATAACAAACCCCTCGAGGTGCTAACTATTCTAGTGATCGTCAAAGGTTGCCATGAACGCAAATCGGAAAAGATCAGACATCATTGGAATTATAAAGAAAACCGAAAATAAGAAACCTTTTTGAATTTATAATGATGGGTTTCTTATTGGGAAATCGACAGTCAGCCGATCCAGATCGAGCTCAATTCTTTCCTGACCAATTTGAAGAGGATAAGAAAAAACTAACCTAAAAAAAGATCTAATAACATTCGAGCTTTGGATAAATTATATCGTGATGAATATATTACAATATATAATGCTTGAAATGTATTTAAATAATACCGCAATAAATTTCTCAATTATTCGCCACTTCAAAAAAAAATACCACAAAAATGGTGTCTCTATATTTGTGTAAGAGAACTTCCTGAACCGCGTTCGTCTCCATCCAATGCGATCTTCAATCAATTCGGTTGAGACAACACTTTCAGGTGCTTGGATTCTCGAGAAGCAACAGCAACAGCAAAAAACTGCTTGAGAAGGGTCGCGAGTTGCGACCGAACGCCGCGGAAATGACGAAAAAATGTTTTGCATTAATTTTACCGTTTACCATTCGCAATTAAATTGTCGCTGCGATTGCAATTGAAATGCTTGGATAACTCTCGAAACCTCATTCAAAGTGTCCCATGTGTGTCGGTCTCCCTCTCTCCCAGTGTGTATGATGTATCAAATTTTTTAAATTATTGACAAATATTAATTAACGTGCTGCGATGCAAACACGTTTCTAATTAAATAGGAAAAATACGTAAAAAGGGAGTAAAAAACATAAAAATACACAAAAATTTAAATACAAAATACAATATATAGAAACAATTTGAAGTACATAGAATTACTCCTCTGACTTGGGCTATGGTAGAAGTCAGAGATCGATGATCTGAAGGGATTCTGGTTTAGTTTTTCAAGTTGAAGTTATAGTTTTAATAAGACATATAGATAGATATATTTTATTTAGTATACAAGTTGCTGCGTTCGATTGCCTGCCTACAGGGTATCTGTATATCAATCATTCGCAGACAGTCTCACGTGCGATGCGATAATACGCATTGTATAACCGATTTCCGATTCACAGGGCACATTTGAAGCGATGATCTAGCTATTCTGTAACTCTCATATAAGTACAACAGTAAGCACAAAGAGAGAGAGAGAGAGGGGGTGAGTGACAGCAAGGGAAAGAGGGAGGAAAAGAGGAGCTTCAGCTTGCATTGTTAAACTGTTGCATGTACCTGCGAGTTAGTGAGTTAATCTATCAATTATGGCATAAATTGAATGCTCGTAATTGATAAAAGTTTAGGCCAGTAATAAAAACAATAAAACTAAGCCCTTCCAGTCTCGCCTACTTGGCAACCAAGCGGAACCGAACCGTTCGGAGCCGACGGGGGTCACGTGACTTGGGCATATCTCGAGAGATGCCTCACTGCGGAACTGCGCAACATCTTGGCCCAGTTGATCAGCTAGGCAAGAGCCTAGCCGGAAAAAGGGAAAAAACAGGAAGAGTAGATGGGGTGGGCGAGGGAACCTTGCAGTTGCGTGTCGTTCTCCTGCCATGCGCTTGTTTGTTTGTCGTTTTGCGCAATAAAATGTGTTATTTATTTGATTGTGCCCCGAACACATCTTTTTCGCAAGCCGCAGCCGCTGCCCACCCGCCCGTTATTTATTTAATTAATTTAATTTTTATTTATTTAATGCTCACAGCCCAAGTATAGAGTAGAGCAAGAAGCACCTCTCAGCCGCTGTTCCCCATCCCTCTCTGTACACACAAACTCTCTCTCACTCACTCATTCGCGCTGCTTGGTTTTTGATTAAAAGCTGTTCTTTATTTAATCAAATGAAATGAGGCAGGCTGCAAAGGGGGGATCTACCTCTGCTGCTTCTGCTTGTTAACGGAGTACGACAACCTTTTCATATATATATATATATATAACATACATATGTATGTATATCGTACTTATGGTATATTAACAATATTTCTGAGTGTTACAACGCGCCCGACAATCTTGACAAATTAGAATTGAAATCCTGCTCTCTTTCTGCCTTCTACCTTCTGAGCACTGCCTTCGGCTTGCTGCTTTCTGGTTGCTGCCTTTTGCTCTCTGCTTTTTGCAGCTGTGCAACTATCGGGTTTGTGTTTTTCTTTTGTTTCGCCTAGCTTGTTTTCCGCTTGTTTCCCTTTGTTTTCCTTACTACTCTGTTGTTTTCCCAGTGTCACATTGCGTAACGTGTGCCCTTGTGTACTGCTTGTCGTTGTGTGCGTTATGTAAGAGCGATAAACAAGTCGCCTAATTCGTGCAATTTGCTTGGCAAGTCCAACGCGACGTATGAGTGATATACGAATGAAAGAACAAAGGAAGCGCTGTTGCTGCTGCTACTGCTGGGAAAAGCCCATTGACATTGACATTGACTGCACGTCTAACTGTCAACTGACTGGAGACAGTTATTCGGCCCCAAATCTCATGCATCCTGTCCACACAATGCGCCCACATAACACGTATACGCGCAGTGCGCCGGCTGCGAATGGGACCCGGGGCAAAGGCTAGTGTTGGGGCTGCGGGATGCAAGCGACATGACTTGTCAGCCAACTCATGGCAGTACAACAGTGGGTAATAACAGGTCACGAGCAGCTCAGCCAGCACCAGCCAGCCAGGCCCAAGTTAATATCCATATCGCGGCACTTGGGCATGATATAAACATGGCCGACTCCACAACTGTCATTAGCATCAGCTGCCATTGCATTGAATTTGCATTGTGCGCAGATCTTTTGAAAAGGGGATGACGTTGCTGTGATATCGGATCAGCGCTCTCCATGTCTTGCTCCATGCTCTGTCTCAAAACTGACTGCCAAAAGTTAGATGTATTTTCATTATGTTAAGTAGAATCAGAAACTATAACAGATATTTATACGATAGTAACAAAAGTACTAACCAAAATTACCATGGTAGAAACTTATGTAACTGATCACTGATTGGATTTGGAACGAATATCTTAATGTACATAGATCTAGCATACTGAATAATTTAAATTCAATGTTGCATTCAAACGCACTGACGAGAGTTCAAAGTACGCATTCTACAATCATCTGAGGAACCCTTGATGAGCCCTGCATCATGTGCATCTAGTATTTATTATTATGAAACGGATCATCATCACTTTCCTCACACTTTTCTCCCATTCGTTTTTTGTTGTTGTTTGTTTGCATTTTCAGTTAAATTGTGTTAAATATAAAGTGTAAAGAAATAAAATGTCACGTAAGCAAAAAAGCTATATAGCTAAATAGTCGTGAATAGTCCAAGTGGATTTATTAATATTTATAGAATTCATTATTTGCTGTGACTTAACCCAAACGCGGTTAATTTATTGCCATTTCGCCGACTCGACTCGACTCTACTCGTCAGCCTACCAGCCCGCCTGTTATATATTCTCTTTCCTATATATTTACGAACTCAAGACTCAAGCGCACCCAGCTATTTGATCAAATAGTAGCATGCATAACTTTGTTATCTCAGTTCGGGAGATACTAAAGGGAAGTTAGTTACAGTATGATTGTGTATCTTCTTTCAACTGAAGGTTCCCCCAAACGTACAATTGTTCAGATATAAAGCGGAAATATAAACATTAAAAAACATTGTAGATATCTCTAATCAAAAAGGCAAAAAATAATTCTTCATATATAAAGTCCTCTCTGCTGTCTCCATATAATGTTCAATATAAACTTGAGTAAGTGAAAACTGTACAAATAGTTTACCATATATTGTGACTACCTTCAGCTCTAATTTAACAATATGACAGTTAGTGCGTGCACTCGATTCAATTTAAAATTATAAAATTGAAATTATATTTTTAAAATGTTCAATGCAAAGAAAGGTGGATAGTAAGTTCGTCTGTCATATCATAGGTTATATACAAGTCAATCTTAAATTTGACATTTTAAAACTTCTTCCTCATCAAAATCAGTTTATTTTGAGAAAAGTTATGATGGTAAGTTGTCATATATACTTTGCACTCCCCTAGTGGGATACTACTCTCCATATAGAGATACTACAATCGCAAAACTGTATTATAAAATCTTAAGCCGCTTTCAGGGATACCCAAATGAACGAAGTGTGCCACAGTTTTCGATATGGCGACCTCGTGAGACTGAACTAGATGTACTCCGCTTACATACATATACATAGTACATAGTACATACGAGTATATATGATGAACATTCGAGATGAATAAATATTAATATGATGCCATAAATCGCGAGTGTGCTTTCGGCATCACGAGGACGAGAATGAGAATGAAAATGAGTTTACTTGACGAAATTGCGATGACTTTGAGCCGTCATCAAATAAAAATGAGGTAGGCGGGATTACGGGATTACGGGATTCTTTGGGATTACTTTAGTATTTATTTCATTGCTTATCAAGTTCATAACGGGAACTTTGGCTGCGAATTACGCGGTATTTTTTTGCCTTTTTCTGTTCATGAAATCGTTGTGTATTTGCGTTTATTTAGATAAAAGTAGAAGAAGAATGAGATTCAGTAACAGAAACAGAACAGAGAATCATCAACAGTATCAGGTCATAAAAGCAGAGCAAACATCGAGAGAACTGCACACAGCAAATTAAGTTTAAGTACATACCGTACATGCTACCTGATTATATATGCACATATATGTACTTTAGGGCATATTCTATATGATTTTGACAGTTAAGAAGACGACCAGACAGGTCTTCACTGTACCGGCTGTAAAGTGAATCAAGACCTTGAGCTCGCCGTCGATTTCCCCCCAGTAGGGTAAGTTCTTTATGAGTACACGGTTTGTTATATTCTGAAGCGTGTAAACGTGCTGAAGAGAGAGAGAGAGAGAAAGAGAGATATGATATTAGTGAAATTCCTATTCTTAACTTGATCCCAACTTACGCCAGCCTCTGGCGGACAGATGCGTTCCTCTTTCGGTATCTGGTTGACTAAAAATAAGTGCCAGGGCTCGAAGGGATTCACCAGGGCTCTGCAAAAATCGTCACGCTTCAGAGAAACAGAAGTGGGCACCCATTCGTCACGAGCCCAGCGATATATCTCAATGTGCGCCTTAATGGGAGGCGCCACGTCCTTTTTGACCACAATTTTACCGCTCACGTGAATTGTCTCGTAGTCGTCCTCGAACACAACGCTCAGTTGACTGAAGTCGACTAGCTCGCTGATCTCTACATTGTCCCTGTTGTCCTCACCCTCGCAACGCGTCAATAGCATCTTCTCATGGCCGAGCACCTCGTAGTTGGTGCACTGATTCGGAAAGGGAGGCGGCAAGTCGGTGAGGTTATTCGTCATAGAGTGCACTTCATTGAGCTTTGCTCACCTCGACGCCAAGTCGCAGCTGCAGCAGACCCAACAGAAGGATACCAATTGCCAGTCTCGCCATTGCTCTGCAATCCGTTACAGATTCTCCCGGCTGCAGCAGATCCGTCAGTTTTATAGCGACAGCAGTAATTGGCCGCCAATTAGAGAAGCGATGAATTAGCCCGATCATCGATTATCGGCTGCGTCTATCGGCCTAATTGCCAAACAAGTGACCCATTAACATTTAATTGCCTGCGCTGCGATAATATTGCCATTTCGCGGACGCGGTCAGGTCTCGCTTGGCACCCAAGCCAAGTCGATATCCCATTCGGCATGCAGGCGACGTAAGCGCGAGGCCATCCTGCGCTTCCGGAAGTGCGCCCTCAATGCGAAACAAAAGCAAAAGCAGAGAGGGAAAAAACAGTACTTGTATGTATATCGCATAATCATATCGAACACGCCGTATATCGATCACACACTCATCACGCACGTTTGCCGTGCGCGCCTGCGGGACAACGACGGCGACCTTGGCGCCGACAACAGCGGCGGCAGCGGCAGCAGTAGCAGCAGCGTGACACAGCATTGTGGGCCATGGACATAGCGCAGTATGCCGTGATTTCGGCCAAAAACAAACACACACATATCCATACACAGACTCACACTGTACGCTCGCCACACGCCCGCTCCGATAAGCCCGACGGTGCGGGGGATTACGACCGGGCCGGGCCCATAAACGACGGAGCCAACACAAAGCGCGTGGCGCCATCTACTTAGCCTCTTTGCCGAGTCGTCCCGCAAATATTCGAATACGAGAATACAGTATAAACCCAAAATAAGCTGGAACTAGTCACTCTATTCTTGAGAATTCATTTTTATCTTCTTGTCTCCTTAGCAAAAATACTTATGGTTTCAACTGAAATTAAAGTGGAGGAGGTTCCAGGAAACCTTAACTATTCAAAACAGATTTCAATTTATGGGAAGATCTTTAGGGACCTCATTAAATGACTCATAAATATAAGTTCTATGCAAAACACACTGACTGTTTGTACTAAAGATGATCTTATCACTGAATTTCCCAGATTCTCATATAGAAAGTTATTTTAAAACGAACTTGTCCATAATGTTGCCGACTTTTAGGCTTAGTAGTTACAACAGACACAAGTGAAAGTTTTAATAAAAGTTATATTTACTATATAGTCTTAGACCTGAAGCACCAGTGATGATGAACTGACCTTGCTATTGAATAAACTTGTAAAAACAGATTTAGAAATATAAAAGTATAAATTACCTTTCACAGTATACAACTTTAGTAACTTTATTATTCTCCTTTAAGAAACTTCAACTACACAAATTACTTATTTATACAATATAATAGTACAGAGTGTCACAACCAGATTTTATGGCTAATCACGTCATCTTAAAAATTATGGGTCCATATAATATTAGGACGATATACCATTTTATAGTCATAACTGGCCAATTAATGACATGCCATAGTCGGTCGTATTACAAGCGGAAGAGTATTAAAGATATATTTTTCTAAATTTATGTTAGGTTACTTATTTAATAATAGTTTTCAATGTCTTTTTGGTTTTTTTTAAGTCAATTTCAGTAAAATTAGAGAATTTAACTATATATTTCTGGAATTACATCAGTCGTTTGTTTTTGTATTGATTTGTCTTGAGTTGCTCAATTCAGTCTTAATATTACGATAGCTGTAGCTGCTCGTTGTCATGGTTATCTAGTGGTTTTCCGTAAAGAATCACTTTGGCCCGCACGGACTTGCAACCGGCGACACCAACATCAGCTGTGTTCACCAACTCCGTTACGTAGCGCTCCTCCAAATTGAGGCCAGCAATTTTGGCCTCATGGCGAACACATCTCTCGAGATCACGCTGATCAAATTGGCGATAGTTTATCACCTTGGTATCGGGCAGTTGCTGGACCACCTTGAAATGCCGCTCATAGAGCGAATCATCAATCATCCGATTCAGATTGAAAATATAGATGATTGTCACATGTTTTGTGGCCACATCTGAGACTGAAATCAATTGGTTTATCGATTTAACGTAGTCCAGATCGGAAGGTAGCATATTGTCGATGATGAGTAGATTGCGACCGCAGTGTGCCAGGCTGTACAGCATGTTGGATACCACTTGAAAGCGTGCTCTGACGTCATTGAGCTCGTAATCGTTCCAAGCCATGCTCTGCACATTTTCCGCCCATGGGAATTGCTCCAGCAGTATGCGCATCGTTAAGCTCTTACCCAGCCCCGATGAGCCCACGAGGGCAATGGATTGAAATGAGCTCTGGCTAGCCAGGGCCTCCTCCAGCTGATTCAGTGCCGCCTCCTGATTGAGCACCTTGTCTCGCAAAACCTGAAAAACGTCATCCAGCGGCGTGGATCGATCACAGTAGTTTAACTTATTGTGAACTATAGCCTGGTATTGGCTCGAGTATCGCTGCATAAAGTTCGAGACGTCCTCACCGTTCTGGTACAACGAAATGCAGCAGCTGATACAAAGGACCAGCAATATCGGCATCAGATTGTACCAGAAAAAGGGCCAATTACACGTCTTGGAATTTGTTTTATTCCTCTTGCCCTTGGTCCCAACATGTTTGTCTCCTGCAGTGAGACGACGAATCCGGCGACGAGTCCATTGACGCTGTAGGTCTGTGCATAGACTCCAATTGCTTTGCCACCGGCAGTTGCTAAACTGCTGTGCGCGCCGTTTCAAAAATGATTTTTCAGCGACTCCCATTTTCTGCAAAGGTATATAATTTAGATATAAGAAAGCCGAAGCGACGAACTGCCGAAAATTACAATTTTAAGTAGAAACTGAGAATATGCACAGCTATCGACGAACCGATAAACATATTTTGAGCGTGTGGCTCGATTTCATAACCTGACGGCATTATGCTAATTATGTCAAAGCCCACTTGTTTACATACTCTTTAATGGAATATTAGCTGAGTGTGAGTAAACAATAACAAACAACTTAAGTAGTCGCCTTCTAATTATAATTCTCTGTATTAAAGTAATTTCTGTTCGCGCTTAGCGCGTGTTTGGATATCGATAATATTGATGGTTCTTACTTGTGTTCAGATTCATCGTTCAATTGCCAACACGAAGTACTCGTACTCAGTTATCGATAATGCCGCCAGTCGATGCTACTCGATTTGGTGTGTTTACAATTTGTTTAAGCCTTATTTCTGTTTAAGTTTGTTTCATTTATAATGGAAACGTAAGTTTTTTTTTTAAATAAGTTGGCTGATTTCACATGAAAATATATTTCAACCACATCTTTTTTAATAGCACTAACGCCACCTACTCGTACCTCACGAATCTGGAGGTGATGCAGATACTGGTAAAGATCAAGAGCACCAAAAAAAATTCGGCATGCGCAACCTGGCAACAGTTACCTATGAGGTAAGTAAATCCTATATAAGGAAGCTGACCATTACAATGCTAACAAAAGGTCCCTCAATATTGCAGGCCTTACAGTATCTAGAGGACTCACCTTGCAAGACGCAAACACGTGAATCCATCAATAGTTATCTGCGCGACCTGGCTGCCTACCGGCTCATGCCCCGCGAGATGCTCCAGATGGTTAACGATCCGCCCACGAGCGCACTTCACACACAACTGGTACGTAGAGACTAGTAGACCCTTTTAGAGTGTTCTTTGTTAAATATGGTGTGTGTGACGTTGCAGCTTATCGATGACAACAAGGCGCCGCTCACAGATGAGGAGAACGAGGCCATAATCGAACTGACCCACAAACATTTTCGTATACCTAGCACGGACCAGGCGCGAGCCAACAACCCTCCACAGTGATAACTAGAGTTTAATTAATTTACTATTTGATGTAATTTGCGTATAAAATAAGCACGTGTTGAAAGCATATTGTTATATTGGCCCTTGGCCGGCTGACTTGTGAGTTAACGCTTCTGGTCTCCCAGATCCTCGATGACATCCTCATCGATTTCCGACCACTTTTCGGGAATGACATCAAAGAGTTCATCCTTTACGTCACCCTGTATGACAATCTCGTCATCGCCGGTCACAGACGAACCGCAAGCGAATTTCGTGCCGAAGAACTTGGCAGCCACTTTGAGATCGATTTCTGTAAACGCGTTTTAAATTGCCAATTAGCATGAGCCGTTTGTTTACCACACAATTGTTAATAATGCATACCAAAAGTGCTCAGACCCGTTACCACAGTAACAGACTTCTTCTTTCCGCGGGCAGCTCGTGATACGCAAATACGCTTCGGCACGTCCTCCTTCTTTTTGACACGCAGCAGCCCCTTGCCGCCTCGTTTCTGTCGCTTCTTGTCGTCATCTGTGCCATCGGCTGCAGCCTGCTCCTCTTCGATTTTGAGACGCTCGAAGTCATCGGGCAGATTGCGCTCCAGCCAATCCTTGCATTTGTCGTACTCCGGATAGTATTCGCAGTACTGTAAATAACAAATTACCGTATGTTAGTCCCAGTTATCCTCTCGAAAATGTGCCATGTAGTCTTACCTCTATGGGCATGGTGCAGTGCCCACAATACTTCATGATTATCGGGTAGGTCACATTCTCACGCGGACCGACTTTTAGTCGGTCGGCGACATTTGTGATTTCGTTCGTCATCCCCTTATTTTCGTAAGGACTGTAAAATTGTGCAAAAATATTACAAACTGTGCGAGAAATTATTTCGGCACATATGTAAATGACAAGAGCACGATTATCGAGGAATCGATATGTCGATACACGCGGCCGGCAGCTGGATGCTGCATTTTACAACACTAGTATGCTGTAACGTTGCCAGATCTGCGCCAGATATTTGTGACTTAATTTTAAATGTACTTCATTTTTGTTTGTTGACCAAATTTACTATTAACTATCTTAGGTACTCAGTCATTCGAGTTTAAATTAACTCAACAAATATTTATTCATAATAATTCACTATTTTTATCACACAAAAACAGCTCTGTAGTCTAGTTAAAGTTGTGACGTATTGCGTACGGAGAGCCATTGTGGGAGAAAGAGAGCGAAATGTAAACGGATGTTAATTTTTGCATAACCTCTTGAATGGAGCCATATTGTTGTGTGTTCAGAAGCGTTTTCGCGCTGCTATCTGAATTCTGGAGCTAGTCAGGGTATTCGTAAAATGCGGTGATTGTGGTACAGGTGCAACTGATGAGCATGCACTCCCACACAAATGAAGGCGCCTCCGGGAGCACCGGTGGCAGCACGGAGGGAAAGATACGCTGCATCTTTCTGAGCGAATTTCATGCCACAGCTGGCTGCAAAATCAGCTGCCAGGTATGTTGTGTTATTGTCGTTGTCGTTGCAATTTAAAGCGGGAACTCTGCTGCAGGTGCCCGATAACTATATCTCCAAAGAGGTGTTCGATGCCATCAATGTGTACATAATACCCAAGCAGCACCTGCAGCGCTGCATCCTCACAGTGAATGCGATGGACGTGAAGATAGTTGGGTATCCCGTGGACATTCAAGATCAGCAGAAATACGCTCGCAATGCATTCCTCTTTAATCTGTGCTTCGTCTGCGACTCCCGCGCCCGTTCCGTGCAGTATGAGCCGGTGGTGAAGAAGCTCTCCGAGTACCTTATCATGATGGAGGAGGAATCATGTTTCCTTTCACGCGAGCTCGACAAGTCTCGCCTGCAGAATATCTTCGAGACGGTGCTGCGGGATCTAAACGAACGCAAAGTGGCCACCATTGTCGAGGGCGACAACACAATCTACCTGAAAATTGTTATGCATAAACCAGATCCGCCTTCGGTCAAGGATCACATGGTGCCTTTACTGCTTGCCAATCTTCGCGATACGCCGCTCGACAACTGGGATTTGACTACGCAACAGGTAGCTGGGTAACCCCACCAATGGCTTTCTAACACTAACTCACACTTGCCTGCCCTTTCCCAGATCTTGCCCTACATCAACGGGATTAATCATGTGGCACGCATAGCTGCCGAGGCGGATGTGGAAACAGATCTTGTCAAGTCGTGCATACAAAATCTCGTCTACTACGGCGTCGTCCAGTTGCTGCCGATTCTCAAGTACAGTAACGTCTACATGACGCAGAACCTCAAGCACCTCATACAGAGCGCAGCTCTGAGCAACGCATGCCGCAAGTACGTCGCCCTGCATCCGGACAAATTGTTGCCCAGCGTGCAGCGGATCTTCCAGTTCTACGCCTCGATGACGCACGGCGTCACGCTGCGTGCCATCTGCCAGCGCCTGTGCCCGCAGCATCACAACATCGACGAGCGGAAGATGGTGATCTTTGGGCTGCAGCACAAGTTCATACGCTGCATACACAAGTACCCGGTGTTCACGGGGTCAGTGCCATCGGGTCGCCAGAAGATGTACACGGGACTCATTAGCTTCGATGAGATCTGCTGCAAGACGGGCCTCTCGCCGTGCACCATCGAGAGGGATATCGAGAAGGATACGAATGTGACTGTGATCTGGAAGTAGTTTAGTCAACTGCGTCGTCATCAAGATACATTTTTGTTTTGTCTAGAAACTATTGTCAAAATCATTTATTATTGTATATGTGCGTAGCTAGTAGTAGTTATTATGTTTCCATTCTATATAAACTGTTTATCAAATATTTATCAGGAATTATCTGCGGCGTGCTGAAGATTTAAAATATATATATATTTGCAAACTTGTTAAACGCAAAGACGTTTTATTTACCTTATATGTCCACATTGTATATGTTTTATTAGCTGTATATATTTATATTTAATCTCGATATACATCTAAACAGTCGATCATTTTAGTATAAATATCATTTCCTATTTTCAAAATCGGATTTAATACGCAGCAAACGCATCGAGTAAACAGTTTCTGTTAAGCTTAACATAGGTTTAACAGTGGCTGTGTGAACAGCGTACTTGCCTTTAAACTCGACTAACAAACGGATTCAATCAGCTGTTCGCCGTGGCGTCAACAAGTAGAACAAACAAGCCACGCACCAAAACACACAATGAAAAACATATGTTGTATGTATAAATGTGTATATGTGTGCAAGTGAATGGCAATGAGAAACAACAACAACAGAAACCGGCAGAAACCAGAGAAATGTTAAAATAGCCGCGATCTCTGCTGGCCACGTTTGAAATGTTTTGGCGTTATTAAAAATTCTGTGTTGCTCTGGCATAATAATTATAAACACACGCACACAGACGGCCGCTGCTGAGCACACGTACGTATTTGATATGCGTGTGTGTGAGTGAGTGTATATACATTGTACATAAAAGTAGACACACTTTACTCGCCGCTTTGGCAAAATTCTGTCATTGTTATTCGCATTTGCAGCAGCAGAAAGCGACGACAACGACGACGACGACTCATAAATAATGTCTGAAGATGCCAAAAGTGAGTAACACTCACCCACACACACATACGTAAAGATATACACACGTATTTATGTATATAAATTCCTTATCCAATTCTTGCTCCAGGTCCACGCACCAGAAATATTATTGAAAATCAACTCTTTCGACGGCAGCGCAGCCTGAAGCTCGAGGCGCTGCAGCTCCAGCGCTCGCAATATGGCAGCATCAGCGATGCCGCCGACGACGACGATGTGGACACGTTCGACAAGGTTAGTGCGCCCTAATAAATCAGCATTATTCATAAATATGTATATGTATATATTAATTATCCGCTATTGCAGACATACATCGTGATTATCTTCACCGAGAAGGCAAAGCTGCGCCATTGCCAGGATGTGGAGAAGATCATACAGGAGTTCGACATACAGACCACACTGGAAGTTGTCAGGTTAGTGCCTCCCTCCACCTTCTTCCTTCCCCCGTCTATCTCCTCTTCGCTGTGGCTTGCCCTTTTGTTGACATTCTCGCGCTGCATTTGTTCTATTTTAGTAAGACCGAAAAGTATTTGTATCTGTCGGCCAACTTGGATACGCTGCTGCGTCTGGCCGATGCGGCGGAGCTCGAGAAAATGACCACAACGGGCAGCATGCAGAAATTCAATCACGGCTGCGTCTCTGATTTCCTGCTGCCAGGCATGACCAAGGAACAGATACTGACCTACTGCGAGACGCCTGTGCTGATCAAAGACGTGATAGAACCTCCAATCAGATCCTACATACAGAAGGGCTACATCGAAGACATGTTTCCACTGCACGACATTGTAAGAACATTGTGTTCTGTCTATTGTCACCTTTCATTGTTTATTTGTCTATCCCTTGCAGCTGTATCTGGACCATTTTAATCTGGACTTTAAGCGCACCACGCTGCCCATCGAGGAAATACGCAACTACTTCGGCTCGAGCATCGGCCTCTACTTCGGCTTCATTGAGTTCTATACCAAAGCTCTGATCTTTCCGGCCATATTCGGAACACTGCAATGCCTGTTCGATCTCAACCTGTCGCTGGTGTGCAGCTTCTATGTGATCTGGACAACGGTAAGTGGGAATAATACATGTATATAAACTATTATATATTGTATAATACTCCCCTTTTGCCTTGCAGATCTTCCTGGAGCTGTGGAAGCGCAAGTGCGCTGGCTACTCATACCGTTGGGGCACCATCGAGATGAGCAGCCTGGACAAGCCGCGTGCCGCATACCAGGGAAAATTGAAGCCGGATCCCATAACGGGCAAGATAACGCTGCACTATCCCATGCGCTACACGTACCTGCAAATGTATTGCATTTCGTATCCCGTCGTGCTGGGCTGTGTGGTGGCAGCCGGTTGGTTCGCCCTCTATCAGTTCCAGATCGAGGCCGAGGTGCTGGCGGATTTCGGTGCTGATTCCTGGCTGCTTTACGTGCCGGTGATAGTGCAGTCTGTGCTGATATCAATATTCTCGTGGGCATACGAGAAGCTTGCCACATTCCTCACGAATCTGGAGAATCATCGCACACGGTCGCAATACGAGAGGCATCGGGTGAACAAGCTGATACTCTTCGAGATTGTGAACAACTTTTTCTCGCAGTTCTACATTGCCTTCGTGCTGCAGGATCTCAAGCAGCTTAAGTACCAGCTGATGATGCAGTTGCTCATCTTCCAGCTGCTGTGCATTGCCCAGGAGATTGGCATACCACTGATGGCGGTGCTGCGCCAGAAATACGCCAAGTATCGCCATCAGGAGATCGACCAGGAGAAGCTGCGCGCGATCAGCAATCAGCCACGCTACGAGCAATCCTTCTACGAGTCCGGCCTGGATGGCTATCATTCCACCTACGAGGACTACCTGCAGGTGTGCATACAGTTTGGCTATGTGGTGCTCTTTGCTGCCGTCGCACCCTTCGCTGCCATCGGTGCGCTCATCAACAACGTCTTCGCGGTGCACATCGACATGTTCAAGCTGTGCAACATCTTCAAGCGTCCGTTTGGGCGACGGGCTAAGAACATTGGCGCCTGGCAGCTGGCCTTCGAGCTGCTCTCGGTCATGTCGCTGCTGAGCAACTGCGGCCTGCTCTTTCTCCAGCCGAATGTGAAGTGAGTATGCACAGGCATGTTGCAAGCACAGTAAGCTTAACTGCTCCTCATCCTCCTCCGCGCAGGCAATTCTTCTCACACTGGCTGCCCTCGATACCGGATCTCTCGTTCGTCATCTTCGAGCATCTGCTGTTGGGTCTCAAGTTTCTCATACACAAGGTGATACACGAGCGCCCCCGCTGGGTGCGAATCGGGCTGCTCAAGGCGGACTTTGAGACCAGCCAAGCGCTCAAGCAGCTTAAGTAAGTGGGCAGCGATTCTTTCATCTTTCCCATATGCTCTCCTAACTCTCTCTCTCTCTCTCTCTCTCTCTCTGTCTATCTCTCTTCCAATAGGAAATTCAAGGCGGCCAACAAGATGGCCTAAGGAGGGGGAACAGTCTGGGGCAGATGACGTTAAACCCAACGCAATCGCAAACCAATCCCCCAAACAACAAACGAACCAGTCCATTTACATAATATTATATTATAAATTTATTTATCGTATGCTTTTATTGTAAATCTCTTACTAATAACGATGGTGCCTTAAACGCGTACTTATTCTACATAATACACACAAATTTACGATGTCTGACTCGTTGTTTTAGTCGACCAACTTGGGCAACGGTCTGTGAGAAAGGTGAAAGAAGGTTTGTTCACCCGTTAGTTGTTTTTCGTGTGTAAGACGTTTTGTTTCGGAACTTTGACACTTTCGTGTTTGTAAATATCATTGGCAGGATTAATTACATTTGACAAAAATGTATTATACAGAAGATATCATGTTCTCACTCCTAAGCCAAATTGAATACAGTTATTTTTGGCTTTCCATATACCCAGCACATCATTTAATAGTTCTTCATCAACAAATTCAAAATACTTTACGCAAACCTCAAGTTTGCTAAGTACATGACCAAAATATAAGGGCAGTTGTCGCATATAAAACGCATGGTATACGAAAACAGAGAAAACTTGCATAAGATCCCACAATTAAACCTGTGAATTGAAAGAAAAACAAAATGGATAGAGCAAAGATGCATTTAAAAAGAGACAGGGAGAGAGACTGAAAGAGATAAATAACCAGTTTACTTTGTGTTGACAAATTAAGTGTCTAGAGCTCTTTAAATAACAAAAATAATTAAAAGTTTGTAAGATAAGATAAGGAAGAAAGAGTTATGAATAGTCGAATTTATTGTATACTGCTCTAAGAGGAACTTAGATAGAATAAACTGCAAGTCATGGTATGGAAAGAGAAGACAGCAGAAGACAGGCCACTTGACTGAACATTCGTTGCATCATATACCATAGGATAAAAAAGAGATAGACCTAATTTTGGTATACTTAGTATACTAGAATAAGTTTAAAGTGTTTAGCTGAGATCACCTAGATAGATGGATGAACATGTCCTAGTAGATTCCCTAATGATCAAGATTATATGTTCAAAGTTCTCGATTCACTTTTCCATTTGGGATATTTATTTTTCCCGTTTAAAAATAGATTTGTGAAAACTGGAGAAACATTACTCACTTTTCAGGCATTTCTTCAGCGCGTTCCCCGGAAATGGCGAAAGGAAAGATACGCATCGATGGCATGCAACAGACCCGCTGCGTAGCCCATGTACTAGAGTAGATTAGGTATTGATTAAAAGTGTCTGCGCTGGATGCAGTGCATCTGCAGAAGCTACTCACGTAGGCGGCGGTCATTGCTGGATATGCCCAGAAACCGGGACGCACCAGAAACTGCGGATGCAGCCAGACTACGCAAGCAAATCCCATGTAGCTGGAAGAGCTGAAGTACATGCAGCTGGCCATCGCATTGAAGAGTGTCTCCTGTGGTGGAAAAGAAATATAAGATTTAGTTGAGTATGGTTGGATGGCCCTTTGTCCGAACTTACGAACAGGGACTGACGGATGAGGCCATAGGATCGATCCGAGAAGCAGTAGCAGATGAGCAAAATGGCCGTTGTAGTGAAGCAGTGTGCAGTCGTGGCCAGGAAACTCGTCAGAGCCTGCCCAATTGAATCCGCATTGGGCAGACCGTAACGGATGAGCAGACCCTCGCAGAGCATTGCCAATCCTAGTTGCATCCATTTGATCAGCCCCGCCCGCGACACCACAAAGCCAAAGTTGATGCAGGTCAGAACGCGACAGCAGCAGATCTTGATGCCCAGCGGTTGATTCGTTCCGCGCACTCCGAACGAAGACATAGCAGCAACTCAACTGCGGTTGCCATCTTCGCTGAGGTTGCCTTCCCCAGCCACGTTTGCCACATCTGCAGTGCCTCTAAAAATAGACAAGAAGTTACCCCAAGCGGCGTCAACAGCAGCGACAGCAAGATGCCCTTGAAGTTGAGTTTTGTTTTGTTTCATTTATTTTTAGATTTGTCTTCTTTGTAAATGTATTTCCTTATTTCGGACTATTAAATATATTTTTGTTGAAGTATATATGCATATATTATTATGTTTGTATATAATATTTAATTTGCTTATAATGTATATACAATATTTATAAACTTGTTATATTTTATTATCATATTTATTATCTTATTTAGAGTTTAAATATTTTTGTTTTTAATGTTTATTTTATTTATTATAATTTATTATTATATTAAATATTATTAGCTACTGTAAATGAGATCTTTTTTATTTTTTTTAGAGTTATATTTTGAATTCTAACCTCCGAAGCATACTTTCTCCACCCACTGTAAATTGATCTTTATGTTTCTCTTCCTGTTTTTGCGCTGCTATCTTCTATTTTGCCATTCCACTCGTAACTGCTAACCAAGTAGCCTGCGCCACAGCATTCGAGCCTGAAGGTGGAGAGAGGAGAGAATCTCATAGTCTGTTCAAACATTTTAAAATAAATCAGCCTAAAATTTTCAGTTGATTTTATTAGAACTATCGAAATTCCCGTTACGGTAAAAGCATCTTTAGCATCTCTGGCACCATGTGCATGCCATACCTGGGCAAGATTTTTAGTGGCGGACATCGCCGGCGCAACCGATCGACGACATCGCCTCGGCCCAGCCTCGCTCCGACGCCGCAGCAATCAATAGCAACGGTACAGACGACCAACAACATGAACAATAACCAGAGTGGGGCCAAGGAGTCTGTGAATCATTCGGTCGATCTAACTTACTCGAGGACATCGAAGGCTGCGGCAGAGGCGCACAGCACGGCCACAGGAAGCGTGCATAATGCAACGGGCATCGATCTTAGCCAGAGCCAGCCACGACGCCCAACCTCGTGGTGGGATTACTTTGGAATGAACAAGAACAAGAAGGGCAGCATCGATTCGTTGTAGAATGACAATACGGAAATCGCATACTGCAATACACATATTTCATTCCATTTCCATTCGATATTCTAAAGGTTAAGCTAGTATTAGGTTTGTGATCTCTCAAATATAGCTAAAGTAACCATAAACTGTAGAAGGATGTTGCATATTTCAATTTATAGATTGTTTTATATTGTTTGAACAATTTAATAGGGATGCAGATGACTCGAAAATGCAATGGTACGTACTTGGAATGCTGGCCATGAGTGTTAATAAGAAGGGGCAAATGTTAGCATACTTTTCGGAGTCAGCTTGGAGTTGCCAACTCTCTCTCTCTTTGTCTGCACTCCTTCAAGTGAACAGAGAGAAGTGCTGCCCATCACGCGCTCCCTTTACAATTTGCAGCTGATTTCGACTGTGTCCCATAAATTGCCGCAGTCACTTTAGTTCAATTTGCTGCACATTTTCTCAAGGCCATTGGCGTTTGGAAATTTTCCAACCGACTTCGCAACGGGAAGCGACTCATCAGTTTTTCAACAGTGACAAACAAAAAAATACAAAGTGCACACCCACACGACACACACAGACACAAATACAATTGCAAATGCTTGGCTCGCATATCAATAACGGCACTTAAGCTTCGTTTCACTTTCCTGTTTATTGAGCTTTTAAGTCGTGCTGTTGTGCAAGCGAGACAGCACTAGCGGCGGAGTCGCTTGTTCGCTAACAAAGCAAACAGCAGCAGTCTCCCTCTGCGTCGCCTGCACCACCCTCTGCGTCTCTGTCGGCTTTGCAACGATTAGTATAATTTATCAGACGCAACCGCAATTTGTATGTGAAGTGTGGGAGTGGGCGAGTGACCAGTGGGAGGGGTAAATCTCGGGGTGACAGGCTTTTTGACAATACAATTAACTTGGCTGTTATCAAAATCAATTACAGTTGTCTCCCCCGGCATCGCTGCATCCCCCAGCGCTGACGTCAATAAACGCAACTAAGCGAAGCGGCAGCAGCGACAGAGACAGCGACGCTTTAGAATGCTGTAACAATTGAAACCGTTGCATTCCAGGCACCTTCGATGCATGTTTACTCAGTATGCAAACTGCAAGTATATGAGCACTCAGCTCCGTTTACTCTTGCAGCGCAACTGGCTCTGACGTTGATGTTGCCAATTGGCAATTTGCCAATTCTGTCACGATTTTTCCACATGCAACAAGTGCGACGCATGCGCAGCTGCTTTGTTGTCTGTTAAGCCGACTCTGTTAACGCTGCAGCGCAGCTGGCTGCTGGCTGCCATGCGGAAGTATTGCGCACTTATCGATTTCAATACCGATAAATACTCATTTTGCCAAAAATACTCACTCGAGAGGTTGCAAAATTGTCAAATTTGCTTCAATTAGCAACCAATCAAATGCGCTTGGAATGCTTTATGAGAGTTTTTGAATGAAAAGCGTGTTAAATATTTGGTTTGTAAACAAATTCACCTGTCCTTTATTAAGTTTAAGCATTTGTTTAATGTTCTAAGTAAACAAATCGTATATTATGCAAATATTAATTGACGCCCCAGCAAACAAGAAGTCTGCACTATATATGTATTAGTTATATTCTCGATTGCCGTATTTTCTTCTTTTGTTCTTTTGTTTTATGTTTTTCTGCTGTGATGACGTCAAAACGTAGTATACTATACGGGTAAGCACATGCAGATATGTATTATCGCTTATATTCTCTAGTTATTTATAAAGAAATTGAAAGGAAATTGAGAAGACAAGGCAGCACAGAAAAGAGAGAAAGAAATACTAAAGCGTTTTCTCGACTATTTTTTGTTTTCGGGCCTCCCATTGCGGCCGATGCCTTCGTCGTCGCGAGGCATTTTCCGATTTCTCGCTTCGCAATATTCGCAAGTGTTTTTCCACCCCATCCCCTTTCTCGTTTATCTCGAAAATTGTAGAACATATGTAACTTTTGTGTCGTTATGGTTTACAAAACAAAAACACATTTCAAATTAAACTTACAGCGATTTTGCCAAACTCGTTTCAAGTGTGACAAATGTGTGTTCTGTAAGGGCAACAACAACGAGAATAATAATAGAAAAAAAATAAACAATACGACTGCAATCCGAGCAATTTAAATGTAGCAAAAACAAGCCACAACTCAAATGCTAATTATATCTGAACTATTCAAAGAAAAAACACACATAAGAAACCACGAAGACAGACACTAATTCCGTTTTAATTTTAACTGTCATCGAAGGGGCAAAAAGGTTTGTACGGTTAGTTGGTGTTGTTTAGAAATTATTGCGACGAGCACTCTAACATTTAATGAGTGCATTATCTATGACATACTAAATCTTTCTGTCTGAGTCTGTGTGCCGTCGTACCACGCTATAACGAACACAGTTATTCTTATTTGCATAAAGCATTTACATATCTGCTAATGCGGTTTCAATTCCATTTCCATATCAATCTGATTGAAGTACGATCGAGTAGATTCTATCATACAGTATATTAGATGCCCGTCGATTGCGAATTTGGCACAACAAGTAGATACAACAAATATCAGCGCGGGTATTACGCATTAAGATTACTTCGGCGATGCGCTTCTGAATACGTTTGGAATATGTGTTCAATTGGTATGGGGCAGTATTCTAAACAGTCAGGCACGTCATAGATATACAAACAAACAAATGCACACAACTGTATACACAGGGAGAGAGAGAGAGAGAGAAGAGAGATAGAGAGAGGGAGATCTATTTGGTCTCGTTTTTGCATGTGAAGATCATATTATGAGATAGTTAGATTATAATCTAATATATATGTTATGCATATACAATTACGGAAGGTTGAGTTGTTTTTGATTTTTATTGCTTTGTTTTTTAGCAAGTCTAGTGCTAAACATGTTTTTTGGATTACTTCCACTTCTTAGCCAAACTTAGCTTGAGTATCTTAAGAGAGAAGTGAGAAGAGGAGGGCGTGAGGAAGACAAGACGGGAGAGGGGTTATAGAATTTGAGAAAGATAGAATGATTGCACATGAGGTGTGAAAGAAAGAAGAGAACAGAGAAATCAACGGCAGAAGAGACCTAAAGAGAAAGAGACGAAAGAAAGAGTTGACAGAGAAGGGAGAGAGGAGCAGAAACAGTTATAACAGGAAAGCTGTTAAAGATAGTTGAAAGAAAGCATAAATAAAAACTTACAGAAAAAATAGTTTTCTTAAGAGACCGAAAGAGAGAGAGTGAGATTCACAGATCAAGAGAGAGAGAAAACTAAAGTAAAGGAACTACAGAGAAAAGAGATGGATTCACTCAAGATGCATTTGGGAAACAATTTACGTCGTCTAATTAGGCCCATTGTAGACACTGCCCTCAGTGTCTTTTAAAGCAATCAAGCGGGCTAGTGGCGCTTTCTTTACCCGCTTTCTGCCCAGTTGCCCAGTTGCCCAGCTGTCTGGGGCTATTCACTTTCTAACTGGCTTGTGGCGAGCAAGCAAACGTTGTGCCCCTAACCTCTTCCCTTTTTTTATTGGCATTCGCTTTTGTTCTCATACTCGTCGCATGGCGAGCTTCCACTGTCCATTGTCGAGCGAGTGGAAACACTTGTTGTTTATCTCCGATTGCCCATTTGTAAGGGACAACGCAGACGTAGACGTAGACGCAGACGCAGACGCGGGCTGAGGCACTTCAAAAACGGAAAACAGCAAACAGTAACAACAACAACGATGACAACGATAAATGACAAACAAAAAATATATTTAGCAAAAGTGGCAAAAAACAAAAGCAAATAACATTTCTAAAAAAAAGCACTGTGACGTCTGCGAAAGTAAAAGTAGCACAGAATTTGGGCAAAAGCAGGCGTCTCTTTCTAGCCGAGGGGGCCCAACTATCGCAAGTACTATCGCCTGGGAATACCCATCACAGAAGAGATTGGCTTCTCTGTGTGAAGCACTGAGTAAACAACAATTACAGAATGCGATGTCAGCTAGAAGAAATCTTGCCGTGTTACAAGAATTCTCAATTCTTTGGCTATGTTTCTCGTTCCGGCATCTTATCAGTTGCCTGGAAATCAAAAATTCTTGTCATGGGAAAATTGGGGCGCCTCGGGCGGATGAGTAATATAGCGAGAAGATCCGCAAGCTTGCAGCGCCAATTGGAAAGCCAATAAGAATCATCGCTTCGACGCGAAGCTGTTCAACTAAAGCTTGAATTGTGTATTTGCCTCCAATTTCGAAGCCGCCGAACAAGCTGAAGCTGCTGCCGGCTGTAACGTCAGCGCCAACGTCGGCGTCGTCTACGACAACAGTGTCGTCGTCGTCGTTGCCGTTCCCGTCGCTCGCTTTTGGCGCAATCGAAAGTTACGTTTTGGCTTTACGTAGACCGCATTAGTTGTTCGCTGAGTGTCGGCGACGTCAGTTCACAGTTACAAAATTTAAAAGAAACCAAAAAATCATTTTTGAAAAACTTCAAAGTGGACGAAATTTTGTGTTTGTGAGTAGAGAAACGATTGAAGTGCTTGCAATTTTCTATTTTCTTGGCTTTCGAAATCGAATTTGGGTTTTTTTTGCGGGCTTGATTGATCAGTTGAAAATATGCTTCGAAAAAAGCAGCCAGTTTTTGTTTTTCTCGGATTTCTGGTCAGTTGGTCAAGTGGACTGCAGCACAGTCGATAATCTGTACTCGTTACTCGATAATCGATACTTTCTGCAAGTGAGAAGCGCCAAAGTGGAGCAGAATGGAGCAGGCGATTTCTGCAAGTCAGCCAAGTCTCAAATTGATCGAGCGATAACAGGAAGCAGGAAGTGCTGCCAGATCGGTCACATCGGGCAGGGCGAGGGTAGGAAAACTGCAAGTTACGAGTGACACTTCAAGTCTTTACTTAATCCAGTCAATTAACAATTATTCATATTTCGCAATAATAATAAATTAATCTGCTTAGCGGGATTAACCGCAATTTGTCTTAGACTATATAGTCTGTGATTCGCGACAATTCAGCATTTTATGGCATTATTATGGCATTTGACACGTGCCTATTATGACACCGTCTACCTACCGATCTCCCCTGCTAACACTTATTTAAAACTATTAATTTCTGCAATTAACTTGCAAATCGCCGCAAACACAAACTGATTAAATAAATTAAAATTAAACTATCACTAAAAATAACAAAACAAAAATAATGGGAAAATATCACATCGTGATAAGTAGTCAGAGCGCGCGCGCGCTCGCATTTCTCCGGCGATTACACAAATACCCCGCCTCCGTTCTCCCTCCTTCATTGATCCGCCGAGCGAAACGATTCCCATTCCCATTCCGATTCCCATTTCGTTTCCCATTCCCATCTGCGATTAGCTCGGACATGCATGTACTAAGCGCACTGCGATTATATCACAATGGAGACATATGTACAACATATGTAAGCACACCTCCCCCCCCCCCAAATATAAGTACAAATGTAGATATTGTACATTTCTATATAAACAATTGAGTTTGCATATATAGCCAACGACGATTCGATAGTTATTTTATTCAAATGCGAATCGTACACAGATCAACAAAAGAGAAGAAAACACAAATCGCGCGCACGCGTTTTGCAAATAGAGTTTACAATTCTGTTCATGATCGAGTCGGGGTTCTCTTTTTGTTTCGGGGTTCCGCATTTGCTGTTATTCCTCCTCCTCCTGCTGTTGCTGCCCACTTAGCGATTCTTATCAGCTACTGGAGCAGGTGAAGTGACGCACGCAACTCCCTCGTGTGTCTGGCAGCTCTCATGGTTCAGTGACTTTTCTCAGTGAAATTTGCAGATCGATCTACACACTTCTTGTCATCTATAAAATGAGAAATATATCTTCCAGTTTGGGTCGGGCACGTGTTCGTGCGCAGAAGATCTACGAAACTGGTTGAATGACTCTGGGGCCGAAATTGTTGCCCAAGTCGCAGCGACACGTGACACGGACAAAGATATAACTAAATTTATGGTTAACATAAATATTCAGCAAAGTCGTGCTAAGCATATCGGCTTATCTGAGATCTCTAAAATTTTATATTTTATATTTTTTTTTAAATTTTATGCAGCTTTGTTTTGTGTTGCAGGTGAATTGAGTAAGGTGTGAAGAGGAAAGGAGAGGTGGACTGACACCTAGCTATGACAATCGATTACTTTCGATAGCAGAGTATCTCTCTTTCTCTCAGTTTATAAGCTCCTTCTTTCTTTTAACTTGACACACTGTGTTGAGTAGGGTGTGAAGACGGAAGCAACGTGGAAGGGGAGTAGGAAAGCTGCAACTATAGTTAGCTAGACAATCGATATCAATTCGATAGCGCAGGATATCTATATCTCTCTCCATCTCTCTGCCTTGTAGCATAGTGATAGCAAGGTGGATAGAAAAGGGGGGAGGGGGAGTGTAGGGTAACGGCAACGAAAGCTAACTAAAACAATCGATAGCAAAGGATCTCTCTTCCGGTCTTTCTTTTCTATGCCTTGTAGGACAGTGTTGCCTGAGGCTCGACTTGAGACTTTCTCGGGCTACGCATAGAAGACTCGCATTTGATGCGTGTCCGCGATTAGCAACGGGCAATCCAAACACACAACTAATTGAAATTAATTAAAGCCAAATAAATCACAGACAGGCAGCAGCAACAACAACAACGCCCCAAACAATTGAACAAACGAAAATGAAACTTGTCGCTGTTTACTGGTGTTGTTGTTGCGTTTATTGTTGTTTCAGACCGTTGATAAGGCAAGATTAAAGCGGTGAGTAAATCAATTAATTAACACAAATTCACGGGTCTGGGCAAGAGATGCAAGAGAGCCAAAGAGAGGAGAGAAAGAGTAAGATATACAGAGAAGGGGGTGGGGGGAGGTGGGTTAGGCAGCGGCTTGGTGAGAAGATTGGCCAACACAGTTGGATGAAGTTAAGCGTGACCGTGGGCAGTGGTTGCTGTTGCAACTGGGTTAATTTTAACTAAACTTATAAAGAAAAACTATGTATATTGTTGTAATTGTTGTTTTTGTTGTTGTATGCTTTGCATTTGCTGTACAGTCAGCAATATTTGGCCAAGTGTTTCATGGTTTTTGTCTCTCGTTGCAGCTTGCAATTAAATTTGTAATCGAAATCGATATTGCAATCGATATTATAAATAGAAAATGGAGCTGAGCAGCTATTTGCAGGCCTCGTCGTCACCTAACAGCAAGCGATTTGTTGTCGAGGACTCAAGTAAGTGTTAAACGGAGTAAATTGCTTCCGGCTTAGAAAGTTCCCCAGCGTCTTGACGGAAGTGCGTCTTGCTTGCCTGCTTGCCTGCCTGCCTGTCTGCCTGTCGCCCCCTCACTTCTCGCCGGCACATTTACATTTGGTGGAGCGGGGTGAACAATCCTGCACACCTGCCCCCACTTAGCCCACTTGCCGGCATTCATCAGGCATTCAGACAATCACCGATTATCGACGAGTTGAAGTTCAACGCCAAACAACATCTGTTTGGCCCTGAGACAAGCTAAAAACTCAAAAGCTAGCGTCAAGTCGCAGACTGCGACGTCGACGGCGGCAGCACCAGCAGCGCGACGCAAACGCATCATGAATCAGGCCTTCGGGGTGCACGCAAAACTGGAACAGTTAACTTTCACGCCCCCCCTTCCCAACCTGACACTCTTTCTACTTCTCTCGCAGTTACCAAGGTGACCTCGGACGGGGAACCACACGCCATGATGACCATGGTGGCAGGTTTATCGGGCCTACTCGCGGCTATTATCATTCTGGCCGTGCTCGTTCCGATGGTGGCCTGTCGCAAGCGTAAAAGGTAAGTCGGGCTGGTCAAGCGCTTGTCCACTCATTGACCTTTTGCATCATCTGTTGCCTTAATAGCAAGCGCGACAAGGAGGAGCAGCAGCTGGCGCAGCAGCAGGAGATTTCCAGCGCTGTGGCAATGACAAGCGTCACAATGCCGCCTCAGCTGGCAGGGAATTTGAATGCCGCCTTTGCAGAGAGCACGCTGACGTTGAGCGCCGATGCAGACAAGCAGCAGCAGGACAAAGAGAATCAATCGCCATCCACAGCGATTATTGTCGAGCGTTATTAGGCAATTTATTTGCCTAACGGATTGCACGTGATGTTTGTGAACACATGAGACTGACGCAGCGGCAGCGCATCATGTGCTGCCGTCGCCCATTAGCAATTTAAGCAATTTATATACATATATTAGCATAAGCAGTATATACGTATTTTCTTTCTTTTCTGTAAATTTACCATGTATATTAACCGCTACATTTGCATACGCATACTATTATTTAAATAGGCAACCGAGTTGCCACACTTTAGCAAATGTGTGTTGAGCAATACCCAATCACCATAAATCGATAACTACGGACGAGTTGGCATGGCTAACTGCATGACGCGATTTTAAACACATAACCCAGTAACATGTATAGGCAAAACCATGTTATTTTATATAAACAATAAATAAATATATTATAATTTATAGTTCAAATTTCTATGCAAACTTGTTTTCAGTTATTTACCAACTATATGCCTAAATGTATCGATAACAGCGACAATCACAAGCGATGACTACAATTGTTAAACGATAACAGCCTATTTGGCGCATTTTCAATAAAATACTAGAATAATTGTGTGTATTTTTGTATTTGTACTTATCACATACATGCAAAATGTATTATAAAAAGGAAATAAAAATGATTAAATGCAATTATTGCAAAAAAGAGCGCTCAGAGCGCTGAGGTGCGGTAACCAACGACCATGGCCAACAGGGCCATGCGAATGTACATGCCGTACTCGGCCTGGCGGAAGTAGGCGGCGCGCGGATCCGAATCAAAGTCACGACTAATTTCCTCGACACGGGGCAAAGGATGCAGCACGATAGTGCGCTTATTAGCGCGCGTCATCATCTTGGGCGTGACAATAAAGTGCCCACAACACTGCAAAGACAAGAAAAAACCAATGGAAATTAAAATCTCGCATACTTCCAGATACACTTTATACTCAAGATGAACGTCTGGACTTACGCGCTTGTAGTCCTCCTCGGTTTTGAAGCGTTCACGCTGTATGCGCGTCATGTAGAGCACATCTGTGCTATGCAGCGCCTGCTCGATGCTATCGAAGGTGCGCTGCGTAACGCCACGCTGTTCCAGATAGCGCATTATCTCCTCAGGCATGCCCAAACCCGGTGGCGCCACGTACTGCAAGGTGACATTGTACAGCGTCAGCAAACGTGACAGAGAGTGCACAGTGCGTCCGTTCTTCAGATCACCAACCATGGTGATGGTGAGACCGTTAACTGTACCGATCTCCTCGCGTATGGTGAACACGTCCAGCAGCGCCTGCGTGGGATGCTCCCCAACTCCGTCGCCGGCATTGATCAGTGGCTTGCGTGAAAATGATGCAGCGCGCTTTGGGAGTGAAACAAGAAGAAGAGAATTAGTTGTTACTCCGCTTGAAGCAAACAGAAGTGAAACTTACCGCCACAGCACCTGGTTCAGGATGACGCAACACCATGACATCTGCATAGCTGGCCATCACCTTGATGCTGTCCTCGAGTGTCTCGCCCTTCTTGACCGAAGAGGTCACTTGATCCATGTTGATGACATGTCCGCCCAGACGCTGCATGGCCGCACCGAAGCTGCACTGGGTACGCGTGCTGACCTCGTAGAAGATGCTGGCCATGATTTTGCCGCGCAACAAATCGTCCACTGGGCGATCCTTGGTGACACGCGCCTTGAGCAACTGGGCCAGATTGAAGATGTCGTTGAGATGCTCTTTACTAAACATGTCCACGGACAGCACATGCTTGCCCACCAAATAGTGAGCCACAGGATTGGGCAGATTCTTCTGCAGATATTCCTTAAGCGTCGCATTGCTCGACGAGTCCAGACGCAGACGCGGCGATGGTGATACGGGACGCAAGAAGCTGCCAGCTGCCGGTGATGTATTCACATTGTTCCCCTCGTCCACAAAGTGCACAGTGGTGGCACGTGCACCTGCTGTGCCTCCTTCGGTCAGGAGGCGAGAGAAGGTGTCGTTGACATCGGTGTCGCTGGGCAAGTCATTGCTGCTGCCTTCGGTCTCGGACTTTTGGGGCAGCGGCAACTTGGCGCGCACATTTTGTCCATAACCAGGCTGCACCAGTACTTGGCCATCGATGTAGGCCACCTCGCCGCGCAGGACGACACGATGGACGCGACCCTTGACCTTGGTGCCATGGAAGGGCGTCCAGCGTGCCTTCGACTTCAATTCGTTGTTATTAATGGTCCACTCCTCGTCCAGATCGACCTCCACGTAAGTTTGTGGCTGCTCCGGCAGATTGAATATATTACGCGGATTGCGATGAAACTTTCTCTTGATATCCTCCAGTGTTAGACGTCCCTCGTGCACCGCCTGCAGCAGCAGTGGCAGAATTGTCTCCAAGCCGGTAAAACCTGGCGGCGGTCGCTCAGATTGTTTCTCCTCCAGCGTATGCGGTGCATGATCTGTGGCAAACACATCAATGTATTCCATGTGCTCCCACAATGCCTCTTGATCCTCGGGCGAACAGAGCAGTGGACGCACCTCTGACATGCCAGCGCCAATGCGTTCCACATCGCGTGTGCTCAGGAACAAATGATGCGGACACACTTCACAAGTGACACGTATTCCCTTCTCCTTGGCGGCCCGTATTAGTTGTATTTCCTCCTTCCTCGCCACATGGCAGATGTGCACTGGTCGCTCCAGCAGATGGGCCAACAATATAACCGCTGCCATGCTCTGTCGTTCCGCGTGGCACACGATCGGCGCTCGTTTGGGCCAACGTGTCAAGTGACGCTGCCAGGCGACCATGTCGCTCAGCTTCAGCGTGCCAAAGGTGTCATTCAGATACATCTTCAAGCCACAAGCCTGGGTGGCCAACTCGTGAGCATGCTCCCAGTTGTTATCCGAGGCACCCACATACAGTGCGTAATCGCAGCGTGCCCCCAGGCGAGCCAGCTCACGGAACTGATTGAATGTGTCGCGATCGACAATCGATGGATTCGTATTGGGCATGGCACAGACCATGGTCACACCACCGGCCAATGCAGCCGCTGTGCCGCTGGCAAAGTCCTCCTTGTGAGTGGCGCCCGGTTCACGCAGATGCACATGGACATCAATGAAGCCGGGCAGCTTGACAATGCGTCGTGATGTCATGCAGTCCGTGTGAGTTTTCATTGCCGGATTGCAACCGGTGACACGCATCGATTCCACCAGCAACTTGGTGCACTTGACATCCGTGACCAGCGGAATGGAATAGTCGACCGCCAAGCGACGTGTGCGATAGCCGTGTGTCATAAAGGAGGATACCCTGTAAGCCAATTGACAATCAAATATAAATTTAGTCATATACAACAGCTTCACCCTGTAGATGCCGACTTGGACAAACACCAGAAAAGGCTAACCCGATAAGCTTTATATATAATATATGAGCATAATCTGTACCTATATCTGTATAAAAGGAAACCTTTGCTTACCTGCGAACTCCGCCTCCACGCATGGGCAAATTGATGACCAGATCGAACTGTTTGTTGGCCAAGAACTCAGCCAAATGTCGCAGCTCGCCATTGATGTCATCCGGGGTTGTCTTGTCAAATGTCCACTGTACCGACTCCACCTACAAAGAAGAAGAATTGAGTTGCCGTTAGTCGGCGCTACTGCACACAGAAGGTGAGGCCAAGGCCAAGACGTGTTAAGTAGAGTCAAACAGAGACTCGAGTCAATTGGCAAATGTTTGCCTAGGCCACATAAAGATATCGCTCCTTATAGGCCAACACAATGTTCCACTTGCATTTGGCCAATAATAACAGCAGTACTAGGTATAGTAACATCATATACAAGGGCACAGTGGGACCAGCTGCGCAACAACAACTTGACATTGAATTTATTTCGAAATTCTAAATCCCAATCGAGCTGCCTTTCATTGTAAACTCCGACTAGACAAAGTGCTTACAGCCAAACTGTACCCAGTATAACTGTTCTCAGATGCCAGATGCCAGTCCGATTCAGTTGCACAACTTTCCGTTAGATACTTTCTACTTAAAGGTGTTTCCACTTCTCAACATTAACACTGGGAACACTTAGAATCAGACCTGCCATAATTTTAATGAAATTGTTCTTAAAATAGACGTACAAACACATGATTTCTATGCAAATCTTTATCCCGATTTTTCAATCACAAAAAGGAACACAAATTTATATCGCCATTTTTCGATTAGGACCACTTTCAACATATAAAAAACTATTAGAACATTGTCGATGGAGAATGAAAAATGACATAAATTGATAAATTATGAAATTTTTTAATCAAAAACCTATTGTCCTCTTTTTTTTCCTCATGTCTATTCGTTTTCATCATCTTTGTCTTTCCTTTTTTTTGTAAGAGGTATCTGGCAGCCCTGATAGGAACGCTGAATTTTAAAATGACTCAAAATAAACTGGCAAATGTTTACAAATATTACTCGCAAATGTTGAAACGGATCAGAATTGGAAGCCATATACGAGTCTGCCAGAAGAGTAGCATTTTCTCCCAACAAAAGTATAAATTATGAACGGAAAATGAACATTTTTGATCGGAAATTTGAGTACAATTTCGAGCAGACACGTGTTCGATTTTTAGCTGCAATTTGTGCCGTCTGATCCCACAGTGCGTGCATTCTCTGCTCTTCGCTTCATTGCTGGCGTGTTTACATGGCAGCAAACGGCGATAAGGTCGCCTCCACTCGACTAGCCGGAAGTGTAGAAAGAATCAACACCTGTCTTGGCAGCGGGGCAAGCGAGGAGTTGTCGATGGTGATCTTATCTAGGCGGCAATAGCGACAAGGCGACAAGACAAGACAAGAATCGAATGTGGTTTGTCGATCAATTCAATCGATCGACTTCAGTCGAGACAAAGAAGTGACAATTGCAGCAGCAGCAGCAACAACAGCAGAGCAACAACGTTTGGCCCTTTCTCGAACGGATCATACCTGCACTAGCAATGGGCTGTACGTGCTCCAAACGGCTGGACAACGAGGCGGCAACAAATCCACTGCAACAACTGCAGGCTGCCGAGGCGCTGTCTTCACGTGCACAGCAGCGTCGCAGCAGGCAGGAGGAGAAGCGTCAACGGCAGCTGGCCAAATTGCAGAAGCGCAACGCACGCAAGCGACGCCATCAGCGCGTCGATTCACGCAGCCGGGGCACAGTGAGCGGCAGCTTGCGGCACAGGTTACGCGGCAGCGGTGGCACTGCCAGCGGCAGTGGCAGCATTGGACGTGCCCAGGGCAGCAAGCTGAATCTGGCGCCACAGCTGCGCCTGCTGGGCGGCAGCAATGGCAGCAGTGCCACGGAGTGTGTCAGTGTGCTGTACGCGCGCACCCTGGAGAAGCAACGCGAGGAGCACCAGCGCACCGTGGAGCTAAAGACGCGTCATCAACTCGAACGGCAGCTGGACACGTTTCTGCTCAACCAGCTGCTCGTGGGCGTTCAGTTCTTCGGCCATTTCGAGCACGAGTTGGCGGCCATTGATGAACAGTTTCAGGCCAGACAGCGTGCCTGTTCTCAGACCATGTCCGAGCACAGTTTGCTGCAGGCCAATGCCATTGATGCGGCAGTTGCGAGGCGGGTGCTCTTTAAGCCAAGGTGAGTGGGAAGATAGCTTCAACTGTTCTCAGTGAGAGTGGGTGTAGTTCAACTGTTCTCACTTTGAGTGTGTCTAGTTAAACTGTTCTCACTTAGGGTGGCTTTAATTTTACTGTTTTCCGTTAGAGTGTGCACAGTTCGACTGTTCTCACTGAGAGTGCTGACATAGTTCAGATGTTATACTTAGAGTGTACCTAGTTCAAGTGTTTTAACTCAAAGTGTTCCTAGTTTAACTGTTCTCACTCATATTATACCTAGCTCAGAGTGACCCTAGTCCAATAATTTCCTGTTTGTTGCAAGCTATGCCTTACCGAAGTGTTCCCATGTTCACTTGATTCACTTCAACTGTTTCCCGTCTGAATAAGAATAATAAGCTTAACGGGTCCCCCCATTGCAATGTTCTAAGTTAAAAAATCCGTACAGAAAAACTTTTTAATTTTTGCCTTGCGAGGCCTTAACTGGGACGTAAATTCAAGACTTCCTTCCTATCCTAGTAGACTTTTGTTACTAAATCTGCCTTCCCTAGCCAATCGTAGAACTATGCTTGGTGTTGTATTTATTTATAACCTTATACAAGGGGACATAGATAGTAACGACTTGCTTAGTCGACTACACTTCTCTGTCCCTGGTAGAATCACCCGTAATTATCTTCCTCTAAAACTTTCCAATTGTAGTTCGAATTATGCCCTGCATGAGCCTTTCAGGGTACTATGTTCGGACTATAATAAACTATATTACATTATCGCTAACAACAACAATAATTCTGTATCTTGCTTAAAAGTACAAATCCTTACTCACCTTTCTAGTAACTAGTTTAATATATACTTATCTTCTTTCTAGTAACAGTAGTACTTTTTAACTAACTGCATGTTTGAACATTCTAATCGCTATTTTGATTAGGTTTTGCTTACTAACACTAACTCTCCTGATCTGATTGGGTTTTTCTGGGTTTTCCCCAATCCTCTGCAACAAATGTTGGATCGGCTCTTTCATTTTTTTATCCCAATGTAAACTCAATTCAATTAATTTCTTTTTCTTTCTTTTCTCACAGTTAAGATGTTACTTTTAACTTAAAATTATTAATTATAACTATTAATTGTATTTTTTTTCTTTACTTTTAAACAGTCGACTGACCTTAGTCCGACTATAAACTAATTAAATTAAAATTAAAATTAAAGCTGTTCCCGATTCGACTGTTCCCTGGCTTGGACAGTTCCTGGTTTATTCCTTAGTAAGAGTGTCCGTTCATTTTACTGTTCCCAGTTAAAATGCACTGAATTAAACGACTCCCAGTTCGTTTGAGTCACTTAAAAACACTTCCCATCACACTTTTCCTACTTGAAGATGTTCCCACTTGGACTGTTCCCTAATCCATTAACTAGGACTACTTGTTTTCTTCCCACTTGGACTGTTCCCAGCTCAACATTAACTAGGAATACTTGTTTTCTTGCCACAGTAATAATGCAACACGCAAACAGGCTCAGCCGCTGCAGAATCCCCTTACGTACATCGTCTTCGAGAACGTGGACATAGCGCGACCCAATGACGCCAACTACGATTCCATTGCCGCCCTGTGCAAGGTGCTGCTCGAGACGGACTACTACAACACGACGCCATGTCGTGTGCAATACGATGCAGCTGCTCGAGCAGAGCCGCTGGATGGGCTATGTGCGACTTAAGCTGCGTGAACCGACGCCCGCACAGCAGCGCAGCTCGAGCAGAGCAGGAGCATCGAGAGGCGAAGATGACGTGGAGGAGGATGATGACAATGGTGACGATGGTGGCATCTATACGGATGGCAGCTCAGGCTACAGCACGGCCGGGGCAGGCACAATAAACAGCTGCAAGTCCACAAGCAACTCCAACTCCAGCTGGAATCGAGGCAGTTGGGCCGAGGAGGGCGACTATGATCATGTGTATATAGCACGCTTGAATACACAGCGACCCGTGGAGGAGCTGAAGATGCTGCTTGGCGTCGATCTGCAGCGCAATGTGTTGCCCGAGGCGTGCGTTTGCCGTCTGGCCAGCTGTCTACCTGCCTGGGCGGAACACAGTGATGACGAAGAAGATGAGGATGAGGATGAGGATGAGGACGACGATGAGGACGATGATGAGCTGGAGGAGGTCACTAGCCAGGCGCAACATGCTGGCTATGAGACGGTGCAGGTGCTGCGCCAGTGCCGTGTGGAACAACAGCGTCGCCGTGCGCTGCTCCAGCAATGCTACCTCAGCTCGGAGAGATTCATGCACTACTTCGGTGAGCTGCTGCGCCAGCAACTTGCCCACGAGCTGGGCATCAGTCAGCGTCAGCTGGAAGCGGGCAGCTATCGGGGCTGTAGCATCTACACGTCAACGGAAGAGCTGGTGCCCGCCATTCATGTGCCACACGGTTGGCCCGACTGTGCCTTCGAGTTCAACCTGCGTGCCCGTCCCCAGCTGACCAATCTGCACACAGGCGAGAAATTCCAGTGGCCCACTTGCCTGATGCGTAAGCGCATTCAATCCTTTGGCTTCCATGTGGTGCCAGTGGGTTATGCGCCCAAGCGGGCACGCAATCCCTTCCGCCAGCTCGAGTGGCGCATTGTCTTCCCCCAGGCGGAGCAGTATCTGGAGCGTCTGTTGACGCGCATGCAGCTGAAGGTGCTGCTGCTGATGAAGGCTCTGGTGCGCACGTTTGTCAACGACAAGTGCCAGGCCATGGGGCACATCATGGAGCAGCTGCGCACGCATCTGTTCTGGGAATGCGAGCGACACAGCAACGATTGGCCCGAGGAGTTCCTTGGCGATAGACTGGTGCGCTTTGTGCGCTCCTTTGCCGACTGCCTGGCCCGGAAACAGCTCAGCGATTACTTTATCGAGCGACGTAATCTCTTCGAGCATGTGCCGGAGGATGCGCTTATGGAGTTGCGCTCCATCATGGCCGGCATTGCCGAGCAGCCACTGCTGCATGTGCTGCAGGCGTTGCGCAATTTACAGCATGCCCCGGACTTCTATCCACGTCTCAACTATGGCCAGCTGCTGGAGACGCTGGTCATGCCGGAGTATCAACAGCTGCGTGTCGGATCCAAGTTTGCGCGCACTACATTGCCAGTTGGGGAGGAGCTAAAGGGAGCAAGCGAAGAAGGAGCAGCAACAAAAGGAGCTGGAGCAACAGCAGACATCCTGCGCCCTAGCCAGTCCAAGCGATGCAGTCGGTCTGCTGGGCATGTGGCGGCAACAGGAGCGACCACGTGGCAAGATGCGCCGCAAGACACAAATGCTGCGTGCCCAGCAGCAGCAGCAACAACTCAAACAGGCCGAGCAGCGACGACACTCGGCAGACTCCACCTCGGGGCCATGGTCCATGCCGCTGCTGCTGCCCAGAATGTCGCAGACGTCTTCAATCTCAGCCTCCTCCAATGCCACGTCCACAACGGCTCCGGCACTAAACAATAGCGTGGAAATACTGCGTCGCACCAATCTGCTGGAACAGCTAATGGATCACATGCTCGCCATGCTGGCCAAGGCTACCGACTTCCGGAATGCTCAGCATGCCCAGCTGTATCTGGACCAGGCGCAGCTGCTGTGCCGACTCTATAAGCAGTTGGGCTGTGATCAGCATGCCCATCACTATGCGGAGGCCCTTTGTCAGGCGGCCAGCAACCTGGAGAGAAGCGTCAACGGGAGTGGAGCCGAGGGAACACAACCCAATTGCAGTCCTGGTTCACAGTCACGTTCCAGTTCGAATTCCCGTTCCCGCTACAGTCCAATGCGTCGCAAATCTCTCAAGTTTGTCGAGCACGTTGTGCAAATGCATTCGGGAGAGGTAATCCCACTGCAAGGTGGCTCTACCTCGTCTACGCCATCACCAAGCAGGAAACAGAGCGAGAATTCACGAACAGAGAATCTCGATGAGATTCTCGTGACAAACAGCCAAGAAAAAGAGGAGATGCAGCAGCCAACGGCAGCCAAGGAGAGCGTTCCTATGCTGGAGTCTCTGCTGCAACGCATGCAGGTTGATCCTTCAGCATTGCAGACAATCAGCTCCAAGACGGAGCAACTCATGCAGACACTGGCACCAGAGGCCAAGCGGGACGAGCTACGGAACATACTTAAACGCAATACGCAGAAGCTGAAGAGCGCCTTCAGCTAGAAGATCCCAGACTAGCCCAGTCAAGTGGCCAATCATACGATGAATCGATTTCCCACTCCACAAGATAGATAAGCACACGGACTTTCCTCGATTATCGCTATATTATCTGACGAATCATTTATCTCAAGCATCTCAAGTGTGATAATGAAGATAGTGTGTACTATAATATATCATAATCATAAATATATTATAACCAACTGATAAGTTTCAAGTTTGCCCGATTAAAACCTTTTCGACCTAATTTGTACACTTATCATTTTATTTGATACATGTACATTCAACTCAAATCCTATATGGTATCTATGTGTAATCTGTATATTGGTATACCCTATAAGCAAGACCATACTACAACTATTATATATAACTTCGATCTGCTTTCGCCTATAACAAACATGTGCACCCACTTTATATTGTACAACTCTCTTCATTCCTCGATGGAGGAAAGAAGTCAGAGATCTCCCCAATGTATAAAAAGATAATAGAAAGAATTCATTGTATATACTCACATCGACGCCATGCTCCGCATAGAAGTCTCCCGTGCCCATGGAGGCATAGAGTTTGTAGCCCATCTTGGCCAGATCTCGAATGGAAGAAAGAAGTTCCATTTTGTGCTGAGAGAAGAACAGACCGTTACAGAGAGAGAGACTGATGGTGAGTAGGGGGGGGAAGGAATGAAGCTATACCTTAAAACTGCCAATGGAAAGAAGAATTGCATTCTTGGGTATCTGGAAACCCGTCGATATCATCGCCTTAAGGTAGGCCTCATAGCGATTGTCGCCAAAGCAGGCTACCTCCCCAGTGGAGGCCATCTCCACACCCAGCTGCACATCGGCTCCGGCAAGACGTGAGAAACTGAACTGCGGCACCTTGACGCCCACCTTGCCGACACCATGAAGCACGTCCAGGGGTTCCACATCCATGCCGACAATGGCACGCGTCGCGGTAGCTACAAAATCATGATCCAGAGTTTTGGATACAAAGGGAAAGGAGCGCGAGACACGCACATTGCATTCGATAACCTTCAGCTCATTGTTCTTGGCGATGAGCTGCATATTGAAGGGTCCCGTTACGTCCAGCACACTGGCCAAATCACGTGTAATCCGCTTGATTGCCTCCAGAGTTTCTGCATTCAAATCTTGCGGCGGGGTCACCAATGTTGCATCACCGGAATGAACTCCAGCATTCTCAACATGCTCCGAGACGGCCATGCAAAGGATTTGTCCATCTGCCGCAACGGCATCCACATCGATCTCCTTGGCTTCGGTAAGGAATTTTGAAATGACCACCGGATGCTCGCGACTCACCTCGGAGGCGGCATTTAAATATGTCTCCAGATCTTGATCGGAATAGGCAACATTCATTGCAGCGCCGGAGAGCACATACGATGGTCGCACCAGACAGGGGTAGCCCACCTCCTGGCAGAACTCGACGGCAGACTGTAGATTGGTTAGCTCCTTCCACAGTGGCTGCAATATTCCCTTGCGATCGAGCATGCGAGAGAATTTGAAACGATTTTCGGCACAATCGATCGACTCGGGTGATGTCCCTAGCACCTTTGCCTGCTGGCGATGCAGATCCATGGCAATGTTATTGGGCAGCTGGCCACCCATCGAGAGTATAATGCCATCGGATCGCTCCAACTCGTAGATATCCATGACAACCTCGAAACTGATCTCCTCGAAATACAAACGATCGCACATATCGTAGTCGGTGGACACAGTTTCGGGATTGTAGTTAATCATGATCGTCGACTTCTTCAGGTTGCGCAACTCACGCAGGCACCCGACAGCGCACCAATCGAACTCCACCGATGAGCCAATGCGATAGACACCCGATCCGACAACAATCGTATGTCCCCCGGGGAAGATGACATCGTGTTCAGAGGCATTGTATGTATTGTACAAATAGTTTGTACTCGCTGGCCACTCCCCGGCAACGGTATCGATCTGCTTGACAAACGGACGAATATTGTGCTCCAATCTCTGTTGGCGCACAGCCAGTTCGGTGCTCTTGGTGGCCATGGCGATCTGTTTATCGGCGAATCCCATGCGCTTGGCCTCCAGCAAGAGCTGAGCAGTCAATTGATTTCCTGCCGTCTCCAGTTTGCCATAGAATTCGATAATGTGCTGCAACTTGTGCAGGAACCAACGATCGATTTTCGTCAAATCATGCAACTCCTCAATGCACATGCCTGCCTTGAGGGCGGCGGCCAGTACAAAGGGACGTCGATCTGTTGGCTCTGACAGCTGCTCCTTGTCCACGACCGCTTGATATGGATCGAAACCCTGCACATCGCCATCCACCATGCGTAGAGCCTTCTGGAAAGCCTCCTCGAAGCTGCGTCCTATGGCCATCACCTCGCCCACACTCTTCATGGAGCTGCCAATGTGTTTGCTAACACGCACAAACTTGGCCAAATCCCAGCGTGGTATCTTCACCACACAATAGTCAAGACTCGGCTCAAAGCAGGCCGTTGTGTTGCCAGTCACTGAGTTCTTGATCTCTGGCAGTGGCTCACCCAATGCCAGCTTGGCGGCAACATACGCCAGGGGGATAACCCGTCGCCTTGCTGGCCAGAGCCGAGCTGCGGGACAGGCGTGCATTCACCTCGATGATGTAATACTGCTCCGAATGTGGACAGAGAGCATACTGAATGTTACACTCCCCCACGACGCCAAAGTGACGGATCACCTTGAGGGCGGTGCTGCGGAGCATTTGATACTCGCGATCCGAGAGTGTCTGTGAGGGAGCGACGACAATACTCTCGCCTGTGTGTATGCCGAGGGGATCAAAGTTCTCCATGTTGCAGACTGTGATGCAATTATCATAGGCATCGCGGACCACCTCGTACTCAACCTCCTTCCAACCCTTGAGGGACTTATCCACAATCAGTTGACTCGAATGGGCCAATGCCTGCTGGGCCAGTGTCTGCAGCTCCTGCTCGTTATTGGCGAACCCTGAACCGAGTCCGCCCAGCGAGAAGGCAGCACGTGCCATTACGGGATAACCCAAACGATTGGCTGCATCCAGTGCCTCGGCCACAGTGTAGACAGCCTCCGAGGGTGCCACCTGTTCACCGATCTCATGCACACGCTGTGCGAACAGCTTGCGATCCTCTGTCTCGATGATCGACTGTATGGGCGTGCCTAGGATGCGTACATTGTACTTGGCAAAGACCCCAGCACGCTCCAGCTCGACACCACAATTGAGCGCTGTCTGGCCGCCAAAGGTAAGCAGCACTCCATTGGGACGCTCCGACTTGATCACCTGCTCTACATAGTCCGGTGTGAGGGGTAGGAAGTAGCACTTGTCGGCCATGCCCTTCGATGTCTGCACAGTGGCAATGTTGGGATTGATCAGGACAGTTTGTATATTGGATTCACGCAACGCTTTGATGGCCTGCGATCCAGAGTAGTCGAATTCACCGGCCTGACCGATCGACAATCCGCCGGAACCCAAAATGAGAACCTTACGTGGACGTGGCAGTGGCTCCGGTGTGATGGCACGCAATCGTCGCTTGATCAACTGCGGCACACTCACTGTCGGCTCCTCGATGGAGTCGAGGAAAACATCGAATAGGAATTCGGTGTCCTGTGGCCCGGCATGATGTTCCGGATGAAATTGTACCGAGAAATAGGGTTTGCTGCGATGCACAATACCCTCGTTGGTCTGATCATTGGCATTGACGAACAGCTCCTCCCAATCATTTGGGAGCTTGGCTAAATCCACGGCATACCCATGATTTTGTGAGGTCAACAAACAGCGACCTGTCTCGCGGTGCAGACATGGCAAATTGTGACCACGATTACCGTACTTCATCTTGTAGGTGGAGCAACCGATGGCGCTGGCCAGCAGCTGATGGCCCAGACAGATGCCAAAGATGGGTTTGTCTCCAGCCTCCAGCACATGTTGCACTTGCTGCACAATCTCCTTGCAGCTGGTGGGATTTCCGGGTCCGTTGCTTAGGAAGAGCGCATCGTAATCCTTCTCACGCAGATCGCTGCTCCAGGGAAGTAGTTCCACAGAGGCGCCACGTTGCAACAGGCAACGCAATTGATTCAATTTTAGACCACAATCCAGCACGGCAATACGTGGTCCGTTCTGGGACTTGAGAGGATTGTATAGCGTGGGCAAGAGAACGCTGCATTCCTTGGCCAAATTACGCTCATTGGGATCCACAAAGGGTTCCATGACCAGCTGGGAACCGTTGAAGATTGGCTGCTCGTAAACAATGCGACCCAGGAGGCTGCCCTGTTCGCGCAGCTTCTTGGTCAACGCACGCGTATCGATGCCGCTTATGCCGGGCACCTTGTGATCCTCCAGCCACTGCGACAGGGTCTGGCGAGAGCGCCAATGCGAGGGGGTATCGCAAATCTCACCCACCACCAGAGCAGCTGCCTGCACGCCACGCCACTCAAAGTGTTCTGGCAGCTCGAACTCATCCAGTTCATTGACATCCGGCACACCGTAGTTGCCAATCAGCGGATAGGTCAGAACCAGCATTTGTGCTCGGTACGAGCGATCCGTCAACGCCTCCACATAGCCGACCATGCCCGTCTGGAAGACCACCTCGCCGCTGGTGGCTGTTCCCTTGGCCCCGAAAGATTGGCCCGGCATAACGGTGCCATCCTCCAGCACGAGATAACAATCTGTTGCGGACATTGCGCTGACAAAAAGAAATCAATAGTTAAAAGATTTCCTTTATATTACAATATATATTTATTAATTGTATAAATCAGCCATTTCTTAAATGATCGATGTGAAACTCGGGAAATCATTAGAAGAATCGCAAATGTATGTATTTTCCAAACTACAAGACAATAGCTTAAGGTATCTGATAGTTAATATATTTGCTTGTTTATGCCCTATAGTCCATAAACAATTTAATTACATTTATCAATCAAACTGCAAATGTATTCTAGAAATTCGTATACGCATCATATTGATTAGATAACAGATAATGCAATACGATCTGCTTTTTATAAACTAAACAATCTTTCGCAATTGTTTATTTTCAATTTTGTTGATCGCGTATTTTTTGTGTTCTCTTAATTGGGGATAAACAATCTTCAGCTTAAGATTTCATATTGAGAATGAAGATAAAAGTAACAGATAAGCACGAAAGCTACGACTGTGATATACCCACTACACACTTGTCCAAAACGATTTCTTCAATATATAATTTCAATGTTTTGCGTTTTTTGTATTGCATACCTTCAGGAGGTGGCCTCAAAATCAGTACATATTTCAAATTTCTTAAATTACTCCTATCTTAATTCTCTGATCGTAACCAAATTTTCAGAAATCATTTGGCTGTTCATAGCTATTGTGTTTACCAAAAATTAACTGTCCTGCATTAAAATTACGCTTGAAATTCGATCTGAGATCTAGGTTTTGATACGGATGGACAGAAAGACGGACATGGCTATATGAACTCGTCTGTTGATGCTGATTCAGAATATATATAGTTTGTGAGGTCTGACATGCATCCTTCTGCCTGTTACATACCTTTTGGGTTGTCACAAAGTAATTATACCATTTATAACAAGTAGAAAGATTCACCTCGATACCCCATTTAATGATCAAACACGTGCAGATGGTTTTTACATTATATTCATTCAATGTTGTAAAATGTTTCAAATTCGAATCATAAGTTCGTTGAAGAAGTTTTACAAATCAAGTCTAAAATTAATAATAGCCACAACTCATACCCTGTACGGCAGTTCGTTTAATCAACAGACTGTCTGTAGTTGATAAGAACTTATATTAAACCATGTCCCCTTATCTTTTATCTTATACGAAACGAAGAAAACATTTCTAGTGCAGGTTACAGGGTATCTGGGAACTAACGCACTCAGCTTAAGTCTTCTCTCAAGGTTGGCTAGAGGGTATCTCTAGTGGAGCATATGAGTTTGATTGAGGGATACCCTCGAGTCAATCAAGCTGCAATTGTGTTCTCAAAACATGTGCTAGACGTGACCCCATTACGATTTTCAATCATTCCAAAAACAAATAAATGAGGTAAGGGAGAACTTGTAGAACTCCTATTGGAAAGCGGGCTTATCAATCGAGACAAATCGAGACGCGGCGACTGCATTGGACTCTTCCTACCTACCTAGGAACTGAGACATGTTTGAAGACATGTAAAACCTGTGGAAAAATCTGCGTTCACCTCTCAAACTTGAACTTGAGACCGGTTCACCCAACACACACACACACACACATAGAGCCACACTCAAACTCGCATGTGTTGGTAGCCGGAGACATGGTTCAGGTTCCATTGGAAAAGTTTATTGAAGTAAAGAGACGCTTTTTGCGCCGCAAATAACAAAATATTTGAGCAACTCAACGGAAGCAATTGTGTAGATTTGCAGCGCGGCAACAAATGTTTTAAATTTAGCAAGAATATTTATGTTGCCCTTTTTGGGTGCCATCCTCTCTCTTTATCTCTCCACCCTTCTTTACTTACGTTTTATCGTCTGCCTTTTTGCGTTATTTGCGTTAATTAAGCGTAAATTCGCCGATTTGTTTCGTTTTGTCTGCGTCGCAGCACGTGTGTGCACGTGTTTTTCTATCAAATTGCGCGAACAGCAGGCGGAACAAACGCCGGCATCAGCAGACAGAATACTACTGAACGACGTGGGAAAGGCATACTCGCGCTCGCTTTCGCACTCGAGCTGATAACATGGAAGCCGAGGTTGTTGCCGTTCGATTTTCGAACATCGAACCGAACTCGAAACGGCGGCGATGAGAGCGCCAAAAGGCTTAATGAACTTTAAAAAAATATCGTAATATCGATAAGTTTACAATGCAATAAGTATCGCACTTGCAATTGCATTTGTTATGTTTTGTTTCGCACAGAAAGCTGTTTGATTTGCTGCTTGCAAGTTGCAACGCGTTGTTGTTTTATTTTCGATAACATGCAATGTAATATCGATAACTTTCTGTTACTCATCGCAAATCTATCACTGAGCTGTTTCACGAATAAAAGATGATTTGAAAAAACTTGTAGAGCTCTACAGACACTATTTTTTTTTTTTTTAATAATTTTGTCATTAATAAAATATCGCGTATAAACACAAAACAACCGTTTTGCATACATGTTTATTTATATATAAGGTAAGTATGTATAAACATTTCTATATATGTATTTTTGTATGTAAAGGTGTCTCCGTGCCATACATATTGTGTAAATGTATATCGTATATGTATGTAGGTTTACGTTTATGTTTATGTATGTGTGTAGTACAAAAGCATAACAAATAAATAACAAGAAATTATTCAATACGTGTGTGTGTGTATGTATGTATCTTACTAGTACATATCTATAAGGTAGTATTAAGACAATGCATACATATTTTGGTCTACTTGGCGGTGCCACAAAATGATTGATTCGGGTCCCGCTTTTGGTTAATAACAAAAGGAAACAAAGAGTGTAAAACAAAAAAAAAAACCGATTTGGAAAACTGATATACATCTTTCTGTATGTTGTATATGGTATTGCAGGAGGGATATACCATTTAATAGCAAAGTAAAAAGCTAAATGCGCTCAGGATCCGAGATAAATGAAATGGAATCTGCAGCCGACAGACATTACTTCAGACATTGGTTGGCGCATCCATGCCACAGATGACAGACTTGACCACCGCTGCCGCAGAGAGGGATGCATAATTCTGCCACTTGCGCGTCGACATGCCGTCTTTGTAGTCTGATATGCCCTTGACCAGAATGAAACTCTCGCGACAATTGCCAATGATGCTGTCCAGGACGCTGCTCATTTCCACATCCGTTGCCAGCAGACCGAATTTCCTTGTGAACTGAGTACGTGACTCATCGCTGCGCACCAGATTCCGGCCCGAGCCGATGGGACCTAAATGCAGCCGCAATCTAGTCAAACCGTCAACCTCGTCAGCCGCAATGGGATGGGCCACCTCGATGACCTCGTTATTGCCAATGTTCATGAACAGTTTGTCGCTCTTTGCATCCGGACGACCGAAATCGCTTTCGGTTTTGCGTGCCAACATCTGCTGTGCATCGCTGAGATACTGTTCCCACGGACGCTTCAGTTCCATATTGGCCTGCAGGCTCTCGGCGATCTGTTGCAGCGAATCATTCACTGGGAAATATGTTTTCACATCGTCACCGCTCTTGTACACATACACGTAGGGTTTCTCTTTGCTGTGTCAGTGAGAAAGTGAGAGAGAGAGGGAGAGAGAGAGAGAGAGAGAGCGGGGATTAGATACAATATAGTCTGCATTAACTGGGACTCCCGACTCACCTGTTGATCAGCGCCCGCTGCTTGTCTACATACGAGATGACCACATCGCCCAGTCGCACATGCTTCTTGTAGTCCGTGTAGTGGGGCACTCCGCCGGCCACGCCCACAATGAAGACATAGTCAACCTTTTGGAATGTGCCCAGCAGGCGGGTGGTCGTGTTGCCCGTCGCCGTCATAGCCTCACGTGTGCTCCCCGCCGACGGCAGCTTGGTGCTGACGATGCGATGTGCGCCAATGTTGCCCAAGGTATAAACATTCGATTCGCCTTTGAAGAAGGAAGAGAAGGAGCAAGAGCAGCAACAGATGAGTATTGCAAATAAGTTTGTGTATGGCGGGTGTCCATTGCGTATGTGTGCATGTATGTGTGCAACTATCGGGTATACTATCGCAAAGAGGCAACTCAGCGAGGTATTCTTATATTTTTTAATATGTTAGCTAGACTGTTTTCCTTTCGATAGTACATCCGATAGTTATGTGAATTTACAGAATTTGAGTTTGTATATTTATGGAATGATTTCACAAATATCACGTGTACTATCGCGAAAATTATAATCTATGAAATTATTTAACATTTCATATGATTCAACTGTTGACTTCATTTATTTTTCTATGCGATAGTTATATTTACAGTTTTGTAGACATAAATATTGCGTGTACTTTTGGCAATATGTGTTTATATTATATTTAAAATATTGTTGTGCGATAGTACACACGATAGTTTGGCATACTTTATTTATATTTCCACTTGTGAGGTTATGTGTGTCTGTGCGACTGCCCGTTTCCTTTGCTGATGAACTGTGTGTGAGTGTGTGTGTGTGAGAATGTGTGTGTGTGTGTGTGTAAGTGTCTTTTGTGTCTTCTGTGCGTGACAATGACAATCAGCGAGTTTAGGTTAAAAGTAAAACTTTTATTATTACGACATGTACCGTTGTTTAATGCATATTGTCCCATGACAACAACAACAAACAAACAACCGAAAAACACCGTTACAACAACAACGAAGACATGAAGAACAAAAACCAATTTGATAAAAAAACAATACAATCAAAACAAACCAAAGGTCAAGTTCACAAGCGACGTTGAAATCAGATAAACCATAAAAACAGCTATACATACAATATATCCATCTATGCGAATGAGCAATCAAGCCAGTCGAGCGCTGTTAACTGTTAACATAATGTTACAAATTTAACATGGTTTCAAACGATGAAGTTTATTGCCGATTTAGAGCTCCAAAAGACACTCTGTTTCGTCGTTGTGAACCTGCCCCCAGACACAAATTATATTTAGATGAACAGTTAAGGGCTCTATCATGATTTAGATGTGGGTACAAACGACTATATGTACGTATATCGTAGGCGAGTTTATGTGCTTACCAAATCTGCGTTTCTTATTGGATTTTCTGAGTGAGTTCGTTAGATTGGGATCGGAATCTGTTAACATTTATATATAGTTTTTGTTTTTGATTTTGATTAGGTATTCGAATTGATATTGATTAATATTGTATATATTTTCGAGACCGTGTAGGTTTTGTTGTGTGTGTATGCGTGTGTGTGTATATTGAGGGGCGCAAACAGATATAGAATTTAATGCAAATGCATTCAACATTTTTTGTTTACGAAGAATCATATGAGTTTAAATTGAGAAAGAGAGAGAGCCATGAGAATAAATAGAAAGAGAGAAAGAGAGAGTGAGTCATTAGTTGGTTTTGCTCACAATTTAGAACTATCGTTAGTACTATCGCAAATAGAAGTAGTAGAAAACTCAATGCCTTAAGCTGCGTTTTAACTTTATCTGCATCCATAGACTTATATGGTATATTCAAGATTTGTATGGTCCGCACATGCTTGTCCATTCTAATTCAGATGCTTCCGACATGCGATAGTACAAACGATAGTTTTGCCAAAGGTATTTTGCATGCGTTGTAATTGTTATTATTTTGTTTCGCGTTTCGCACACTTGATCTTTCATCTCGCAAGCATTTCATTGCGCCCCCTTGTGGCGACACCACCTACCGACTGTGGTATATCGGACGAAGGTCTCCTTGTTCTCCAACATGGCGTCCACGGCCAACTTCTCGCAATATTGTGCCGTTATGATGGCTATGGTGGGCTGCTTATTTGAAGCTATCGTCGGCATCTGCTTGACCACCTTGATCTCCTTATCCTCGTGATGGATGCGCGTGTACGCGTTGTATTCCATAAGCTTGATGAGCCCACGCTCCTGCAGCGATTGGATGACCAGCAGCACATCCTGTTCGCTCCAGCCGTAGTCCCTATGGGAGGAGAAGAGAGATAGATATATGTACATACATATATTTTATATTCATCTATATATTTTTAAACAGACTCACTTGGCCAAATCGTCAGGTGAAACGGGATTCGGATAGGCCTGCTCGATTAGCTCAAGAATCTTCTCCGGCGTCAAGGGGGGAGATTCAAATTGCGATTCATCCACGGAAACTGTAGAGTGTGTGAGAGAGAGAGAGAGATAGAAAGGTAGAGCTGTTAGAAATCGTTTCACACATAGCGCGTAAATGGTTAACTTTAGTATAAAGGCGGCGATAATGGGCGTGGCGTGGTTAGCAGGCGGGTTAGCACACACACGACGTTGAAGAACTCTAGCGGCGACGTTAACTTAATTGCAGCCGCCAGACAAATTGAGGCACTTGAGTGTCTCAGTTGGCGGAATGCGGGGGGCGGATGGCGGTAGGGGCGTGGCAATTACAAAACCGCACGCAGTCGGAGTGCAGCGCGAAGGCAATGTACCCCAAAGAGTTTAAACAGCAGTTTGAGAGCAATTGACGGGACAGAAACTGCTGTCTGCTGTTGTAGTGGGGAGAGGGAGAGAGGGGAGGGATGGGGCAACAGAACAGCAGGCTGGCAATAAAGGCGGTTAGAGTAGAAGGAGAAGGCAAGCGGCGCAGTACGCTAGAGGCGAGAGAGGTTGCTTCCCCATTAAAAACAACAGTTTGAACAGCACTGCAGTATGACAGTTTTGTGGTGTCTTGAGAGGATGGAGGAGAGGATGTCGACATGCAACAGTTTGGGCGCCACTGCCAACACCCCTCTCCGCCCCTCAAGCAGCCCTTATTTCCCCACACGGTTTGACAGACATTGGACAAGTAATTTATTTCTTTATTCAGAATTTTGTTTTCATTTATTTGATTCGCAGAACTCAGTGCGCTATGTGGGCTTGATTGTTGCTCATAATCCATGAATATTGAGTGCGAGGTGCGCGTGCATTAGTCAAGAATAACCAAAGAATAGAAGAAGAAACAGAAACAGAAACAAAACGTAACGAGAACGAAAAAGAAAAACACAAAGAGAAAACAGCAAAACAATAAGAAGTAGAACAACAACAAAACAGAGCACAAAATGAGGCCAAAGATGCTGTAGATTGTTAATCAGGCTCAAAATTGTGGGCATGGCTGGGTTAAGACTGGGATAAGAACAAGGAACAAAGAACGAGGGATGAGTTAGAGGTGTGTGTGTGGGGGGGGGGGTTAGCATCATGCTGCCATTTGTTTACGATCATCATTTGCGTCGCGCGCTCAACTGATCTGTGTACATGTCCAGCCAGATGGCCTTCATCAGATTGTCGCCGTCACCTGTTTTCTGCTGGGCGCGCAGCGCCTCCTCGAACTTGCGATTGCAGTCCCCGTAGCAGTAGATGATGTACCCGTCGCGTGCTGTACCCTCACGCACACACACACACACCCAATGCACGCCCAAATACATTGTATTGTAGAGAGAGATAGATAGATAAATAGATAGATAGAGATAGAAAAACAGATGGGGAGAAATGTTTCGAAAGAAACTTACGTGGACGCGATGGAGGCGCTGAGGTCTCCTCCAGTATGCGCAGTTCGATCTCAATGGATTGCACCTCGCCGTAGCCATGCTGCAGCAGCTTCATTATCTTCTTGATGAACCCAACATAGTCTGCAAAGCATATTGTTATATATTTCATACATACATATGTATATACATATCTACAGTATCTATATATTGCTTTGGTATCTCTAACTCTCTCTCTCTCTCTCCATTGTTGCCTGACGTCATTGTCAATTTAAATTCTCGTTTTGGATACGAAGAATTCTTGTTTTAATTGTTGAACTCTTTTGCATAACTGGTACAGTGGAAACTCGATAAATGCATAAAGAATAAGCTTAACAGTAACTGCAAAATTTAATAGAAACTTTTCAGTAAGATTAGCAAAAACTTTAGAAACACCTTGGAGCTTCTAGTTTTCGCTCGAGAGTTAAGAAACCTATGGGAAATATGTTCCAAAGTTTTACACATAAATTTCTAGTGAATTTGAAATGATTTCTGGTTTTAAAACAGTTCTAAAAAGGGCTCAAATAATACAAGTTGTCTAAGATTCAAATAAAATTTAGGTAAATAGCTGTGTGACCTATTTTTATGACTGAACGACCTATTTTTATGAATTGAGCATTTTTAACTAACTCGAGGTCAAAATACGTTTAGATTTCGCATTAAAGCTCAATATTTAACCAGGGGTAAATTATATCGACTAGATGTTAAGCTTAAATACGAAATATAATCGAGTTTTGACGTCGAATTGGCTTAAAATGCTCAAATAAAAACCTAAAAAGGATTAATATTTTGATAGAATATATATGTAATTAGCTGGCACGTTTCTGGGAGGTAACTGAATTCTACACTACAAAAAAAAGGTTAATGCAGCAAAGAAGCAAGGCTGCACTAGGATGCTCTACAATAGAAAGATAAACCAAGTATATTCAATCAGTAAACCCTAAGGTCGAGAGAGATAGGAGATATACCAAGTATATAGAGTCAATTCTTGGTGATTTTCTATGCTTATTACCTCTGGGAAAGTCCTGTGGGCTGACGAGCTCCTTGAAGAAGTCCTGGGCAATGTGCGCCTGCTTCTCATCGTTGGTCAACCAATCGCGGAACCAGAAGCGCAGCGTACGCGACTCTTGCGAATGCTTGCCTGTGTTGGCGCTGACAAGGAAGACGCGGAACTCTAAGGATAATGCCGCCGCCTTGCTGGCACTCTTTTGGCCAGCGATTGTGTCCTTGTTGATGATGATGCCAGTGTGATCTCCGCCAGCAACATGGACACGATCGTTTATCTCATCGACCAGCTTGCGTTCGATGAGTATAACGGTACTATTGGCGGTCTTGCCACGTGGCGTCATCACAACCTGCTCTGTCCGTGGCGGCGACTGACTAATCGGGGCAGCTTGGCTGTTCTGAGGCTTCGCCTGTCTGCAATCGTTGCGCTCGGCAGCGAGGAACTTCTGATGTTGCTCCGCTTGCGTCGTTGTGACTGCGACAATTTTATTGCTGTTGTTGCTGCTGCTGCTGCTGTAAGTGTTGTTGTTGTTGTTGTTGTTGCTGCTGCTGTTGTTGTTGTAGCTGAGCCCGTTACCATTGGCAGTGCCATTCGAGAGAGGTGCCTTGTTGGGCTTGGGTGGCGGCGGCGGCGGCGCCGACTGTGTGAGACTCTTGCGCCCCGACATATTTGTCCCGATTTCCTTTTTTGTTATTATTCTTGCCTCCTCCTGCTGCCTCTGTGCCGTGTCGTCCTTGAGAGGAAGCGCGCGAGCGTGTGCCTGGGAGGAGAAGGAAAAGAGAAGGAGGAGGACGGGGAGGGGGAGAAGTTTTCGTTTATTATTATTTTTAGACAAGTTTCGCGCATTCACATTTCCATATCGGATTTCCCATATCCCGATGCGATACCCGAGAGAGTGTCTGTTTACCTTCTCAGCCCTGCCCCGCGCTGTGGCAACGCGCCAAACAAATTTCGAATTCATAAATAATTGGTGTCATAAATTCCAAACCCCCCTCCTCACCCCCACCCCCCCACACACACACATCTACCTCAGCACCCCACCTGGTTGACTTGCCGCGACCCAGTGACTTGTTTCTATTTTACCAACCCCCCGTACCGCTTCCCCTTCCCCACTGCTTCTTCTGCAAACTTCCAAAAAAAAAAAAAAAAAAAAAACTGTGGCAAAAAAATCAATAAGAAATTCGACTTGCCAAGTGCATGACGAGGCAGCAAACAAACAGCGCGCTGCACCACAGCAACCCCAGCCCCAGCTCAGCCCTTGCCCCTGCCCCAAGTGCTGTCCCTGTGCCTGCTCCACACCCTCAACATCCCCCACATTGTAATGTGTGTAAACGTGTGCCACCCCTTTTGGACTCGCCCACAATTAAAGGCTCTGACGCTTCCGGCCAAATGTCACCCAAAAGGTTTTTGAACTCGTTAGCCACGCGTGCCAGCGCAGAGGTGAATGGGCAGAGAGGGGGAGGGAGTGGAATGGCTACCAAGGGTTGTTGCGCCTCGCGCACTAAATTTGCATACGGCAACAAGGCTGCATCCCTGCTGCAAGGAAGCCAAAAGTCGACCCAGCTAAATGAAGAGTTCGCATAAATTAAGAACTTGGCAACGCGGAAGAAAACAAGCACGAAAACTTCACAGTCGAGTGTTCTCAAAAACGATTTCTTAAATACATATGTATATAACTTCTATGTTTAGCATGTTTTGTGTTGCATACTTTGCAGGATGCGGCTTGATAATCAGTATTTCCTAAACAACTTCTATGTCAATTATCCGATGACAAATAAACTTTCTGAAATCATTTGGACATTGATAGTTTTTCTGGTTACTGAAAATTAACACTATTTGTCAATTTAAGGGGGTGCAAAAGGGGGCGTGGCAAAAATCTGAAATAAACTTGAACTGTGTGCAGAATTTACGCATTATTTCATTTTTTTTTTTTGGTATTCCTAGCTGTAATAGTCTCTGAGATCTAGATTTAAATAAGGACGGAGAGATAGACGGACAGTTGGAGAGAAGGACATGGCTATATCTACTCGTCTGTTGATGCTGATTAAGAATATATATGCAGATGTGCGTGAAAGATAAATATACATGCAATATACATATTCCAATAACTAACTAATCTTACTTGGAATTATTAGATTATGATCAAGTTTGGGTATACTGTGTGTACTGCCATTAAACATCTGATTTGTAAGTTTCTTTGAGTTATACATTCAGATTGTGTTTAAGATATATTGAAAATGTTTATGATGGCTATCTATGGATTGTTGGCATATACATAACTCTGATTGGAACAGAAGAACATACTAGGATTGCCATTCCAATTCCCATGTATCTAGATAGATATAATATAATATCATTATAATGCGACTGCACCCTGCAAAGCGAATTCCATTGCGAATACGAAACTTTGGAATTGTGTCAGCCCAACTGAAACGAAGCTTGGCAGTCATAATCGTCATCGTCATCGTCATCGTCATCGTTGTCGACATCCTCGTCAGCCTCGCCCGGCCCACTTAATTAGATTAAAGAGCATCTCCCCTGGCGCAGTTGATGTTGCGATGCGATTCGAATAAGGGAATTGGATGGGAGGTAGAGAAAGAGAGAGAGAGAGAGAGGAAAAGGGAGAGAGTAAAACAAGGAAGGGTGCACTCAAAATTTCATGGCCGGAAATTATTTGCCGTCTGCAATTTCAATTAAACAACTGTGCACAGTTTGATGGCCACTGGAGAGAAGAGGCAGACAACTGTGCCAAGCCTTCGCATCGAAGCCATTAAAGGGTATTCCCCCTCCCCAACAGCTACGCCAGACCGAGTCGAGTGCATTTCTCAACTTCCGTTGCGAGAGAGAAATGTCTCGCAACATTTCATAAGCTTTTCCCCATCGTAGTCGATGTCTTTCGAAATGAAATTGAAATTCCAATGCCGACGTGGCTTGGCCAAGCGTAACGCCCAAAAGGGGCGTCCCTATGGTGGGCGTTTGCCCTAGCAAAACTAACACCAACAACAACAACAACAGTTATGAATTGAGGGAGTTCTGGGTGAGCGCATTGCAAGTCGCAAATAGAGAGTGGAGGAGAGTACGATTTCCGTTTGGTATACCCTGTAAAATAGCAAGCAGTGGCTGTTATATGATCACTCTTTGTACAGGGTATGCGTCAGTCGTTGCCTATGATCACACACGCACATACACACACACACACACACACAGCCCCCATAATATCGGCAATGTTTAGCAGCTGCAACAAATTGCTGCGGGCTATGAAAAGTGGGCGATGGAGGCCAAAGTCACAGCCAAAACTTAAGCCAAACCGCAACTTGATACACACACACAGACACACACACACACAGATACAGTCAACACACCCGACAACAGCCGCCTATTACTTGCGGTTTCCTGTTGTAGGCCCCGTAGGAAAAACTTTGCTAACTTGTTGTGCGGTTGGAAAACTTGCAAACTGTTTCTCAGTCTTGGAAATCTGAATAAGCTAAGGCTAAGTAAAACTAATATAAAGATCGATTGAATCAATTGAAAATGTTAATCATCTGTGAATCTATTCCATTTGCATTGTTTTCATTGTTTCCATGAAAATAATTTTTAAATTACTATCAAATTTGTGCATATTTTAATCACCATAATAATTAAGTATTCTAGAATAGAACTGATATAACTTTATCGACTTTACATATATAAATATATAGTTCCAGAATCCTCGACACAAACTACGCAAGCAGCTATGCAAATTTTGAAATATTTATCGCCAATCGATAAGACGAATCGAATGAATCGCCTAGACCCGCATTTCAATTAAATTCGTATGGTAGCATGCGTGGCCTAATACATAATACATAGCATACATGCATGTACATACATATACAGTATGTATGTATGTATATTTATGTACATATGTATGTATAGTACGTGTGTCCCAAGACATCTAGGGTTGCCTTGAGTGAGAAGCGGAAAAACCACTGGAGAATGTATTAAAAGCGGAAAGCGAAAAGCACAAAATGTTTATAAACAAACAAATTAACTTCAAGTATATTTTGCCGAGCAATTTCGAATTTCTATTTCAGAGTACAATAAAAACTAGGCAACAAAAACAAGAACAACAAGAAGAACAACAAAAGCAATGAATAATTATGAGAATAACCTTGCAACCAGGCAGAGGCAGACGACGACGACAAGCGACGACTCTGTCCCAATGCGTACATTTCTATAGCTTTATAGCTATATAGGCGTAAAAATATCTGTGCCTGGCTGCGATGTGGCAAGAGGCAATGCCGCTTTTGCCACTTGCCTAATCAGATTGCCAGATGGTCTCACGATCATCATCGCAGCCAGTGTTGACTTTGTGCTGCTGCAAGAGATCGATATGAATGAGGGCTAAAACTATAAAGATCTATACCCCCCCCTCCTATAGAAACTATAAACCCGTGACTCACTGTCACCGTGAGCCAAGCTAAGAGTTGGAAGGGGTATGCATTTATATAGGTCCTTAAACGATCTACAAATGAATAATAAAGTTACAAAGAATAAAAATCTATTTCCTATATTTTCTTGAATATGAACACATCCCATCTATATATATGTATATATTTGTATATATGGCATATAGTAAGTAATGTCTGAGTAATGCAAAAGGCCACCCACACAGCAAGTGCTCTGCTCGTTGCCTGATCCCTCTCCATCTACCAGTTACCCCACATGATCTGACAGCGTCTCTCGTCTTCCTGTTCCACGTTCTTATCGCTTGTTTGTTGTTTCTTTGCATGACGGCAACATCAACAACAACAACAACAACAACTACGATTGTTAATTAGCCATAAAACGTTCAATCGAGCGCGCCGCCCTGTTTTGGATTAACCCCTACCCCCAATGACCTGCCCTGCACGTTCCTCTTCCCTTGTGCTACGTGACTCACTTGTTGCCCAAGCGAAAACCTACGATTACAATGTGCATGCATGCTATATATACATACACATATATTTGATATATGCTCTATATACATATATCGTATATAGAGATGGCTCATTAATGGCATGAAATCGGCGTCTGAACATTCAACTTCGTGTCACGTTCGCTTGGGCTAATTACACTAAACAAATTAACTGAAATTTCTCGTATGCAGCAATTAGTTTACTTTAAACAAACAACAATAACAAAAGCATGGGAAAATTGTTCAAGACCAACAGCCGAAATTATTGTGTAAGCCAAGGTCAAGTCTATTGAAGAATATATAAAGATACAATTTAACAAAAAACTGGAAAAAACGATAGATAAGAAGAAAAATATGGACAGAAAGCAGAGCAATAGGTTTTTGATTTGAAAAAGGCTCAAAATTAATAAATTTATGTAAATTCTCATGCTCTATCAATAATTTTCTAACGGTTTTTTGTAAATTTAAAATGGGCCTAATCAATATATGACAATATAAACCGATATTTCTGAAATATTAGTTTCTGGAACATTTTCTTTTTATGATTGAAAATCGAATCGAATATAACATATTGTGTAGATGTTCTTTGAAATTAAGAACAATTTTATTTAAATTAATTTATCAAAAAAACGTTTTATACAATACGATATATACGATAAAAAAAATCAGAACAGATTTCCGGACAGCAAGATTTAGAGATTTTTCAGACCAGACGAAAATTTAAAGAACAGATCTGTCAGAAAAAAGACTAACCTGGCAGCTCTGCTCTACAGTTCATATATGTTGACTAAACACTTCAAATAACACCATATTACAATATATGGTAAATATATTACAAAATATATATTACTGCAAAAGTTTCATTATTTACTATCCCTGGTTGCATCTCTCGAATAGTTCAAGTATTAAACTATGTTATGTTATTCAGTTCTTTAGAAACTACAAAAAAAAAGCAATCTTATTTATTCTCGATTCTTTAGCAGATCTCTTTCTCTCTCTCTCTCTCTCTCTCTCTCTCGGTCTCTCTTACTGCTTCTAACTTTAATAGAGTTAAAATACTCGTTATAAACAAGTTTTGTTCTTCCGTCTTGTTAAGGTCTCAATTCTTCTAGACCTTGTTGTTATTGTTGTTGTTTGTATCGTTGTATTTGTTGACTAATCTCTTCAATGATCGCACAAAGTCATGATCGTGAGTAAGAGAATGAGCAAAGATCCCCCAAATAACTGGAGCGTTGTCGTCATCCTGCTACAATTCAGGTAAATTGTGGTCAGCTGTTTAGTCTCAGTGTCTATTGATAGGCTTGTTTAATCACCCCACGCCCCTCTCCCCACGTCATCGCCCGAGAACTAAAAACCACATATTTAGTTGAACAATTCATTTGCATACGATGGTAGCCAAACCAAGGCAAACCCCAGGCAAAACAAGGCAAGGCGAGGCGAGACGAGACGCGGCGAATTGCGACGAATCAAGTCGAGCGACGATGATTCAATTAACAGAAATGAAAACATGACCCAAGTGCAAATTCAACCAGTTAGGTTTGCTGTTCATTTGATTCCCAGTCAAAGTTCACGGGCAATTTGGCGAAAACAAAAAGATCGTCACTTGTCCAGTGATCGCGCAATCACAAATTGATTCAGTTAGCTAAGCACTTACAAGGTGAAAGAGCAAAAAATATCACGTAAAAAAGACTCATCAAATCGAATATAGTTATGAGTGCAATTTAAGCACGATCAGCAGCGATCGTGCAAGTTCAAGGCGCATGCTTAACAACGACTGTTTCTCCCTACGGTTTACAGGGTATCAGGGCTGCCAGGTCAGCCTTTGCATGATGCTTAAAATCGACGTACAATCACATAATAATATGTAAATCCTTATCCCGGTTTTGCACTACGGTTTTCAATCATTAAAAAGAACGTGTCAAAGGAACAAATATTTTAGAAATATTCGTTAATATTGCCATATTTCGATTAGCACCATTTTTAACATATAAATAAACATTACAGCATTTTCGATAGAGTATAAGAAATAACATAATAACAACTTATGAAAGTTTAGCTTTTTGTTAAACAAATACTTATTGTCCTGTTTTTTGTCTTTTTTCCTCTCGTCTCTTCTTTTTCCTCATTTTTTTTTCATCTTAGTCTTTTCTTTTTGTGAGGGGTAGCTGGCAGCCCTGAAGGGCATAACGAAATGAACTCGACTGGCCCAGAAATCGTAGAGATTGTTGGATGATCTTTCGCAACTAATCTCTCATATCTTAATGCGTTTCATCAAGTACAAAAAACAAACAACAAACAACCAAATGATTTTCGTTTATCTTTTTCGAAAGGCTGCGTCGACACTCTGTCTAGGGGCAGACGAAAGAGAGAGGGCGACCCAGAGAGGGAGAGACTGCTGTGATTGAGCAATGTGCCAAATATTTGTATGCCCTGGACTAACCGTGTATATATACGACTTATGTAGGTGCATATCATTCGTCAGACGCCTCAGACTTTGCCTTTTCATATTGTCTTTATTATTTTTGTTGTGCTGTCTGCCAAATTAAGCCCATTGAGGGGGCGCCGTAGCCGTAGCCGTAGAGGAACCAGGCGAAGGGGGCGCTACAGAGACTTTTTGTTTTTGTGTTTTTCATTTAGATAAATTTAGCGCCGCAAGCTAAATCAACTTGAGTGGGCGACAGATCGAATGCGTTGTGCGATGATGATGACGATTGCGATTCCGATTCAGATTCCAATTCCGATGAAGCGGGAGTAAGGGAGAAAATGACGATGTGTGTTATATTGGAGAATGTTTGTTGTAATCGACCAAGGTCTATAAATTGGGTAAACGTTGCGTTAGAATTTAATTGCAATGCGGGAATAATGACTGAACTATTCCCCACTCCCCTGGCGCCCCCTTCCCTCTGTTGTAGATCATTAAAACTGCGTCAATTGCAGTTTACTCATGCGCTTGTCATACTAACTCGCCCTTACCCCCATCTCCCCCTATTCTTTCTCTCACTCTCTCTCTCTCTCTCTCTCTCTCTCTCTCTGACACAGTTTGTGAGTCAATTGCCAGAGACACCGCCCTGCTAATACCCTATGCCACCTCATAGTATAGCTATATCGATTCACTGATGCGCTGTAAGAAAGGTATATGAATTATGAATATATATATACTTATAATATAGTAATTCAAATATACATTCACCATATGGGGTAAATAAAGCGGAAATTCATTAAAGATAAATTAAAGCAATATGATAGCTGAGTCTATCTAGAAATGTGTGCAAAAGAAAAGAGGGTATTCATTGTTATAAATGTCTTACATTTTTATACTGCTTTAATTATTTTTCATTATGAATGTTTCAGTTCTTTAAGTTTTCGTCTTTCGAAAACAAAATCAAGTCAAGAGACACCTCGAGGTGTTATCACGTTGGGTTCAGTTTTTATATAATGATTGCCTCGATTTACAAGCAGATTGTAAATAAATATCTTATCGCAATATAATCTTTGTGCCCAAGTTGAACTGAGAACTGTGTGCTCTGATCAGAATCGATTCGTTGATAGTTATAAAATGTTTAATTGCCATTTTGTTACTCCATTTAGACAGTATACCCGTCTCAATAGTACTGGTCGTACAGAGTATGCTTTCTAAGAAAAAAACGCGGCTTTCTTTTGTCCTATTTCTTAAAATTAGCCGACAAAGTGTGCTTGAGTGTGTGTGTGCTGGGGCTGCCCAACGGCCTGCACTTTGCTGATGGTTCCGCTGCATGCGATGAACGATGCCCTGCGCTGGGCTCGGGCTCCATAAATCAGACCCCACGACAAGAGTTGCCAAATGGTCGCTCTGACAGTTTTATGGCCACAACACACTGTCATGGCAACCCTCGGCTTTCTTGGCAGCGCTGGCCAACCCTCTTAAACGGGGGAATTGCCTCCGTCCCCCGTTCCCCCCTTTCCCAACTGGCCTGCATTGTGGGTCAGTGGTGGAAATACCGCTTGGTGTTGTGGTTGCTGTTGTTAGTGTTGTTGTTGCTGCAGTAGTCTGATTAGCGGGTCATAATATGACCCACATTAGGGCCAAAACCGCAACGAGGGTGCATTTGGTGGTAACCATAATGTATTAGCCGTTAAAATTTAATGCAAATTGGTCGACTCAATCGGAATTTGCTCTCTCTCTCTCTCTCTCTCTCTTTTCAGTTCTGCAGTTCTTCATCAACATCTCAAACAACTTTCAAACGATGCCGCCCCTCTTTCGCCCACCCACACTTGCAGATGGCCTGCTAATCTCAAATTGCATTTGATTGTCGCCACGCAAATGAGGTTAGACACGCAGACAGACACACACACACACTTGGCACACTCATTTCCATGTATGTAATTCCATATCAATTTACAGCAATTGCGGCACACGCAGCTCCACGCCTCATTCGCCTCATGTAAAAATCGAAAAAAAATAAAATAAATAAAACACCAGAGAAGCGGCAGCAGCCAGAGAAGTGGTAGGGGGAATGGGAACGAGGGATGGAGGGAATTTACAGTTCAAATTATTTTTAAAGCACACCCGAAGACGAAATTGGCCGAACACAGTGGCCGCAGGTTGAATGAACCGCTCCGCCCCGAACCGGTCCCAAAAAAAAAATAAGAAAAATGCTCATTTTTCCGCTTTCCCGAAAGGTGTCGACAAAAAACGCAAGACGTGAAAAACATTAAATGTAAAGTAAATAATAAAAAAAAAAAAAAAGAAACAACAAAAAAGTAAAGCATAACTCAAGAGCGCAAAGTGAAAATATTTCCAAAAGGTTTTGCTTAATTGTCATTTATTTTTTCATTATTTGCACCATGACAAGCTGAAGTTACCGTGTTAATTATTAACCTCAAATTCAAATCATCTAGCATACATAAGTCGAAAATCTTGATTTTTGCGATATGCATTCAGTATGGCAATATTCGATAGTAAATTGAAAAATTGTGTTAAATAAGCAACAAATTTGTTGATTACTGTTGTTGTTGTTGCTCAATGATTCTTTTTTTTTTTTTTGCGTGTTGTTTTCATTTTGTTTAAACTTTAAACAGCCTCACAAAATGAGATCATGCCGCAACGTATTTCACACTGAAAATCTGCGTATTCTCTACAAATCGCATCGGTTCGCTTGTTCCCCATTCCCTCCCCCCGCCACATTGTATTCCAGCCAGCCGTAAAAGTTGTCCAAAAACAATCTATGGTATACGATCTATGGACGTGCATTTAATGGGGCGTCGCGTATAGAGCGCATCGCATTGTGAATGCAGGTCAATACATTGACATACATACATGCAATATACATATACATATATAATATATGTATCACACATATGTGTCGATATCTGCACAAGTTGTACCATATATTACTGTAACTATAACTACATATGTATGTATATATAATAAATATATCATTCACTATATGAGAATGCATGGCAAGCCGTGTCTCTAGAAATAAGAAAATGAAGCGGAAATTCATTTTAGATAAATCGAAGCAAAAAGAACGATGTGATACGTTGAGAAACGTATGTATGGATGATATATGAGTCAATCTAGAAATGTGTGCATTATTGCAAAAGAAAAGGGGGCATTCATTGTTATAAACTTCTTATATTTTTCATACTTTTTTCATTATATCTGGAATATTTCATTCCTTCTTGGGCTAGTTGAGCTTTATAGATAGACTTTCTATTGAAACGTATGTATGTTATATGAGTCTACGATGCCTATGAGTTTATTCAAAAAGAAAAGAGGGGTATTCATTATTATACATTTCTTATATTCTTCATTCTGCTTTCATTATATCTGGAATGTTTCAATCCTTTAAGTTTTTTGGGGCAAGTTTTTGTTTATACATTGATTGCAACAAAATTACGATATGTTTTGTTCATATTTTTCAAAAATCGCGCGCGTTTTCAGCGCGTTTTTTGCTACAATTGGCAAACTCGCACAATGTACATACATATGTATGTATGTATGTACATACATACACACATGAATAACTGTAATTACGTTTTGTGTTTATAAATAGATTTGACAACGACTTGAAGTGAAAGTACAGCTGCTGGTGGGTGAGTCCCTTCCCCCCCCTTCCCAGTGAACCCCTCGCCACCCCCATTTCCGCTACAACCCGTTACTCTAGCCACGACAATTCATCATCATCAGAAAAAAACAAATGAAAAAAAAACCAACTCACCTGTTGCTGCTGTTGGTATTATTATTGTTGTTGTTGCTGCTGCTATTCTTATGGGTTTTTATTTCAAAACCTGCTCGATTTTAACTTTTTTCTTCCCGCTAAAAAATTAAACAAATAAAAGAGACAGCGATTGTAAAATGATTATTAAGATGAAAGCAAAGCCACAAAACTTTTTGCACATAGCTCGCACACACATATGCGCCTCTCTGTGTGTGTGTGTGTGTGTGTGCGTGTGTGTGTGCGTGTGCTTGCGAGAGTTCGTATCTGTAACTACATATTTGTATCTTATCTTATCGTATGCCTTGAACAATTTCTCATTATCAGCTGATAAGAGAACGTGTGCGCTACGACCGCAACGGCGACGGCAACAATCGATCGTTGTGGTAGTAGAAGCTGTTGTTGCTGCTGCTGTCGTTATTATCATTATTGTTTGCTAATATGTCGGAAACAATGCTTGTAACTTTAGTCATGTTCCCAGTTAGGTGAGCTCATGACTAAGTTTCAGTTTCAGTGTATGACAGTATCCCCACACAAATGACGTCATGGCCGTGTGTGTGTTGGCATTGAGCGCGATCAAAGGGAACAAAACATATTCAAAAAATGTTTCGAGTCCCTCCTTCGCTTTGCACGAATATCTTTGCCTGCTCGATCGTTTAATTTGCCTATGACGTCATGACGACGCTTGCACTTGACGTTTGAAAACTATACACACATACACACACACATAAAGTATATGTATTTAAAATAATAAACAAAACAGCAAATTAAGCCATGAGTCGAACTTAAACCAGCCAAACGAGCAGCTGGTTCACCTTCACCAGCCCCAGTGGCAGTGGCAGAGGCAGCAACAGCAGGCTGAGCCTGAAGCCGCGAAGGCGCCTTTCATTCAAATTGAAACAATTGTAGAGTGTACACTGTACACGCACACACACACAAACACACACACAGCACAGCTAAGCAAAAGCATTCAATGCACACAGCCAAACACACACTTTAAATAATTTGCACTAAAACAAAAAAAATTAAAGAATAGAACAAACGCAGCACGCAGCATACGAATTTGGAAAGTTTTTTTTTCTATTTTGCCTTTTTTCGTATTAAGTTACGCATGCAGCAACGCGCGCGTGATACTATTTTTAATAATATTGCCTCGGTTGGGCAGAATGAAAACATTGGTAACTCTTTTTACCGTTGTTTACGTACTGTTGCGCGCGTCGCTTACAATGTAAATAAAGAACGCGCGTAAAATGCCGGCCGACAAAGTGGTGTTCTTGCTTCTCTCAAATCGCGCGTCCGATTCGGTCAATGCAGTTTTTTCAACTGAATTGTCCAAAGGCTAAGGCGATGTATCGATAGCTAACACTTGGAGAACTTTCAAAGTTTCGACGATAGCACTATCGAAATGTATGGCATATCGACAGGGTGTCAAATGTCTATCGATATATGAAAAACTACCCACAGTTAAACCGATAAACTCAGTGTGGTTATTTAAAACAAAGTTAAATAAATAATAATATAATAATAATTATAAAAAATTTAAAATATCAATAATTACTATTGTTGTATGTTTTAGCAAGAGAAAAAACCGTTATACAATTTAAAAGCCAAACTGTTAACCTTAGCAGTGATCCATAACTATGGGCACTAAGCAATAAACATGTTCATTGCTTAGTGCTATGGGCTTTCGTGAATGCAATATGGAAGATTATATGTTGGTCACACTGCACACGTTAACTGACAAAGTGTATGTAAATGTGATAGACATTCGACGCTTTATCTCGTAAAATAAACAAGTATTCAAAAAGTTATATTTAACCTATTTGTGGTATTTCGTCGAGTTCTATATGAATCAATGGTCAAATCTTGGCGCTACATTAATATCAATATTCCTTTGAATAGAATAACGAACATACGAAAAACTGGCGTGGTATTTATTTACTTAATTCACTGCGGTCACACCGGTTAACATTTTCCTAACATTTTGGTATTTCCAACAAAACTTTAGTGTATTTCAATACCTGCTGTTCTTTTGACATTGAGTTGCAACTAAAATTAAATTAAACTCAAATCCAAATCCAATTAGCAACCGTTGGGGCTAGCGCGCTAGCTATCGCAGTTGGCGTCATGGATGCGGAGCAGCTGAAACGACTCGAACGCAAGGAAAGCGCTCATATCGCTGACATAGTAGGCCAGTTCAACAAGAAGGTAGGTGGGGATATACGGCACACTCACACTAATTGCCTGCGTTGTGGCTGATTATCTTTTCTTGTGACTGATTGTTGTTTCTGTTTTTGTTGTTGCGACCACCACGCGATTGGTAACCGCCCGCAGAATGCCGATCTGCTGGTATTCGACAGCTTCCATACGGAGAACCAATGGCATGACCTGTGGCTGGCTATATTCGGAATTCTCGATGATGCGACACTGGCATCGTTGCACACCCAATGCCTGAACACTGTGCGTATCCTGACCCGCGACGAGTTCAGCCTTCAGACGCACTACATTGAGCAGGAGGTGAGCACCCTGCTGTCGCTGGCGCGCATTGATACCGACTGCAGTACCGGGGTGGAGTCAGAGGTGCCACTCAGCGATGCACAGGCAGAGGTCATTGCCGAGGCGCTAAAATGTCTGTGCAATCTAGTCTACCAGAATCCAGACTGCCGACGCCAGTGTCTGCGGCAACATGCACTCGATGGAGTTGTGAAGCGTCTGGGAATTGCGTCAGCCTCGTCGTGTTATTATCCCAGCACTCTGGAGTACTACGACATGAAACTATTGTTTCTGCTTACAGCACTGGAGCGAGCTGCCCGCACCCGTCTCCAGATTGATCTCAATGGTCTGACCTACATGACCAAGTGGCTGGACGACAAGCTGGCGGAGTCGGCTCAGTGCGCCAGCGAAGAGCAGTTGAACATCATTTGTGAGCTACTGAAGGTTATGTTCACAGTGACCAGTACGCCCGACAAGAGTCCCAACGAGTACGAGATCCAAAGTCTACACTTGACCGGTGTCCTGCGTGAACTCCTTCTGCGCTTTAGCTCTCCTTCAACAGAGCGGGAGCGCGCTGTCCTCACCCATGCCATCAATTTGCTGACAAACATCTCAAGCAGTTGTCTCATTGAATTGACACTCAAGTGTAGTAATGCGGATAATCTAGAGTTGGACAAAAAGAAGGCTGAGACGAAGACAGATGGCAAAGCGGAGCTATTGAGTGAAGCTGCACAATCTCTGCCTACAGCTGCAGACAAATGCTGCGCCTTGTGCTTTGAGAAGCGCAACGTGCGCTGCCTGGTCGTGCTTCTGGATTATCTACGCACTGGACTTACCCAGCAGGAGACGGAGGCGGGCTCTCACGATCTGCTCTCTCCGGTGCTGACGGTGTTGCTGAAATGTGCTCGTAGTGATCGGATTATGCGTCACTATTTGCGGCAGGAGATTCTGCCGCCCCTCAAGGATGTCAGCCAACGTCCGGAAATGGGCAATGAGCTGCGCAATCATTTGTGCCGCTTCCTCACTCTACCCGCCATGATACTGCGCGATCTGGCTGCCGAGCTGCTCTTTGTGCTCTGCAAGGAGGATGTGCGTCGCATGATAAAGTACACGGGCTATGGGAATGCGGCAGGATTGTTTGCAAAGCGTGGCGTGCTCGACTGTCGGCGCATTGAAGGGAATGACTACTCATCGGATAGCGAGGACAGCGACACGGAGGAGTACAAAGAGCAACAGCAATCCTTCAATCCGGTGCTTGGATGTGTCGACCATCCCAAGCCGAATCCACTCGAGGGCATGTCCGAGGAGCAAAAGGAATACGAGGCATTGCAATTGGTGAATCTGTTAGAGAAGCTGCGCAAGGATGGCATTGTTCAGCCGGCGCTAATCGATAAGGATGGCACACCGCAGCCGCTGGAGCACATACTCCAACTGCAGGAGGAGCTGCCGCAGCAGCAACTTGAACAAAAACGGAAAACTTAAGCTGAAAACTCTAAACAGGCGATCGATCGATCGGTGGAGTAAATTAAATCCTTAGATCGATCGTTTTATGTTTAGTTAACAACATGCAAAACAATCGTTTGGGGTCTTCCAATCTTGGGCTGAAGCGGAAATGAAAACAGGAAACGGTCTTCGTTTTTTTCCGGCCAGCCGCACTTAATAATGGATCACTGCAAGATCTTTTTATACGAAAGTCGCTTCGATATTATAGACAAATTTATTTAACTAAGATTTCGGTGTAGTAGGCGCGCGTACAATTCCAATACACGACTATCGAGAGTACTATCGAGTGCAGAGAAAAATATCTAAAGAGCTAATTTTACCAAAAATTTATACTATATACGATTCCAGTACAACCGCGTTGAGGTCCTTAGAGGATCCACACTTGAGGCTAGTCTTTTAATCTATTCCGTGCGATAATACTGTCGATAGTAACGTAGCTCTAGTAACTAGTATAGCTAAAGGCGTACCAAGAGAGCTGGAGCAGGACAGTTGTTTCTTGAAACTCCATTTACCTTAGTATATGAGAATTTGTCATTTATATTGATTACGATTTGTATCCATCACCCCCCAAAACATAACGCTTAAGCTCAATCAACCAAAAAATAATAAAAACAGATAAACCCGTTGTAGGAATTTATACACAATTTTTGTCTTGTGTGTTAACTAAGTTTATATAATATATATTTTATATTCCTTACTAATCTTATGAACGAACAGATGTCGTATATCATTCTGTTTCGAAGTTTTCGGTTTTCGTTTCTTGCGTACGCATTCAATCCTATATAGAGCTTTATTGTGTTCAATAATTCTGATAATCTCAGATCTGCAATTAACGATGTATCCATATACAAAATACTATATAGACATGTATTTACTAATAATATATACAAACACACACGATACAAATGTATTTCTAGTTGTTGAAATTATCTAAATATGCTTAATAAAACTTATCAGTAAATAAGATTGCAATATTATTCAGGAACCACCTATGTATGGGTCTCATATAATAGATAATAAGCCTATTTTGACTCAGGTTCAGATTCAATGTTACAAACTATTTTAACTATCAAAATGTTTGGATCTATATTCTAAGCAACACACATTTTGAGATCTGAAGTACGTATATGATATAATTAACTTGTATTTTAACTAATTGACATATTATATTTATTTCTTATTTGATCTTAGCCTCTAATTAACCTTACAAACTACAAAAAAAAAAAATGTTTTTTTGATGATATTTGATTGTTCTCTTAGTATTTCTCAGGAAAACTTTATTGAACACAAAGTGGATAATATCATTAATATAAAACTTTATTCATTATATGTTGTATTTCATACTCTCACTCAATTTGATGAAACCTTAATGAATATCTGCATGAACTGATTTATTTACTTCAAATTTTGATTGATTTGATTCAAAAAATCTGATTTATTATTCTTTTACCCCCTAAAATATATTCGAATATTCAATTTCAGTTGAGACACAACCTACATATGTAAATATGTAATACAGAATTTAGAATCGTAGCCAGTTTTATTATCTGTCACGATTTAAGTTATGTAAGCTACATATAGTATACTATATATAGTATATTTCTTGACATTTGCAACGAACTGACGTGTAACTGGGTAAAAGAAAACTATATTCGAAACTCTGGCACACCGAAAAATACAAAGTAGACGACAATCATGTACACATACATACATATATCTTGATTTATGGTTTTGCGGTGTGGTAGTTGTTGTTTTGTTGTTGTTCTTGTAGTGTCGTCGTTGTTGTTGTTGTTGTTGTTATTGTTATTATTGTTATTGTTATTGTTGTTATTATTATTGTTGTTGTTATTGTTATTGTTGTTATTATTATTGTTGTTGTTATTGTTATTGTTGTTGTTGTTGTTGTTGTTGTTGTTGTTATTGTTATTGTTATTATTTGTTGGGGAATTCCAGTCATTTGTCCGTAATATGCTTATAGTTGCTCAATTCGTAATCCTTGTAGAATTCGTTCTCCTGAATTTCCAAGTTCTCGGGACAATGCTTCTTTGGTTGGAGTTTCTTAAAGAACTCCGCCTGTGAGGGATCCAGTTCGCTCCAGGCAATCGATGGATTTGTCAGCGGCGATTGTTTCTCTGTCGGCTGCGAATGAAAGCCGTGGAAGGAGGTAGAACGGGTGGCATAGGTGCCATTCAAATGTGTCGTCGATGGCACTGATTCGCATCGATCTACCGGCTGTAATGTAGCCTGGGATTTGGCATGTGCATGGCAGCTGCTCACCTTGTACACGTTGCACAGATTGGGCAGCTCGAAGGCGTTGGCATTCTGCTCGTCACGTGCCAGAAATTCGCGCAGCTGCCGTTGCCTCTCCTGCTCCAGTTGCGCCTGGCTAAGAATTGTGCTCTGATCCAGTGTAGGAAGCGTCTCGTTGGCCAATGTTCCTGATGCCGTTGTTGACGCTGCCTCTGCCGCTGCCACCGCCGTCACCGGCAGCAGCAGCTGCTCGATGTGGTGGCGCAAGCACTGCTTGTTCAACAGCTCCTTGTTGTCCTGCACATAATGGCACAGCTGGCGCTTGCACTTGTCCATCTCCTCCTCGAGTTTGTTGAGACGCGATTTGTAGCAAATGAAAGCTGCCGATGCATTGCGCATTCTTATGACCGCCTCCTCCTGCGACTGCTTTTGTGTGGTGTCCTTGGGCGTGTAGTATACCTCCTCCTCGATGTGAGGCGCCTTCGGTGACTGCTTTGGTATCTGCTGCGCCTGCAGCTGTGGCGAAGTTATGTGGTTTCGCCTGAGTTCCTGGTGTTGCAACTTCAGTCGCTCCAATGTCAGCCTCAGATTAATTGTCTCCTGCGACTGCTCCTGCAGCTTCTGTGTCTGGGCCTGGGCTTCAGTCTGAGCCTGAGCTTGGGTCTGTGCCTGTGCCTGAGCCAGAGCTTGGGCCTGTGCCTGAGCCAGAGCTTGCACCTGTGCCTGTGCATGAGCCAGAGCTTGGGCCTGAGCTTGGGCCTGAGCTTCGGCTTCGGCCTGCGCCCGCACCTGCTCTTGGGCCTGTGCCTGAGCCAGTGCCTCCGCCTTTGCCTTTGCCTGTGCTTGAGCTTGAGCTTGCTCTTGAGCCTTGGCTTGAGCTTGCTCTTGTGCCTGAACCTGTGACTGCACCTGCTTCACCAGCTGAGCCTGTGCTTGTGCCTGCGCCTGCAGCTGGGCCTGCATTTGTATCTGAGCCCGCAAATGCGACTGTGCCTGGACACGCGCCTGTGTCTGGGCCTCCAGAATGGCGTGCACCTGAGCCAGAGTGCGCACCTTGGGCGGCTCCTCTTTTGGCTTGGGCTGCCGCTTTAAATCCTTGCCATCTTTAGCATCCTTAACATCCTTGCGCACCTTGCGTCCACGTGCGCGTTGCTGAGCTGTGCCCGTGCCCATACGATCGGCCTCCGCTGCTGGCACATGAATGGGCAATGGCCCCGGCACTGGCACTGGCACTGGCTCACTCCAGACGTGTGCCGCCGGCGGTTGTCCTCGCTGCGACTGTAGCTGGGGGTGCTGCTGCGCCTGGGACTGTTGCTGGTGCTGGGGCGGAGTGTGTGCCGCAACTGGCGCCTGCCACAGACTGGCACCAGCACAACGCGGCGCTGTGGCAGCCACAGCGGCCAGTTCGCGTCGGAGTGATACGTGAGTTCCCGACACGCTAAAGTTGCTGCTGTTGCGGCTCATCTGGTTCTGGTTCTGATGCTGGTTCTGATGCTGGTTCTGATGCTGGCTCTGATGCTGGCTCTGGTACAGATTATGTTGACTGCGCTTCGCTCGATGAGCCCCTTGTTGATGCTGTTGATGCACCTGGGGCTGTTGATGTTGATGCACCTGAGACTGTTGATGATGCGACTGTCGTGGCTGCTGCTGCTGCTGCTGCTGGTTATGCGCCGTTTGATGCGGCTGTTGTCTGCGACGCTGATCATCCACCCAGGCCTTGGTCAAATTGTTCGCTGCCGCAGCGTGCAGGCAGCTGGAGCTTGGCCTGCAGCAGGAATGAATGTGGAATGTGTAGGATGTAGGACTAGGATGAGCAACTGACAGACATGTGCGAGTGAAGGTGGCAGGCAAGGGGGACGGGGTCAACACACAATGTAGTAGGGTTGTATTATATATATGTACCATATGTATGTACTGGAACTCTGCACCGCATGGATATTTTAATGAATAGGTTAGTTTCGTCGCCCTCTGACGTTCTCACGTTTGGTTCCTTATTGATAGTGCTTATTCACTCACTCACAAGACTAACTAAGGATCTGTGATCTATATCATATACCCTCCCTAACCTATCCTATTGAATTACTCTATATATTCGGATATACTCTATATACATATATGCCGAATGTGAAACATAAGGGATTTCAAAGATATCCAAGACTAAGACTGCAGTTGCGGCAAGCGATGTGGAGGCGGTTGGGGATGTGGAGGCGGATGACTTTGAGGATAGGTTGAACGACGTTGAACTGTGCGAGGAATACGCTGAATTTGTTGTTGCTGTTGTGATTGTTGTTGTTGTTGTATGCTCGAATCAAACGAGGTGGAGGTGGAAGTTGAGGTCGAAGTTGATGTCGATGTTGAGGCTGATGCTGATGCAGAAGTTGATGAATCCCGCCCCGTTTTGCATTGTGCTACGACTCGAAGTTGTTGCCGTTGTTGTTGCAGTGGTCTTGTATTTGTTGTTGCTGTCTTTGTCTTAACTGTTGTTGTTCTCGTTGTTGCTGTTGCTGTTGCTGTTGTCGTGATGACAGCGACCGACGCCGACGGCGAGCGACGATATCTGCAAGCAAAGCAAACCTTTCGTAATGCCACGCCCCCCTCGCCACTGCCCTTTCCCCTGCTACTCACACATGCAGCAACCTCAACAAAATTGAACCTACCTCTGCTTCGCTACAGTCCTCATGGTGCGCAGCGTGCTCTCCCCCATGTCGTCACCCGCTGTGCTTGGCGTCGTCTGTGTGGAGATGTTAAGGCGTGCGGTCGCTCGCACCTCCGGGCCAATCATCTCGTAGAGTGTGGCACGATAATCGTTGACACCGTAACGCACATCGTCGTCCAGTGGCGGCCGAATGTCCGTGCGCATTTCCATGTTCGCGGAGGCGGTGCGAAAGCGATGCACATAAGGATGTGCAATAGCCTCCTTGGCCGTTAGCCGGCCATCGGGATCTAGCACCAGCAGCGACTTGACCAGCGACATGGCATCGTCACACGAGTTGCGCAGCATCTCGTCCAGAGAATGGCGACGATCCCGCACGATTTTCTTACTCAACAACGCCGAGCCGAAGCCGGCACCAATTGATTCAATGTCATGCTCCGTCACCTCCGGCAGCGCACTGACAATCTTCTCGATCTGCAATAGAGAATGAGCTTAATTCCCCCACCAAGAGTAAGTGACCCATGTGGCTTACCTGATTGATGGTGCTGGTACCCTGGAAGAGCGGCTTCTGGCGTATCATCTCGCCAAGAATGCAGCCCAGGCTCCACATGTCAATACCTTTGGTATATCTGCATAGATAGAGAGAAGGAGAGAGAGTGAGGTAGAGTGGCAGCGATAAATCGAATTGGCACTGGCATCACTCACTTGCGACTGGCCACCAAAATCTCGGGTGCCCGATACCAACGTGTAGCCACATAATCCGTGAGCAGCGTTTCGTTCTCGACCTCATCCTTACAATATTCCGGATTGCGTCGTTTGGGGCACAGAGTGCGGGCCAAGCCAAAGTCGGCTACTTTGAGTCTGCGAAAGGAAATGTATTTTAAATAATGAACACATTGCATATGTACATCTACATATGTATGTATATTCAACCATTTTCACCTTAACCTCACTTTGAAAACAACAGCTTCATTTTCATTTCTTATGTGGCATATTCAGTGGAACTTACCTGCACTTGCTATCTATGAGAATGTTGCTCGGCTTAAGATCCCTGTGTATAACATTCCCGGAGTGCATGTACTTTATGGCATTGATCAGTTGGTACATGACAAAGCGCTTGTGAATGTCCTTGAGAACGTCTCCCTTTTTGATAACGTTGTGTAGATCACTGTCCATATATTCAAATACCAAATAAAAGTCTAAATTGTTGGCAGCCCTGCAAAATGTTAAAAATATTTAAATATCTAAATCTTACGTTACTCAACAGATTCAAATGCCACAGAAAAGCGCTAAAAATCGACAAGTTTTCAAATTTAATCACTGTGATTGGCAACAGTTCAAATTTAATCGCGTTGATTGGCAACTGCGATTTTGAAGACTTACTTAAAAATGTCCAGCATGCGAATAATGTTGGGATGATGGCGAAAGGCGCGCAGGAAAACTACCTCACGGTAGGTGCGCTGTGCATCTGTCTCGTCCCGAAAAGCATCGTAGATCTTTTTTGAGAGCAACGGTGTCCTTTTTTCGCTTGTCGGTTGCCTTCCACACAATGCCGTAGGCGCCCTTGCCCAAGCGCTTTTATCGAATGTGAAAGCGATCAATCAATCAATCGATGAAGAAAAATATCAAAAATACCAACAATCGACACTCACCTTACGCACTTCAAAGAATCGTTCCACATTGTGATCGAGCTCATGTATGCGTCGCTCCTGGGCGTTTGAATGCCGTTCGGCCATAACCTTATCCTTGTCCTTGATCTTGTTACGTTCTTTCTCCTTTTCCCTTTCTTTATTTTTATCCTTGTTCAAATGCCGTTGTAACGGCACGTTGCGTTGCGCCAGCTTAACTGACGTCGCTTTCTCCTTTTCCGTTAACTGAGGATGCAACACCTGCTGAGAGGATATCAACTGATGCTGCTGTTGTTGCGTTGACGCTGGTGGCTGTTGTTGCACTTTTCGTTGCCTTTGCCGACGATACTTTCGCTTTTCCACCTCCAGCTCTGGAATGCCAATGAGGTTGTCAACGAATCCGGATACTTTGCGCGCAACTTGGCGACGATTGACTTCGTCTTGGGCAGGCGCCAGTTTGGGCGCACACTTTGAAGGAATATGGCGTCTGCTGTGAGAGAGAGAGAGAGAGAAATGGTGGAAGTGTGGAAGGGCCAGAGGGGCACCTGGGTTTGAGTGCACAGTGGGTCAAATATTGTTATTTCTGCGTTAGTTGTTGTTGTTGTTGTTGCTCGCGTGTGATTCGCATTCGCATTCAAATGGGATTCACATTCGCATACGGATTCATATGCAAACGCCGCTCAAGCATGTTGAAAGACAGCAGGAAGGACAACAACAACAAATAATATCATGAGGCAATTTGATTGAAACTGAATTATTGTTAGATCGATCGAAAAGCGAAAGTGGGCGACAACAAGCGGAATAACAACAACAATAACAAGAGCAGGGCAAACAATTTTGGCCTAGCAATACCGACAAATGGACAAATGGAACCCTCAAGTGCCCAGGGCAACGTCTCATGTGCTGCTGCTGTTGCCCCTGCTTCTGCCGGTTGTTCTTGTTATTGTTATTCTTATTGCTGCAACCCCACAAAAAACAATCAAACAACGCCACAACCCGCTGTCCTCCCTTCTCCACTCTAGCGACTCACGTGCATGCAATCAAGTATCAAGCAAAATGAATTTGTTTAACAATAAATATGCATAGAAAATGCCCATAAAATGTATTTTGTATTTGCCTACACTGTGCTGCCTGGCTGCGCAACAGGATAACAGATGTTGAAATTGAGAAAAATCTTAAGTTGCCTCGTATCGATCAATTGCCAATTTGTTATCTAACAAATTTTAGAATTGTACGATACCAAGCTTCCAGTCTTCCAGGACTCTTCTCCATTCCACCTTTATTCTGTTTTTTTTTTATAATCTTAAATATTGATTTGAAATCGATATTGTCTCAATTTTATTGCACAATTTTCCATGTACAAATTGTATAATTACAATTAATTAATAAATTAATTAATTTCATGAGTACATTTATATTTGGCAAGTCTAATTCTAACTTATAGTACACGGTTTTCAAGTAAAATCGTCCAAAATATTTAAATCTTACCACACTTTCTCATATCGCAAATTTCAGTTCATTCAGTTCTATCAGTTAAAAAGTTTGTACATTTTTAGATTAATAAGAATCGTTTGCACTGGACACTTAAGCAAAACACCTTATTGATCGAGAGCTTGTTTTTGCTTATCAAAAAATTAGTTAACAGTAAAGTTGAAACCTATCATTAAAAATAAATTCAGATGGAATTTTTGACAGACAAAACGTTTTGACATTATATCCAAGGAAGCAGAGATCCCGATTATTTATATTTTGTTTTAAATAAATTGAAATTGAAATCTAGTTTTCAATTGTATCCAGCAGAGTGTAACCAAATGGGCAAATGACAAAACGGTAATCGGCACAGAAAAGGAGTCGGAGGTGCCGGCACCTACAAAGGTGGAGGCACTCGAGTTTCAAGTGGCAGAATGCATGACACTCACCTGCCGACTCTGAAGGATTGAGGCCACCTGAAGCCGGAGGGGAATAAGCGAACTTGCGGAAGACCTCAGCGAGTGACGCTGCTGCTCAACGTCAACTTCAACTTCAACTTCAACTTCGATTTCGACTTGTAATTTACGCGAGGCAAAAGTTAAAACATAAAATAAAACACTAATAACAATTAAAATCCAAATAGAAACTGCGGAAAGAGAGAGAGACAGAGAGATGAGTGAGAGAATGTCGGTGGGATTCTGGGAACGCACCTCCACAAATGCACCAACGAAACGGAACTGATTGAGTAAATTGATCGATTGATTGATTGGCTGTTTGATTGATTGGCTGGAAGGCTTGAGCTCTTCTTTAACGAACACGGACACGACGAAATCGTTGCTGTAGAGATTTGTCTTGTCCTTTGTTTTTTTTTTTTTTTTTTTTTTTTTAATTGATTTGTTTTTTTGGTTCTCGTTTTTGTGCGTTGAGAGTGAGAGAGAGGGATAATTAGAATCCGTTAAGCTGCTGCGACTTTAAAATTTGAACGATTTCCACTTGCCGATCCCGCTACACTTTCGAATCGCCCGGTTCAATTTGAAGTTTAAAAGAGTGAGTGGACATACGTTAGATATATGTATGTATCTTTATACTCATTTATATATGCACAGCCATATATATATATAAATATATACATATACATATGTATATATACATATACAAATACATACATATATGTTATATATATATTGTAAATAGTGCACATACATATAAATATATTTCGGATATCGTCTCGGATAACTCGCGTCTCGATTTTTGAAAAAATTTGATCAAAATGTGAATACAAAATTGTGTGTTTTTTTATTGTCGAGTTGTGTGGAGCGTATATAAAATGTGGAGCCAAATGTCTATGATAATTCTGGTAACACACTTGACGCGCCGGCTACTGTGTTTTCTCACTCACACTCCCGCTCCCGTTTGCTCCCTCACTATTTCCTACTCTCTCTCTACGTCTGCCACTGCCGACCTGCTGCCGCAGACTGCGGCGTCAGTTGCCCAACTGTCCTGCAGGACGTTCACGCCCACCAAATCATTCACACACGTCATTTGACGCAATCGCTTCCTTGAGTATTTTGAATGCAAATCGAAAAATTTCATTTACACTTCACTTACTTCGATTTATGTAGATGTATTCTACAGTGACTCACAGCTTATTTCAACCAACATTTAACCGGAACTTTGACTCCCTGTAAAAGCTGAACTAAACACAATTTTAAATTAATTTAAATGCACGATATTTCTTTTATATGTTAAATTATTATTTATTTTATTTTTAAAATATTTAGTAAAGAATCAAAAACAATACAACCGCCTTTTTCGACCAGGTATTAACATTATTCAAATTTGTTTTTAATAAATGGTAGGACCACCCTTGTTGTCAACAACAATTTTAAGCCCATTTGGCATTGAATCGAACAACTTTTGGATAACTTGTGGTTTAATTTTTGACCAATCCGCATATGAATCCAAAATTTACCATGTCAGGCGACTGTGAAGTGGATAAACAACAATAATTTTAAACACTACAACTAGTTCAACTTTAATCCTGTAATGTTTTGTTTGAAGAAAGCTGTAAGCCACTGTAGTTATCGCTAATGCTGGCAAATGGTCACACTGTTTCAGCCTTTAACTAATGAAACACAAGTGTGTGTGTGTTTGCTGTGAATGATATTGTGCTGTCGGGTTGGCCCAGCCAGAAAATTGTCGCGACAGGTTGCTATCAATAAATAATTCCTTCCTGATGCTTAGTTTTCAATAACAAACAGCTGCACAATGGCCAGAGAGAGGAGGACGGGGGCACCTGGCAACGACTTAGAGCGAGAGAGCATAAGAGCGGGCACGAGTGCGAAAGAGAGAGAGAGAGCGAGAGAGATAGAGCAAACCCGTTATGCGGTTGATCGGGTTGTTGCTAGTTACGATGGCGACCATTATAAATTACAAATACAAGTTAAGCTTTATATATCCATGGTGATCGGACGGAGCAAGGAAGGAGCAAGTGGGCGTGGCTCAGTTTGATTTCATTTACAAATGATTCTTGTCACATTTATTGAGAGTGAACAAAGTGATGATGATAGTAGAGAGAGTGAGAGGAAATTGTGTGTGTATGGGGGAGTGAGGTAGAAGAGCAAAAGAGGATTACATATGATGCATCTTACTGGCTAAACAATCCATAAAAATAGTCATTATAATTTTGCTACTGCTGTTATAGCTGCTACTGCTACTGTTGTTGTTGTTGTTGTTGTTGTTGTTGTGGGTCCTGCTGCTTCTGCTGCTGCTGATTGAGCTGCTGATAATGTACCTGACGCCGTTTCTGTTTCTCCAATTCGGCGAAATGTTCCTGCTGCTTGCGCACCAACTCGTCCATAACCTCGTGATTGTATGTGGAGTGCAGCATCAGTCCGAGGAGATTGGCACGTGAGCTCAACTGTTGCCGCAGCTGACGCTCCTGTTCCATCAGATCATCCATTTTCAGCCATTGACGTACACGCTCCAGATCGATCTCCGCCCGGCGTATCTTCTCCCAGGCATAGTGCTTGAAGCAATTCTTTTTGGGCGCACGACAGAACTCGCCCGTCGGATTGAAGACGTTGTGCACCAGGGGGGCTCCACACACGTCCGTATCACTAACCTTGGGATCTTTACTGTGCTCTGGACAAAGGACCCGCAAGCGTTTGCAATATGTTTTGCTGGCCGGATTGTAGAAGTCACAGAACATGTTGTTGCCCTCCATGCGTGTCTGGAAGATGCTGCCGAAACTGGCCTGCGATTCGTATTTGTTGAAGCACTTCTCCATGTGCTTGATGGCTGTGCGCGAGTGTATCTCATGGCCACATGTGATGCAGTACATGCTCTGCTCATCCTCGACATCGCCATTGTCCTGGGGCCGCAACGTGTCGATCGAGCTGCGCTTCGCCCGCTCCACAACCATATGGAGCTCCTCGGCACGCTTCTCTAGCTCGGCAAGGGCAAAGCGTACCATCGATTGCTTTTGCCGTATCACCTCGAGCTGCTCGCGATTCTCTTCGGCTGCATGGCAAGGGGTTAGGTTCCATTCCTGCAATCGCTGAGGCAGCACCTGGAATATACGATTCGTAGCGAGATTGAAGCCGCACTTGTCGCTGCAGTATTTACTCTGCGGTCGCGCCTGACAGCGGCAGCTGGGTCCGTGACACTGCCGTATGCCCTCCAGCTCCGGATGCACAAATACCTCCGGGCTAACGGCACGCGCCGCTTTGCTTTTCCGCTGCTGCTGTTGCTGCTGCACCGCGTTGGCCTTCTCCCGCTTGCGTGATGCCGTCGTCGTCGTTGTCGTTTGCTGAGTGGCCGTCACTCCTGCCTGCTGCGCCACACAGTTGCGATAGATGCAGCGTGGCTTGTGGCCAACACGCGTGCGACATGCATCGCACTGATTGCAATTGGGGCGACGGCATCCCTCGCAAGTGCCACAGCGCCTGCCTGGCTTAGTTTCCTTTGCCGTCGTCGTGTTCCTGCGACCGCTTGTCGCACTGCCGTGACTAGCGCCCGCCGTTGTGCCGCCAGCATTGGCCTGCGTTGAATGTGCTCCGCCGGCATTTGTGGCACCAAAATGACCGCCACCACTGCCAGCCGAGGCGGTTGCAGCTGCTCGCTCTGTGGCCACCAATCGGAAAATCGTTTGAAGTTCCGGATTCTCCTTCTTGCATTTGCGGCAGTAATACTGCTTTATGTGTTTGGCCTCCTTCTCGGTGATGCCGATGCAGTCGCCGTGATACCATTCCTCGCAGCCATCGCAGCCGCTAAAGTGACACATAGATTAGACATACACTACATACATATGTGGGGGAGAACAGGGGGAGGATTGACTTACATCATGAACCTGGAACAGTCCGATGTACGGCATATACAATAGGCCTGGTCATCTTGCTTGAGTATTGTTGCTATTTTAGATTTTCGTTCAGGCAGGTCAAATTCGCGGGCGATTTCTTCTTTCTGTAAATATAACCAGTGAAATAAGTAAATGATTTCATTGTTTTTCAGTTTGGTAGTTATTCATTTTCATTTAATGAGTTGATTTATTTACCGATCTCTTGTATTTGCGTTTATCCGCCATGCTTTTGTAGGACACCACCAACGACACTCTGCCACCCACAAACAACAACAGCTATGTGGAAAAAATTGTTGATATTATATCGATAGATTGCTTTTGACATTCTGCATTGACGATAAGCCTCGACTTTCGGTTGAAGCTGAATTGTCAACGGTTAAAAAGAAACAATATAAACAATTTATATTTTATTACGGTTTTAATTGGCTGAAATTTTTAGTAAAATTGACACCTATATTTACCTCTTCAGCAGCAGCAGCTTCAGCTGAAAATTTAATAAACAATCAAAACGTTGCGAATCATCGATAAGCAGTAGCGTTGCCACCTCACCATATTGTGGTGGATCCTCGATATACGATTTGTAGTCAGTATTTTTATTATTTTGGTGTTTTTTATTCCATAAACTAAACGGTCACATGCGTTGTTGAGTGTCTGCGGAAAACTAGCTTGTAGTAAATAAACAAAAAGAAGTGACAACAAAAAGTACAAAAGCTTATCATGGGCGTAACCGTCCTGCAACCTTATCCCTTGCCAGAAGGAAAATCTGGAGCCCATATCATCGATCACCTGGGCAAGCGACTACTCTCGCTGGGCGCCACACATGCCGGTCAATTTCTGGTCGACTGCGAGACATTCATTTCGACCCCGCAACACGGCACCCCCACCCGGGCCGTACATGTGCTGCATAACTCCGAGTACCCGGCATCGACATTTTCCATTATCGACAATGGTACAGGCAAACAAGTCGCCCTGGTGGCCGACAGCATCTTCGATCTGCTAATGCTCAAGATGACATCCACATTCACATCAAAAAAGCAGACGAAAATCGAGTCTCGCGGCGCCCGTTTCGAGTACGGCGACTTCGTGATCAAACTCGGCTCTGTAACAATGATGGAAAACTTCAAGGGTATTCTCATCGAGATCGAATACCGACCATGCATTACACTTTCCTATTGCTGGGAAATGATACGCGAAATGCTGCAGGGCTTTCTGGGCATCAATGTGGCCAAGGAGTACCCCACCTACTTCACCACCCAGACCATCATGAACGCCATGGGCCAGCAGCAGTTGCATGCAAAGCAGAATGACCTCTACGAGCCCATGGACACGGTCAAACAGTATTTGGAGCACTTTACCAACTATCGCAAGCATGTGCAGCTGCACGGCGCCCTGGCCACCTCGGCGGGATCTGTGGGACCCGTCATGCTGCCCTCAACAGTGGGCATGGGTCGCTCTTGATGCGAAGTCAAGCTGGAGCCCCCAGATGCGACCTAATCTCCAGCTGCAGACACCCCATAACACCCCCTCCCTAAATTATAAATTAAAATTAAATGAAAGTCAATTTTTTATATTTTGAATTTTTTTTATTATTTTATATGTATTTTTAACACAATAGTTGTATATAATATATATATATATATATATATATATATGTGGATATATACATATATATGTATGTACATATATGTATCGTAGTTATCTTATAATTTGTGTATATGCAAGTTACTTTCACACGGCAAATTTCCGTTATTCTCTTGTATATCTGCAAAGTACAGTTGCGTCTTAGTAATAGACGAAAAAAAAAAACTTTTTGGATTCTTTCTTTGAAATCTTCCCTTATATGCAACAAAATAAGCCAAAATATTTGTACAAAAAAAATTAAGAAGAGAGAAATAAAAAGAATAACTAAAATACGAATCAGCAAAGAAAACGCATTTTTCCTTTCTCTGTTTGTTTTTTTTGTTTTACTTTGAAAACTGTTATACAAAAAGAGCATGGCAAAATGATATTGTATTGTATTGTTGTTGTTGTAATCGACACAGATAAATGTTATGAGGAGCTTACACTATAAAAATGCGCATAAATATACGTGGTACAGTAATTAATTATTCAAAGTATGTGAGCAATACAAAAAAAATATATAATAAAATAATGATGCGTTAATTAGTACCGTATATAAATGTAATATTAAGTAGTTTAATTATATGTGTAGTAAGGAGTCTTCTCTGGGTGATAAGAGAAAATATATCATGATTTTTGCTTAAGTGTAAAAAACTGATTTCCAGTTGGTGTTAGTATGTCTCTGTATGTGTGAGGGGGGAGGGGAAGGGTGTCAATTTGTGAGTGTGTGAGTGTGTGTGTGTGAGTGTGAGTGTGAGTGTGTGTGTGTGTGTGTGCTTAAAATACAATAATAAATCAAGACCAAAGTCAATCGGAGTTTAAAGGCAAAGAAAAGAAGAAAACTCGAGAAAAGCAAATGGAATATTCAAAATTGTTCGCTGTTCTTTCGTTCATTCTTTCCTTTCAAAGAGCAGGGAGAGGTGGGGGCGGTCGGGACATTTCGGGGGGTGCTTGGCCTGTTGCCCTACATACGATACACACATAGTATACTTGTTTTTTGCATTTTATGGTTTTCTTTTTTTCGAATATATATATGTATGTATGTATATATTGTATACATGTAGGTATATTTATGGTTTTGAAAATTGTGAGTGTGTGTGTGTGTTAATTATAACACAATAATCGCAAGATAATTTTCTGCTGCTTGTGGATTCTCTTTAACGTAATTGCAGAGCATAGTATAAACTGTAGTTGCTTGATAAATATATGCATATATATATATATACTGTGTGGTTGCGGGTGTAGGTGTTGGAGTTGGTGTATAGGTGTGCGAATATGCCTGTGCAACTGTGTGTGTCTGTCTGTGTGTGTGTGTGTGTGTGTGTGTATAACAGTTTCGTATAAGTAAATTTTTGCTTGCAATTGCAGTTTCTCTCCCTCTCTAAACTCATTCTCTCTCTCTCGTTCTCTGCCGGTGTGTATTTGTGTTTATATGTGTAAGTTTTGTGTGTTTGTTGGTGTGTTTATTGCCGTTTCTCGTATTCCTCTTCTTCGCTGCTCTGGCTGGCTTTCTTTGTTTTTGCTGTTGTCGATGTCGATGCTGTTCTCTCATGTTCTTACTCTTCTTCTTCTTGTTGTTTTTATTGCTACTGCCTGTGGGTTAATCTTTCATTTCGGCTTTCTTGTTGTTGTTGTTTGTTTTTGTTTTGTGTTTTCTTTTCGTTTTTTTTTACAAATATTTTAAAATAAATTTACTTTTATATGTAGATATATAAGTATGTATACATATGTATATATTATATTCATATAGTTTAAACGGAGATCAATTTCCGATTGATTGTTGATGTTATTTGTTTTTGTTGTTGTTGATGTATTTCTTTGTTTTGTTTTGTCTGTGGTTATTATTCTCTTATTCTCTTCTCCTATTGTTACTCTTCCTCTTATTAAGTCTTCTCTCAGCTTCTTCTTTATCGTATTCTTTATCATCATCGTCTCCAGACATCCGAACAGCAACAATAACAAAACCGATTATGCTTTTTCATTTTCTCTCTTTCTCACACACTCCTTATTGAGCTTTTCTTCTTGTTGTTGTTGTTTGTGATCCAAGATGTTTATGTTCCATGTTATTGTTTGTGATAGTTGTTGCTGTTGCTGTTGTTGCTGTAGTAATTAACGGAAAGATATATATCAACCAATCTTCGACTCTTTAGTCGCGCATGGGCAAGGTGGACGGTTTAATGTGACCGCCATCACCCTCGGAAACAAAGCGCTTGCGTCCACTGCGAAAGATAGAAGAATAAAACAAAAAGGAAACTAATTAATCGATTAATCTAAAAGGTAAATCTACTAGAAAATTCTAGTTATAATACGTTGTTAATTGTGAGATCATTCATTTTGTTAGCTGGCAACGCCAGCGCATTCAGTTTGCAGACTATGCGCAAAAAATACCATGTTAACAAGTAGGAAATACCACAAAATATACTGTAGTATTTGTAACACAGCTGCACATTTTATCGCATTGCCAACTTAAGCGGTGTTTATAGCGCGCCATAAAAATAAACTGCACATGAATTGTTATGCAATGTCAAAAACAAATAAAAATACCAGAACATTACGAAAATACATTTGGCGAATCTGGCAAAGCGACGAAAAACCAAAACCAAAAACCCAAAAAAGAAATCTTAATGCGTTACACGACGAATTTGCAGCTCGAGTTCAATGAACCGTTGACCCTTTTTTTCTCAGCCTCAGCTCTCCCCACCCCCACCCCCCTCCCCCTGTCACACTCACGGTTTTCGCAAACACAAAAAAAAACTGCAGCGACAAAACAAATGTGCGCAGGAGCGCGTGGATAGGCGGTAGGGGGAGGAAAGGAGGGCAACTTAAAGTTGAGTGCAACGTTTAAAACTAGTTTTCATCGCGTTCACAAGTCGCCGTCGTAGTCTTGGCATCTCTTTCTGTCTCTCATTCGCAATCCTCCCCCCGCCTCCTCACTTTTCTTCGTCGCTGTTGTTGCACTGCTTAATCTCAAGTTTTCTCTAGTTCGCCAGCCGGTATCGAATTTTAACCTACATCAACATCAAAGCTTTATTTGTGCATATAAATAAACGAAACATAAACAGAAAATGCAATTAGTGGGCAGCACTGGCAGTGACGCGAGGAGAGAGAGAGGAAGAGAGCAAAGGGGCTCGTTGGCGCAAGATAGTGCGACAGATAGCGCAAAAAAACAAGTGACCAAGTGCATTACCTAAAAATACCCTTACCGAAGTGATGCAGACATCTTGGCAGACTATCGATGCAGATAATCGATAGATTATCGTAAGCCTGGTTTTTGTTTTTTTTTTTTTGCCACCGACAAGTGTGCCCAATTTTGGTAAGGGATAATTAGTTAGTCCCTCCTCATAATGATACTTTTCAAGCTAATTTTTAAATTTATAGGGTATTTGATGTTTAAGCTGCCTCGCAAGCAAAGTTGTCCACTATTTTGTCTATGTGTGTGTGTCGGTGTGTGAAGTGAATGATTCTGTTATTGTTGTTGCTGCTGCTGTTGTGGCTATGTTAAGTGCCAAAGAGCAACAGCCGCAGTCAAGGCGAATGCAAAATGCAGTTACAACAACAACTGCAATGGCAGCTTAGCTTACAGTAACAGCACCAACAACAACATCACGAACACACCGTTACTGTTGTTGCTGCTGCCTGCTGTTGTTTTGTGGGTGTGGCGAAGCAGGTCGATAACTGCAGCGCGCCATTTTTTACCTTCTCCACGGTGCACACGATCTTGAGCCACATGCAGGTTGTTGCACCAGAGCCACAGACAACACAGCCAACACCACCCAGCGAGCAGCACCAACAATAGCAACAACAACAGCAGCAGCCGCAACTACAACCCACATCAATGCCAACTTTGTTGCGCCAGTCAGTCAGTACGATAAGGAATCGATAAGCGTTATCGATAAACAACAAACAGAGCAGGGCAGCAAATACGGCGCAGGTGTCGAGAGCGTTGCAATCGAAAAAACATTAAGAGAACTTGCACAATCAAAGATAACGAAATGAAAAGTAACCGAAACTACACTGAGAGAAATGTTTGCATGTATTTGTAGGTTGATTTCAAGTGAATATCGATTGAAAGTGTTTGTATTGAATGGATTTATCCTATAGGTATGCATGCATATTTTATATATGTATGCATGTGTGTCTATAGCACATACATAACAATTAATTGCACAGTGTCAACTGCAGATTTATCCCCCAACTACTGCTAGTTTACACATATATATGGATGTGTGTACGTTTTTGTACATCATAAACAAATTTACATACATACGTACATAGATTGAACAGAATATGTAAATACACATGTACATACACATACACAGACTTGTATGTACATACATATGTGGTCATAACTACCCGGCGCCTGATAAACCGGCCCCACAATTGACTCGACCGATGCCTGCGACTGCCTCAACCCAGCGCCGGCGCAGACGACAACGTCGACTTCGACGCTGACGCTGACAGCGACGCGTCAGCGAAAAACCAAACTGCGCAATAGAAATTTCATAAACAAACACACACACTCAGGCATAGTCAACACACAAACATACACACACACACATGATAAGTTCGAAACGAAGGCAAAAACGCGAAACGAAAAAAAAAAAAGCTAAGAATGACGCGACATACATAATAAACAACAAGTTAAAGAAGAAGAGCAACAAAATGCCGGCAAAAAAAAATCAACTTGATGAGGCGTACCAAACACACTCACACACACAGACACACATGCAGTTCTTTTATATACAAACAATAATAACAGCGAGAAGAGGAAGAAGCAGAAACAGAATGCTTGATGAGAACACCGAGGGGTCCACAGGCTGAGGGAGGGGAGGGGCATCATAATGGGCCATATACATATAAATTGTTGAAGAGGGACGACGACGAGATTACGTAAAAAGTGATTTGTTTTCGTTTTTCGGTCTTGTTTTGTTTTGTTTTGTTTTGTTTGTTGTTTATAGTGTGAAGTTGTTCTTGTTGTTATTGTTGTTGCGGGTTCTATTTGGGGCTTACAGGTGGGCCGTGGTACAGTGGGCCGAACACTGGCGATAAATGCAAACTCAAACAGAACCGACACAGAAACACGTAGACTTGATGATCTAGAAGAAAGGCATGCGCGGAGGAGAAAGAGAGGGGTGTGTATACTCGTCTCGTATCGCACTTACCGTGATGGCACATTGTTGATTATCTTGTCGGTTAGGAAGCCGGCACGATTACAGCGCTCCACAAATCGATCGAGTATTATATACGCCAATGGCACGTCCAGCACAATGTCCGCCATGTCATCATAGACCCGCATGAAGCCCTACAAAGCACATAGAATAACAACAATGATATAATTAGCTGAAAGTGAAAGTGCACAAACAACACACACACACACAGAGAGAGAGAGAGAGAGAGAGAGAGAGAGAGAGAGGGACAGACTGACATAATGCTCAAGCTGTAGATCGGCGTGTAATGCGATTATATTGCGGCATTTGAGCAATTAAATAATAGGACTAGCTTCTAATTGATATAATACTTTCGCTATCTATGCGCGACTAGACTATCTATCCATCTCTATTCACACTATATTAACTCTTGAGTACTTTGGCTCACAAAACTTGAACAACTGAAGTGTATTTATAGACCCCTGGCACATATTTTGATAGTAATTTTTCTGATATCTAACTATATTGCATCGTTCGGTAGTGTTTATAGTAATATATACGTATGCTCTCTTTTTTTCGGGACTGCAAAACTTCGAAATGTTCTCTTCAATTAAAATTGATTTCAAAATGAAACTCCATCCCGACGACAGTATTAAAAAATTGAATAAGAACTTCAATTTTTCAATTTATCTTTTATATTTATTCGTTACAAATTTTAAAGGAATTTCTAGTATTAAAATTCTTCTTACTAAAAAGCTCTACTTTACAAATCCTATTTCACATGAAATATATATCCAAATATAGTCTAGAAATTTTAACATTGAAAATCTCTACCAGTTTTATTTTTGCAATACAAAATTCAAAAAAAGATCTCTAGATTTATTATTCTCTTTATTCAATTTTCCCCATATTAGTCAATAATGAGCTCATAAAATCTGTGGAATAGTTCCAGAAAGTTTGTTGGATGAAAACGCCTGTTTACGCCCCACTGTACGTTTAGTTCGTTACAAATTTGTTATAGATATATATATATATATATATATATATATATATATATATATATAATTTAATGGCGTATTTAGTTTTCATTTTGGACTCGCTTTCCCCTAAACGATTTACGCCCCAACCATATCTTATCAATCCATATACACTGACTTTACACTATGGTATATAAATAAAAATAGAAAAAAGCCACAGTCGCGCTGCACGCGACAGTGGGATACCCTTCAACCTACGTTGCTATGTATGTACACATACACATATGCACATGCATTTAAGTTATTGCCGACAGATGGCGCTCGCGCTTTGCGCTCGCCCGCCTCCCTTGTAAGCTGATACAAGCACTTGGTTTTATGCACATACTTTCTTAAATAACTTCTGTGTTTATTGTCCGATCGGATTGCAATTTCGAGAATACGTAGATATTTTAATGAGCTTAGTATATGTTAAACTCAGAAAGTTGTATCTTTTATACAGCGCTTACAAATTAAGTTCAAAAATTAAATTATTGATTTGCGGGGGCGGTGGGCGTGGCACCTAACATTTGAAATAAACTTTATGAGCTTATAGTACACAGGAGTCTTTCTGCCAAATTTGGTAACTCTAGCTTTTATAATAGCTGAGATCTGTGCGTTCACACAGACAGACGGACAGACGGACAGACAGACAGACATGGCTCAATCGACTCGGCTTGTGATCCTGAGCAAGAATATATATACTTTATGGGGTGTCCGACGCCTCCTTCTGCCTGTTACATACATTTGCACAAAGTTAGTATACCCCTTTTTTGACCAAGGGTATAAAAATAGAATGGTAAGGGGTAAATAGGTTTGGTGGAGGGGGATGAGGACGAGGGGGGGGGACTGTGTACGAACCTGCTCCATGCCCGCTGGCAGCACCAAACAGGTCAAATCCAGCGACTTGAGCAGCTCGCACATGGCCTCCTCGGTGGTCTGGCTAAGCGATTCGAGGGTCATAACGATGGCCTCGTACACCAGTTCGTGATGGTAATGGGGCACCTCGAGGGCGCGCAGGCAACGCTGCGCCTCGGCGACGTCGCGCGAAGACAAATACTCCTTGAGCAGAAGGGTCATCTGCTTGGTAATGGTCTTCACCGGTCGCAACGGTCCACCCATGCCCCAAACATTATCCAAATGGGCCCAGACCTGCTTATGGACAAGAGCATCGGCACGGCGCAACGCCTGTTCGGCATACTCATTAAGATGCTGGTGTTCCTCGGGTCGGCTAACAAATTTCGGGGGCATGCAATCATCGGCAATGGCCCGAGCCATAAAGTTGCCCAACATGACCGGTGCCTCTGGGGTGTCCAGTATTAGATCCGGCAGATTGGCCAACACCATGTTGAAACCCTTCTCAATGTCCTTGCCAGTAATGACACGTCCATAGAGATCCGAAATGAGCACCGATGTCATTTCACGCTGCGAATCCTTATGATCCATGGCGATCTCCACGAGAATACTTGTGATATGCTCACGCAATGGACTCTGCAAGATCTCATCGAAACTGACAGCGACCTCATGCGTATCCCCATGCTCGTAATACTCAAGCACAATTGGCTCGGCAAGCTTGAAGAACTCTTCGGGCGAGATTTCGGTTATTACCTCACGCAACTCCACATTCCGATCGTTGCATTCGCTATCGTAATTCGGATCATTCTCATCCTCATAGACCTCGGCGAGAGCCTCTGAGCCGGGCAATCCCCAGACGCCCTTGCCGCCGGCACCGCCCTTCTTGGGTAGGCCACGTCCACGGGTTAGATTGCGCGATCTGCGGCTGTTCTTCCAGCGTCGATGCGGCACCACATAACCTGTGCCCGCTGGCAACATGCCATTGCCCAATGATAGCGAACAATTGGCAGCATTTGCTGCACCACCGCCACCAGCACCAGAGCCAGCTGCACCACCAACACTGCCATTGGTCAGGGAATGTGCCGAGCTGCCACCGCTGCCGCTGTTCTGTCTTTGGATTAGGCGTTTGGCCTTGCGTTTGATGCGTCCATCGTGGCCATCGCCCACGGGCAATGGCTTCTTCATGTGACCACTGCCCCCCGAGCTGACGCTGCCGCTGCCGCTGCCATGATGATGCTGATGATTATGGTGGTGGTGATGATGATGGCCATTGGAGGAGCCGCCATTCAATTCAACTGCCTCAATTTCGTCATTCAATTCTCGTTCCACGGAGCTTTCCTTGGAATCGGAGCCACCGCCCCTGGCAACATCACCGTTGGCCTTTTGTTTGTTGCTGTTCGACTCCAGCTCCATACCGACTTTAATCTCTCCCCACTTGTGGATCGTCTCTTTAGCTACAGATGCCTTCTCTCTCTCTCTCTCTATCGCTCTCTGATCTGCTCTGGTCTTTGCTCTCCTTATTTCTTTCCCTCTTGTCTCGTATCTGAGCCGATAGATTTATTTATAGATGTTAGTATTGTGTCAGATATCAGCTCCTCTCTCTCTCTCTCTCCCTCCCTCTCACTCTATCTCTCTCTTACTGTATCGCTATCGATAACTCCTTCTCCGTCTCACTCTTCTCTGTTGGTTGTACTGTTTCAATTGGCTGTCAAAGTGAAGAGAAAGAAGCGAGTGTGAAGCATTAGTCAGTGCCAACTGATCGAAATAGGGGAGAGTTACTAAATATAATATAATATAAAGTATTGATACAGCTGATAACTATCGATGTTGCTATCTCAATCAATCTTTAAACAATCGTTTACAGTATCAAAAAACTACTATCGATGTATTTACAGCTCTAACAAGACCAGTATCGTTTGAAATTAGTATCTATCGCATATAAATATGCACAGTATGAACGATAGCAATATCGATAGTATCGGTGTTTGTGATATTAAAATAAAGTCAATATTGCAAGACACAACTCTATGTTTGCAGGCGAGTGTGTGTGTGTGTGTGTGTGAGTGTGTGTGTGTGAGTGTGTGTGTGTGAGTGTGTGTGTGTGAGTGTGTGTGTGTGTGTGCAGATCAGCTGCAGTTGGCGGAATAACCACAAAGTTGTCGCGTAATGCACATCTGTATATATGTAACTGTATGTATGTACGGTGTAAATACATATGACTATATAATTATATATCATGCATGCCTGTATGTATGTATGCTTGTTTCACATTCTCTGCGCCTTAATGGTTTCAGTTTCGGCTTGAAATTCTCGCTTAATTAACTCAGTCTCGCCGATAAATACGTGTTTACATTCATGCATCTTGCGTCTGGTCACATACAAACATACACACACACACATGCATGCATTCATGTATGCTTGTATTATTTGTTTACAATACGAGAGCTTTTATAGCGAGTGGGACGAAGGCGAGACAATGTGGTTAAAAACTATAAATAAACAAAACATTTGCATATGTTTGCACGTAGGTACATACATACATACTTATATTTGTTGTTCTCGATGTTAATATTACAGTCTGCTAGACTGCAAGAGAACAACAAATAATTGAGGCACGACTAATAAATAAAGCAGGGAATGCTGATGGTGTCACTAGACGATGCTCAAATTACAGTTACGCACATACACATACATACATAGATAGGTATAAAGTTTATTAGTTGGCGTGCCTTTTTTCGTACAGTGTTTAACGGAATTGCGTCTTAGCTTTCCGTTGCACATATGCATGTAATTATGTACACACATACATACATATGTATGCTTGTGTGTGTGCGCAAGCTCTACTCACAAAAACTCCCTGGGCAAATTCAAGGTCAGCCATGCACACAGACAGCACAGGACACGCACACAGCATAACTGCTACCGTTAGCTTTGCAACCCTCACCGAATTGGTTACTATTGCCATCTCGCTTGCGCCCAATAAGAGAACTTTGGAAATGAAGTTGTCAAATGCGCCATATGTAAAAGCTTATGTGTGCATGTGTATATGTGTATGTTTATCGTTCAGCTGCCAAACTGATCTATATATTTTTCAATATTTGTTATATACCATACATATACAAACACACATACGTAACTGCAAATGCAACATTGTGTTGTGTGTGTGATATATATATACATAAATGTTTATTGCGTCGCTGTTATCGCTGTTCCTCCTTTTCCTCTCAATTATATATGTACATAGATATATACACATATGTATGCTGTAACCGGTTTTATGTTTGTTTTGCCCGGTTTAACCTTGAAAATTGTTCCCCTTACAAACTCTCTATGTTATTATTGCCACATTGCGTTGTTGTTCTTTTGCTCCGCATGTTGTTGTTGATGTTGTTATTATTGGTGTTTCTGTTTCTTCGTCTGTTTCGCACTTGTTGTGCACCCTCCCGTTGCAAAAGCGGCAATTTTGGCAATGTTGTTGGCGAAAGATACACACACACTCTCACGTAGACATAACACACATGCACACACACACAGACACTAGCACATGGGTTGTTGTTGTTTTGATGCGTGCTTTTGTAATTGTTCTCAAATGGGAAGCATAAACCGACGCGTTGCCGAAAATGCGTCGCAAAATATTGTTGAGCAGACATCGAGACGCAGGGGCAGCAGAGCAAAATGTATGCTGCAGCAGAAAACAGTTGAACCGATAATATTAGTTTACCTTTTTTCGTTTTTTGCCTTCTGTAACTTATCACAACAAAATTCCAATCAGTTAAATTGTATTATTTCTGATTTATTTACGGATTCGGTTTAATGAAAAGAATTTCATTGCAACATTATCTGTTTTTTTATTTTTAAATTTTGTTCCAATATTATCAGCGACACTGTAACTTTTGCAACAACAGCGGGCAAGCCTAATTGATGATGGGGAGCGACACATCGACTGTTCACAACAACAAACAGTTCAAAACGAAACGAGAAATAGAAGCACACACACAGAAATTGGCGGCAGTGGCAACGCCGCTAATGGAAAGAGCTGGAAGGTTGCTTGCCGAAAAAAAGCACGAAGAATAATAAAAAACAAAACGAGCATAAAAGAGCAAGAGGAAGAAGGAAAACAAGTTGGCGCGCACCCTCCCCCTGCTGAGACGCAGCTGTTTAGCTGTATGCGTGCTTGCCGGCCGAATTTATCACGTACGCCGCCACATACAAACACGCACGCACACCATCATACATTTTTGGGAGCCCTTCAAATTTGAAATCTGTTTGGAAACTGCGCCGCCTGCATTTGGCACAGTGGTAGCGACCGATGGGCCACCACCATGTCTCGCCCCACATGGCTCAATATTTTATCAGCGTACTGTTGCTGCTGACATATCAAACATGTACACACATGCATATGTATGTTTGCAAACATGCACACACACACACACACACATATGTGTATAGTTTGTTTTAAAGTATTTGTTTGTTTTTTCTTTATTTTAAACTTATTTTCGTTTTTGCTTTGCTTTGTCGGCAAATGCCGGTTTTATTTTTTCTTTGCCTGTTACATGTAATTATTGTTATATTTATTGTAGTAGGCATATACATATGTATATGTACATCTAGAACAACTAAATATATTAATATATATGTACATGTAGATTCTTCTCTTCCACACTTACCTCGGTGTGTGTACTTTTTGATTGCCTTTTGTTCTCTTGTCCGTCTCGCGGCGACGACAACAAAAACGTCAACGTTGGGCTAAATGCAGCAACAGCACTAGCGCGACAGCGACGTCGACGGCGATGTTGGCGCGCTGCAATTGCTGGAGCCTGTTTTGTTGTTTTTGTTTGGCAACTTGCTTTTGGCGTTGAGATTCGTATTCTGTTGTTGTTGTACGTACGTATATAAAGTATAGGGATGTATGCGAGTGTGTAGGTTGTTCAGCCCGTGAGCTTGTGTGCGTGTATTCTGTGCTTCGCGTGGGTTTGTTGGCAATAGATGTGAATGCACTCGAAATGCAATTGGGAAATATCGCTTGATTTGTCCTTATGTATTCATATGCGTATTTAAAACATTCACTTTTTAAAAATGTTAATACATATGTTTATTTAAACTTTAAAAAAATGTCATATAAATCACCGTTATACGACGGCGTTTATAACAAAAAATGCCTATTGGACACCCACACAATCAAAGAAATGGAACCTGCAGTGCACTTATACATCCATACATCAGTATGTATGTGAGAGGAAAGGGCTCGGCTTTTGCGCGCTACTGCAGCTCGCGTCCCAAACTAAGCCTTTTTTGGCGGTTTGCTTTTTTTTTAAGTCTGTGCAAATTTTATTGAAATTTTTGTTTACTTTTTTTTTATATTTTTTTGCAACTTGCATCTATATGTGATATATGCAAAAGGTAGACTGGTGTTTGGAGAATAGGATTTGAATATCCGTAATGATGCGAACACGATGAAAATTCCACTGAGAGTAACATCTGTTTGGGCAGTGTGGCTGGAATGTGGAATCAACAATATGCGCATATTCGTGCAGACAAGAAAATTACTGAAAAATACTAGATGGCGCGTGCATGGCCACACTGTCTTTGGTGTTGCCATATGCAGTGTTCCGCCATGTTTGAAAGCTACTTTTAAAACATAAACATACGCACAATTAAGAATATTATTTATTCAGCTTTCTTTTCTTTATTTTCGCTAGAATACAGCTTAATCTAATTTATTTTCCCTAAAGCGCCGGCGTGCGTTCCCACGAAATTCTTGGCGTGCTGCCTCCCTGCATTACGAATAATCACATTTTCATCACAATATTCTTGCGGATTGTAAGTGGCCGCATCTGGTTCATCGTCCCAGTTTTCCGTTGTCTCAACCAGATCCTTAGCAGTGGCACATTTTGGATTCTGGGGTGGCAATTTATACGGATAACAAAAGCGTGCAAAGGTTTGGCGATTTTCGCACTCGTAAATATGTATCTGCAACCAGACAAAATACTTTCATAATTTATTCAATGTAATAACATTAATAATACACTCACCTGCAATTCGTCGGCTTTTTGTAAATGGGTGCTATTGAATGGACAACGAACTAATTTTGAGCCCGAATAGTTGCGAGCACAACGCATTCAAACGAGCGCGCAATATGCGATGAACTTTGTCGTAAGGACAAGTCATATATTTTTCTTCATCATCAATATCACTGGATGATATTGAGCTTAGCATACTTCTTAGTAAAGAAAAATTGAAAAATAAGTGACACCAACAAACGTGACTGTTCAAACGAATTACGCGCAATAGTCAATGCCGTACCTTTAGGGATGGTAACTATCGATTGCAAAAATATCGATATGGCAGTCGTATCGATTTGTTTGCAACGCTATTGTTTACAATTTGGACACGTGCAAACACGCGGAGTTTTGTTTTATTATTTTTTTTTGCAACGTAAATATATTTATTGAACATGCCGCCTGTGGCCCAAGAAGGCAACTGCCTTATCTATCGAGGCAGTAATTTTCTTAAACAACGCCTCGTGCTATCCTGCCTGAGCGGGAAGCCGGTGAAAATCACACAAATACGCTCCGATGATGAACAGGCTCCAGGCTTGCGAGAATACGAGATCAGTTTGATCCGTCTGCTGGACAAGCTGACCAATGGCACAAAGATCGAACTGAATCCTGCCGGCACCAGTGTCATGTTCAGTCCCGGCTTGCTGCATGGCGGCCATGTGCAACACGATTGTTGCGTGCAGCGGGGCATTGGTTACTATCTGGATGCACTGATTGCCCTGGGACCGTTCTGCAAGATGCCGTTGCAGTGTACTCTGCGTGGTGTGACAAATAGCAAAGATTCGCCATCTGTGGATCATGTGAAGGGTGCAGCCCTGTCGCTATTGAAGCGCTTCCTTCTGGTCGACGAGGGGCTGGAGCTGCGTGTGGTACGTCGCGGTGTTGCACCACTTGGCGGTGGCGAGGTGCTCTTCACGTGTCCCGTACGCAAGAGCCTGCGTGCCATACAGTTCCAGCAACAGGGCATGGTCAAGCGCATACGCGGCACAGTATACGCCTGCAAGGTGTCGCCGGCCATGGGCAATCGCACCGTGGAATCGGCCAAGGGATGCATGCTCAAGTTTCTGCCCGATGTCTATATCTACACTGATCAAAATCGCGGCAAAATGTCTGGCAATTCACCAGGATTTGGCATATGTCTGCTCGCGGAGACGACAGACGGCGTTTGCTTTGCCGCCGACAGCATCTCCAACACACGCGAGGAGTCGGTAAGTAACTAGGGGCAACTCCGTAATGGTCAATTTTGCCAAAGATGCTCATCGCTATCTTTGATTTATTTCGCAGGACACACCTTCGGTACCCGAGGATCTGGGTCGTGAGGTTGCCATGCGTCTGCTGGACGAGATCTATCGCGGCGGCTGCTGTGACTCCGCCTACCAATGGCTGGCAGCGCTCTACATGGCGCTGGGCCAGAAGCATGTCTCCAAGTTTCTCACAGGTAAGTCGAAGTCAGAGTGCAATGTGTTCTCAACTGTTTCTAATTGTAAACTCCTCCTTTAGGCGCCCTGTCCACATACACCGTGTACTTCCTGCAGCATCTGCGCGACTTTTTCTCCATCACATTCAAACTGGAGAATCCTGATACCGAAGACGATGAAGAGGAAGATGTGCGCGGTGCACAGAAGGTGCTCATGACCTGTGTGGGAATTGGCTACACGAACATTAGCAAACGTGTTCTATAATCCCTAGTTTTATAGCTGTAAACTATATAATCGGCAAAGTAAATACGATATTCAATAAATTTCTTAACTAAAATTGAACAAATTACCTAGAACCTAGAACTCTCTCTCTCTCTCTCTCTAAACATGTGAAATACATATACTGTATTTATACATATATAGATTACGTTTGTATTCATTCTCAAAAGAGATGTAAGAGGAGAAAAAGTGACAGAAACAAGAGGTTCAAGTATTGCGAAAAATAGAAAGTCAATCTCCATGCAGTTTTTTGACGTTACGCAGCTTATACCAATCACAGCACAATTAACCATGGCAATAAATATATGTACATATTATATGGTATATATAGAATAGTAATATGGATAATGTTTTGCTGACACAGACAAATCGAAAACGAGCATGGGGTCTTACTTTGTAATCATATTGACGTATTGAACAACACAGCAGAATTGTTCTGGTGTTCAGTAAGTATATTTCCGATCTACATATATGTAATACATACATATGCCATATTGCTTAATTCTGAACGGAAATTAATTTAGAGATTAGCTGCATTATAAATTTAACAAATTGATTTATACTACCAATATATTATATATTATAAATATGCCTATATACACTCAAAATAGGCTTAATAATATAATTAATATTTTTCGCATTTCATGTATGTATAAGCAACGATAGCTTTAGAAAAAGTATCGATTACTGCGCAAAGGACTACAGCGCATACGGTCACACACGCGCACACATCGATGACATTTAAAAGGCGTTACATTGTAATAGGATGCGGCACGAGATTCGCGATACGCAATCATCGCAGATTTCAACAGGTGATTGGCGAGAGTTCAAAAACCGAAATATGGGTTTCAAGGGCGACACGCTGATAAGGGTGCAGCAAGTGTTACCGTTACAGTTGCAGCTACGATTTGCTTGCAAACTTAAACAGTTTTTTCATGCAAAGATCAGCAAAATTATGTGAAATGACAGCAACAACGGACGAGTTACGTTTCCGAGTTTAGCTATAAAATGCTCGCGTCGCCAAGCTGAAATTATCAAACGCCGATCATCGTTTGGACACAATACATCCTTCAACATGAGCCTAAGATTCTGCCTGCTAGTGTGCCTGGTTGCGGCCGCCTGTGCCTCCAAGGACCAACTGAAACCATCCCAGTGGTTGAGCGCCTCTGAGCTGGAGAATGTGCCGTCTTTGAACGATGTCTCCTTTGAGAGTCTCGAGAACATGCCCCTGCAGAAGGGCGCCCAGTTGCTGGAGAGAATCTGTAAGTACATATGTGAAAATTCACACTCAATCCAAAATTAAACTCTCTCTTTTATCTTCTTAGACCACCTGTCGCACATCAAGAACGATCTGACGCCCAACTTTGTTCCCAGTGCCAGCAACATTCCAGTCTGGATTGTCAAGTCCAACGGCGATCGTGTGGAGGCTAAGCTGAACAACTTTGTGGAGAAGGCAACGTCCCAGAGCGGTTTCGGTCAGGATGAGGTCACCATTGTGCTGACTGGTCTGCCCCAGACGACGCCAACCATCAGGAAGGCTCTGCGCCAACTGGAACAGGCCTATCTGCAGCGTTACAACCTTCAGGAGCAGCTGAAGAACTCCCAGCAGCAGCAGCAGCAACAGAACCAGCAGGAGAAGAGCAAGGATTACGAGTCCACCTCCAGCGAGGAGACCGCCGATGACTGGAAAAACGCCAAGACCACCAGCGGCAATTTGATCGTAAGCACATACAAAACGATAGGAGGAAACCTCCCCCCTTCCAGAGTCTAATTATCCTCCTCATTCTCATTCTTGCTCAGATCATTGACTTGGGATCCACTCTGACGAACTTCAAGCGTTACGCCATGCTCGACATTGAAGGCACCGGTGCCATGATCGGCCACACACTGGCCGACCTGACCAACAAGGGTGTGCCATATGAGATCATCCATGTGATTGGACAGGGTATCGCTGCTCACGTTGCTGGTGCCGCTGGTCAGGACTTCACTGCCCACACCGGCCACAAGCTGCGCCGTATCACCGGTCTGGACCCCGCCAAGATTCTGTCCCAGCGTCGCGGTACTCTCGTTGGTCTGTCGCGCGGTGATGCCGATTTCGTCGATGCCATCCACACCTCCAGCCTCGCCTTGGGCACACCCATGCGTAACGGTGATGTTGACTTCTATCCTAACGGTGTTATGCAGGGTGTTCCCGGTGCCCAGAACGTGATCGAGGCTGCCATGCGTGCGACCCGCTACTTCGCCGAGTCGGTGCGTCCCGGTGGTGAACGCAACTTCCCCGCTGTCGTCGCCAAGTCCCTGCAGCAGTACAAGAAGAACGATGGCTATGGCAAGCGCACCTACATGGGCATCGATGCCGACTTCGATCTCCAGGGTGACTATGTGCTCGAGGTCAACGAGAAGAGCCCCTTCGGCAAGCGCAACCCTGCCCAAAAGCAGATCTCCTACCACGGCAGCCATCATGAGAATTAAGTCAATAACGACGACGACTAGAAGCACAAACAAAAATGCATTAGCGCACACATAAAAAAAAGAAAATAACCCATTTTTATATAAAACCATAAAAAAAAATAAATATCGAGCATATTTGCATATTGCAATTAAATTATGTTTTAAATTTTGCGCGCCTTAGCTTATCGATAGATGTTAGCAGTTATCGACAGTCACTTCATTGCCTTGCAGTGCAATTTTTAAAGCTACAGCTTATCGATAGCCAGCTGCAATCGACATGTAATAGAACGAAATTCTTGGGCGCCATTTTTAAGCCTATGATCTATCGATAGCAAGGTAAAAGCAAGCGTGGTTGGTTTAAAAGTTTCGCGCCTTGCACTTGGCGTCATTTGAGGCACAGCTGTTGTATGTATACAAAAGAACTTGTACACCATATGCTTGCCCCTTGTGCGTGTGTGTGCGTACTCGCAACTTGTGGCAAGAGCATGCGCCATGTGCGTTAGCCGTTTTTAAATGTCAAAGTTGAACGCTGCTCTTACAGAGGTTGCCACGAAGGCATCATGAAAGCTGGCAATACGGCACGACTACGACTACGGGGCTAGTAAAATAGATTACAGTGCCACAGTGACAAGAACAAACAAGCGTATGCATGTTTGTTTGTTTGATTGTTGATTTTCCTGTTTTCGCAGAAACAACGACGCAGCAACGTCACGAATGTTTTCCCTTTTTGTTATTGTTGTTGTTTTCTGTCTGTCCTGTTTGCTTTGATGGGGTTACCATTATCGTTCTGGACTCTGGAGCCCCAATACCCACATACTTACGATCCAACTAATTCATCATCCAGACAGCTTTGCATATGGCCCAATACATGCCTATGAGTGTCTTTGTATGTGTGTGCAAATACACACATACACATGTAGCTAGGGGGTGCTAGGCCAAGTGCGACCTTTACGTCAGTCTGTTACACAGAACCCCCAGCAGAGCTTCTACATTCCCTCTCACCGTCCATCAAACGCCCAAACCCCCACCCTACGGCCGCAAACAAAAAACGCTAGCGGCAAACAGGGGCAGCTTTGCTCATTCTCTCTCCGGGTACAACAAGGACGTGACACCTGAGGTACACACAGGTTGGAAATCAGAATACGACGAAATAATTGTGAAATCTAATTTGTAGAACCCATTTTACAAATTTCCGTTGCCTACGGCTCAGACAGAAGTGCGATTAAGAGCTTTTTTGTGTGCGATTTGGCGCTTTCTCGCGCGCGCATTCCGATCAGAACCCTAAGGGGTGTTCCGACATCGATTAGCCAATTAAATGCAGATTAGTACAATCAATTGCAAAGTTTATGAAATATATTAAAATGTTTGTAACCGATTAGAAAATTAAAATATAAACTTATACTATTTCAATTCTAAAATACATTTACTTGATATAAAGAGCTTTCTAAATATAATTTAAGAAAATATTGATAAAAACAACTATTAAAAAATATAGCTCGCTTTGGAAAATGAAAATTAAGACAGAAAAATCATAGAATACACATTATTTCAATTCACGAATCAGACATAATTGAATTAGAATTTCATATAAAGAGCTTTCTATAATATGAATAAATATTAATAAAAAACAATTTCAACATAACTCGCATTGTAAAACAAAGTAAAATTAATACAATCAATTGTTAATTGGACATAATTGAATTAAAAAAAGCTTTCTAAAATATGATACAAGTAATAAATCAAAAACAAGTGCTACTCGGCTGGTTACTAATCATTAATTCTCCCGATCTGATTGGCGGTTTTTTCCACTCCAGCAAATGTTCAATCGGCTTATGCCTGCTTATTCTGAAGTAGGAACAAATTAAAAATATATGAACCTTATATATTTTGTCAATTTTAATTTTATTGTGCTTCACTTTTCCCTTTAAATTGATTTTTAATGCCACTAAAACTTATGACAGAATATTATTTTTTGTACAGAGTTTACCATTAATGCGCTTTTCAATCTTACAATTCGTTGCCCTGGAATTACATTAGCTTTTACAAGGAATCTTATTATTTAAATTAATTTAATTGATTCTTATTGAGTACTTTAAAATTAAAAACATAAAATATGTCGACTGCCTAAATAAATAACAAAATTAAGCACAGCGCATGCTTTCATTTCAGCTACCGTTTGTTGGAATGCCCCATGAGAGCGTGCGCTCTTGCTCTTCCTCTCTCTCTCTCTCTCTGTTTCTCTGTTTCTCCCGCTCGTTCTGTCCATTATCTCAGCTTGTTGGCAGCAGCTGCTGCCTTGCTTGCTGTTTCTGTTTCGTATTCGTTTTCAGTTCAAAAGCGAACGCGGACGTGTGTCGGTCGTTGCAGCCGTCGCTCGCTACGCCTACGCTCTCGTTCTGTTTGTACGTTTTGTGATTGCAAAAATCAGCAAGCAGTAGAAGCAGAAGCAGCAGCAGCAGAAAGGCAAGAAAATTAAACAACAAATTTTCATTTAGCGCATCTCTGCGCCTTTGTTGTTTTTGTTTACTTTTGACGCGTTCGCGAAAAGTTTGCTGTAAAAAATTAACGGCGGTGGCGGCCAATCAAGACAGAAAAAATAATTGTTTTCCTTTTTGTTGTTGTGCATTTGGATTTTTGTTATTGTTTTTAATCGCGCACAGCTGCTGCGAATAGATATGTGAGTTCAATACATGTGCAAATACATATATTGACATTGGTGTGCTAGTGTGTGTGTGCTGTTTGTTGTTTTGGTTGCTCTTGTTGTTGTTATTATGGCCAAATTGTTGCAAGAAAATTGACAAATGCGCAAAACAGTAAGGATAACTCTGCCCTATGTGTGTGTGTGTGTGTGTGGTGTGCATGTGTGCGCGTAAACGTAAATGCGTAAGCTCAGAGCCTGGGCTAGAGCTTTACGTGCTTCTCTATCTTTCTCTCATTCGCACTCATGTCTCTATGTCTCCTCCAGCTCCCAAGGTTTCTATCCCAATAATAACAACAACAACAACAGGCACGCTGTGCCATGCTGCACTAACACACATTTACGTTATGCGTATATGTGAGTGGGTGCGAATATTACACATGCGTATGCCTCCCCCTCCTTACTCTGCAAGTCTCTCCCATCCTCTCTAACTTACTCTCTGTTGGTTGCTGTCTCCTATGTACTGCATGCACATGTATATATGTAAGCATGTGTGTGTGCGTGATAAGAACTTTTCGTGCTGCATTTTGGCATTTAAATTTCTTCCGTGCCCCTTCTCTTACCCTTCCCGTTCCTGTGCCAAATTTCCTTTGCGTGACTAGGCCACACTTTTCCAAGGCAAATGTTGTGCGTGTGCGTGTGTGATTTGAGCTCCCAAAACGGCGACGAGCTCGAATGAATTTTCCTGGTTTTTCTCCCAGTTGTAAAATTGAAATTGTGATTTTCTTTTTTTGTTGTTTTTGTTTTTTGTTTTTTGTTTTTTGTTTTTGGTTTCTTGTCTTTTGCTCAACGCTGTTTTTGTTATTGTTGTGGTTGAGAGCTTGAGCCTTAGGGCTAACAAAACAGGCAGCAACAACAACAACAAACCCAAAAATGTGTGCGCTGTGCGCGCGCATCGGCTTGAGCTGTTAATTTGCTGTTGTTGTTGGTGTTGTGGCTGCTGCTGTTGCTTCTGTTGGTTATTATTATAAATTATTAATAAACATAAAGCGCGCCACAGGTGTGCACAGAGAGCCTCGAATCTTCCCCCCTCGCCTTCGCTGACACACTCTTTCAGCTAACACTCTTCTTTGTATTTACATTCGCATTCGCACACTCGCATTGGTAGTTGTGTTTGTACTTGATGTTTGCATGCTTTTGCATGCGTGTGTGTGTATGTGTGTCAAGACTTTGCCCACTTTTTGTGTTGCTGCTCAATTTGTTGGCCCTTTGTACCAGGGTGCAAGCAGCAGCTGCTTCAAATTGTCCCCAACCGCAAGCAGGTACAACACAGCAACAACAACAACTGGTTATCCACATTGTACTCAGTTATAGCCTAAGTGGGCCCATAAATGCATTTGACACTATTTATTTGGTTATTCTTATGTACCTTGCAGCTGCTACAGATTGTACAGAACCCAAAAAACAACAAGTATAGTTGTAGTTGTGTATAGTTGCTGATGGATATGAATCAGTGTAAAGTTGTAAGCAATTGAATCACGCCAATTAAGTTTTGTTATTCTTGTGTACCTCGCAGCTGCTTCATATCTTACTATTTAGGTACAATGCTTAACCACCAGAGCACAATAATGGCGGGTACAAATGTCACACAAAATCAACTTGTACCCATTGGTAGCCAAAGCAAGCTGCAATTAACGTACCAATCTTATGTACATATTTTACAGCTGGAAACAGATGTGTGTACAAATGGAACACCTTTAATCAATTTGTACGCATTGGTACCCATAACTAGCTGCGCAATAGTTGCAATTCACTTCACTTTGGGTACACCTCAATTTCATATGTACACATATTTTAGCTAGAATTGTAAAACAGTACAGCACTGAAGCACTGAAGCATGCACCCACTGGGAGAGGCTTCCTGAAAGCAATTACCAGATATAATTATAGAACACTTTCGCAGTAAGCTTTTTTTTCATATATCAATTTTGCATGGATAAATGTATAAAAATTTGCACTTAAAACTGTTTATAAATAGCTTCAGTTTAAAGATTAATTCAACTTTCTTGTTATATTCCGAATTATACTGAGTTTTTTTGTTGCTTCTGGAAATAAACACATTAATTCCTCTAAAATGGCAAATTTGCTTCTGATGATCCGACGTAAATTTATTCACAATTCTCCATACACACATCCACACACACACACACACACACACATATGCTTACTCATATTCGTACTATTTTCGCTGCTGTCTCTTTCTCACTCTGTCGTTGCGTCGCTTCCGGGGGGCTTTCACGTTCAATTAGTTCTGCTTGAATGGTCAGCAGCAGCAGCAGCGCCAAAGGCAGCGACGGCGACAGCGTCAGCGCGACGGCAACGTTGGCAGCGCCCGGCATTTATTACCGTTTGCGCTTTTTGGGTTTTTTTTGCCTCTTTTCTTTTGGTCTTCTTCTCATTTTTTTTTGTACACTTTTCAACATTTGTTTGTGTCCAATTACTGTGGCAATTTATTCATCAAGCAGCAAAGCGTGCAAACAATAACAACAACGACGACAGCGATGCTCACACCACAAGGGAGGCAGACCAACTAAGGAGAGCAGCAGCAGCACCTGCTCCTCTTGTTCTTCTTCTCCTTTTCCTTCTCGTTATTGAGTGAGTGCCTATAAGCGCATTACGTGCATTGCGATTGTTGCGATTGTTTCTGTTGTTGTTGTGGAATGTTTAACCGTTACTATGCAAACTTTTTGTCACACACATGATAAAAGTCGCTTCTTTGTGCCGCTTTCTGCACCTCTCTCCCATTCGCACTCTTCTGCCGCAACCAGCCTTCCACACTCCTCTTTTTTCTCTCTCCTCTGCAGCTCTTCTCGCGCCTTTGACACACGCTTGATCGTCATAAAACAAACTGTAAAATGACAGACAGGCTATAAACACGACCCTCGTTCGTGTTACGTGCAAAGTGCACAGATTCCTACACAGAGAGTTACCTATAAAACAGTATAAATATGTATGCATGATATAGTACATTAAACATACCATACAAACATACTACATTGTTATTTATTTTTGTTTTGTTTATAACGAGTGCAAACACACACAAGCATACACATGATTTCATTGTTGTTTACCGTGATATTATATGTATGTATGTACAATGTATAAAGAGCAGAGATAAATTGGTGAAAAGTTGAATAAGTCTCACAAGAGTGACAAAAACATTATGCAATGCTTAAATATGTATGTATGTATATGCATATATTTCGCATTGTATTTTTATCAAATTCTTATCTATCCATTAAAATACTATCCCCAAAAAGGTAGTCAAACTATCAGTACAGATAAAGCTTACGCAAAAGAACTATCCATCAAATCTTGGTTTATCAATCGGTTTCGATACATAAACTCTATAAAAGTAAGGTTGTTATTGGTATTTCTTGCGAAAATCTTCTTGGTATACCATAAGGTATCCTCAAGATCAATAAGCATTTAAATAATCATTTCGCTCATATCTAATGATGTACATATGTATGTACATACAAACTCTATAAACTTTCTTTTTATTGAAACTTTTCGAAACTCTTCTTGGAGTATTTAAAGTTATCCTCCAGATCCATAAACAGCTTAATAATCATTTTGATTTCTATATGATGTATACACAACTCTATAAAGTTAAGATTTTTATTGAAGCTTTTCGAAACTCTTCTTGGAGTATTCAAAGTTATCCTCCAGATCAATAAACAGTTAAATAATCAATTTGTATTCATTGAAATTAGCCAGTTTTTTAATACTGTAATAAAAAACTGCTTATTTTTGTATTTTTAATTGCATTTTTGGTTAAAGTCTTTTTTGCGGTTAACATAATTCCGGCCTACTTTCACCATATGCCCATCGTATGTACATATATGGAGAGGGTCTCTTCATAAACCAGCGCAGTTTTTTTATTGCCTCAATTTCGTTTAAAGCTCTTGGCAGGAAAATTGAGCTTAAATTAAAATCTCATACAATATTCTCGTAGCCGTAATCCTGCACTCTGATTTACCCTTGACCTGACCTTCTCGAAAAGGCTTTTCGTTGTTATATGCGAAAATCATTAGCCTAATTGGCATAATCTCTAGCGCTGGAAAGCGCATTAGAGCTTCAAATGTCAATGTAGAGATATGGTTTATGTACATATGTATTTATAAATGTAGCACAATTACAATATGTATGTATAATTCGCCCACTGCAAACATCTTCAGGTTTCTGTATCCTGTTTCCTTCTCCTGCAACTCGTGCAAATGTCATCGTGTCATAGTTTCTATGATGACTATCGGTTAGGTAACTAGCGTGACACGTGTGTGTATTTCTGTTTGTATGTGTGTGTGTGTGTGTGTGTGTATGCAAAACTGCCATGTAACATATTTCTGCCATTCTTTCTCTCTCTCTATCTCTCTCTCTTTGTTTCTTTCCCCCCCCCTTGCTCTATCTTGCTTTTGCCATGTTCGCCTTTGTTGTCCCCCCATAATTATTGATTACTGCTTTAGTGCTTCTTGCAGTATTGTTATTAAGTGGGCATACATACATACATATGTACATATATCCAATACACACACTTGGGGGCGTCCCATCATGTAGTGCCATCTCATATGTGTACTTCATGTGTTGTAGTGTATGTTGGCGCAAGGCAACATTGTCAATCATGAAATGTCATTAATTAAGTTCCAATTGCTCGAGAGAGAGAGAGAGAGAGAGAGAGGGAGAGAGAGTAGCCGCTAAGTGCCTGCGTGCAAGGCTAAGGTGCACCTATCGACCTATTAGTAAATATATAGAAGGGTGCCATCATACCATGTTGCACTTAAGGAAACGTCTCGGAAACGTTACAAATTTAATTGAATTTTGATTCTATACATATTTATAGAATTTCTTTCTTTATATTATATTAACAAATAACAAATGACTATTGCAGTGTTTTCTCTGACTCTTTTTTTGCTTAGTGTATTTTGCGTATGTGTTGTGCTTGTCTGTCGCAAGCCAAGGCAAATGATATTCAAGTACTCGCTAAGCTTCGCCTACGCAGCTGCAAAAATTGCCATGAGAGAATAAAAAAAAAAAAAAAAAAAAAAAAAAAAAAAAATAAAATACAGTGAAACGTTTCTGTCAAGCGGCATAAACAATTTATCACAGATAAAATGATAAGATTAAAACGACATGCGTACTCCGCCCCATCAGGTGGAGTGAATTTGGTTTGGGGTTGGGGTCGAGTCGAGTTGAAGTGCTACTGTGTGACGGGTCTCTTGAGCACGTTTAATCATACAACAGTTATCCGTTACACACTCACACACACACACACACACATACAGACGATATGTCTGCACAGGTCAGTTTGGAATTGGGCGGGAGAGGGGAGAGGGGCGACTTTGCTCCAAATTGCGTTCAAACACTTGAAAAGGCTTTAAGCTCTTAAGGTCATTTGAGGTCTGAATGGAAGCGAAGTAGAGCTGAATTTATAAGTATGGTCATTAAAAGGGATTATCCACTTGAAATGGCAGAGATGAAGAAGTTGAGAGAATGTCCAGGCTAGAAGATACTCAGTAATACCAAATCGTAATATTCAAAAATGGCTTCAATTTGTTTCTTCTTAAGATAATTCTGAAGGGATATCTTTGAATTTAGGCAGCGTAATGATTGTTAGAACTTGAAATACGATTGTATTGTATTTACAGGGAATAACAAAATTGGAATCTAGTTTACAACAAGGTCAAAATAAAGTTGTGTCACTCCCTCTAATCCCCAGATACCATAGAGAGAGAGAGAGATAACCTTGTTTCCGCCTCGCTCTACTAAGCCATTACTTTTGCATTATAAAACATTTGATATATGTAGTTAACACTTAATGAGCTAGTTTTAACCCTTATGCCAGCTCACGCATTCAGGTCATAATATTTTGCATACACAATTTGCAGCTGACTGACTGAACAATTGTCAAATAAATCGCTGTGATTATTTATTATTGTTCGCTGTTCCATTCCAGTCGGCACATTTTGTTTCTTTATCTTTATTGCCCTTGTTGGCGATATATGGCGGTATATGTACATATATTGAAATGCCTCATCTAATGTACAGGTAAACAGGTTGTACTCTCTAATTGGGGGCTAAGCAATTACTTATCGGACATCGCGCCGATCGTAGTTCGCTTTGTCAGACGTCACATCGATCGTAAACGGATTGATAAACGAATATTAAGGGGTGGCGGGACTATGTCTGTAGTTGGTTGTTGCAAAGTTATCAAGACTTGTGAAATTGTACAGTCAGTCAGGGGTGGATGAAATATCTAAGTTGATATTAAATCAATTTACATTCAAATTTATAGAAATTATTTATATTTATCTATACTCTAATTATACATACTTTCATTGTGTACACTGTAAAAAAAAGCAGTATAATTATATGAAATTTCACCAGAATAGAAACGAATAATGACTTTAGGATGAAGTTAATATAGATAAGTATATTATAAAGATATAGTTCTAAATGCAGTGCGATTAGGACTCTTCTATCAAACTTGAAGACTCTTTCTTTTCTCTGTCGTTATGTTAAATTGCCCTCTCTCCCTATCAAAGACAGACGTCTTTCTTCCCCTTCTTCAGATAATTCAATTATAAAGATTTTGCTCTAAAGTAAGGCATTTTCTTAAATTTTGGGATTCTTTTCTCTCTTTCTCCATGAAATTCTTTCTATCACTCTCTTCCTCTTACTCTCTTACTCTCTCCCTCTCTCTCTCTCTCTCTCTCTCTCTCTCTCTCTCTCTCTCTATCATTGACTCACTTTCTGTCTGTCTTCTTGTTATTCTCTCGTTCTTTTTCGTTTCTAAGACTCTTAAAGGTCATTGCAAATTGTTTAGTCGTTGCTCTCTTGTTGTTCTTCTCTAGTGTATCTTCTTGCCCAGTTGTTGTTGCGGTCGTCTTATTATTTTTGTTGTTGTTGTTGTTGTCCAGTTGCCGTTGTCAGCAGTCAACAATAAATCCAATTAGCGAAAGCGGTTCAAGGTAACAGCAAAAATTATGCAAGATAAACCAAATTCGCTTTGTATTTGCCTTTGTTCTTCCTGTTGTTGTTGTTGTTGTTGTTGTTCTAGTGGTTGTGGTAGTTGTTGTTGTTGTTCTAGTTGTTCTAGTTGTTGTTGGCAATGTAAGCTGAGACGGCCTCATCGGCATTTTCATTTTCATTGACGTTCTCATTTTCATTTTGGAACTGCCTGTAGTTCTCTAATTGACAGCTTGAGTACCAGTCTGACAGACTGTCTGTCCTTCTGTCTTTCTGTCTGTCTGTCTGTCGGATTGTCTATCCCTCTGTCTGTCTGTCCAACAGTCTGCCTGTCCCTCCATCTGTCTATCCGTATCTGCCTGTGTGTTAGCCTCGTTAGCTGGTCTCCGTCCCTTGGCGAATCAATAAACGAAATTGTAATTTACATTTTAGAGCTCGCTCCGTGAAGCACAAATTACACGGAAGCCATAGCAACTAACTAAGCTAAAACCGCACCACCCCCTCCCCCCTCTCGCCAGCAGTCTTGCCCCACCCCGTGCTCCTCATCCTTCTCCAATACCATTTACTCGGCACCCTAAGTTCTCCATCTCTCTCTCCCTTTACTAGGAGCAGCAGCATGTCGATATGCTCCTTCGTCCTCAGTCAGCCGAAATTTAATCCAACCTTGCCACATTTGCAGGTCATAGACGCCAGCAACGCCTCAGCCATGCGCAGCAGAAGCAGCAGCGGCAACAACATCAGCCAGAAAAACAACAACAACAACAGCAGCGACAACTGGTGCAACAACAGCAATAATAACAACAGCAGGAACAGCAACAGCAGCAGGCACAACAATCGATGATTGCCTAAGAGCAGAAACTAAATAGAGAGACAGAGAGAGTGAGAGAGGAAGAGCCTGAAAAATAGCAAGAGCGCAAGAAAGAGAGAGAGAGCAAGAGGGAGTGGAAACCTTAAACCCGCCGTAATACACCAAACTCATATTCTGACCAATCTCAACAACAGTCGCAATGCTGATCAAGGAGTATCGCATACCGCTGCCCCTCACCGTCGAGGAGTATCGCATAGCACAGCTGTACATGATAGCGGTAAGTCAAGAGAGAGAGAGAGAGAGAGAGAGAGACAAAGAGATGAGAGAAAAACCCTCCTCTCGAGAGATCATATAAACTACTACTAAGGCTAAGCACATATTCTGAAATGTCCCTGGATTCTTTAATATGAGATACCATATTAATTACACAAAGTCTTGACTTATTTCTTTAGTCATATCTATTATAAGTTGAAATACAACTATTAATAACATGTTGTTTATGCGTCTGATAGATTTATTCGTTCAAGTGATCGTGCATTTGCTTGCGTGAGAAAAATGGAGCAACGCGATTGATTGTACATCGGGTCGTTAGAAACTCATTACATTTGGTAAATCGCCCTCAAAGACAACTAGGTTGAAGAATAAATAAAATAGATAAGTTTGAATTTTCTCAAAAAATACATTTATAATTTACAATCCCGGGACTTTAATGCTCATGTAGTATATATTTTAATGCTATAAAATATAAATAATAGTTTTACTATCATTTTCCTATCTGTTTGCAAATTTTGCAAACTTTTACTTACAATTTTCATCTCAACTCAGAAAGACATTAGTGGAGCAAGCTTTGTAAGTTGATTTAGCTCAGAAAGTTGAAAGTTTACTAAGCCGATAAACTTAAGGGGGCACAAGGACAACAAACATCATGAAAAACTTTTCGATGGAGACAAATAAAGTTTTGTTTATAACGGAAGCATTGTTAATGGATATTAAAAAAATGCAATTAATTGAATAAAGCCGCATTAAACCTTCTACTTCCCACTCCATACAGATGGATATGCAAATTCCGGAATCTTTGAATAGGGATAATGATTAAATTTCACAATAAATTGCAATGGTTGACCAAATACAATTTGTACAGAGTACGCACAAAGACACACACACACACACACACATACGGGTACGCAAGCAGAAAAATCTGAATTCGTAGAACCATTAATTATTGGCCTTCGGGAGAATTGTGTTCATTTCATGCCATGAATTTTGATTTACACTTTGCTTTAAATGAGAAATTTAAGACTACCAAAGTGAAATACTACAAAAGTAATGATTTATTTATATTTTTGAAATACAGAAAAAGAGTCGAGAGGAGAGTCACGGCGAGGGCAGCGGCGTCGAGATCATTATCAATGAACCCTATAAGGATGGACCTGGCGGCAATGGGCAATACACGAAGAAGATCTATCATGTGGGCAGTCATTTACCTGGATGGATCAAAAGTGAGTAAAGAGAGGCTTAAATGTGTATTGCATACTTATGGGAGCGTGAACTGTCGAAGAATATGGATTAAATAACAATATTCATTATTATTTATATATACATACATATTATATTATATGAATTCTCTTCAGGTCTGCTGCCAAAGAGTGCGTTGACTGTCGAGGAGGAGGCATGGAATGCGTATCCCTACACGCGCACACGCTACACCTGCCCCTTTGTGGAGAAGTTCTCGCTGGATATCGAGACCTATTATCATCCGGATAACGGATACCAGGATAACGTATTCCAGTTATCGGGCAGCGATCTGCGTAATCGTGTTGTCGGTTAGTTCTGTTTACTGCGATTGATCTTGTGTATGGTAAATTCGGCTGTTATCGATAAATCTTTTCAATTTACAACAGATGTCATCGACATTGTGAAGGATCAGCTGTGGGGCGGTGACTATGTCAAAGAGGAAGATCCCAAGCATTTTGTCTCTGACAAGACTGGACGTGGACCGCTGGGCGACGATTGGCTGGAGGAATATTGGCGTGAGGTCAAAGGCAAAAAGCAGCCGACCCCACGCAATATGTCCCTGATGACGGCCTATAAGATTTGTCGCGTGGAATTCCGTTATTGGGGCATGCAAACCAAATTAGAGAAGTTTATACACGATGTGGCGTTGCGCAAGACAATGTTGCGTGCCCATCGTCAGGCCTGGGCATGGCAGGACGAATGGTATGGCCTGACCATTGAGGATATACGCGAATTGGAACGTCAGACTCAACTGGCGCTGGCCAAGAAAATGGGCAGCGGCGAAGAGTGTAGCGATGGTTAGTCTACAATAGATTCCTTGACTGATATCCTTTCCTCTTACAAATTCACTTTACCCTTCTCAATCTTGCAGCTGAAAGCATTTCTGAACAGTATGTGAGCAGCTCGACAGCTGCGCCAGCTACATTGGGTGAACGAAAGAAATCTGCGCCCGCTGTGCCACCCATTGTTACCCAGCAGCCGCCCAGTGCCGAGGCAAGTTCCGATGAGGAGGACGACGATGAGGATGATGAGGATGAAAACGATAATGTCGGCATGAGTGTCGAATTGGGTGCCCAAAACGCAGCCAATAATCAACGTTCGCGTTCGCAGAGCATACAATTGGCCAACAAGGGCAAGTTCGGCTCCAAAGGCGCCCTTCACTCGCCGGTGGGCTCAGCGCACAGCTTTGATCTGCAGGTGAGTGTGGAAGGAGTAAAGTGTAAATTATGAATAGATGGATGGAATGATGTGCTTCGCCCGCTTTTGCCTTCCCCGCTGCTTTTGGCTGCCTATTGTCTTTGTCCACTTGGATGTTGTCTTTGTTGTGATTTCCTGCTTCATCTTTGAATGTCATCATTTTGTCTCTGTCACTTCTGTTACATTTCTTAAGTTGCCTACAATAGGAACCCAGAAGTTTGGTATATGTTTTTAAAACCTTATCCTTTACAAGTTTTCTCTTTTCATTCAAGTCCCCAGACTTTGTTTTGCGATTCGCAATATGATAAAAAATTGTATATAGAACATGCGTTCCACACAGTGAAATTCGAAAGTATAAATTGCAATCGTTTCTTTGTTTTTGTTTTTTGTCCCTTCTCTCTTTGTCTCTTTTTTCTGTTTGTGTCTCCATCTCGATTGAGCTGAGTTATTTAAAATGCAAAAAAAATAATCTTTGATTTGTTCTTGTCATACAAAACTACCGTAAACCAATCCACAAACCAACAACAACAATAAAAAAATAAAAAACAACAACACAATCCACACCGTACTCGAAATTGAACACCGTACAAAATTAACCGAGCAGAGCAAAAAGCCGCATGCAAAGACAGCGCCACGCCGACATGTAAGTTCCAATTCCCAGTCCCCTCGCGCCCACCCGTTACCGCCCGTAGCTGGTACCAGTTCCCGTTCCCGTTCCCGTTCCAGCTCCAGTCCCAGCCCCATCACCAGCTCCCATTGCAGTTCTAGCCTTACCCTTTTGTGGACTTTAGTTTAGATCGTTTGCCCATCAAAAAAAGAGCAGCCCGCAAATGAAGCGCACAATCAGAAAATGTCTAAAATCAATAAAATCTTATTTTGCTTCACAGGTGGCCAATTGGCGCATGGAACGTCTCGAGGTGGACTCCAAATCCAATTCAGATGAAGAGTTCTTCGATTGTCTGGGTGAGTATATATGCTTTATAGTTTCTATAGTGAGTTCCAGCAGCTAAAAATGTTTTATCTTACAGATACAAACGAGACCAACTCGCTGGCCAAGTGGAGCTCTTTGGAGCTGCTGGGCGAGGGTGACGACAGTCCGCCGCCGCATGGTGGAAGCTCGAGCGGCAGCGGTGGTACCAGCGGTGGCGGTGGCATTGGCAGCAGCGGTATTTCTGGTTCGGGAGGACGGCATAAACAGGAGGACAGCATTTTTAATCAGGACTTTCTTATGCGTGTCGCCTCAGAACGCGGCAATAAGCGACAATTGCGTTCCTCGGCGAGCATCGATCGCAGTCACGACTCATCGCCGCCAGGCTCACCGAGCACACCATCTTGCCCGACCACCATACTGGTATTGGTGGTGCATGCCGGCAGCGTTCTGGATGCAGCTAGTGAGCTGACCGCCAAGAAGTCGGATGTAACCACTTTTCGGGGATCATTCGAGGCGGTTATGCGGCAACATTATCCCAGTCTGTTGACCCATATGACCATCAAAATGGTGCCATGTCCATCGATCTGCACCGACGCACTGGGCATCCTCTCCAGCCTCAGCCCGTACTCGTTCGATGCATCCCCCTCGGCAGCTGATATACCAAATATAGCGGATGTGCCCATCGGTGCGATACCATTGCTTGCCGTGGCCTCACCCGAGTTCCAGGAGACGGTTAATAAGACAGTGGCCGCCGCCAATATTGTGTATCATGAGTTCCTTAAGTCGGAGGAGGGTCACGGCTTCTCTGGCCAAATAGTTATGCTCGGCGATTCGATGGGTTCCCTGCTGGCCTACGAGGCGCTGTGTCGCGCCAATGGTAGTCAGCCCAATACTGGTTCCTCGGTCTGCACAACGGGTGGCGGCGGCGCTGGAGGTGATTGTGGTCGCATGTCGCGCATAGATGATGAAGAACGTTTCATAGAAGCGGATTTGGATGCAAAACGTCTGCTAGTGGCGCCCTCACCACGTCGCCGACGTTCGAGCTCATCGAGCGATTCACGTGCCACCAAATTAGACTTTGAGGTCAGCGATTTCTTCATGTTCGGTTCACCGTTGTCTGTCGTTCTGGCCGCACGAAAGTTGCATGACTCAAAGACGGCACTGGCCAGACCCAATTGCCATCAGGTGTACAATCTGTTTCATCCAACCGATCCGATTGCCTCACGCCTGGAGCCGTTGCTCAGTGCTCGCTTCTCCATTCTGGCGCCTGTCAATGTGCCACGCTATGCCAAGTATCCCCTGGGCAATGGGCAGCCGCTGCATTTATGTGAGTTACCTTCGCATGGATTAGACACGCACAGAACTAAATCTCCTCTCTCTCTCTCTCTCTCTCTCGCTCTATCTGTCTCTTTCTATTACATGCAGTGGAGGTAATACAATCGCATCCGCAGCATTTCAATGATGGCAACAATTTACTTGCGGGGCGACGACTCTCCGATGCCTCCATGCAGAGCACCATTTCGGGTCTTATCGAGAACGTCTCGCTGAGCACGATCCACTCGCGTGAGTAATTACCTAACGTTGTGTAAATAAACCTAATGTTATATCCATTTTACTCTACTTTCAGTTCAGAACAAATGGTGGGGCACCAAGCGATTGGACTATGCGCTCTATTGCCCAGAGGGATTGAGCAATTTTCCTGCCCATGCCTTGCCGCATCTATTTCATGCCAGTTATTGGGAGAGTCCCGATGTTATTGCGTTCATCTTGCGTCAAATTGGCAAATTCGAGGGTATTCCTTTTGTGGGCTCCAATGACGATAAGGACAATGCTTCGTTCCATCCCGGACAGCCGCGTGAGAAATGGATTAAGAAGCGTACGTCGGTTAAGTTGAAGAACGTGGCAGCCAATCATCGGGCAAACGATGTCATCGTCCAGGAAGGCAGAGAGCAGCGTTTGAATGCACGCTTCATGTACGGCCCATTGGATATGATCACGCTGCATGGAGAGAAGGTCGATGTGCATATCATGAAGGATCCACCGGCTGGCGAATGGACATTCCTTACCACCGAAATGACCGATAAGAATGGACGCATCTCGTACAGCATACCTGATCAAGTGTCTCTCGGCTATGGCATCTATCCGATCAAGATGGTCGTGCGCGGCGATCATACTTCTGTGGACTGTTATATGGCCGTAGTGCCGCCCATGACGGAGTGTGTGGTCTTTAGTATCGATGGTTCCTTTACGGCATCGATGTCGGTGACTGGGCGTGATCCCAAGGTGCGTGCCGGCGCCGTTGATGTCTGTCGTCATTGGCAGGAACTTGGTTACTTGTTAATCTACATCACGGGACGTCCGGACATGCAACAGCAACGCGTCGTCTCGTGGCTGAGCCAGCACAATTTTCCACATGGCCTAATCTCGTTCGCCGACGGCCTGTCCACCGATCCGTTGGGCCATAAGACGGCCTATCTCAACAATCTGGTACAGAATCATGGAATCTCAATTACTGCCGCCTACGGCAGCAGCAAAGATATTAGTGTCTACACCAATGTGGGCATGCGACCTGAGCAGATCTTCATAGTGGGCAAGGTAACAAACAAAACAATTGATCATTCTATGGCGTATTAGATTAGTTCGGAAGGAATACCTTAAAAAACTGAGTTCAAGAATTAATATATGTAAATACTTTACTTTGTTGACGGAACACAACTCAAAAGCAAAGAAATTAATTACAAATTCACTAGAGATACGCAAGGATGTTAGTATAAAATAGTTTATATATTTTAAATAAGTGAAACTATTAATCTTACTATGAAGAAACACGAGTGGAAAGCTAAGGAATTAATTAAAGGCAGTCAAATATTGTACTATCGAGAGCGAAGCAGTTCAGGGTATTTTAAATCGATTCTAACTCAGTTAACCATCGATATTATTTTAGAATATAGAGAGCAAAGTAGTCAACGGTATTCTTAATCGATTCAAACTCAGTTCACTAATCACTTCAATTTACTTTTCAGGTCAGCAAGAAGCTGCAATCTAATGCGACGGTACTCAGCGAGGGATACGCCGCCCATTTGGCCGGCCTGCAGGCAGTCGGCGGCTCTCGCCCGGCCAAGGGTAATGCTCGTATGGTGATACCCCGTGGATGCTTCAATCTACCGGGACAATCGGCTAATCCGCGACGCAGAAGGTAGGTGGCCTGTTCCGGTGCCGATGATATGAAACTCAGATCGATGCGTGTATATTGTACATATGTGTATGTGTATGTGTATGTATTAGTGTTAGTTTTAATAGGCAAATTCACAGTATTGTACGTACAAACGATGTATACCCTGTATTCAGTGTGTACAAGGCTTTTGTACTGTATGCTAAGTTGTGGTGTTTGCTTTTATGATTTGAATTGATTGCATTTTTCCATTTTATGTTTATTTTTGTACATTTGGTCTTGTGTTTTTTAATGTATTTCTTTTTGTGTTTGTTGCTGACTTCGCATGCCACTATAAACAAGACGATTCTGTGTTCATGTCGGGCCAGTTAACCAATCGCCGCTCTATGTTTGTCCACCGACTGCCCTTAGTACCAAACTCTCTCTTTATACACATATCATTGTCTATCTATCTATATCTCTCTTGCATTATGCATCGTATTTCCATACGCAAAACCTGAACCCGAATCCGAAACCGAACCTGAAACTGTACCCCGCCCTCACACACAATCCTGCACGATCAGCAATGCTTTCGAGTTGCAACAACCGCCTGCCACTCCCAGCAGTACAACCAGCGCTGGAAGTTTGGGACAGCTGAACGAGGGCAATGAAAACGAGCATGCTAAGGATGCTCGCAATGGCAACGAGATAATGTTGCGACATGTTCGAACTCCGTCCTCCCAACACAGCAATTTTCAGCCTAGTCCAAGCCAAAAATAAAAAAAAAAATGAAAGAAAAATAAGAAGAAATTGTATGGCGTATTTTTAAAAAATTGTTTTGTTATTATTATATATATTATTATTATTATTATTATTTTCTTAAGTTCTGCCTAAGTGAAACCTTTAGTTTTATATGTATATGTATGTATTTATTATTCCTAGAGCTTTGCTATAGTTTGTATCAAGTATTATTTGCATTGATATTATTGATTGATTGTAACCACAGCGAACAAAACAATATAAAACAACAACATAAAAGTATATACTTTAATACACTAAGAGTAAAATCTAGCCAAAGCAACAACACGCATAAATATATAACTATATATATACAATATACCCAACTACATACATACATATATACATAGATTATAATATCGAGCTATGTAATAAATTGTAATATAAATGTTTAGACATATATGATTTATAATGTTACGATTTCGAATTGTATCTTTCTTTCGTTTGTTCTTTGATTTTGAATATCGATATCGATATCGATAACGATAACTATAACGACGCTTTAACCGCTTTCTGCCACACGTCACGCCTACTACCCCACGTAAACTACCACGTGTTGATGCGATCCACCACACTCAAATCAACAACTATCAAATCTGAACTATCAACAACCGATACGAATATCTACTATATATAAATATATCACAATTTATACGCACACTCACTCACCAATACGCACACACACACACAACATATCAATATCCTGTGTGAAACCAAAACTTCAGGCTGCATGAACAAGCAACGAATGATGTTTAAGCCGTTTACCAACACTGTAGTTGACCATAAAATATATATATAAAAAAAAAAAAACAAAAAAAAAAAAGAGAGAGCGCGCACATTGTGCAAAAAAAAGAGATATTGTTGTTCTTTAGTTCGAGTTGAGTTGCTATGTTGATTATGTTTTTCGATTATCTGTTGATTGCATTTTACTAGCTGAGCATCCTATGCAATTCGGTGTTGTGCAGCAAAAAAAAAAATAAGTAATCCAATAAAAAAACCCCCAACCTTTAAAGTTCCGCTATCAACGGAAATCTGTCTCAACTTTAACTCTGTCTCTTTTTTCAAAAAAAAAAACCCATATACAACCAAAAATTGATTCTACTTTCGAATTGAAAACATTACTTAACACATACAACACACACACATACACACCACACACACATACACACACACACACATGCTACAACATCATCTTCGCACACAGCAATGAGACGGGCCTCTCGTCACCAATACGCAGCGGCTATCTGAAGCGCAAGACCTATCTGAGCCATCACTAGATCATCGCGAAAGATATAGGAGAAGGAGTCAGGGAAAGAAACCCTCATACCAGACTAACGCAGCAAGAGAGGAAGGGCGAACGTGTGTAACGATAAGTCTCATGCCACAACCACCTCCTACTACTAAAATTATAGACACATACTATATACATATGTATATGTAGCTCTACCTGCATACTAGTATACCCGAACAAATGCTGCGAATCTCTTTCGAAATATCGGATCAGCGCATTAGTTGCAGTCAGACAAGAACTACATTGATGCCTCCCCATCTGCTACATCTGTGTATATACAACATGAACTACCTACTATATTATGCGCAATATATCAACTCTAACCACAAAGCATACATAATCTGATGTATATACAAAAGCAGAATAATATATACGATATACATAAAAAAACTTGCAAATCTAAAAAAAAAAAACAAATAACAAAGAATAATTCAATTGTATAACTAAAACTATATACCACAAGTCAAATGTGTCACGCGGTAAGTAGCAAATAGTTGTATTTGATTTGAACAGTAAGAAGAGCATATATTTAGATATAATAGTTATTTGATACACGATAGTTTTTGTTATTAAAACCAGCAATAGGTCGATCTGTCTGACAGTTGTGATCTACTTCCAAATTTTATAGAAATACTATTGTTGCAGACAATGTTGAAGATTTACTTCAACGAATCTAAATTAAAGGGGAAAGTTTAAAGTCAAACTATTTATGGGATACGTGGGGATTATTTGTTTGACCGTACGAACTTTTATTATACTTATTACAGATTAGTTTAGTAAAAACCGATCCAGGACATTATAAAAACAAGATAATGAAATCGTTATTGAAATTTAAATAATTTAGATTAACATTTTTTTGTATCTTTTTCCGTCTAGGTACCTGGAAAGAAAGACTGTTTCCTCCTGTTGTTTGATGGTTTTCCAAACCACTTAATGAAAAAAACTACAAATTAAACACTAAAAAACACACACAAACAAACAAAAAGAATAGCAAGAAACTTACGCAAAAAAAGAAACCTATATCTTCATATGTATATGTATTTAAACTTTGAAACGAACAGAGTTCAGTTTAGCAAGATAACCAGGGGACAGTGCGCCGAGCTGGAGATAAGATTAATGACCCAGATCTCTTTAGAAACTACGTAACCGCTATATGGCAATTATACTATATACATATACATATGTATGTTAATTGATCAATGGATCGGGCGACAAGGTGACAACAAAAAAGCAAAAGAAACAAAAACAAAAGCGTTGCAAAATCAAATGGCAAAATCAATGCATTTCTTAAAACAAAAGCAGAATAATGTTTATATACTATATTAATACAAACAAAAAATGGAAAAAACGTAATATACATATATTAAATAACATTAACTAAAAACGGCTTTCGTAAACGTTGATAAACAGAAAAGAAAAGAAAAACCTCTATGTGTGTCTCGTTTGTGTGTGTCAAGTTAAAAACTTATTCCAAATGCAAAAGAAAACAATCTGATTCTAATTCTAATCCTGAAGGAAACACAAAAGAAATCTCCATAATTGTGATAGTCAAAAGTTATTGAAAGAAAACCAAAAACAAATATAAAAAAACAATCATAAATCTATAATGAAAAAAATCGTTGAATGTTGAGGCAGAAAAATCATAAATATATTTTTGCGCAAAATGTTTGTAACAACTTTTTGAATGAAGTTCAGTTCAGTTTTCGTTTCGTTCCAAGTTCCAATTAGTTGTTAGTGTTATATGTGTATATTCGTATAGATATATAGGGTTATATGTATCAAATCATAAACCGAATGGCAACAACATTCTAAGCGATAAAAAGGATATGAAACTGCGCTCATTTGTGATAAACAATATTTGAGTACATGCATACATAGTATATATCTACATACATACTACATACATATATAGAGATGAATATATATTTCTTTCGAATAATCCTGAACTCAATGCGACCTGATGACGTATGAACTAACTGTTATAACTGAAAAAACACACTCATACACACAGAGACACACGGCTAGTTACGTATAAACTTTGTATGTCCAAGCTGTCCACACAAGTTAGCCTAAAAAAAAAAAAAACCCTCTAGACTAGAAGATATCCTGTACCTGCCAACTGCATGGTATTCTATGAAACGTTTCGTCTATAACTTTTCTTTAAGAAAAACTCTTGGCAAATGCTTCCATTGATCGGTTAACTGTTTTCATACTATTTGCACAACTTTATAGCATGATCGACCAACGGACTATGCCGTTACAGGCGGACCCAGGATCCTACTATGTACTATGTAGTATGTGTTTAGAATTGGTTTACCCAAGTATTTAAATATTCAACTGAGATACCAAAATTGTGTACTTCCTAAAACGCAAATCGAAGAGTTTAAAATTATATATGCATATATACATAATATATATATATATATATATATATATATATATATACATAGGTAATATAAAGTTATACAAAATATATGTGTATGTGTTTAGCGAGAAGAACTTAAGATACAAAGAAAAAAGATGTTCTTAAATATCTTGAAACGTTCCTCAATTCACATTGATTCGAACAACTAAAAAATATATCATGTATATTAATGCTTATTGATACACAAAACGTATCCTATCTATCTATCTATCAGATGATGCTTCGCGAATCGAAACCGATAAAAGATATACGTAGGTATTCGATATGATTCCAGATGTTGTTATTGCCAAAGCCTTTTGACTTTCCTATTCAATTTCCTCTCAACTCATAACGCGCTCTCTTTGCGGACATAACTTGAAAATGAGGCTTCGATTGTGTCCCGGATTCAAACTGTATTTTCGAAAAATGTGTCAGCTATATAGCGTATATGGTATAGGCTAAAGTTGAAGTTAAAATTGAAATGTATGTATGTATATGATAATTTAACCCACCATTTAGCTGATAAGCCCCCAGCCGAGATTGTAATATGCATATACATATGTATGTATGTACATACATATGTATGCTATATACGTATTTATATGTAAAGTACTGTATGTGTGTGTGCTATGTGAAAAGGCCATTAAAGTTGAAAACAAAACACACAGCGTGAAATGACGAAGCAGATGCAGTGATTAAGCGTTCAGCTCATAATACCAAATGTTACTTATATTTCATATAACAAGCATACATATGTATATAGTATATACTACACAGACACACGCATACATGTGTGTGTGTGTGTTCTATATTAAGTGCAAAAGTCCAACAACAAAACGCGTTAGAGATTAAAAAAGAAAAACAAATTATACAGACACAAAAAAAAAAAAAAAATATATATATACCATACAAACATATGTATGTATTTATTGAAGGAAAATTCTACAGAAACATCAACACCAACAACAAGAACAAGAGACACGGAATCTGCGAGATAACATCCAGATGATAATCTATTTACAATACCAAAAAAAGAAAGCAAAAGCAAATTGTTAGTAAAACATATAGAAAGAGAGAGAAAGAAAGAAGATGCATATGATATATACATATATACATATATTTTCCAAATATGAACTTTATACGCAGAGCAAAGAAACTTAAAAAATAAACTATAACAACTAAAACTACAACTACAAACTGGAGAAATATTCCAACTTGCTGTCCAAATATTTTTCGATCTATGTTAGCTGTGTGTTACAAAAAAGCGTAGAGAAAATGTATGATGTAAAACGATAGAGACAGGTAGAGAAAGATAAAGAGTGCACGATAAGGCGAGTAAATAAGGAGAGTAAATAAAGTAAAAAAAGTTGTTCATTGCAAAAAGAAAAGAAAATTGAAGAAAAAAAAAATACAAACAAAACTAAAATGTTCTATTTGATGTTACAAATGATAAAAGTAAATACATTATAATAATAAAGAATAAAAACACAAGCGATGTGAAAAACAAACAAACAGCGGCCTACATTATTTAGTATCATCTCTCGAGCGGCTGTTGAACTGAACTGAACTGAACTGAAGGCGTTGAGGGGCTTCCAACGAATCGTTTAATCGGCCAACTAATTGGCATCTGCCCTGCCCGGCCTGGCTACTATGATAAGCTGCATCACATGAGACCGAATAAGTCAGTCACTTTAATCGGGGAGTAAAGTTTAATAATATTATCGTCCCAGCTTCCATTGAAACTGTACTGCAAGAAATTGAATTTGCGTGAATCATTTGAATACCGCATCTGGTGTGTGGTTTGTTCATTTGTTTAATTTATTAACTAGATCGTCACTAATTGTTTACATACATATAAAGCGCACAAGAAGAATCTATATCGTACATGGTCTTTTTTGATTGTGTTTTGTTGTTTATAGTAAAAAAAGCAGCTGCATATTTAAAAACAGAATAAGTATTGTAACTCAATTTGGAAATGCTGCAATGCTATGTTTAGAGTTTTGGCAGACCCGCTGAAATTTCACTCTCGATGCCGCAGTGATCTTGGCCGCGCAGAATGCGGAAGAAGCCATTGTCTCCCCAGTCGGTGTTCCACGAATTGCCGATCAGCCAGTAGGGCACCTTGCTGTCACCCCAGACGCCCCAGCCGAGTATGCGGATGGCATGTCCGCCCAATGCACGGCCATGGACATGCTGATAGACGCCAGACTTGTAGAGTATGAGATCCTCGTACACAGTGAATGCACCCTCCACAGGGCCATTGGTCATGATTTCGCGTTGGATATCCGTAGGATTTTTAGTGATCGAGTAGGACTTGGCACCGTAGTGCTTATCCTTGGCATAATCCACCGAATATGTGGACTGACACTGATGCTCGCAGCGCGGTGTCTTCCCTTGTGAGCAAGGTGGGCGTGTGCCGTTAACATGATGCTCGCACGGTTCAATCTCGTATGGACGGCAGCCCTGTGAAATGACGAGTGAGATAAGTAATTTGTGGCGTATATTCATCTATGAAATGACTTACATCCTTTGAGCCATAGGAGCCGCCGCTAACAATGCCCTTGTGCGCCCAATAACTCCAGGCGGCACCGGGGAACCCACCATTGCAGCCAAAGCCGCAGGTGTGACAACAGGATACCAGATCATCGGCCGAGAAGTGAAAGTTTACAGTGGCGTTCGAGTGTATGCAGACCTGGGTATAGGATATGCGAGTGTTATACATACATATATTATATTGACAGTCTAAACAAAGAATACACACACAGATACACAGAAATAAACGCATGTACAGTCAGTCGCACACACACACAGAGACGGGCAGTGCAACGCAATTGTGAGGAAATCGATAAGCAACAAAGCGATAAGCATCAGTTTGTCAGCTGCGTCACATGCATTGTTTTTGTTTTTTTTTTTTTTAAGGTGCAGGATATGATAGAACAGGGTTTACTTACACGATCCGACATTGCTTCGACGGCACCAAATGCCCAGCAGGAGCCGCATGAGCCCTGATCACGAATCTCCCCAATGGTCGGACAGTTGGGCCAGGCAGTACGGGCATCGAACTCGTCTGGTATAGCAGCGCCATTGTCTTCAACTAAATCGGATAGCACTTCTCGTTTGTCGGGCAGCGCAAACTTGTGTGCATCCGGATGAACGCCCATCAATCCCCGTACATGATGATCCGGCAAATCAGCGTCGAAATTGCGACCGACCTGTGTAAGCGAGAGTTAAATGCGTATTTGTTGTCACGTCAGCAACAGCAATTTAAACACAAAAAAAAACAACACATTTGCAATTTGCTCGTTGCAACCTTCACTTACCGTCCAGGTTTTGGCCTTGCTGCGCACCAACTCAATAAATTCGTCGCTCAGATAATGCGGCTCATCATCCTGAGCTGCGACGCCACCAATAGCCACAAGGGCCAGCAGCGACACAGTCGCTATAAATGATTTCATTTGTCCAAAATGACGCAGCCAAGAAACTGTGAAAATTGTAAGCAAGCAGCCGTCTTATTGCCTTTGTTAGCGCGTATCAGTATGTGTATTAGTTATTAACGATAAGCGTACGTATTTGACGTTTCAGCTGCCAATGCAAACTGTTGGCGAGTTGATTTATAAATACGATTTATATGGATTGTTGTTCTCTTTTCAAAGTCGCAGATAAGCGGCCATTGAAGTGATGTAAACAGGTATGTGATTGTTTTTATCGATATATCGATATTTAGAATATTATTGTGCGTGCGATGATTTTTACTCTGTTGACAAATGTTATTTGGGAGTAATGAAATACATAAAATTAAGAAGAACAGCCTATTTAACAGCATTTTTCTATTAGATAAGTATTTGGTACTTAACAAAACAATACACGTAGCTTAATGTTTACTATATATATATACAAAAGTTTCGCTACTTGGTACTATCACTAATTTCTGTAAACACGTCGGATCATACGTAGGGATTCCAATTGCTACCATCTTCCGGTAGCAGATTATTCGTTATCAGCAATATCACGTCAATTATCCACCAGGCACCCACACCGCCCATAGTCAGAAGTTTGCCCACAGCGGTGCCAGTTTGGCCCAAACAGAAGCGATCCATGCCCAGAAAGCCCAACAACATGCTGTATATCAATGTTGTCACAAAGTAATGATCCGTGTAGCGTACGCAAGGTTCACCGTCCCGGAAGAAGGTGCGTGCACCATAGCACTCAATATCTGGGTATACTGTGCACTGGATTCTCGTGTGTTCCACGTCTTCATAGAAGGAGCCACCAAAGCGCAGACAACCAGATCCCTTTTCCTGGCGTGCCGTTGCGTTATTACGATGATCGATCGGTTCCTTGCATTCTAGAAAGTCGCGTGGCAGAAACGAGCACATCACATTGGGTCCCAAAGGATTAAATGCCACATTAGACGACGCCGACGATGATGATGGTGAATTTGAGCCAACCTGCGATTGACCCTGTACTGGCACCACCGACTGCACCGCTGTGCCGGAGCCAATTGTTTCTGGCTGTTCCTTACTTGGTAAATGTGTGGCGAAAGTGACAGGATTGCTGATCAGGCACCAAATAACAACGCTGTATAGCAGTAATTTGTGCTGCATTGTATTTCTTGTTTTCTATTGTTTGTTGTAATGTTGCACTATACACTAGAGATGCTAGCTCACAAGATTACGATATGTACAGCTGCAATCGATAAGGTTTTGTAATATATCGATAGTTGAATATCACTGTTAACCATCTCTGGCGCACAAGATGCTTGCATTTATTTACAATTTCTGCAGTTTGAGCGCGTTTTTTGCGGCAATCCAAAATGAAGTATTTTAAATGATAAAAAGTTCTTCAAATACTCAAGGGAGCTTTTATTGACCTTTACTAGCACGCACATAATATTAATGTACTCGACTACGTGATGGATATATTTGAAAATATGTGCCGCACTTGCGGCAATGACTGCCTGGACGCGATGAACATATTCGTAGACAGTGTCATGGTGCTGGAAAAGAAACTTCCAATAACGGAAATATTATCGGCATGTCTGCCAGCCTCCAGTGCATCACCGTTGCCAGCACCTTCAAAGAACGATGACTATCCTAAGCAAATTTGTCGCATCTGCGTCAAAAAACTTATCATGATCTATGAGTTTAACAACAAATGGGTGACAGTGAACAATGAGTTCAACGTGGCGTTAAAGTACGAACAGCGTAGGAACCGATCCAGGTTCTCGCAACCACCACCATCGACGTCGTCGTCGGCCGTCGTGGAGACCGTTGAGCCGGACGGCAAACGTATTAATGTCGATATTGTGTTTAAGAACGAGCCCAGCGATGATGGTGAGTAGTTTTGTCAGTAAAAGAAAGAAAGGATTTTCCGATACATCCAGCATTCTTGCAGTTCCCGAAATGGAAGATGGCTTGATAGATGACACCGAGATAACCCCGCCAACGACAGTTAAATATCAGTGTGCACTGTGCGAGGAGCGATATCAGACACTGGCGGCCTATCAGAAGCATCACAAAGTCACCCATCGCAATTGTCAGTTCTTATACTATACACCTGGAAAATAGAGATCTCTACTTCATGTGCACACCTCAATGTTTCCATTTACTATTTACTATTTATTTATGTTGTATTGCGGCAGCGCGATAGAGTGAGCACACAAAAAAAAAGTTAAGAAAGAGCATTCACATCGTTTTGTTTAGGGATCTTCGTCGTCGCGGACACGGTCTGCACGGGGATCGTCGTGACGGAAGACCACATACCCGGTCTTAAAGCGACGATTGTCACCATCCTTAGCATAGTAGTTGCTCAGTCCGATTCCGGCCATAACCAGGCCGCAAATAGCCATGGCGGAGCCACCGACAATGTCGGGTATCTCGTTCCAGGCGCGCTTGAACAGGGACGTCGAGCCACGGGCGGCGGATGCTGACATTGTGAGCGTCTGTAAGAGCCCAAAATTAATGTTACATTCGCATTTAATTGATATTTATTTGGCATACTTAATAAAAAAGAACTACGCGTTTAGTTACACAACAAGCACAAGCAAGGTGTTTAGCGATGGCAAAACTGATTTATCGACACTATCGATAACTAACATACGGGCTACTAGATTGCAAAAACAAAGTAGAAAATGTAAACATAGTGTATGCAAACTGCGTCAAGTTGGCAGCTCCACGCAGCTGATTTAACAGCACTTGCTCCGCACTTAACAGCAAGTGCTCGCAACTACAGCATCATTAACAGTAACAGGTGCGCATCTGGGAGTGGGCTTATAAACTTTTAAAATCTTTTGTTATAAATTGCCAACACATTTCGCTACTGTTTGTTTTCAATAATGGCTGCTGTACCAGGACGTGCTCTTCACTATGTGTTCAAAATCGGAAATCGTGCAAAGAATGCATTCTTCTTTCGCAGCATTCTAGGCATGCAGGTAAGCTGAAATTTGTTGACATCGTCGTGGACAACTGTAAAACCCGCTTACATTCCTAGTACATCAGTGTGTGTGTGTGTATGTGGGTAATTACTATTAAGCATTGTAGTTATTTTTATCTGGTAACATGACTGGCATGAATACCAGTAATCGCGACTCGCAGACATCACGTTCGTAAAGCTGATATTAGATAAACAGCGAGAGAGTACTTAAGTCGATTTTCCAATCTTATTAATAGGTACTGCGACATGAGGAGTTTAAGGAGGGCTGCGACGCAGAATGTAATGGGTATGTTTAGTGTGTGCCAATATTGATTGATTAGCATAAGCATTGCTTAATCTGTCCTTTATAGACCTTATGACAATCGTTGGAGCAAGACCATGGTGGGCTATGGCCCGGAGAGTTCGCATTTTGTCATCGAGCTGACCTACAACTATGGCGTCAAGAGCTATCAGATGGGTAACTAACTAGCCCGCAATCCACTTCAGACTCAATTGCATTTATACTATATATGATCCTGCAGGCAACGACTTTGGTGGGGTAACCATACACTCAAAGGATGTGCTTGCCAATGCCGCGAAGCATGCATATCCCGTGGAAAAGCATTGCGATCGCAATGTACTCACATCCCCAGATGGTTATAAGTTCTTTGTCATCGACGAGACCCCCTAGCGACTCTAGCTCGGACCCAGTGCAACAGGTGGAACTGCATGTCAGCAATTTGGAAGCTTCGCAAAAATATTGGCAGGAGCTGCTCAGGATGGAGAAGGTCGACGAGCACAAGGGTAAATCTCTGGTGCTTAGCTATGGAGGCAAACAGGCATCGCTGCGCTTGACCCAATTAAACGAGACATTAAATCGTGCCAAGGCATATGGACGCATTGCTTTCGCTATTCCGGGAGCCACACAGAAGCCGCTGTTCGAGGCGGTGCAGGCCGATGGCAGTACAATTCTCAAGCCACTCATCACGCTGGATACGCCTGGCAAGGCAACGGTTACTGTGCTCATTTTGGCCGATCCCGATGGCCATGAGATATGCTTTGTCGATGAGGAGGGCTTCTCGGAGCTGTCGCAGGTGGAACCCGATGGTAATGCACGACTGGACAAATACATTGGCAAGGATCCGTTCCAGGACAAGGAATAGAAAAACAAGTCAAATGATCTGTTTTTTTTCTTCTTCTTTTATATGGCATGGGTAGTCACAAATATTGCTGATATTTTTTATAGTGTATTGTGCATATGTTGTAGAACAACATATCATTAATTTCTATATTGTTCGTATATTTTTCTATTTTAATAATGTTTAATAAATTGTACACAATGTTGTTTAAAAAACTCTCTAGGACAGTTTTTTGACATGATTTCGAATTGGGAGGGAAATTCATTTACAGTTTTCATTTTGATTCGATTTTAGTCTCGTTTAAAACATTTTCGTTTTTTAGCGTATTTTCTATTTTTGTTTTAAGTTTCTTCTTTTGTTCCAAAGATAAAAAATCCTAATGGAGACCACTGATGAGAACCCACTCATGGCAGCACCGGCGGTCGGACTTGTGCCTCGCCAGCAGCGGTGGGAGAGAATTGCCTGGACATCGAACCATCAGCGCACCATATTCCGCAGCTGGGCCCAACACTTTGCCCACACGGGCGTCAATACGACGGCGATGAAGTATTTCGATAAGTGCATCGATGATTATGTCTCCGAAGACTTTGCGGCCGTGTGCATGCGAAGTCAATTTAATCAGGTCATGGCAAGACCTGAGGCATCGCTGGAAGACAGCAAACGAGCGCAGAAAATCGTTGGTCCCTGGAATGCCAAGGTTAATATACAGCTAGCCGATGCGCTGTACAATCTCAATCAGTTCGAGAAGAATAAGCTGGTGGTGCACAACAACTTGCGGGTTCAGGTTGGCACATCAAAGCTACCGTTCGAGAAACGCCTTATGATTGTCAAGGAGAATTTCAAGGATAATGTCGGCGACAGTATGCGTCCGTTTTCGCTTAAGAACTCGTCGAAGTTGTGCAGAATACATGAGAGCATTAAGCACAACCAGAACACCGACTGGAAGCTCCTTAACATGCGCAAAGATTGCGACATTCTGAGCATCATCGATTCGGAGGAGACACTGATCTCGCCGCTGCAGCGTGCCCGTTCGCTGCGCAAGACCAGGGTCTATTTTCAGACCTATCTCAATAAGGCCTGGACCGATCTGGTGTTCCTCAAGCAGTTGCGCAACAATCCCATCGTTCTGTTGGACAAGTATTTGCGCAACACGCACGAGCGCAAGCAGGAGATGTGCAGCTCGTATGACAGCGTCAAGAAGTTCACCCGCATGCTTCATGCTCGTAATCCCATGTACAATGAGCGCTATAAGCGTGACACACCCATGAGTCACCGCATCCATCAGCACATCATCCTCCGCCTTCAGTACCAAACGCGCCGCAGTGTCTTCTCTATACTGCGCACCGTTCAAGCGCTGCGAAAGCAGAAGGATGTCGGGGGTGAGTTCAGGTGGCAAGGAACTGGGCAGAAAGAATGTACAATACCAATAGTTAAATGTTAGTCATAGTACACGTATATAGAACACAGAGTCTTATCTTCGATCTGCCCTCATTATACCCTTGCAGAGGGTATATTCTTTTGGCCAGGAGTTTGCAGCGCACCTTAGGAGACGGCTCAGACCCCATAAAGTATATAAATTCTGAATCAGCATCACCAGGGAAGTCGATGTCCGTCTGTCCGTTCGTCTGTCCGCAACGCAAACTACAATATTTAGTTTTTCAGTTTTTTCTTATTGCTACACGCTGTAATAAGTCGGAACGAGCCACATCTCACCGATATATCGCTCCCATACAAACTATCGGCCGATTTTTGTTATTTGTCAGGATATTGCAACCAAATTTACTACAATGGACTTTTTCTATATATGTATGTTATGTATATATTTAATATGCCTAGGAACAATCGTCCGAAATACAGGCTTTTGTATGAAGAGAACAGTTCTGATTTTAGAAATAACTTAAATTGTCAATGGCAAATAAAGTGAGACATGATATTGAATATACACAATACCATTCAATTCTACACCATTATATGTAACTAGTATTGGAACGATCGGAGGAGATATGAACCTGAAAGGGTATACAACTTTCGGCATGGCGAAGGTTAAGTATTTAAGTATTATCGGCTACCCATAGCAGTTAGTTTATATAGGAACAATCCCTTTTATCGATAATAATTTTTTTATGTAATATATGTTTGTCTGATTCCCACAGCGCCTGCGCGATTATGTGAGTAGAACGATGGGTGAGTACAATGTGCTGAAGACGACTCGCATCTTGCCCTGGAAAATGGAGTTCATGAATGAGGTGTACAATCATGTAGCGTTAAGTCTGTGCGAGACGTACCAGCTGCCCAAGGAGAAGGTATCGCCATACGAGAGTGATTCAATGTGCCGCCTGCTGGGCGTGATGCCGCTCAAGCCGACCAAACAGGGCGAGATCATCTTTGGCGTTCGATCGAGCTATGCATACGAGAATACCGGCAAGTCCCAGGAGCAGGCCAAGGCATTCAAGTGAGTGCGCTAGGCAACTTCAAATGCTCTCCCTTCCCCTTTCACACTCACAATAAATTGATTACTAGGCGCACTAAGGCCCTTCTGGAGAATAGGATTTATTTCGCAACGAAGCGCATCGAGCGTAGTTATCTGTTCTACGAACTGGCAGATGCGTATCTGGGCCAGCATCAGCAGGAGATCTGTCTATCGTACGCCAAGAAGGCCATCGACGAGGCCAAGCTGTGCAATAGCAAGATCTGGCAGTTTCTCGCCACAATGCTGCAGGCCAAATCGCATGCGATTCTGTGCAAGTTCGAGAGACAAGCGGAGGTGCTGAACGAGGCATATGCGCTGGCCAGGAGTCTCAAGTCGCCGCGACTTTGCACCTTCATCGAACTATGCCGCATGCTCAATCGCGACTATATCTCGTTGCGCAAGATGACCCACCTAATGTCCACCAAGCGCATGCGCTACAAGATGTCCACTCGCTCCAGTACAACCCAGCATACGTCCGACAGTGAGGTGGACACATAATCCCGGCAAGCGACTACTGTGCTCGGCACGGAGGAGCAGCGGAAGAGGATGGAGCAGTCTGTCCCCTTCCCACTATTCTCCGGGCTTGGCACAGTAATCGCATCTCGGATTCATTTTCACACACTGATTTTAAGAAAAATTCACAAAAAAATTGCAAAAAAAAACACAAAATTATTTAAAACACTACACTAAGAGAAAATCTGTATTATGTTATAATGTAAATCATAAGAATACTTCTTAAATTATATATAATATACATTTATGGAAAATAATTTGTAAGTGTTTAGAATTTGTTTACCCGCTTCCCGCTTCCCACACAGGATAGAATGGTGCCACCCGCAACAGGCAGAAGAAGGCATAAAGTATATGTATGTATATTGAATCGGCATCGACAGACAAGTCTCTATAGCTATGTCCATCTGTCTGTCTGTTCGTCCTTATGCAAATCTAGATCTCAGAGATTTTAAAAGCTAGGACTACAATACAAATATGAAAAAATGTCTAAATATTGCACATCGAGTTTATTTTTGATTTTTGCCACGCCCCCCAGCGGGTATATCACAGTCGAACACACTCGACTATAGCTTTCATACCAGTTTATTAATTCTTTGTGTTTCAATTTCGATCGTTTCAAGCAAGTTGGGCTAAGCTGTTTGTAGACCATTATTCCTTAAAACTAAGCCCAGTTTAAAATAGTGATTCCCTTTATTTCGTCTAACTTTTTCGTTGCAATTGCTTTTTTCAATTCCGATTTTAGTTCTTCAGTTTCGATTCGAGGGACGTTTTGTTTGTAACTCAATTAAAACTCATATCCGTTTCCGCTGCGCATATTCAGTGGGGATGCATGAGAGGGGGGGGCGTTTCCATTTCAATACGCCAGTTGAGCCAGCAAAGTTTCGACCAGTGCGAGAGTGGGAGTGCATATGGTACGTGTATTTCAATTGCAAGTGTAATCTATGTGTGATCTATTGCAGACTATTGAACCCGCTTGGATTACGTTGGTGGATAGTCAAAAAAGAAAACGTAGGAAAAATCAAATGAAATCGAATGCGAATGCGAATGAAATGCG